>CM030874.1:16121182-18521182 GCA_018132145.1 Boehmeria nivea var. tenacissima | reverse complement strand
TTTATGTGGTTGAATCGAGCTCAATTTGAGCTAGAATAACAATTGTCCTTTTCTTTGTTTTCGTTAATGTTGTAGCCAATTAGGAAGCTCCGGTTCGAACTAAAGAGGTATTTGGCACGTAATGGGCATTTAGAAGGGCATTCAGAGTGGAGAGAGGTTTGTGTTAGCTATGGAATTTTGAAGGATGAGAGCATGGCAATAGAAAGAGTTGAATCCATCATTGAGAAATTAGAGACACCAAAGACCACTAGAGTTGGGTTTGATCAAGAACTCGAAGCCACGAATGCCGAGGACGAGCAACGCCACCACGCCTATTTTGTGAAGAAGATGGAAGAAATTGAAATTTGAGGGTCTCTTTTATATTACATTTCTTGTGCGTTTTGTACCTAAGAAAAATTGGTTTATGTCACATGTTATATAACTAAATATTGTAGTCCTGAACTCTACTTAGTTTGATGTGTTGTGCAAGGGTGGTATAAAGACAAATAGCTATTGGAATTATATCAGCAGATTAGAATTCACAAGATTCTTTTTTACATTGTTATTGTTTGTTATTTCTTGGGCTAGGAGCTCTAATTGATTCTTGACTTTTTGATTAGATAAAAGTAAAATTAGAAAAATGCATAATATTTGGGGCATTCCGAGAATTGAACTCGGGACCTCTCGCACCCTAAGCGAGAATCATACCACTAGACCAAATGCCCAATTGTTGCGGTTTAGTTGTAGAATTTTTTATTTGTATTTTAAAAATTAAGGCATCGTTGTACAAAGATTCGAAAACACTTTAAATCTATTAAATGAATATGCTCGGTAATCATAATTGCATATAAACACTAAACAGTATATCATCTAAATTCATCGTCGCAATAGGGTTTTAATTGTATTTTGTAATTTCTCTTTCCTTAAGTAGTGGGCGATGAAGATTAGTGGACGTAAAACAAAAGAGTAAGACTATTTTCTTTTTGACATTATAGAATTAATGGTCGAGCAGTTTTTTTTTTTTTAATTTTATTTATTTAATGTCGTTGGTAAGGCTTTTTATTATGTCATGATCTTTTAAGATTTTTTAAACACGTAGCTTAAATATCTACTTAGGTTCTAACTAAGTTCTTGCCTGTGCTAGTTTGAACAATGACTTGACAATTATGAAGTTCATCGAACCCACACTTCGGACTTTTATAATCATTAGATCAGATAAAAATAATAATATTGTCTCGTGAAATTAAAGTCCGATGTAATGGTATCTGAAACTTTTAAAAAAAAATAGAAATTTTTGGGCGACGACAAATGAACTTGGGGAAAAAAATTGCCGATTTGGCACAAAATTTCTGACTTGGTCTAATTTCAAAACGTCGAAGCTAACAAGTCAAAGCATCAATAAATTCTTAGAGATCATCTTAAATATTGGGTTATCTTATAAGTTATAACTAGCTCCTAATACGTGACTTTACTAGTAATTCACTTATCAATCCACCATCTACAACATATAAACAAATATTTTGACGATCAAAGTTCCTTTTTATTTCAAAAATTTTTTTTTTAAAAAGCTTCGAAGTGTACTTAATTCCAATTCATGGTTACATCACAATATATTTTGTATAGATTATACTTCACCTACTTATTATTAATTTATTATGTATTATTGAATGGATCCATAACGGATGGCTAAGGTGTTCTATAACTTTTTGAAGCATATATAGTTTTGATAACTGACTCAATATATGGACCGCTGACCAGAGATTTGATTACTGAGTAAATATTTTGACCACTGACCAGAAACTTGATGGCATTAACAATGTAGTTGTATTTTTTTTAATTGGAGATAGTGAACAAATAGCTAATCATCAATAAAATATCTAAGACTCTTTCTTTATCATTGTTTTCTTTTTATCTATTTTAAGTAGTCTTGGGGCCAGTTTGGCATTGCTTTTGGAGGCTGCTTTTAGATTATAAAAGAATCTAAAGCAGTTATAGGCGTTTGGCTAACCTGCTTCTTAAAGAAGCAGGTAACCGTTTTTGCTTTTACGTAGTGTAATTTGAGAAGCAGGTTAAAGGTTGCTTTTCTGTAACCGAAACTGCTTCTGCATTTTAAATTACTAAAATATCCTTAATTAACTACCCAAATTCTACTAACTAATTTTCTAAAATTATTATTTAGTAATTTTATATACCCACACTATTTTGACAGCAGTTTCAAAAATAAAATAACCAAACATCTTACATGCTTATAACTTCAGCAACTTCTTTCATCAGCACAGTTTGAAGCACTTCTTTTATAAGTACAGCAATGCCAAACTGGCACTTGGTGTCTTTCAAGTAACCGGAATCACAAGGCACACAAAGTTCTTTTTTTGGTAAAATAGAAAATAAAATAAAAAGAGGGAGACATAGAGTAAATTTGTAGGTCCATAGTCTTCAATTTTTGTAAAGAAACTTCAAATTCTTTAAAAATTTACTTAGGTCCGCCCTCAATGAATACCACGTTATGCACACACACAAAAAAAAAAAAAAAAAAAAAAAAAAAAAAAGCTTGGCTGCCAAAATAAGGAAGCAATAAGCTTGGCTGCCAAAAAATAACTTGACGAGTTATAAACATCTTTGACAAACACAAATACTAGTTTTATCTTCACACAATTAATTAAAAATATATATCCTGATTAATCTCATTCAGGAAACTTGATATATATGGTCATGAATGGAGCGATAAAAGGGCACTTCAAGATTATAAGTTGAATCGCAGACAACAGTCAAGTTCGAACTTTAAGTATATATGTGCGATTCCAATTATAAGCCATTAAAAGAACTTTCTTTTCTTTTTTCTGTTTTATCAATATATAATTATGCTTGGTGGCGGCTATGACATTTAATATAGATTAACAAAATTCTATCGACCACTTGGGTCCAGTTATCATTATTTTAGGTCTAAAAATCTCATCATAATGTGTTATTCGTTATTACTGTCAACATCAACAATTTGTTGTTAAGTACTGTTTTTTATTAATATATGGTTATGTTAAACCGGTGTGTGTGTATATATATATATATATATATATATATATATATATAATACTGCTCTAGTTATGTGGAATACTAATGCGTCAAATTAGATCTCAATCGTTGAAAGAGAAGAAGTGGCATTAAATAATTTTTCTTATTTGACCGGCTTTTTTTTATTTATTATAATTTCTAGTCATATATAAAGAGCAAATAATGAGCAAAGATTAATGAAGATATTAGAATGATGAGGAGTACAGAATCATCGCATAACAAATTGGCGCTAGATGAATATCCACTAAACATTAATTATATTAATAACAAACACAAAATTGCCCAACTCTCATTGTAACGACGTCCAAAAACCACAAATTTTGAAACTTACTTAAAACTAAAAACCTAGAACATTAAACAATCTTACTTATCAATCACAAGTTACAATAACCATGAAAAAAAAAGAAGAAATAAAAAATGTAACATTGATTATAATTAACGTATATGCGGAGGACTCAGAATCATAAGGCAGGGGCGGCGGAGGAGTGAAGAGAGCGGAAGTAGATGTTGAAGGCGTGGAGAGAGACGACGACGGCGATGAAGACGAAGGCCATGACGAAGACGCTGCGTGGCCTTATCTGGTAGTTACTGTCGCGGTCCTCGCCGTAGAACCTCAACGCCGCGTCTTGAATACCGTTTCGACGACCGCCCACTGATGATGATCCCTTTGCACCGCCGCTCAGACGGTGGCGGCGGGGGCGTAGCTGTTTGACGCCCGGATTGCGAGGCATTATTGCTTGCCGTACGCGGTGTGTGCCGGAGAAGAAGAATAAGCTGAAGAAGATTATCGAGAGTGTGTGAATATTTGTTTTGAGATGATTGTTTCTATGCTTCTCTGTGTTTTATAGATTTCGATTGGTAATAGTACGTCCTAAACAAAGTTTAACTCGAATATTTAAATAGTTGAATATCACTGCTAGTATGTTCTTAGTGCAAATCCTATTAGGATAAGGACTGTAACTTATCCGGTTCAAAAAAAAAAATCATAGAGTATATTGACTGATTTATAATAATAAAAAATGTTGGAAAAAAAAAAAAAGTGTTCGTATCCGATGTCCATGCACATTGCATAAGGGTTCAAAGCAACACGTCGCTGTTGTGTTACCAAAAATTTCCTGTCGTTGAGGTTTTGAAAAGACGAAACGACATATCGGTTATTTTATAAAATCTTCACGAGGAACTATCTCCTTTTAAAGTTGGCATTCGTATATGGCACAACGACAATTCAATGACCAGTCGTTAACGTTTTCTATTTCAAACGATCAAATGCGTTCCAAAATTTTAATGTCGTTTAACGACCTAAAGCGAACTTATTCAATGGAATTCTAATTCGTCTAGTGTAAATTTAATAATTTGAAATAGTATAGTCCTTCCAACGTGGAAGGACTAATTTATAGGAGGATGTGTAAGAATTGGGGGGAAAAAAAAAGTGAGAACACAAAAAGAGTATGAACTATTAATGTGTGAAGAAATGTATATTTTTCAAAATTTCTCCTAATTTAATAACACATTGACCCAAATCAGGACCAATAAAATATTATTTAATCAAGATTATTATTTTATCGAATATAATTTTATTAAGTCTAACAATTTTACCATTCAGTAGCTTATCCTTACTATCATTAAAAGTGTTGATGGGTTTCAAAGAGGAATTTCGGCCTTTTTTTTCTTTCGGTTTCTAGACGTTTTTTTTTTTTTTTTGTAGGGGCTAATCTGAATTAAAAAAAAAAACTGGACTATTTTATAATTTTAGAAAACTTTAAGGACTAAAATATAAATAATAAGGGATGAAAATGTTAAAACTAAGGACTTTAAAGCAAAAAACTTTACCCCCACACAGGCCGCGTGCGTGGGGCCCGGGAAACAAATGTGTTGTCTCTTTGGGTTGTGCCTATTGTTGTGCCTCTAATTAAAGTTTGACAAATAAGCAAAAAAATAAAGTAAAAATTATCAAAACTGCAATACACAAACTGTTTTGCTTATTTGTCACAATTTGATTGAGGGCACAGCAAGTAGGCACAGTCAAGAGAGACAACACATTTCCTTCTTGGGGTCCGCGTGTCAGGGGCTGCCACTTACTCCCCCATTTGGAGCGTGCTGTGCACGCGCCTCCGTCCCATTTTTTTTTCCCTTTTTTTTCTTTCTTTTTTGTTTTTTGTTTTTTCCATTTTCTTTTCCTTTTGGGTCTTTTTTAATCTTTTATTGTATAATTTCTTTCTCCTTCATCCTATACTATATATAAAAGTTCTTTTTTTTTCCTTTCTATTTTTTTTTTGGCTTTTTTTTTTCACTTCCTTGTCTAATTTGTTAGGAAAAAAAACTTTTTATAACAAACAATTTTTAAAATTTTTTATGATGTCATATTTTTAAAATTTTTGTTTTAAAATTAATTTTAATTAAAATTTAAAATTTTAAAAAATATTTTCTTTTGATATTTAATTCAATTTTATTAAATTTCAAATAATTTTTTTATTTTTTATCTTTTCTTTTTCTTTCTTCTTTTTTTATTATAAATAAATTTAAAGTAACATAAATTACTTTACATTGAGATTTTTTTTTTCAAACTGAACAAAAAATCAAGTTTAACGCGCTCGGAGCTCGTGCATTGACTAGTATCCTTTAAAAACAGAAAACATTGACATCCTTCAATACTTTCTTTGGCAAAAGTTGTGGTAGTACTGTATATACTATTGTGTATCCTTAAATTTATTTTTTTAAAATTAAAAAAAAAATTAATTTAACCATTTATAACTTTGCCACTTTTTTTTTTTCATTGAAAACGCCAAAAACTTGAACCCAAATTATCTATCCATTTTCCTTATTTCCCTCTCTTTTCACTAATCATTTAATAAAAATTCATCATTTTGCTTTTAATTTTACATGTATATATATTTAACAATTTTATATTTTTCTTAATAAAAATTCATCATTTTGCTTTTAATTTTACAGAATATATATTCAACAATTTTATATTTTTCTTTAAAACAAATTGATGAGTTGTCATATAAATTATATATAGTGGATAAAGAAAGTTTTATAAAAAAGAAATAGAGGATTTGGGTTCCAAAAATTTAGCCATTTAATTGGCATTTATAATGACGTGTTTGGATAGGGACGGATTGAAACAATACTGATCAAAGGACGATTTAATTTGTCAAACAAATGATTCCAATTACCAAATAGGAACAAACAGTGAGCTAAGACATTTATAAATGCACGTCTATATATATATGCAACTACATTTTTTCGTTAACGGTATGCTAAGTTACGATCCCACGACAAATAATCTACCGGTGCACGTTATGTGGCCACTAGCTCAGACACTTGTTTTTTGGTGTCACATTAAATGTGTTAATGCCAAGAGACGTAACATACAATCATGTATTTTATGTTGACCTTTTGCTCTATTTGAGCCATAAACCATTTTTATTTATTTTTCCTTTTAATTAATTAAAGTGTCAAACACAAAATATTTCAGTAAAATTGCTCAATCAGTGAAATGAAGAAAGAGAGAAAGTCGGCCTATAAGGTAAAAGTCAAAAGATAAGTAATGATATTGACTTCTTAATCACGACGACGTTGCTTATGTTTTTGCAGTGGTTTAATAACGATTTAATGATTAGCTTCAATCTTTATGTCTCTCTCATGCATGTATAATGATTATATATCGTCGAGACTTCTTGCAGTTCTTTTTTTTTTTTTTACCATTACATGTGATTATATTTTTAAGCGCATTATAGATTTTAGTTTTTATGGTAATTGACACTTATAATCTCTGTTTTTTTTAACATTATATACTTTTAATTCTTGAATTATTTTTATAGGTACTTATGGTCTTTAGATTTTAAGTGTTTGACTTTAATTTTTACCCGTCATGCAATTTTAACAAAATTACTGCTTGTTGGTATAGAATTTGAACCAACGCCGTGATCCGCACCTCTAGATTGTGACGCGGCAATGAAAGCGGTACAATTGATCGAGATCAGGAAAAACACAGTGGGGTTTTTGAAGCGGTTCGGCCCTCCTGCGGAGTAATAACCTACATCTACTGTTTATGATATTTCCGGTGGTTTTTATACAAAGGATTCCGACAAAAAATTCTCCCAACCCTTTGCACAGTCCCTTTCTTCCCCTTTTATAGAGAGAGAGAGAGAGAGAGAGAGAGAGAGAGAGAGAAGGTACTGTGTCAGGGCTTAAACATCTCATCCCTTAATTTAGGGGGTTAGGTGACCTAAAACACAATCAGTCATACCTCCCTTAAATTAGGGTATTAGTTTACCAACTAATTACATTGGGAATGTGAGTGTCTACAGTACCTGTCAGACGTCCCATGTCCGGGGGAAGTTGATCATTACAAACGTGAGATCTAAATTACAGTATGCAGACTCCAGCTTGGGTCGGGGGTCGCCAGCTTCGCGGGTCGAACCCTCCGTTGCCAGTGAAGTCCTTACTCCCTCTCCGAGGCTAAGGCTCTGCGATTTTCTTGTCTATTTACCCTTCTCCGAGGTCTTGTTACAAAATAGGCATCACCTTTGGTGACACCCTCACTGGCCATCCTCGTGGATGCTGGAACGAGGGTTATCTTCGACAATCCTCGCCCCTTACTCCCCCGAGGGTAGCTTCCTTGATGACGCAGTGATGCTGTGCTGTCTCTTGGAGTTTTTAGCTCTTGGTCGTCGCTCTTTGGGGACTACGCCCCCGAACCTACGACCGAGGGCGAAAAATCACTTACAACACTACTAAAATTGCATATATATCACTCGCATTACATTAGTTTCTTATTACATGATAACAAGTCATATGAGTCAAAATTATATTTATTTAATTGAAGAATACATTTTATTCATTGTGAGATACTTTAATGTGATTTTGATCTATCAAATTTATTTTTATGCAATTAGAACCTAATGCAAGTGATATATATATGTGTTATTTTGAAAGTAATTTAATTAAAATCGATGGCTAGTGACTAAACTTATCAAGAATTAAATGTTTAAGAACTTTTAAGTGCCTATAAAAATAATTCAAGAATCAAAATGTATAAAATCTTTAAGTATAAGGACTATATGAGAACTTACAAGTAAGTTGGAGAATAACCTAAACTACTGTGTATTACATACTCAATCACAATACAATTGAACTTGGGAGCTGATCAACCTCCTTGCCCGGAAGACTTCTTGTGGTTTGATTTATATCGTGGGATATATACCAAACATCAAATTATATATTTCATAATATAGTCAAACAATAACTTAATTATATGTAAAATCGACATAGTGAGATAAAACATGAAGCCTTTTTAAAAGATCCATGACACTCTGTAGTTCTATCATCAATCAATAATAATAAGTTCATCAGTTGATTTCTTCTCTCCCAAGTACCATAAAAAAATAATTCCTAAAGTTGATTTTCTAACAATATTAGTTTGGATTAAGAAAAGCTGAATACACTAAAAAACTGAAAATTTTAGTCGTTACATTCAGTCACAAAAAAAAAAATTATTATTATTGTAACTAAATAATAATAATATGTCACTTTGATCATAAAATTTATTGTTGTTATTAGAAGTATTTATAGTCACAAAATGATAATTTTTTTGCGGTTAAAGCTGTTAATAAAGTAGAGAAATACTCAAAGTTTACACAATAATAAAAATAAATACCTAAACTTTTGAAGTAATTGAGGTAACTAGTAATTTCGTTAATTACTTGCACATGTTTTTAGTAACTAAGTTAATTACCACTAACTATTACTATATAAGTAAATGAATGATTTGAATATTTTGTTATATTTTTCAAAAGATTAGGATATCAATTTAAATTAGGTGATAAAAATTAATATTCACTATAATTTCTCAATTTTTATTTATGATAAATATTGAAATTTAACTTTTAGTCAATAACTTTTTTTCATTTTAGTCACGACTTTTGTAGTGACTAGAAGTCAATTTGTTTGTAGTGATTAATTTCAACAACGCAAAAAATAAGTTTCTAGGCGTGCTCAATTTTAATAACAGAATTCCATAGCAAATCGTATTTAAGGGGGGGAGGAAAGCCCACTAGAAACATTAGCAAGAATCACCTTTTAATTGTTTCTAACTTTTTAACAGGTAAAGTAATATTAGAGACTTTTTAGACTCATCGCGAAAAGATATATTATATCCTCAAACGCTGTTTCACATTTAAAACACAATGGAAGAATAATAAAGAAAATAAAAGCAAGCTTTGATACTTGGGAACATATGGTTCAGATCAACCTCTGAAGGTCAACAAAATTTATGCTCCAACGGTCCAACCGCAACGCTTTATAGTTGTTAAATAATTATTACAACAAACAATGTTCGCAAATGAAAGAAATTAATCCCTTGGCCGGTACCAAACAACTCGTTGGATTGGTAGTATCTCAAACTCTACGCGTATCTTTCAAAACAATTTTTTTTCTTTAATTATTATTTTCATTCATGTTTGACAATAAAAGATAGTATATACATATGCTTCCACAAGTCTGATTAAAGCGTGTCAAAATCAAACCCCAGTATATTGGGTATGACCTTCACCAAGTGAAATAAGCTTGGACTTCCAATTAGGCCAAAAAGTAATTGGCGACAAAGTCACAAACACAACTCCCTCACATAACCTCTCTCTCTTTTCTTTAATATTCTTCATTCTTGGCTTATTTATATCTTATACAATTTATATTACCAGTCCCTAGCTAAAATTTTAAAGTCCTAACTAGCTAGCTAGCTACAGTACTCGTAATACTTTTGTTTGTACTCGTAATTTCATTTCCGTTTTATGATATATACTTGTTGAATTCCCTCTTCCGATGCTGATTATCGATCAAATCTCAACAAGAAATCATCAAATCAAACTACAAGCTTTATTAGTATCATATTTATGGCGGTTGGAGAAGGTTACACCACTTCTCGGTCTTTGCAAGACACACCCACTTGGGCTCTCGCAACCGTTTGCCTCATTTTCATAGCTCTCTCTCTTTTCATCGAGCAATTGATCCATCTACTTTGCAACGTAAGACTATATACCTGTATATATATATATATATATATATATATACACACACACACTCACATATATTATAGTTCATTTTCCTTATATACCTTGAGTGGTTGATCTTGATGCAGTGGCTCAAAAGACGCAGAAAAAATGCCTTATTTGAGGCTGTGGAGAAACTCAAATCAGGTTGGGTTTTTTTTTTTTTTTTTTTTTTGGTATTTAGGTTAATACAGAATAGTATGCTCATGATTCAAATTTTGGGATTTTTTTTTTTTTTTTTGGGCAGTGCTCATACTTTTGGGTTTTATGTCTCTATTATTGGCTGTGACACAAAGACCCATATCCAAAATATGCATAACCAACGACGTCGCATACACTATGCTTCCATGCCGGAAACCTGGGCCCACCAAAACCACCAAATCCCTCGGAGTTCTTCTTGACGTCCCTTCAACTTCCTCATACACGAATGGACACTTCTTTGGGGATTTTCAGCCGTCTGATCATCATCATCACGGGGGCCGAAGATTGGCCGGTTCTGATTCCGGCGCCTCTTCTGATGATCATTGCGAATCTCAGGTAAATCTAACTCTGTAACATTCTTTATAAATTTTTTTTTACGGTGATCAATTGATCAAGCGATCATAGTTTCACGATATTAATATTATTTGAGATGTCTTAATGGGTTTAATTAATGGTATTGAATTGCAGGGAAAGACCTCATTTATATCACAGGATGGGATCAATCAGCTCAATAACTTCATATTTGTGCTGGCAATGATGCAAATTGTCTATAGCCTCCTTACTATGGCTTTGGAAGAGCCAAGGTATGCCCAACAGCAATAATATTTCTAATTATAATTACATCTTCATTGCCTATATATATAAGAGCCTAATATTTCATCATATTATTTTGCAATAATATACGTGACACGTTACGGTTGATTTGATACACAAATTTGAAATTGGGATGGCTTATAATATGTATTTTAAGAGATATCGTATTTAATATAGCAATTAACAGCCATGCAAAACGGACTTGATTGCCATATTGGAAGGGCAAAGTAGCCTTATTTTTTAAGAACTTGTTTTCTAGAAGAGTATGACTATTGCTAACAAGTTTTGTGTTCAAACTCAAGAGTAAAAGTTTAGCAGGCGATTGAGATTTTAGGTTTGTCTTTGTCTAGGAAATTGGAACACTCAAGGTATGTCAAGTCAAATATGCGTGTATATTTGACTTGAGAGTTTGAGTCGGTCTAAATGCAAAAAAAGTTGAGCTTTGTAACTCTCAAGTTTTATTACTAAAACAATTCTAATTAGTTATACAGGACCAATGTAGATTAATCAATCACATTATTTATTATTAAGTCAACTTAAGTTGATTAATTAGTAAGTTTGGGTTAAGAAATATTGGCAGTTCTATCTAGCAAATGACACTAAATATGAATATGCGCCACCCATACAATTATAGGAGATTTTGAGGAATATATTTTGAATACAGTCTATGATCAATTTGTGTTGCACTTTAAAATATTTATACAATTATTTTTATACTACAAAGTACAAACATAAAATAGAAATAAAAAAAGCACATCATTTAAAATATAAACTATTAAAGGACATTAACAAAGACGTTGTTCTGTAATTCTCCTATTATTATATGCATACTGATATAATATAATAATAATAATAATGACATTTTTTACAAAATAATATTATGAAAATTTGCTATGCACATATATAGATATATATAATATTGCTATTCCATCTCACACGGAGACGAAATAGATGGAAAAATTACACAAAGATTAAAGAAATTGATTGATCCACTTGACTTGGTCATATATCAACATTATTTCCAACTACTTAGAATTGATGCGTACTATCATTATTAATTGAAAAAATGGTGAAGTAGGAAAATACTCAGAAATTATAAAATAATAGAAGTAATTACCCATAGTTTCTAAGTAACTGAGTAATGACTTAATTCATTAATTACTTGCACATGTTTTTTGTTAATTAAGTTAGTTACAACCAATCATCACTTTGTAAGTAATTAAATCATTGGGTGTTTGGTTGTATTTATCAAAATATTGGTATTTACTTGAATTAAGTTTGAAAATTAGGTATTTATTATAATTTCTCTTGAAAAACTAAGAGTTCCAAAGTCACTCGGCTACTTAATTTTGTCACAGTAATAATATTTATTGGCTACAAGAAAAATATCTATATATATTAAGAGAAATTATAGTGAATATCCAATTAATTCTCAATCTTTTAAAAAATATAACAAAATATCCAAATGATTCAATTACTTACATATTGTTTGCTGATGGTAATTAACTTAGTTACCAAAATATGTGCAAGTAATTAACGAATTGGCTAGTTACTCAATTACTTTAAAAATTTAGGTATTTATTTTAATTATTGTATAAATTTGAGTATTTTTCCTACCTCACTCATATATTAATGTGCCTTTGCATAAATGTACATTCACACATTTATATAATATTAGCTGTAACTTATTAAATGGCATTTTTGATATATAGATGAGTAGGTGGGAGGCTTGGGAGAAGGAAACTCAGACAGTGGAATACCAAGTTGCTAATGGTACGTAATTAATTAATATCATTATATATACACGTTTTGTCTGCATTCAAAATATGGCATATTTTTAGTTTAATTTAAAAAACTGAATATAAAAATTATAATATTTCTTCAAACTTAGAGTAAACACGTAGAGTTTCAATGAAATACAAAAAAAAAAAAAAAAAAAAAAGCTTTTATAATCTATATGTTTCATGAACCGAACATAACTTTTTTTTTTTTCATGTGCGTAACACATTTCAAGACCTTTCCCTAATTAGTTCGTAGTCATGATTTAACTTATTTTTCAAATTGGCGTAATTTAATAGAGTTATGGATTCAGGTCAAGTAGCACATTTTTTTTTAATTCATATAATGTAAAAAATAAAAGTAACACCATTTAATTCTAGTCAGGCAACAGGCATGCATATCATTAGTATCTCCTTTATGATTTTATAACCTAAAGTTAATTTATGGGCATTAATTAGAAAAATGCATATTTACATGTACTTCTATGTTCTACATCCACAATTTTTTCTCCTTCGCTAAGAGCTAGCAATAATAATATGTTACACTTACAAGCTATAACTAACTACTCTTTCAATTTATGATAGTTAAAGCAGCAAAGAAAATATTTTAGGAAATTTTAAGAAAATACAAAATAATTTTAAAAAATAGTTATAGTTTCAAAAAAATTATAAATTAGCCATATAAGAAGTTTCTGACAAAATTTTTGGCTTATGTCAGAAATTTTTTACAGTTTTTTTATGTGTATTTTTGTTATTGTCAGAAATTTCTTATAGATTATATGGCTAGTTTTTAAATTTTTTGAAACTGTAGTTATTTTTTAAAAGTATACAATCTAAAATGACTATTTACCTAACTGATCTAAAATTTTAAATATACATTTATTCTGAGTACTAATATTGTGAGCAAGTTGGTGTACGGTTTTATTCACGGCCATACAGAAAATAGGCCTTCGTTTACAAATTCAGTATATTCCTTGCCAAAAGTCAATTTTTCTAACAAAAAAATTAAAGCACTTGTAGACTTTAAACAAATAGAGAGAGAAGTAGTAGCACACAAACTTGAAAGGGTATGTGTCTTGTCGGTGAAAAAAGTTCACCATGTTTGGGAAAATCATCCCACCTATTTCATTCCATTTCATACTATTCCAAACCATTCAACTTTCTAATCTTATAAACCATTCCATTTTTTTTCAACCATTTTTTTCAACTTTCCAAATCCCTATACAATATCTTTAAATCTCAACCATTTATACCACCTCGAAATTCACAAAGTCAAACCATTCAACATATTTTTTTTTTCAAACCATTCCAAACCATTTTCAAACCATTTTTCCCATCCCAAAGAATGGAATGGGATGGGCAAAATGGTTAGATATGCTTGGGAAAAAACAAAAAAGAAAATACATACTATTGTTTGAAAGAGTCTTCAAATAGTACACGGTGCAATATCGCACACCACCATAGTTATTGAAGAATCTTCCTGTTTAACAAGATATAAAATAAAATAAAACATAATTAAGAGTACAGAGTTCGTTTTTCTAACTTTTTATGATTTTGTTTTTTGCTCATGAAATGAAAATAATTATGCATGTAACAAATATCATGATCTTGATGTTATGACATTTCCTTGGATTTAGATCCTAATCGATTTAGGTATACAAGACAAACAACATTTGCACGGAGACATATGAATTCTTTCACAACATCTTCTATTCTTTTATGGATTGTGAGTTTGATCATATCTCACTCTTTTAGTTCGTATTTTTTCTATAAAATTATTTTTCTATATTCAAAAACGAAAAAAGAAAAAAAGAAAAAGTTATGCTATGTTAATCTCGATTTTACTTTTGATGCTTATTATTTATGATGCAGAAATGCTTCTTCCGACAATTCTTCCATTCAGTGGCCAAAGTTGATTATCTCACTCTACGCCATGGTTTCATTACAGTTAGTACCTAGCAAACTGTTGCTCTTTAATTATTGCTAATTTTATTTTTTAGAATACGTCAGCACAATTTGATATGCATTCTCTAATAAAAATTCACAAATTTTGCAGGCTCATTTGTCATCAAACCATACATTCAATTTCCAAAAGTACATAGAGAGATCACTAGAAGATGATTTCAAAAAGGTAGTTGGTATAAGGTAGGTATATTTAGATGTATTGCCAAAACAAAGTTAAATAAATTATTTAACACAAGGTCATATCTTTATTACAATCAATTGATCATCCTGAAATTCAAGTGCGCATAACTTCCATTATATTCATTATTTCTGTTTGTTGAAACTTTTACCTACCTAAAGTTGTTTTTGGTTAATTTACTATTATATATTGGTCTTAATTCTCTCTCCTTTTTTTTTTTTTTGGCATGATACCATCATTAATTAAAGCCCTTTCATGTGGCTTCTAGTCGTTATCTTCATGCTCGTGGACGTGCATGGTAACTACCACTAAAACTTTTTTCTTTTTTCCATATGTTTCTTAATTCATTTATTTATCATATTTCCATTTCATCCTATATACTAAATTAAATCACTAGTACTAATTAATTGTTACTCTAAACAGGTTGGCATGTATACCTCTGGGTTTCATTCGTCCCACTAATTGTGAGCACTTAATAAAAAGATTAATAAACTCAAGCTTGGATACTATATATGAACTTAATTTTTCTTGAACTAATTAGTGATTTCACTTTTTTAATTGTTTACTTTGTCATACATTTTGTAGATAGTGCTTGTTCTTGGAACGAAGTTGGAAGTGATTGTAGCAAGAATGGCTCATAAACTACATGAAAATAATAGTGTAATAATAGGAAGCCCTTTGGTGCAACCTAATGATGACCTCTTTTGGTTTGGTCACCCCAAATATGTCTTGACTCTTTTGCACTTAACTTTGTTTATGGTAAGAAATTCTTATACACTCTTTCTAAATTATTGATTTCAATATTGATATTGGTGAAGGATATTGTATCATATTGACTCTCGGTAACTACTTCCAAATAGATCTGACCTCCATATGTTTTTTTTTTTTTTCCTCCAGAATTCCTTTGAGCTTGCTTTCTTTGTCTGGGTCACGGTATGACTTTTTTTCATGGGAAAATTTGTTCTTCATTTTATTGGTTTATCTGCCTTTTAATTACTCTTTATTTTTTCCCTTGATTTATTTAATTTACCATAAATAATTCAGTGGCAATTTGGGATAACGTCTTGTTACCATGAACACGTAGAGACGATCGTCATAAGAGTTGTTTTAGCGTAAGTACTTTAAATACTAGCTACTTCTTTTACATACATTTCACTCACAAATTAAGTATATCTATTAAGGAACAATTTGCCAATATTTATCATTAAAAAAGTCACTAACAATAAAATACTTTCTCCAGTGAAAATTACAGAAAATTGTCCCAAATTTTGCTTTAAAAAAATTCTAATTAAATATACTTTTCTCGCAGGGTGACAGTCCAAGTAATGTGCAGTTACATTACTCTTCCTCTATACGCTCTTGTGACACAGGTAAAACTCGTACAAAAGTATATTAAAAAATATATATTATTTATCATTATTGATCACGCATCATTC
Organism: Boehmeria nivea var. tenacissima; assembly: GCA_018132145.1. Classification (NCBI taxonomy): domain Eukaryota; kingdom Viridiplantae; phylum Streptophyta; class Magnoliopsida; order Rosales; family Urticaceae; genus Boehmeria; species Boehmeria nivea. The sequence continues at coordinate 18,504,930 of CM030874.1, read as the reverse complement.
AAAATTTTAATATCATATGTGTCGCACGTAAATGTGCACAAAAATATCAGATGGGGTCGAATTTCAAGAGCTCGGTACTCGAAGAGCAAACTGTGAAGGCCATAAGGCAATGGCACGCCGAGGTGAAGCAAAAGAGGAAGAAGAATCAAAAGGCTTCAAATCATGACTATTCCTCAACTACAACTATAGGCCACAGTAACAGATCATCCACGTTCACTGCCAGCCCTGATCATCACCAAAATTTCTCTTCTCGTCACAACCGATCCCCAACTTTCGCCGATCAAATTCCCCGCCTTCCGATAGACTCCGAGATCGTCGAAGACCGTGATACCACTCAAGATCACGATCGTCATCAGTCTGACCAAATTCGTGATCTTGGCCGGTCCGTGATTGTTCCATCTGATAGAGTTCATGATGTGGATATGCAAGCTCATCATTCGGATGAAAAACCAATCTTAACTAATTAGAATGATATTTGGTTTTTTTTTTTTATATATTGAAATAATTGTTTAAATTTGGAAGCTTGGTGTAGGTTAGATTGAGCTCGGATATATAGAACTTGTTATCGAGTCTTTTGTTTTTGTTTTTTTTTTTGCTTATTTTCATTTGTAATTGCTCGATTGCAAGTATATACATGTGATCGATTCCATGAGCAAACGACATGTCATTGGGTGACACTTTATCTGACGGAGAAATAGAAAACGACATGTTATTTTTTTGGCCAAACTACGAGTCGTTTTATTACGAAGGTACAAAAGGCGTATTTTGTTGATCATCTCGCCAAGCCAAGAAAGAAAGATGAAAAGCCCCAACCTCCACTTTATCTTTTTTTTTTTTTAAGGCATAAAATCTAATTTGCTTGTAATGTCGCTTTCCTATTTGAAATGACATGTCGTTTCTCCTGGATGCAAACATTGCCGAAATAAGGGACATGCGATGTTAATTTCACAAGCCTTTACACGTCGTTTCGACAACCTTCACATCTATTTCGTTCTTAAAAAGTAAATTATTGATCTTTTCAAAAGAAAGTTTAGAATAAAAACTTTATCTTAGCAATGGCCAATGGGCGTAACATAGCTGAAAGTTATTAGCATATACTGTTGGACGACAAATTGAGTTATTAGTGCAATAGAGAAATCTGAATAAATAATCAAAATAAATAATTTATACATTCAAGTTATTTATGACATATATTTTTTCATATTTTATAAGATAATTTACACATACTCCTAAAAGTCGGAATTTCTGCCATTCACATTTTTGGGCCTCGATCATGACTCATACCTACTTTTTTTTTCACTTCTTTTTCTTTTTTGATTGCTGTTGCACTTTCCTAGCGGGTGACGCCTAATTTTATTGCAAACATAAAATAAATAAATAATTAAAAATCTAAAAACTACATCAAACAATGTTACAAGAAGTACAATTCAGGACCATGAGCTAGTCCATCACAAAGTAAAAAGATCATTGTTTTACATTAGTATATGACCATTCAATCCACAAAGAAAAAGAAAGAGAGAAAAAGGCAGGTCTTTCTAGCATGTTTTGGTTTGAATTCTTGAGGCAATTTTCTGGCTAGCGACACAATTTGTCCACAACCATGCTTTGGAATTTCGAGCTAAATCGATCGATGGATCGATCGGAGACAAAATTGTTCCAACTCGGTTTTGAAACTTGATATAACCCTGATTTGATTTGGATGCTGAAACAAATACAGGACATACTTTATTATTGCAACACATTCATAAGTCGCACCCAATTTCATGAAGAGATGGAGCCAAATTTGGCTCAACTTGCCATTAATTCTATTGACATGTCAAATCTTGCCCAATATATAGGCCCCATTTAGCAAAACATTTCAATCCCTGTCACGTTATTGCTTTTGCCAATGGGTCCCTCGTTTCAAATCCCCTCTCAAAAAGATCTAAAAATTGCCATAGTAGATGTCCAAGGCTCCAAGCCAAGGAAGGGTAAAAATGAATAACAATGTTCTAATCTTCTAAATTCTATTAGAGAATCTTGTCTACAATTACTTAATTTTACGCTATTAATTAATATTGGAGAATATCACGGGATGAGAAAAGTTTGGATTTTTGTATTGTATAGTAAATTAGATTTATTTTATTATTGAATACCATGGTTATAGAATTACAATAATACATGTATTTCTCACTTATATAATGAAGTATTTAATATGGTATCAGAGTCTTTAAGTTCGAATAAATAAAGATTATAGTTAATTAGAGACGTTACACAGTGGTCTATTGGCGTAAACACTGTGACCAATGGATGGTAGTCTAATATAGTATAGTATCTCTGTGGGCAAAATCGCATTGCTAATGGTGATTAGAACTAATTATGGAAACAGTAATACAACATTATTAGCAAACAGTCGGTAGAATTTGCAACAAAGTAGGGCCCGCAAAGGCTGCAATCAATCAACTATATGTCAGGGATTTTAGTACATTGAAGAAACCAAAGGAAAAAAAAAAGTAATATACACGTATTTATATATGTGTGTGTGTGTATATATAGCTATCTGGCAAGGAAATAGCTTTTATTAAGAGGATTTGAGTTTGAGTTTTAGCAAGGAGATAAAAAGGCAAAACCCATTGCCCATTTGAATACAATTAAGAAGAAGGTCCACAGGTCTTTAAGTTGAGGCCCAAGGAAAGAGGTTGAAACTGGCTAAGGTCATGGAATTAAAAGCAGACATGTACGACAAAGACATACATATATAATATAGTTTAAAGTTGGAGACCCACTTCTCAGGAATCTATATAATGACCTCTCAACTCTGGACCCATTTGAGTTTGTAATTAGTTGGACTCACCAAGTTTTTTTTTTTTTTTTTCTGTATATCAACCTTGCTAATAATTTACATGGATTCAATACTATTCTGATATTCCAAAATTAGGAAATGGAAAAACATGTATATATATATATATAGCTGCAATTTCATATAGAAGTTTTTTGCAACTGCTTAAAGAGAATTTATTAATGGACCGGTTATGTTATGTACTTATCTTCCTTGTTTGGGGTGGGCATTTTGCCCATTCCATCCATTTATTGGGATGGAAAAAATGGTTTGGAATGGTTTGAAAAAATGGTTTGACTTTGCTAATTTCGAGGTGGTATATGAATAGTTGAGATTTGAAAAGTTGTAAAAAATTGTTGAAAAAAAAAATAGAATGAAATGGAATGATTTGGAAGATTAGAAAAGTTGAAAAAAAAATTAAAAAATGGAATGGAATAAAATGGTTGAAATGAATACCCCAAACAAGACTACAACATTTGGAAGAGTAGGTGCTTCATGTTTATTCGAAGTAGTTTCATGAGCAATAAGTCCTTGCACTAAATTTGTGCTAGTTAGTTTTATAGAAACCAATGATAGGCATGATTTAAATGTTTTAGAATTCATAACTGGAATTCTAGGCGTTCAGAGTTTTATGAGCTTTAAGTAAAAAATCTACTCTTGTTATCTTACCTTTTGTCCTTGATAGTTGACATATTTATTGTCATAAATAACACGCTTCAGTAAATAAAAATTACGAGGGTTATCTTCTCTTTCCAATTTCTATGATCAATGGCTAACGTATTTTGATAACAATAATGCTTGTTTTTTTTTTTTTTTGGTGATTTTTTATGTTAACGAGGCAGATAGCGACCCCAATGCATGAAAAATGAGGGGAAAAAAAAAAAAAAAAACCTTGGTATATGGCATAAAGAAGGTAGAGAAGTCAGATTGTGGTGGGTCTAATGCTTGAGGAGGATGTTATAACTACTTTTTATAGAGTTGCAGAAGACACATCAATATCACAATGATGATTTATGACATTTGAATTTTCACTTTTTGTTCTGTAATAAAATAAAATAAAAAAAAAAGGGGGAGGGGGGGGTGGGGATTGCGGGGGGATAAAATGATCAAAAGGGTTTTTTTTTTTTTAAGTGTTATTTTCTCTTGTCTGAATTCAGATAATTCACTATATATCAATCTTAATAAAATCAAACATAAATGTAATGTGCATTTTAAACAAAAATGGTCTGCCCAAACGGGATCTGAGAGGTTCCTACATGTCTAGAATTAGTCCAAAAAAACGTCTTGATTGAATAATTCCTTTTGACTTATTTGGAGAAGAAATGAAATGGTACCAAAATTTATAAAAATCGGAAAAAAAAAAAAGGTCTTATACTTTTATATGGGTTTTGAGTAACCCATGTGTGATCAGTGAGGGAAACAAAAGCAAAATCCTTTGTGTGACATAATCATGATACAAATTCCATTCACCAAAATTGAAGTTTTTGGTTTTGTTGCTGCTCAGCAGCCCGACCTAATTGGTCCCTTTCAGCCACAAATTCATCCAATAATCCAAAAACAAATTGTATGATTGATTTTGTATCTGAAATTTATATATCCGTAGTCTTTTTTTTTTTTTTTTTGGGCTTATGTAGTCATTTTCCAATTACGGTTTAATTAAGGGATCTGATCCCAGTTTCTTTAGACATGGCTATAATTCCATTTAAGAAATAGTAACACTCGATTCGATACAATTGAATTTATGTAACTTAAGTTCGAGTGGAACCAGTAACTCAGTCTGATTTAGTTTTTATCATGTATTTTGCTTATCCTATCTACATGATTGAATATAACTCAACAAAATATGTATTGGATTAGAGCAAGACAAATCCTAAGAGATCCAAATAAATCTTAGTGACACCTTTTTTTGTTCTTTTTTTTTTTTTTTTTTTCCATATCGAGTGTGTGTAAAGGAATTCATCCATTTTGTTCAAAATATTACGTAAAAGTATCTGATTTAGTTTTGCAATTTTATTTTATAAAATAGTTTAGTCTTTTACAAAGTAGTGTGATAAAAAAAAAAAGAATTTTAAGAAAATAGCCACTGTTTACAAAATAATTTAAAAAATAGCAATAGTTTCAAAAAATTTAAAAACTAGCAATGTAAGAAATTTCTGATAAAATTTTTGCCTAGTGTCAGAAATTTCTGATAGTATTTTTATATGTATTTTTGTTATTGTCAAAAATTTCTTACAGTTTTATGGTTAGTTTTTAAATTTTTTGAAACTGTTGTTATTTTTTAAAAACACACAGTCAAAAATGACTATTTAACTAACTGACCCAAAATTTATGTATAAATTCACGGTCTTCTCTCAGCTTGCGATCTAAGATTTTTCATCTGTTCAGTCTTCTTTCAACATCTAAAATCAACTATTAACACCCCATATTTGGGCAAACCATTCTACTCATTCCATTCCATTCCATACTATTCCAAACCATTCAACTTTCTAATCCTATAAACTATTCCATTCCATTTTATTTTTTTCCAACCATTTTTTTCAACTTTCCAAATCCCTATACAATATCTTTAATCTCACTATTTATACCACCTCGAAATTCGCAAAATCAAACTATTCAACATCTTTTTTTTTTTCAAACTATTCCAAACTATTTTCAAACTATTTTTTTCAATGGGCAAAATGTCCTTCCCAAACATAAGCTTAAGACTTGAAAAAATAATAATAATAATAAAAAGAAACCAACCAACCTTGAGAACTAGGTGTGTTTTTATTGCAAATTAAATGATATCAATTCCAAGCGATCTACTAATTTTTCATACCAAATAACGTGAAAATATTCTGGACGGATTACACATTTACACTTATCGGGGACGAGAAGGGCCCTCTTAATGTGTATAGATCAAAGATAATTTAGTCCCAAAATAAAGAGAATATACTGAATTCAATGTACTACATAAATGAGTTTAAACCTTTCAAATTGTACAGGAAAATGGAATAAATGAAATTGAAAAATGATCGTCAAATTTTCTTCTCTATGTACACATTTAATGATTATTGCTTTCTTTTCTTTTTGTTGACTTGGAAAAACATTTTAGACTTGAACTTATGCATTAAAACTTTAGAGGTAAAAGGTTTTGTCCTAATTTGGGGTCTATATAAAAAATTTAATATGGATTACTTGTTTCGACCCGAACTGTATATGTAAATCTTGTCTCTCTACAGAGAGTTTAACTTGATTCTATAAAAATATTAGCTCTCCAAGAATCTTCCCTTTTTACCTTTTTTTACCCTCTTGTTATTCAAGCTTCAATTTGATTGGAGTACTTTGCAAATCTAGTTTAAAATAGAATTGGGTTTTTGGTCACTCATCCTTAATCTCCCATTATTATGATTAAATGATAATGTAGACTCTGAAAACAAATCTTAGCCCCATATCTACAAGATCTTTAATTTATAATTATGATATTATCCATATTTGTGGATATACATAATGGAATGACGATTATGTGACAAATACTTTTTTGGTTGTTACCCATGATTGAGCTTTGTTAAAAGCACTAATGTTTATGCCTGTGATGCTCCAATTGCAAGTTTGTAATCATAGGGATACCATTTGTCCCCCAAAATGGACCCACCAAAACACATTTTTTAGAAAAGCCATAATTTTTCTTTTTTCAATTTTTTTTTACTTTCTATATTTATTATTTTTCCCTATTTTTGGGTTGGAGACTCTTCCAAGCAAGTTGTTGAGCTCCTTTTCTTTAGGCACATAAACCAGATTAGACAAGAATTGTTGGAGGGACCATCAATGTATGCAAAGGTTAACCTTATTCTTCATTACAGAAGTGATTGAAAAAGATGGTACTCGAGTTTGTGGGGAACAAAATTTTAATAATTTCACTCTTTAAAATTTTAGTCACTCAAATAATTTATATCACAGAGCAGTACACCCCAAAAAAAAAAAAAAAAATATATATATATATATATATCAACTTGAGCAAGATAATAGTTATGGTAAAGAAATATCAGTGAAAAGAAAAGAGCTAAATACAATATATATGTTCAATGACAATAAACTGCACTATGAGAAACAATAATTTTTTGGGCCAATTAAGCAATTAGCCATTTTAAAGGTAAAGTTTGAAGTATTTAGTCATAGTTTCACGAAATTAGAGATTTAGCCATAACATGTAATGTTTTTTGTAACATGTAACATATATACGTGTAAAAAATGTAACATTAAATGTAACGTTTCAGTTAATGTTACATTTTTTACACGTATATATGTTACATGTTACAAAAAATGTTACATGTTATGGCTAAATTCCTAATTTCATGAAACTATGGCTAAATTTTAAAAAATTGCCCAAAATTTTGGTTAAATGCCTAAAAATTATAGCAAAAATGACTAATGAAAAGTTTACATCCTTTTTTTGTCTTTGTTATTAAGTATAGTTCTACAGCGTAATAAAATAAATATTGTAACATCCTAAAGTAGTAAAATTTTAATCTACTATACTATCTTATTTAGAACTCGGCATAGGGACATAGCAATAATATTTTCTTTATAAATAAAGTACCTTTTTGAAAAAACAAAAGAAAAGGAAGAAAGAAAAAAAGATACCATCCCATGCAAATGTCTTTGACTCTTTTTGTGCGATGGTTAAGGATTCAAATATTTTGTGCCATTTTCTTTTGGTCATTAAAGCATCTTCAATGCAATGTTAAATTTGTGTGACAATGTCAAAATTTGGCATTTTTGCATAAAAAGCATCCAATGTAATGCCAAATTTGGCATTAAATTTAACAAATACTATACATAGTGCCAAATTTAGCTCCAAGTATAGCATAATACCAAATTTTGACATTTGAAATAGAACATTGATTGGTCAACTTTTAAGTATTTAATTAAAAACTAATATTTTATTTTAAAAAGTTTCATCGTACTAAGAAGTCATTATGACTATTTGTAGTCTTATTTACTATTGGTTAATATCAACTACTTTTATTGGTTTTTGCAACTAAAAAATAATAAAGTAACAAAATAACATTTGAAATAAAATTTATGCATTGGAGCATCAAATGTCAAATATAGCAGTTTTATATTTTTTAGTACCAAATTTAACATTTGCATTGGAGATGGTCTTATCTACTTATTCAGTCTAAGGGTGAACATTGTCGTGATTTATAAACTGTGAAAATCTACTTCTCTCTTTCTTTTTCTTTATTTTATGTATATTATTGATCTATTTGAGATTACTGGGAACGAGAGAGATCAATGGAAATTGTTGAAAATTTGACCAGTCATTTTCTTAACAATACATCTACAATGACCCTTTTTTTTTTTTCCTTCCTTTGAAAAAAAAAAAAAAGAAAAAAAGTACAATCATACCAATACTAATACAGGTAGATTTTACCAAACTACAAGAATAGATGATGGTCTTTTCAAAAGTCCTCGTGTTACATCTCTGCTTTGATTGGGTTAAAAATATTCTCTTTCGCTAATATATCGAAAATATCATATAACAGCACTAAATTCGAATACCATTTTTCCCCCATGAAACACTTATATTTTGATCACCATCCACATATATCACAATAATCTATAAAGAAAAATAAATAAATAAACAATAATAGTTATTTTATCCTTTACCCTATCTAATAAAAATTCTCCACAAGTAAAATGATTTTCCATAATAGAATAAATTGTGGTAGGAATATTCTGCGATGGGAACGTTTTAAGAAATGATTCTGACTCACCAATTTTTTTTTAAGATTTATACTCAGAATCATTTTAAAATTATTATTATCATAAAATTTTGCATGATTGAAAGGCAAAAAAAAAAAGAGAGATAATTCATAATTAGTTGTATATCCCCGTGTATATGTACGTATATATGTATGTATGTATTAGTTTAGATGGGCAATAGTTAGGTCGTTGTAAGGAATGCATTGGAGATAGGGAGACATGGACATATGAGAAAGAGTACGATGAATGCGGGCGATTGAAAAGAAAGATGATAACCCATAAACAAACAAAACAAAGCCAAGCCCACCACATATATATATATATATATATATAGTATATACACACAGACACAGCTATTTTTTCTCGTTCATTCACTGATTAAAGTAATAAACTATTTATATTTATGGCTAAGTTTATAAAACTTTTTATCGAAATTTGACACTTCAATTAAGATGGCTCCTAATTTATAAAACGTGTCAAATTACACTCCCAAATTAGACCCGTATATCATATTCACCCACCTGTACTGGTTAAAATGAATAGAAATATGATGTGGCATCAAACTTTGACCTTTTGTTTTATTACTTTTATTAGGATCGATGTTTTCAGATTAGCCCTAAATAAGTTATAAAATTTCACTCAATTATATCTCTTATTTTATAAATTCCAAATCAATAATGTCTTTTCATTTTTTGCCTCATATTTCTCAATAACCTAAAAATATAAACAAAAAAACTCATCTGTTTACCAAAACCTATGAATAAAATGTAGAGATTATACACCAAAACCAGACTTCTCTTGTCATCATTTATATGGGATTTATAAAAATATGGTATTAAGCTAAATTTTATAAAATTATTTGGGGCTTATTATATAAAAATATATATATTCTTAAAAAAGAATAAAATGTCAACATAATGCCAAACCATATTTCTATCAACTTCAGGCTAATATAATATCGAGAGTACAACTATGAGGATCAATTTGATACGTTATATATATATTATGGGTCATCTTGAGAAAGTTGTCAAACTTGGCAAGAGCATTTATAAATTTATCCTATATTTATCTATTTGTATATATAGCTAAAAAAAAAAAAAGCAGTATATACTGTACTATAGAGCTACTACAACTACATCTAAGTATATATGAACAGAACACCAACACCACTGCACAGGCCAAAAGAACAAAACAAAAAACAAGCACCAAAAACAATAATGGTAAAGCAAAAAAGTGAGTTAGTGAGCGTTTTTGTGTTGTGTTTGTCAAGCAGTGAGTGGAATCAGAGGAAAGAGGACCAAAAGCAACCGGCATAACTTTCGAGGGCATTTTTCTTCTCTTATTATTTGGTCTCTATATATAGCTCAGTACATCTACACTAGATTCTCTCTCTATTAGTCCCAAAAATAAATTATAAAATAAAATAAAAAACAAAAACCAAAAGACTGTCTCTGACTCTTTACAGTTACTGTATCTATATGACTATATCTAATGTTCCCTTACTCTTTTTTTTTTTCCTCTCTCTCTCTTTGTAAACGCACACAAACAAAAGACACCAATATTATCTCACCCTCTCTCTCTCTCTCTCTCTCTCTCTCTCTCTCTATTTATTATTATTTTGATTTGTAGCAAGACAATTCACAGTTCACACTTGTGGTCATGTGCCTTTTGATAAAGTAAACTCTTAATTATGTTAAGCGACAAAATTGTGGGTGTGACATCTCAGTATCTGAATCATGGTGTTACCTTGCTTTCTTTTTGGAAAGAAAGAAAAAGGGAAAAAAAAGAAAGAAAAAAAAAAGTAGAACAAAAAAATAAATTAAACTAATCTCCCACGTGCACTTGGAGTGCGTGAGAACACACACTCCTCGGTTTGTGGTGTAATAAGTTTGGCTAGTCTTAGGTTATCACTTATCCACTCAAAAAACATGATTGTGAACTTTAACTAATTTTGCTATTTCTTTTTTGTATTTTAATGATTTTTTTTTTGTATTGAAAAAAAAAAAAGAAGTAAAAGGAAGAGGCCTCTGCGCTAGTCTTAACAATAATAATATCGTGAACACGCTTAATTAAAAGCTATTATGCATTAATTATCTAAAGAGATTTGCACGCCTCATTAACAAATTTGCTTCTTTCTTATTATTCGCGAGAAAGTACCTAATTAGTCGTAGATTTTTGGGATCATAATGTTGTGAACGATATCTTATTGTACAAAAATGGATATATTAAATAATATAATTAGTATTCGTTTGTTTGTTGAATGTTTCGATTTTAACTTTGAATATATCTTCCTTCTGTTACAGAAAGAAAAAAGGCATGTAAAAATACACATTTATTATGATAATTAGTTTGTTCTATATTACTATTGAATTCAGCAACCCAACCTAGGCATTAATACGTCTTAGTATTTTTAGTAACTACTAAATTTCATGCAATTGTAATTAGTGATATTATTAAACTTAGTAAAAAAATAAAAATATTTTAGTGCCTCTTTAATATTTATGGAACAAGAAAATGTGGAATCTTCATATTCCAACTGACTCAAATAGAGAGACAAACGTCCCTGAGGTGTCCATTTCTTGATTGTCGTTTTATCTATTTCTGAACATGTGAACCTATCGGATCATTTTCAAAGGAAAATACACAATTTTATGTCTAGTGTTTTCAAAAGTTAGCTAGGTTTGAAACCTTTTTTCATAATAACCATAATTGACTTATCTACTAATAAAATAATATGATCTAATATATTAGCAAAAACAGACGGTCATTAATGACCAAAAAATGATTTTCATAAATATGTATAATTAGTACTATTTTAATATTTGGATATATGTATAAATTATTATTATAACGTGATAATGATACTAATAATTACCAACTGGTAATTGACTTTGAGTATTGGGCAAGATCTGACTGCTACGTAGCTACGTCCATGCACGTAAAAAACAATAGCATAGAACAAAAATTCCATGAGATGTCCATTTCAAACTTTTCAAATTTCACGTTGAAATTATTCACTACTACTGTCAAAAAGGAAAAACATAAAAAAAATCTCCCCATATATTATAAAAATTTCATGAATATTTCATCAGTTTATCATAAAATCAAAAATATTTTTTTAATTTTTTAATTCAATCTAAAATTATACTTTTGGTCGCGTCGGAAGTGTATTTTTTTTCTTAAACAGTTTATAATACCCCGACTAACAACATGCTAGTATTACATTTATTCTGATTAAGGATAAAATTTACTTTTTAATTAAGTGAATGTATAATTTTGGATTGAGTTAAAAAACTAAAGAATATTTTTGATATAATGGTAAACTGATGAGATATTGATAGAAATTTCGAAATAACTTAAATTTTTGGTATCTTCCCAAAAAATAAATATAAACATATAATTTACTGTCCTCCAAAGTCCAAACAAAGGAACTTACGAATTTGTGTGCTACGATAAATGGTCCATTATTGTGTTCTGTCCTTTCATGTATAAAATAATGTATCAATATAGCAATGTCCTAAACTATAGTAAAGAGAGAAAATTAAAAAAGATGTTCAATAATGTTAAAATTAAATAGGTTTTTTTTTTTTCTAAAAGTAGCACTTGCTAGATATATATATTCTTTTGTAATAAAAACTATGACAAATGCTATTTTTAATATTTTAAAACATATACAAAAATCATGCTATTCACTTTAATTTATCTTAAAGTGCTACGTTTTCTTTATGTTTCAATTCATTAAAATGTTCACAAAATACTGTGTTTTTTTCTTTGGTGTCAAGAAGTTTCTTAAAGAATTGATGGGGAATATATTGCTTGTTGATGTTGTAATGTAATTAAATCATAAAAAAAAAAAGAAGCTCATGTTAGAAAACTCTCCTTTGCGAGATATGCAGAAAGTTTTGCAACCATGCACTATGTATAAATGAAGCTATATCGGAGTAGACGATATATATACGTTGAACATGATTTTAATTTTTTAATTGATAAATAGTAATTTTTAAAATTTGATATACATTTTTTATTTATTTTGGATATCATATATTTTGAAAGTGTAACCATATCTTCTTGAACTATATGAATCACATATATAACGAACCAGAATGGGGCTTGCTAAACCAATAAATACATGATTGGACTACACTTCTCATTTGTAATTAAAACATCTATCCTCTTGCAGTTTTTTTTTTTATTTCTTTCTAGTTTCGTAAAATTGAAGTTTACTAAAATTGGTATTCGAGGACATACTAAGAACGACATTTTAATATTTGGTAGGCCCTGAAAATTTTACATTTCGAGGCCCTTTGATAATCTAGAGTGATATTTAATTAAAATGGTGCATGTTCTAATTAAATAAAAACCTTATTATTGTAGTTAAAATGTCTATGATTGTAATTTTATTTGCTTGATAATCAAAGATCGTATGTCTTTCAATAATTAATATAATTACTTTCCTCAACCAATCAGTTGCGGAAAAAACAAAAGTTATTGTTTTCTTCATATTATGAGTCTTTTGTACAAGCAAAACTTTAGTGGTTTATTGATTTGTCCAGTACTATAGTGTACAACGAAATGGATGTGTCAAATTAAACACTATATATATAATATATCTGGGGCAAAAATTAAAAATACAAAATAAATAATAATAATAATAAAGGAAATTAGAGGATTGGCCACAGAACACAACACAAATGAGATTTTGAAAAGGAAAAAAAGAGAGAGAGAGAAGGGAACAGCTTTGTAAATGCTCGTGCGCTGCAATTGCATGTGTCAGACTGAGACGTTCTTCGCTGAGAAATTAAAGAGAGAGAGAGAGAGAGAGAGAGAGAGAGAGATGAGAAGGGTAGGATTGTAAAAAAGGAGGAAAGTTGGGGGTATAAGTGAGACAGAAGAATGTATGAAAATGGGACAACGGGCGGAGCAGCGCCAAAGACGCAGGCCTTCTTTTTTCCCTTTCACCTGAGTCACTCTCTCACTCGCACCTTTCCACCGCGTGCTCTTCCTGTCGACCTAATTACGTTTTTACCCCAACAAATATTGGCTAAATTTATTTTTTTTGATAATTTGATTAACTCGAGAGGAAACACTCGTTTATCTAATCTTTACTTTATTTAACATGTTTGCATGTGGTAATTAGACAATCAAATTTTATTCACATACTTTTCCATGTGACAGTGAGGGAGAAAATTTTGGAGGGTTGGTGTTGTATTTGTTTAGACATGTATTAATAAGGTATATATGATATGGTGTTATGCTATGTTATAATTGTTTTTTTTTTTCAAATATCTAATTCAACTGTTGCTAAAATTATCAAAGATATTTTTGAGCAAATAATTGAAGTAATTAAATGTATCACACCTCGAAGATTCACGAGCTCATCGACCACCAAATTAAGGCATCACAATCACCGAGTTAAGCATAATCATAGGCACCCAATCATAATTTTCTTTGTTCTATGGCCATACATAACTATGATTTACCAATATATTATGTGCACTGTATCAAATACATATCACTACTATATAGCCTGTTAATGAAAGTTAATTGACTTCTCTAGTAAAAAAAAAAAAAAACTTTTCAATCCCAATCCCAAGTATTGAACCAACAAGGGTATTTTTACCGTTGCGAGTCACGCGCCAAGAAAAAGAGGCAGAGTAGGAAAAGGGTATGAGCATGACAATAGTACATGCAGCAGAGCACAAAACAACACAGTTATTGAGCTGATGAGACCTGAGAGCATAAACTGGCGGGAGATATATATATATATATACATACACTGATACACATTACACACACACACATATATATATATATATATACATTTTTTATATCGTGCTTGTGACTGTGAGCACTGAGGAAGCTCCGACTCAATAACTGAGTCCCAACAACAAACAACAAAGCCCAAACACTCCCACCATACTTGCTGCCAAAACCCCCTCGACTCCTCAGGGTCCCCCCACTATTTTTTTTATATAATTTTTTAACAACACCAATGCATATATATATATTGTCACAATTCTCATTCACATATATGACATATCTATCTATCTCTCACTCTCTCTCTCTCTCTGTTTCATTTCCCATTTTTATTAATGAACCCACTGTCTTGTCTCACATCCCTTTTACGTTTTACCCCATAACGAAAAAAGTATGTGTCACCGGTTGTTATTTATTTCCGGTCAATTTTCTCTTACTCTTTACTTATACAACTTTGTTTCTAGGCCCATAAAGGCTAATACAACACACATAAATGTGTTTGTCTAATAACAATGCTTATGTTATATAACCTAACGCCTTTTTAGTTGAGAGATGGGAACAGTTCATGGGGGACTACTTAAAGCCATTGTTGGAATATATATATATATATATTTTTCACAAATGGATTTTGTTTGTTGTTATTGAGAGGTATTCGTGTTTTAATGTCATGCCTTGGTAATTACTAAATTTATTGAGAGGTCTTCATGTTATTGAAGGTATTAAATTTAAAAGTTAAAACCAAAAGACAAAAAGATAAAAAATACAAAGAGCTATTCATGTTATGGTTCTCTCTCTCTCTCTCTGTGTAGAGGTGGGGAAGTGTGGGTTATGTACTGTCTTAGCCTGTCCCCTCCACCCAACACACAATACCCTCTCTCTCTCTCTCTCTCTCTCTATACATGCTTATGCTTTCTTTATCTCTCTCTCTCTAAAGACTCCAACAGTCCAAAGTCCAAAAGGCACAACCATATTGGCCTTTTCTTTTGTAAATAGCATTTTGTTATTTTTGTGTTTCTGTTTCTGTTTGTGCTTGTGTTATGTTAGTGCTTTCATATGCAAATTAAATTGTGTGTGTCTTCAAACTCAGTCTCTCTCTCTCTCAGTCAGTACCCTCCAAATGGGATTGGAAATATCAAACTCTCCTGAACCAAAACCTTACTTTGATTTTCTCGTTATTATTTGACAATTGACACCCCTCTTTAACCCATCTCTCATCATCATCATCATCATCATAATCTTCACAACAGCAAAATGATTTCCTCTTGACTCTCACTCACTCACTCTCCAAAACCAAACCCCAACACTTTTTTTTTTCTTTGGTTGCCCAGTTGCCAAGCTGTGATCTTTTTTCATGGAAATTGATCTGAACCATGAAGTAGTGGGTGTGGCAGCGAATTGCAACAACAACAACAACAATGAGGAGTGTGACAAGAACAGTTGTGTGTGTTGTCTGTCTTCTTCCACTTCCTCTTGCTCATCCAATTCCTCTACAAGCCCTGTCTCTTCCTCAATCTACTTGGAGCTTTGGCACGCCTGTGCTGGTCCTTTGACCTCTCTCCCAAAGAAAGGGAATGTGGTTGTGTATTTCCCACAAGGCCACTTGGAACAGCTCTCTTTTTCCTCTCCTTTCTCGCCTCTCGAGATTCCAAACTTTGATCTCAAAGCTCAGATCTTCTGCAAGGTCGTCAATGTTCAGTTACTTGTGAGTATCACCTATATGTATATCTTTTTATTTGTGCTTTTGTTTCATTCATTGTTGCTTTGGTCCATTGGGGTTTGGTTTATTTTTGAAGTCTAAAGCTTTTTCCCTTTTTTTTGGGTTCTTGAATTGTTTGAAATAGGCTAATAAGGAGAATGATGAGGTCTACACCCATGTGACTTTGCTTCCTGAACCTGAGGTACGTTTTTGAGATTTTGTGGAACTGAAAAAGAGGAATTTTTTTTTAATTTTTTAATTATTTTTTTGATGAAATGCTATGAGAAAAGATGTTGTTTTGGTGGGAATTATATTCCATTTGTGTTCCCTTAGGCTCTAACTACTTTGGGCTGTTGAATTTGCTGTTGGAATATTGCTTTAAGAATAAAGGGTAGCTCCAAAAAAATTTCTGCTTTATTTCCTTTTAGTGGTGACACTAATGGATGATTATAGGGCCATTATGGAATGTATGAATGGATGTTTAGTTGTTGGTACTTCCATTATTTGCAGTTAATAGGAACAAAACTCGAAGGGAAAGAACTCGAAGAGTTGGGAAACGATGAAGGGGTTGGAGGGTCACCTACAAAATCAACCCCTCACATGTTCTGCAAAACCCTCACTGCTTCCGACACGAGCACACACGGAGGGTTCTCCGTTCCACGCAGAGCTGCCGAAGACTGTTTCCCTCCGTTGGTGCGATTTGTTTTCTCTGTATCCACTCTATCGAAAGATTTATAGTTTATTGGTTGTAGTAGATATGAGTATGGCATAGGATTAAAAGCGTAAAAATTTGTTTGTTTGAAGGATTACAAGCAGAGGAGGCCCTCCCAAGAGCTTGTTGCAAAGGACCTCCATGGTGTCGAGTGGAGGTTTCGACATATTTATCGAGGTACACTTGCTTTTCTTTGTAGTTTGATGTTTTTGCTCGATCAATGAAACGATGCTGAAACGTTGGTATGTGTTACTTGCAGGTCAGCCGAGGAGACATCTGCTCACTACAGGATGGAGTATTTTTGTGAACCAAAAGAATCTCGTTTCTGGAGATGCAGTGCTCTTTCTGAGGTATATATATATATATATATCTCTTTTATGTCTCTTCGTACTATAAGGAATCCAGAAAGTACTAGTACCATGGTGTTTCATCATATGAGGCTCGGATTTGCATCGAAGGCGTCACTGTGCTCGTACTAGTACCTTTTTTTTGCCTCTCATGTTCATGCTTAGTTATTGAAGAGAAAGGTAGTTGATATTTCAAATGGACCAAAAGGTCCTTAGATGCACGGACTAAATTTAGAAGTATCAAAGTTACTAATATAAGAAAAAGAAAACATTTCCAGAGAGATTTGGACATAGCGGTATTGTAAAAATGTCATTTGTGTTTAGACAATCTGGTGTTTTAGTAGTAGAACTCATGTGCAATGGTCTTTGTAGGGGCGAGAATGGAGAGCTGAGATTAGGAATCAGGAGAGCTGTTCGACCTCGAAATGGTCTTCCTGATTCGATTGTTCGCAACCAGAACTCTTATCCCAATATCCTTTCTCTGGTGGCTAATGCAGTATCGACCAAGAGCATGTTTCATGTTTTCTACAGTCCAAGGTGACCTCTAGTGACCTCTTGTAGCAGGGACCACACACCATGCTTTTTAAGACTTGAATGCACTTTCAAGGGACACCCAAATACAAAATTAAATAGTTATGGATAGAATTTTGCCAGTAAAAGTGTATAAAACTTCCCAGCAAAAAAAAAAAAAAAAAACACCAAACGTGTATAAAACTTATTCATTTCCCGGAACTATTTAAACAAAACACAACGACTGTTGGTTTGGCACGCAAGAATAGTTCTTTTTTGTTAATCAAGTCTGCTTTGCTACTGGGCTTATGCTTGTGAAACAAGAACCTGGTGTAACTTGTTTATAAATGCTCAAATGCAGAGCAACTCATGCAGAGTTCGTCATTCCGTACCAAAAATATGTGAAGAGCATCACGAATCCTGTGGCAATCGGAACACGATACAAAACGAGATTTGAAATGGAAGACTCGCCAGAAAGAAGGTATTTGTACTAGTTTGTTGTATCGTATAGCAAAGACAAACTATTGAAGTAGTTTGTGTAATAACACAATTTCGACATTCTTACAGGTGTAGTGGTGTTGTGACTGGAATTTGTGACTTGGATCCCTATAGATGGCCCAACTCAAAATGGAGATGCCTCATGGTATGATTTTTTAAAAAGAATTTACGGACTATATTCTCTTTGCGTATTTCTCCAAAATTTACTCTTTTATTGTGGTCCTCTCCTGATGCAATGCATTTTTTCTGTCTAAATATGTGAGAAACCTTTAAAATAGTTACACCATTATGATAATGCCAAACAGGTCAGGTGGGATGAAGATATTGGGAACAATCATCAAGAACGGATTTCTCCGTGGGAGATCGATCCTTCTGTTTCTCTCCCACCCTTGAGCATTCAGTCTTCCCCGAGACTGAAGAAGATGCGGACTAGTCTGCAGGCAACCCCACCTAGCAATCCCGTTACTGGTACAAATCTTCCCATTGAGAGACATCCGACATTGCTTATTCTTCGTGCTCTCCGACTTATGCGATCTGGTTGTCTTATTTATATTTCAGCAGGAGCGGGTGGGTACTTGGACTTTGAGGAATCAGTTAGATCCTCTAAGGTCTTGCAAGGTCAAGAAAATGTAGGTTTCATATCACCCGTGTACGGATGTGATACTGTGAACCGCGCGCTCGATTTTGAGATGCAGCCTTTGGCACATCCGAGTCTTGTGTCGACCGCAGCTAAGAAGTCGACACTGAATGAGTTCATGAGGGCTCAACCCGCCTACACAGGCTTTGCGGAATCTAGTAGATTTCCTAAGGTCTTGCAAGGTCAAGAAATATGCCAACTAAGGTCCCTAACTGGAAAAACCAACTTCAACTTGGGAGCTTGGGCAAAACCCTCCATTGGCAGCGCACCGTTCAACGCCTATCAAGCAGCAAAACCGGGTTTTTTTCCTCTAGCAACAGATCCCCTACAAAGCATTTATTTCCCATATGCTGACATTCACAGAGCCGGGCCAAACCCTACTGCACGCGCTAATGCTACTAGCTTCCCGAGAGAGAATGTAGCTGTGAATCCGTACTCCGTTCAAAGCGGGGTCACGATGAACGAGATTGGAAGGCCGAAGATTCCGAATGAGTTTAAGCCGCAAGAAAATGTTCCTGCTCTTCCCACTCTAGGAAATAATATAGCCAGCCCAAAGGATGACAATTTTGGCGGGACCACGACTGGCTGCAAACTCTTTGGTTTTTCCTTAACCGGAGAAATCGCTAATTCGAACTCTCAGAGTTCCAGCAAGAGGAGTTGCACAAAGGTAAGCCACAAGTAGTAATGACGTAACTGGATTAACGCACTGCCCTATTTTTTGACTGCTTTTTCGACTGATAGTTGCACGTGTTGGGCGAAGGTTCACAAGCAAGGCAGTTTAGTGGGAAGAGCCATTGACCTCTCGAGGCTGAATGGCTACAGCGACCTGCTGAGAGAACTGGAGTGGTTGTTCAACATGGAAGGCCTTCTCAAAGATCCCGACAAAGGGTGGCGGATCTTGTATACCGACAGTGAGAACGATGTGATGGTCGTCGGAGATGATCCATGGCAGTAAGTCTCTGTAACTATGCTAACATACCATTAAAAATTGAAAAATTTTTATATTGCCAAGTATTGTGTGTCTAATCTAGCATAGTAATATCAATCCTTTTAAGAGTAACTGAGACTGCTGTGTTTCATCTTCTGTTCGCAGCGAGTTTTGCAATGTGGTTTCAAAGATCCACATATACACCCAAGAAGAAGTGGAGAAGATGACACTCGGGATGACCAGCGACGACACCCAAAGCTGTCTGGAACAAGCTCCGGTGTCGAAATCTTCGTCTGTCGGCCAGCCTGATTCTTCTCCGACTGTTATCAGAGTTTGAAGTTAATTCAAGTGTTGTCTGTAGTTGTGTGTTTGCTTTGTCTGCTATTAAGAATCTAATTTTGCACCAGAAAAACCTGGTTATGTATCTTATCGTTGTGATAAAACCACTTAAAACTCCTTTATTAGGCCTTTGGAGATTTGGCCTTTTCCCTCATCTACATTATGTAGTACTATGACTGGTGATGAGAATGAATGTTGGGTTTGGTTTGCGTGTAATCCAAGGTGACAATTTAGTCTAAGCAAACGAGTAGCATTTTTGTTGATTTGTAAACTCGGAGCAAAATCATAATTTGAGGAATTATTTTCACACAGTAATACCATTTTCCTAGACAGAATAGTAGATAAAGGTCATGTAAGTTAGCGAGTCTATCATAGTTTTATTTTTTTTTTTTTTTTTTGCTACTGAGCGAGTCTATCATAGTTGAAGAGCGTAAGTGTGACATTGTTCTTTTCTATAGGTGATCTAGTAATTTGAGAAATTTTTATTAAATATTTTCTTCATTGACACAATTACTGCGTCATAACGGTATTAAGCAGGACATGAGTCAAAACAGCTCCTTGAGAAGCTTATTGCTTTCCCAGGCTTCTGTCTTAATGAGTATTTAAAAAAATAAAAAAAAAAAAAAGAAAGAAGGATTTACTCGAAGCGTGGCAATTGGATTTTCTATGAAGCACTTTCTCCATTAAAATAAATGGACTAGTCTCGAACCCATTTGAGCGATATTACAGATCGAGAGTTACTGCATTTTGTATCATAAAAAACAGTGTAATTAGCCTAGAAGCAATGCAGAGCTCTGCAACATATTTCCCTGCAGCCGCATAAATACATACGAGCTTGCTTCTTACTGCTCTTTGAAGAGCTCGCGACCAATTACGATTCTTCTTATTTCACTAGTCCCTGCCCCGATTTCATAGAGTTTTGCATCACGAAGAAGACGACCAGTTACGTACTCATTTACATAACCGTTACCACCTAGACATTGTATAGCCTGCAAAAAGGATATATTTTGACAAACAAGCAAGTCAAAAGTGAGAATATGGGAAAACACGAGACTTGTGCAGTGTACTAAATTTAATTGTATTAGTTTCAGAATCCGTTTTTTACAACCAGAAGAGAATGAAGTGTAAATTTTCTATACCTGTAAAGCAACTTGAGTGGCTCTTTCAGCTGCACATAATATCACTCCAGCACAATCCTGAAATTGTTTACTTCAACGGAGTTACTAATTTGATTTTTTTTTTTTTAAGTCGAGCTAAGATCTTTTGAAGAAATTCAACCAAAAGAGCACCTTTGAGTCAACTTTCCCATTGTCACAGTCCCTTGCAACAGAATATACATAGGACCTGCAAATATACAAAAACAGATCTTTGTGTATACATGCACATCAAACACAGAGACAGCTAAATGCTTCTATTTGAAGCCTAGAAAAAATTTCAGTGCATCAAAATCATCTACCTTGAAGATTGTAAAGAAGTATACATGTCAGCAATTTTTCCCTGTAATTGCAAAAGGTAAAGTAACTGTATGAGGGGGCAAAATTCCATAACTGGCATTATTAGCAAGAAATTCTATAGTAACAAGCATGAACCTGGATAAACTGATATTCCCCGATCAGGTGGCCAAACTGCTCTCTCTGTCGAACATAAGGTAGGACGGTGTCAAGACAAGCCTGCATGATTCCCAATGGCCCGGCAGCTAAAACAAGCCTCTCCAAATCTAATCCTGACATCAGGACATAGACTCCTGAAAGGAAAAGGAGAATAAGGCTATTATATTTACTACAAGAGTGTATATATCTCAATCACCTATATCTTGTTATTCAAATTGTGAGATTGACTTATTGCTGCACCTTTTCCTTCCTTTCCAAGAACATTTTCTTCTGGGACAAAGCAATTCTCAAACACAAGCTCGCATCTGCTCAAGACAATTGGAAGTTTTAGATGAATAAAGGCAAAGTGATAGGATGAAAACCATCATTAGATAATTACGCTAGAGACCGTACGTATCACTTCCTCGCATGCCAAGTTTGTCTAATTTCTGAGCTGTGCTGAATCTGCAGCACCAATACAATAAATCAATATACAACTATTTATATGTATTCCAATTTCAGCTGACAGTAACACGAAGAGATGATTTTAGATAAGTTACCCAGGCATTCCTTTCTCAATAATGAATGCTGTGATTCCTTTTGAGCCGGCCGTTGCGTCTGTTTTCGCATAGACAATCTGATCCAACTCTAAATATCAGTCCTAACAAGTATTATAGGAAACATACACATATGTATATGAATATCTACTGACACACACAACCATAGACTTCTCAAGCCACTAAGTGCATTAGGGAAATCTCTCAGCCATTTAAATAAATATATCTTTATGTGAGAAAAGCATGCAAGTAGGATACTAGTATCCTGTATATAGACTTCACTCTCATAAATTACGTTGTTGCACAAGCATGAATACTTTTCTCAGAAGATTTGGAGGTCATAACTGATGACACTCTGTGCTCTACACCATAAAATAACAGGAAAAGTAACCAAGAGAAAGAACAAGAAAATAAATCAAGAATTAGTAGAAACAACTCATATGTACCAGGGTTTGAGCAGTTGGTCCATTGGTGCACCACATCTTGTTCCCATTTATAATGTAACCTCCATCTACACGATCAGCTTTGCACTTCATGCTAACAACATCCGAACCAGCTGAAGCAAGCACAAATAAAAGAGTCTACTGCGTTAAGGTGGCAAAAAACAGTGTCTGAATTGTTTTAAGATGCAAGACGGCAAAGGGATTCGTATGAGCTACCATTGGGTTCACTCATAGCAAGAGCCCCTACATGATCGCCGCTGATAAGCTTCACCAGAATGCCATATTTTGGTTGTCAAGTCGAAAGAAACAGAAAACCAGAAACAAAATCGAATAACAAGTTCAGAAAGAAAGAGTTTCCGAGGAGAAAAATAGAACCTTTGGCAAATACTTATTTTTCTGATCAGGGTTTCCATTCCTCACCTAACCAAAAGAACAAACACCACAACGAGATAAAAACTCATAACAGAGAGGAAAAGATATGACGGAAAATGCAATTGAAAGCTCCACTATACCAGTTGATTAATGCAAAGATTAGAGTGGGCACCATAGGAAAGGGCAACCGACCCTGAAGCACGACTGAGTTCTTCCAAAGCAATGCAGTGGTACAAGTACCCGAGGCCAAGTCCTCCATATTCCTCTACATGAGAGAATTGAGAGTCTCAAATTATGAAAATGCATTAACTGATACGCTTCCTCATTAAGTACACCTAACTAAGTTCCATTAATCCATTAGTTGGAAAGTCAAAAAACTTCCTTCGACCAAGTATATTGAATTTTCCACCCTTCCATTTTTTCTCATCGTCATTGTTATTACCAAACCATACTTTAAAAGATGCTGACAAGAAAAATGGGTGCTGAATTCATAAACCCTTCTGTATTGTCGTGAGAAATTTACCAGGTGCAGTAATTCCATGAAGATTAAAATCTCCCATGAGTTTCCATAAGTTAACATCCTGAAATAAGAAGCAAAATATCAGAATTTTACATGTTATGTAAACTACAATGAAATAAATAAATAAATAAATAAATAAACCCCTTACCTTCGGGAAAGAGTTGGATTGGTCTATTTTTGCCGCATGAGGAGCAATATTTTCTTGTGCAAACTGGGCAACACTTTCTTTGAACTGTAATCATAAGGCAATTAAAATAAAAAAAAATAAAAATAATATTAAAAAACACTGTCACGAAAAAACAAAACTACAAAATTCACTCATAACAGAAGACTCAATCTTCCTTTAGAAAAACATAATTGGCTGAGCTTTTTATCTTCAAAATGACACAAACAGCTCCTCAAGCACTTTAAGCAATGTCCCAAAAATTGTGCTACAAGGTCTTGACTTAAAAATCAAAATCTTAAAAGGGCATTTAAGTCGAATTCGAAACAAAATCAAGATTAGTCTTTCTCATTTGATCCTTAACACTCTTAATAGCGACATCTTATGTAACTAACTTGATTTCACTGAATATATTCGTACATAATAATCAGTTAAATCAAAAGATGCTTAATCCACTCAAGATTCTTCACTTCCACATCTTTCAGTAATTCGCATGTTAATTTTCAACAATTAAATTCACCAATTAACTTAAATCAACAACGACTCCAAAAACCAAGAAACTTCAAATATTACACCTTTTTTGTTTCTCTAATTCCTCATCCAAATCATAATACCGAACCAAAATATAAATATACATTATATATATATATATATATATATATGAAGACCTGAATTTGAGTATCGTCGAAGAGTAGAGCCGTGGAAAAGGAAGCGAACTTTCTGTGTCTGCCGAGAATCGAAGCCCAGCTTGACCTCGCCGCCAAGAGTCTCTGCATATTCACTCTCAGAGCTTTCGACAGAAAACGAAACGAAGAAGAAGAAGATATGCTTAGAATGGGATCAAATAGATTATATATACTGTTTGACTGCCACTTCCGCAATTTACGAAACTTAGTCGCCTGGTTTGTCATTTTTAGCTTCTTATATTATAGTTATTTTGTAAGCCGTACGATGTTCCGAGTTCGGCGCGTGGCAGGGCATGATTGGCTTGGTTGGATATGGTTTCACTGGGATTGGACACATTTGAATATAGCCCAAGATTTAATTTACAGTGTTTTAAATGGATTTTTTTTTTTGAGGGAATGAATGAAGATGATGCTTATCAGAACTGTCTGATTTGCTTACTTGGAGACAGTGTGGACGTTATCATCTTGATCCACATCCTTTATTATTGCTTTTTTGCTTGGTTATTTATTTACATATTTTATTAAAATAGAAAAAAGTAGAGAGAAAAAAAAAAAAGAGAATACTATATATAATCCAAAAGAGAAGTTTGCGTGAAGAAATGTTACACTGTAACGCTACACAACCACAACTTGTGAGGACTTGTTCAAGTGTTTTGCCAAAAAAGAAAACAAAAAGAAAATTGTTTTTTAAGTGTCCCATGTTCCGTGTTACGTCCAAATTTGTTTCCACTTCCATGCTTTTGATTTTGGGATATTTTCTTGTTATTATTGTTTTTAATCATTGTGATGCTAATCACTAATTAGTATCGATGATTATCATGAATAATCCTTAAACGATAATTGTCATAAACTATTGACGATTAGATGGGATAACAAAACTTTTGATTACGTTTTGTTAGTCGATGTTCTTGATGGTGTTAGAACATTTACGAGAACACCACATATAAAGATGTAAAATAAATATGAGGAATAATAATGTGAAAATTCAGAAAACATAAAGTAAATCAGATACGAAATTTAGTAATGCAGTTTAGCTATGCGGGCTACGCTTAGATGGTAGAAAGTGATTCACTATTTTAAAATTGAGTACACCCGGTTTTATACGCTAAGGATTTCCTCCTCATTCTGTCGCCGTCTACTCCACCTCTTCTTCGTGAATTACAACACGAAATTCTCTCGTGCTCGAGCTCCTCTCGCTTCAGTGATCTCTCCTAATTCCCCTTTCACCAATAGTTGTCACAAAATAAACTCTATGCAATATTTTTTTCTCAAGCTCACAAATTCAATATACAGTGAAACCCACGCAAATAGCAAAAATCACACACCTATGGAATCACTCACCAATTTTCCAATTACACTAATAATAGCACCATGAAAAACACTCTTATTTTATCTCTTGAGAATTTACAAAGTTTTTTTCACTCACAACTTTCAAAAGTACATACAAAGCAATCTCTGAAAATAAAATTCAATTTTGTAGCTCTACATGAAAAACAAGAAACTTCTATAAATAGGACACTTAGCTTCCCATATAGTTTTTTTTTTTTTTGCCCAAATGCTTATCGATATGAACGAGTCATCAAGTGTACAAATAAAAGAAAATATCATTTATTAATATATAAAAAAGAAACCACGTCCAAATCATATTTAATGAAGTCAACGATTTCCTGAAATTGAAACTGTCAAATATAAACGGTAGCACTAATAAAACACACGTCCAATTTTTTTAAACAAATTCTAAAATTATATGGAAACTATTCAAGGACTAACAAATTAGGGGTGTGCAAGAAACCCGATAACCCGATCAACCAGCAACCCACCCCGACAACCCGACCCGAACAATCCGACCCGGCTCAACCCGATCCCAATTCGGGTTTAACCCAACCCAACCCGCACACTTGTAGGGTTGGGTTAGGACTACACTTTTCGAGTTTCGGGTTAACCCAACCCGACCCGACCATGTAAAAAATAATAATATATATATATATATGTAGTATAGTAATTTATCTTGTTTATTCTTAGCTATTATTTACTTTTTGTTATGTATTTTAGTTTTTTTTTTTTAATGAAGATGCTCATTGTTAGTTTTTTCCATATAAAAGATAAATCTTACTTTCATTTAATCATGAACATTATGTTATTATTTATTTATTTAAAATAAAACAAAAAACCCGATCAATCCAACCCGACATCTTAAACGGATTGGGTTGAGTTGGGTTGATATTATCATCGAGTTGGGTTGGGCTGAAATTTTTTCAACTCGACCACATCAGGTTGGGTTAGGTTGAATGGACTAACCCGTCAAACCCAACCCGTGCACAGCCCTACAACAAATCACGATCAATATAATATAATAATTTTGCTAAATAAAATATCAATACCAAAACAGTAATAGATTCAATCAAATCGGTTCATTGGTTTTAATGGCTTATCCGAATGATTCTAATTTCCTGTACTCAAATGAGGCCAATTTTCAGAGTAGTTCACTGTGCGCGCGTTTCCGTAATTTATCAAAAGCCAAAGGATCTAGAAGCAAATTTGTTTACCTTCTTAAAAATAATAATAATAAGGAAAAATTTTATAAATGACCCCTATAATAAGCCACTGTCCATATTTGGCCCTTCTAATATAAAACTTCTCAAATAATCCCTCAAACTATAGTCACTAAAGAAATGTGGCCCTCCCGTTACATTTTTTTGACGGAGATAACGTAAAAAAGTGCCACCTCTGTCACCTCACAAGCATATTGGTTTTTATTTATTTAATTCATTATTAGCTTAGCCTCCTCTCTTTCACTTTGCGTAACCACTCCACCTCCATGAAGCCCATCTCTTCTTCTTCCTTACTATGTCTGCACATAACTTGAGATGAGACAATAAAACCTGATCAAACCCAGATGAATCTAGAGACTTCTTTCAAAAGCAGAAACCGAACTACCAAAGTGAGAAGAACCTCAGGATTCACAAATCCAAAGGCAAAAAATCCCATCTCAAACCAATGAAAAATCAGTTCCCAAATTACCAAATTAACAACCAAATAGAGAAACCCGTTCCCATATGAAGATCAAACAAACCACATAAAGCAAAGCCTCATAGCACAAACTCTTGATTTCACATCTCATTCTCTTCTTCCTCTAATAAAGTACACGACTTTTTCTCAAAATCCAATAACCCAAATCTTAAAAACACAGCACTTTAAAGCCACAATATCCAACAAAAAGAACAACACTGACAAAGTCCGCAAATATCAGAAGCCCATTCCTTTTTAAGTACCTAGTCAAAGAGCACAATTAACAATCATCAAAATCAGAACCAATCTCAGCTAGCTCAAAGGATTACTGAATCTGGGTGTGATATAAAACACGCTAAAAAAGCATAGCTAATCATAATAAAGCAAAGATTAAAGAAAATAGTAGCGAATTAAGAGTATAAACGCAACAAAGCAAAACCAAGGAAATGAGGGCTTATAAAAGAAAGAAATGAAAGTAAAGACAAATGCTTGATAATTACCAAGAAGAGAGTTGATGAAGACGTAGAGCATGAAAATGCCAAAGATATTCTCTTATGCTCAAAATCTAATCTCTTTTTTTTTTTTTTTTTTTGAATTTCTAAGTTTATTTGGGAGAGAGAGCTCTGCCTCGTCCAAACTGAAGAAGAAGACGATGGGTTTTGGGGTTTTCTCTAACAAAGGCTTTGTAGTTAGGTCAAATTACTTTTTTACCCCAAAAGCTGTTATCTCCGTCAAATAAAAGTAACAGAAGGGCTACATTTCTTTAGTGATTGTATTTTAAGGGGCTATTTGAGAAGTTTTATATTATAAGATCAAATATGGACATTGGCTTATTATAGGGGCCATTCATAAAATTTTTCCTAATAATAATAATTACACAACAGTGCAGAGTGCAGACATTTTCAAAAGGAGAAAAATCGGACCGCCATGGTTCGGAGCTCGAACTGTCTGAGAAACTCTGCGAAGTAGAAGAGAGAGAAACCGAGACGACGAAGGAGATTGACATTGATTTTCAGTCCGAATTCGAGAAAGATTTTCTCCGGCGAATCGGGCACTGTGAGTGAGAATACCTAGACAACGAAGACGGTCATGGAAGGACGCGGAAGCGGAGGAGGAGGGAGGGACAAGGGCTCGTCGCCGCCATTGAAGAAGGCTTCGAAGTTCTCGGTGTATCAGAACGCCGCATTCTCCGCCGCGCTCACCGCCAACAGCCTCCAGCCTTCCAACTCCACTCTCCTCCGCCTCTCCTCTCTCTCCTCCGCCTCGGCTTTCGCTCTCCTCGCCATTTTCTCGAGGTGCGTCTCTCTCTCTCTGGCTGGTTTTGGCAGGCTAGGGTTTCTCTCTTAGGGTTTTGCGAGGGTTTAAGC
The DNA here is from genome assembly GCA_018132145.1 of Boehmeria nivea var. tenacissima. Lineage (NCBI taxonomy): Eukaryota > Viridiplantae > Streptophyta > Magnoliopsida > Rosales > Urticaceae > Boehmeria > Boehmeria nivea. Next base: position 18,476,234 of record CM030874.1, on the reverse strand, counting down.
GAATAAAGATTGCTTTTTTTTTTTGGTTTTTTTTTTTTTTGATTGGGCAAGCAAAGAAACAGTCTTTTCACAGATTGGTTATTGAATAGTTATGGGGATGGGAATTTGAAGTGCTTAAACAAGTAAGAGTGTAGGGTTTCACGAATTTTTTTTTTTTTTTTTGGGTGTGATAGAAAGAAAATTGTAGCTTGCGTTCAGGTTTTTTTTAATTTTTATTTATTTATTTTTAATTCATCTTTCTTACATGAATTGTTATATCGAATGCTATTCGTTTTAGATGTTGTGTTGATAGATTTGTGGCTGTTATTAACTCTGTTTGCCTTTACTTGTTAAAGGGAAAATGGGTTTATCAGCAACTTGAAGCTTAAGAATTTGTCCCAAGAGACAGCTTGTAAGTTGAATTCAATTTGCAGTCATATGATTAGTTTGACCTTACTACTCTGATTAGTGTAGCTTCTTACTGCTCTTGTTTTCCCTTGTTTTTGGTTCAGTTTTGTTCATTAAAGTAATTGAGACCATTATCGGATTAGTATTCGTTGGCGCTACATTTGCACTCTTCAGAACCATATCGCTGCGCAGAGCAAAAAATACCATTGGTGTATCAGCTACTTCATCCTCTAAAGAAACTAAGGACCAAGTACAACTTACAAATCGTCAATTGGGCCTTTTGGGAATAAAGCCAAAGGCTGAACATAGTTTATCAGATTCATCAAAGAAGCCTCCCAAGTCTAAACCTCCCTCAGCATGTTCTCCTTCAGATGCCCTTGTTCCACTTCATCAACCAATAACTGGTTCCAATCTATCATCACGAATCAGTACTGATAGGTTAAATTCCAGCGGAGGAAGCAGGATGCGTCCTGCAAGTAGCCCTTCCAAAACGCCTAGTTCTTCATCTTCTCTATATCTCGTTCCCGGATCTGTCTCGCCTTTGTCTTCTGTGCAGAATTCACCAGGATTGGATTCACTGACATCTTCACCTTGGTCAAGCAGGCGAGTGTCCACCAAAGAGATAACATCAGAAGAAAAGCTTGAACAGTTCTTGGCAGAAGTAGATGAGAAAATCACCGAATCGGCAGCGAAATTGGCTACTCCACCTCCCACCATCAGAAGCTTTGGTGTGGCTAGTCCAAACAACATTAGCACCTCAGCCAACACATCTGGAACTACGAGGAGTACACCATTGAGGCCCGTGAGGATGTCTCCGAGTTCCCAGAAATTCAGCACCCCACCTAAGAAAGGAGAGGGCGAGCTTCCTCCACCAATGTCTATGGAGGAATCTATAATTGCATTTGAGCATTTGGGCATCTATCCTCAAATTGAGCAATGGCGAGACCGCCTAAGGCAATGGTTTTCGTCGGTGCTGCTTAATCCGCTTCTTAACAAGATTGAAACCAGTCACATTCAGGTAATACTGTCGGTGTCACATCACTTGTGGTTGGAAAAATATTATTTTGTTCCTCATGGTTGTATGCATGTTTATTATTTATCTAGCATGTAATTATTTTTACTCCATTCTCTTTATTTAGAGAGTATAGTGATTATACTGATTGTATAACTCTGTGCTTTTGTCAGTATTGTTCTTTCTGAAAACTTAAAAAGTCAGAGTTCACAGGGTAAACATATTGTTAGGAAGACTTCATCATATTGCACTTGTAATTGGGAATGTGGAAGAAGTTCGTTTTTAGCATTTGTATGTGATAGTTGATTGAACAATTTTGAAATCAAAAGGTTTAGTTTGTAGAGTTCCATATAATATTTGGTGTTGGCTTTGCAATATTCATGAACTTTGATGTCCTTGGTTTGGTAAGCGGGGATGTATTCCAATTAATAACCGAAATGATTCTTGCCAAAGCTTCCTTAAACATAATGAGAAGATTTCGGTAGCATCTTTTTTTTTTTTTTTGGTGTTCAAGAATTTGCTATATGATTTTTAACTGCTCTGAAAATTCTTGTATTGTAGGTAATGCAATCAGCTACTAAACTTGGTATATCAATCACAATTAGTCAAGTGGGAAGTGAGTTACCTAGTGGTGGAACTGCTACAGTCTCATCAATGGATCGGAATAAGGAGTGGCAACCAACTGTAACTCTCGACGAAGATGGACTTCTACATCAGCTACGAGCTACGCTACTTCAGGCTCTTGATGCTTCCAAACGTATCGATTACTTATTTAACTTTAGATGTCTTTGAATTGAAATATGAGATCGTTACTAAGATTTTTGTGGTTCTAATAATTCGCAGCTAAAATGCCTCAAGCCAGTCTGCAACAATCCCCACAGCAGAATCCTATGGTCCCTGTAATGCAGGAGTGTGTTGATGCCATCTCTGAACACCAGAAACTTCAAGCATTGATGAAAGGGGAATGGGTTAAAGGTTTGCTACCCCAAAGCAGTATCCGGGCAGATTATACCGTACAAAGGATTCGAGGTAGTTAGGATTTGTATCGTATGTTTGCCTTTTATTATAGTACATCTTGTCCGTCTAACATACCTGCCTATGGAGTTTCACAGAACTCGCTGACGGCACCTGCTTGAAGAATTATGAGTATCTCGGAAATGGCGATGTTTATGATAGCAAAAACAAGAAATGGGCTATAGAGCTGCCCACTGATTCTCACCTGCTCTTGTATTTATTCTGTGCTTTTCTAGAGCACCCAAAGTGGATGTTACATGTAGATCCCACATCTTATGCTGGAGCCCACTCAAGCAAGAACCCCTTATTTTTGGGGGTTCTACCTCCAAAAGAAAGATTTCCGGAGAAGTACCTTGCGGTCATATCAGGAGTCCCGTCTGTTCTTCACCCGGGTGCTTGTATACTGGCTGTGGGCAGGCAAAGCCCCCCAGTTTTTGCCTTGTACTGGGATAAGAAGTCACAATTCTCTCTCCAGGTAAGCAATCTGTAGTTTTAACTTTTATGTCATTGGGTTTAAACATCTTTACCGTGCCGAAAAAAATTCTTCTGTCCTTGGAAATTGTTGTGTAACGGCCAATTGTTTCGATAATTGCAGGGGAGAACGGCATTATGGGATTCGATCTTGCTCCTGAGCCACAGGATAAAGGTAAGCTATGGAGGGATTATTCGAGGTCTGCATCTTGGTTCTTCAGCCCTGAACATCCTCCGTGTTCTAGATTCGGAAGCTGAAGACTGAGTTAGGAATACCAGATTTTCCCTCCAATTTTTCGGGCATCAGCATAAAAAACAACTCGTGATCGTCAGCTCCTCCAGGTCTTGGCTTTCCAGTGAAGCAGAGCTTCTCAGACCAATGGGATGTTTTCAAAGATGAGAGGGCTGGTCAAATTTGCCTCATAATGTTAGAGAGTGTTGATGCCCATTTTAACGTCATGTTGTAAACTAATTGAGTTAATCTTTTCTCAGCAAAAAAAAAAAAGAGATATTCTTAGAGCCAGCGAGCTATATCCAGTTGTAAACCTTGCTCTCCGACGTCAACTATTATATTTTTTACAAGAGAAACATCTAGAGATGATTACATTTTCTGGCCATTAGAAAAAGTATGTTGTTCATCTTCAGACCGTGTTTGGCCTTGGTGTTGGTATTTATTTGAATACTTTTAATACATTGCAAAATTTGAACCCACTGGCCACTGCAACACGACGTCATCCTAGATGTAGAATGTTATTTATCATTGTAACTCGGATTATTGAAAGAGTCAGGTAGTTACAAAGTAAAAGAGAAATATTACCTAGGTAATTTATATTTTTACTGAGGTTTAAGGTCAGCAAGGCCCGTCTAGCTCAGTTGGTAGAGCGCAAGGCTCTTAACCTTGTGGTCGTGGGTTCGAGCCCCACGGTGGGCGATTTTTGACACCATTCACTTTTGGTCTCTGCAATATTACTTTTCCCACGTGTTTCCCTTCTTCTCATCAACCAAAGGCACTGTTGACTTCTGTTTTTCATGCACATCAATATCACTTAAAAAATTAAAATAAAAGGAAAAGAAAAGGCAAAAACAATAATTATATAACTGATATTTCCACTTTCACATCATCACAGAAAGTGAGTGCAGATGCTAAGAAGTAAGAAAGAGATCTCACTCTGTTTTCATCAATATTATGCCTCTAATTACCATTTCTTGTTTCACATTCTCGTTGGTTTTGGTGGGGGTTTTGATCACGTGCATGCAGGTGCAGAAAAGCCATAGCATGGACATCAACGACATGAACATCGTGTTCGCCGACAAGATCCCACCGTCCATCGACCCCACGGTAAGAGTGTTCTGTTCGGTTGCCGAGAAAGTGAAAAGGAAACTTCAAGTCTTTAGTTTCTCTTGCATTGCATGCATTTTGTTCTGATTTCTCATTTCTATAGTTTGGAAACCAGACATTTTGCTTCGGCTTAATTATTATCCCTCTAATTAAATTCAGTGTTCTACTAATTTGATCTTTATAAAAAGAACTTTGATGATGCAGTGCCAAGGTTAGGTGAAGGCAAATTAGCTGAGCAATTATGACCATATAAAGCTTGTTTAAGACCAGTGGAAATGAATTAACAAAAATGTTTGGCCTTGCTTGCAAAAATCGTAACCAGATAAAGTGAACGCAGTGATGTCGTTTTAAGTAATGTGGGTGACATGTAATTTCCGATTCTGTATAGTGTCTATTGTATACTATTTGAATGACATCAAAGATCCATGATTTGACATTTATGATAGTAAGCTATATAGAGTGTTATTTGCAGACTGCAGTGAAATTCTTAATTTATTACCAATTTTTATAATCACTAAACAATATCAATTACTTCTAAATTTCCCTATTAATATAATATGTGAGATTTTCCTAAAATTTTGCATAGATTTACTCGAGGCTAAAAACTTAATTTCTTTCTTTATTATCTCATAAACTGAGTAGATCACTTCCTAGTGCTAATATCATTGGCCTATATTTTGTTCAATGTGGTACATTGTGGCTTTTTTTTTTTTTTAATCGACACTAGGGAACCTTGTTCAAGAGTATTACCGAGGCGAAGGTGCTTAATGCGAGATCGAAAGTCCTGCTGGTGATTTCCGGGCTGTTGCTGATCTTCCTCGTCGGAAACTATGCGCTCTACGCTTACGCGCAGAAGTCGCTCCCACCACGCCGGCGAAAGAAGAAGCCCGTCTCCGCGAAGAAGCTGAAAAAGGAGAAGCTCAAGCATGGTGTCTTTGCCACCGGAGAGTGAAGTGTTTTCCATTTAGGCATTATGCTACATTTGGTGTTTCAAAGCCTAAGCACATATCTACCTTAGGTTTAAGCTTTAAAGAATTACCATGTTTAAGTCACTTAAGAGGCAGAGAGACTAGTAAGCACTTGTCGCTTGTCTGTCTGAGTTTGTGTTATGAACTGCTTTGAGCAAATTTTGCAGGTGAGATTTGAATAATTCATGCTTGTCCTTCTATTTACTTTGCTTTAAGAATCTAGCTTTTATAAGCTTGAGTAATGATTCAGATATGAAAACGGTAATTGGGTCTAAAAATTCAGCATCTTAGTTACCATATGATTTCATCACTTGATATTTTCTTGTAAATTAACTGATTAACTCATTTTAAAGTTTAAACCAAAAAAGGACAATTTAAAACTATATATAAATTGATAATTGTGACATTTTCTTAAATTAAGTTTTAAAAAAATTGACATTTTAGTTACATTTAAAGTTTTTTTTTTTTTTTTTTTGTCATTAAGTAAAAGATTGGTCAGTAATAGTGCGAATAACTATCTCAAATTCAAGTTGGTTACCTTTCAACTCCTCTTTTTCAAGTGGTACAGCGTCGTTTTACTGGTACCTGTCTCTTTAAAGCGGTTGTCGTTTATCATGTTTGATGTCGTTTCTATACTATTGTCGTTTTCTTCGATTTTTATATATTTTTTTGTTTTTCCCATTTTCCTATGGTCTTTATCCAAAATCTGTACCAAAAAAAAAACGAAAGAGTAGCATCGTGTTGTCCGTGAACAGCAGAATACATCGTTCTACCGGCACTTGTCGTTTTCAAGTGCTTGTCGTTCATGGAGTCTGATGTCGTTTCCCTATCGCTGTCGTTTCAATGGTTTGTCGTTTCTCCACTTTCTTCTTGGTTCATTTGCTAAGTTCGGACCAACATAATACGGCGTTGTTCTACCAGCACCCGTCTTTTTCAATTTGTTTTCTTTTATCATATTTGATGTCGTTTCCTTTATTATCGTCGTTTTTTGACTTGTTTGTCGTTTTTCCGACTTTCATCGTGATTCGTGACTCTGGCTCTCTTCTTCTTGGTTCATTTGCTGAGTACTGACCAACATAATACAGCGTCCTTCTACCGGCACCCGTCTTTTTCAAGTTGTTCTCGTATCATATTTGATGTCGTTTCTTTATTATCGTCGTTTTTTCACTTGTTTGTCGTTTTCCCGACTTTCATCTCGACTCTGGCTCTCTCCACTTTCTTCTTGGTTCATTTGTTGAGTACTGACCAACATAATACAGCGTCGTTCTATCGGCACCCGTCTTTTTCAAGTCGTTGTCGTGTATCATATTTGATGTCATTTCCTTTAATATCATCGTTTTTTCACTTGTTTGTCGTTTTCCCGGCTTGCGTCTTGACTCTGGCTGTCTGTCCAACACTGTACAGCGCCGTCATCATTTTCAAGTGGTTATCGTTTATCAACTTTGATGTCGTTTCCTTATCAGTGTCGTTTCCTAACTCGTTTGTCGTTTCCCCCACTTTCTTCGTGCTTCTGTCGCTCCTCTGGCCAACATAATACGGCGTCGTTCTGAGGGCACCTGTCGTTTTCAAGTGTTTGTCTTTTATCAACTTTGATGTCGTTTTCAATTGATTGTCGTTTATCAAGTTTGACGCCACTTCTTTATTACTGTCGTTTTTCACTTTTTTTGTCGTTTTTTCCACTTCCGTCCGTGCCCAACGGAAGAGTAACACTGAAAGTCCTCTCTTCACTGCCACTCAGTCTCACAAGCAAAAGCAAAACAGCAAAGCCAGTGAGCGAAGCGAAGGAATATGAACAACAACAATGGCGACCAGAAAAGACTCAACAGAGACGACGAAGACGACGAAGACGAAGACGACTACGGCAACGGCCGTGGCCTCGACGCCTGGGAGCGAACCTACGCCGACGAGAGGTCCTGGGAATCGCTCCAAGAGGACGAGTCTGGTCTTCTTCGACCCATCGACAACAAAACCCTATATCACGCCCAGTATCGCCGACGCCTTCGTACGGCCAGTACGGTCCGAATCCAGAAGGGTCTCATTCGGTATCTCTTCATCGTGATCGACCTCTCCAAGGTAATCTATCGATTTGTCTCTGTGTCTGTAGAACTATTTGATTCGGTTCTCAAACGATCTTTTGGTTTTGCGATTCTTCGTGAGTCGATTGGTCTGTGCGTTTGTGTTGTTTGATTAAGTGAATGAGTTTTTTTTGCTTTGTTGACTGTGTTGTCTTATATGGTTAAAAAAAAAAAATGCATGCTTTGAAACCCTAGTAGTCCAAACCTAGAAATGAGTACTGAAACCAGTTTCATTTTAGTTGGTCACTGAGAGATGCTAAAACGTGGGTGAATGTTGAACTCAATGTGTGAGAAAAAGATTAGGCTTGGAAGATGGAAATTCTGGTTGAGGCTCATTGGATAATCTTTGTGAGAGATTGATAATGCTGGTTATGAAACATGGATCAAGTGTGATATTGAAGTCGATAGGTTAAGTAACATGAATCAAAAGTTATAAATTTGTGATGTTTTTGCCAGCTTCTTTTTTTTCCCCCTTTTTCCTCTTTGTTTTAATGTGGTTTTAGTCGATGTCATTAGGCAGCTGCAGAAATGGATTTTAAACCGAGCCGAAGAGCTGTAGTGGCAAAGCATGTTGAGGCTTTTATTAGAGAGTTCTTCGACCAGAATCCACTCAGTCAAATTGGCCTTGTAACCATTAAAGACGGGGTGGCTCATTCCTTAACGGAACTTGGCGGCAGTCCCGAGTCTCATGTGAAATCTTTAATGGGTAAGCTTGAATGCTCGGGCGAATCCTCCATTCAGAATGCTCTGGATCTCGTTCATGGGTATCTGAATCAAATTCCAACTTATGGTCACCGAGAAGTTATCATCTTATATTCAGCCCTAAGTACTTGTGATCCCGGAGATTTAATGGAGACCATCCATAAATGTAAGAAATCAAAGATAAGGTGTTCAGTTATTGGTCTTTCAGCAGAAATTTTCATATGCAAACATCTCTGCCAAGAAACTGGTGGTTCGTACTCTGTTGCATTGGATGAGGTGAGTTTGACTAGCTATTTAGTGTTAGCTGTTTTTTTTTTTTTTTTTGCTGCGACGGTGGTAGCTGTAGCTTTTAGTTATATGCCATCAGTTCTAAGGCATTTGAGATACTTTATTATTATCAAGAATAAGAAAAGTTTTCCTGTTGTCATAGATAATCCTTGATCACAAGGTATAACGATGAGTACGTTGAATATTCTACATGTATTTTAAGCAGTCTTTCAACTAGTTTTATTACTTATCGATTGATGTGTTTTGTATCATGTAGTCGCACTTTAAAGAACTGCTACTCGAGCATGCACCACCACCTCCAGCAATAGCAGAATTTGCAATTTCTAATTTGATCAAGATGGGCTTTCCACAGAGAGCAGCAGAAAGCTCTGTTGCAATTTGTTCATGTCATAAGGAAGCAAAGGCCGGAGGTGGGTACACTTGCCCTAGGTGCAAGGCCCGTGTTTGCGAGCTACCCACTGAGTGTCGAACATGTGGATTAACACTCATTTCGTCACCACATCTGGCGAGATCTTATCATCATCTCTTTCCTATAGTACCGTTTGATGAGGTGTCTCTGTCCCTGCTAAGTGATCCGCACAGAAAATTAGCTAGAGCTTGTTTTGGCTGCCAACAAAGTCTACTCATTGCTGGTAAGATGCTATAAAATAACAAGCGAAGATTTCATTTTGCATATTCGTTGCTGTCTAAACGTAGTTTTATGTTTTGTTGGCTATATATATAAAGGTGAACTTTGTTTTCTTTATTCTCACACTTATTTTGATTTAGATATATAGAAGCGCCAGAACTAAGCATTAGGCTGTAATGCTGCGGTAGTAAAATAAAATGTCCATATTTGAGTATGTTCTTGGTCAGAATTAACCTTCCCTGTTGCTTTAAGAAAAAGGATGATATGCTAAAGCTGAAATCCTCTAACTCCTCTCTATGATGGTTTGGTGTCTGTAGATATCTTCTCCCAGTTGGAAATTTTTAAGGTTGTATCTAGTTAATTTAACTTAGTTTGCTATTTCTTATGCAGGAAACAAATTCGGGCCCCGCGTATCATGCCCAAAATGCAAGCATCAGTTTTGCCTCGACTGTGACATTTACATTCATGAGAGCTTGCACAATTGCCCTGGTTGCGAGAGCGCTAGGCACAACAAACCAGTCGCTGCTACTGAAGAATAGTGAACTATATACCCAACTACCTCCATCAGCACTTATTTTCCGCTTCGCAAAACTCACAACAGAATATGCTTTTATGCCATCGGTACCAATTCACACATTGATATATTGATCTAAACAGGACATAGTATTGAATCTCTTTCCGGCTAGATGACAACCGAATTTTTTTGCATTTGAGTACCTTCTTGATCTCTCTTTTTTTCATTGTAGCTGATGGCACTTTGAAATTTGAAGGTTAAGATAAGAAATGTATTGTATCTTACCATACAGTGCATAACAGAAGTTGAATAGAGTGTTTTATGTTCTGACATTGTTATCAAACAAAGCATATCGGCCCCTTGCAATCATTTTTATTATTATTATTTTTTGGGTAGCTCCCGTGGATGCATTTATTGCTGCAATTAATTATAATTTGGGCAGCTGAAAAGATTTTAGGGCAAAAATTAACTGGGAAAATTGCAAACAAAGGTTATTCTAAGTGCAACTTAATAATTTCATACGCTACGGTGAGGGAGAGATTTTATCTATGATCCCCAAATGTCCTTTACCTTTCTCTCTGACCACATTTTAGTTCTATAGATATATTCTCATACAAATAGAATGAAATTCCCACTTTAGTAAGCAACTAAGAATGTGAGAAAAATTACCTTGCAAAACACGCGAGAGAGCGCTTAAGTTTTATTTTGCAAGTTTCATAATGGTTTCACATATATTTTGCCAAATACGCAAAGGAAATAACATAAGTATCGCGAGACCTACAATATAAGGTTAAACCTACCCGAGGCAAATACATTAAGTTATGTGAAAAGAATAATAATGTCTATAAAAACTACCTCTGCAATACATAGTTTTTCACATTTACAGGATATGGATATCTCTCTTCTTGACCATAAAACTGAGACAAAAAATCAGATAGTTGGTATTTGCTTTTATGGGGTTCCCCCGGTAAATCCAAAGACTTACACCGATATATGTTAATTCCAACCTTCAGATTCAAATCATGTACAATATATCACCAGCGCTAGACCTGCATATCCTCACTGATAGTTGAGCAGAAAAAAATTACAACCCTGTTAAAAAAAAAAATGGGTAAGAAACACTGCATATATCAAACCCCCGACAGGACTAATAAAAAATCAGCTTACCAATGTAAGGAGAAACTTTTGCAGGTACCAGCGTGGCTCGTCCTGGTCACCCAACATTATCGTCCACCGTGGATGCCATTGCGTCTAATCTTCGATTATCCAAAGATATATCGACCTCTTTGTAATTCTAGATAAAAAAAATTGGACTTGTAAAATGGGCAGATGATAATATCTGCTCAGGATTACGTTTTCAATCCCAGAGGAATCTTCAAAGGGGCCATATATGGATAGCTCTCGAGAAAAAGAAGGTCCATTCTTCTATTCAGAGTCTAAGTCGATGGAAAGATATAGTCTTGGCCTTACGGAACGTTTCTGGCGAGGAAAAGAGAACGGACTATCTGATCTTTGCCTATTTCCCTTGTCAGATCTACCATCATTCATACCAAGAAGCAAAGACGCTGCATAAGGTGGAACACTAAGCTCTAATTTTTAAAACAAAAATAGCAGATTTCAAACAAGAAAACGAAAAGAGAGACATGGGAAGATGAAAGACAAATAATCAGTAACTGTAAATCTTGTAGGACCATCCATTCCATATTTTCCCACTTGCATGGAATGTGAATTCATGGCACAATCGAAACAAAAACATGCCTAAACCAAAAACCTATTTTCTCACGAGTGTAACTTGAGATAATCAGCAGATGATAAAAACTTATATTCAACAGGAATTTGTTAATCAGCAGATGATATAAACTTGTATTCAACAGGAATTTGTGTATTACGTAAGACACTACAACACATAAGTGGCAAAACCCCCCTCAAGTCTTCCAGCCATGATATAATATTTAAGAAAGCACATCTATGGTGATGCAAAGGAAAAAGAGAACGAACCGTGGTCGGCCAAAGAATTCATAGCATTGTCTCTGGATGGTACTTGCTGCTTGGAATTGGGACCACTTGGAGTAGCAGATTCACCATTATTATTGCCACCAGCACTACCCCCAAGCCTAAGAGAAATCCAATCGTCAGAGCGGACACCATTTGACACATCAGCATGATCTCTAAAATCAGACTGCAACGAGGCGTCTGTTGGCTTCGTTGGAAGAAAGATCTGAAGAGATGGGTCTTCACCAGCAAAAGCCAATGGATTATCAACTAAGCCATCACTCATATCTGCATCAGACCGACCAACCGAAGAATTAGGGATGAGTGCAGCAGATCCTAGGGCAGTCTCAGGGGCTAATGAGTAACCATTCATAGATGAAGAACAGTTGATGGAACTGTGCTGCAGATCAACTAGGGCATCCGAAACATCTGCATCAGAACCAAATAACTGAAAACCTGGCACTGCTTGATTTCCAGAAGGTATATGCCAAAGTGGCATCCCATATTCATCATCAGTGCCGTTGAAAAGGCCCAAGCAGGAAGTTCCACCAGCCCCAAGAGTTGGATCTTCTGTATACGAATCGGGAATAACAGGTGGGACCGAAAAAGATGCCCCACCGCCATCCGTTCGTTGATTCTTGTATGCAGATCCAGAAGACATGAACATGTCATTGTCATCATCTGAATCACTGAGTACAATGACTTCTGCCTTTCCAGTCGGAGCAGAAGCTATTTGGTCAGCAATTCCATACATTGAATCAACATTTAGAGAAAGAGAATCCATCTCAATTCCATTGTTGGTAAAATCAAAATTTCCACCACCATCTTGATTTACACTTGGATCTTCACCCTCCCTACCACTTCCTGTTGCACTGCTGCTCATTGGGATAATCTTTTGCTCATAGTGTCCAAACCCATCTCGTATTCCATCAACGGCGGAAGTGTTCATGTCTTCAGGTTTACTGACTTCCCAAAATCCATTGCTGTTCTTCCTGATTCCAAGTTTCAAACCAGGATGGTTTTCTGAGATACCTTCCTGTTTGACCTGCTTCATCATCTCTGCTTTAGCTTTAACTTCTCCATCAGATGGAATACAGAGCGTACCATCTGGAGAGTGCCATTGCCAAAGATCTCCAAGATCTCTACGCTCACTTTCACTTTTAGCCTTTACTCGCCAAGACCCATCAGGCTTCACCTCAATCTCTGTTACATCTTCGCCGCAATGCCTCATCTGAACAAGCCCCATAAATTTATTTAGGAAAAAAAAAAAAACACTAACTTCATGATCCTTTTATATTTTTGTTACTTATCAAAGAAAAAATATTACCAATGAAGTGATACGATTAAAATACGGGTCAATAATGACAAACTCTAGTGCATAGTTTTTGAGACAAATGGGGCACTGCCACTGCAGAAAACAATTCAAAGGTTGTTCAAACACCAATATAAAAATGTTAAAAACCACAGACGAATGAAAATGTGTTGCAAAGCTTGCCTTCCTTGAACGTTGATTCATTTCCACAACAACATCAAGATCAAAACAGCCCATGTGAGCACAAGGTTTGAACCTTCCAGCAACCTTCATCCTCGAACCACTCATCTGTATGTTATATGCATAAGTGAAACATCTAAAACTATAAAAACAGATTAAATCATAAAGCAGAGGGTTTAGAAAAGGCCTTTCCCAACCACTAAGTTCACTATGCTGCAGAATATGGACAATAAAAATTACTTTTCATGTTGGAATAATTGCTCTAATAGTTGCGGTTTGTCCCAACCAACACCGATAAAATAAGAAACAGTACGATTCTTCTGCGCACGTGTTTAGTCAAAAATACCAAGAAGAATGACAGAGGAAGTACACATAACAACAGTACCACAAATGAACTATAAACCAGTGAAACCAAATAATAAAACATAATAGAAACATATTTGCGTAACAGATATGCAACTTACAGGACATCGTAGATTGACAGCAAAGGAATCTGCAACAACTTCCAAATCACTGTCGCTGTCAGCATCATCCGCTGCATTTCCACCACCGACACAACGGCGAACACGAGCAAGAGCGTCTTCAAATCGCTCACCATCAGACTCCTTAGGAATTGAGTTGAGGATCTAGAGCAAGAAAAAAAAAAGCATTTAAATACAAAGACTCAGAAGCATGCAATACACATACTAAGTCAAAAGAAATGCTCACGAACAGCAACTGCTGGCCATAAGCTTAGAATAGCAGAAACAAACAAAATGACTGCAATGGGCTTTTTCGAGAAAACGTGCCAACACTGATGGTCTTCATCAACAAAAGTTGATCCTATACTAGGTCAAAAATAGGTGGGACCAGTAGGGCTTACGCTCCCCCACCGATAGCCATTTTAATTTTACTGAATTGACTTAAAAAGCTTTTAAGCAAATGTTTAAACCCTATGTATTCTTGTTAACCTTCAAGAGTGTAAATGTTTCTCGTCAAACTAACATTTAATTAATGCTATTTGTTGAGTAACAGAATCTCCCTTCAAACTGCAACATTTTTTGCACTTCAACTTTGTTCATTATTTTAGGGTTCAGATCTTTTAGCTTTAACTGAAACAAGGTCATTGTTGACCAGGCTAACTGAATTCTTTGTTTGAAAAATTAGCATACAAATGAGTGATAATACAAGCACAGGTACCTGTTGAACAGTTCGCCGCTTCACAAGTCGCACGCCTAAACAGAAAACGCGAGTATCACATCCTGTTAAGGTAATCTTATTTGGTCCATCTTTAGTGTATGTCGTGATCTGATAAGACAACAGAAAGTAAACTAAGACACTGGAAACAGCTTAATAACTGATCTGCGCTGCTGAAACTAAAGAACAGATATGGCATATGCACAGAAAACAATTATCATAATAAGCACATGAAACGGGAAACCAGACATGAAAAATTAAGAGCGCAAGAAAAATCTGCATTCAAACAGACAAAAACTCACAACTGGACCATCATCACGACCATTTGCCCCAAGAAGTTGTGAGCCAGGTCTATTGATCGCACGAACAGGAAGACCTGCAAAGTAGAGAACGCAATAATTAAATTATACCCCAACAAAGTGAAAACAAGATAACCCACAATCAGGTGTGCAAAAGCACATATCTGCACCATGTTCTACATAAAATGTAATAAAAGTAAATAACAAATGGTTCTTGATTAAAGAAAATTTTGAACTTTTGAGCTTACAAACTACCAACGGTAGACATCATACCATTGACTTGAAGGTCAGCGTATTGCGGCCACTGCATCCTAAATGAGACTTTGTCGTTAAGAAGCATACACCAAGCCTGGATAAGAATCTCACAATGAGAAATAAATCACAAGCAACAGAAGGATAGCCTTCGCCAATTATCATGCCACAGACAAACCAACCTGAACATCATACTCTTGCTTTGACATTAGATCCTTATCTGCTCTTGTTAGTTGAAATGTTCTCTCCACACTCTGCACAGGATTTGTACTGCACAAGTTGCAAAATGAAAGGGTTAAAAAAATAGTGTGGGAAACCCCTGATATAAAATGTAGAATGCACTAAAAACAGGTATTCACAAAGAATGAAAAATTGTCCTAGCTCAAATGTCTAATAGAAAACCTTCATTGTTTCCTGAATCGAACTGCAGACACAATTAATTATAAACAAAACAAAAACCAAAAAAACATAAATAAAACCAAAAGACTCAGATAATGACTCTTAGAATGTTTTGGGAAAAATATTATAAAAAGCATTGTATGGCAGCATAAAATACAAGCTAAATCTTTATAACAACTTTGGAAGCATTTAAGTGAATGAATACTGAATGAACACCTAGAAATGAAACTATAGCACAAAACATCAATATTAGGCATTTGCAACTAAACAGCATAAGCTTTGAGTTTCTTAAATTTTTTTTCTTGCAAACAATTAGATTACCAAGTTGCAACTTGCTCCAAGCCTTTTAAAGCATATTTTTCTTCAGAAAATTGGGAATTGCCTTAAAATTATCTTTGTTCTTTTAGAGAATAAAAATTATTTTTGTTAGTTAAGTTAATTAGCTTCAAAGTTAAATATTTGCATCTTTTGTATATTTACATAAATAGTCAAGAGTGCAAAAAACGTAAAACACATACCCATCAGTAGGAATATTTGTTGTCATCAACTTGACAGGAGGTAAAGGATGAGCAATCGATAACCAGAATCTGTATATAATGAAACGGAATGCTTGAGCTAAACAAATTCGCAAAGGTGCAGTAGCAAGCATCAAGGATAGAAATAAGATAAAGAAATAACAAAAAGGAGAACTGTATTAACGAATTTAACATTCAACAACATGACATATCCCACCATTTTTCTATCCATTATATGTCTCCTGGAACACAATACTTGATATTTTAGCAAACTCATATTTTCGCTACTGGGTTGACCACTTATAAGTTATAACACCAAATAAAGCTAATAGTGTAACAGATAGAATCAGAGAACATGATCAATAAGTTTAAATCAGGGAACATACGGGTCAGCACGATTAAGTCGGCAAATTTCGCAATAAAATGGGTCAGGATATGGTGGACTGCCCTCCATAGGTTTCTCGGGAATTATTACACAATTGATATGCTGCCACACTTGACATCTCCTATCCTCACACTGCCATTATCAGAACACCATAAAATACTAATCATATATACAAAAAGAAGCTGCAAGCTCTGATTTCATAAAGTAGATAGATCTAGCAAAAATTATGTTATCAAACAAACCAGCTCGATACCTTGATCATTGACTCAGTTTCCAATTGACTTCCACAGACACAGCGAACCTTTGTCTCTGATTGAAATGAGTGGTCATCAATTTCCCCTTTAATTTTCACATTACTGCTATCTGAGACACCCTGCCCCTTTGATGCTAAATCTGGGGCTGTGGGCACTTGCATTTTTCTGAGAAACAATAAACATTTATCACAAATAGAGGATAATTAGAACTACGGTTAGATTATGTTCAATGCAAAAGACCATATGAATGAAGAATGAAGTCACACCTGTATATGTCATCTACAAGTTGTGCAACCTGTTCCTTCCCAACAGAGTTCTTTTTTGCCCACATTTTAGAAACTGATAGAAATAATGAGGTTAAACCTATGCTAACTTCTAACAAACAATACAACTAGGAAAGTAGGAACAAAAACATCCTAAGGAGACAGCTAAATGCTCGCTCCACATTGCTAATGAGGGAGTAAGAACCTTAGTATGCAAATTGTCAAGCCAAGTAAACTTAGTTAAGTAGAGTATTCCCTTTAATGTAAGCTTGGGATTCCACTTATAAGCTTCATCCAAGTTCTCTCCTTTTCTCCAACTTATAGATAAAATTATATTAAGATTCAAAGCAAAGAATTATAGAAGGCAAAACAAAGTATCCACTACAAGTCCTTCAAGGGCAATTTAGTTATCATCAAAAGATAAAAACATAGAATAAAAGGAATATAACACCAAAAAAATGTGAATGAGGGAAATCATAACCATTCAAATAAAATAAAAACGGATAGTAGTTAAACAATCTACCTTGGTCATCAGAAATAATGGCCAATATTCGATCAACCAGGTCCTGCAAAACCAATATACGTATATTAGAGTCTTTGTTAATGTGTAATCATAAAGGCAGGATAATAACATAGAAACCTTTGAATAAAGAGATCTTGCTAGTGTAGAATAAATGTGCTGGACTTTTGTTTTAAACTTGCTGGTGTTATCACCACAAATTACAGACAGCTCATGGCTTTAAGAAACCTATGATATTGTAACAGAATTACCGACAATCACAGAGTTGACAAATCCAATCCTTGCTCCAACTCTTGAACCAAAAGCCTTTGACGTTTCTTTATAAAAAAAACACCTCTCTTGGAGGAAGCAAGAGATTGCATTTAAAAGCACATTAACGTACAAGTAAATAATAGTAATAATAATGCCTGTGAAACCTAAACAAACTTATGTCAAACAAAACAATGATCACAGCATTAACCAAGAAAAATCCAAAAAGAGAAGTAACCTCGATGAAACAAGAACAAGTAACAATCAGTATTGAAAACATTAGGATGAGATTCCAAAGCCTCAATTCACACAAAAACCAGCACAAAGAAAATGATTTATTGACATCTTACCTGCTTCTTTCCCTGTTTTGAAAGACCCAAATGAGTGAGAACATCCTTGAGCTCTTTTATTCGAAAATATTGCAATTTTTCCTGGAACAGAAATACAAGTCATGAATGCATAGTAAGTGGTGATGCCAATAAAAGTCTTTGTCATCAAAGACAATGGACAAATAAGTTAAAAGAAAAGAGCAATCCCTCAAAAGAAGATATCCTGTTTATCATGCCATGTTTAGGTCTAAATATGGTCATGTAAATCTAAGAAAATGCTCATTTCAATCAATGTAAGGAATTTTTTCTTTTCAGCACCACAAATTTGGAAATGCCCAAAGTATATATTCACCGTGATAGTATCTTCGACCAAACATAAAATAAGACATCACACTACAGGGGCAGCAAGGGAGTAGAAAGGTAATCCATTTAGTAGCAGATAAAATAATGTAGTAAACTAATCCCCATACGATTCGTAACTGTGTTGCTTACGTTATATCATTCAAAATTTGAAAACACCGCACATGAAACATTGACAGAAGATTGAACTTAAAGTAAGACGTCTCATCAAAAGGCAACAATGAGTAGAAAAATACCCCGTTTAGTAGCAAACTAACTAAAGTAGAAAACTAAACAAATCACGGACAAGAATGAATCTTAAATTAAGTCGTTCGGAATTTGACCGTAAAATCACTTGAAAACCAATAGAGGGTCAACGCACACACACACACACACATTTAACTAAAACAACGAAATACGTAATTAATTAAGTTGTTCATAGAATGACAGCATAATTAATCCCAAACGAAGAGTGAACTATTAGATTTTAGATGTATCTTAATGAGATGAAGTAATGTTGAAATCTTGACATCAGTGAAAAAGTAGATAAGAGGTGAAAATAGCTCTTCGCAGCAGTAAGTCATATGAGATGCATTATACATTCAGCTTTTGAGAATTATGAAATATCTGGCCTTGCCAGCCGGACAACCAATTATGTGGCCATCGTTGTTGGCACACTGCCTACTTGAGTATTACTCTACCATGGCCAAATATCAAAGGTGTAATTTATGTATGTGGTTTTATAGTTTCTGTTTAGAGAATCTACCATTCCTCTCACTATTGATAAGCTAAATATCAGTAAACAGAGAGTGAACGAAGACTATGCAAGTCAACCATGATACAAAATTCAGATATTTTTGAGTTTCAGCTTCATAATTACATCCTAGTTATGAAAAAAAAAATGAAAAAAGAAAACATAAACACACAGACTAGTGCAGTGATCTCAAACCTCAAAACTACTTCCTTGAATTCATTCCAATGCCCAATCCCAAGTTGAATTAGCAAACATATATGTTTAGAGAGAGGACTATAACTAAGCTAAAGATTCAACAACACACTTGCACAACTTAAGAAACCAAACGAGCAAAATTGCCAGCAGTACCAACTCCAAATATCAACAAAACATACAATCCAATCGGATTACGGAACTATAAAAAATCAGCCTGAAAAATGAAAAGCAAATATATATAGATATCTTAATTTACATGATCGTGAAGTAAAAAAGGCAGCTAAAAATACCTTGCAACTGGATACCAAATCCATTCTGTCCAAAAATCTAAAGCCCAAATCGCATATATAGAATCTTCAGCTGCAAAAACCAGTCAATCAAACCATAGCCTCTGCGAACCGGGACCGATCTAAACGAACCGGAAAAAAACAAAGCAAACAGAGCACAATCGAACCGATTACTCGCCGCCGAAATCGAAGCCCTATCTCACGACCGATAATCTAAGAACGCGAAAAATCGCAAGGAAAAAAAAAAGATAATCGAATTGAGAACTCACAATCGACGAATGAGATTAGAGGCGATGAAGAACTAGGGTTTTCGATTGTGACTTCTGTTTGCCTCTCTGGAAATTCCCAGTCCCAAGCTCGTCCCTGTTCTCACGCCCTTGCTTTGCGTTTTTCCTCTTTATTGACCGAACCAGAGAAACCAAATCTCTCAATTACACAAAAGCTCGGACCTATCACCAGACTATGCAATCCGGTTTTTTGGTCGGAGACGCGTCCGGGCTGGGTTCCGGTGCGGTCACGTGCACTTCGACGCCCACTTTTCCCTAGAGAAGCGTTTCGATTCACTCGAGCAACGATTTTGTACCGTCAGAATCTCGCCACGTCGTCGAGTCGATTATGTGCGTTTATGAGATCAGCCGTAGTCCACGTGGCGTGATCAGGACGTCCGTGCTGACCTATCCGCGAAAGTCTCGCACGAGGGAACCGATAAAAGAAGGGCGAAGCATGGAACTTTGGCATTAGCTTCGTGGGACCCATTTGGTATTATAAAACTATGAAAGCAAAAAAAAAAATTTAATTTAAAAAAAAAAAAGATTAAAAGAGAATACAAAACATAGTGCATTCTAGCTTTTCATTTCATTTACTACTTTTCTTGGGAGTTTCTTTGTGAGCATTGTTTAACAACTTTTGCAATTACGTGTCTTTATTATATGAGATGAATGTTTCTAGATACATGTTTAAGCTATAACCATGTCATAAACGATGATCTCAATGAAAAGGTTATATTATATGTAATCATAAAGAAAAAAATTTGTATATAAGGGTGTGAAAATTGTTTTGTTTATGGCTTTTTTTCTTTGTAGTAGTTACATATTTGATTTGAATTTAAGTAGTCTAGTGTAGCGTGATGAGAACAAATTTTTAATTTAAATTATATATAATGAATATATGATTTAATCTTATTTTTCTAGTGTGATATATGATGGTAAATGGCTTACGTTGCTATATAATTGACACCTTATACGGTTATATGTGTAAAAAAAGGCATATATGTAACCTAATAATCTAGCATCTCGTGTTACAAAATATTATTTATTCTGTCAAATAATTATATAGTAGTTGCAACGCCCAAACTTTACCACTACATTGAGCGGTTGCATGAAATTCTTGAATTAATAAATGATATTTGAGATTCGGATAAGAAATATGAAATATGTTGATAAATTGTTCTATGATCATTGATCAACCAGACAAAATTAATCTATTTTAGATTTATTTATATATACTTGGATAGCTAAATCAATTGTAAATTATAATGATGCTATACCAGTGTCAAAATTTAATTAACGATGTAGAACTATATATATTAGCTACCAAAAAAAAAAAAGAGTATGAATATGAAGACAATATAATATCCTTTTGCGATATGCCTGGAAATTGCATATAATTATACCATTTTGTGATATACGCGGAAATTGCATATATTATACCATTTTGCGATATGCAATACCCTTTTGTGATATGCCTGGAAATTGCATATAATTATACCATTTTGCGATATGCCTGGAAATTGCATATGGGATTTGTTATCGTGGATAAATACTAGAATTTATTCTGAGATATATGATATTACGAAATTACATATTTACTTTGACAAGGAATTAGGTGCTTATGCGCTTATCACCAATTAGGTTGATTTGATTCTATTTAACTTGTTGCAACTTTTTTCTATTCAGATTTTATATGTATAGATATAGATCTTAATATACTATATATATTTATATATTTCTGAAATTTCTTATAAAGAGGAATCTACATGTTTGTGGCCGCTTAAACTTGAATATTGACCTATCGGACAAAAGTCGCACCAATTTTTTTTATTTAATACATATGTTTGAGTACCAATATATAAAATTTTGTGTGAATTTTTAATACCAACTTAGATAACTGTGAGCTATTACCTTTTTTTTTTAACTCATTATTATTTAATATTTTTACATTCCAGTGGATAGATAATATATAAAATACCAAGTAATAATACTTGGAACCAGCATGCTACATTAAATACGGAAGTTGAACAAGGAAAATGTGTTTAAACTCTTTTTTTTTTTAATTTTTGCCGGTGCAAAAATTGAAACATTTTCCTATATTTAGTTATAAAGTAAAGATAAATGGTAGATGGTTATAGACTTCTAGTCCTATTAGTGGTTGTAGTAATTAATAATATTTATGAGAGTCGAGCCTAGTAAAGAACAATCATTAGTTAAACCAATGTAAAATTTGCTACTTTAGGTGCATAACATGAGCACATTCATGCCTTTTGGAGCATGGAAATTAATTAACTTGTGAAAAAATAATAAAAAGATAGAGAAAACTTCACCACAGATCACGTAATATATTTATATTATATTTGTTTATATATATATATATATATTATTTCTTTAATATATGCCCTATTCCTTGTCGGCATTGACAAGTGAGTTACAGCTTCTACCTAACGTTCAAACTCCGAACCAGTTAGGAAGATTCCTCACGTCTTCTCGCGATGGGTAAAAAAAAAAAAGAGGATTTTCATGGGTTATTCATTTATTTATTTAGTTTAAAATATCTTGTAAAGTTATCAATAAACATTTAACACCCATTGACTCCAGACTTCCACTACATATTGGAAATAAAAGAATAAAAAGTAATTTTTTTTTCTTTTGAGCTTTAAGAATTCTAAAAATGTTAAATGAAGTGGTAATTTGTTACGAAATTACAGCAAATAATAATTCAAAAGTCACCCAACTTGTTTCCGTTGAAATTTACAATCAATTTTATAAAATAACTAGTTTGTTTGGATCTTTCGTCGCATTGTTTGTACACAAACGCTGTAGCATTATGGCAATCATTTTTAAGATTACTTTTACGAAGTTTTCAGTTTTACTAGTTTTCAATATTTTGGCCTTCAACTCCTCTTAATCTTTGTAAAAACAAAACATTAATTCACGGGTATAAAATCACACACACACGTAATTGCATACGCATATATATGTGCACGTATCTATGGTGTTACCTATGTGAGTGTAAATTTGTGTGTGTGTATATATATATATATATAAATTGAAGGCGTAACTTTGTGTATATTTGCATGCGCATAAGCTTTTTTTTTTTTTTTAATGATTTGTGATATAATAATGTCTCTCGCTTCTTCACGTGGTAGTTGTCTTTACAATGTTATTTATTTATTTTTCTCTACTAGGGTATGTTTTGTTTTTTGAGTAATTGGTGGTCTTTGAACTTGTCATGTTTCATTGTTTTGGGCCTTTTGGCAAGGTAGTCCCTAAACATTATTTTTGCAATTGGCATATTAAACTTACAAAATTTGGTAAATTAGTCCTGAATTTGAACTTCTGTTAGAGGACATGAGCTACGGAAAGATTTTATAAATAACTCATGTAGTTTGACACCATTATCAAGTTGCACTCACGTGTTTAAAAACGTGTCAAACAAGTCTCTGAAGTTTGACTCATCAATTATAGGGTCAGTTAGGTAAATAGTCATTTTAAACTGTGTGTTTTCAAAAAATAACCACAGTTTCAAAAAATTTAGAAACTAGCCATAACACAGTGTAAGAAATTTCTGACAATAACAAAATTACACATAAAAAATGCTGTAAGAAATTTCTGACACATGTCAAAAATTTCTGAAAGGGCTAGTTTTTAAATTTTTTGAAACTTTGGCTATTTTTTAAAATCATTTTGTAAACAGTGGCTATTTTCTTAAAATTTCCTCAATTAATTATATTAGTCCTTCTGTCTATTAAAGTTAACATAAAGTTCATGTGGCCTTCATTTTAACTTTTTTATTATATTTCTTAAGGATGAAATTTCTAAATCAATCCCAAACAATTTTATAAATTTCACTTATTACCCAAATTTTATTTAAAAAATAAATAAACAAGCAAAATCACAACTACTAATTTCTCGCAGACTTCGTCGAACGTCTCGCTCCATCCAGAGTTCTCTCAGTCCGGGTGGTCCTTGGTGTCCACTTGACCCGTCATCCACTTGAAAGGTTGGACGCCTGAGCTTTAATCTCTAAGGAGCCGCCTTGGATGCACAAGCTTTAAGCTCCGAGGAGGTGCGACAAACATACGTACAATCGTTTTCGCCAACCCTATGCATCGATCCTCGCCTCTTTGTACCTCGCCCTCTCCTTGCTGTCGAACCCACCGCTACACGAGCACGCTACGCCTTGCCTCGACCCCTCCGCTCGCCAAACCCACCATTGCTCAAGCACACATATCGCGTATAGCCCCTTTCACGACACTGAGCCCACTAGTGATTCAAACCCACCATCACATGAGTAGGGGTTGAAAAGTTAAGAGAGGGGGAGAGTATTTAGTGGATGTTTTGGGTGTTTGGTGTTTAAAAAAAAAAAAGTGGATTTTTTAATATTTATAATAACTGAGGTATTAAATGATATTTATTAAATTATTTGAGTTTATTTGAAAATTATCTTAAAATAATGATTAAAAAGTTAAAAATGACTGCCACCTCACTTTTCTGTCATTAAGGGGGTCAATATAGCTGACGTGTTAAACTTTAGGGGCTTATTTCAGACGATATATACATTAAAAGCCAAGTTGAGAATAGTGTCAAACTACGGGATTTAAAAAAAATTCCCATGAACTATTTTGCCAAATTTTTAATGTTTTTAGAGTGCAATTTACTGGAAAAAAAAAAAAAAGAAGGGTACAGGGACCAACTCACCACAAATTCAAGGACCATTGCTGCCAATTACTCACGTGTTTTTTACTTGTATGTTGTCGTTTTCTATTATGAGTCACTTGCTCATCACTTGTACGTCTTTTAAGGTTTTTTATTTTTTTTAGATTTTGAGAAATGCCCCATTTTTAACACAATGATGTGTCGTACTTTTAATTTATATCCCAAAATTTACACTACAAATATAAAGTGGAAACAAATGGAGCATACTACATGAGAGAGAGTTTATTAAGCACTAAGAATGACATTGTTTTGCAATTCTTCCTTCTTTTTTTCGTTTCCCGTTCGACTTTGTTTCATTCGGGGTATTTGAAAAGAAACGACACGCCTTTTTTTTTTTTGGATTTTATAGTTCTATGACTCATGTGTAGTCTTTTTTATTTTCGTCTTGACTTGCCATTCCCTTTGTATGTCATTTGATTTTACTAATACGGTAAAAATTTATTTTTTTCTTAAACGTCTATTGTTGTGTTTCCTTTGTCCGTTGTTGTTTGACATGAACAAATAAAATATATGTCGTTTTCTATATATTTTGTTGTTTATGAGTATCATTGTGGTGTTCCGTAATACTATGATCCTTTTTGTATGTTCACGTTTTAGTAAGTTGTTTTCCTTAAATATCAGTTTACTCTGACCAACAGAGATGTACTCAAACAGTTCATTGTCGTTCCATTAATACTTGTTGTTTTTGGTTGTCGTTTACTAATTGTTACTGTCGTTTGTCACTTATTTGTTGTTTTTCCCATTTTCTTGGGGTTTTTAATATTGTATGTACCCGAACAAAAATATAAGCCCGTTTCCTTGATGTCATTTTACTTTGACCAACATATTACAGTGTTGTTATACGGAACATGTTGTTTTCAAGTGGTTGTCGTTTACAATGTCTGATGTTGTTTCCTTATTGTCGTTGTTTTTCACTTTTCGTTGCTCTTTCATCTTTTTTTTTTTTTATAAATAATAATAAAATTGTCTATACGCAATTCCTTATATATCGTTTTACTTTGACCACCACCGTACAACGTCGTTTTACTGGTGCATGTTTTTCTCAGGTTGTTGTTGTTTATCAAGCTTGATGTCGTTTTATCATGAGCTAGTTGCTTTTCAGGTTTTCTGTACCCATGTCCTTAGATGTCGTTTTAATTTGCCAAACATCGTCGTTTTTAACTAGTTGTCGTTTTTCAGTTTATGTCGTTTCTTTGTAATTGTCGTTTGTAGTTGGCTGTCGTTTTTCAGTTTTATGTCGTTTCCTTGTAATTGTCGTTTTTCACCTTTTTTTTTTTTTTCATTTTCCCCTTTTTTCACACTGTCTGTAGCCAAACAAAAAAGGTAGCATCATGTTATCTGTGTCCATTTTCTTATATGTCGTCTTTTTTTTTAACCAACATACCACAGTGTCATTTTACTTTCATTTGGTTTTCGTTTATCATGTTTGATGTCATTACCTTATTATTGTCGTTTTTCCATTGCTGTACCCAAACCAAAAAAGTAGTATCATATTTTAAAAAGTTTTGTTTAAAAATATTATAGAATATAGATATAGAATATATTAAATGGTATATTTGGTCTTTCACTATTTATTGATTTATGTTTTTAAAAAAATAGCAAAAACTTCAAAAAATTAAGTTATTAGTCACTAATATATTAAATTGGCTCCTGTAAAAATTTATTTGTTTCTTAAACGTCTATTGTTGTTTCCTATGTTTATTGTTGTTCGACATGAACTAACAAAATAAATGTTGTTTTCTATATATATTATTGTTTATGTACTATTGTAGTGTTCCGTAATACTCTGATTCTTTTTGTATATTCACGGTTTAGTAAGTTGTTTTCCTTAAATATCAGTTTACTCAACCAACATATACGTACTCAAACAATTTATTGTCATTCCATTGATACTTGTCGTTTTTTGTTGTCGTTTGATAATTTTCATTGTCGTTTGTCACTTATTTGTTGTTTTTCCCATTTTCTTGGGGTTTTTAATATTGTATGTACCCGAACAAAAATGTAGCATACTGTCGTATAAGCCCATTTCATTAGATGTCGTTTTACTTTGACCAACATTTTACAGTGTTGTTTTACTAAACTTGTTGCTTTCAAGTGGTTGTCGTTTATCATGTCTGATGTTGTTTCCCTATTATCGTTGTTTTTCACTTTTCGTTGTTCTTTCTTTCTTTTCTTTTCTTCTTTTTCTAAAAAAGTTGTCTATACGCAATTCCTTATATATCGTTTTACTCTGACCACCACAGTACAATGTCGTTTTACTGGTGCATGTTTTTGTCAGGTTGTTGTCGTTTATCAAGCTTGATGTCGTTTTATCATGAGCTCGTTGTTTTTCAGGTTTTCTGTACCCATGTCCTTAGATGTCGTTTTAATTTGACCAACATAGTCGCTTTTAACTGGTTGTCGTTTATTAGTTTATGTCGTTTTTAACTGGTGTCGTTTTTAAGTTTTATGTCGTTTTCTTGTAATTGTCGTTTTTCACTTGTTTGTTGTTTTTCCCATTTTCCCCTTTTTTTCACGCTGTCTGTAGCCAAACAAAAAAGGTAGCACCATGTTATCTATGTCCATTTTTTTATTATCTTATATGTCGGGTTTTTTTTTTTTAACCAACATACCACTGTGTCATTTTCCTTGTACATGTCTCTTTCATTTGTTTGTCGTTTATCATGTTTGATGTCATTACCTTATTATTATCGTTTTTCCTTTGTTGTACCCAAACCAAATAAGTAGTATCATATTATTAAAAAGTTTTGATTAAAAATATTATTGATATTGAATATATTAAAGTCCTATATTATATGGTCTATTTGGTCTTTTGCTATTTATTGATCTATATTTTAAGAAAATGAACAAAGATTCAAAAAATTAGCCGTGTGTTTAATAACACTTCTATTTTTTAATTTTTATTGTTTTAAACAAAAAAGTGCACTTTTATTTTTAAATCACGTTTGGTAAATCTATTTTCGTTTTCTGTGTTTTTAAATTGGAAATATATTTTCAAAAATAGAATAAACAAAAAATTCTTGTTTTTAAAATTTTTTAAACAAAATAGCAAATCTTAAGAACTTTTTTTGTGTGTTTTTTCAATTCTACACTCTTATTATACTTCATATTTATGTTTTTTTTTTAATCTTTTCACTCCCTCTTTATCCGGAATTTCTCAATTGGGAAACATCTATAAAAACAAACTGGTGGGTAATGCCTAAATTGAGCCAATCAAAGCCGTTTATATTTGAACAAACGGTAGATTGATAGGTAAATATGGATACTTAAAGTTTGTGAGATGCAGCTGATTATTCAAAGAAAATGAATAGGCGTTTCCCAATAAAATAAAAACTCATCTCCATTTCTATTTTTGTTTTCATTTTGTTTTCAACAAATGCAAATCAAAACTGTGATTCTTGATTCTTTTGATTACAAACTCTATCTCACACACGCGCATATATATATATATATATATATATATATATATATATATAGTGTGTGTGTGTGCTTTGACCATGCAATTGGTTTTGGAATAACAACCAGGCATGGGTTTGGGTATAGAGGAGATTACAGTTCAAACCATAATCAGATTTGATTTCTTCGCCTACATCAGCAATAAAATAAAGCAATTTTAGACAAAAGTTATATAATTGTGCTTGTTTTTGGGATGAAACTTAACTTCATCTCGGCAATCTAAAACCATATTTACTTTTTTAGTAATGCCGCCGACCTCCTCGCTCCCACCATCGCCGTTGTTGCCGAAGAAGACTGTTTGGAACTGATGGGCTTTATCATGGCGTTCTTAAACAAAGCTTGTTTGCTTACTCTTTCTCTCTGCACTTTAATTTCTGAGACTTAACTCTGAGGATTCACAGCCCAATGAAACCAACATCAATGGAGAACCTCTGTTTGAGAAAGTATTTTTGTTATTGATGATTAAGCTACGCAATCGGTTCTCTCTTAATTGTGAATTTTTGTTTGGAGCTTTTAGTGAATGAAACTTTTGTGGTTTATTTGAAAAAAAAATTTGCAACGGCGGGGTCCTCCGATGTCCCACGACATAGAGCTTTCTCTTAAAAAATAAATAAATAAAAAAGCCCCTATTAGTGTATTTGAGTGTTGGCATGTATTTTGGCAAAACTATGTGTTTTCACATTAGGTGTTCTTCATTAGCGTTCCAGCATCGGCTATATTTGGTAAGTATATCTTTGGCATCAAAAGGATCTTGGATCTGATATGGATGAGATGATTTTCATGATCTGACCATTTATTATCTGAATATTCTTTGTATGGAAAGTGTATTTTCGTCTATGATGAATAGAGGATGAATATGGACGTGATTTTGGTCAAAAGAGAAAAGTTTCATTCGGTATCTCACAAAGTGCTACAACACCTTATATATATTTAGCAAGTGTGGATCTACTTGATTGATTCGCTTTGGTTTTGAGAGAGCTTGCTTGAGCTGTCATCTTTACTCATTAATCTTTCTATGTTTGGTATGTTGTTTCTCGTCATCTTGCTTGAGCTGCCATCTTTACTCATTAATCTTTCTATGTTTGAATTCGGCCAACTTTACTGAAAATCTACTTAGGTGTTATTGGGGGTGTTACTCAAAGATAGGTTGAGACACCATGTCTGGCGCATGGAAAAAGAAAGTTTCAAGAAGATTGTTGACCAAGCTTTTGGTGTTTATCTCTATAACTCATGCACGTTCATTACTGATACTCTCTCTTAATGAAGAAATATTTCATGAAGTAATGAAGATTATTACACACATTTAATTGGATAATTAATGTGTGCTTTTTATGGAAATTCTTCATCCTGCCTTGGCTCTTTTATTCTACGTTGAAGACTCATTTCAATGATCTCTTTCATTTTGTAATTTTGAGAGTCTGTACTCTTATGGGTTTGAGAGAAAAGAGAGTGAGAGAGAACTTTTATATGTATTCCTTCTTGTGAGAGAAGAGTGTATTCGGTGTGGGTGTCTTTTATAGGTGTTACAAGACTGTAAACTGTTTGTACCGGGTGTCACACGGGAGTGTGCTGCGAAGGATGATGGGATATCATCAAGGGTAGATCACTAGGTTAAAAGAGGAAACGGCGGAAGAGAGTGGAGGGATTCCAATCTTGTATAAGTCTATGAGTCCTTGTTTGACGTTTCTAGTGGATCTTTTGCATCTGGGCGTGGCTCTGCAGATGTAGGCATTGCCGAACTGCGCAACTAATTCTCCCGTGTCATTTTTATTATTATGCTCGTTTATTATTCTGCACCCAGTATTGTTTATTTCGTTTTAGTATCACCCTGTGCTTTTTGTTGGTGTTTCGACATTAACAAATAATACCTTCTAACAAAATGGTTCTTACAGTCCCAATTTGTTATTTCTTAAAATCTTACTCGTGTTTTGTTTGCCTCGCACATCTAGCTTTTAGGGTATTTTCAGACCATTGCTTTTGATGTTACAACGCTGTCTTGGGAAATCTAAATGATGCTTCCAGAAGGGCAGTGGGGTGGAGGTTGGCGTTGCGAGAAAACAAGGCCTTTTGAATTTAAAAAAAAAAAAAAAAAACTTAACAATAATTGGGTGCGTCAAGAATTATATCATTTATTATGCACTCTTAATTGTTGTCCAATAACAACTCTTAAAATCATTCCCACCAGTCTATTTTTTGTCTTGTTCCCTAACTAAGAATCTCCGCTCTTTATTAATTACAAACTATCATTTTGTGCTTTTCATTTTTAAAAACAAGTAACAAATAGTGATTACCAAACATGTTTTGTGTTTTTAAAAATTTTGAAAACAAAATAGCGAAAACACTTCTAAATTTTTGTTTTTAAAAACAAAAAACAAAAATATTATCAAACATAGCCTAAGTTATTAGTCACTAATATATTCTATGGTAAAATTTATTTATTTTCTTAAACGTCTATTGTTGTTTCTTCTGTCCGTTGTTGTTTGACATGAACCAACAAAATATTTGTTGTTTATGGGTATCATTGTGGCGTTCCGTGATTCTCTGATTCTTTTTGTATGTTCACGTTTTAGTAAGTTGTTTTCCGTAAATATCATTTTACTCTAACAAACATAAACATACTCAAACAGTTCATTGTGGTTCCATTGATACTTGTTGTTTCTGGTTGTCGTTTACTTATTTTCATTGTCGTTTGTCACTTGTTTGTTGTTTTTCCTATTTTCTTGGGGTTTTTAATATGAGTAGTGCTAAACATAACAATTTTTTTTACCAACTTTTTAATACAAATTTATGTATCATAGTATCATTGGTGAGTGTTTATCATGCAATTAGAAGGATGCACATCAAAATATAATACTTCAATTGCCAATAGGTTGATATTAACAAGTTATAGTAAAAGAGTTGGTATGTCTAGTATTATTATTTTAATATTGCATGTACCCGAACAAAAATGTAGCATACTGTCGTATAAGCCCATTTCCTTAGATGTTGTTTTACTTTGGCCAACATATTGCAGTGTTGTTTTACAGAACATGTCGTTTTCAAGTGGTTGTCGTTCATCATGTCTGATGTTGTTATTCACTTTTCGTTGTTCTTTCATTCTTTTTTCTTTTTTTATAAAACATTGTCTATACGCAATTCCTTATTTATCGTTTTACTCTGACCACCACCGTACAATGTTGTTTTACCGGTGCATGTTTTTCTCAGGTTGCTGTCGTTTATCAAGCTTGATGTCGTTTTATCATGAGCTCGTTGTTTTTCAGGTTTTCTGTACCCATGTCCTTAGATGTCGTTTTAATTTGACCATCGTAGTCGTTTTAAACTGGTTGTCGTTTTTCAGTTTATTTATTTTTTTTGTAATTGTCTTCTTTAACTGGTTGTCGTTTTTCAGTTTTATGTCGTTTTCTTGCAAATGTCGTTTTTCACTTGTTTGTTGTTTTTCCCATTTTTTCACGCTGTCTGGAGCCAAACAAAAAACGTAGAATCATGTTATTTGTATCCATTTTCTAATATGTCGTTTTTTTTTTTTTAACCAACATACCACAGTGTCCTTTTATTGGTACCTGTCTCTTTCATTTGGTTGTCGTTTATCGTGTTTGATGTCATTGCCTTATTATTGTCATTTTCCCTTGTTGTACCCAAACCAAAAAAGTAGTATCATATTATTAAAAAGTTTTGTTTACAAATATTATAGATATAGAATATATTAAAGGATCTATTTAGTATTTTGTCATTTATTGATTTATAATTTAAAAAAATTATCAAAATTTTAAAAAATTGTCAAAATTTTAAAAAATTAAGTTATTATTTATTAATACATAAAAAAAATTAAGGACACTTAGAAAAAATGACTAATTTTTTAATTAATTGAAACGTTATTTAAATTTCGTGTTATTTTAATATTAAATTTTTTATTACGTATCAATAAAGAAAATGTTCCCAAAAAAAAAAAAAAAGGAAAAGGGCCGTTTCGTCAATTGTCACTTCTGGGCTTTCTTGAGCAAAGGGAAAAGAGCTATTTTTCTGAACTTTTCTCTCGTGTTTAGTTTTACTCTTCTGCCCTAAAATTCCAAACCCACTCTGCTCTCACTTCCTCTCTCCGATCCACCACGCCATTGCAGTTCGGACCTCCGACCTTCCAATCTCTCTTGGTAATCCATCATTTCGCGCCGTTTTCTCTGCTCTTCCTCTTCGATCCTCTCTCATGTCCATGGAATTTTATTGTTTTCTCGTGAATTTTGCTTAATTTAATCGACAATGCACAGCTCTATTGTACGTCATCTAGGGTTTTCAGGTCTCGTGGTTTCTTGATTTTTCGTATCAGAAGAGGCCATTTTGTGGCGAAATTGATTGACAATGAAATCTATCGACATTTTTTTTAGGTCAGAGAAAACGCTGATTTGAATCCTTGCTAAGAGTTCTCTGGTTTCGCATCGGATTCGTCTTATCTACAGGAAAAATGAATGTGAGTTGATATTTCGATTACCAATTTTGTTCTGATTTTTCCATTGTAGTGTTTATTGGATTCTCTTTTATAACCCTTGGTTGTGCTTTATTTACGCAGCTAATGGCCGAAGCAAAGCAAGGGCTTGAGATCTCTGATTCACAAAGAACCCAGTAATTGTTCTTTTTTCATCTCGTTTTTATGCTCTTATTGTGTGTACTTATCTACATACTGGTGCTTAATCCAATATCTCTTGGTTATTTTGTGGGATTAGAAATTTTTCAGTACTTATTAGTGTGATTTTAGGTATCCATATGTTACTGGGACATCTGTGGTCGCTCTCAAATACAAAGATGGGATTTTGATGGCTTCTGATATGGGAGGTTAGCTGTTAATCCTTTCCGTTGCTTAATTGTGGTCAAATTCATATTGCTTTGATACAATAGTCTGATTTTCATAGGTCTTTCATGCTCTTAAGACGGTCATAATTATTTCATATTGAACATATGTTTATTGTTTTCTTTGCTAAAGTATATGGAAAACATTACCTTCCCTTATAAGTTTACTAAGGGCGTCCATGAAGAGTTGTATAATTTCATGTGCTTAAAGTGAGTTGTGGATAGTGGATGTGCCATTTGAATTGTCTTGGGCGGATGAGCTTCAACTTGATAAAAAGACCCTAGTGAGCACAGGTCCTATTTAACGAGAACTTCTGTCTTCTTGTGAATGGATGTTATATGGTTTCTATAGTTATGTAACATGCATTTTACATGCTAAATTTTCATTTTTCCTCATTTTGCTTTCTCTCATTACTTATAATCAGGTGTGTAATGCATCATTGCATCTTCTTCCCAGTTTCTGTTTCGGTATTGCATTTTCCTTGTTTTCTTGAGATTTTTTCATCTGTTTTAAACACTCTAAAGTGTGATTTCTGGCATCTAATTGTTTTCGCCTGTGATGCTAAGCTGTTCATATCCGTGCATGGTAGCAAAAGTCATTTTTGTTGATGTTCTTGTCATGTGAATGATGGAGACAGGTTCATATGGATCAACTCTGCGATATAAGAGTGTGGAACGAATCAAGCCCATTGGAAAGCACTCCCTGCTTGGTGCAAGTGGAGAAATAAGTGATTTTCAGGAGCTAATGCGTAATCTAGATGAGCTCATGTAAGTGTTGATTGGTTGAGAAACTTCTGATCTGTTCTAAATTATACAAACTTTCAACCAGCCTACGTCTCAATTAGGATTGCTCTCTCTTTGTTTCTTGGGTGAAACATTCTTCTCCAAAAAAAAAAAAAAAAAAAAACATTCTTCTCATCTCTATGTGCTTCTTCGAGTTGAGTAATTTTCAATTTTGGTTTTGATGGTTGTAGCCTGTATGATAACATGTGGGATGATGGAAACTCACTGGGTCCTAAGGAGGTCCACAATTATTTGACCAGAGTGATGTACAACCGACGTAATAAGTTCAATCCCCTGTGGAATACACTTGTCCTCGGTGGAGTGAAAAATGGACAGAAGTACCTCGGCACAGTAAGCCTCGATTGACCAATTTCCTTGATAAATGGGCTGCAAGATTTGTACATTTAAAAGCTTCCCCATTCTGTTTTATTAATCAACTTGGACTAATAACTTATTTTTTTCACCCTTATTTTTTCTTAATTATTAATTAGGTAACCATGATTGGTGTACATTTTGAGGACAATCATGTGGCAACTGGATTTGGAAATCACCTTGCACGACCAATTCTCCGTGATGAGTGGCATGAAGATTTGAGTTTTGAAGAAGGTGTGAAGATTTTGGAGAAATGCATGCGCGTGCTCCTTTATCGTGATAGGTCTGCTGTCAACAAGCTTCAGGTTTGGCTTCTTGTGATATCTTGCATTTTGGTTTTCCATTAATCCTCATCTTGATATAGGATTGTTGGTCAAATATTTTCAGAATTATCACCATTTTACAGTTTCCTTATTCCCGTTTGTCAAGTGGAATTTATTAATGGGTCCCTTGTTGTTTCCAACCCTGTTATACGAAACCCTGCGTGCTTAGTTCAGTTAGGTAGCCAGGTTTAATACAACTCTTCAATTTCACCCTTTTCTATGAGTATTGTTGCTGCAATTCATTGTGTTGTTTACCAAAAAAATGAATCATGATTACTGTTTGTGAATTGACTTGTTTTCACTATGCAATTTGCAGATTGCTAAAATCACCGAAGAAGGCGTGACAATCTCACAGCCCTACTCGTTGAAGACTTTCTGGGGATTCTCTGCTTTCCAGAACCCAACAGCTGGTGCTGAAGGATCATGGTAGATGGATAGCTCTCATCTTTACGTAGCCTCGTTCCATGAAAAACTGGATGGGGGTTTACAGACAATGTGTCGGTCGACTATGATTAAAGTTGATTTCTGTTTACCAAAACCATGAGTTTATGGGATTATTGAATTGAATTATATGTTTAAAGCTCAGCGCCTTTGTTGGTTTCTTTTTGGCGGTTTGAGATATGACATCCCTCTGAATCAGCTTGAACAACTTTTACTCATTACTTCTATCCTCTGTCAGTCTATCTCGTCGTGGTATAACCAGTAACTTTTTTTTTTTTTTTTCTTTTCACCTTAATGTTCAGTCATGTAATGTTTTGGTTAGACCAAAATATAATTTTCTACTCCATTGAAAGCCAGCTGCCAGTTTCCTAGTTCACGAGTAACATGATTATCCAGTGTCTAATTTTGAAATTGGCCAAGATAAATCAATAAGCTTCCTTGAGTCAATTTGCGATGGGATTTTTTGTTTGGAAACAAAATTCTTGTTCATCTTTCTCACATGCCCTCCTTCTGCAGAAGCCGGAACCGATGGTGATGTTGCTATTGCTTCAGGTAGGGTAGTGTAGAATTGCTTTCTCAAGTTGGATTTTTGGAGAAAAAGTTGAGTCATACTATATCTTGATATGATATTGTAAAGATAATACATTAATACTTGAAATCTCCAAAATACAATTTCATGAATAGCAAAAAAGCATGAATAAAATCATGATTCGAACTCTAAAAATTAAACTAAAACCAATACATAAATTTATCATAAAAATTCTCTCATAGATGCATAGCTTTGGTAATACACATCATATCAGAAATATTGTATTGTCTAAGAAATATCTAATATACCTTTCAAAAACGTCCCTGAAATTTTCAACTCATCATACATACCAAAAAACGATTAGAGCTATATTCCCCACTAATTTTGAATTTTAAATTTATATTATTATTGAGATTTATCATTGTAATAATTTTATTTCCTTTCAGATGTCATGATACAATAGGAATCAAATTGTTCAAAAGCTTTAATTATAATTTTAATTTCCAAATTTTAATTAATACCAACCGGGTTTAGTTATCCGGTTATCCATCCATGCTCATTTTAGTAATTTAAACTATTAAGACGAAAATTAGATTTGTAAATATCTATATGATTGGGTATAGATATAACATATATAACATTACCCCTTTTTTTTTTTATATTTGGAACTGCATAACAAAAATTAACCATCTGGTTTTGTCATAACAGAATCTATCAGATTAAGTTTCCATGGTATTAACCGAAACAAGGGAATAAATTGGTTTCTATAGGATTGACCAAAAAAAAAAAAAAAAGAGAATCAAATGCAAATAAAAAACAAGAATAAGTTGATAAAACATGATTCACCTTTTAAAGCAAACATACCAAACCCTTTCTACAAAACTATCAAAAAAAAATAATAATAAATAAATAAAAGTAAACACTTATAAGATCCAAGCTCAAAGGTAGGCTAACACAAGCATGAACTAAAAAAAAAAACATACAATCAAACAAACAAGTCAAACTACACATACCTTTAACCAGAAGAAACCAAAACAAAACTCCATTTAGTAGTGTTGCAAATGCACAAAGAAAGGTTTCCTATGCAGGAAAATGACGCTGTCACCGGCTTCCCAGCAAACAGCAATAGTAATCTTTTCGCTCGGAAGCCGGTGACAGCGTCATCTCTCCTGCGTAGCGAACCTCTTTATGCTTTTTTCTTCTCCTCTCTTCTCTAAAAAAATCATGAGTTTTTTTTTTTTTTTTGGTATGGTTGATTTCTGGCATCTCCAAACGTTTATTGGTGATGTGAGAGTTGAATATATCTGTTATGTATATATATGGTGCTCATTAACTGTGAGACCTCAAAGGCATGTTTGTATTATCTTTCTTTCTTAGAGATCTTTTGAACCAGTCACTTTGGACTGCGTTGTTGCATTATGTGTGTGCCTCTTCAATGTGGTTTGGGATTTTAAAGTGCTAATAATACTAACAAGCAAGCATTCGTCATAATAATGACGTATGCATATTGAAGTAGAACCATATGTGTTTCTTATCCAGCATAGGGACCATATTATATTATATTAGCCATCAAAAGCAAGATTCACTTATTGTGCCAAAATAAGAAAAAGAGAGTAAGCAAATGACCTGAAAAGTGAAAAATGATAGAACATTTCATTTTGTTTGCTCATTAGACATGCCTATATCTCCACGTGTTTTTTTTTTTTTTAATTTACTTTTGTTGATACTTTTTTTTTTTTTTTTTTTGCTACTACTTTTGTTGATACTTGACATAGAAATTATTGAGACGTTTGTTAGGCATAGGTGACATGAGATGTTATCTTATTCAAATGATGAAATTGAGATCTTCTTTTATTCTTTATTATCACAGTTGTTTTTTACACGTAAACAAAATATTTAAAGTTTTTAACATGTTACAGTAAGTAATAATTATACTTAACGGGTCAAAAAAAAAAAACCGATAGAAACATCTCCAGTGAGGGAAAATTATAAATCTTTTAAATCGATAGGAATCAGGAGATGTACATTTAACAAATGAAACTAACAATCTATACATGATTAAAACGTTTGCTTTGAAAGAAGAAAAAAAAAAAATAATGGTGCTGTATTTTGTCGGATATGGAATTCTACATGGCAATAGAAATAAATGGATCACCATTCATATCTCTCTCTCTCTCTCTCTCTCGTACAAACACTTTAATGCTCACAACTTTATTCCCACAATGTCACTATAAATGTGTAATTACTCTCTGCCCACATTGTGCCTTTGTGGTGGACTGTTGTATACTTTATTAAGGCTCTGTTTGGTAAGATGAAAAGAAAAGTGGATGGAAAAGAAAATAAGATGTGATAGAAAAGAAAATAATTTTTCTTTTATAGTGTTTGGTATATTAGGAAAGAAAAAAAATATTTGGTTAGACAATTACCATTTTATCTATTTATTATATTATTAAAATTTAAAAATGTGGATAATATAGTAGTTTTGCATTAAAATGAGTAGAAAATAGTTTTCCTTCCAATTTTAAAAGGATAAAAAAATGATGAGCCCTATATGCATTTCTTTCCTTCTCTTTTCCTTCCCTTCTTCTTTTCTTTCTTACCAAATAAGAGTATTTTTTAAATTCTCTATCCAAATTTCCTTCCATTCACTTTTTTCCCTCCATTTTTCTATCTTACCAATCATAGCCTAAAGCTATGTGGGGGAGACATTTTTTGCCTTGAGTAATTATTGACTTTTTAATTATTTAATTACACATACATGCATCTATGTTTTATATATATATATATATATATATATGACATAAATGAATAAGGGCGTTTCTGTAATGCTTCATTTAGTGATGTGATAATGTAATACTAAAAAATATATATAATAATGATATTAAAGCATGTAGTAATGATTATTTACATCTTTTTTATGCTCATCAACGGAACACTGATGAGTATGATCATGGAATATTACAGAATTAGTATTCTAAAATGCTAAAAAAAATCAAGATGATAGGGCTCGGCCGAGTTTTAATAGCTCGTGCTCGGCCGTCCATTAACATTTTGGACAAATTGAAGAGACAAGTTCTGCTATGTGTCATCTCTAAGGATATAAGTCATACAAAATCTAATAGTTTTTGAATATTCGTTCATCGGAAAAGACTTTAATTGGAGATAATTGTAGTTGTTGATCTAAAAATCGGAGAGTTTTTAGTTATATCGCGAGAAATAGTCTCATTGTGTAGAAGTCTTTTGATCATATGTCATTTGTGAATTCCTTAGTTAATATCTCCATTTTATCATATAACATTATAACTAACTGAGACAAATTTGTTTGCTTGCTTTTAGAACTTTTGAACTTAGACACGTTTGTCTCTTTTTCTTTTTGGCAATAATTTTGTCATGACTCGTTTTTTCTTGGAAATTATTGCCTAAGAAATTAGTTACTTGCTCAATTAATTGGTGCTTTGTTACTTGCTCGTTAGACTATTCATGCACTACGAGACAATATGTGGTAGACTAAACCCTTAAGGTGTGTGGCCTATTATATATCCCTTAAACCAATAATTCTAAATAATAATAATGAAAATCCATACTTACTATTATTAGAGAAATTGCTTATCATTACAATTGTTACATTTGCTAAAGAAAATTGCTTAAATATTAAACCAAGCCTAGCTCTATAATCTTTGTATTAACATGTGATACTTATCAGATATCTTCACTATCCATACCGTATGTCCGTATTCTATCCGGATGGACATATCAAATCAAGAATTAAAACACGCTGAAATGGTTGGTCAGCAATTAATTTATAAATGCAGAGAGAATACCCAACCCACAAAAAAAAAAAAAAAAGGAATGAAATGACTAAACTACCCTCTTAAATTTTACCCCCACAGCTCGTTTGGCTGATCTTTGTCTTCTACTTCTAGCTAATAAAATAAAATAAGAAAAAGCTCTTTGATAATATAATTTAAAATTTTTGATAGTCAAAATGATAATTGTTAATAACAAAAATGTTAATATTATTTATATATTCTATAATCTTATGAATACTGACTCAAATCCCTTTGTTCACTAACAGTCAGTTTATTATTTGGAAACTTTATAGACCAAAAAAAAAAAAAAGCGTCAATATAGCGTTAAGATATAATTTTTTTTTGTTTTTGTTTTTAATATTATTCTTTTTTTTTTAAGTTTTTTAATAATTGCCAAATTCTTGAAAGATATATATAAGAAGTTCTTCTACCCCTTTTTGAGTCTCACAATATATCAAATTTGAAATCGTGTGTAGTTAACTTCATAGTATTAATAGGAAGTTGACAACCTTAAAGGCTTTTGGATTATTGCACTGTGATTGTGGGGTTCAGTCTCTTATAGTTAATCCTAATTAATTAATAGCTCTTCATTTACTCATCACCACATGTTATGAGCTTTTTTATTTTTTGTTAAAAATACAAAATAAAAGGAGTTAGTTATAGAGAGATATTTGATTAGGGTATGTCATATGGTGGAGAATGATTTTTGACCTTCTTACTCGCATTTTTAAGAAATAGGACCATTAAAACTGTGAATTCCACATTCAGAATAGTTGTTATCATATGCTTATCTCACCAACATAAAACTCTAAAATAAATATGCCTTATGAATTATGATAAAGAATTATTCTAACTGTCAGATTTATCTTTTCAATGTATCTTACTTCTTAAGAAATTATTCTTATAATCCAAAATCATACTTCATCTCGGTCATGCGTTACCAAATAATCTTCCATCATAACTAAAAAATCCTCTTTGAATAAAGGCACACCCTATAACCCTAATGCTGGCCTTATACTGATGTAGGTCCATTGTAGACCGGGCTTATCTACATTGGGCCACGTTCAGGACCCAGATTGATTAGAGCGCCGAAATATTAAAGACCAACAAATTGGACCACGGACTAGAAGACATTGACAATCAATTGATATTTACCAGTGTTGAAAAGAAAAAAGGAAATTGCAAAAACAAACAAAAAGGAAAAAGCGCCCATTTCCAACTTAATAATTTATGCCCAAAATATTGTGTTATTTTATTTCTACTCTATATTTATTTACAACACAAATAGATATAAATTATTAATGTATTAAAAAAAAAGCATTTATCGAAAAAAAAATCTATCCTTACTAGGAGTTCGTAGGTAATGTTTTACGTTCATAGAGTTTTTGTTATGGTCAATTAGCTAAATACGTTATTTTTTAAAAGACTTGTTAAATTTTAACCAATGTTTTTAAAGAACTAAGAAAATAGTCATGATCCAATTGCAAGATGCATGCATGAATGTGAACTTCATTTATTGTCACTATTTGATTACTATTTTCTTATTAATTGAAAATTTTAACCATAATTTAAATTATCTAAACAAATAGTCATTTCTTATAAAATTCTTTTTTGTTATCTATTTTTTAATTTAAATAAATCTCAATAATAACGTTTGTTGGTGAAGAATATCATATACAAATTAAAAGTAGGGTCAGTTAGGTAAATAGCCATTTTGAACAGTGTATTTTAAAAAAATAGCTACAGTTTCAAAAAATTCAAAAACTAGCCATAACACAATGTAAGAAATTTCTGACAATAACAAAATTAAACATAAAAATTGTTGTAAGAAATTTCTGACACGTGTCAGAAATTTCTGAAAAGGGCTAGTTTTTCAATTTTTTGAAACTGTAGTTATTTTTTAAAATCATTTTGTAAACATTGGCTATTTTCTTAAAATTCTCATTAAAGTATAATAATTATTTTCATTGATATTTCAAAATTTGATCATAATAATCTATTGGGTTTAACTGGTTATTTATTGTGACAATGGAAATTATACAATAAAACTTCTATATATTACAACATGACCAAAAGAATATTAATTTAGCGAATATTGATTATTAATAAATTAATAAAATATCAATTTATCAAAAATAAATTAATTAATAATTTAATTTTATTATTTGGTATTTGGTTAATTTTTAAAAGACATAACTAATACTTCTAGAAATTAATAAAATAGTCATTAGTACATAAAGAATTAAGGGCATATAGGTAAAATTACGACTTCATGTAGCTAAGGAATTTATTATTTCTTTAATTAATACAAATGTT
This sequence comes from Boehmeria nivea var. tenacissima, assembly GCA_018132145.1. Lineage (NCBI taxonomy): Eukaryota > Viridiplantae > Streptophyta > Magnoliopsida > Rosales > Urticaceae > Boehmeria > Boehmeria nivea. Next base: position 18,435,277 of record CM030874.1, on the reverse strand, counting down.
GATCAACATCATTCAAAAAATGACTATTTACTTAATAGTATCTTAATTTTTATTGCATTACTTTTATGTTTTACCACAGATCTATGCTCCATCTAAATTGTTTTAGGAATTATTATCATAATTTAAAATATTTTTTTAATTAAATCTAGATTGATATTAATTTTGAGGAAGAACAAGTAATATTTTTTTTGTATGAACATTTTGTGAATAATTCTTAATATTTTTATAATTTTTTCTACATTAAGAAATTATGAATTTATATCAAATGAATGCTTAAGGGATTTTTTCGTAATATATTATCTTATAAATTTAGTATTAAATTAGCACGTTGGAATAGAGTCGGGACCGATAAAGAATGGTCAACAATCAAAGCTAAATTATGTATGTTAAAGGGAATCTATATATGTTGTTCCTAAGTTGGTATTTTCACCTAGCATAAGAATTTTATCACATATATGGTCGTGGATTTTATCACCTACCCTTGTTTGGGGTACCCATTCCATTTCATTCCATTTTTTTTCATTTTTTTTCAACTTTCATAATCTTTCAAACCATTCCTTTCCATTCCATTTTTTTTTTCAACCATTTTTTTCAACTTTCCAAATCCCTATATAATATTTTTAAATCTCAACAATTCATATCACCTCAAAATTAACAAAGTCAAACCATTCTTACATCATTTTTACAAATCATTTTTAAACCATTTCAAAATCATTTTTTCCATCCTAATAAATGGGATGGAATGGCCAAAATGGCAAAACCAAACAAATAACGATAATTCTCATTCTACTATATTAAGAGGTATAGACTGTAGAGTTCAAATCTCTCATCTCCTCATTATCCAAAAAAGAAAAACCTCATGTATTGTCTAAGGATTACGTATCAAATTTTTATTGAAGGCACGACAATCAAAATGAAAACAACGAAGGAAATATATCTGAATAAGGATAAGCTTTGACTTGTTAAGAAACAACCCTCATGTTTGGGCAAACCATCCCATTTCATTTCATACTATTCTAAATCATTCAACTTTTTAATCCCACAAATCATTCTATTCCATTTCATTTTTTTTTCAACAAAATCCCTATATAATATCTTTAAATTTTAACTATTTATATCACCTCGAAATTTGTAAAATCAAATAATTCTACTCATTTTTCTAACCATCTTCTGAACCATTATCCAAACTATTTTCAAACTATTTTGATCATCCCAAGAAATGGGATGGGATGGGCAAAATGATTTGCCCAAACATAAGCAACAACAAGAGTTGAAACATTAAAAAAAACTAGTATAGGCATTGTATCATATTAAAAACATAAAAAGAGAGAAAAATATAAGATTATAATTTTAATGATATTTAAATAAGAAAAAAGTGTTATATAATATATGTTTTAAGATAAAAAATGATTTTATATTGTTAAATTGGACGCGTGAAAACAAATTTAAACCTTTAAATTTAACTTTTTAAAATATAACATTCACTAAAAAATAATGTATAACGATTGAGAATCGTTGTCGAACCTAATCATTGTCAATTAAAGAATTTCTCCATCAAATATGATAAGGTCAACTTCCTAAACAAAAAATTGTTCTCCATCTTATCGGAAAATCTTCCCTTTTATTATATTTTTTAATTTTTAAAGAGTAAAACACAATACAAATGAAGAAAAAGACAAGAGAAAATTCCTCCTAAAATCTTCTCTTGCCAGAGAGTGAGACGCCTTTGCAATAAAATCAATACCCTCTATCATTAATTGCATAGCGAGTTCTTTAAAAAAAAAAAATGCATAGAGAGAGAAAGAGAGAGACTTGAACAAAATTTTTAATTTTACCAACACCTCTTCTACATAGATTCATTTCCAAAACCTTTTTACCAGAAAGATCACACCATTTTCTCTCTCTCTTTTGTCTCTCACCTATATTCATAAAACCCTACCAACAGGGAAAAAAAAAAGAAAAAGGAAAAGAGAGAGAGAGAGAGAATGCAAACCATGTTTAACCTCCATGGCGCATATGGGCTTCCTCTGAGTGTTTCAGGGATCACCCACCATCTCACTTTCTCTAAGGAGTACTTAAACCAATCTCTCTCTCTCTCTCTCTCTCTCTCTCTCTTGTAAAAGTTTGGAAATTTATGGGTTCTTTTATTTATTTTTGTGGGTGTTATGTAATTTTTTTTTCTCCCTTTTTTCAGGATGGTGGATCATGATCTCAGAAGGGAAGCCATGAAAAAGCACAGATCAAGAGGCAGTGAAGGGCTTCGAGGGAATCAAGAGATGGGATTTCAAACGGTTTATGAGAGACTACTTGAAGAGATCAGAAAGGAAGAGTCTGATACTGATGAAGTCAATCATGATCTGTCTTATTCTGGTTTGCCTTGTATTGCCAAAGCTGCATAAAAGCTTAGCTTTCTAGGGATTATGATATATTATCATTATCATGACTTATTTTGCTAATTAATCAAGTGTACGAAACTGTTTTTTATTCTGGGGTTTCATTAGTTTTTTTAGTACTCTTATCAAATTTATCAAGAAGTTTATGTTTTTTAAATCAAGTTTATCTCTTGGCCTTTTTGTCTTTTTCATTCACCAGATGATTTTGGGTCTTTGTCAAGATATTGCCTTGATCTTTCTCTTCTTGTTTTTGTTGGCTTTCTGTTGGAGCTATTCTCTGTAGAAGATTGAACTATGTGAGGCTCAAAGACAATTAAACGCCAAGTGAAATGAAAATGACAATAACCCATGTGTTTGAAATTTATGTTTCTCTGTATTTTTTTTTTCTCTTGGCAAAACTATGGGGTTTCTGAAATTGCTTGAAAACTACAAGGTATAACAATTATCAAATTGAAGAGACCAAAATAGCAAATATATATTAAAGAGAGAGAGTGGTTTAGTTTTAAGTAAATCTAGCATTTTATTCCTTTTGTACCACAGGACATCTGCTACCATATTCCAGACATGTGTAGTGTAGTACTCATCTTTTGTCATTTCTTTTGTTTGGTGCTCTAAAAGAAGTTTGCGTTTATCCTGAAATATATACCTATATATATATATATATTATTCCAAAGAGCTCAATCTGTCTTTCACAAGTTGAAGTTCAAAGTGTTGTTCTATAAATTCAGAGGCTAATCTTCAAAATCAAATTAAACAAAGACACATGGTCTTCCTCTCCTTAGATGGTATGAAGAAGAGACCCAAAAAAAAAAAAAAAGGGTCTCCAATTCCAACCTTAAGGAAAAGAAAAGTGAAAAAGAGTTGTCTTTTCACACATTATTCAAGCATGGCATGGGGTCTTAAAAGCAATGGAGTGGTCCAAAATGTTGTTTTCACATGGTTTTGTTCACTCTTTGGACATATCAATGCCCCAATAACATGGAATGAATAAAATCCTTTATTTTTTTCTTTGCGTGGACCGTTTGGTGACTTTATATATATCCTTCATGTTAGAAGTTTCTGATTGTATTGAGAGTCATTTTTCTCTCTGCCATTGAAGAAATAACAATGCTTTATATCATCATGCATTCGAAATGATAGCAGTCTATTAAATCAAATTTGTTATGTAGTGGTGATTGTCATATGACATGATCATGTATCACTACTTTGATGTACGAAATGCTATTGAACAAATGGTTAATAATATGATACGTTGGTTGGTATTAAAAAAAATTAGTAAAACAGTTAGTATGTGTAGTACTATTTTAATAATATTGAATTTCCAGTTGCATTTTACTTGCTCCAACTCCTAATTAACCTTTTTTTCCCCTCAAAAAGTAATAACTAATCACAGCAAAACGTTTCTTTCTTCTTAAAGTTTTATGTTTTAATCATTTTTAAATAATTTATTGCTTAAATTAATGTTTTAGACATAACTTCGATCAAATTTGTGTTTGTTTTCAGAAAGTTTTTCTTTTTTCACATCAATTTCTATTGACGATGCAAACAACATAAATAGAAAGCAAAAAGTTCAGTGATATTAGTCTAGGTAGTTATTGCGCACACATTTTCATTGTTGAGGTCTACTAATTTGAGTCTTCCACTCTCAGATAAAAACAAATAAATAAAAGCAAATATCGTATCATGAAGATGAGATTGCCAATTTATGAGTAGATGACTTTATTTGACACCCTTCAAAGAGGAGAAACTAAAGTTTCAACCTTTCATTCAGCAAAAAAAGTTTCAACCTTTCATTAAATCTCAAATGGTCAAGTCATGTAGCCGAAAATACACTGTAAATGACAACATAAAATAGTTCTGATTGGTGCAAATTTTTTTTTTTTTCTAGAAAGATTGGTACAAATTTTGGATGGCTTTGGGTTGTGTTGTTGCTCCACTAGAGACCACATAAAATGGGTCCAATGTGCTTGATAAAATCCTCTTTATTCTGTGTACTAGTAAATGGCTAAGGATGCAGACTTTTTTGGTATGCGATAAGAGAGAATTTATTTTCTCAAAAAAAAAAAAAAAATAATAATAATAAATAAGCGAGAGAGAGAGTGAGAGAATTTATTGGTGGGCATAGGCAATGCTTAAATAATTATTGAAACATAGTGCGGAGTAAAGTTTTGAAATTGGAATTGAGAAGATAGGAATTACTAGTCTCGTTTCGCCCAAGTTGGCATGAATAGTGCCCAAGCTCTTTTGCCTCAAATTGACTCTCACATGGACCCAATGATAAATAGGTCAATAATCAATTATAGCGCCACTTTTTTTTTTTTTAATTAAGAAAATATTCACAGTCCAATAACAAGATGCATAGATGGATTTTATCTCTTAAAACCACTTAATGGTTATTTTCTTATTGTGTGTTTGAATAAAAATTCAAACCACATTTTAACATAGACAAGAGGATTTAAGTTTGATTTTTCGTCGTGAGATAAAAATTGACTTTTTATTAGTATTGGTCTTCTAATAAAAGAATATAAACTCAAAATTTTCAATGCTATCCAAACATGCCCTCAATAATTAAAAACATTGGTAATATTTTAAAATTACCTAAACAAAATTATCATTTCATATAATTTTTCTAATATAAGAACGTTGCAAAAACATGTTTTCCCTCACAATTTTGGAGTCATTTTATTGCAACAAGATAATGTCTGACCTCGTTTGGATACTGTAGTAACATAGTTCAAACTATTTTTTTTATTCGAATTGCAATTAAAACGAGGCCTAAACAATAATCTTATTCCAAATAATGTAAATTATTTATTTATTCACATTCATCTCAACTAAGGGCATATTTGATGCACATTATAAATTTGGTATTATAGTAACGAATACAATACAATAGTTTGCATGTGCAAATTACAATAATATATAACACGAAAAACACACTTTACACAATATAAGTTGTATTATTTAGTAAAAAAAAAAAAAATTATCAGAACATATTATCTGCTTTCATATCTAAGATCATTTTTGTTTTATAATTTTATATAATATTTTAAATAATACACAAATTATATAATCTTATGGTAAACCCAACTTGCCTGAAAATTGAAGAGAAATTACATTTAGGCTATGTTTAGTACGAAGAAAAGAAAAATGAAGGGATGAAAATAAGAGGTGAATAAAAATAGGAACGAAAAGAAAATAAATTTCCTTTAGAGTTAATTGAGTAAATAGTCATGTTGTGAATTGTGTTTTAACAAAGTAGTCAATGTTTCAATTAATTAAGAAATTAATCATTTTCTCAACGATGATATGCATTTATATTCATGCCTTTAGTTATCTTTTGTATTATTACTAATAACTTAATTTAAAAGCGTTCATCATTTATTTAAAATATAGACAAAAAAATAAAAATAAATAACAAATAGACCATTTTGTTTATATTGTTTATATCTTAGGAAGGAAAGAAAATATTGATTAGACAATTACTATCTTATCAATTTATTTTATTAATAGAATTTAAAAATATAAATAATATTATAATTTTATACTTAAATGGATAAAAGAGTTTTGTACCTAAGTTTAAAAAGATTATTGAATAAATAACAATTTTTAAAATTATAACTAATGTTTATAGTAATTAAAAAAATAATTATTTCTTAACTAGTCCGATATTACTTTTATACTTTTAGTTTTTTGAAAGACGAAAAAACATATGTAGTATGTACCAATTGTTGTAATACTTTTCTTAACTACATAATATCTTCGCTGACTATTTTTTTAAAACTTGAATTAAAAAGAGACCAAATACCAAGTAGTCCAAATTTTAAAAAGATGAAAAAATATTAGACCTCACATACATTTTTTTCCCTACCCTTTTCCTTCTCTTCTATTCCTTCCTACCAAAGAAGAATATAGCACTTGTTCCTTCCTTCCATTTTACCATTTTCAATATCCCCCAATAATAAACTCATCATTTGCAAAGTTTTGGAGTTGAAAGATGAAAACAAACGGTGAAGATCATGTTGTCTGAGACCCATAAAGTGACACGATATTAAAGGTAAATGATACTGATAGCATGCAAACGTGAAACAAAAGCTAGTTCATAAATTATAACTCGGCAAAATAAACACAGTACCGTAGCCTCAGGTAAAACCCAAAGCAACTAGACTCTCAAAAGGGCCAAAAAAGTTCAAAAAAACTTTAAAGGAAAACCAAAGACCCTCGCGTTGCCTTCAGATTCGCCACCGCCGATCAAGCACCCAATTTTGGGATTGGATGCTCAACAGAGACGACAACAAACCAAGACAAACACGACAACAGCCCAAAAGAAAAACGACGAAGTTTTCAAGGAAACATAAATTATTACGACCATAAAACGCTTCGCATATGGAAGCCTTGCCGTGAACAGGCATGGTTGCGGTGGTTCACTTCTTCTTGGCGGCAGACTTGGTGACCTTGGCACCAGTTGGGTCCTTCTTCTCAACGGCCTTGATGACACCGACGGCGACGGTCTGACGCATGTCCCTCACGGCAAAACGACCAAGAGGTGGGTACTCAGAGAATGTCTCGACAACCATGGGCTTGGTTGGAATCATCTTTACCATACCGGCATCACCATTCTTCAAGAACTTGGGCTCCTTCTCAAGCTCCTTACCAGAACGCCTGTCGATCTTGGTCAAGATCTCAGCGAACTTGACAGCAATGTGGGAGGTGTGGCAATCGAGCACAGGGGCATAACCGTTTCCGATCTGACCAGGGTGGTTCATGATGATGACCTGGGAGGTGAAGTTGGCAGCTTCCTTGGCAGGGTCATCCTTGGAGTTGGACGCGACGAAACCACGCTTTAGATCCTTGACAGCGACGTTCTTCACGTTAAACCCAACGTTGTCACCGGGAAGAGCCTCCTGGAGAGCCTCATGGTGCATCTCCACGGACTTAACTTCAGTGGACAGCCCAGTGGGAGCAAAGGTGACAACCATACCAGGCTTCAGGACACCAGTCTCAACACGTCCAACGGGGACAGTTCCAATACCACCGATCTTGTAGACATCCTGAAGTGGGAGACGGAGGGGCTTGTCTGAGGGCCTCTTGGGCTCGGTGATCTGGTCAAGAGCCTCAAGGAGGGTTGGTCCCTTGTACCAGTCGAGGTTGGTGGACCTCTCAATCATGTTGTCACCCTCAAAACCAGAGATGGGGACGAAGGAGATTTTGTCAGGGTTGTACCCGACCTTCTTCAGGTATGAAGAGACTTCCTTCACGATTTCATCGTACCTAGCCTTGGAGTACTTGGGGGTAGTGGCGTCCATCTGCATGACAAGTCCAAAAAGAAGCCACATTAGCCACAATTCAAAACTGCAAAACCTTAAAAATCAGCACCAATGTGGAACAATGCAAACGGCTTAAAGGGTTTTCACCTTGTTGCAGCAGCAAATCATCTGTTTCACACCAAGGGTAAAAGCGAGCAAGGCGTGCTCACGGGTCTGGCCGTCCTTGGAAATACCAGCTTCAAAACCACCAGTGGTGGAGTCAATGATGAGGACGGCGCAGTCAGCCTGGGAGGTACCCGTGATCATGTTCTTGATAAAGTCACGATGCCCAGGAGCATCGATGACAGTGCAGTAGTACTTGGTGGTCTCGAATTTCCACAAGGCAATATCGATGGTGATACCACGCTCACGCTCGGCCTTGAGCTTGTCCAACACCCAGGCGTACTTGAATGACCTCTTGTTCATCTCAGCAGCCTCCTTCTCGAACCTCTCGATCACACGCTTGTCAATACCTCCAAGCTTGTAGATCAGGTGGCCGGTGGTGGTCGACTTTCCGGAGTCGACGTGGCCGATGACCACAATGTTGATGTGAGTCTTTTCCTTACCCATTCTTCAAAAGCTGAAACCAAAATCAAAACGAACGGAGCGAATCAATACAAAGAGATTATATCAGATTGCAGACTAATATTTAACTTTTAAAATTTCAGTATTAACCTAAAAGAATGAGGTCAGTGATATTTCGCTAATGATTTACCAAATAAGTCATGAACAGTACAAATTCGCAAAACAATCGGATCCTTTACAATATTGTCACAATTCCATAATCGAAGTGAATCAAAAACCTAAATCAAGTACTAAATATCGAGATCCGATGATATAAAAACAAATATTCAAAAAAATAATCATGGATTAATATACAGAAAAAAACTTTATTGCTTTCTTCATAGAGTAATCTATGTATTCAAGTGTAATCAAGCACTTTTAATTTAGATCGGATCGTTAAAAAATAAAAAATAAAAAAAATAAAAATCAGAAATCAACTCAAAGATCCAACTTCGTTGGTAAATCAACAATGAAACACGATCATATAGCTCAAACAACATCAGATTCATAAACACAGAGCTAAAATCAAAGGAAATTTGAAAAGAGAAATGGCTAACCTTGATAGAACCCTAGCCGCAGAAGCGAAGGTGAGTCGAAGAACGCGAGAGAGAGAGAGAGAGAGGAGTAGTGAAATTTGAGAGTCGTAAACCCTAATTGGCCTTCGCTTAGTACTTATAGGAGGGAGGCACGTGTAGGCTAGGGCTTTTCCACTGCCTATTACCAAAATACCCTCGCTAATTTTCTAATTGACCGAAGTCAATGTCGGCGTTCTGCAAAACACTGTCCCTCCACTTCTCCGGTTCTCTCTCTTATTATTGGGCCATATCTATGGGCCTGAACATTGATAGTGGGATTTCAATTGGGCCTCGAGTTCTTCTTCTTCTTCAAAGAGCTTTCTTCTCAAAAAGGTTCGATCTCTCTCATTTCCAGTTCTTTGAATATCGTTGAAGCAAAGTTCACCACCTTTGTTTGTTTGTTTGTTTTTTTTTTTTTTTTGTATGATAAAAAAAATCGGTAATATGATTTCTGCTCGGAGATACAGGCTAATAAGCACCTGTTATGAATGGCTGAATTTGGGTATCTCTTCACAGACTGTTCAACGACCCAGAGTTCCCCCAGATTTTCCAACACCTTCAAATCGGTCTCTCTTCCGATTCGGGCGAATTTCGTCGCTCTCTTCCTACTCAACCCGCCCAGTCTCGAGGTCCTTCAGAAGGAGAGAGAGCAAGAGACGGAAAGCCAACGCCGAGCCGAGCCTCGACGAAGCCCAATTCCAAAGAGCATCGTCTCAGCTCTTGCCCAGGTTCACGCCCGAAGACCTCGCCGACGTCATGGCTCGGCAGGACGACCCTCTCGTCTGCCTGGAGCTCTTCAACTGGGCCTCGCAGCAGCCGAGGTTCAAGCACGGCGCTTGCTCTTTCCACGCCGCCGTGAAGAAGCTCGGCGCCGCCCGAATGTACCAGCAAATGGACGACGTCGTGAACCAGCTCCTCGCCGTCCCGCACATCGGTAACGAAGCGCTTTTCAACACCGTTGTTTACTTCTTCGCCGAGGCTAGGAAATTGACCAGAGCTGTTAATATTTTCAAGCACATGAAGAGTTGTAGTAGCTTGGATTCGAGGCCGTCGATTCGGACTTACAACATCCTCTTCGCTGCGTTTCTGGGTAGGGGTAGCAATTCGTATGTCAACCATGTGTATATGGACACTGTTCGGTTCTTGTTTAGGCAGATGGTGAGCGATGGGATCGAGCCGGACATTTTCTCTTTGAATTCGATGGTTAAGGGATATGTGCTTTCCCTCCATGTTAACGATGCGTTGAGGGTGTTTCACCAGATGGGTGTGGTGTATCACTGCCGGCCGAACGCTTGTACGTATGATTATCTGATCCACGGGCTTTGCGCGCAGGGGAGGACGGATAATGCCAGGGAGTTGTGCGAGGAGATGAAGAGCAAAGGGTTTGTCCCGAGCGGGAAGTCGTACAACTCGCTTGTGAATGCCTTGGCTCTTGGTGGAGAGGTGGACGAGGGGTTGAAGTTTCTGTGGGAGATGGTTGAGGGGCGGAGATCGGCTGATTTCATCACGTATAGGACGGTGATTGATGAGATGTGCAGGCGAGGGAGGGTCGGAGAGGCGGTGAAGTTGTTGAAGGAGCTTCGGGAGAAAGACCTTGTGGATGGACATGCTTATAGGAAGCTTCTTCATGTGATTGAAGATGACTTCGGGCATTCGACTGAGCTAAGCCGGTTCAGGTATTGCTTCGTGTTGTGGAATTTGTCTTAAATGTCAATTAGCATGAAATGTTTGTGCAAAGGCATGAATAGGACTTTTCTTGTGGACTTGTTCTAGTTTCATCAAAACAAGCATGTTTCTTTACAGATTGAACATGTTTAACCTCTGCAAATTGGCTTGCTCTGGTCTCAGCATTGTTTCGAGTTCTCATTGCCGCATTAATAGTTCCTAGTTGAGTTTTCATGGATGTGTAAATAGTGATTCAATAGCTCCTTTTCTATATAACAATATAACATGGAAACTCGATCCTGAATCTACTGCATTTACTCTTTTTGGTTGCAGTTAGTCAATGCAGTTGCTAGACGTGTCTGAAGTTTGATTTAGGTGAAATCATTGCCATGGAATAATATCTTGTTCTGGGTGCTGAGGAAAGCAAATCTTGCTATTAAGGTACTGTATCTCCCTTGACCCTTAAATCTCCTGTTTCTTCAATTTCATGGTTGATCCGTAACAATTGCAATGCTGTTGTCCTCATGGACTGTCATTTTTGCGGATAGCTCTAGAAAATAGCTCTGATAGATTGGTCTTTACTTGCTTTATCGAAATATTGAGGGACTAGAGTACACCTAATGGATTCAATATCTTGAGGTTCAAGTTCAACTTAATAAGATGGAAAATGATTAATGCACTAGCGTCCTTCTAAACTGCACGGTTTCAAGGTAGTTGATTTTGCAAGAAAGACCGGAAGTTTTCATTCATTTTACTGCAAATACTGTAATTTTCTTCTTTCTTTTTCTTTTCCTTTTTCTTCTTGAACTTCACATTGAGTAAATTTTACTTTTCATTATGATCTCATGAGCTTGGCGACGAAAGGGTTAAAATTGAATCGGAGTATCCTAAATTTCACATATTTGTTAAGTGACATCTTAATTAGTAGTGTCCTTCACTTTTTTTTTTTTTCATTTTTAATCATTTTCCTAACCACCTCATCTCTATGCACAATCTTAATTTATGCAGATATATTGCATCTCGAACTCCAGAAAGGGAACAACCTCGGGGAACTGCCATGGCTGGCTCTAATCATGCCCTGCATTTTCTCAACATTTATCGACCCAACCTACGAAAACACAATGCACCACCATAAGGGCCTCTTTTCCTGCAATATTTTTCTCCTCAACTAACTCCAAATCCCTCTGAAAGAATTTGAAGTTGTTTCTCTTCAAGGCTTGGTTCACTTGCCGGATCAAATTTGGTCTAATGTTAATAATGCCTCAACTGCCGAAGATCATTTTTTTTTATTCATAATTTTGTGGAAACTAGTGGGAGTCTGAGATGGCTCTCAAGTTGGCAGAGACAAAATAGTAGAATTTTAGTTGAAGAAAAAAGTCATTAGTTTGTGAAAGTAGGCATGCTGTTATTGCTGTTTTATAGTCTCAACCTAATAATGGGAATAGCTCTAGGTGTTGGTGTCCATTAAAGATTGTCACCTAATTAAGGGACTTAGTTATTTTTTGCCGGCTAAAGATGCTTTTGACTTTAGGCAGTTAAACTCATTGAGGCTGTCCAGTGAACACTGAACAATATATAACTAAATACTTCTTTATTTTTAAATATTTTGTTGCATTTCGGTACAAGAATGCCTATTATTAACTTGGTTGCTTGTGAGACATTTTGCAGTGATCCGTTATGAAAGTTTTGGCATATATTATGGTTTTAATTTTCAAATGTAGGTCAAAGGGTCTTTAAAAAATAAAAAAGTTTTTATGTGTTCTTTTATTAAAATAACACGTTTTCATTTATTTAAGGTTGAATTCTAATGATATAGACCTAATAGGTGGTGATAATTATTATTAGCAAAATCCACCCCAAAAAAAAAAAATAGCACTAGCAAATGGTGCGATGCAAATTCATGAACTTCTTGTAATACCATCTTACTTCAAAGTTGATACAATGAATAAACCAACGAATTCTGTCATATAATTGTCTTTTAAAAAAAAAAAAAAAAAGATAGGATAAGGGCATTTAAGTCATTTCGCAAAAGAAGAATATGCTACTGAAGCCTCCAACACGATGCGCACGTTACGGCGGCACAGAGCAAAAAGCCGCAGTGGGAAAGGAAGATTCCAACCGTTGGATCAGATCCCCAAAGATCAGACGGCCAGGAAAGAAACCCTAACGAGAGCAAAGGCTCTAGCTCTCCCCCTTTAAAGTCCCCAAGTTCTCTCTTTTCTCATCCTCTGCTTCTCTCGCTTCTTCACTAGTCGGCGAGAGCTTTCTCTGTTTCTTCGTCTCTTTCAGGTATTAGATCTCTCTCTCTCACTCTGCGATTGATTTTATTTTGCCATTTCTTTGTTTTTTGTGTTTTGGTTTAATTTGGTTTGTTTAATCTGCGTTATCTGTGATCGGTAATGGTGATTTGCTTTCTGCTCTTAATTTTTTTCTCACTGGTGGAAGTTTCATTCCTTCTTGTTTTGAGCGATTAAATAGATCGATAGTGTGAGATTTTTCTCTCTTTCAAAAATATCTCTCTTAGATCTGATTTTTCTGCATATTTTCGTTAGGGTTTATGGATTTTCTTTCTCAACAATTGTAAAGATTTGTTTTTTTATTTTATTTCTTTTCCTGAGATCTATACGTCGATGCATGCTCTGTTGATTGATTTCGGTAGAGTCTAGATATATATATATATTTTGGAGAATTATATGTGATTTGGTATTTTTCTCTCTAGACAGTTGTTTTGATTTGTTATATTATACATAATCCTCTTCGTTGACTTGGAAGTATTAGTGGATGGTCTGTTGTTATGCATTAGGTGGTTCTTAATCTTACCTATATCTAAAAACCGATATGTTTAGACCATTAGGCTTCTTAATCTGGTCATTGTGGACTTTTCTCATTCCCAAATGACTCGTTCCCTAGAAGCAATAGTTCTGTGTTGCTTTTTTTAAATCTCTCCCTTAACTTTTTCCTTTGTTAATTTGGGAGAACACTGGAGCAACTACATGTTTCCTTAATAATTCTTCATAAAGATTTTTCTGTCATTCTGCTGTAGAATATGAGTTTGCATGTATGTACTGATTTGTTAGTAACTGTGATGAGCCTACAGACCTGTAATGATTTGTGGATATGATCACATATCTTACGAACATCTAAGGGACTGAGTTTCTATGATATTACTTCATTCTCTGTCTGTTTCATTTTTCCCCTTTTTTTAGCTTTTGGTTGATCGAATCTGATGTTCTTTCATGTGTTACTAGTATTTTTCTCGATTGTATATGTTTAATCTTTTTCTTGTGGGCTTCTCTGTTTTCAGTTTACTTGCTTAAGGCCATCATGGGTAAGGAAAAGACTCACATCAACATTGTGGTCATTGGCCACGTCGACTCCGGAAAGTCGACCACCACTGGTCACTTGATCTACAAGCTTGGAGGTATTGACAAGCGTGTCATTGAGAGGTTCGAGAAGGAGGCTGCTGAGATGAACAAAAGGTCATTCAAGTACGCCTGGGTGTTGGACAAGCTCAAGGCCGAGCGTGAGCGTGGTATCACCATTGATATTGCCTTGTGGAAATTCGAGACCACCAAGTACTACTGCACTGTCATTGATGCTCCTGGGCATCGTGACTTTATCAAGAACATGATCACGGGTACCTCCCAGGCTGACTGCGCCGTCCTCATCATTGACTCCACCACTGGTGGTTTTGAAGCTGGTATTTCCAAGGACGGCCAGACCCGTGAGCACGCCTTGCTCGCTTTTACCCTTGGTGTGAAACAGATGATTTGCTGCTGCAACAAGGTGAAAAACTTTTAAGCCGTTTGAATTGTTCCACATTGGTGCTGATTTTTAAGGTTTTGCAGTTTTGAATTGTGGCTAATGTGGCTTCTTTTTGGACTTGTCATGCAGATGGACGCCACTACCCCCAAGTACTCCAAGGCTAGGTACGATGAAATCGTGAAGGAAGTCTCTTCATACCTGAAGAAGGTCGGGTACAACCCTGACAAAATCTCCTTCGTCCCCATCTCTGGTTTTGAGGGTGACAACATGATTGAGAGGTCCACCAACCTCGACTGGTACAAGGGACCAACCCTCCTTGAGGCTCTTGACCAGATCACCGAGCCCAAGAGGCCCTCAGACAAGCCCCTCCGTCTCCCACTTCAGGATGTCTACAAGATCGGTGGTATTGGAACTGTCCCCGTTGGACGTGTTGAGACTGGTGTCCTGAAGCCTGGTATGGTTGTCACCTTTGCTCCCAGTGGGCTGTCCACTGAAGTTAAGTCCGTGGAGATGCACCACGAGGCTCTCCAGGAGGCTCTTCCCGGTGACAACGTTGGGTTTAACGTGAAGAATGTCGCTGTCAAGGATCTCAAGCGTGGTTTCGTCGCGTCCAACTCCAAGGATGACCCTGCCAAGGAAGCCGCCAACTTCACATCCCAGGTCATCATCATGAACCACCCTGGCCAGATCGGAAACGGTTATGCCCCGGTGCTCGACTGCCACACCTCCCACATTGCTGTCAAGTTTGCTGAGATCTTGACCAAGATCGACAGGCGTTCTGGTAAGGAGCTCGAGAAGGAGCCCAAGTTCTTGAAGAATGGTGATGCCGGTATGGTTAAGATGATTCCCACCAAGCCCATGGTTGTCGAGACATTCTCTGAGTACCCACCGCTTGGTCGTTTTGCCGTGAGGGACATGCGTCAGACTGTCGCCGTCGGTGTCATCAAGGCCGTTGAGAAGAAGGACCCAACTGGTGCCAAGGTCACCAAGTCTGCTGCCAAGAAGAAGTGAAGGGTTTCTCCTTGGAGTTTTACCTTTAGGCTAGTTTTGTCCCCTATATTTGTCTTGCGATTTTGTTTTGGTTTTTATTCTGAGACTTATTGGAACAGTTTTTATAGGTTTGGATCATGGTCCTCTAGCCTTGTTTTTCAAGGATAGTGGAGGAGTTGAGCATTCAGAATTTTCCCTTTTGGTTGCTCGGCAAGCCGTGATGTGAGCTTTGTTTTTATTTGTTCTTAAAAGTTTAGTGGTTTTGCATTTTATTGAAATGAGTTGTGTAGTTGATTGTCGATGAACGACTTCGTTTTAATGTTAAAATTTTTGTTTTCAGTTTAATTCTGTGTGACTATATATCTGCAATGCTTTTAAATTTTCTGCTATGAAATTATCAAACTTGGTAGCAATAAAAGGGTCTATCTCCTCGACTTAGACGCGTTCATATCTTTCATAATTGAAAGCCAGCTTCATTGCGTAGCCTTGCTCGTTTTCCACTTGCTGCGGTATAATGAGAAAACGATCACTCTACTGTGTATTAAACTATTTGTATCAAAATAAATATTTGTCATATATTAATTATTACCTGATTGGCGTCCATCTCTATGTTTCGACCACATTCTTTGAATGTTGGTCGAAGGTGTAAGTTTTACATGTATTGCCAATAAATTATAAATGTCGATTTCCTAGATCTTTACGATACAACTAATTATAGACGTTGCAAGTGTTGCTTAGTTTTTATCAAGTATTTTAATGTGTCTATTTGACATTTAGCCATTTTTATGTTTATTTTTTAATAAATAGCTAATATTTCAAAAATTTAAGAAACTAAGTATTCGCCTTTAAAAAAATGACTATTTGTTTAATAATTTCTATTTTAATTATGTAATTATGAGTTTAAATTATGAAATAAAATTGATAAAAATAGGAGTATTTAGTTCTCGCTTTCTGTCTCACCTAGGTTGTCATTAACCTTCTTTCTGTTTTGGTTGCTTTCCTTATTATCTTATAAATTTTTCTAGCTGATTATAGCGTATTTCGTTTTCCTTGTTTTGTAGACCTAGACCTTGTCATTCACCATTTGTTGTCATCACTTGCTCTTTAATTGTTTGCATTATGTTGCAATTGTCATTGTAAATCTGACAAACAAATTTCATTATCGCCTCTAGTATTTTCTAGCTTCTCAAATAATTCTCATTGTCATATTTCTTTAGTTTTTCTTCCTAACTATGGTGTTTTTAATTTACTTGTTCCATTTTGTCTTGAACTTTTATTTTTCAGTTGCCAATTCTTATTGTTGTTTCACATAATTTTTTTTTTTGAAATTTGTTATTTCACATTATTTATTTCCTTTGGTTAACACAACTTTAAAAAGCTGAATGTAAGATGGTATACCTTGGATTGAGAGAACAAGTTGAAATAAGACGATAAAATCTGAAACATCCAATGAAAACATGCTTACCAAGCAAAAGCATTTGTAAATTGTACCCAAACCAAAGGTAGATTTGAAAACAAAATTGCTCCTAATGAAGATACCAGAGTTTCTATAAGTTTGTGAAAAATGTTAGTGAAATTTGCTACAGAACGGTTATACCGCAGATACATCCCGAGTTTGTAAAAAAATCTTCACCACTGCTATCCAACAAAATGAGGCGTTTCTGGAACTATATAAAGCATTGCTCCAGGGCCGATATCTTGAATCTTGATGAACTGCAAGAGACAAGAACATTGAGTGAGCCACATAATTGAATTCCAACTTCCAAGGCAACCTTAGCAATTAACTTTCTTTAAATGGAACTATTTTTAAAAGATTATGCAAATAGAAGAACACTTCTTTTGTAACAAACAAGTATTGCACTCAATTGAAGCGATTTCAGGGTGAGTTATGGAGTATATAAAAATGCTATAGGAAAAGACGTACCTATCTATTAGTTTGTCACAACTCATCCCTGTCAAGTTGTGCCTTGGCAGCTGCTTTTTCAGCTTCTTCTAAGACAAAACTTTTGAGTGATTCAACGTCCCTCGGCCCTGATCACACGCATTTAGGGCAGAAATCGAGATAAATATTACGAATATTCTAAATTCCAAAATCCATATAAACCATTGGGCTCAAAACCAACTAGAGGTGACACAGCATATTGAACTTCTGAAAACTCAGAATCCAAGTCCAAGGTAAAATCAAACAACAGAAGCTAATAGTGACGGATATTTCAGTAGAGGAAAAATTAATTGGTGGACAGAGACAATTAGATTGGGAAGATCTATTTATATAGTCTGCTAAAACCATAGAACCATACCATCAATATCTACATCATATAATAAATACAACCATGATAAATTGTAACCAATCTCATTGTGACAACAATTATCAATGTCACTGTTGCAAATTTAGTAGCTTTTATATTAGTACAGCGAAAGATTTTATCACGCACAGGATTATGAATACAATGTTCACTACCACGTGTTCAAATATAATGTCAACAGGTTAAACCCCAAAAGGAATTATAAAGGTAGAAAGATATATGAATATCATATATTTGAAGACTGCACTCTTAACAATATCTTAAAGCCATGGTTCACATAGGACCCATCAAATACACTACAAAATTTGCCTTCAGCTTCAACCTAGCGCAACATCAATTCCTTTTTCTCCATACTATTATCTGGAGATAGCAATTGTGGACAAGATTCACTTTTTTTACCTTTTTTACTAGTATCCTATACCTGATGACATTGCAGAATTGAAAAATATGATTCATGTATTTCTTACTTATGAGGCATAAGTCAACTGCATTGCTGTTTCTAGTTGTTATTATAAATAACAAGCAGGTCAGACTAAATCATAGATGAAAATGTGTGGTTCTCTAAGATGGGACTGCAATAAAGAAAACTCCATGAATGAATTGTGAACTAAACTTGTATATGTATATACCAGAGCTCAAATATCTGTTTAGAAATTTTTGTTCACAGCACAGAAACATTGTCATATGCAATTGTAATGCATCAAAGGACTCTATTTTAACTGTGTTACTTTTCTAGACAAAGCATACTTCAGAGATATACAAAAGTAAACAAAACTAGAATCTTACCCTTGTATTTGGCAAACTCTTCTCCGTCGTAAAAAAGCTTAAACGTAGGATATGAATGGATATTGACTTTCGAACACACTGCTTTTTCTGTAGCGCAGTCAACTTCCCCAATCTCTATTTCGTCCTCGCCTTCTATTACCTTTCCGAGGTCCTCCCATAGCGACCCCAAGTTCTTACTGATACAAATTAAAACCATAACCAATAAATACCGGTGTAGAGTACACATTTACACGAAGCTCGGGTCAACTAAATATTTGACAGAGAGGGGAATACTTACCAATGCTTACACCACGGAACACAGAATTTCACAAACCAAGCAGTGTCTTTCTCCTTCACCTGATTGAGGCATATGAAACGAGGATTATATTATATTTCATGATACTCAATTTAATTACCATATAAACTATGGAAGAACAAGAACCACCATAGCTATTCACAAGTATAATTAAATTACATGCCTGTATATCGAATTGAAAAACATAGTAAGACACTGAAACAACACTGAATTAATCTGAAAGATCAGCAAAAGATCAATAATTCGAAGAAATAAATGAGAGATTCAAATAAAATTCACAATCAACGAAACGAAAGCAACAAAGCTTAGACCTGATCTGTCTTCTTCGATCCTGAATCTAGACAGAGAACTCGAACTGGAATGGAATTTTGGACCTAAGAAGAGAGTGGTTCGCGAGAATCGTTACCTTGTCGGAGAAGGTGTCAACAGTTAGGGTTATAACTTCGGCCTCGACACTGGCAAGATTCGTCAGGCTCAGGAGAAGAAGAAATGAGACCATAACCAGAGAACCAGAGAGAGATTTCATCGCTGGAACTGAAATTTTCTTGCTCCTTTTCCTTTTGGTTTTCTGGGAAAATTTCGCGGGACAAACAGAGAGACGAATCAATATGAAAATTCCTCTGCTACCAAGTACCAACTGAGAAATCGACGAGTTAACTTCAAACAAATCTTTCTTTCATTTTTGGGTCAAGAAAAACTAGCTCTCGTTTCATGTCGTTTATCTCTTTGCTCTTTCCTCGTCGTTTTTAATTAGCTTTTGACGGAGTTTTTAATTTTACTTGTTCCATTGTCAGATTTATTTTTCAGTTGCCGATCACATTGTCGTTTTCTTTATTTTTGTTGGTTACAAACTTCTAGGTGACTTACACGACTCGGTAAAGACAATGTAAAAGAGCAAAGTTGATAATATACTCTCGGAAGACATATAGGAAAAGCCAAATAACAAAGTATTGTGACCAGCAAATTGAATAGCCATCAAACCGACAACAAAAGCATGAAATAGATAGTTTGACATCAAAATTGGACTCATAATCGATTATGAATTGAAACTATTTAATAAATGTAAACTTTAATGTTCATCAATCAGAAAAATTATACAAAATATTCATTTTGATTAAGTAATTTAAAAATATAGTCAATATTTTTATTTATGAAAAATATAGTCATCAAATAGTCATCGATAATAGAATTATTCATATATCTTGTACTTATATCTTGTACTTATATTATGACTATTTTATTTGTTTTCTTTTTTAAAATGGACTAAAATTTAAAATATTTTTTGTAAAATAGCCTATTTAACTAATTCATTATGACCTAATGGAAAGATAGGAATAGAAGCAAGACAACACATCGATAGAAACATGTATATAGAGAACACAAAAACTAAAATAAAAAATAAAAAATGATAAACAATACCATAGAATTCCAAACAATTGGAACATCAAAAGTTTTGCACTTGCATAGAGAGAGAATATTTCCACAAGAAGAAAGAAAAAAAAAAAAAGGCTTAAAAGAAGTTGGAAAAATCGTAAGTGGTCCATTCAAAATCTCCAATGAGAAAAAAACGCAAACATAACAAAGTTTCAAGAAAACCAAAAGAGAATGCCGGTTGGTAATTAACCAAAATAATAATAATAATAAAGTACCACATTGCTTGATAAGTAAAAAGTGGCGAGGTTTCTTAAGCTATATAAAAACCTACTTTTGTTCCAATTAGTTCAATATATTAAACGTTATATATTTACTTATTAAATTACTATATTGATTTATATATTATCAAAATCATCATTTGTTGGCATTAATATTTAGCAAATTTACTACGTAAACGTTTTCCGAGTCAAAACGATAATATTAACGGATTCATATTTTTATTTATTTTTAAATTAATATTTATAATCTTCTTTAACATGTGAATTAATACCTCTATATCTAGAAGAATTCATTTACATATACATATGAAACAAAAAAAACTAGGAGACTTCTATTTTCACCCCTTAGTTTACTCTTCACACCCCTTAATTAAAATTATTTTTTAAAATTTTATATTATATATTTAATTTTGTCAATGTTCCAAAAATATCCTTAAAAGTTTAAAACTTATTCTTCCTTCTCTCCTTTAATTACGGTATCTAAACCCTAACAAATCCACCCACACCCCTCCTTTATTTTTTTTGGAATAAATTAATGCTTTTTTTTTTTTTTTTTTTCTGGATATAACACCTTGAACTCCCACAGCCGAAGCTGATACTTGCAATATCCTCACTTTTTTTTTTGGTTTTCATGACCAAATAACAATGCACACACATCCCAAATGTATACACATCAATTGTATACAATTTAGTTTCATAATATATATTTTTTTAAGTTTTTGATATTTACCATGGTGATCGAACACAAGAAAAGAAGAATTTTAATTGACAAAATTATACGATATATAATATATTGCATCTATAACTTTAATTTCTTAATGTGAGTAATTTTTTTTTGGGGCTTGGAATTTTTGTTGGGGTATGTGTATAGGATGTTGGTTATAACCCAGAAAAAATAAAAATAAGAAATCAATTATATAAAAGAAATCTGAAAAAGAAGAGATAATCGAAATGACTTGTGCAAACTGCTAAGTGTATGCTTAAAAACGTGGTGTGTGGTTGTGCAAACTGCGAATTAGGTTTTGAGAGGAAGGGTGTGTGCACAATACGTGGGTCATGTCTAGAAAAAAAAAATAATAACTTAATTGTAAGGGTATTTTTGGAACAATAAAAATTAAATAGAGAATTTAAATTTAATACAAAACTAATTATTATATGAGGGGGTGTAGAGAGCAAACTGAGGGGTGCAAATAGAAGCACCCAAAAACTAATATAGAACTTAAGATCATAAAAATTATTAAAAAGTTCAAAAATAAATTTAAACTCCAAAAAAACCGTTAAAAAAAAACATTTGAAGCTCTGAAATTGTTAATACTAATTACACATAGTAAAAAACCATAAAAAATATGAATAGAAATCTGGTGTCAATGTGACTGTCTTTATAATTGTGCCTTTTAATAACAAATTGACAACTCACCCATATTGTATTTAATATATTTTTAAAGACTTATCTAATAATTAAAAATGCAAGAGACAAATGAGGTCAACAAAATTTTTATCGAAACATATTTATTTTGTTTATATAATATAAACGTAATAAGCACAATGCATAAAAAATGTACAATTTTTAACAGATTTACAAACATATTTTACCACGTAACAAATAAGATGTGAAAAAAAAAAAAAAAAACAGTGCACCGTTTTTATTAGAGTTAAAAGTATATTTTCTGATTTATATGAAATTTAATGATTTTTAACCGTCATTGACCACTTACAATTTTTATCCATACAAGATACACTGATTAAGCCTAATATCGAATGGACGACGGATTTCAGCTCAAGACTGTGTCTGATCCAAACACTACGTCGTTTTTGGAGTTACTCGTCGTTTTCAGATGTTTGTCGTTTTCTGATATGGCATGTTTTCTAGAGCAAATTGTATTTTTATCCAAGGGTCGTCGTTTCAGTTGACGGTATGTCCTTTAACTATGTTTTGTTCCCTCTCTTACTCTTAGTAATTAGTTGCATATTTATCTCGTTTTGTCTTGGGTTTGTTAGTTTATGGAAAATGTGTCGTTTCTGAAGTTGTCGTTTTTACAAGATTGTCGTTTTAATAATACTTGTTTTTCTTTAATAGAAATAATTTTTTTGTGATGTTCACATTATTGGTGTTTACTTTAATGTGTTATTATCTTATCGATTAGATTCATTTTTACACAGTTGTTTCAAATTTTCGATATTATCGCTTATACACAGTAAGTTGTCGTTTGCCGATTGGTGTTGGTTTACAGACTTTGTCGTTCTTGGGCGTTATCTTTATGAGTCCCGTCCTTTTGGAAGATGTGTTCTTTATGCGCTGTTGTTACCACCATTGTTGTCGTTTTTATTTTTTCTATTTTTGTGAAGTCGTTTTCGAGTTGTCGTTTTGTAAGTCCTTTGTCGTTGTAAGCTTTGTATGTAATTGTAGGACTCCCTTGTTTCTCACTTTCTATTATTGTCTTCTTTCCCTTATCAAGATTATTGTCGTACGAGCCTTACTATCATCATGTTTTTGTCGTTTCTATATATATATATTGTCATATATTTGATGGTCTTTTAATTTCACTGTCGTTTTCTTTTCCTTTTCGTCTTTTCTTGTACTTATTGTCGTTTCAAACTTCCGTTCGAGTTTATCCACCTTTTTTTTTTGTTCTTAGTTTTATTCGTTCTATTTATTGTCTTTTATGACTTCGATTATGTTTTTCAGTTGATGTGTCGTATTAATCATCTCATTAACTTTCACCATAATTTACAATCACGATTTATATAATACTGATATTGTGTTTTTCCGGTACTTTCTCGTTTTATTCGTTATATTTTTTCTCAAAAAAAAAAAAATCCGATTTTCGGAAAAGAAAACAAATAGACAAATAGACATACAATAATTAACAATATACATTTATAAACCCGCTCCACACAATTTGTACTCATAGCTTATAAACGACACGCTAAAAAACCCAAACCGAGAAAAACAGCAACAACAGTCTCAACACTGTTACAGAATGTTTGATCTTATTAACAACGAAATTCGCAGTGAACAAAACATTGAACATGACATAAACAGATAGAAAATCACCAAAGAAAGTAAAGAAGAAAGAAAAACTACACACGTCAAAAACGAAAAAAACAAAAAAAAGAGTAAAGACTTGCTAATCACAACAGAAGTGATCACCAATCAAAAGGAAAAACTTCCACAATCAGAGGCCGCTGGCAAAGGTCTTAATAACCTCCGGGATCTCCTCGCCCTTCACCGGAGGCACGGCCGCGGCTGCAGGCAGAATGACGGCCTCGCGTTGGGCGGCGGTGAGGTTGCGGAGCGTGTCGATAGGGAGGCCGAAGGCGGCGGCGAGCTCAGGGCCGTGCATTGCCCGGAGGAGGGAGTTGGAGCCCGCCAGGAACTGAGGGTGGTTCCTGCGGGCCGAGGTGGTGAACCCGAAGAACTCCATCGGGCCTGCCCGGGACGCCACGTGGCAGAACGGGAAGTAGCGGGGGACCCAGAAGACGTCGCCCTCCTTCACCTTGGTGTCCATGGCCAGCGTCCCGTTTGGATACACGATTTGCACTCTCCCAGTGCCTCTCAGCACTACTCCGTACTCTGTTGCTCTTGGATTCAGGTGTGGTGCCATCATTGATCCCTGTTCATATGTTAGACCAAAAATTTTAATTTAGTAATGTTGATTATCTTAAGCTATCTTAGCCTAAATACCTAACCGATTCACTTCGTAAAGGCAGTGCTTGAACAATAAACCAATTAATAGAAGTTAAATTGTTGAGATTGACTAATAATAACCTTACTAACTACTAACACACTAAACTGGTTTGTGTTCAAGTATACGGCAAATTGGTCACTAAAACTCGTGTCCATTACATTAGCACACCACCAAAAATATTGTGTCAATTAGTTACCGCGGTGAGATTGACGAGGTAGACGCCGCAGCCGGATTTTTTCAGAGGGGAATAAGTAGCCTCATCAACGGCAATGCTCCAGCCATAATCGTTCTTGAAGTCGGCTTTCGCGTTGTAGAGATTATACGAGTCAGGGGACTTCCCCTTCCCCTTGTAGTCCTCCTGCCTCTTATCACCTCGGTTCGCGAAAACCGAGCCCATCAGCTTCCTCCAAGACCAACCACTCGACCTGATCTCCTTTTCTTCTCTATCTTCACCTTCCTCAAAGTCCACCATTCTCTTGAGGTGTCGTAGCTTCTCGTCGTCTTTCAGCTCCAAGAACTTGGACCGCATTAATCTCGGTGCTCGAGAGTCCGAAATGTACACTATTGGACCCTCTTGCTGGCTTGACAACAACTCCCTCAATTCCGCATGTGTAACCTGCCAAACAAAAGGAGCACATAATTTTTTTTTCATGGCTTAAAATTCAAACGATCAGGCTCAAATACAGTTCGGTTCGGTTTGGTTTCGCTTACATTGAACGCATTTTCGAGTATTTCGGAGTCGAATCCCGCGAGTATGGAGGGCGGGTTTATTCCTCCACCGACGAAGAAAGACTGCCAATGGTAATGCCCATATTAAAGAGTGCAAATAAAAAATGTCGTTTGTGATCCATAATGAGTCATAACATTTGGATTAATAAAAATCACCTGAAATTTTCCAAACCTCAAACTCTCGGAAGTGTCAAAGCCACAAATGAGATGGAGCCTTTGACCTTCCCCAACGTTGACCAAGTAGAACGCTGACCCAGCTGGGATTCTATACACATCTCCAATCTTCAATCTCCTCTCTGCCAACTGGTCCTTGTATATAAACCCCAATTTTACCTCTCCTACAACACAAGCCAAACATATTCATGTTCTTATCATTTTATCAGAATTCAGATCTGTATTTATGAGACAAAAATCTTTTACTTAGGGAAATATTTTTATTCATAGATCACTGCAGTCTACTCTCTCTGTATGCAAATCTACCAAAATTGTCGAATCACGCGATAAGATTCATAAGTCCTTTTTTTTTTTTTTTTGGTTATGTAAATATGTGGTGCCATTATTTATAATCGTCTCAACTAATAATTAAGTTTGATAGTTTTTTTTTTTTATTTAAATTATTAGCATTCCAACGTGACCTAAAGCTTAAAATTAAAAAAAAAAAATGTTACCTGTATTTCGTGTGATCTAAAACTAAAAATGCAACTAGTACATATGATAAAAAATTGTACGTTAAATTTTGATTCTCATGCGATATAAGAAAAATACAAGTTATAACAGCTAGTACCATATATTAACATATATTACCTCGACGGACGAAGATGACCAGATCGGAGTCGAGATACTGCGGAACAAACAGTGTCTTAGGCTCCATGGTGATGAAGCCAATACTGAGCCGCCCATCCACCAAGCTTCTCACAACTCTCATCTCTCCAGCCTCAGTCCTCACCACGCTCTTCGACTCCTTGAGCATGAAAGGCTCGCCCTCATCATCAAAGTGCCGCTCTTCCCTTTCCCTCCCCTTTTCCTCCCACTCTTCCCTCCCCCTCCCCCTCGGCCACTCCTCCTCCTCATGATCTCCATGGTGCGGCTCGTTTCCCACCCCCACTCTCGCCTGCAGGCACAGAACAGCCAAACACACCGCGGCCACAAGGCTCGCCGTGTTCAATCTGCTTCTTCTTCTTCTTCTTGATCGTTCCATTTTGTCTCTCTTTTTTTTTTTTTGTTGTGTTGTGTTTGGAGAGAGAGAGGAGGGGTTTAAGAAGGGGAGGGAAGGGACGCGTGTGATCCATGCAGAGAGAGAGGGTTGGGTGGCGGGTTTTGGGTAAGACACAGTTTGGATTTCGTTGCGGATAATCTCATTATTGCTTCGTGACAGTGCAGCACTCTTTTACTTGAATATCTCTTCCTTATTTTTAAGACAAAATGTCTGTCTTCATATCAACCTCGTGCGTTTTTCTTTTTTCATTGACATGTAACGAATATGATCTGCTGTAATTGTCCTCTGTTAGATACAATATTTGTCATTTTGTCAACGAGAGAGGTTTCTTTTCTCTCTCTCTCCCCTTCGCTCGAGCAAAATGTATATATAATTAATGGGATAATATTTTTAAGATCAGTTAGCTAAATAGCCTATTTCGGATTATGTGTTTTTAAAAGATAGTTATAGTTTCAAAAAATTTAAAAACTAGCTATAACGCATTGTAAGAAATTTCTGACAATAACAAAATTACACATAAAATGTACTGTAAAAAATTTCTGACACGTGTCAAAAAATTCTAAAAGGGTTAGTTTTTAATTTTTTTGAAACTGTGGCTATTTTTTAAAATTATTTTATAAACGATGGCTATTTTCTTAAAACTCCCTTATTTTTAAGGGATAGAATTAAAAAAAAAAAAAAAAAAAGAAGATGTGGAGGTGTTAAAATTTCATCTCTCCTACTATTTGATTTTTTTTTCTTGACTCATGTTATCATTTAATGTACATTACTTAATTAATAGTTGGTATAATTAAAGTTTAAATGACAAAAGCAATAAATCTAATCTTTTATTGCCTAAACACATTTCTGAATTCTGAAGAGTTGTTTGTTTTATACTTCAACTTGAAAAATTATATTTTATCATGTTGATCTTTTATTTTAATTAGCACAATTCTCATCGGAAAGTTAGTACTTTATCTAATTCTGCCTATCTGTCATTAAATTATAAAAACTTTTTAGAGATTATTAAATAAATAGTTATTTTTAGACGATGTTTTACGAAAATAGTCAATATTTTTATTAACTAAAAAAATAGTTATTTTTTTCAACTACATGATGGTGTGATGTTGTATATTGTCATTAGTTTTTTAAGGGAGTAATGACTAGTTTTTTAATTTTTAAAAATATTAGTTATTTTCTTAAAATATGAATTAGAAAATAACTAAATACTAAATAGATTTAAATTTTTAACACCTCTATACAATGGGTCTCACCTAATAAAAAAGAATATCATCGACTCTTCTAAGGTATTCATTTGAAGAGCTTTGCTAAGAACAGATGCGCGTGTTGTGTCTGTCTAATCTGAATGTCCATGTTTGTCCTTAGCATTTTTGTTCATTTGAATACTCATTTTTCAATTAATCACATATTTGCCGTAGGTCAAATTTGATTTAAGAAGTGATTAATTTATTTATAAATTTAATTTTAATGACTGTCGATGATTTGAAAATTTTCATAGAAAACTAATTGGAAATAACAAGTAATGAGCATTTGACATCAACTCTTGTTGACACTTGACAGTAGTATTACTAAAAATATTATTGTTAGAATCTAGCGCTTTTGATTTAACCCAAAAAAAAAGATAATTAGTTATGCGGTACTATAGCATTTTAAATCCATAAAATGTTAAATATATGTTTAAATTAGCATAATAATAGGTAATGATCAACGTTTATTATCATTTTTTTTTTGTAATGAGACATATTGTGTCCCCACTGCATTGAAGGCAATGAACAAAGGGTGGTGTTTGGTATCCATTTGATTTTTCATTCCTTGCTAGTTTGTCTCCTCTCCAAACTCAATAAGCTTTTTCACCTTCCAAAAGAGAGGAAAAAAAAAAAATTCAAGACAAAAGAAAACAAATTTCTAATTTTCTTAAAAATTAATATCAAAAATATTATATCAAAGACAATATTATTGCAAAATATTGAGACGTGGTTATTTTCTTAAAATATTATCAAAAAAATGACTATTTGCTGAATAATCTCTATTTTTTTAAGTAAAAATTAATATAATATACCCTTGAGAGTTAGTTCAGGTGGTAAAATCCTCCTAATAAAGTCCTCATAACATAGAGGTTGATGTCATAAGTTAAACTCCTAATGAGTGCATTTCTCTTATATAAGCCTATGCGGTACTCCTTAAGTTATCGCTCATAAATACAGATTAAAATCTATGGTGCGGTTGAATATGTAATTACATGTAATTCTTTTAAGAAAAAAAAACATAATATCAAAGAATTTTTTTTTTTACTCAAATATTATATTTTAACAATAGTATGACTATTAATATATACATTACAAATGCTCTTTATTTTTAGACAAATAAAGAGATTAAAGTTGAAATAATTTTGTATAATCAAGGAATTTTTTTTTTTCCTCCTAGTATAATCAAGGATGCTTGGAAAGACGGTAACGTAACGTAAGTGGATAAGATAATCCGAAAGGCAAATACATAATTGGATAAGAGCAAAGGTACATGGAACTTTGCATGTGGGTGAGAACATACGAAAAAAAAAAAAAACCAACAACAACAACAAAATCCCGACAGAAGAAAGAGAAGAGGAATGACTACTTGCCCACGAAGCGTGGCGATCCCAACGGTCAAATCCAATCCTCCCCGAACTCGCCGGGTCAACCAGAATGACCGAGTCAGACTCAGCCCTGATCCCCAACAAGAGCTCTCTCGAAATCCCAGTCGAGATCGTCAGCGACGAAGAGATGGCTCTGCTCGAAGCTGCGCTCGTGGCGGCATCGGCCGCCGTACGGCCGGTCCACTTCCGGTCGAACGTCCGGTCCGTGCAGCTCGATCACGGCTCTCTCGAAGCGACGGTTTCCGAGTCAATCACAGCCCGATTTGGAGGATATGGGCAGGTATCGGGTCAACAAGAGGACCCGGAAACCCGATTCGCTATTGCTCCGGTTCAGGAAGAAGAAGGGCTTGTCTGTCACCGACTTCACCAACACGGTAAACAAGGTTTTTTTTTTTGCTTTGAAGAACTTTTGGACATATCAAAATGAACAATCACCATAGCTTGTTTTTGATTGGGATTGTTGATTTTCTTTTACTTTTTATTTGATTAATATCAGTGTGTGTAAATTAATCAGAAAGCTCCTGATGTTGGTTCAGATGTGACATAATTGTCTCTTGTGCGTACTTTTGGTTATTTAGGAAACTGTGGATTTTGGTTCAAATGTGGCATTGTTGTGCTTTCTATTAAATTTGCTTTTGACATAAGAAGATGGAAAATTCTTTTTACTTAGATGTGTATTGTATTTTTGGTCCTAACAAATAGGAGTGGTGCGAAAAACAAATGGAGTTCGTTCTCCACAACAAGCGAAAAGTCAATAGAGCTATGAAAGCGGGAATTGATCGCCATGCGAAACTTGAAGAAGAGGTACATTTTGTAAATCCTGGTATTGTCAATTTTCAAGGGTGCTTTTTTCTTTGCAAATGAATTTCTCAGTGAAT
Organism: Boehmeria nivea var. tenacissima; assembly: GCA_018132145.1. Classification (NCBI taxonomy): domain Eukaryota; kingdom Viridiplantae; phylum Streptophyta; class Magnoliopsida; order Rosales; family Urticaceae; genus Boehmeria; species Boehmeria nivea. Next base: position 18,405,836 of record CM030874.1, on the reverse strand, counting down.
GTAGCGTTTAGATAGTTCGAATTTATGGTAAAACATTTAGACGGGGTTTACTGAATCTCAAATTAAATGTTCTCTTATATTAATTCCCAGAACTCTCATCTTCATTTTATTTTCTTGACAGGTTGTAAAGAAGGTGACGGTTCGTGTGGAATCGTTCGAAGATAGATGCGCTCTGAAGCTTTTAAATTTTATAACTGGTGTGAATCAATTATTATGTGAAGGGTTGACGCGCGAGCTTCCACTGTAAGAGAAAAATGAATTGGCGACTCTGTTCGCGTGTTTATGTTTGTTAGTTCTTTCCTTTTGCTGATAGAGTATGCTTGCTATGACAACAGAATAAGTTACGTTGAAGGTATATGGATGGTGGGAGTGATCGACGAGATTCGATTGTCCGACACGGAGTCTGGTAGAAAGCCGTTATTAGTTGATACCAAGACTCGCGTCCGGCCTACGCTTCCTTCTGAACCGCAGCGAAGGAATGGAAGGTACCTGTGCTGTCGGCTTAACTTTTCATTGCAATTTACGAAGAAATTCATTACAACAGTCACATAGTTATGCATACCCAATTTGGCAGGCTTCAACTAATGTGCTACAAGCATATGTGGGACAATTTAGTAGCTGAAAACTTCCCGACCCGAAAGTTCTTTGACTACTTTTCCTTGAATCCTTACGATACATTATCTGAAGATATCATTGAGAGAACTGCCAACTTGGGGTTCCCAGCGAAGGTAAAAGAATCCTTCTTATGAAGTTGTTCTATATAATTTGAATAAGAAACTTAAGATGTCATGAACGATGGTGTTTCAGTGTTAAGTAAGCCTTATCTCGTGCTGAAATGGAAGTGATTCTAGTTTTCCTAATTTGTCTAAGCTGTGTAGACCCTTGAGGATATGATGAGGTACTATACAAACACGTGTAGCATGTTGCCCCTTGCTCAAGACGAGTTGTTGTTGAGGTAAATATATTCCTTCTTCTTCTTTTTTTTTTTTGGCCTAATATCCGTTGTAGTTATGGAATTGCCAATTTTTGTGATCATTGTTAAGGCAGCATTGCCATGTTTGTTAACATGTCCTTGTTGGTTTCGAGCAGATACGAATCCCAACAAGACAATTCACTGCTCGGTGAAGATCAATTCACACATGACTCTGATTGGCTCAAGAAGCAAATTCAGGGTAGTCTCGAGTTCTGGCTTGGAGAGCGGGAAGCGAGCTATACTCCAGAAGAAGAGCGCTGGAAATGCCGGGTTTGTCAATTTTCGTCTGTCTGTCCTATAAAGGCCAACCTTGAGAGTAGTAGTAGTACTTCAAGCCCTACAAACTCCACTCCAGATGACAATAAAACAAGCGACTAAATGCTGAACATTCTGAAATTATGAGTGTCCGTTGAATAAGTTTCGTCAAACCTGCAATATCTGCTGTATCCTTAAAAACTGAACATTCTAAGTTCTGAGTGTTCGTTGAATAAGTTTCGTCAAACCTGCAATATCTGGTGTATCCTTCAAAGAGGCGTCGCTTGTTGTAATGTATCTAGACCTTGTCTAGGGTGTGATCTACAGGTTACATTGCACAAAATGTGCTGGTGTTGATCATTTGTTGTATTATTCATTTGTTAATTAATAAAAAAAATTAATTTCTCAAATATTTTTAATATCATGGAGTTTATTCTATTAGGCACAGTGAGTTTCCTCTGGCTTTTCATGTGCTTTGTTCAAAAATTTTGTTTCACAAGAAGTTGGGCTTCCGAGAATTATGTTGTGCTAATGTCGTTTTTAGGTTTGTTGTCGTTTTTAGGTTTATTGTCGTTTCTTTGTTGGTTGTCGTTTTAAGGTTTTTTTTAGGTACTATGGCGGTTTCATAATTTATCACCGTATTTTTTGTTTACTATAGTATTTGTTTGTTGTTGGTTTCATAATTTTGTCGTATTGTAAGTTCACTGTCGTTTAATTGTTTATTGTCGTTTTTAAGTCTACAGTAGTTTTCGTTTTTCTAGTTTAAATCGTATTAATCTCATTTGATTTGTAATTTGTGAACGTTTTTAAGTATATTGTCGTTTTATATTGGTTCTTGGTTTCAGTTTGATGATTTGCCTGTTTACTGTAGTTTAATATTTGATGTCGTTTTTTTTCTACTTTAAACTCGTACTACGAGTACTATTTCATCTGTTTGTTGTCGTTTTTAGTTTATTGTCCTGTTTTATTTTTTAGATTGTACTTGATCTAGTTTTCGTTCCTTTTTTTGTTTTTGTTTTTGTCTGTATCTTTTTTTTTATTGTCGTTTTATATTTATCGTCGTTTTTACGTTGGTTGTCGTTTTAGGTTTATTTCACGAGTCTCATCTCGATTGCCTTATTTTTGTCGTTTTAGGCTCACCTGTCGCTTTCTAATTATTTCAACCGAACAAGTCTCATTCAATTCATCTTCGTCGTTTTCTTCTTATCTTCCCATCATTTCCCCGTCGATCTGTTCTCTAGTCGTTTTGAGACTCATTCTACTTGTCGTTTTCTCTCGAGAGATGCCTAATTGCCTAAGCAAAACATCTGTCATTTACATGCCTTTTCCCAAACTCTGTCGTTTTACTACTCCGCTGTAGTTCCTTTGAACCAACAACATTACAACAATCACCAAAACGACACCGTCTTTTCCCTTCACCCAAAATGCAAGCTTTACCATTGGTCAACCAATCCGAGCTCCAAATAAACCCACTGTACACAGCCAAAACCCCTCTCTCTCTCCACAGACAAACCCAAACCCTCCAAAAACCAAAAACCTAACACCAACACAGTCACAGAGAAGCTTTTGCAGAGCCAACAATGGCGCAAGAAGGCAAGAAGAGAAACAAGCCAAACATCCTCATCACCGGAACTCCGGGGACCGGAAAAACCACCACCTCCTCGGCCCTGGCGGAGAGCGCCGACCTCCGCCACGTCAACATCGGCGACTTGGTCAAGGACAAGGCCCTCCACGACGGCTGGGACGACGACCTCGACTGCTACGTCATCAACGAAGACCTCGTTCGTCCGAAACCCTAGCCTTTTCCCGGTCGCACTGTGTGTCGAACGATTCACCGATCGATTTCTGGTTTCAGGTCTGCGACGAGCTTGAGGACTCGATGGAAGAGGGAGGCAATATTGTGGACTATCACGGATGCGATTTCTTCCCCGAGCGGTGGTTCGATCTCGTGGCTGTGCTTCAGACCGACAATTCCGTGCTCTACGATCGGTTGCGAAACAGGTGAGTAGCGTTTTTTGTTGATGAAGAATCTGAATCGATTCTCTGGTGTTTTTGTTGGTGAATTTTTTTGGTTTGGTTTGGTTTGGTCAGAGGATATTCGGAGAAGAAGCTATCGAACAACATCGAGTGCGAGATATTCCAGGTGCTTCTGGAGGAGGCGAAGGAGAGCTACGCGGAGGAGATAGTGATGGCTCTGAAGAGCGACACCATTGAAGACATTTCCAGAAATGTCTCAGCTTTGACTGATTGGGTCAGAAATTGGAAACCCAAGTCGTCTTAGACAAGTGTTGATCGCACTCAATTCTTGATGAGCCTTTTTTTTAGTGTATAACTACAAAGAATGTTCTCTGTGTTGTTTTGAATTTGAATGCTATAAACATTTGCGTTTGATCAAAGAAGTTAAATGTGATTTGCGTTAAAAGTGTGGATTATTATATAATGCCAATAGTTTATTGCAAGCATCGTGATTTGCGTCTAAACTAAATCTGCAAAGAAGAAATTAAGGCCTTGCGCTTATTACACGACGGAATGCGAATACGCGATTGCGAGTCGCGACTCGCACCTCCGTCGGGCCGGCCAGCGTCGGATAAGTTATCCTGCAGCGTCGCCATGCGTCTCTCTGAATGAAGTTTGAATTCCAAATGCAGGATGGATGAGCCTATGAATGAACTGTTTATGTTTATGTTCAATGCAAAGGAGACAAATTGTAGAAAGCATATAAAATTGTGCCTACTAATTGTGAATCATGTTTAACCGACTGCAAAATTTTTGTGTCCAATGTTTTATCTAATCGAACCAATATATTCCCATCAGGCTACAAGCCCATTCATAGCAGAATGTGCGCGTGGTTTGGTTGGTTTAATTTATGCTCAGTTTGTTAGTTAGCTAGTTAGTTATTTTTCGTTTGCTCTTAAAAAAATTAATAAATCATCATCTTATAGACGATCCACAATTTTGTGCACCAACGAGGCAAGGCATATTCGATGAATTCTACGACTTATATAACTTCAACGTAAAGCGACAATATTATTCTTCGAGATCAAATTGATGTTTTATTACATTCTACTCATTTAAGACTACGAATTGTCAACCAAAAAAAAAAAAAAATATTGCGGCGAGTACCAAGTATATATAAAGCAATAACTCTGCTGGTCGTTGCCTCATTCCAATTGCATGCTTGGAAATTGGAATATCATTTCTACAACTCTCATTAAGGCATACAAATCAACAATAACACAAATACATGCCAAGGTGATCAAAACAAATTGGTTTTCATGGAATCTCATTTCTTTCTTAATTATCTTCTGTTTCTTTATGTAATGAACGACTAGTATTGGTTCACTTTTGTTACTTTGCATTCCAACTGTTTGATGAAATGACTAATCGAAAACAGATGATCGAATTGCATTGTTCACTGTTTATCACTCAGGTTTTGTTTAACTATATCATCATTTAGTATTGTATCCTTATCTTGGACACTCACATATTGAACAATGTTGGTACAAATTGATTGTTATACATATGTAACTTCACTGGTCTGATCACAAACAACTAGTTAATTCAGATTCAGCATTTTCCTTGATATGTGCGTTTCTTTCGGGGTTCAGATAAAAACAAGGATTTGACAACTTTCGTGATTCAGTTGTCTTTTGGGCGTGCGAGTCTGAGACCATTTAGCTACAGGCAGAATCGAAAGTGCTTGCATTATGCTTTTCAGGAGCTTGCTTCCAAGCCAAGTTTCTTCTCTGAGACGCTTTTCATCAGCAGCGCCTTGTTTGCTTAAGATTGGCGACATGTTGAAGCAAACGAGAACGTTCACGAGTGAAGATGTAAAGGAGTATGCTAAGGTTAGTCACGACTCTAATCCCGTGCACTTCGATTCTGAGTCTGCCCAAAATGCTGGATTTGATGATCGGCTAGTTCATGGGATGCTTGTGGCTTCCATGTTTCCTTGGATCATATCTTCCCACTTTGTAAGTCAGACTCTTCACTAGGATTTCAGTTCTCGTCTCTTGTCTTAGATGCGTGTTTCGAGAAAATTGTCTAACTTCTTTGGAACTGTGGTGGCAATGCGTAGCCGGGAGCTGTGTACCTTACTCAGAACTTGCAGTTCAGATCTCCGGTCTATATTGGAGACGAGATTGTTGGTGAAATAGAAGCTATTAACCTGAGAGAAAACAAGAACAGGCATATGTAAGTTGTCCCTTCACTTACCAAGGCAATTCCGTCGCTAACTTAACTAAACAAATGACCGTCTTGGACTAATTTGGATTTCTTTCGTTTCTCATGTTGTGCGGTTCAGAGCAAAATTCAGGACGAGGTGCTTCAAGAACGGTGAGCTTCTTGTTATTGATGGTGAGGCCATGGCTATTTTACCTTCCTTATATGTGGCACAAACGCGACCTTTGGGCTAATGAGATCATAAGAAAGCTAGTTCAACGATGGCTAATACATTTTGATGTTGTTGTTTTTATTTTTTTTATTTTTTTTTTCACGACGTTTTTTATATACACTATCGAGTATTAAGATGAGGTTTAGATGATATATATATATATATATATATATATATTTATTATTATTATTATTTTTTGCTTGCATGAGAACGGGCCTGTTTAACGATCTTCTTCCAAAATTTGATCTCAGCAAAAAACTAAACCTTTTGACTTCTAATTTAGGTGAAAAATTTATGATTGAATCCTTTATACTGAAGATTTTAATTATCACATTTAAGATGTATTAAATAAATAACTAAATTTCAACATAGTTCAACTGTCAAAGGGATCTCATTTGAGTGTTACTCGAGATTTATTCAGGGACAGATAAGTCGAGTACATCCCGAAATCTCAATGCAATAATCACTAACTAAGATGGTGTTATTTTATTGCTCACGTATATACATATTCAACAAGTTGTCAATAAACAAGATTCTCTCGTATCAAAATTCTTCCTCCAGAAAACTCTCATTTTAAGCATTGGTTTCTCCGAGCATCCCAGGGACCAAAAAAAACCCCTAATTTTAATAGAAAATTCTGCTATCTTATTATACAAGAAATTCCACCACAATCAAGTGTAGAATAAGAAAGACAAAAGGGGGAATCCAATCTCTCAATAGAATTCCAGTATGCCTGAAATGGTGACCGGTGGGTTGATATGGATACAAGTAGCTTTCCCCTCGGCAAGCAATTCCGGTAATCTGTTGGCCTCCTTGGGAGCAACACCCTCGGCGGTCCATACAGTAATGTGAGGCCATTCATTTTTCGAGACTACCCTTTCGCCGTCGACAGACCCAAGGTCAGCTTCGAATGCAGCCATTTCACCAGTGAAAAGCAGCGCAGTTAATGTCACGGGGACTTGTTTATGGAGGAAGACACCATAGTTAGCAACAGCTGCTACACCGTGACTTCTCTTATGTGCTAGAGTAACATGAGCCTTGACTAGGTTCTTAAAATGTTCATCTCTGAGAACATCTTCTGCTCCGGGATTCGTTTTCATCAACTGCACGGGAGGAACATTCAAACAAATAAGCGAAAACAAATAAACGGTGCAAGAGAGGGAGACTCATGAAACAATCCTCCATCAAGGATAGCTCTGAATGCTTAAGAAGAGAATTAGACAAAGCTCCGGGTTTTCGCTTACAGTATGAAGGAGAGTCTTGATTTCTGTAACAGGCAGGGTGACAGCTGCATAGACAATGGTCCCAAACTTCCTCTTACCAGTATCTGGTGTTTTGTATTCACCTTTTGCAATCTTTCTTAATTGTTCCAACACTTCCTTTACAGCAAACTCAAATGTAACCTGGGACAATAAGTACGGAAAGAAGATTGTTATTTACGAAAGCGGTCGCTCCATCCAGAAAGTTCAATCATAACAATTCCATTGACAACATATCATTTAAAACGAAGCATCAACAATACAAGACCGGACATATGCAAGTAATGATCATAATATGAAGGAGACGATGAGAGTAAATATTTACCTGAATAGAGTTGAGGTATTCCTCATTGGTGAACAGAACTTCCCTCAATTTTTTCTCCCATTTATCCCATTCTTTTGCATAGGTACCCTTTGTAGACTCCAACCTAAATACAGATTTATCAGCACTAGCTTAACAGCCAATGAACGAGAAGTGTGGATGGCTAAGGTTACTAAGCTTGTATGGATGTGTAAACATGCAGTTAGAGGCTTCAGTTTGTGAAAATAATTCGGAAAATGGAAAATTCCTCAATAATGCTAATTCCAGCAGATTTCTGCCACCAAAAAAAAAAAAATGATAGGGGCTAGTACTTTTTGTCAAATCTATTACATGAACTTTGAAAGCTTAAATGAGGAAAGAAAATTATGCACAAAACCACTTATAGCACCAATGGAGAGCTCCGTCGTAGTTTTTCTATCCTTCCCATATGTTAATGAGTACTGAAATAGTTACTCTGCTTGAGACTGGCAACAGTTAATAATCATGCTTCTTATGGCATTGCAAAATGTTATATTAAATAAAATTTTCAGAGCTGAGGCTCTAGTTTAACCACTAAACAGTTAGGAAAAAAACCATGAATTTCATGCAGAAATTTCTTCAAACATTACATGTATATCAAGTAGGTAAATAGGATAACTCTTATCAAAAATGTGAATGCTAGTACTTTACCTCCCATGTCTGCTGGTGTGAAGATTGTATAGACTTATTCCTTCCTCCAGAACAGACTTAACAGGATCGGGCAAGGGACTCCTGCATATGCAAAACGACACATCACAATATTGCTTTGGTTGTGTGGAATAGGAATTTTGATGGAAAATCTATGTTAAGATTTCTCCAAATGGAAAAATTAGATGGCTTATAACTGGTTAATTAATTGTAAGAACAAGACATCGAAACTTCTTTCCAGTATGGAGAATCTAACTGATAGGAGGCGGATAATCCCTATTACTGATAATTAATTATTATCCTAATCCCTCCTAAGAGGGGGCGCATCACTAACTTTTTCTCCTTTATCAATCATTGCTCCTTCCAGTAGTGTAAAAGTAGAAAAATACACTACAGTATATTACTAACCAAAAAATTGTATTAAATTATGTCGTACATCTTTCAAAACAGAAAATAAGCAAAGAACAAAACCTGTCAGATTTCAGCAGTGGCATCTTGATGAGTGAGCCAAATCTCTCAACTAACTCGCTATCAAAGTCACTTCGACTCTGTAAAGTAAAAGAACAGTTTAGAACATGCACAAGCTATTGGTCCATCTGCAAAGACGGAATAAGGAAAAGAGGGAGATGGAGAGAGGAGGGCGAAGAAAAAACATGCCTTGCCCTCATAGAGGTGATAAAACATAAGCAGAACATAGCCAGCATTTGGAGATGCCTTATCAAGATTCCCCTGATCAGTTAAAAAGGCACAAGGATTTAGGAATAAGATTATAAGGCTAATAAGTGTGTGTTTACAGCCAAAAGAAAAAAAGAATCAAGATAATTAGGGTAATCATTTAAAAACAAGGAGTTACATAACAGCTTGAGGATCAATAACTACATACTGGATGATTAACACGTTGAAGAACTCGATATATGAAAACAGCTAATGAATCTAGAGAGAACGGATTTGAAGGAGTTCCTGTTTAACAACATAAGGGAAAATCTATAATTAGAAACATATTAACAATGTTCACAGGCAAAAGGAATCTACTAACAGCAGACAAATAAACCAATAAAGTCTCAGAAAATAACAAAGAACCTTCAGAATCAGGTACAACTGGAACTGCAGAGGCTCTGGTGCTCCGACACATGTCTTCAATCTGAAAATTGAGCAAATAGCAAGAGGCATCAGATGCTATTTTTATTATAGACACTAAGGACTTAACCGTTAAGGGTAAACAATAAAAGCTCTGAAGTCTGAACTATTTCCAAAGAATTTATTATATACAAGCATATATCTTATAAAGCTTGTACTTTGTTGTTAAGAGCATCTACCGCAAATTATATGGTTAAGCTTCTTAGTGGAGACGTAGCCACTCTTTTTTTGGGTCATTATTTTTCGTTTTGATTCCATTGGAACATCAGTTATTGCCATTATACCAAAGAGATTGTCATGTTCCCCATCCATAGAGTTGTTGCCATTGCCCCGATCCCAAGCAAACATTTCTGAGAGGTTTTTTGGCCCATACTGATTCTCATTCTATGCACTACAATATAATTATCCATGATCCGTTATGCATTGTGCAATTTGTGTGGATCTGTGTAATCTTAGAGCTTTACCTGTCGCCATACTTCTTCATTGGGTGCATTCTTGTCGGCAAGCATTATTGAGTACGGTTTTCTCCGGCGCTCATCAGCAACCTTCTGCCAATATCTTCCTAGAGATGCACAATAAAGTTTTTATATACATAAATAAATGAAATTCAAACTTACAAATTAAGCATCATGACATCACGGAACCTAGAGATCGCTATGTTACTGTTTTGATTACTTCATTGTGATCATCTTCCAAAATCATTCACGGCACAAATATATGATTCATGGCACACAGTAATAAATAGTCAGCCAGATGTTTCCCAATCTTTCCAACTATTATAAGATAATTCAAATCTTAAATATATATCTACATACAGCTACAAAATGTAGTTTACAACAATTTATGGAAATGATCATACCTTTGATTAGGTCACCCATCAGAGATTGAACTGGACGATCATCACCAAATCCTCCTGGAGCATTTAGCAGTTCCTTGCAAAGCGCAGACTTAGCACAACCAGGTATACCTTAAAATGGCAACTCAAAAGTCAGTTCCAACAAACCGAAGCAAACAAGGGTGAAACTAAAGCATCCAGAAGCAACGGAATATACCAAAAAGCAGAAATTTGGCAATAAAATGGAAAATGCCTTTCAACAAGACGCAACAATACAAAAAAGAAGTGATTTCTGTCAAATGGTAGGTACAGATCTCACTACTTTCTGAATGACAGACACGAATTATTTTCAAAAAGTAAATTAGTTTTGCACATTATATAAAAGACTGCAGACAGGAGAGTTCTTGACTTTCATGTTTCAACAGTAAGTATAAAAGAGAAATTGAGATAAAGTTCAAAGTAGAAATCGAGATAAAGTTCAAATTAAAAACACAAAAGCTCCACATGTAGAATATCTACTTGGTGGACATAAGCTCCCCTACAATTTACCACAATACTATACCTGGAAAGAATACGATCAAACCCTCGTCTCTGGGAACAGAGTCCTTGACAGTGGAACCAGGGCTTGATGGAGTTGCTTCCCGCTCTGTCTCGAGATCACCTTCTTCATCCCTGCCACCCTCAACAATGGCCAAAAAATCTTCGGCCCTCACTAAGTTACCAGCAGCTCCTATCAGAACCTGATTCTGGGGACTTCGCTTTGCATACTGTTCAAGGAAAGGCTCCGCCTCACTAAGGTATGTTGATGAAGACAGCTGTTTGTTTCCATACTTCCTTTTTATATAAACAGCCCTGACAGTAGAGAGTAGTTTAATCACGTGATACAATGTCCAGAAAAATCCAACAATAAGAAGAATGACAAACTTATAAGTTAAATTAATAATTACCATTCATCAAGCATCTTAATAAGTTCCTTCTGCTTTCCTGCTGAGGTGCCCCATGATTTCATTTGCCTATGATTAAAAAGGAAAAAGCAATCTGTTTACAATGCAATCTACAACTACGTGTTTCAAGAATAGTGAGACTACACTTAATAAAACCAACTGATGGTAAGGCAACCATAGGAGTGGACCTTAAGTAATAGGCCTTGTAAGAAGCTGGACCTTCTTTAAAAAGAATTGACAACCCATTGCGAATCAAAAAGGTTCGCAACTGAAAAAAAAAAAAAAGGAAAATAGAAAACACAATAAGTATAGAAGTTTTGAGATCTTTGAAGATTCTAATTTTTGGAAAATTGCAAACAATAATGAAATTCAAGCAAGCAAATAATAGTTATTCTTATAAAGCCAACGATGAAAGTGAAAGCTGCAACATTGCCAAGTTCAAGCATCTAGAGATGCTCTTCCTTTTAATAATTCAGTTGATATGTAAGGTGCATACTAGATATTAACATATAGATAATCATCCGTTTCAAGTATACATGTGGCGCAATCAGAGAGAATCATTGATTTATAAATGTGTACTCGAATTGATATTTACCTTGTACGTAAGAAATTTTAGCTTGATCATCATATTTGCATCCTCATCAGCTAGACCATCTTTTGCTGATGAGCCATTGCTACCATTTTCTACAATGCTGATGCTGCTTTTTGCAAGTTCTGCAGCTTTCTCCTTGTTTGCCTTGAATAAGTTGATATCAAGGAAAAACCCTGGGAGAAATTGAAAACATTGGTATTCATTAGATAGAAACTTCTATTGACAAAATCAAAGGTAAAAGCAAGCGCCAAGTAATGCAAATGCAATTGCATGGTTCATCTGAGAAGATGAAGACAGTGATGTCTGACTTCAACATGGTAGAGAACGCTCACAAGATCAGGTTGGCATCTCTAAAATATAGCACTTGTATTCCTACTGCTGTCTATATCATGACCACCTTTTAACTATAATCTGTACAGCATGTTTACTAGGGAATTTTCAGAATTATTAGGAAGCAAGATACATGACAACTTAAACTCTAAGTATATAATAATGATCCTCACCGCGATATAATGGCCACAATCCTGGTTTGTGCCTGAAAGGTGATGAGAATTTAGATGAAATGTCAAACATACATCATAAACAAGAAAAACTGAGAGAACTCAAGCCAAGTCTTGCATTGAAGAAAATAACGCAAAGCACAAGCTAGCATAAATTCAAATACCTCATCTCTTTCTGGTACCGCCGGAATGCAGAGTCACTGTGGACATGAACAACCATCTTATAGAAAAGATTATCATTTGATACAGAATCAACTTTGTGGAAGTTATGATAGCATTTGAAGGCAGCAGGGAAACGTCTTTCTCTCATCAAGCGAACCATTTCCTGGTTAAATGAAAGCATCTATCAGTTGTTGTAATTGAATTACAAATAAAAAGCAATGGGAAAGTAATAGAGCATATGAACAAAGAAGCCCCAAGACAACGAAAGAGCAAGAATAAACTACACGACTCGCATGTTAAACTCAAGATACTGACACACAACATGGAACACTTAATATCGACAGCAATCTGAAATAAATCCAATAAGAAGCAGAACAACAAGAACAAGAGAGAAATAAAGCCAACCTACTATTTACCAAATCAACATCAGAACATCCAAAATGGAAAAGGTACAAGTCATTTAGTATTCAAACCATATGACTAAAATTAGTCGAATACAATAAATATTATACAGAATGGATTAAACCTAACTTGCACTTTGGTGGTTGAGAAGTCAGAAGGATGGCATTGTAAGAATTTTGAAACGACGGATCTGTCCGCATTTCTTGAATGGGCATCACCACCTTCATACCCAAGCCAATCTGAATATTCAGGGCAAAAAAACTTCCCAATGCTTTGAAGAAGTGCCTTCATTTGCTGCATTGTAACGTTATATGCAATCATTCAACGATTTATAAACAACCAGGTAAAAGCCACTGTTTAAGTATATCAGTGAGATCCAAGTCACCTGCTTTTCATCAGACCGGTTTTCAGCACAGATATCCCTCAGGCTCGGTCCCAAATCCAGGCTAGCTGAAAATATGACAAATATTACGTATTACTTTTGATCACACAAAAAAAAAAAAAAAATTCAAAAACAAAAAATTAAAGGTCCATTGTTACTGGCATATCCAAGGTAACTGAGCCCAAATACCTGTCATATAATATCATTAACTAGATTGCTAGAAATTCAAAAAGTCAGACCAACTAATCACTATTCATAGGTTGAGACAAAGAAGACAAGTAGGTTGCTTCATGAATTTAAGATTAAAGAAACCGCAAAACATGAGAGGATAACAAGTATACCTCCCTCAACTGGTGGGGGAGGAAAATCCTTCAAAACTTTCTCCATGTGTTTTGAGCTCTCATGACTTACAACCCGAGCCACAAGACCCTCTAAGATTTCACCCTGCACCTTGACATGATCTTTAGAACCTGCATATAAAATAATGGTTTTAGTTTCTTTGAAGAGAAAAATAGCTTATAAAAAGAATGTTATTCCTGGAGTGTAAACATACAAAATCTAAGGCAAAAACGTAAGCAGGAGGAAGAATATAAAAAATAAGGCTAGAAAAAGCATAGAATAAGGACTGGAATACGCTACTGATTGACCCAGAAATGGAACCAACAAAACATCACAACTCAAGACAACCACAAAAACATCTCCGAAATGTACAATAAATGAGACTAGTGAGACCAATTTAAGAAGCATGATTGCTTTCAAAACCAATTTGCATCACAATATTGTTTAAGAACAAAAGATACCAAGGATTTGGACTTCTAATTCCCTAAAAGTCTCTCTCAAAGTAGATTCACAAACAATACTAGCAAGAATCTACGAAAAGATAACTGTATCTAGGGCCACACATTAAATGTTAATTCTTCTATAACCAATACCTGGTACCGAGATATCTGCAACTTCATCAAGGGCCATGCATACTGGGGTTGCAGTTCCTTCTTCACAGAGGGCATCGTAGGCAGCAAAAAATGACGTGACTGACTTCCTTCATTTAAAATAGGAAAGATTAATTAGAAGGCAATAACCAAGTACACTGTTATGTAAATTCAGAAATTGTGAGCAAGATAATTTCAAGAACCAAGATGAATATTGAATTTCACCTTCTTTAGAAAGCCTGTTTTATAAAGAAAAATGTTAAGGTGTTTTATAAAGAAAAATGTTAAGGCTATTAAAACAGAGAAGAAAGAGTGAGAGGGATGCCACAGCCTGCAATAACCAATTAGATGTATCTATATTAAACTAAAATCATTAGGTGGACTAGTGAGACCTGGGCCTTTTAGGAATTGTCACATGTCTATACACTTTTTGTGCCCAATAATGCTTAACAGATTATGCTTAGAACCTCATTGCTTTTGAGTCTTTACTACCGCATCTAGTCAAGAACATGGAAAATTTACCTAAACTGACTGTCACGCCACAAAAACGGCATTAACAGTTCTAAGTTCTCTTATAAAGTGAAATTTGCTAGCACAAATAATGTCGACTATAGAATAACAGAAAGGCCATCTCTCAAGCAATTACTGCATATAGTGAAGCTTAATACCAAGATTAACACCAATTCCGTCCAATTAGTATAACTAACCTATTGCAAGAGCCATATTTGTAGTTTCTTCATATAAGGAAAACTGATATCAAACAATTTTGAACACTTAATAGGTATTGGAGGTCTGAGCAAGCACCTTGTAGAGAACAACCAGACGTGATTTGTTGGCAGGCGCCATTTTCTACAAAAGGCAATTATTTCAGCAGTTGAGTAAAATTTAGGTTTCCCATTGCCCAATTCTGTCACAGCTGTCACGACCGCTGCCAGAGAAAAAAGATGTGCCAACTTACTTCTCCATGAAAAAAACAAGGTGATGTATAACAGAGCGATTTAAGTTTTCCAATGCACTATCTCTATTAGATAAAAGAAGTGGGCAGAAAAGGCGTAAAGTAGTTTATATTTTGAAATGGAAACTTGGAAACCAGGAATAACCTTATCAAACAATATCTAAAAAATGTTGTAAAAGGGAAGCCAGTTCATTATCAACCTAGAATTGGAAATTATAATTTTTATGAAACACGAATCATGGCACCTATCAGATGTTTTCTTTCCAAAAGCAAACTTTATTTTCATGTGAATTATTGTGCCTATAATTCAGATATTTACTTTCCTAAAGCAGATTGAATATAATAGAGGAAAACCAAGTACCATTTTATCCTTTAGGAGAAAAAAAAAAACCAAAAAACACAGTACCATAGTCTTCTCGAGGACGCTGTCCATGATCTCCTAGAACAGCAGTAACCAGTTCCATTGATATGCACATACGGTTCCTCTAGAAAAGAAAGCAATGCTATTTCATCTGTTGAAGCATACTTAAAAAGAACACAGAAAACCAAAGTGCTAAGTTGTGAATGGTAATTTAGAAATGAATGGGAACTTATTTGCGTCCCATCCATGGTTTCCAAGGATCAATTTCAGAAAAAATTACCTCAAGAAATTCATTAAATTCTGTTTGCTTCTTAGCTGCTTCAGCTCCCCATGCTTCTCGAAACATTCGGCCAAGTACAAAGACACCTACAGCTGTGTATCTGTAACAGAAACATAATGGCAAAATAAATATTGGCTAAGAACTACTTAGAGGGGTCGGGGAGTTGGGGAACAAATTTCAATACATGACTACCAACAATATCATTGATCACCATGGCGTCTCTAAAAAATCTCTCAACAAGTAATGCCAAAGTCATTCTAATTTCCACATGCTCAGGTATCCAATAAAATTATATCAGGACAAGACAAAATCAATGGAGAAAAGTAGTAAATGCTGTATAGTTTTGGTTTTTACTTTTCTGAATTAAATGCATAACATACAATCTGGTAAGTGCAAAATATCTAGCTCATTACAAGATTAATGTGGATTGCAGTAGTTTTAAAGTTTGGCAAAGAGGGCGTCAGAGGGGAAAAGAGAAGAAGGTTTGAACTCAGAAGCATACATATTGCCAAAGCTGTTTTTCGCATATGCTCCACCCTCATGACCAGCATACATAAAAAGTGAACCAGAGTGTTTAAGCGAAACCTGCATCATGTCAAAGAACGTTTTTTTTTTTTTTTAAATAGCAGTTAAGTTAGTAACGCAATGAGAATAAATCATGCGAATAAAGAGAGAGAGAGAGAGAGAACAATACTAGACACTATCCAATAAAACAGCTAGAGCCAGCTATATAGAGAGTAAGAACCAATATCACAAACCAAAAAGGCAGATCCTTAGGTCAGAGAACAATATGATTTTCTTTTTCCCCTTTTCACCAAAGCAAAAGACTTGTTGACACCAATTACCTCTAAGGTAGCCAAGCCATTAGATACCATCTCTATCATCCTTGTACGAACCTGACATAAAAGAGAAGAAGATTATCCAGTCAATAACCCCCCAAAAGATTCACCATACATTCAAGTTGGTATATATGTTCTTGTTACTCAAAGAAGAGAAACAACAAACATGATTCTATCAAAGACAAATCACATAAACTGTTTGTACTTCGTCACAACATAGAAAACCAATTAAACATGAACACAAAGAGCAGAAGCATTCAAAGCAAACTGTGTTCAGCAAACATACAAAAGAAGGATTAAACATCAAAAGCAATTTTGATTGAACCTCTGCTCATAAGTATCCAAAAGATTAACAGAATCAACGATATATAGTTAGTCTAAAAATTCATCATATAAACTTAAAAAGAAAAATGGAAAGTACCTCCTGGTCTGACTTCTCATTCTCAAATTTGGGATAAAAAGTAGCTCTTATTTGTGCTTGAGCGTATGTAGAATTGTCCACTGCAAAACCTTCCAATAGATTACCACTGAAATACTTACTCAAACCAACAGTACTTTTCCGAGCTGGCGACGCTTGCCCTCCTCTGCTGCCCTGGCTGAGAACCGTAGTTTCATGGACGGGTGTTTCTTCCACTTCAACCGCAGTCGGTCCGCTCACTGTTCCATAAGACATGGGCTTCCAGATTGCATTTTGACCTAGCACCGGGACCTGCTCTGTACTGCTTCCACCAACAGTCAGCCCTTCAAGTCTCCTCGTTACATCTTCAACAACAGAAGCCGATGAACCCTCTACACCTGTAGATAGCCCGTGCAGTTCTGGTTTTTCTACACATTTTTCTTCCTCGTAGACACCTTTTCCCTGAATTTTTTGCACACAAAAAAAAATTGCTGAATCCATGAAACAGTCGAAAGTATAGAGCACAATGCCCAAAACTAAGGCACTTAACTCTATCAGGATTACTGGTTCAATACCTTAATAGCAGTTCATTACTACTACTACAATTAACTTTAGACCACTAATACCATTGGACTACATTATTTCGAAAGGCCTTACAAGAAAAACCACCTAAACTGTTCCATTGTCAATCAATGTGAAAAATAACTTGTATCACATGTTTGTGTCATTGAAGAATCAGCAAATAAACTGATTCAGGAAACAAGATCATCATTCAAAGCGATATAAACTGAATTAAATTTGAAGTTAATGACTATATTCAACTTTTGACAACGACAAAATAACATCACTGCCGATCAATTAGCAAAAAATCGCACCGTAGCTACCGAAACCAAGCAAAAACTAACTTCGAAGAGCAACAAAACGATCATCCACCATCGCCGAGAGGCTCAAACAGCAAAATCCACCCCCCCAAAAAAAAAAAAAAACCATAATCATAACAATGTAACACTGATAGAACGAGAGAGAGGTTCCGAGAGAACGTACCTTTCTGAGAGGCATTGCTCGCGAAGAAGAAGAAATCGAGGAAGAGAAAGAGATGGAGCGAGCTAGGGTTACGTATGAAGGAGAAGAGCGAAGGAAGAGAAAGCTCGCTCTGAGTTTCAACACGGAAGAAGAAGAAGAAGAAGAGCGAAAGGGAAGAGTAAGAGAGAGAGAGGACAGAATCCTCTGCGACGCCGACATTCAATTGGTACGGTGGACCCTTTGACCGAAATTTAGTGTGTATTATAGAATAGAAGAAAGACGACGAAGATAGAGATAGAGAGAGAGAGAGAGAGAGAGAGAGATTGGCCTCTGAAAGCTGGCTGTGTATGTTTGTTTATATCGTGCGTGCCACGAAATAGTTTTTTATTTTTATTTTTATTTTCTGTGTTTGGCCTTTTTTTAACCGGCGGCGACCGGTTAACGGGAAAATGGGTCGTAGAGTTCTTCTTCGGCTGTTGCGAGCGACGCCGTTTTGCTTGGCACTTCCTTTTCTTCGTGGGATGTGATTGACTGTGTTCTTTTCCCGGTTCTGCCGTTCTGCTAATGAATAACTTCGGCAATATATTTATATGAAGTCGATTTAGTGCAAAACTGCAAATAAAATATTATAGCGACTATATTTTTTTTTTGTGTGTGAAAATGGTTAAAATGTTATTATTGGTAATTTACTTGGAATGTTTACATGTTATGACTTATGATTTGGGTTTTTTTTTTTTTTTTTTTAGCATAGAGTTGTGGATATATTAAATGTTAGTTTGGAGCAAATCACATGTACTTTAAAATACATTTACAAAAAAAACTTTTAATAATTTGTAATGCCGTCAACTGAGAGAAACGACGATAGATGACAGCAGTGTAAAAAACGACAGGAATTTGAAAACGACATGAAAATGAAAATAATAATGCCGTCAACTGAGAAAAACGACGATAGATATAGGAAAATTACATCAGCGTGAAAAACGACAGGAGTTTGAAAACGACATGATAATGAAAACGGCAAGAATAATAAAAATAAAAAAGGAAAGCATATATTAAAACGACAAAAATAGAAAAACGACGGCATATGACAAAAAGACAGAAAACGACAGAAAAGTTTTTACTTTTCGTTATTGATCTGTCGTATTTACTTCTGATCATACATTTAAATTAAAAAAAAAAAAAGCTTTTAATATTTGTAATGCCGTCAACTGAGAGAAACGACGATAGATGACATCAGATGAAAAACGACAGGTGTTTGAAAACGACATGAAAATGAAAACGGCAAGAATGAAAATAATAATGCCGTCAACTGAGAGAAACGACTATAGATATAGGAAAATGACTTCGGCGTGAAAAACGACAGGAGTTTGAAAACGACAATAATTAAAAAAAAAAAAGGAAAGCATATACGAAAACGACAAATATAGAAAAACGACGGCATATAACAAAACGATAGAAAATTTGAAAATGGCATAATATGGAAACAGTGACGTTGCCAAATGATACTAAAGCAGAAAAACGACAGAAAAATAAAAACGAAAGTATCAAAGCTTTACAACGACATCACGGTGGAAAACGACACAAAATCATAAACCCAAGAGTAACGATGAACAAAAATAAAAGCTGAAACGATAATAATAAAAAAATAAAAATAAAAAGAGAAAAATGGAAAAACAATATAAAAAGCTGATAAACGACAATAAAGACGAAAACTACATAATAAATGATAAAATCGACAATAAATATAAAAACAACATGTAATATGAAAAACGATATAAAAGCTCATAAACGACAACAAAGACGAAAAGTACATAATAATTTCAAAACGACAGTATCGATATTAGAGCAACATATAAGAGGAAACGGCGGAATCTTTTAAAAACGACATTTTAATGGAAAACGACAGCAATAAATTATAGTGAATACCCAATTTTTAAAACTTAATGTAAGTTATTACCCAATCTTTTGAAAAATATAACTAACTACCCAAAAGATGCAATTACTTACACAGTGGTAAGTGGTGGTAATTCACTTTGTTACCAAAAGCATGTGCAAGTAATTCACAAATTGACTAGAAACTCAATTACTTCAAAAGTTTGGATATTTATTTTTATTGCTATATAAATTCTGGGTATTTGCCTACTTCACCCTAAAAAAGCTGAAACGACAGAAATTTTAAAAACGACATTATATCTTAAACACGACATCAATTATGAAAATCGACAAAATAGCTGATAAAAATAGTAAAGATAAAAACTACATAAAAATTTGAAATGACAATAAAGGTATTAAAGCAACATATGCTAGAAAACGACTGAAATTTTCATAAACGACATTTAAGGGAAAACGACAACAGAATAAAAACGACATCGTAGCGAAGAAAAGGGTGCTATTCTACTATACTGGAAAAACAATATCAAATCTAGGAAAACGTATCTAACTGACTTTAAAAAAATAAATAAAATAAAAGAGTATGGAACTGAGATAAAAACTGGGTTTAAAAACAGAAAACATAACCATAAATGAATTAAAAATAATTATTTAAATACCAATCGTACAAATTTAGCACCCTAAAAAAAATAATAAAAGTTTAAGCGTTTATTTAGTTTTTAGCTATTTCTTGATTCATGTTTTACGAAAATTGCCAATGTTACCAAAAATTAAGTTATTAACCGCTAATACGAGAACTAAGTGCACAAAAGTAAACGCACACCATCATATAGTTAAGAAAATGAATAATTTCTTAATTATTCGAAAAATTAATTATTTTCTTAAAACATCATTTAGAAAATGGTCATTTACTCAATAATCTCAAAATTTGTTGTTAGTTTAATTTGTATTTTGAACTAATAAATATTATTATTAATTAGACAATTATTTAAAATAATTATTATTCGATATAGAGTAAGTTAATGAATAGGAGTGTGTAATAGTAATATGATAAATTAATAAAAACCTATTAGTTAATATAATTTTATTGTTAAATAACAAAATGACTTATCAAATGAACAGATAATTTGATAATTCATTTGGGTGTTACTTTTTTTTTTTTTTTTTTCACTCTGAATGCAGACAAAAAATTCGTTGAATATGCCTTATGTTGTATCGTAAGTGTTACTGCCAAATGTTTCCTCCAAAATATTAATGTCAAAAATCATAACACTGACTTCTATATATAGCGGCAAAAAAGCGCTGAGAACAAAAGAATTAACACACCTATTCCCTTTTTTCCCCTCTTTTTCTAGCAGCCCAATGAGTAGCTGAACTAACAATGGTATATACACCGTACGGTCCTCTCAAGTGACGACATGAAAAACAAAAATTAAAAAAAGGGTCATATCTCAACAATTTGTGAGGCAGAATCATCAGGTGTTATCGCGTCCGCCACGATAGAATCGCCGCCTTTTGAAGAACTTTGAGTTACTTCTAATGTGTTTGTGTTGGTGTTGGTGTTGGTCAATGGGCCTTGTGGGATTCCAAACAATGTCGTGAAAATCTGTCTGTGGCATTCATCGCAAAAGTAGACATAGGTGAAATGCCCCTCGTAAGGGAGTTTGTGCACCGCGGCTCCAGGTATAACCCGGTGCACAAAATCAGTCATCGATGGCGGAACCACCCTATCATCCATTCCCTGTTGAACATTGATAGGAAACACAAAAGATCAAAACTGTAAACTATATTTTGTATTAAAGATCAAAACTGTAAACTATATTTTGTATTAATCACCTAAATTTGAAGCCCCTGAGGTCTGCATTAAGTGTTACTAAGTCCAAAGATCTTCAATTGACTAAAGACAACTCTTTGGACTTGACATTAGTATCAGCCGAATTAATGGATACTCGAGAACAAATGCATCTCTAAAATTTATATTGACCTATCAAAGCATAAGCTGTTTACTTACTAACCTGCCATATATGTATTGGACCTAGAAAGCCAGTATACTCTTCTGGGGCTTCAATAAGTATCGACTTGAGCCAATTAAGCACGCCTTTCGCTCGCTGTTTCTTGTGCAATTTGAGTTCTGCAAGACTGAAACCCCAGTTTGACACCTGCAATTTGGCTTCCTCGATAAAGGGTTTCGCATTTCCCTGCCTGATCGATTCTTCCACATCCCTTTGCCAGAATTCTTCATGGATAGGGTCATCTATTAGAGCTCTATCCTGGGAAAGGTCAGAGAATTGTTCAGCAAGGATTCATTTTGGCCACCTATACGAAGTCTAAAAAATGAAAGTCAATATTTGGAGCAGAGTTGATGACAGAAAACCCCAGAGGTTGGTATTTTGCTGTGTTATAACATTTGAAGTCATTAAAGAGTTGAGATTCTGCAGGTTTCAATATCATAAAGGTACCAAAGCTTAAAAAGTCACTGTAAGAAAAATGCCTCACCCTCTTTCCAAGAGACAATGAGAGCCACTTGTCAATATGATCGTGCTTTCCAGATAAGAAGCTTCGACGATAGAAATATGCAAGTAATCGAGGAAACCTTCGGGCTAAGAAGTAGAGAAATTTTCTTCTTCGAGTCCACTTATCCCATGTTCTACGTCTCTCTTCCCTAGTCATGATTGGATCATAAGGATTTACCATTGGAGCAAACATAGCTGCACCTGCAAGTTAGATAGCTGTAATACTAAGTGCCATGAAATCCCTCTCTACGTCATAGAAATGTTTCCTAATTTCACTTCAAACTAATGGAAAGAATCACACTACCAAACCAAATTTCATATCTAGCTTAGCTCAGCTGAAATAATTGGCATGAAAATCAAGATTAAAAGGGTGCACATATCATGATACCAGAAAGTCTATCGGGAATATATCTGAGTGCCGCCCAAGCATGAATGCTTCCACTCGAGTATCCCAAGACCCAAAACTTGCCATTAACACCAACAGCATTTGCAAAGAGTGACATATCCACTGCTGAGGACTCAAGGTTCCTTTCAGGATGAGGATCGCTCTCACCGAAACCAGGAAGATCGTAAGTCAACAAGCGAACACCATACTCTTCCAGTAATGACAACTTAAGGCCCGGAATTGCTAATTAAAAAGATTAAATGGTGCACAATGTAAAAAAACTAAATTTCACGAAATCTTAGTATAAGCAAAATGAGTGTGTACTTCGAACAATCAAAATGTAAAACCTGCAAGCCGGGAGGAAAGAAAAGCATGCGGAGCAATCATCGAAAATCTAGCTCTATCAACTGCAACTCCGTGCTCCTTATATGCAATGTATCTACCGTCAGGAAGCATTATACGGTCAGCGCTAGGAGGGTGTATGTACACTTTCTTCACGTCTGGGGTGGGAACCACGGATTGAGGAGAATGTTCCATGGTAACACTCAAGACTGCAAAATTGTGAGCCATTTTGGTTAGATGTCAAACGCAGTGGTTCTGGAATTTTATGACTAAACTGGAAGGAGAAAATAATTGAATTTGAAAACTACAAATAATGAGACACTAGAATTAGTGACAACCCGTACATGCCCTGTTGAGTTATGCTATCTTGAATTGCAAAAGCAAATAAAAGCTTGAAAGATTCGCTTTGAAAATTCCAAATAGCTGTTGCTCATGTATAAAGTATAATATATTAATCTCGTTTACTATTACAAACCATCTGAACCCAGATAAGCAGTGGAAACGACAAAGGAACTTCCTTTGCCCAGCTCTAGAGATCTCTGTCAGCTATATTCCCAAGTCAATATGCTAGAGAATAGAGATAAGCTTCAGAGTGAATCAATCAACTGCCCAATCAATCAACACACAGCCTTTTTTTTCTTTTTCTTTTTTTTTCGGAGAGCCAGTTTTTGCTCTAGATCACAACTTTGGAGCTCAATCAGTGACAAACTTTTATATAACTAATGGGTCTAATAAACAATACCACGGAAATTAGTCCCACAAACGATTGGATTACAGAATTTATTTCAAAACAAAAGAAAAGGTTAAAAAAAAAAAAAGAAAACATAGAAAATTCATCCCAATGCACCCAAATTTTAATTTCTCAGCTCACAAGCTCAAATCAGTATCTTAAACATAGAACCCGAAAACAAAAAAAAAAAAATCGCTCTACATTCATTTGGCACGTATTAAATCCGAATCCAAACGATGTAAGAAAAACCGAAACCCACGAGCTAACCGAGGACTGGCAATAAAAATAAACAAATAAAAAAAAACAAAATACAGAATTTCCAGGTACTGTTTGGTTTCCGAGAAAGTAATCCAAAAAAAAAAAAGCCCACTGACAAAAACATCCACCGTACGTCGCAACAAGTCACTGTATAATCAGACTCCACTGACGAAATTCAAACCCAAAGAATAAAAGATTCTTTCTAGCTCTCCTTCTCCCTCAACGCACATTTTCCGAGCAACCAAACAAACAAAACATTCGAGATTTTTCTTTTCCCGCACCAAACGCACCTGCGAAAGCCATAACCGCGACGAAGATGATGACCGAACACGAATGAATCGGGTCTTTGTCCTCCGGCAAGTACTCGTTCACAAACCCTAGCCTCTCTCTGACCTTCTCGCACGGGCCTCCGATCTTCCTCCGCAGGTACGAGTCCCTCCCGAGCTTCCTCGCCAGGAACGAGTCGCGATTCTCCAGGCTCTGCCTCACGATGTCCCTGCAGCCCTTCCCGAACTCCACGCTCATCTCCGCCACCGCCATCAGGAACTCCCTCGCGTGGTCCCTCAGATTCTCCGGCGCCTGCGCCGGAACCGGCATAGCCGCATTGTTCTCTCCCGAGCTCCCGGCGGCCGGCGATCGGACCCCGGGATCGCCGTCGTTGAGACTCCATGGATTCGGAGGGACGAGCTGTGGCTCGGGTTCTGAGTTGGAATCGGAATCGGACTCGGACTCGGAATTGGACATTGTTGACTCAGAAGTGTCTTTTTTTTTTTCTTTCCTTTTTTGTGTATTTATATTTATGTGAAGGAAATGAAATGAATTGCAAAATAATTCGGTGTCGTTTGGGGGTTATTATAATTAAGTCATTATTTATGTATGGTAATGTAGTGTAGTGGAATTAGGAATGATATGGTAATGTGAGAGCATGTGAAGGGAAATTTAAAAAAGAAAAATGGTAGTTTTGGTTGGTGAGAGAGTGAGGGAATGGAAGAGAGCAATGGGTTAGAATTGAAAAAGAGAGAAAAAAAATGTAAAAGAGTTGACAATGAAAAGGAGTGAGAAAGGTGGGTAAGAGAGAAAGAGAGAGGAAATAGTGGGTGGTGTTTTCGTTTATGGGGTTTTTGGGACTTTTTGGAATGGTGTTTTTTGGCGCTTGGAATTGGAGGAACGTGGGTGAAGTGAAAGAAATGGCTTTGGTGGTGTTTTATTTGTTTTATGCTTTTTTTATTATTATTATTATTATTATTATTTTGCTTTTATGGTCTCCACTCACTAACCGTTCTTGTCCTTTCAATGGACTCCTTTATCGAGCGAGATGTGATTTATGATTAGCTTTGAGAGTTGTGACACTAATTTATAGATTTTGGGATAAACGCACCCATTTAAGATGCGGGTTAGCACAACCATGGTTTGGACTTTGGAGTGATCAAAAGTATATGCAAACACGTGAGCGTATGAAAGATGGATTTCATCAGTGTCATATGGATGATCTTTGAGGTTGTTTGTTTTGTGTTTTATTTCAATAGTCAATTCGTCATTGTCATAGGTGTGAATTTTGCTACAATAAGATTGGATATAGGCGTGTCAAAATTGTGAAAAATTTATGTCGGGAAACCAAAAAAATGTTTTCTAAAAACACCTTATATCTCTGACAGGTTAACAACTAAAACGTTGGTAGAAATCCTTTTTAAGTGCTTTTGAGTTTGTTATGAATTTAAAGGGTATTTCTGCAATTGGATTTTTTTTTTTAAACAATTCTAAATCGTCAGATTCATTTTTTTGATAGGTCCAGTATCTTAAAAAGTTAAATCTGATGATCCAGAATTATTTCTTACCACAAAAAAAAATTTACTACAGAATTTTTCAATTTAAATTATATGGTATAATTTCAAAAACATTCAACTAGGCTCTCATAAAAAGAATTATTATTATTTTTTATACTTTTAATATGTTTATTTTGCCTTTCTAATAAAATTATAAAAATTTATATAAATAAATAATTATAATTAATGAAAAACTTCGCTAACTAAAACCGATTCTAGATTATTAGTTTTATTTTTTTATGACATAATAACTTAAAAGCAACTAAAAATTAAAATTGAAATTTGACGTACCTCATTAATAATCGTCTCGCACATATCCCATAACCCTGAAATATACACACTTCTTTTGTACAAACATTTATTTTTTTTCTTCCAATAATTTATATTTGTTTTTTAAATTAATTATGTGGCGGGGACTTGGGAATTGAGACTTGTGATTATGATGTGTGTGACTACATATTTGATAGAAATAGACGGCTGTGATCTGTCCAAGTGGCAAGTAAAGGGCCAGTTGATGATGAAATGTGGAGCCAGCAACGGTCTCCCCAATTGCCTTCGTTGGTTGCTTTCTCTCTATTCTATCTATCGTCCTCGTAGAACGTGCGACTGTCACGGCCACCTCATCCAAGATTTATGTGTGTATATATATATATATATATATATATATATAACACGTACTCACGTAGTCAGAATTTTTATTAAAAAATAATGAGAACTTTAAAAAAAAATAGTCATTGTTTATAAAATAATTTTAAAAATAATTATATCTTCAAAAAATTTAAAAATTAATTATGTAAAAAAATTTATATAATTTTTGCTTAGTATCATAAATTTTTTACAGTATTTTTATAAATATATTTTTTTTATTGTCATAATACAATTTTATAGTTAATTTTTTAATTTTTTAAAACTGTGGCTATTTTTTAAAAATATACAGTTTAAAATAGTTATTTACCTAACTGACCCAAAAATAATTGTCAGAATGATGTAAAGATTATGTATTACATTTAATGAGAATAGGAGATTTTAAGAAAATAGTAACTTTTTAGAAATTAATTTTAAAGAATAGTAAGAGTTTAAAAATTTTATGAAAATAGTCATTTAAAAATGGGTGAAGTAGGCAAATACCCAGAATTTATATAACAATAAAAATAAATATCCAAGCTTTTGAAGTAATTGAGTTTCTAGTCAGTTTGTGAATTACTTGCACATGCTTTTGGTAACAAAGTGAATTACCATCACTTATCACTGTGTAAGTAATTGTATCACTTGGGTAATTGGTTACATTTTTTAAAAGATTGGGTAATAACTTACATTAAGTTTTAAAAATTGGGTATTCACTGTAATTTCTCTAAAAATTATGGGCTAGTTTTTAAATTTTTTGAAACATCATTTTAATATTTTATCTATTTTCACTCTTTTTTATTACTTACAAAATATTATTTGTGTTTTTTTTTAACAAGTATGAATTAGTAATCATCAAACGTGATTTTTATTTTTAAAAATTTTGAAAACAAAAAGGCAAAAACAC
The DNA here is from genome assembly GCA_018132145.1 of Boehmeria nivea var. tenacissima. Taxonomy (NCBI): domain Eukaryota; kingdom Viridiplantae; phylum Streptophyta; class Magnoliopsida; order Rosales; family Urticaceae; genus Boehmeria; species Boehmeria nivea. The sequence continues at coordinate 18,378,758 of CM030874.1, read as the reverse complement.
TTTCAAATGCAAAAATAAAATTTTTTTAGCAAACATGCCCTATTTATCCTTGTTCTTTATTTTTATTTTCTCCCAGTGGGAAATTATGGTGGAAATTCACTTCAATTAGATCCTCGCCTTTAATTAGTTTTCTTTTAAAACAAAACAAACAAATATTATATATATATATTAAAAAAATGATGAGTGGAACATTTGCTGTGCCTTTAATGTATGCCCGTAACAACAAAACACCCGCCTCTATTAGAAAATATACTTACTCGACTTTTTATTCCTTAAACTAGAAAAGCAATGTTACACGTATTAATTATTTTATTAATTTTTTAATATAAATTTATGTATTATATTATTATTAATGAATATTTATTATTTTGATAAAATAATTTAATATTTAACTAATTAAAATATAATATATTAATTATTATATAAATTAATATTAAAAAATTGATAAAAAAAATTAGTATGTCTAGCATTTTTCGTCAAGAAATATGTCATACTAAAAGATTGCAAAAGAGACTTTAGCGTGTACACTTGGTCATTTGTCAGTGGTGCCGATATTAGGAATAAAGAAGCTTATTATTTCCACGTGTGTATATATATATATATATATATTTTAAATTTGCTCCCACTTTCACAAAGAAAATAGAAAGGAACTCTCGGTACAAGGGGGAGACATAATAATAATAATAATAATAGGTTATATGAAAGGAAAATGAAAAGAACTCTAATTAACCAATAACTTGTGTAAAACATGCTATTAGATGTCATTGAGGAATGAGGAGATACAACATGTGACACCGGCATGACCTACGAAATGCCTACGATAACGAAAGATTACCAAAAAAAAAAAAAAAAAGATAACCACATATTTATATGATGATTACCTCTTGACATTAAGATAACCACATATTACATGTTTTGCATTAAAAAAAAAAAAAAAAGAAGAAGAAGAAGCACATAGTATATCTTTTAGTGCAATATTTCAACCGTCCTCATTAGAAAAACAGTGGAACATTAGAAGTTCCATTGAATGCGAGAAATTTAATTAAATATATTGAGTTGCAAAATGAAATTAAAAAAAAAAAAAACCAAAAGATGTAGTACATTAAAATATTTATTAAGTCACAATCTGGCAGCGCCAAAAAAATGTAGTGTAAATAATGGAAAACAAATTTTTCAACAAAGTTTATTAAATATTTAAATATATTGAATTTGTGCAGCCTGTCAAATATGACTCTTTAAAATACAGCATTTTCCCATGATAGTTTGGTTTCAGGCAAAAGAAGAAAATACACATATATATATATATATATAGTTTGGTTAGATTTAGTTTTTTCTTTCATCGATTTTTTAACACACCTTCTTGATCAACATTTTTAAAATTAAGTTATTAGCCACTAATATATAAAAGAACTAATAATATAAAGATAAATGCATATCATCGTGTAATTAAGAAAATAACTAATTTATTAATTAATCAAAACATCGACTATTTTATTAAAATATCATTTAAAAAATGATTATTTACTCAATTATTTTTTTATAAAATAATAGATTGTCCCAAAAATTTATATTGTTTTAAATTTTCTTAACTTTTTAATATACAAAAATTATTTTGATGAAAAAATAATATACAAAATTTATATTCAAAATCAGCAGCTCTAACAATATATATATATATATATATATATGAATCGCAAAAAAAATTACACGAGGTCGTGCGCGCAGCCTTATAAATTTCAAAAAATTAGTGTGTATATATACATACATTGTCAAGAACTTGCTAATTGCGGACTCAGACACATCGTGGATTTGTGTGTATAAGTAAGATGAGGAAAAGTGATGGGAAGATTATATATTTTATAATATAATTGCACTAGAATTAATGTCAAGTGATTATTGGTTGAAATTGAATATAGTTGGTTTTTTGTACAGGAATATTATGTAAGAGAGGAATCTAACTTGCTAACATTGACCATGCATAATTTCCAGTTTATTTTTGTTTATCTTATACATATTCAAGTACAGGGAAACCAATTAATTAATTAGCTTTAATGCTTTGCACCCAAAAAAAAAATTAGCTTTAATGCTGGATGCTAGCTTTTGGACCATATTAGGCTAGAATGGAATCAACTCCCCATTAAAAACCTTCCTTCCAAACCTACCCCATTATCCATTTTCTTAATAGTTTTACATTAAAAAAAGAAAAAGAAAAACAAAGAGAAATGTTTGCTTCTTAAATTTTAGGGTTGGGAAGGAAGGAAAAGACATTACTGTGGCCTGTAAATAGTTCCATTATTGGTGAAACTAACAATTGTAGAGAAATGTTTTAAAAATGGAAACAACAACCCAAATTTGTGGACAGAAAGAGACAAATATCTCAAGTCCTCAACAATCAAGCCAATAGGTTAAAAAGCAAATTCCCATAAAAAAAAAAAGGACAAATAAAAAAAATGTAAACTAGGTAGATATTTTTTCAAGGCAGGAAAGAGAAGCATGAAGAAGATCCCCAAAATTCAGCATATGATCCTCAAAATTATAGAGAACAGTAACTCAGTGAGTATGGTTGTGGTCTCAATGATTTGAACATGGGCCCACTTCTTCAGTATAATGGCTGCACAACCACAGGTTGGAATAGAATGCACCAAAATACTTATCCAACTAATTTAATTATGCTCGTAGCAAAATTAAAAAATAAAAAACTAATATTATTATGCAACAATAAAATACTTTTGTTTGGCAAAATCATATCAACTTGTTGTTTATCTTTTAACTGATTAGAGCTCACACACTCACATGTCACATGGGCAGATAAACCAAACCGAGCTCAACCACCTTTTTCCTTCTTTCTTTTGGGCAATTTGTCTCCGAAAGGCTTTTGGGCACTTCTTTTTGGTAAAAGAAGATGAAAGAGCTTGCCTTTAAGTGGGCGATTCTGTAGATTCTTTGTTGTATTGCATATTTATTGAAAGGTAAGGTAGTGGTACTATTTAATTGTTAGTATTCTCTATTTCATCATCGTCGTCGTCGTTATTATTATATAGTACCTTTAGAAGAATGATTTCTTTTTTCGAAAGGATGGCCTTCTCTAATTCTGTCGAAGTACTTGAGAAAAGAAATCATAACAAACTGCTAAAGGCTAAGGGGCAGAAATTAAAGTTTTTTTCCTTTTAATTCAAGAGAAGTGGAGGACCTATAAATGTGGTACTTTACTCATTATTAGCACAATGATAATCATGTGTGTTATATTTTTAATTTATACCCCAAAATTTACACTATAAACATAGGGTGAAAAAAAAAAACACACACTACTTAAGGTATAAATTATTAAGTGGCATAAAAAATGATTTTATTTTGAAACTCTCTCTTTATTAAAACTTAGGTTGGGATTAGAAATTGGTAAGTGTAAACATCGGTCGGTCGATATCGACGTCAATTTTCTCGTACCCGAGCTCGACCGGGGATACATGAAGGAGCTCCCGAATCTGTCCGTAGAACACTCGGTCGGGGGAGCTTGGGTATCGGTCGGGTACGATCGGGTATCGATCGGGGACGAGTACGGAAAGCCGCAAAAGACGCCGCTGGTCGCAGGAGGCGGGGTGGTGTTCCTAATGGAGTCGGAGCTGGGGTCTTCAACGTCGGAGGTGGTGGCGGCCGTCCCGAAGCAGCCACCTGCAGCGAACGACGCCACGACGGGGAGAGCTTGGTGCTCGAGGCTTGGAGTGTGGATGAGAGTGCGGAGGGGCTGGCCTACCGTCGAAGTTGGAGCAGTGGCGGACGGAGCTCCCGCCGGTTACGACCACGACAAAGTGTATATACACACACACACAGCTTCGGTCGGGGTCGGGTATCGACCGACCTTCACGATGACCACCTGAACCCGTCCGTCAATGGGTGATGTCCGGTCGAGTATCGACCGTGGGACCGTCGGGCGGTGGTGGTGGCCGAGCTTTCGGTCGGGACGTCGGTCGGGATAACGTCGGGGTCGAAAAACCGAACTTTTTGTGCAGGCCTAGAAATTGGACCATAAAGGCCAAAACTATAGTACAAGAAACAAATTGCGATTACAATTTGGTTGGAAAAAAAGGCTATGGTTTTATAAAACCATTTTCCACGCTCATTAAAAAACCCAAAATGCAACAAGACTTGTGACGGTAACGAACCTTGTTTTCCACACTCATTAAGAAACCCAAAATGCAAACACATTTTAGTTTACACGAGCAATATTTGAGACACTGGCAACTGATTATTTGCATAAATTACTAACCAAGTTGAAGTGTTGAAGGTCTTCGCAGAAAATGATTTTTTTATTTTCAACCAAGAGTGAAGAAAAAGCAAATTAAAGAAGGTGAATTACAAGCAAGCCCTAAGCAATATTTTGTATTAAAAGAAACTAAGTTATATGTCTTGTTATCATCTGGAAATCCTTCGTAGTATGTTCAAGGATAAAAACTTGATGAGAGAGGAAATTTTAAAACTCGACGAACTAAACAAAAACTGCACAAGAAGAAGTGGGATATAGACATATTTGTCAGGTTACAATCACCGACGTTGGCGTTGCTGTGGCTGATGTTGGCGTTGCTGTGGCTGATGTTGGCGTCGCTGTTGCTGTTGCTGTTGCTGTGGTTGTAGTTCCTGTCGCTGTTGCTGTAGTTGTAGTCGCCGGTCATCCCTTATGATGTTGCGTTCGTCCCAGATTGGACAGGCACAAGTTGCTCTCTTATTTTTCCATTCAGCGCCACATGTATAGCAAAACTCATATCCGCATCTGAAAGTTAAAAAAAAGGCCAATCATGTTCCATGGGTATTGAGCATATGGTTTACCAGACCATCACGTAGTGTACTGTTTTTTAGTTCAAACATTTTTCTTTCTTCTTCTTCCTTTCTATGCAGGTTCATACGAACTAAATATGCCCAACAACATGTTGTTTGTTGGCATAACAAAAGCATATCAGACACTCGAAGAGTTTAATATTTAAGACTGAATTGGTGGGTCATAACTTGATCTTTCAGAACTGTTGAGGCTAATATTATTAATTTTCTTATTTCCTCTATCAAAATGCTTTACATTTTAAGACAACGACAACAAAAGACAAAGCAACATCAAAGGTCAACCGAATACGAAAATAACAATGCACCTGCAAGTGATGTGGTAGCAGCCTTCCAAGAGTTCAACCATATGGTTGCACTTTGCACATGGACGCCACAGTTTACGCCTGGCAAGAGACTGCAGCATTTGCTCATCCCCGTGGTGATGCGGGTTCCGCCGTTTGTACTCGTTGCAGGTCAGATTGTAGTGCCAGGGGACTTTGCAGTCCATACAAAAGAACTTTTGGCATTTCATGCATTTCCTTGCACCAGATTGATCAGCACAAACAAAAAATGTCCTGGTATATGACAAAACCTCATCCTTTGACATTAAAGCAGAACATTTTGGATCTGGGCAATAAATTTTCTGAGTAACGGGAATAGCAGATTCTTTTATCCGCTGGCCCATTACCTCAACCAGGTTAGGAGGCAAAAATTTTGTGCAGCTATCAATAGCCACCTCCGAGTTACAGCCATCATGAGGGCACTTAGCGATCCTCCCGTTATGCAGCTTCGCTTCCACATGTTGCTTCATACATGAGAAGCAATAGCGGTGAAGACAACCATCGATTGAAAACATCTGAGCAACATCAGTATCTTCGAAACAGATTACGCAGGTTTCCCTCAAACGCTTCCCCTTACTAGTTTCTGCCGACCAGGTGATCTGAGAAACAATAGCTTCACGGGCAGATTTGAATGCAAACTTAATCCTGTTGTTGGTTATTATAGATGGAACGCAATAGGTAAACTTCCTCTGGAGAAGAACCACTTGATCAAGTAATGCTGCAATTTGGCTATTTTTTGGTGGCAGTAAGTTGGTAACCTGTACTCAGACTTGAATATTAATCCTTTAATACTAAAAAACCAAGATATATGAGCATCATTAATATTCAAAATGACTAGGAAAGCAATATACTGTTAAAGAAAAAGGAATGATGATGGCGATGATAAAATTTGTATTAACAACACCACAAAGAATGCGACAATATCAGTATTCACGTATCACAATGGTCAAGAAGTTTCAACCAAAAACATTAAATACGTATACAAGTTTCAACCAAAAACATTGAATACGAATACCAGTTTCCTGACTTTTATGGTGCAAAAACATTTTACCTATATCTGAAATTCCTTATCTTGCAACTCAATCATACCGACCAAATGGTGAAATCATAAAGATGATCAAATCACCTAGCAATCACATTTGAGACGATGCTATTCGAGTTGGTGGGGACTGCAATTTTTGTCTAGTAAAGCTAGAATCGAGTTGAGCCCGATAGCAATTTTCATTCATTTAACCGATAACCAAAGTAATTTCTTGTTCCTGCTTGGAATAGGATTACGTAGGGTCTTTCTTTGGCTAAAGTTAAATTATGTAGTTGTTCTCCAAGAGCACAAGCCAAACTCGGTTTTAACATTTTAATTGTCGCTCTCAAGCTCTTGCTAGGTCCTCTTTCACAACCAATCTATATATTACAAAATACACCTATTCTTTTAAGCTAGGTGTATAAGATATAAACACTATATCCAACTATCCATAGTCAACACAAATATTTAACACACACACAAACGATACCCATTAAACAATACAAAATGCTTCAATAAAAAAATATATACATAAAAAAAAAAAAAGAAAAGGTCAGAGCTTGCAAAAGGGACTAACATAGTGGTAAAGCGTGTTGTCCTCGCAGAAAAAGACGATCCTCTTGAAACCAAAGGCCAAGGCTTTGTTAAGCCCTTCGATAAGAGACTCGAGCTCAGCGGCCTCGCCGCAAATGACCCGACCGCCATTGACGGCCTCGAGATTCTTCCTGGAATGGAAGAGCAGGTTGTCCCTGGGGTCGCAAATCGCGATGCCCGCCCCAGCCACCGCCACGTCCGCGTCCCGACCCTCTCCTCGCTCACCAACCCCTTGAAGTACAGCCTCAGCGCCTCCTCTGTGCCAAACAGAGTCTCCGACGACGACGAAGAACCACCGCCGTACGGCCTCTCGTAGAGGTCGCCGTGCTCGGCCCAGTAGTCCTCCGGCAGGGACAGGATATCGCGGGCCAGCCGCTGATCGTGCATCCGCCGGCCGAGATCCTCCGCCGCGCGCCGCATCTCGTCCTCGCAGCGCCGGCGGTCCTCGCGCTCCTGCGCGCAGCGCTCCATGTCGCCCAGCAGCAGCGCCTCGGCCAGGCTCAGCACGCCGTCGCCGTCGCCGTCGCCGGGAACATCCTCCGCCGGAGGCCGCGGCGGGGAGACCGAGGAGGACGGGCGGAGGGCGAGGGAGGCCGCCACGGCCTCCTGCATTTGGACTTGGAAGGCGAAGTCGAGGTCGGACTCTAGGGTTTTGGCCTCCATGAACTCTCGCCGCTGCTCCGAGAGGATTGTCTCCAGGTCATCGTCTGGGTCTCCTTTCGCCGCCATTGTTGTTAGGTTTTTGCTTCTCCGATTCTCAGCGTTCTGTGAGTAACCAACGCGAGAATCGAGGAAGTGAAGCTTCTTATACAAGGAAGCCAAAAAGGCACTGGCAGAGGGATATTTAGCGTTGGTCTTTTCTGCATTGGGATTTTGGAAGTGAAACCGCACTGGGCCCACTTGAGTTGAGGTCCCAATGGTGGGCCACCGAATCAGCCAGATCAGATTTGGGAGTTGAGATCATTCCTTGACCGTTGATCTTGACTACTTTTAATTAGTTTGACTATTCATTTCTTGGGTGTATTTCACGTTAATACTAGAAGTATCGCCAATCTATCAAACTTTGACCCCAAACTCCCAAGGCCCAAACTTAAAATGGCTCACTAAACTTTATTAAATTATAAAATTGATCATATATTAAATATTTTTTTTATATATTTCCTCCTAAAATTTATTATGTGTATAAATATTTTTCAAAATTTTCCATTTTTATATTTAAAATAATTTTTTACGCTCTTTAAATTTACTTCAAAGATAACTTAAATTTCTTTTCTTTAATATCAATACCCCCTAGCTCAATATTTTTTAGAGTTTTTTAGGCATTTAACCAAACTTTTGGGTAATTTTTTAGGATTTAGCCCTAAAATGTCGAAATTAAGAATTCAGCCATAATATGTAATATTTTATGTTACATGTAACATATATACGTGTAAAAGTATAACATTATATGTGTTACATTTTATATTACATGTAACGTTACATTTAGTGTTATACTTTTTACACATATATATACATTTTATGTTACATGTTATGGCTAAATCCTTAATTTCGTGAAACTATGGCTAAATTCTTCTAACTTTAACTTTAAATTAGCTAATTGCTTAACTGTCCGATTTTTTAATTCTGCTTTCCTCATATAATATTATTATGAGTGAAATATAGTATTTTTAAATAAATAATATAAAAAATATCATGATCATTTGTTTTGGCTTTCTGATCTAATCCTATGTTTGGGCTAACCATTTTGCCCATTTCATCCTATGCTATGGGATGAAAAAATTATTTGAAAATGTGGTTTGGAATGGTTTGAAAATGATTTGAAAAAATGATATATAATAATTTGACTTTGCGAATTTTGAAGTGGTATAAAGGGTTGAGACTTAAAGATATTGCATACGGATTTGGAAAGGTGAAAAAATAGTTGAAAAAATATGAAATGGAATGGGATGAATTGTAGGATTAAGAAAGTTGAAAAAAAATAATTGAATGGAATAGGGAAAATGATCTCACCAAACAAGGGGTAAATTTCTAAATCCGTTGCTGCTTGCAAGGTCAAACCTGCATTATTACTAAAATTCATATATATGATGACACATTTATAATCCGAATTTCAGTATCACAGAAATGTCCTTTTTTTTTAAGCTTTATGCTTTGTTTGGTCGAATTGCAATCACAAAATTTCAAGCCATAAAAAATACACCAAGATATGTACATGAAATGTTGGTTGTTGATTGTCTTCTAATCAACGAGAAGGCAAAAGCAAGAGTGATTAGAGGGAATGGGGCTAATTACATGGAAATTTCTGTTCCTGCCGTAATAACTTGAAGCGGAACACGAATTTCTGCTCGAAATCAGTCACAGATTATCTCTGAATCATATTACGAAAATATACATCAAAATCATAGTTATAGATGAGCTCTGAATCAGAATCTTCTTCTTCCTCCTCCTCTTCTTCTTCTTCTTCGTCGAAGTCCCTATCCTCATCATGCCATATGTTATCCTCATCCCATAGCGGGCATGAACATGTTGCTTTCTTGTCTTTCCACTCAGCTCCACAATTGTAACAAAACTCAAACCCGCATCTGTGATAATAAGTCGCAAATCACTAAACTAGCATGAGAACCAAAACTATTCATAACAATGTTGAACAACCAACGAACAAATTTTCAATTCTTATACCACAGAGCATAATCATAATGGCATCAAAGAGGACATGAAATCCAAAGTCAAACATAAGGAATTTCAGAAAATGGCCATCGCGGAAGCAACAAGAAAGTTATACCTGCAAGTCATATGGTAGCAACCTTCAGCAAGCTCAATTATAAGGTTACACTTCTTGCACTGGCGCCACAGCTTCATCGATGCAAGAAGCTTAAGCTTCGTATCCTCAGCAGGCGGATTAGGATTCAACCTTTTGTATTCATTGCACGCCATGTTACGGTGCCAAGGGACCTTGCAGTTGACGCAGAAGAGGCCATTGCATTTCACGCATTTCCTAGCTCCTAATCGATCCACATCAATGTGGTCTTTTCTTGAGTGCTCCAAAACTTCGGTCTTTGACATCAGAACTGAGCACCTGGGATAAGGGCAATAAACTCTCTCCGCAACAGGGGTTGTAGCTTCCTTGTTGCGCTGGCGCATAATCTCCATGAATTTAGGCGTCAAGAATTTCTCGCAGCTGGCAGTGTCGAGTTCAGATTTGCAGCCCTGGTGAGGGCATTTTGGCGCCTGCGCGTTACGCAACTTATACTCCACATGCTGTTTCATACAAGAAAAGCAGTATCTGTGAAGGCAACCGTTAACTGAAAAAATTTGACTGATGTCGTTGTCTTCCAAACAGATAACACATGTCTCGCTCTGATTCTTGCGACGGCTAGATTCGGCAGATCTGTTCTTCTGGGACTCTATGGCGTCTCTTGCAAGTTTAAACGCAAACTTGATCTCATTTCGTCCCATCATCCTTAAGCTGCATTGTGCAAAACTTCTTTGGAGGGTCATTGCCTGATGAACAAGCTCTGCAACCTTGCGCTGCCTTGCACTCCATTCCCCAGAAATCTATGAAGTTGGAAAGCAGTGTCAACAAAGGCCCAACAAGTCAGTTTTTACTAAGAACAAAGCTCAATAATAAATTTGCACAATGTCAATCACACCATATGTTTCTACTTTCTAGATTATTGAAAAATGTGACAAAATAGGGATTTTATTATCCTACAAAGTAACAAAACATCAAACTTTTCCTTTTCTATCAAGCTCACGGCCTACCAAAAAATTGTTCAACTCTAAGGCAGAGGAACTGAAAAGTATCACAGAAGCTCATACACGTCTTAAATATAAGAATGACTACGCAAAAAATCAAAAAATACAAGTTCATTCTTCTTTCACTTCCAATTTTAACACTTCCAAGTATTCTTTTCCCCTAGACCACATACTTGGAAAGCAAATTATCTCATAAGTCTCGAACAATCATATCTCAAATACTTAATTTATCACAAAAATCTGAAACAATTTCATTCACTCCCAGCCAGATTGAGAAATACCCAGCTTCCTCGCGGCAACGTGGATTCAATCCAAAGCCATTAATCTCCGCAAGAGACTCTCTTGACTAACTTTCTTAGCACACAAGTAATATCAATGACCGCCATTCATATACAACAAATTCCTTAATACATTAACATCAATAATTACTCATGATCACATTCACAATCACACGAATTCCCAATGCAAAAAACAAAATTCCAACGATTTAGAACCGATCATTGTCACACTAACTCGTTCAAATCAACACCACTTACAAATAACCAGTCCATCACAAGCATTGCTTAGGGGGGGGGGGGGGGGGGGGGGGGGGGGGGGGGGGGGGTGAGAAGCAAAAGGTTAAAGTCATCAGAACTTACAAACCGAAAAAGCGGGAAGCTATCGAAGAAGACGACGATGCGGTCCAAGTCGAGAGCGAGAGCGGCTTCGAGGCCTTCGATCAAGGCCTTGGCTTCGGCGGCTTGGCGGACAAGCCCGTTGCCAAACAGCGGTTTACTAACCTCGAATACCAAATTATCCCGAGGATCGGATATCGCAACCCCAATCCCGGCCAGTTTCTTCTTCCCACCCTCCTCTTCATCGCTCACCAAGCCCTTGAAATACAGCCGGAACACCGCAGCGGCGGAGGCGGAGGCCGAGGCCGAGGACGAGCCCTCGCCGAACGGCCTCTGGAGATAGTCACCGCGGTCGGCCCACTCGTCGTCGGACACGGCGGCGATCTCCGCCGCGAAGCGCTGGTCGTGAACCCGACGCGCTAGGTCCTCCCGCTCCTGCAGCGCGAGCGTCTCGATCCTGCCACGATCGCCGCCCCCGCCGAGGACTCCGCGCCGCGACGAGGGAGCGGAGGAGGAGGAGGGTTCGAGGGTGAGAGAGGCGGCGAGGGCTTCCTGGAGCTGGAGGCAGAAGGCGAAGTCTAGGTCGGACTCGAAGGTCTTGTCCGCCATGAAAGCCGTCGGAGAGAGAGCGAGAGTGTGAGACTTAATTTTTTGTTTTATTTATTTGATGATATATTTTAGGTGGAAAGTGGAAAGACTCGGTGGGTATCTTCATGTTTGCATTATATTATGATGCATGCTAGCGTCATCGTGGCCGTCTATTGTGGTGGGTCCCAGGTGGGACCCTACCACGATGTATCAGACGCTACGCGTCTGACGCTAGTAAAATTCTTATATTATATTGTGCTTTGGTAATCGGAGGGGAATAATTTTGTACGCGTTCCGTATTGTGTACTTGAGGACGATTTTTATACAAGTTTTTAGTATGTAACAATTTTGGGTCGGGTTGTCGGATTGGGTCGTTGGTTGATCGGGTTATCGGGTTCCATGCACACCCCTATTATATACTCTTCTTATACTTCGTCTTACAAAACTATCACTTTGCGTTTTTCCTTTTTTAAAATAAGTGACGAGTGATTACCAAATATGTTCTATATTTTTTAAAATTTTAAAAACAATATAGCAAAAACACTTTCAAATTTTTATTTATAAAAATAAAAAAAATAAAAATGTTATCAAATATATCCATAATTATTCAGTGATTTATGTCGCATAACTTATATTTTAATATTATCCATGTATTAAGGAAGAAAATATGGCATTAAATGCAAATAATAATTTAAAATGTGGCATTCTATCATTTGCTCTTAATTATTTGTTGATTAAATTAATTAATTATAGAGATTATACGAAGCATAGTCTCAATTGATACGCTATTAATAATTTATTCCATGATGGTGTGTGCTTATTTAATTTATATCCATATTTATACTGTAATTATAGGGAGTGAAAATTAAAAGTGCACCATAAAATATTAAGTGTTGTTGTAAACTAATAGTGTGTAAAAAAAATTCATTACTTTCAAAATCTCTCATTATCCCATTATTGTGGCAAAAATATTTGATAGATGCATCTAAGTTTAGAATACAGGTCACTTTTATAAATCATGCCATATTTTTTATTAATAAATCATTGTTTTGTCATCTTTCCTATCTTCTTCATTTTTAAAACAAAAGAGTAATTTGGTTAAATTTGCTACTAAATGTAATTTACATGCAACTTATAGAACTAATATTTTTCAAATGAGTATTTTGATAAATGCCCATTTTTTGACACATTAATATTATATACTCAGTTTGTGTAGTACTTTTATTTTATTTCCATACTTTTGTAATATAAACATATAGTAGAAATCAGGGAGCACACCATTCAAAATTTTGAAAAATGCAACTTCTAGACCATTTGTCTTGAAAATTATCATTTTAAAAGAAATGTTGTAGTCCATATCACATTTTAATAGTGAATTTGACCAAATTGCCCATTTATTTTAGATAATTATTAAAAAAATAGTTATTTTCTTTAGGTGAATTAAAAATATGGCCAATGTTTTTATTTAGTAAGAAAATAGTCATCAAATAATTATGGATAATAAAGTTCATTCATTCATATTGTACTTGGACCATGACTATTATGCTTAATATTTTAAACATTGACTAAAGTTTAAAAAGCCTTTTCTAAAATAACCTATTTAACTAATTCACAGTCTCTTTTACAAATTAAGAGGACAAAAGGGGAGATGAGAGGGGTAAAATAGTAATTTGTCGATAGAATGTAACTTACAACTGTGGTATGGATTGCAAACTTCGACTACAAATGTGGCATTAAATTGAATTTTCTCCACAACTCGGGGAATAATTAATAAGAGGCACTTAGAATTTTATTTATTTATTTATTTTTTTTACAATTAACTCTTTTCAAATTTGGAAAACGTTAGAAAATATCACTTTTGAATAACTTGTTTTAAAAGTTTTCACCTTAGAAGATAAGTTGCGATTATCTTTTAATAGTGAATTTGACCGAATTGTCTTTGTTTTCCTTACAAATAAGAAAGACTCAAAAATAAAAGAAGAGAAATTAGTATTTTATTTATGAAAAAAGTAACATAACATGTAATAAAGGTAGAGTTTCAAAATAAAGCCATTCTTGATGCTACTTAGTAATTTATACTCTAAGTAGTGTGCTCTTTTTTTCTACTCTATATTTGTAATATAAATTTTGAGGTATAAATTAAAGTGAAATACATACCCTATATATTGTGTAAAAATGAGTTATTCCTCAAAATCCCCCAACGGCATGCTAAAAGGGCATTTTCCCGTTAGGGCAGTGTCAAATTGGCCCACTATCCCAACGAGTAGGCTTAACCCAATAACAATAAGCAATTGGGCTTTACTTTAAGCTGTTCACAACGTTTCGCCTACCTCCAATTGGAGGCCCCAAATACAAAGTTGCTGCAAGCAAATACAATAGAGGGGGATATTTTGAAACATACCTCTCCCCACCCAATAATTTTTATTTATGTTGTTAAGAAAAAAAAAAAAATCACACCCTCTCCCTTTCTAAATCATAATTTAGACAAATATTTATTGGATAAAACAGAGAAATACCTAAATTTACTCAATAATAAAAATTAATACCAAAACTTTTGAAGTAATTGAGCTTCTAGTAATTTCGCTAATTACTTGCACACTATTTTTGGTAACTAAGTTAATTACCACCACTTACCACTATGTAAGTAATTCAATCATTTGGGGTATTTTGTTATATTTTTTAAAAGACTGAGTATTAATTTAAATTGGATATTCACTATCATTTCTAAAAAAAAAAACACAATTAATTAAAAATAAATGGGGTATAAACTTTCAAATAGCATATTTGGGAGTATAAATAGAGATGCGATTAGAAATAGGTTTGGATCAAGTTTTCTCCAACAAAGAAGATGCTTGGCTGTTCCAATATATTTTGAGGCCGAGCCTAATTTCGATGGGTTTAACTTCCAATGTCCCAAAAAGTAGATGAACTTCATTGCAAAAAACTTCATTAGATGACGGTACTTTTTCTAATGTCCTAAAAAATGGCAATGTTATTAACTAAAACCTAATTCTCTTGAAATCCCATAATAAATGTGAAATAGTTAACTAGGAATGTTCATCCAATACAAGTAATGCGTGATTTTTTTTTTTTGGGTTCAATTACAACAAATTAATCAGCATAAAGATGATTGTTTCTAACATCCAATTAATCTAGTTTTTAGGTGCAATTTTCACAATTTTCAAATCCAATTAGCACAATCAATAAACGTGTCTAATATACATACTCATTCACAGTAGTAACAAATTATTGATGCTAAACATAGCGTGATATAATGTAGTTTCTAGTTTAGTGTTGACATACTGGGGATTGGACTGGTTGTTCATAAATATTTATTTATCTACACCTTTTAATATTGATCTGAAATCCACCAATTAGATTTAGATGACGTTATTTTTATTATTTCTCCGAAACACATCAAGGAGACTACTACGTCTTGAAAAAATTATCCAACAATTTGAAAAGATATATATGCATACGTACATATAATACGGCTGAATTTGAAATCACCGGTATCTACGAAAATCTTTGAACGCCCTATTCTCAAATTAAACACACCTCAAATTCAAATTGAAATCTTTCATATATATATATATATTTATATTCAATTTTGTATATAAATAGTTATTTCTCACTTTGATTGGACATATAACAAGTAAATGTCTAAAAAGGTGGATTACCCTCCATTTACTATTTATGCATAAAACAAAACGACACACTTCTTTCATAGTTGAAAAGAAGCAAGAAAATATATTCATGAAAATAAAAAAAATAAAAAAAAAGAAAAAAAAAGTCCAAAAGCCGACAGTTCAGTTGTTTAGTCCTCTGTCCATTTGTTCTAAGTTTTCTAACTTCCATTACCTAACAAAGTTCTTCATCACATGATGGTATATATTAACACGTGCCAATTTGCCTTGGACATTTTTTTTTTTCCCTCTATAGTTGGGTGAATATTTTCTAGTCCCCAGTTAGGCATTACAGTAAAATTTAGATAGTTAGCAAGACCGGTAAAAATTTTAGAGAAATTATCTCGGTATTTTAGTCTAGGAAAAGCACACTACAGCTCATGCTCATCCTTAAAAATAAGATAAAGATTAACATATTACACTAAAAAAAATGTGACTAAATAGAATTAATGACGAATGTAATACGTAGATAGACAGAGTGTTGTTTTTTCCACATTGAGTGGTTTCAAATCATCTAGCGTTGATTTGTGGCCATATATACTTAAGATTTTGTTTTTGGTACAATCTCATCACCGATATATGAATTTTATAACGAATCGTTTCAAATCTCATACATAAGTTTCCTTGGAACTGAAAATGATATGTTTGTTATGAATGAAAATCATGATTATTTTGACTGACATGTATATAAATACCTAGCTGTATTAATCCTCATTATCGTGCACTCGTCGCATTCTACCTAGTAATTAGCAAGCACAGGAATAATATAATATTATAAAATTTATTTTACAACTAGTAGTACTGTCTAAACTATCAAAGTCTAATAAGGCACTCTTATATCATATACCACTTAACTTCTATTCTTATGAAGCTATGCATATCTAATTTAAATGCTTATTTATTTATTTATTAACGAATGGCCTCGTTTAATAGTTCTGTGTATTTTGATAATATTTAATAAATAAAAGGGCACATATTTTTTTCTAAAAAATATATGGAATGACATAATTCAAATTAATCAAGTTCATCGTATTTATACATAATTATATGATTTAAAAAACACTATTGAGATTGTTATACACATGAAAGTAGAATTGAAAATTTAATATATAGCTAAGACATTATAATTCCTTAAATTATAGTTATGGACATTGATATTATTATATATACAAATATACTTACTTAAAAAGAAACATTGCTTGATCACTTGAAGTTTTGAAAATATTACTGCTACTAGTTGACTCTACAAGTAATATAATATATATATATATATATATATAAATATTTATATACATATAACAAGTTTTAAAAATATTAATAATTTATTGAATTATTTTTTCTTATTTCACCAAATACTTGTCTTGTGTGTAAATTTAATTTTAAATTATTATTATTATAAGTATTTGTTAATAAGTATAATATTCAAATTACTATCAATTTTGAAGAAGAGCAAATACCTCGTGAATTCTTTTTAATATAGTTAGAATTTTTTTTTTTGGTATGAAAAAATTATTAATTGATATACCAAATGGGTCACATGAGATTGTTTTTTGTAATGTGTTATCTTATACTTATTTAGCCGATAATTAATTCAGCACTTTAAATTCGAGTAGGGATCGACAAAAAGTATTATTTGATAAAGGTTATTAATAAATTATTGAGGTTTTACTGTGTGTGTGTATATATATTTAATAAGAAACATTGCTTGAGTTTAAGTTTTGAAAATAATAATAATAGTGCTGCTAGAATTGACTCTATGAGTTGGATATATATTGAATTAAAATGAAAGAAGCCAAAAAGGTTAGTACTCAGTGGCTGTTAAGAAAGTATAAGACAAAGAGCGTCGGTAATATAGGCAATTAATTCATTCGATTATGGTCAATCGACATGATTATCTACTAGGTCTCATAGTTTTGACCAATAATTTTATGTAGATTTTGTAAATCCCTATCTCTTTATATAAAGCATGAGGACATATACATGCAACCTTTTGATGGCTTTCTTTTGATAGACGATCTTATCTTATAATTTTTTCCCCATTGTTTGGTCAAAAAAATATGTCTACCTTGGAGACTTTCGTTTCAAATATTGCTGAATATATTTAGCAATTTATTTAGCTTTTGAAAATAACACGTATTAGATTATTTAGTTGTTAATTAACCGCTCCTCCATCAATGCATTTATAATTCGGTGCGCATGGAATGCTTTTTAGCTTTCACAAGGATAATTACTTCACAAATTACATCCTCTATATTTTTTTTCGCAGATAAATTTTTATGTTCAGGAATTATTACAAAATTTTCTATTGAATTTGAAATATTTATTTTCATAACCCTTCCATTAGTTAATCAAATTAAGAAAATTTAAGGTGTGTGAAGTAACGCATTTATGATCTTGCTAAAAAAATACGGTACGTACTAAAATGCTGGAATATTGATAGTCCTTTAGAAATGTTTTCGAGTATAAAAAACAAGCTCTAACAGAAGAATATTTTGAAGTTGTACTACTATATATACGTGGTCAAAACAAATTAACTTGTGCAAAATATATGTCCATTAATATTTTGCTTGGATGTACGTATATAATATATATATTTGAGCTAAGGTAGATGAGTTTGAAAAGGAGGATATCAACTTAGTTGGTAAGCTTTTTTTTTTTTTATTCAGACGTGTGCCAGATTTGTTTGATACGTTCCTATCAGAACTTTGCATATATATATATATATATATATAAAAGTATAATGTACTTTAATTTGTAAATGCATATATATCTCTAGCTAACGTGGCGATATATCAACCAATTAACGAGGCAGGATATTACGTATACTCAAAATAATTATATAATCTAATTAACATGTATATATAGGGAAATTAAAATGCACTTCATCATGTTGAATATATACGTAAATATATGTTGGAATAAGTGTCTCAAAAACACTAAAACTTCTTTAATTTAAGTGTAAACATGGCGGTCAATGCCAAAGCATGGTTATGTTCAAAGCATGAGTCGCAGTTTAAAGCTGACTAAACTAATTTTCTGTTTCTTTAGCAAAATAATAAACAAATAAAAAAGATTACGTTGTCACACAATAAGTCAACCTTATAGTATGTGAAATGTGATATTGCCGGCTTCTACTTTATGAAGCCTAATTTAGAACAAAAAATAAAAGTAATAAAAACATGATACGTGATACATGTAAAAGTTTTTTTTTTTTTTTTCAAAGCAGCAAGTACATTAACAAAAATGAAAAGAATAGGCAGGACAAAAAAAAAAAAAAAAAGGAGAAGGCTTCTAGTTTGTTCTTTTAGTACTTCTTTTTGAAAAAAAAAATTTTTTTTATGGAGTTTTCCATACATTCATTTATAATTCAAAAACAACGTCTTTGTGTTCCCATTTCATATTCTCTTTGTTAGCAGTTTTTTAGGTTAGAATTACTTTTTTGCTTTTTCAAACAAGGATGCGATTTAGTACTAAACTTGATCTTTTTGAAGCCACTTGTACTCGTCTCACCCATTATTACTTTATAAATTCTAAATTAAAAAAAAAAAGAACATGTCTATGTTTGGACTCTATAGTCTTGTTCGATATTCTTTTTATTTTTTTTAATAATATACATGCCTTTCTCTTCTATTTGCCTATGTAGCTAGTCTTATCATGCTACAATTTTTTTTTCACTAAGTTTGGTTAGGTTGTGACTCTTAAGCTAAGCTTTAACCTAATACCACTAAAGGAAATGATGTAGATTGATCTAAACCCGCTACAGGATTAAAGATTCATAATATATTGACTTGTAACAATTTCTTTTTTTGTCTTTTCAATTATATATCAATGTACTTGCATATATCACACGTATGAATGTGTGTGATCATTAAAAAAATTATAATAAACGATCTGCCCAAATATTTCATAATATTGTAGACATTAACATTATGTACTGTGTATCTACATACTACATATATAATATATCTCAACATGAAATTGTGTCATGCACATTGACAATAATTAGGTGAGTTAGGCAAATATTCCGTTTTAAAGGTACACTTTTAAATAATAGTCCTAGTTTCAGGAAAAAAAAATATTTATAACTAATGATGACAAAAAAATATATCAGCATAACAATGTTAAGTTTACAGCGACAAAAATGGTTGAGAAAGTAAATATATATATACACTTATATAAATAGCTATTTTTTAAAAATCAAATTGGAAAAAAATAAATATTTATTATATATAAAGAGACTAGCCTTTGGTATGCATTTTCCAGTCAATTATTCTACAAAAGTTAGCTAGAATTTTTTTTTTGTTTTTTGTATTTTTCTTTAATTGTCACGCTTTCAAGATCGATCGTTCATGGCTTAATTTCTATACATATAATATAAACGCTGTACAGTACTGCTAATGTATCATAAGCATCAATTGCTCAAACACCTCATTGGCATGTAAAAGGTGGAATAACATGATTTACGTGATATATTTGAGAAAACCCAATTCATGTTAGCTTATTAATTAGTTGTTTTTTCAATGTAAAACTTTGTCGTTTTAGACGAATTATAATTTGTTGGCTTTCGCTAGAGTACATAGATACATGAAACATCTTATCCAATCATATTAATTTGTAGGACAAACAACTGAGCATATTTGTTTGCTTGTTTTTTTAATACGTCAGTACGTACATAGATAAATTAAGATTCCAATAACTATTTTGGACCTATTAATTAGCTGCCCTGTCTGCATGAATCACGATCTACACCTATACCTAATTACCTATACCATAATATCATTACTTATAATACATAGAATTATGCATGTGGTGATATCATTATAGATGTGAAATATACATGACGTTTTATTTCACCAAAAAAAAATAAATATATATATATATATATATATATACACACATGACGTTAATTATTTTATGAGAAAAAGATCATATTTAGTATATGTGATATTTTTGTTAAATTATTTATTAATGTATATATGTAGTAATGTAACATTTGTTTATTAGAGAAATTATAGTGAATAATTAATTTTTAACACTTAATTGAAATTAATACTCAATTTTTAAAAAATATAATAAAATATCAAAGTGATTCAATTACTTACATATTGATAGGTGGTGGTAATTAACTTAGTTACCAAAAAATATGTGTAAGTAATTAACGAATTGGCTAGTTACTCGTTTACTTACTTCAAAACTTTAGGTATTTCTTTTTATTGTTGTGTCAATTTGAGTATTTTCTTATGGGCTCATTAGCAAAATGACCTGTTAAAATAACATCTTTTAAGAAAATGATCTAACTATCTAAAAATTAAGTTATTAGCCTCAAGCTCATGTGGACTGTCCAAAATACCCTTATTTGCCCAAATTTTGTTACAATCTGTAACAAATATTGTTACGAAATGTAACAATACTTGTTACGACATGTAACAAATGTTGATACAAATCGTAACAAATAAATATGTGATAAAAATGAGATATTTCACCTAAATTTAGTTATAATCTGTATCGTAACAATATTTGTTACAACAAGTAAGAAATGTTAATACAAAGCGTAACAGACAAATGTGTGATAAAAATTAAATATTTTGTTATATATGTGTATCAAAAGTTGTTACCTATTGTAACAAAATTTGGACGAATATGGGTATAATTTTGGGCAGTCTGGATGTATGTGAATGGGCCTGAAGGCTAATAACATAATTATGACAAACTCATGTCAATTCCTTAAAACTAAAGCTAAAAACAGGCTATTTAGCTAAAAATCTTTCACCATTTGTTATTATATATATATATATATATATATATATATATAATCATCATTTTGACCTTTATATATGATATTATCAATTTTCAAGAGAAAGTGGAGTCATAAAATTACTCATGCATAATTGAGATAGGAATTTGTGGCATAAAAATTAAACCACCCAATTTTAGTATTCTATTAATCCTCATCAAACATTCTATTATATTAATTAATCCTTACAGATTCATAAACGGTCCAAGCTAATTGGATTAATAAAAACTGTTGCAAGATTTTGCATTCAACAAGGCGCGAATACATGATCCATTAAAGTCAATCCCTATCTTAATTTGTATTGTTATTATTAATGGATTTTATTAGACTTGGCACAAACCTTTTCACTCTGCTACATACAGCTTAACATGACATATATTATATATGGCTTGGAACACTATACAAAGTTTCATTTTAAACTTAGATCTCTTTGATAGTTGATTTTTTTTTTTCATATTTAAAAACAAAGAATGATCAACGTTTAGCTATAATAATACATAAGAGAACTAATAATACATAAGAGAACTAAAGACATATATATAAAAGCATATCATTATGTAATTAAATGACTGATTTTTTTAATTAATTCAAACTTTGATTATTTTTTTTAAAACATCATTACAAATGACTATTTACTCAATTATTTTTTAAAAAATTTAGTTACAAATATTAGTGATAAGTATTTTAGTCAACACAATAGTTCCAACTAAATAAGTTTTTGTGCTTAAAAGTGTATTAGTAACTAGTATATATAAATAAGTTGTGACATAAATTATTATGTAGAGATCTTAAAAAAAATAGCCGATAATTAATTTACGTACTTGTTAATTTTATTGCTGTAAATTTTTTATTTTATTTTTACAATGATAATAAATTTACTTACACGTTTATTATTTAATTAAAACTCACTCTTACAATTGTATTTACCAATTTCTTTTGAAAAGTCACCTATAAACATGCATCTAAATAGTTGACATGCTAAATCATATATATATCGAGTTAATGTAGGCTTTTTTTTTTTTTTTTAACTTTGGAAAACTACTTTATCTTTATGGCACTACTTTCCATTTATGAACATCATTCCAAGGTACTAGTTTCTTTTTTTTTGCCCTTGTAGTATAGAGTTTATTTATGCCTTGTTTGCCTTCACCATTCTTCACATTTCATTTCATTTTATTTTTTAATTTTTATAATCTTAATGCAATATTCTTAAATCTCAAACATTTATATCACATCAAAATTTGCAAAAAAGCATATATGTATATATATTTATATTTATTACAATGTTATATACCATACGTACACACGCATCTATATATAATCATAAATGTGTATACACGCATTCTAGTAACTTTTCCATATTAATAGAACTATATGATTTATGTGTATTATATACATATAGTACACATAAATCATACTAGAGTTATACTCCCACATGCCAGCATGAACTAATAAATACTCACATCGTATCTATGGTTCCATTATCCTCTTTACACAGGCCATGTTCTTTAGGGTCCATTGTTTTCAACTTCAAATGATGGCACTATACATAATTACATATATACTATCTCTAGCTATTGTACACAATTTTTGTTCGTCATACTAAAAAACAAAATAGAAAAAGTGATCATCATAGCATTGACTTCCCGTCTCCAAACTCATTTCTGTTATGTATATTACCTTTCTAAACAACACAAATTAGAAAAAAAAAAAAAAACCTAATATAAAGTTAGAAAATGAAAGAAGGGATGGTCTTTTAAGAGTTTAGGGGTTTGGTTAATGTGATCATATCGTCTATAAGATGTACATTTTAAGTCAAAAAAAAGACTTCGTGTTCCCGTTCAAGCATAGAAAATTATGGCATGTTGGGTTAGACATATATATTTTTTTAAAGATTTTATTGTCCATTTTCAGAGAGAGAGAGAGCATCGAATGAATTGCCGACAAGTGAAGATCTTTTGTTGGTCCATGAGTGCTAAAGATCAACCCACGCACGTGGATCGCACGTGACTATAATGATGTCCAAGCCCAAAAAACGCGTTAAGGGACAAAAAGAAAAGGCCAAATAATATTATTACTAGCAAAGAAATTAACCATCAATTAACGTGGCACGTGTGACGTCAGTCATGTGTGGCTGAACTCTGAAGAGACCAAAAGCAAAATCATCATTTCTTTCTTTGGTTAACGAAATGGGGCCAAATTATCCGATAGGCTATTATAATATTCTTTTAAATGATTATTGTAAGGGAAGAAAAAAAAAAAAAGGAGATTAACAACATACTTTTGTCACGGAGATAGGGACATTGGTTGTAGTAAATAATTGATTAGAACGCGTTGTATTTGCTAAACTGTACACACTAGAGAGTTTAAGAATTTTGTGTTTGTTCTTTTTAATTTTTATTTATTTTCCTTTTTCATCAGTTTATTAATAATTAAAATTTCTCAACTATGACTATGTGAGAAATTAAGAGTAACATTAATATAATTTATATAGAAGAAACTCTTTATAGATAGTTGCAATATCAATTATCTTTATTTCCGGACTCAAATGATAATTTGCAAATAATTTTTTTTTATAAAAAATATAAAAAAAATCGAAAAATACCAATAAAAATGCATGTATGTGCGTGTGTGTATGTATACACTTTAATTACAGCCCATCGATCGTAGTGGCTTCCAGATACGTATCCAACATCTTTCTGTTCTCAAACATTAGGTTTCATTGTCAATCAAATCGTTGAAAAATACTGGAAATGAATGTGTATATATAGTGTTATTTTTTTTAACTACAAAAAACTAAATAACATGCATGTATCTAAGATGTAAATATTATGTATTCTCTAACGCACACATATTGTCACATTGACGTATTGAAAACGTGGCATATATATATTTATTTATTTATTTATACGAAAATGTGCAGTTTTTTTTAACGGTATGTATTTTGTCGAAATTATTCTTTGTATAGTTGTAGTTAAATTGATCACACGCGCACAAAATTAAATACACATCATGTATGTGTGTTAAATAATAACAATAACAATAATAATAATAACAAGAATAATAGCTTGCATACTATATATGCGCGTATGACTTTTAGTGTCTGTGATCTAGAAACTTCCAATATTTCTGAATTGAGCTATATTATATAACCACTACTATATTAGCTTTGTATTGAAGAATTGAATTAGTCATTAAGACGTTATATAATAAATAAATATATATATATATATATATATTTATATTTATGTAGGCACAATATATATATATATATATATATGTATGTATTTAACATGCTGTGATGACTGATGACACAATATTGCTTGACTTGAGATACTTGTGAGCTTATAAATTCTGTCTTGCAGACCGACCAATGAAAAAACAAAGCAATCCAGAGATGTGTCAAAAGCTGGTTCAACAGAGAATTGATAGACATCAATGTGTTTAAAAGTAATTATAGTAGGTGACCAAAAAGTTTGTTTAGGATTCCATAATCAGCATACAAGTAAAATAATGATCCTTGCCATTACCACAAACAGTGCATCAAAATATTCTCTTATGATTTTCATTACTCAAAGGAAATTAATATTACATGGAGATCATATTGGAGGGGAAAAAAAAAAAAAAAGACCACTTCTAGCTTTTCAACAAAGTGATTAGCTAGGATCATTCTTGGCTTACATATTTTTCCCTCCTTTAATTAATGATCTCTTGCTACACCATATATATATAGTCCTAAGACCTATTAATGTAACATAAGATTCTAAAGAATTATTATTGATACTAATTATAATTAAGTTCCCTCATGTCCATCAGTTTCTCCCTTTGGAGAATTTCATCGGAACATATTTTCTTTTCTTGAAATTCAACTTAAGCTATTCTACATATAATATAATATATGGGATGGTAATTAACTAAACACTTTGATGATATGATGAGCATGACAATTATTGTTTATGATCATGTCCAAAGTGGTTCCCACATTGAGCCTAGAATATTATTGTTATCTTCGAGGAAGCTAAGGCCATTATTGCTTTGGTTGTTGGTGATCATGAGACTTGGTGTAGTGGTGATCATATTGTTGAATATTGATCCATCAAGGGCTTGTTGTTGTTGTTGTTGTTGCGGTTGTGGATTAATATGATGATTAAGTGGGGAATCATAATATACTTGTTGGGACTGTGCCAAATCCATGCAAATCAAGGCCATAAGGTTGGCTTGTTGGCACTGCATGTTCACAACCTCAGCTTGTGCTTTGGCCAATTGCGCTTGCAGCTCGCTAACCTGCTTTTGGAGCTGGCAAATCGCTCCCGCGCACCCGTACACGGGGTCCCTAATTCTCGCGCTCGCCTCGTACACCATGCTGCTAACAGCGTCCGCTCTCTGGGATTCGGGTAGTTCCTAAAAAGAGAGGAAAATAAGGCGTCTATTAATTAATGTCAATAGTGATGCATAACGTTGCTCTTTAAAAAGTCAGATAAAATCTTTGATTAAAAAGGACTAACGGATTGATTTTCTATTGGTCAAAGTTAGAATTTTTTAAAGTAGGCTCTAGTACCCCTGTATCGTGTGAACAGTCAATTCCTTTACTTGTAAAAGCTTTCAAATATGGATTCTTCAATAAACAAACAAAAGTTTAATTTTGATGAAAAAGTAAGCCTCCAAATTCATGTGTGTATGCATTTTATTTCCGTACCCAAAAGACCCACGGCACTGCAAAGCCAATGAAAAACGGTGTTCATTTATATAAATTGTAAATATGGCTTAACTAACTCTTAATAAAGAAATTATTTGTAATCCGCAAGTCAAAAGTAAATTATTAAAGGAAGTGACAAGTAACCTAAAAGCAAGGTCACTAGCTCTTGTCTCATAAATTCTTGACCGCCATCTATATTGGTTATAGGCCCACTTATATTCGGCTATCAAATTGTCAACATTGAGATACACACACATACACGGAATATGTCTGTATATTATACGTATATAATTGTCCCTTACAAACAGTTACAAATATACCCACTAACAAAATTAATTACCAAGATTCCATCAAATCATAACAATTCATTACATGTTGTATATCATATATATCAATAAACCTTAGTGTCCACAACGTTCAACAAATTAAATTATATTAATTATGATAAGTCTAGACTCTAGATAGAGAACTTGATTCAAACACACTAGAAAAAAAAATTTAACCTAATTATTATGTCATTGGTCATCATAAAAACAAATATAAAGATAAACAAAAATGCCAAGCATTACTATTGTCACTTAATAAATTATTATTATTTTATTCAATTACATACTATAATAAAATTCTTTATATATTTTTAAGTCGTAATATTTAAAAGTATATATAATAATAATACCTGCAAGAACTTAATGATGTTACTGGCGCCAAAGACACGGTGGGCAATGGTGAACTTGGCCGGATCTGTGGGCGGGAAATACGGCGCCAACACGCATTTATCGGCGCACCTGCGCCGCAGGATCTTGCAGGCGGCGCAGGGGCTGATCACTACGGGCGGGCTCGGGCTCAGGCTCGGGTTCGGGTTCGGGTTCGGGGTCGAAGGAGGAGATGAAGATGAAGAAGGGGACTGAGAACCGGACCTGCAGGTTGCTGAAGTGGTAGTTGTAGTAGTAGTAGTGGTGGTGGCGGTGGTGTTGGTCTCGGTACTACACTCCATTGTTTTTTTTTTTTTTTTTTCTTTTTGTTGTTGTGATATATGTGGATTATTTTGAACAAAATATAATATGTATTTTTGAGTGAATGTGATATAAGAGAAGATAAAGAGAAAAGAAGAGAGAAATAGGTGAAGTGGGGTTATGTTATGAACGCAAAGAAGGGTTTATATATAAGTAGAGGCCTAGCTAGCTGGGGGTGTGACTCACGTCTCACGGCAAGCGTCAAGATTAATGATATCACTATTATTCCAACATGACCCCATAGCAACAATTGACAGAGTTAATAGTAACTTTGAATATTATAGATGCGAAAAAAAAAAAAGGGACGCTGTTTTTATGTGGATGTGGCTTTTTTTATTACTTTTTCGTGTCATTTTTTTATTATTTTCAAATCCGTTAGGTTTTGATTTTACCTTCACTTTTGGATTATTGTTCGGAGGAAATGTGATTTATTTGTCCTGCCATTAGAAACTTAACGTTATTAACATCCAATAATAATAATAATAATAATAAAATGGAATGTTTCCAGGTAACTACAATGAGGAGACTACTCAAAACTATGTTTTATATTATATAGTTCCGTTTCGAAGTTTATTCTTTACTCAGTCCAAAGTTCAAACATAAAATGCAAATAAGAGAAACTAATTAATCAATTAATTGAGTAGTATGTGTTATGGTATTTGATTAGTTGTTAGATATTTAGATTTTCTTAACTCAGTGTGCGGTTGTAGATTTTAGAAAAACAAAAAGAAATAGAGCACACAATTATTTATAAATAAATGGGAGAATTGCAAAATAAGGTCATTTTTTGTGTCACTTAATAATCTATACCACAAGTGATGTGTTTTCTTTATTTTCGTTTTATGTTTGTAGTGTAAATTTTGGATAATAAAATAAAAGTGCAATACACACATGAGACATAGATTATCATTTTAACAAAAGATGGGCATTTCTCAAAATCACCTTATTTAAATTGAAGAAAAAATTTGATCTCAAGTTTTGTCAATAATAGAAAGAATGGATAGAAAAAATTTTAAGTCGATTTTTAGCATTAATAATATACCCTTTTAAGTCTCTTGTTTTTCTCCATGTTTTCACATTTCATTTGTATTCCCGCATGGCACATCCTATATTTAGAAGTTCTTTGCTTTCTTTTTTTTTTTTTTTCCTGAAATCTTTATTTTTCTTTGAGCTTACCTCCTCCCATTTCTTGTGGAAGATCTATATTCGTTTTTTGCTGCAAATTCTATACTAATTGCCTAACTTTTTTTGTACTACTAAACCTTTCAATTCAAGAAAATTCACTCTTTCACAAATCTCTCCGATCGACTCCCCAATTTTGTTGGACTAGTCATCTACCTTAGTTTCAACGAAAGCAAACAAAATAGGAAAGTCTAATGACATTTCTAAGACGTTCGTTTAGATAAGAATGGTAAATTAATGGGTGACATCTTAAAGTTTGGTCAGATTCCATAATGTCACCGTATAAAACAATAAATTAATTTGTTGGAATACGGCTATCTTGAAAAAAAAAAAAAAGGATTTAACTTAAATTTATTTTGATGGAATGAGAATAAAATGAAATAATAATTTATATTTTTGTAGGAAAAAAAAATATTATATATAAGAATACAGTTCTATTGTATATGAGAATCACATTCTTTAGACAAATATATGGAAAGACCATTTTTTCTTAGTGCTACGTAACTACTTAAAATACTCTTTTTTTTTTTTTTGGTCTAAATCACTAGTTTAAAAATCTATTATTTACTTTATTTTTCATTTAATACGTCATAACACATAAAACTAGTAAGGTTATTCTTATCAAATTAATTATTTTTTATTTCATATTCCAACAAAACCAACCAACATGAGATAGTAATTCAAGTATTGATTAAATTGATCAATTAAACATTAGAATTTGAACAATATTTTCATTTTCATTGCTGTGTAATCTTATTTCTATTCCAATTCTTAATTTATTCCACCAAACCAAACATATATCCTTAGATATAATTAAAACTAGCCTTTAATTTATCTAGACTACACCTATAGAAAACCAGCACCACAAAATAATGATGATTAAGTTTAAACCCAAATTAGAATCCAAGAAAGAAAAAAAGAATATATCCAATGATAATACTTCTATTTCTTCCTTTTCTCAAATTTTCTGTAGATACTGGCCCTACAACGAAATAACTATATAAATAAACTCGATAAGACTTAAGGAGCTAATGACATTAGTAATAATTAAATTAGAGAAACAAATATAGTTGTTCAAAAAAAAAAAAAAAGAAAAGAAAAACCAACTCCTCAACTCTCAAGTGGTCCACAGTTGAAACTAATGATTTTGGAGCCTTTGCGATTTTGCCAAGTGTGGTTCAAGTATAGCTAAATCAGTTAATCAAAAAGAGTACTTTACTGGGATTTTGGTGAGGATTGAGAGTCTGTTGCTTCCATTGAGACAGCAACAATTTTCTACTTCTCTAACTACCACCTAATTAGCTGCCCATTTATTGAGAACGACCCTAAATCTCCCCACTAAATCATGTGTTTGTTATTTTAATATATATATATATATATATATATACACACACACATATATGTAATCATGATATTTGATGAAAATATTCGAATTGGCGTTTTATATATTATGAAACTATCTGGCATATGTTCATCTATGCAAAGTTAGTATGTATATGTTCATGTTTAAAAAACATTACGAAATTATTTTTTTTTTTAAAAGTTAGATTCTGACCATGTTTTGTTAGATTTTCATATATATACTTTTGATTATATATATATATATATATATATATGATTGATTGATCACATTAGAACTTCACGTAGCATCATTCTAAAACAGATATCTTGTCAAATTTGTCATCTGGGGTTTAGGGTATACACTGTAGCAGTAGAGAAATAAATCTTTAAATCTTAGATTTTTTATCATATACATTTTTAAGAAGTACATTTTTCATAAATTCCAATATACATAGATGTTACGAAAATTAATTGCAAAGAAATGAGAATTAAAAGTACGAAATCAAAGATGGAAATCCGAGACGAGAATAAATCTCAATTTTCATATCGTGAGCTTTTGGCCGAACCACATACTCTAACAACGGATTTATAATATAACTTTAACAAAATGCATTTTATAACCGATCACAGATTCAACACCTTAGAGGAGAATCTCCAAAAACGATATAGTAATAATAATTATATATAATGTACCAATAAGTGGATTTTTTGGAGGGACAAAGTTGGTGAGAGCTGGTCAGCTCGTTGCGCGCATGAAATAAGAAAATTGCGCTAAATTTTTTTAAGTCCAAAGCTGCCATTGACGATTTGCAGTCCATTATTATAAGAAGGAAAATTTAATTATCTAAATGATTTTAGGTTTCGGGTTCTTCCTATATATATATATATATTCCAAGCCTCAGAAGTAGACCTAGTTTTTCCACTTAATATAATATATATATATATACATATATATATATATATATATTGAGGTGGAAGCAGTTGGACTTGTTCTAATTTCATTCTCTCTTCTATTATGAAAATATTATCTTATCTCTTCCACCACACAAAATTCTGTATTCCTCTCAGTCTACATAAATATATATATATATATATATATATATATACGTGTATATATCTTTCTCTCTCTAAAAAGAGTCTATTGCGTGTGGACCTTAAAATTTAAATACCCCATAGTCTTTGCCTTTCTATTATTCTTCTCCTCCACTAAGAGAAAGTTCTCTTTTTTTGTTAAAACTGAGTTCATATTGATACAATTAGCAATGTAAAATCAAAACAAGTTCGTTTACATTCTTCATTCCCAGCAAAAACCCACCTCATATCCCATCATTGGGACAATGAAAAAGTGATTATGATTTATGACTAACAAATGTTTAAATAAGATAATGTTAATTTCTCCAGAAGAATACGAACAAAAAAAAAAAAGGTCAAAATTTTTCCAGTTGCCAGCTCCGCTTGGCCTTTGAAATGTTGTTAGAACTTGGATATCACTTATCAAAAAAAGAAAAGAAAAAAAATCTAGAAATGTCATACTCAGTTTGAACAGTCTTGGATATAATTTTTTTCAAAGTGCACTAGTATGATACGGCATTGGTACTTAAGCAGTCACCTTTTGGTCACAACCTGATCTCAGTTTCATGGTCTTTTGTCTTTCAACACATACGCATTAACCAATTATAAGGCCTTTCTCATTCCATTTGCTTTTATTTTTTTTGCACACTCAATAAATGCAAGTTCATCAAGAAGAGAAGACCCATAAACTTCGTATTAATGAAACCCAAAGAGTTGGATTTGATTTTGCCCCTAAGAAAGGGCAAGCCCTGATTTCTTGTATATAATATAAATTTAATGGCACACATTTATGCCAAGTGTTGATGCCACAAAGACCATGACCATTTCAATCAAGACTGACTTTTGACCCATAATTTTTTTTTTTTTTTGGAGTGATTGATGATACACATAACACAAACCTAATTAAGGTGTACACTACACATAAATGTGCAAAGGGAATATGACATTAGAAGATAGAAGGCCAAGTGGAAGAACAACTGACCTTGTTTATTAGTGGGTTATGAACTGAAATCCGTGTGAAATTTTTTTCAAACAACATGTTTGTGAGTTTGGCTGCAAGTTGCCAAATTTTTCTAGAGCATGGTTTGATCTTTGGTTACTATTTCCAATTTCCCTAGCACAATTTTTGGCACTCTAGAAAATAAAAATAATTAAAATAAAATAAGGTCCACACGGCACTTTTTCAAAGCTTAACAAAGGTCTTTGCTCCAACTAGTTTCCCACTCAGACCGCTAAGAGTAACATCTCTATATATACGTACATATGATTCTAAAATTTTATGTTCCATTTTCCACTTACAATGACTTTAAGCCCTCCAGATTTGCGGATACATAGTAAAGTTTGAGCATTTAAGTGGAACATTGAGCCCACTTTGCTTTCGGTCATTTTCCATCTTAAGAAAATGTAACAGAGAAAAAAAAATTACAGTTTATATTGTTGAAAAATTTGAAATTTATGGAAACCATGTCTCTACGGGTTTTGGGATTGTGATGCTTGAGTGACCTAATCAAAGCCAATGCCAATTGCCAAGTGTGAGAATTGAAATTTTTTTATCATGAAATGTTTATTAGAGAGAGTGGGCTGGTGGATGTACGATGGAAAATAATCACCCCTCTAATTCTCTAAATAGCTTTATCAAAGGACAAAGGGGTTCTCAGACCTGATTAATCACATGCTAATTTAGGAAAACAAGAATATAATAATAATAATAATAATAATTACAAAACAAAAAACCTGTTCTATAGCTAAATACTGACTAGTTGGAAAGTCAAGCAAAAGAAATTCAAACATGTGGAGCTATCTACATAGTGAGTCTTCGTAGCTCATTACATGGCTCTAGATAGTAGATGGCATCTGTATATTGTTTTCATATACGATTCAACACCACTATTTAAACAAATTACTAATCAAAATTGTACCAATAATTAGTTGTCAGTATTTTAGTCTCTAGAAAGTCTTGCTAAGTTAGTTGATGAGGTAGGTTCGGCTTGACCGCCATGTACAAGATGAAGGTATAGAGATTGTCTTGCCTAAAAAAAGCTTCATAGAAGAGACTTGTCCCCTCGAAAAGACTCTGTTAAGTTGTTGGCTTTATAGGGAATCCAAGCTTTTCTATGACAATTCCTATTCATTCAAGCTTTTCAAACACACTACTTTCTTTCATTTTAAAGTGCCATTTTGTGGTTCCTCTGTCAAAATGGGAGGGAAAAAAAATGAACTATATTATTCATCTCTATAAGTAATACCTTACCATACACATGAGATTGAAAGTGACATCAGAGTCGTGATAACTCTGATCTGGTGATTTGCATCACTGGTGATAAAAAAGTCTCTACCCAAAACAATATCTTGTAGCAAAAATGTAGGAAAAATCTCTTCAAGCAAAAAAGTCACAAACACTTTCAGCCACGAGGCCAAATTTATAGATCGGAACTCGTGAGCCAAATTTATAGATCAGAACTCGTAATCATCAAAATATGGTCAATCATACAAAATTCAACCATTGGAGGATTAGCAGGATAATATATGGACATGAACTCATCCATTGATAAAATGATTCATACTACCCAATTCAAGAGAAAAACCAATGTCTTATCTTTCTAAATTTTGATGAATTTTATCACTCACTAGGCACTAGTTGCGCGCTGTACAGTAGTGTAGCTTTTACTACTACCCTTTTCCGAATTTTGATCAAAGAAGTCCTGAAGAGCGATCATGTTGATGGTATTAGACTTCAAACTCCTTATTGCTTCTGCAGTTGCCAAAGCTCCAGCGACGGTTGTTATGACCGGAACCTTGTATGCAAGGGCCATTCTCCTCAGCTGTCGGCCATCAATTTGATCAAGTGCGTCGCCTGAACTT
The DNA here is from genome assembly GCA_018132145.1 of Boehmeria nivea var. tenacissima. NCBI lineage: Eukaryota > Viridiplantae > Streptophyta > Magnoliopsida > Rosales > Urticaceae > Boehmeria > Boehmeria nivea. Next base: position 18,345,390 of record CM030874.1, on the reverse strand, counting down.
GTGATCACCATTAACTGGATTTGACCGTTAGATACCATATCACCAGCATGAGGCCGCCCCTCGTGCAACTTCAGCACCCGCTCGACTGGGATTCCAGCTAATTCAAGAACATGAGCTGTTCCGGAAGTTGAAACAATATTAAACCCAAGTCCCCGGAAGGCCTTTGCAATCTTTTCAAGATGGGGCTTGGTCAAGTCATTTAAGCTCAGGAACACGGTGCCGGAAAGTGGTGGCTTCTGTCCAGCTGCAATTTGGGCCTTGGCAAATGCAATGGGAAACTCATAATCAATACCCATCACCTCACCAGTGCTACGCATCTCGGGCCCCAGCAACACGTCGCAACCTTGAAACTTCTCGAATGGAAGAACAGCTTCCTTCACTGACACGTGCGCAGGGATTACTTCCTCTGTAAAACCTAGGTCATACAGAGACTTTCCAGACATGACAAGGGATGCATATTTGGCCAATGGGTGTCCGATTGCCTTGGACACGAATGGAACTGTACGGGAGGCACGAGGGTTTGCCTCAAGTAAGAAGACCTCTCCAGACAGAGTAATGGCATATTGACAGTTCATGAGACCGCACACATTTAGTCTCTTGGCCAATTTTATAGTCCATGACCTGATTGTCTGCAAACAAGAAGATGGAATGGTTTTTGTCGGAATTGAGCAAGCTGAATCACCAGAGTGGACCCCAGCCTGCTCAATGTGCTCCATAATCCCACCAATCACAACATTACCATGCGAATCTGCAAGTGCGTCAACATCGATCTCAATGGCATCAGACAAATATCTGTCAATAAGAACAGGACGTTCTGGATCCACCTCCACAGCATTTTCAAGGTACGTCACAAGTTTTTCATCGCTATATACAATCTCCATGGCCCGGCCTCCCAATACATAGGAAGGCCGGACAACAACAGGGTATCCAATGTCCGTTGCAATGGCAAGAGCATCATCTTCACTCTTGGCAATTCCTCCTTTCGGTTGTTCAATGTTTAACTCTTTAAGGATTGCATTAAATCTTTCCCTGTCCTCTGCTGCATCTATGGAATCTGGCGTGGTGCCCCAAATGCGTACATTCCCAGTTCCACTAGCACTTTCAGGCTTGTACTCGTCCAAATAATGCTGGATGGGAAGAGCCAGCTTCAGGGGTGTTTGACCTCCAAACTGCACTATGATACCATCAGGACGTTCCAAATCAATAATGTTTATCACATCTTCAATAGTCAATGGCTCAAAATATAGACGGTCACTAGTATCATAATCCGTGGAGACTGTCTCAGGATTTGAATTCATCATGATTGTTTCATACCCTGCATCCTGAAAACGAGAATTGGGAAAAACAAGTAACAGAAGTAAGATATAATCCAAGTCAAATCCAACATCGGTGATAAAAGGCCACAATTTGAGAGTGTCTGACTACAATGGAGAAGCCGGACAAACCTGAAGGGCAAAGGATGTGTGGCAACAGCAGTAGTCAAATTCAATCCCCTGGCCGATACGATTTGGTCCTCCGCCTAGAATCAAAACCTTCTTCCTTTGAGTGGGAGCTGATTCGCACTCAAAATCATAAGAAGAATACATGTACGGAGTATTGGCTTCGAACTCGGCAGCACAAGTATCTACCCGCTTGTATGTCGGAGTAACACCTAAAGATATCCTCTTGAGCCGAACTTCTTTCTCAGAAGATTTAGTGGCAAAAGCTATCTGCTTATCACTGAAACCTCTTTTCTTCACTTCATAAAAATCCTCCTTTGTTAGATCAGACAACTTCCGAGCCAAAAGGAACTGTTCTACATCTATCAGCTCCTTAAGCTGCACGAGGAACCATTTATCAATGTAACTCAACTCGTGAATGTCATCAACCTTCATCCCCTTCTTCATGGCAGCATAAATGGCATGGATGCGGTCTGGGTTAGGGACACGTAAGCTATACTTCAACTGGTCCAAGTCCCAGTCAAGTTCCTTAATTTTTGCACAACCCCACCCAGAGTAGCCAGACTCCAAAGATCGCACTGCTTTCTGAAAAGATTCTTGGAATGTACGGCCTAGCGCCATTGCCTCACCCACAGATTTCATCTGTGTTGTCAGTAAGGGCTGAGAACCAGGAAATTTTTCAAATGCAAACCGAGGGATCTGCACGCGATCAACATAGGCAGAGGTTAATAACAAATTAAACAACATGAAGAAAATCATATGATAAGATATTGGGAAAAGACATTGGAATTGTATTGAGGAATGCCTTAAAGGAGGTTCAATAACTGTTACTGTTAGTTCTGCAACACCAAAGTTTGAAGGGTAGCAATGTACTTGACAATTTTTAAAATTTTAACCCTCAACAAGTTCAAAAATGTAAACTAAATTGACCACAGATATCTGAAGTAATAGATTCCTTTGAAAGTGAAGATTACACACAAAATTTACACCCAAAAAAAACTTTTAAAAAAAAATCTGTTGATTAAGGCAAAATGTTGAGCCAGGCCGCACACATCATTGATACAAAAATCAAACAGCCAAAAATTTCATGCTACATTTTTCAATAGAGAGATAATGATTTCAGGACCTAGCTCCAATCAAAAAGAAAAAAGAAAGACCTATCCATCTTTTGCAGCAAAAATCAACCGATATTCAGATGTCTTTTCCATCTCAAATCATACTTGACACCTATCCCAGATGATCCCACCCTCTACCGTTTGAATATTAAGAACAACTGATCCCTGTTCACTACTCACTTATCATTAAGTTTGACAAAATAAAGTGTGCTCTGCCTTGGCAAAACTACAAGTACTTAACAATATTATCACTATTCATCTGTTAGAATAGAGGCTAAAGTGTCAATTATAGCACAAAAGCAACAAAAATTCAATTGCCAAGCTAGTTTCCATGGTGCCCATATACAGCGTCACTATTCATTTCTTTCGTTCTATCATCATCCACTGGATAACGTACGGGACTTTACCGAACTCTAAAAGTCATAAACAGCCTAACTAATAGTTGTAACTAACAATATTTTAATCGAAACAGTCAAAAAAATGGAAATTTAAAAAAAAAAGTCACTTGCCTTTGTCACCACATAGTCTATGGAAGGCTCGAAACTAGCAGGCGTCTTCTTGGTGATGTCATTCGGGATCTGGTCCAGCGAATAGCCAACGGACAGCTTCGCGGCCATTTTCGCAATGGGAAATCCAGTAGCCTTAGACGCCAGAGCCGAGGACCGCGACACCCTCGGGTTCATCTCGATCACCATAACCTCACCGTCAACAGGGTTCACCGCGAACTGTACGTTGGAGCCTCCACATTCCACCCCAATCTCCCTAATTATCGCCACCGAGTAGTCCCTCAGCCGCTGGTACTCCTTGTCCGTCAGCGTCTGCGCGGGAGCCACCGTGATCGAATCCCCGGTGTGGACCCCCATAGGGTCGATATTCTCGATCGAGCAGATGATCACTACATTGTCAGCCAAGTCCCTCATGACCTCAAGCTCGTACTCCTTCCACCCCAACAGCGACTTCTCCACCAAAACCTGCGACGTCAAGCTCGCCGCCAGCCCCGCCTTGCAGATAGCCTCAAACTCCTCCTTGTTATAGGCAATGCCGCCACCGGTCCCACCGAGCGTAAACGCGGGCCGGATGATCAACGGAAACTCCCCAATTTCCGCCGCGATGTCGACGCATTCCTCCAGAGTGGTCCCAATCCCGGACGGAGGCGTACTGACCCCGATATTCCTCATGGCCTGCTTGAACAAATCCCTATCCTCAGCCTTCTTGATGGCGTCGAGCTTCGCGCCGATGAGCTCCACGCCGTAGCGGTCCAGCGCGCCGCTCTCGGCGAGCGCCACGGCGAGGTTGAGCGCCGTCTGGCCGCCCATGGTGGGGAGGAGCGCGTCGGGGCGCTCCTTCTCGATCACCTGCTCGACAAGCTCCGGCGTCATGGGGGCAATGTAGGTCCGGTCCGCCAAGTCCGGGTCGGTCATGATCGTGGCCGGGTTCGAGTTGATCAAAACGACTTCGTATCCCTCCTCCTTCAGCGCCTTGCACGCCTGCGTCCCCGAGTAGTCGAACTCGCACGCCTGCCCGATCACGATCGGCCCCGCGCCCAGGATCATTATCTTCTTCAGGTCCGTCCTCTTCCCGGCCTTCGCCGGCGCCGTCGAGGCCTCCGACGCCGCCGACTCGCTCCGGACCGGGCTGGCTCGGAACTTAGGGCTCTCTAATCGCGCGAATTGAGCCTTCGCTGGCCATGGCCGCAGCTTCGTCGCCGAGGAGAAATAAAAGGACTTTCTGGCTCCGAGCAAGCGAAAGGCGCTGGATTTCGACGAGCGAAGCTTCGAGGAGAAGAGAATCGAACTCGGAGATAGGTATTCGCAGCTCATTTTTGCTCTGTTCTAGCTCTTCCAGTCGGAAATGGAACGAAACCAAAAGCCACAAGCTCAAAGCTCCAGACTTTTGTTGAGAGAGGAAGAGAGAGACAAGTATTGGAAAGCTGAGCAAGGTCGGCGTTAATGGAGTACGAAGGTGATGGATTTCGTCTGCATAGAAGTGGTAATGAGTAATGAAGAGAGTGTTTGTTACATAAAAGTAATGGTCTGAGACAGAGGTGGCCGTACTAGAATCAATCGAGTGTGTAAGATCGTCACTGCTAGGGTTTTACTTTTTCCTTTCGTCTCTCTCTCTCTCTCTCTCTCTCTCTCTCTTTTGTCTCTTTTTGTCGTGAGAGTTTTTCTACTTTCGGCTGGCTGGGTTGTAAAATGGGCCTAGATCAGGCCCATTTCGAACTCTTTGCCTATGACTATTTTAGGCCCATAACGATCCGGCTGGCAAACTAGGCCCGTTGTTTGTCATGGTGACCAGCCATTACCACAGTTTCAATCCATGAGTTGTTCTACTTTATTTCCATTTTATAAGAATTGTGGAGAGAGATGGGGTATAAAAAAAAAGGGATTATACCAAAGTCCAAATTGTGTTTTTCTTTCGAACGGCCACTTGGTAGAAATCATAGCTATCATGTGCAAGTTAGGGAAATGATTTCTTAATTACTAGTGTCCATAACTTTATGCTATCTTTAAGAAAATAATTTGACTCATTGCGCTGAAGATTAAATAAGTAGATTCACTTATATGCAGCTCAACATGGATTCCTAACCCCTTAAAAAAAGAAAAAATCTAAATTGATTTGTGGTTGTCACACATTAAGTCTCTCTCAACAATAACTAAGTGATTGAACATATCTGTCAATCTGTCATTCGTTGTTATCAAACATTTTAAATACCAAAAAGAGAGAGAGCGAAAAAAAAAAAAAAAAAGATTCCATAAAGGAGAATTGTATTTGTGGTGTGGATATATTCTAAGCTGACGTGGCGAATTGTGGAAGCGCAAATCACCATATGGCATTGCATTGGGACGGACATTTCAACAGTTCACACCGTATATTAAACCCACGCGCCTCAACCTCTTTCGGGGAAATAAACGACGTCGTCTACAGTAGTCAAAGTCGCCGAACTCGATAGAATACAATCAAAAAACCCAAAAACGACTAGTCTGCCTCGAAAAGTCAAATAACGGATTCTCTGCTTCAGAAACTCTCAGAACTCAGAAATCTCTGAATATCGATTACGTAACGTTTTACATACCAAAAAAAAAAAAAAAGAATAATCAACAGCGAAGCTTATTGCGATCGATTCCTTTGCCTTTTTCGAGTCTCCTCTGTTTTTGAGTTGTTTTTTTGTTATTTAAATTAAAACCTTTTTTTTTTTTCCTTTTTGCCAGCGAATAATCTAATCTCTCTCTGCACCCTGTAACGTTTATCTTTGAGCTCTCTGGTTTTTTCTTATCCGTTTCGAAACCCGAAGCCGAAGAAAGCTGATATCTTTGAGAAATTGGGTTTGAGCTTGGTCGCGAGAGAGATATGGTTCAGATTAAGGAATTGTATCCTTTTGTCTCCGGTTGTTTATGGGTTTGTTTTTGTCGTTGAATTTTGTTGTTTATTATTTCTTTTTAAATTTTTACTGATGTATTGTAATCTGGGTTTCCTTTTTTAGATGTTCTTTTGACTCAAATAATCTAGAAACGAAAAATATTTGGACTTTTGTTTTGCTGTTCATTTCATTCATGTGGGGTCTGGGTTTTCAGGTCAATGAATTGATTGAAAGATTGAAGATTTAAATCACCATAAAGGGTGTCTTTTTTTTTCTTCTTTTTTCTTTTTTTATGCTCTCTCTTTTCGGACGAAAGCAATGAACTTTTTTCAAAAGCTTTTACTTTTACTGCTTGTAATTTATTTGCTAGACTCTTTTGCTGTGTGATTTGGATAAACGTGTAAAAGTAGTTAGTTACATGGAAACTTTTCTTCCCTTGGTTTGGACTTCTGATTTTTCCCTGACTTTAGTACTTGTCGAAGTCGGATTGTCATGCCTTTGTCAGTGGAAGAGGTAATTCAAGTTTAAAAACTTTATTCCTTCAGAAGAAGTTTTCGAGTACAAATGTATCACTGTTTGTTGGTCTAAGGGAATTTAGGCAGTGATAGTAAAATTACGTGTTGGAAATGCAGTACCAAATAGCCCAGATGTACATGGTGACGAAGATGCAGCAACAGAGCACGACTGGCGGAGAAGGCGTGGAGGTTTTGGAGAACAGGTCATTTGAGGATGATGTGTTTGGGAAGGGTCAATACACTTCCAAAGTGTATCATCTTCAAAGGTAATTCAATAGAGCATTGGTACTACTAGGGCATTGTAAACTTTGCGATTGGTCCGAAAACGCCAAAAAAAGGCTTGTAACAAAGTTTAACTCAACTTGTGAAACTGAAAATTTGATCCTTTTGTGGGACATTGATCTTGTTTCAGCGGCATTTTTTTTTTTTATGCTTGTCATATGTTTGTGTTTGTTGCTTCAGCAAAGTACCGGCTTGGCTTACCACTTTCGCACCAGCAGATGCTCTTGTTATGCAAGAGGAAGCTTGGAACGCATACCCGAGATGTAAAACAGGTTGGAAATCTTCTCGTTGTATCGCTTATTTCGTGGTGTTTTCTTGTTTAGCTATGGTTTTGGCGCTGCTTCTAACACGCTTCTCGGCTTTTGTCTGATCAATGGGGATGGAACTATCTAGTAATCCAGGTAACTATGGTTTCTCAAGCTCGAATCTTCAGCTATATGAATACACTAAGGAATCTTTTTAGATTACTCATTCAGTTTGCATTTTCACAGTGTCCGTACTTCACCAAGTTCAGGCTAACCATCGAAACTATTCACAAGGCTGATAATGGGCTATCAGAAAATGTAAGCTCTTCGTATTAAGTGCTATTTCTTTTGAAAGCAAAGATAATTTAAGGATAAGTAATTATTATATGTTGGCTCAATTGCCGTATATTAATTTTAGTACTGTTAAAACAGGTCCATGGCCTTAGCAAAGAACAACTAGCAACCAGAGAGGTGGAATTCATCGACATAGCGTCCACATCAACTGATTACTGGAGTTACATGGTCGGAGGTAGTAGCGTCGACATCTCAAATTTCAAGTCAGCGAGAACCGGCCGTGGTCCACTTTCGGATAGATGGCAGGTTTGAATAATCCCAAGCTAGTAATTCAATCAAATTTGCAAAGTCTTGCACGTAGATAATAGGATCTACCAAGTCTTGCATCGATGTCTGAATCCATGTCGATGACATTATTGAGTAACATATTATATTGCTGTCATTATGTTGGGAATTTAAGGTGCACTGTGGGATTTGAATTCTTGCTTGCTTGTGCAAACCCTAAGTTTGTGACTTTTAAACTGTATTCTCTTTTTTCAGGATGCTTGTGATCCAGTTATGACAGCGTACAAATTGGTCACAATAGATGCGCCGTACTGGGGTTTTGGTTATCGACTTGAGCAAGCTTTACTATCGGTAATGCCCTTATTCTGCACGGTGTTTACAATTTATCTTCGAAGTCTTTCACTAAAGCGAAACTTCCGATGTTGTTTCCGTTTCTGTTTCCAAGTAGACTGACATACTTCAATGCGTAGACCGATGCTGGTAACCTTAATGCAATAGGGTATTTGCAGGCAAAAATTAGTTGTACTCACGCTAGCATATTATATCGACAAGACAACACTTAATTTAGAAGAGGAAGACTGGAAGGTGCTATATGGAAAGTTCTTTCCTTGCTATAGTTGGTTCATCAAACTAGAAATTCATTGCAACAATCTATATTTCGGAATTTCCGTAGTTCTTGACCTGCGGCTCTAATAATTTCAAAGAAAGCTATATACTCTGCATACTAAGAATAGAAGTGTCCTGAAATGCAGAAATATTTTTCTTTTCTGAAAGTAAAACGAAAATAAGAAAATGCTATGTCTTCGATGCACAGCAGATAGAAAATACAATATTTGGATCCATTTGGTGTAAATATCATTTTACATCCAAAGCAATCTGAAATGAAATCACAATACATTATTCCTTTTGCAGGCTGAAAGGGCCCTTTTCCTAGAGAGCCACCGGAGATGTTTTACTTGGATCGACGAATGGTTTGGGATGACAATGCAACAAATACGCCAACTTGAACAGGAAAGTGACTCCTTATTAAACGAGGTAAGAAGTTTTTATCTGAACTCTCGCCGCACATCTCTCACCAAGATCTAACCACTCTTTCACGTATGTCCCGTCATTTGTGTTAACAAGAACGCCTCGCCTCGTAGACCAAAGTGACAATTTATCCTTTGGTCTCAATGGTTACATGAGGTTTTGATCATCATTGTGCCTTATCTATGTTTAAAGGGGCAAGCTTGTAGTAGGGCTATTCTAGAGTTATAGGATAAAAGCAAATTGGCTTGGACTATCCAACACTAAACCTGCACTTAGTAACACTCACTTGAGTCCTTTCAAGTCCCACAAGTTGGTCAATTTTGTTGTAACAAATTCGCCATCTTTGCTGGCTTGAGTCCTGGCTGACATTTCTGCTAGGCATTGAAAACCTTATTCGGCGGCTAGTATTCACAAATCATTTTTTCTTCCGGTACTTGGCGGTTTTTTTTTTTTTTTTTGCTAACTGTCATTTTTGTTCTGTGCTTGGAAAAATATTACAGAAACTGGGAAAAGCGATGTTGACAAATGTGGGAAACTTCGAGGATAGATGACGCAGACAATGCTGGTGATAAAAGCTTCTCCAGTGTCTTAAGTAGCTTCCGATTTAGTGCTTTTATTGGAGTCTCGACATAAGTTAATTCATTATTATGTTCAATTCAGAATTTATTTGATCAATCAAGGCATTTTCACAAATTATGTCTCATCAGGAAGGTATAGGTTTAGAAAATACTAAGTGGATTAGATATTGAAAAAGCTGTCTATTAATGAAAACAGAGCAAAAAAGAAAAATGGCAATCCATATAAATTCATGTTTGTTTTTTTTTTTTAACATTGATTGATTTAACATGAATAATGAATGGGGATGGATATGATACTTGTTTATGAGGCGCACTAAATTAATTAGACTTCCTTCTCCTTATTATTTATATTTGCAATAAATTCTACAATTTCCCATTTTCCTGTCAAAAACGTAATCTCAACTCTCAAGGCATATCTACTAAGCGTTACACTTATTAGGAAAAAAAAAAAGCGTTACACTGTATTATCCCTGGATGTTACAAGAGGGCTGTATTGTACAAAATACTTGCTTTTGTCTTGCAAAAAAAAAAATGTAAAAAATACTTGTCCTTGTCGTCCTATGCTCAGGGCGTCGAAATTCCCTTCCATAAAAGATAATAAACCAAAAAAAAATATAGATATAATATACAATAAATGAGTGATTATTCACAATCCTATATAGTTTATTATAACAAGCAGAGGAATAAATCGATGGGAATCAACTTGTGACATTTATGTTGTTTAGAGGTATCATAATCAGCCATATGTTTTTTTTTTTTTTTTGGCTAATAACCAGGCTACATGTTTAAATGTTTATATTAGTACCCTTCAAAAATAAATAAATAAAAAAAACAGTTTGGGACATTTGAATGTGGGAAGGCAGATAGTTACTATCGTTTCAATTTCAATTTAATTGTCGTCGTTTATTTGTGGGCTGTCGTTTTATGCAATAAGGCCGTTTTCTTGTTTCTGTCGGTTTTATCTCTCTATTACTGTCGTTTATTTACCTTGTTTTCTTGTTATCGCTCTTATTTCATCTGTGGGTGGTTATTTTTATTTTAATGTCCAGTACTTTCATGCTATTTTATCGTCGTTTTCATTCTTCTGTTGTTTTTTTGTTTTCTATTACTTTTTTTTCTCTCTCTGTCGTTTTGTTGTTCCTGTCGTTTCTTCATTTTCAAAAACTTTTTTTTTTTATTTCCATCGTTTTTATTATGTTGCTTTTATGTTAATGGTCGTATTTTTTTAATGTCGTTTATGTTTTATGATATTTATCGTCGTTTTCTTGGTCATGTCGTTTCTTCGTCTTTGTGTTACTGTCGTTTTCAGTTCGTCGTTTTATTATGCCTGTCTTTTCTTTATTTTTTGTTACTATCATTTTTAATTCATGTCGCTTTACTGCTTCTGTGGTTTTTCATTATATAAATCAGCAGCGTATAATTTGTGTCGTTTCTCTGCTCCTGTAATTTCTGTTGCAACAAATTTGCTATCTTTGCTGATTTGAGTCCTAGCTAACATTTCTACTAGACATTGAAAACCTTATTCCGCGGCCAGTGTTCAAACATCAGTTTTTGTTTCGGTACTTGCCGCTTTTTTTTTCTTTCTTTTTTTTTTTCTAAGGCATTTTTCACGAAAGTACTGGTTTAGAAAATACTAAGTGGATTAGATATTGAAAAAGCTGTCTATTAATGAAAATAGAGCAAAAACAAAAAATTGTAATCCATTTAAATTCATGTTTTTATTTTTTTTATTTTTTATGGATTGATTGATTTAACATGAATAATAAGTGGGGACGGATATAATACGTGTTGAAAGATACTAACGACATACGCGGGTGATGCATCTGTCAAATCTGGCCGTCCGTAGCTGTGGGCCCCATAGTGGGACCCACGGCCACAGGACGGCCAGGATTGGACAGGTCCATAGGATAACTCAATATTTGTTTATGAGCTGTGCTAATGTCAGACGTGTGTGGCGCGTTGATCAATCGTGGCCGTCTATCACCGTGGGGCCACAATGGGTCCCACGTGGAATCCACGGTGATAGACGGCCACAATTGGTCAGAGGCGTTTGACCGTAGCAAAATCCCTTGTTTATTAGACTTCCTTCTCTTTATTATTTATTGGCAATAAATTCTATAATTTCTTATTTTCCTGTCAAGTACGTAATCTCAAGGCATATATATTATTTAATAAGCGTAACATGGTATAATCCAAGGATGTTACAAGAGGGTACAAAATACTTGTCCTCTGGCTCAGGGCACCGGAATTCCCTTCCATAAAAGAAAATAGACAAAAAAAAAAAATGATATAATATACAATAAATGATTGATTAATCACAATCCTATATAGTTCATTATAACAAGCAGAGGAGAAAATCGATGGGAATCAACTAGTGGCATTTATGGTGTTTGGAAGTATCCTAATCACCAGGCTACATGTTTAAATGTTTATATTAAGAAATACCCTAAATAAATAAATAAAAGGGGTTCGGACATTTGAATGTGGGAAGGCAGATAGTTACCGTTATTTCGATTTTATTGTCGTTTATATGTGGGCTGTCGTTTTTCAAATCATGTCGGTTTCTTGTTTCTGTCGGTTTTATCTCTCTATTACTGTCGTTTCTTTACTTTCTTTTCTTGTTGTCGCTTAAAATTTATTATCGTTTCTGTGGGTGGTTGTTTTTACTTCAATGTCGTTTACTTTCATGTTATTTATCGTCGTTTTATATTCCTGTCGTTTCTTTGTTTTCAATTACTGTTGTTTTTTGTTCTGTCGTTTTGTTGTTCCAGTTGTTTCTTCATTTTCAAAAACTGCTTTTTTTATTTTTATTTCCGTTATTTTAATTCATTCTGCTTTTATGTTAATGGTCATCTTTTCTTTTATTATCGTTTATATTTTATGCCGTTTATCGTCGTTTTCTTGTTCTTGTCGCTTCTTTGTCTTACTATTACTGTCGTTTTCAGTTCATGTCATTTTATTATGCCTGTCGTTTATTTATTGTCGTTTTTTATTCATGTCGATTTACTGCTCCTGTGGTTTTTCATTGTCTATATTAGCATCGTTCTTGTTTTAATTCATGTCGTTTCTTAATTTTTTTGTTACTGTCGCTTTCTTGTTTTTCATGTCGTTTCCTCGTTTCACTATTATTGTCGTTTTCAGTTCATGTCGTTTTATTATGCCTGTCGTTTCTTTGTATTTTATAACTGTCATTTTTAATTCATATCGTTTTCTGCTCCTGTTGTTTCTTCGTTGTTTATATTAGCACCGTTTTTGTTTCATTACTACCGTTTTTAATTCATGTCGTTTTACTGTACCTGTCGTTTCTTTGTTTTTATTGCTGTTATTTTCTTGTCATGTCATTTCTTTCTTGTTGGCATTTATAATTTCTGTTGCTTAAGCTTTAATGTTGGCTGTCATTTTTTCTTTTACTGTCGTTTTATTTCATATCGTTTTCTAGTACTTGTCGTTTTTCTCAGTATATTCAGTTCCTGCTTTCAATGTTGATTGTCGTTTTTGTATTACTGTCGTTTTCAAATTCCCATTATTTTCTTTCGAACGTTGCAGTATCTTTTAAACAGAAAGAAGGTATTCAGTTTTTGTTCTCTATGTTTACCATGTGATAAATTATTTTTTTTCAAGAAATATTTAAATTAGTTTCAAAAGAGATCAATATCAATTAGATCCTGAGGCTGACAAGGAAAAATACCTTCTGAGATGTATTTATCTTTCTTTCTAAACTCTGAAACGAATGTTGTTAGCAATGGTATTACAATATTACTCTTGGTTTCCATTTGGTGTACTTTGGATTAAATTCTGAATCATTATTTGTCCATTCAAATGGCAAGAAAACACACAACCTCGCTCTTTCTTTCTCTCCAATGTGATTATGTGAGTAATCAAAGCCAATCTAGAGAGATTTTTCCACTTGTTCAAGCTAAGTTTCTTAAGAAATATACAAAAAGTGTACAAAGAAAAATTACCATCACATCCTATTCCTCTACCGTCTAATACATTAGAAGCACTTGCTAGATTTCGAAAGTGAGACACAACGTAAAAGAAAACAAAACTAGTACAAATTTAGAGCTCCATATATTCATGTCAACGTGACCAAAATATTACAAACCAGCCCTGTAATTAAGCATACTAGTATACTACCAAAGAAAAAGAAAAAAAACAAAAAAAAAAACAAAATACTTTTTTTTTTTTTGCAAAAACATTAATGAGTTCAAGAAGTTAAAGATGGATCCTACTAGGCTGCGCCTTTGTCATCCGAGCTTCGCCGTAGGCCTCGTCGTTGTCAATGCGCCGATTGTTCCTAAAAGCGGCGCAGCCAATTATGTAGAAGATGACGAGGATGATGAGCACCACGATGTTGATCACGGAGACCTTCCTCCAGCTCCTCTTGAGGCTGGCCAGGACGCCCGCCCTGCACGAGTCGCAGCTGTAGCAGAGCTGCCCCTGATCGTTGCTCCATCTCGTGCAGTCGGGATTGGCCCCCACCACCCCTGCGTCGGCCGTCCACAGCGTCTCGTTCTGGTATGTGTAGCCACACTCTGTTGGGGGCTTGCAGCAACCGGACTGCAGGATCAAGGTAAGAAAAATAAGAAGGCATTTTCAACATTTTATGTATTTAAATTTAATCCAATTATTTAATGTGATTGGATAAACTATACAATTAACTGGAGTAGTTTGTAAACTTAATCAAATCCAATGAGTCCAATTCAATGTGTATTGATGCTATTGAGATTATATTGTGTAATTTAAGTGTTATCTAAAAGTTTTATGGGATATTGGTTGTGGTGTAGTCAAGGGTGGACATGTACATTAAATGGAAGAAGTATTTGGCTATCTTTTGGTGGTTTGTCTGATATAAGGACTAATATTTGTGTGACTAAAGGAATAAGACCAAAATAACACTAGCAAAATCAAATCTCTAGACTATGATGAGTAGATCCAATAAATTGGATTTTTATATACTAACTATTCAATAGACTATGATGTAACATTTCAAAATCAAACATTTTTAGACCAAGTTCATTATGCCCAATCCACTACATGCCAACCATCTCTCAGCCCAAAAGAAACAAAGGGGTCATATAACAATAACAGTTAATATTATAATTACATTGCTTGCTTCTAGTCCATTCATGATGTGATTGAATCAGAATCTAATTTCCAACTTTTTTCTCTTTATCTTCAAAAGCACCCCAAAAGAAAAAGAAAAGATTTTCCTTTCGAAATATGTGGTTAGTACTTAGTTAGCTTTGCTATTATTTAAGTATTTGAAATTATCAGTGTCCTGTTCACGAGCACTTCCCTACCATGTTCATGCATAATTGCATATCTGCCACTCTCAAAGCAGGGCTATTATTGCCATATATAAATGATGTCTAGTCATTCTGAAGGAAAAGGATGGGCAAGCTATGATCTAGCAGATTAGCATGGCCAAGAATGATTAAAACAACCAATGCCTCTGTGACTCAAAAGACGTGACACTAGCCTGAAGCCAATAATTCCCCACTTTGTTTTACCTGATCTGTTCAATAATAACAAATTCACACATATGGACCTCTAATTAATGGGATTTATGGCTAAATAGTTTAATTTTAAAAAAATATCCACACCTTGCATCTTATTTATATATATATATATATATATATAATACCGCAATACATGTACCATGAGAATAATGTACATGTCTTTATATACCGAAAACGAAGCTTTTACCCAAGTTGTAGACCCTTTTTTTTATAAATATAATATAAAAATAAGCCAACACACACAATTTTCCTAAATTGTTCAACTGATTACTCCATTAAAAAGTAAAACTCCCAATTTTCATAATGAATTGAAATAATAAAAGATCTGACCCATGAAACTATTTTTTTAATTATTATATATAGTCAATAATGGACTCAAGTACCTACTACCAAGGATATCAGCATGTGAAAAAAGCATGAAACATTATATTAATTTATTAAAGCATTGCACATGTGTAAGCTTGTAGTGAAATTATCAATATTTCTACTTTATTTGGTACTATTGCATCTTCTTTTCCTAAACAGAAAATACCCAAGTTTTCTTTAGGTCTTTATGTAACTCTTTTTCAGACTTAGAAAAGCTATCAGACAAAAGATGGAAAGGGATATTCCACCTAAAAGTAAAACCCAAAACGATAAAAGCAAAGGGAGAGAGAGGGAAAAAAAAAATACCCAACTTTCCAAAAGTACCCTGAAAAAAGAACATTCTTCCTTAAAAATTTGGGGCTTATTAGTGCCAAAAAATGTAAAGTAAATTGCAAAACGACAACTTGTCAGTCAGAACCAGCGAAGAGGTTCCCTTCTTCTACGCTTGCAAATTGAATGGCCAAACAAAGAAAACGACAGTCTTTTGTAGTCTGTTTTTCTGGAGCAGTTCTTTATTTTTATTTATTTATTTATTTTTATTTTTTGATACGAACAATAAAGTTTTGTAGAACAAACAAGTATAGTGGAGTCTTCCAAACCCCTTAGTAGCAAAAAAACAAAAAACAAAACAAAAAACACTAAACCCCCAAATTTAAAATATTATTTACCAACACAAAATGATAAAACACAAACATGGCTAGTCCACACACCGCTTGGGTGAGACATAATTATTGGAATTAGCTCTTTCTCGATTTAGCCCTCACCGCCCAAAATGTGGCCAAATGCTTACATCAATCTCCACAATTTTTATATTATAAAAATAAAAAAACTCAAAAAATTTATAATGACCACAAATCATGCATAATAATTCATTCTCTATCTCGTCAAGTTTTTAATCAAGCTGTTTGGACCGTGGCTAAAAATACCTAATTAATAAGAAAAAATAATTATAGCTTTCATATATGATCAAAACAATACGACATACGGTGCTGGGAGTACGTAATTTTCTGCGCAGATGGCGCGATTTGGCACGGCTAGTTGAAGATAATAATTATAACCAATATTATAAATTTTAAATGTGTCATTTTCATTTTTCATTCAAATTGAGAAAGACTTCAAACAATCAATAATTGTCTCATCGACTATCTCCACATGGATAGCCCTCTGAAAGTCTAGATCTACTTAAATAATAAAATACTAATCTAGTAATCTTGTTCAAGCTTCCAAACCCAGCTGTCGAATTTATTACTGTTCTTACACCAAACTTTTACAATGGCAATACTAATTAGAGAAAATCCGATGAATAAATCAATAATAGAAAAACATTCATTACTCCTTAAATATTATCCCTAGCTTGAAGAGTAATCATTTTCAGCAAAACGTATCAAGACCTTACATATGTTATAATAAACAAAATTGACCATGCAAATTGGTAAAAAATAACGAAAATAATATAACATATGTGATCTATTAATCGAAAAAACATCAAAAAAACACTAAACTATAGAATCAGAAAGAGAAAAGTAAAAAATAAAAAAAAATCCTAAAAAACTAACATAACGTGACATTTTTATATTGATTGAGAAATACGGTTATCAATACACATCTTATATATTACCAACTATGTCCAATTATTACTCTTTTTTTTTTTTGCTACTTATGTCCAATTATTACTTGTTACATAAGTTCTGGTCATCTTTTTTCGGGCCAAATATCATTGATTTCCTAAACAAAACTTCACAAAAATCCCAAAAAAAAAAACCCTAGTGTTTTGTTTCGGTGGAAAACTTTGTACCATGATATAGGACGTGAAAAAATAAATTAAAAAAAAAAAGAAAAGAAATCAAAGATTCAGTGTTCATCAATCTCACACATGCATAGATAAAAATAACCTGGATTGAATTGAGCCTCCGGTTGTAGAACATATCGGCGGTCTCAGGCACGCCATTGAGGGTTCTGGCCATCTTAGGACAGACGTGGGAGTCCCTGACGCAGGAGGCGATCTTGACCCAGTAGGAGTTGTCGGCGACGCGTTGCTCGAGCCAGCCGGAGTAGTCCTGAAGGTAGTAGTCGAGGTAGGCGCGGTTGAGGAGGGGTCGGCCGGAGCCCTTGTCGGTGACGGCGTAGGCGAAGATGATGAAGCCGAGGAGGGCGGCGACGACGGCGAACATGGCGAAGAGGTAGAGGCGCATGAGGAGGGTGTTGCGGTAGCAGGCGCCTGCGAGGCCGGCGAGGGAGAGGACCATGATGGAGGCGCCGATGACGATGAGGGGCCACTGGAGGAAGCGCAGGCAGTCGCTGCTGTTGGCGCGGCTGCTCAGCCAGATGCCGCCTCCCAGGATGGGGATGGACAGCAGGAACGTGAAGAAGTTCACCGCGCCTATTATGTGGTTGCTCGCTCTCATGATGATCGATCGATCGATCGATCTTTGATATAGATATAGATATTACTCTGTTTTTTCCTTTTTTTTAATTAGTGTTTTTGGTTCTATTGAGATTTCAGGTGAAATCAAGGAGTTGTTGATTGTTTTTTTTTTTTTTGAGAGGAGAGGAGGATAATGGATGGGGTGTGATTATGATGGTGGTGGGAGGGGAGGTTTTATTTTGACATGGGATTGAATACTGACTGACTGCTATTTATTTAAAGGAGGAGGTGGGTGGGTCCGTCCATGTACAACAGTACAAGTTTAACTTACAAGCTGTGTCTATGTTTGCAAAAAAAAAAAAAAAAAACTTACAAGCTGTGTCCGTCAATCTCATATTGGATCCACAATCATGAATGACATAAAGCTCACCAGTCATAAACGGCTGAGATTGCATAAACACGACACGCGTCTGTGCTCTACATAGCTCTTTTTCCTTTTCTTCTTGAAAAGAACAATTACAAAACAAGGTGCCAATTTCAAACTGTGTTAATAAAAAAAAAAACACGAACTGCACCTAAAATAGTTTGGACATGTAAAATTATTAAATAATAATTTTAAAAAATTAATTAGTAGAATATGAATAGTTAATTAAAATATTTTAGTAATTTAAATTGGAGAAATTATTTTAGTTATAGAAAAATAGTTTTTAATTTATTTTTCAAATTACACTACGTAAAAGCAGAAACAATTACGTATTTCTTTAATAGGCATGTTTATCAAATATCTATAACTGCTTTAGATTCTTTTATAATCGAAAAAATAACCTCTAAAAGAAATGCCAAACTGGCTCATAGTTAGTATTAATGTTATTTAATAATTTATATTTTAACGGTATATTTGATTTGTTTTCATTTTTATGTTTGTAATGAAAAGTTTAAGCTATAAATTAAAAATACAATACGCATAAGTTATATATTATTATTGTGTAAAAAAATAGCATTTCTTAAAATTATCCTAATATTATTGATTTTTAATTTAAATCATTTGCTAAAACTAATATTTCGCAATCTTCTTTTAAAATATCTAAATTCATTTTTGGACCCTTTCTTATAATAAAAAGTATTTTTTTAATTTAAAATAATGCATCAAAATAATGATTTAAAAAGGTTAAATTTTATATTTTTTTTCGTATTTTATCAAAATTCTACGTTTGTCCCTTAATGTTTAATAATATTTAAATACAAATTTTTGACCTATTCAACTTAAATCAAAATAATCTAAATTTATATCTCTAATAATAATGAAGAATGATTTTGAATTTTAAGATTTACGTGTCTTCACAAAGTGATATTCGCTAAAAAAGTAAGAAATTTTTTTATGAAATTTAACTTTTAGATTCTTGTTTTGATCATCAATTTATACTTATGTGTGTTTAATGTCATTTTTTTTTCTTTTTTGAAGAATAATATAACATGTAAAAATAAATTCAAATGTCACATAAATCTAAGCAAAGCGTGTGAATAAATATCAATTATATGCCTAGTACAATAGAAATTTGAAATAAATTATTAGCCTTAATAGTGGATATTTTAAGTAGGATTGCAGTATAATTGCAGATGTTTTAACTCAGGAGCTTCCATTAAATTCTCTTAAAAATTTTAAGAGAGGTGTGGACTAACACATGGCTATTATTGTTTGGAAGAGAAGTGTTTTCTTTTTTCTTTTTCTTCTTTTGGCTTGCTTTCATTTGGGGACACGTGTCATGTTGTGTACATGTTGGACAATGTGAATGGAGTAATTGCAATTTTGTGACCTCCGAAAGATAAGAGCAAGTGTACGCATTAGTTTCTCGGGTAAGGATAAGAACATAAAATTAAATGATATATCATGTCTAATTTTGTACAATAAGATGTACTTTTGTCGTAACCTTTTGGTGCTTTAGTCTACTAGAGATACCTGTATGATAAAATGGAATAATAAACTAGTGATGAACTCATAGTTAAAATGGCAGCATTTCAGAGATGTACATTACCAATGAGCTATTCTTTTATAGTCTACTATATATTCCATATAACTTTCTTATTTTTATGGTCAAAGATAATATTTCATAAGGCGCTTAACATTATAGAATACTAATTGATTTTTACTATTAAGAATGCCTTCTTTACTTGTGAGTATAGTTTTGGCTGTGTAATATGTAATGTGATTATTCGGCGAGGCCATTGATTGGCAATATTGAGAATTAATGGTAATTTTGCATTGTACATATTTGAGGATTCAGATCAATAATTGCTCAAAGGAACAATCATATTTTGTGAGATCAAGCACATGTCCATGTGAGCCCGGAAGTGGTGGAGAGACTAAACCATACACTTTTTATAACATGTTATTGTTACTACTATAAGACTAAATTGGACTTGAATCCAAATAAATTAATTTCCATTTCCTTATAATTTGTTTAAAGGTTACACTCTTATTTAAACCTAGCTCGGCGCTTCTTGTCTGTGATACCTCTGACCTCATCTGATTTTGGCCGAACCTAATTAATAATTTAAACAAAACCCATGAAACGAATCTAATTAGTTTTATAGCTAAATAACTGCCATGTCATTGTCGCATATTGAAAGCTTACCTATTTAAGTTCAAAGTTTGAAACATTTCTACTGCTCTGGCCAAAGTAAATTTAATAATATTGTTGGCGTTTCGTGTAAACTTTAACAAGATTATTATTTTTTGCACAAAATATGAACAAGTTGCCGATAATCTAGCTAGCTACTTGTGACTCAAGTAAGCAAATTTGACCTCAACAAAACGTAGCAACCAAACTCCCAAGAAACTTGGAATTGAAGTAATCCGAAGGAGGAAAAAAAAAGTTGCATGGTGTTTGGGGAAATTATTTTGGTCATTTTTTACCATTTTAAATGGTTTGAAAATAGTTTGTAAAATGATTTGAAAAATGGTTTGACTTTACAAATTTTGAGGTGGTATAAATGATTGAGATTTAAAGATATTGTATAGGGATTTGGAAAGTTGAAAAAAATAGTTGAAAAAAGTGAAATGGAATGGAATGGTTTGGAGAATTGAAAAAAGTGAAAAAATGGAGTGGAATGGAATGAGGAGAATGGTGGGGACAAACATGGAGTAACTAAAAACTTTATTAAAATATCTTGACTCGTAGAAACGAGAACACATCATATGACATCATATATATTGCTCTCAATTTTGATCTTCCTATTATTATCTCCAGCCCTTAATTAACTGTTATATACTTCATGAAAAAACAAATGATCTCTCGAATAATAATATTTAGATAATTAATTCTGATGCAAGGGAAGCTCTCTCTTCTATCATCAATGACATAATAATGACTTGTGTTTCTTCATCATAATAATGACATAATAATATTTAAAAGATCATGATACTATTTGGTACCGGTTATGCTATTGCTTTAGGCCTTTAACTATAGGAAGGCTTCCAAATCTCCTAAAAAATAGTTTATATTAATCTTTTCCATCTAAATTATAATTGATTTTTTTTCTCCTAATCAATCTCTCTCCTATCTAGGAGCATTATTTAACAAATTGATATTTTTTGAGGAAACTATTACCAAAAAACCTTATAAAAGAAAGTGTTTGAAAACACCACAATATTCAGTATAGTTGGCGCCTCGTTAAAGTTAAAAAAAATAAAAATAAAAATAAATTCATGACAATGAATTGATAAAAATCTGCAAATAAAATGAAAAACAAAAATCAATATTCAAACAAAAAACAAAAAAACCTCTTTCGTGAAATTTGCTTAAAGCTCCAAAATTAGTTAAGCCGGCCCTGATACTATTACTATTTATTTTCTCAATCAGTTTAATAAATGTTCCGTGTAGCGAGGGCTTAGAAATTTATAATATCTGCCATTTTCCTTGAGTTACTTTCGCAGGGCTTTATATTCATTGGTAAAGTAAACGAAGCAAAGACACTAATGCAAACTTCACTAATAAGTAACCGTGTCATTCATTCATTTATTAGTCTTTTACCAGTCGAAGGTTGATATATGTGTTATATATACACACACACACACACAAAATAACAAACCGTCCAGAATCTGCTGCTTGGTGATGGTGGGACCTTTTTTTTTTATTTACTTTTCAAAGCACGTAGAATATGCAAAAGGGAGTTACAAAGAAAGTGGTCACTGGTCGGTTATATTTTTGACTTTTTGTGAAGCTTTTCAGTTTATATACCTTTCTGGACTAATGCTTTTTGGTCAATATCTTATCTGAATCTACTGGTCCTAAAATTGAGAGAGAAAGAGAGAGAGAGTGTAGATTCTTGGGAAAGATCTTTACAAGTTCTTTTTGTTTAATTTCATGGTAGTTGAGGAAGTTCTTTTAAGGTGTTTTATTTTAATGGTCATGAAGAGCATTACAAACTGAGAAATTATTAATTCAAACATAGCAAGTTATAGTGCCAGTTTGGCATTGCTGTGCTGATATAAAAAGTGCTTCAAACTGTGCTGAAGAAAGAAACTGCTAGAGTTATAAGCATATAGGGTGTTTGGATATTTTATTTTTGGAATTGCTGTTGATATGTAAAATTACCAAAAAATAATTTTAGAAAATTAGTTAGTTGAATATGGATTAAAAAATTAAGGATGTTTTAGTAATTTAAAATGGAGAAGCAGTTTCGGTTACAGAAAAGCAGCCTTTAACCTGCTTCTCAAATTACACTACGTAAAAGCAGAAACGGTTACATGCTTCTTTAATAAGCATGTTTACCAAACACCTCTAGGTGCTTTAGATTCTTTTATAATCTAGAAGCAGCCTCCAGAAGCAATGCCAAACTGGCCCATAGTTAACTACATATAAAATGGCTGTAACTAGTGCTAGGTTAATTTTTAGAATTTTGTAACTGCGGTTCATGATTTTATTTCAATATTAAAAAAAATTAACATGCTAGATTGTCGTTGATAAAAATAAAACTCATCTATCTCTATCACTTTAACTGACTATTACATGTACAGACAAAAAATGGAAAAAAAAATGTATATAGGAAAAGAATCTTTGTGTTAGAATAGTGGCTGTTGCAAAATTTTCAACAGGTTGATCATCAGCGAAAAGGAAGTTTCGAGGCATATTCATATCAATCAATCAACAATAAAGCCTTCTAATTATTTATTTTATCATCCGATTATATGATCAATAAATTCAACCGAAAGTTTTAATATTAAAAATTTGATATTTGGATGTGTTTGGGATTCAATTGTTAGCCACACTTATTTAAAGATAAGAAATGGGCATTTTCAGCTGATAGCAGAACTTTCCACTTGTCCTTTACGGTCGATATACATGGGCCATCATACTACCACACGACACACTGATTTATTCAAATTTCCAACTTCTAATAATTATATATTGGATTTTTGCCTTTTTTTTTTTTTCCTATCTTTAAGGTCCTTTGAATTAGGATGTATCTTTGACTTAAATTTTGAGGAAAATAGAAAATAGAAATCATGAGGTTACGACTCGTGTCACGAGTTCATTAATTAAACTTGGACGGAGAAAGTATTGTATTGAATCATAACCAATTAGATTTATCTCGCTGGTAACACAACATTATGATCATAGAGTTCTTTTACATGATAGTCGTTTTAGCAGTTATTAATAGAAAAAACTAATAATATAATTAAAAAAACATATATATTTGGTGACATAAAAAGGGGAAAAAAAAAGACACACACACATATCCATATTATATATACCCTCGATAAATTGATACATTTGAAATATTTGTCTCAATCATGATGTCTATAGTAGTTTTATACTAGTTGAAGAGAGATGTCACATTTGCAAGACAAATTTGTAAGTAACATGTAGAATGAAAGAGATTCATTGATATGGGACAGAAAAAATTATTGTGCCATTATATTTCAAGGATAATGTGGTACGAAGATCAGATCAAATAATGTTTGGAGGTGAAATATTTTAGCTAGGATGTAAGTCAATGGTCAATATTGATTGTAGTATATATAGGAGTATAAATTAAGTTGCTATCGACTTTCCAACCATACACATAAATCATAATTGCCAATATCTGCAAAAGCATGGACATACACATATTATATATATACAATGCATATCACATGCATGTAATATTCTAAAGCAATTAATGTGATTGCTTTTCATGGCTCTTGGAATTATAACTTTGTCCACTTCTTTATCACGTTCAACTTATACAATCAATATAAACTTATCGTAATTGAGCTTCAAAATACTGTTTTTATAACTAGTGCTATTTTAGATTTAGAGATTATAAACGTGTACTTTGTCTACTGAGAAGTAATTCCTAAGCTTGGGTAGTGTTTTTATTATCCGCCGAAATAAAATAAAAAAACATTGCGTTGTGTAGCTTGATTTATTCTCTCTTGCCTTCTCTTCATGATTTTTTATTCTTATTGTTGTATTTTTTATTTTAAGGATTATATTAAATTTGTATTCCTTTTAATTTACTCGCCGTCGACTGTGAATCAAGTTCCCCATGGCTGGTCAGTTAATCAACTGGCAACTATTCCAGCTTGTTTTCGGAATTTTTATTTGCTCAGTATTTTATATGATGAGCATTGCCTTAAAATAAAAAAAAAAAAAAAAAGATTTTCCATTTGCATTTTCACTTAAAATGACAACAAAATAAAAAGTGCAGTAAAACATGAAAACGACACGAATTAATAAACGAAAATGTGCATAATATAATAAAAAGAAAAGCCACAATTATCTTGGTAAAATTGGAAAAAATTAACCCCTTGTTTGGCATACACATTTTACCCATTCCATTTCATTTCATTTTTTTTTTCATTTTTTTGAACTTATCCTCCAAATTATTCCATTCCATTTTATTTTTTTTTAACAATTTTTTTCAACTTTTCAAATATCTATAAAATATTTTTAAATCTCAACCATTCATGCCACCTTGACGCAAAGTCAAACCATTCTTACATCATTTTTCTAAATCATTTATTTTCAAACCATTTTTTTCATCCCAAAATATGAGATGGAATGAACAAAATAACCACCCAAACAAATGAATAATTCAAGGTCGAGTATTGAAACTTGAAACGACAAAGACAACGGGAAACAACATTGCATTAAAAAGCAAAGCTATTTCTGAAAACGACAACAAACCGGAAAAAGGACAACTAAGAGGATAAACCAGAAAAACGACAATAAAAGATCAGAAGCGGTAAACTCTCAACATCAGTAACAAATGAAACGATAAAAATAAATAAAACGACATTAGATTAAAAAAAGCAAAACAAATCTGAAAACGACAATAAATCAACAAACGACAACTAACTGGAGAAACTATCAAAACGACAATAAAAGAGAAGTTACAACAAACTAAAAACAAGAAATTGGTCGGTCATGAAAAAACAACAACAAAACGTAGAACATTGAAACGACAAAATTAATGAACGACAACGCATAAGAAAGAATGCTATTTCTGAAACGACAAGAACCTCACGAACGACATATTACTGGGTAAATTAAAAAAAGGACAATAAAATAGAGGAGTGACAACAAACCATAAGCACCAATAATAAATAAAAACGAAAAAAAATTGCCTAATCATGAAAAAATAAAATAAAAGGTAGAATATTTAAGCGACAGTATATAAGAGACGAGTCTATTTACGAAGACGACAAGAAACTTACAAAAACCGGATAAAATACAGAAGCGACAGTAAACGATATGAGCTATAACAGAAATCAAAACAAATTATTAACGTAAACGACAAAAAATTGGTAAATCGTGAACAAACAACAATAAAAGGTCGAATAATAAAACGACAAAAATAATGAAAACAACATTAGTATACAAAACGGGCTATTTATGAAAACGACAAGAAACTCACAGACAATAACTAACCGGATAAAGTAGAATCTCTGCAAAAAACTGGATAAACTTGAAAAGAAAAAGACAATAAAAGAGAGGAGCCAAAAAATATCACCAACAATAAATGAAAAACGAAAAAAGAAAAAAGAAATGTGGAAAAAGAAATAACACAATCTGGTAGAAACTTAAAAAAAAAAAAAAAAAAAACCATTAAATAAGATACGACAACGACGACAACAACAAACGCTACTGACTGAATAAACAGAAAAACGACATCAAATTAGTTGAGCGGCAGCAAGAAGCAATTAACACCAATAATAAGGAAAACGACAACAACGAGGTAAATCATAGAATGTTGAAACAACAAAAATAATGGGAAAGGACCATAAAATTCAAACGACGTTATTTATAAAACGACAAGAAATCTACAAACAATCAACCAAACAAACTTGAAAAACGACAATGAAAGAGGTGATCGATCCACTACAAACTACAAAACCAGTAATAAATAAAAACGACAACAAATAGGCAAATCATGACAAAAACGACGGTAGAAGGTGGAGCATTGAAGCGACAAATTAAGTGATAACAAGTGGAAACAAAAAACGACGATTAAAAAAAATCGATGACATAGGAGAAAAACGACGATAATATAGATAAGATAAACGACGAGGCAATGACAAAATAATATTAGCTATTGACTTATTGTAAATGTTCCGACACAATATATATATATATTTTTTGAGAAAAGGTTAATGTTCAGAAACATTAAATGCAATTAAGCGCAGATATATAGACAAATAACAAAATTAAACGATAATAAAAGGGAATGACAAAAGAGAAACGATAATAATTGTACGATAAGGAAACAGCCAAAATAAAGAAAATTACGAAACAAAATAAAATGGGAAATAAAGTTTAGTTTAATCATGAATAAATACCATAAACAAACAACATCAGATATAAAAAACGACAATAAAGAACCAATTGGCAGAAAATTTAATTTAAATTTAAAGGACAATAAAGTCCCAAACCCCAGAAAGCAAAAAAAAAAAACGCATAGGCAAGTGACAACTGACAACAAACAGCTGAGAGAGAATAAAATATGAAAAACAAATAGACTATTCAAGAGGTGTGACGCGACAGAATCGAAGAGAACAATAATAAAGTTAAACGACAAATAAAAAGTGAAACGACAACAATAGTAAACAGAACAACAATGAAACTAGCAGACGACAGCAAATTGAAGGAATCAAACGACAACAATAGCGAAGAGAACTACAATGAAAGAGTTGAGAAAAACAGAGAGTACTGAAAACGACAACGAAAAACTAAAACGACAACAATGGTACTAAAGAATAGGAACCACAAAAGTTATTACACTGTTAGTCCCTGAATCAATAATGTTGTTACAATAGTCCTCAAAAAATCCGTTTTCTTCTTTTGGAAGAAGGACCTTTTATCTTTTCTTTTTTTACAAATCAGTACCTGAATTAATTATTTTTATCTTTTGGGGCTAATCAAGGACCATAAACATTGGCGAGAGACGTTCGATTAGTAACGGATATGAAATATGACCACATGATTCACATGCCACGCACATGACTTGTTTTCTAAATGGCAGTGACAGTGAAGAAATATAAAAATATATTTTTACTGGGTTAAAGTTGTAAATAAAGTAAAAAAACAAAATAGAAAAGTTGACAATAGTGCCGAAAATTTTGAAAAACTGAAACGGATAATATATGAAAAACTCGGACGTAAAACCCGAATTCAATCGGGTTCATTAATAAATTCCATTTTCGTTGACGAAACGACAAAAAGGAAATTAAAAAAAAAAAGAAAAAAAAACTCTGTTCTCTTCTTTCGTTTTTCTCTCATCCAATCCCGTTCTCTTCATTGTCTCGCTCTTTCTTCTTCTTCTTCTTCTTCTTCGTCCTCTTCGTTTTGCTATTTTGCACAAAAACAGAGAAAGCTAAACGACACTCAGAGAATACTCGAGAACCGAGACGACAAAGAGGAAGAAGAGCAACAAAAACAACGACAAAACTGTGGTTACGAGAAACCATCAAAGCTCAATATTTCTCGAAGCACGTCATTTTCTATTTTTCCAATTTTTTTCTGGGTAAGTGACCAAGTACAGCATTATTCTTTTTTTTTTTTTTTGCTTATTTAGATGAACAACCACTGTCTGGTTGCCGAGAAAAAATGTGGGTGTTTTTTCTTTCACAACTGTTCCATTTCGTCAGTTTTATTTTTTATTTTTACTCGTGGCTTTTTGTTCTACTTTATACGAGCGTAATGATGTTTCTTTTGAGGTCCTTTTCGGTTTAAGAATAAATGTTGGGGTAATGTAAAGAAGCGAGCTTTAAAAGAGAATAAAAAAGGGAAAGGGAAAAATTTTAGAGTGATGGTTTTTTGCAATGTAGCTTTGTTTTCGCTATCAAGAGCTTGAAGTGTTCAGGCTTTTTTTTCACAGCCTTTCTGAAAAAACAAAAGCAAGGAATCGAATCTCAGAAAGGTTGGCTTCATTGTAGTGTTCTTTTTATCATTTCTGCGTTGAAAATATTTCCTATTAAAAGAGAGAGAAAAGAAATAAAATAAAAAAAGCGACTTTCGCTCTGCTTTTGTTGCAGATTTGATAGTTTTACTGTTCGATTTTTCTCATTAGATCTAATCTATCTAGCTTCTGTTTGTCTGGAGGGAAAATACTCATGAAATAATTTTTCCTTCCCCTAAGAAAAGAAACGACACTGGTTTTTCAAATAATTGTTATGTGGGCACTTAAAAAAAAAATTGTTTAGAGAATAGAGAGTGGTTAAGAATAGCAGAGACCTTTTTGTGTTCCTCAAGGAGAAAATTTTTTTTTTTCTAAAAACCCCATCATTAAAATAGCTGATAGGTACTATTTCCCTATTTCACGGCAAAACTGGAGGAGTGAAATTTTTTGGCCCTTCAATCCCGGAAATTA
The DNA here is from genome assembly GCA_018132145.1 of Boehmeria nivea var. tenacissima. Taxonomy (NCBI): domain Eukaryota; kingdom Viridiplantae; phylum Streptophyta; class Magnoliopsida; order Rosales; family Urticaceae; genus Boehmeria; species Boehmeria nivea. Next base: position 18,317,140 of record CM030874.1, on the reverse strand, counting down.
CCTTGTTTTGGAAACTTAATTAATATTTCATTATTCATGTCTGGATCAGGGCTACTTTTGTAATTTAATGTCACATCTCTGTCTCATACCTGTAGGGCCATGGTGTGATATTGTTTTTAATAATGGGTCTTGACCTTGAGCACTGTACATATATGACTTGTGGTGGGTATCAACTTGTATAGCATTGAATTGAGAGTGATTTATTATTTATTATTGTTTTTGTATTTTTTTTTAATTTTTTATATGGCTTCAATCAAAATAATAACTCCTCTATTTACTTTGGTATATAAATATGTATTTTGTATTTATCTATTCCTTTATGCCATCACTTCCTTATGACTGATGATAATAAGGATGCACATGTCCGCCATGAAACCATTTATTGCTTCACGTACAATCCACATTGGATTCCATGTCTCACTTCCTCTGTGATATTTTTCATTTCTCTGACTCTTTACAGGCTTTGTGGGACAGAGCTAGCTCTTCAAACAGTGAGTGAAGCCTAAATTTAACCCCCCCAACTTTGAGTCTTTTGTGTGCGTGATAAAAAAAAAAAAAAAAAAAGAAGTGAAGCTATGCAGACCCCAAAAGCAAGGTAAACTTCAAAGTTCAAATGCCTTTCTTTCTGTCTTTTTTTCTCTTAGGATGGACTACTATATCTATATGTGTTGCTTTCTAATATAGAGGAGATTTAGTACAATGTATGTATGCGTATGTTTGTTGCACTATATAAGTACGTTTTGGGGGTCCCTAAGTGATGATATCTCTTATCTACTGTCGGTGAAACTTAATGGTTCTAGTTCTACTCTCCACATTATGGCCTATTAGACTATTATTGGATTTGTCTTATTTTCTCTGAGTGTCCATATATGTATTTGTACTTCACTTTTCAATGAACTCGTTCTGCTTTCACTTTCAAACTATTTTCAGGGCTTGTTTTCCAGTGGTAAGTCATGTTAGCTTTTGTATTTGTCCTATGATCACAAAAACAAAGAGTTGGTTCTTTTTTCTCACGTCTTTCCTTTGAGGGTAAGCTAGCTTTGCAACGGTCTGTAATGGTGTTTTGCTTTCTATGGAAACTGATCACTTTTACTTGCTTGTTGTTTAGTTTGGTTATGGATCATTTTATTGTTATGCACAGTATGGAAAATGAATGTTATGGTTAAGAGTACAAGCGTTTTATTATTGTATACTTTTAGATTATGGAGGTACAGAGGAAACTATGAACAACAATTATTAGTCTTTAAAAGCCATATTCTGTCGGTTCATGAAAGCTTTGTGGAAACGCTTTGTGGTGTTTGATTTTCAATAATTTTTTTTTTTATCTTTTTCTTTATTTTCGTAAGGGTATTGGGTAGGACTTAGAGGAGCATATGTGGACTTTTAAGCATAATCAAATAAATTTATAAAATACCTTCATGTCTGAACCGTGATAAATATTTAAGAAAATTAGCGTTCAATTATTTTGCTGCTTTTTTTCTTTATTTTCTTTTTTTCAAATTAAAGAATATCTCCTAAAGATAACTGAAAACTCTTAGTGCTAAAGACTGAACCATGATGATGCATATTTTTCCAGTAATTTTATAATGGACTTTGAAAAATATAACATACAATTGATTGAGGGAATTCATTTAAATTATCAAAAGTATTAGTTTGACTCTGAGAATAAGGCATGGCCTTTGGTCCTCACTCCTTTATGATGATGAATTAGCTTATTTTTAATTATTATTATTATTATTATCTCTTGAAATTATATCCATACTTAATCATCTTGTTGAATATTTGGCAAATCTCTTAGAGGCTTCCACATGGAGCTTTTCTGTTGATTCAAAATATGTCTCAACAAAATTGCTTAATTATGATTAGCAAGCCTCACCAATAAATATAGCATCATGTTTGCAAGCACATCTCACCTTGAAGATACAATTCTTTATAATGCAAAACCTCACTATTTTCTGAAGTCATAACTTCTTTTGCTCTTTCTTAAGAAAATCTTATAAGCATGAGAATGTTCTAATGTACTAGTATAACACTTGATGTAATATTTCTGTTCCTTATGCCAGAAATGGTACCTCTGAAGTGCCTCAGAGAGTCTCTCCTCGGCCGGCGCGCAAACTCAAGCCAACTGCATTAGACACCGATTCGGCATCTTCATCTAGCTCTCAATCTAGTCGAATACCAAAGGAGAGAAGCCCCAAAGTAACTGAGCGCAAGTCACCAAGAAGCCCAGTCCCTGAGGTATGTCTAATCCGTTGACAAAAGCTTTAGATTTTGCACATTATGTGTGTTGTAAGGTTATATAGAAATGGGGTCAATTAATGATAGATTCTAATAGGCGAAGAGTAGGGTAATTGTTTCAAGTTTTTTTAGTGATGTTTCCCATTTCATCATCTCCCTCTCATTGGCATTACTGTATTTCAAGATCATGCGTAACATCGTAGTTGTGATCATATTTATACATCTGCTGCATTTTGATGATAGATTATTTTTTCCTTTGCTGTAGAAGAGGCGTCCCAATCGTATACCTGAACTAGAATCTCAGATTGCTCAGCTTCAGGAAGAGTTGAAGCAAGCAAGAGAGCAATTGTGTTCTTCGGAATCGGGAAAGAAACAGGCTCAGCTAGACGCTGAGGACTCCAAGAAGCAAGTGTTGGCTTTGTCTTCAAAGCTTGAAGAGTCTCAGCAGCAGCTTCGGGAGTTTTCCAGTTCGGAGGAAGGTCGTCTTCTTGAGCTCCAAAAGATCTCGTATGAACGTGATCAAGCCTGGCAGTCGGAGCTTGAGGCTGTGCAGAAGCAGCATTCGATTGACTCGACTGCCTTAGCGTCTGCCATAGATGAGATTCAGTGGCTCAAGATTCAACTTGAAATGGTAGCTGCATCTGAGGCTGAACAAACACAGTATGCGGAGTCAGCAAATGGAGAGCTTCAGATCTTGAGAGGAAATTTAGCAGAAACTCTCTCACTTGCAGAGAACATGAAAACCCAATTAAAGGACTGTAAGGAATCAGAAACTAAAGCCCAAGAGCTGGTTAGGGAAACCCTGCTGCAGCTTGAAACTGCAAAGACGACGGTGGAGTCGCTGAGGGTGGATGGCGTGAAAGCCATGGAATGTCACAACTCCATTGCTTCGGAGTTGGAACAGTCAAGGGTGCGCGTAAACTTCCTCGAAGGACTTGTGAGCAAGCTCAGGGCGAGTCAATCTAATGGTGACATCAACATTTGTACTACTGAATCAAGTGCAACTGAGGCCGAAGTTAGGAACTTGAAGTCTGAGGTCGAACGACTAAGATCTGCTCTCGAGACTGCGGAGACAAGGCACCACGAAGAGCAGATCAAGAGCACAGTGCAGATCAGAAATGTTCATGAACTGATGGAGCAAATGAAATCTGGACCGAGCCCCAAAGAGGCTGAGCTGGAGGCAGAACTGAAGAAGGCCAAAGCTGACATCGAAGAGTTGAAAGCCAATCTAATGGACAAAGAAACCGAGCTGCAAGGCATTACCGAAGAGAACGAAGGGCTGAGCATGAAGCTCGAGAAGAAACTGTCCGGGCAAAGAGAGTACGAGTTGGAAAAGGAACTGAAGAAATTGAAGGGACAAGTTACAGATTTGAAGGCCAACTTAATGGACAAGGAGACTGAATTGCAGAGCATAGCGGAAGAGAACGAAATGCTGAAGTCAGAGATCAACAAAACTCGAGCAGACAAGAGCGAGTCAAACTACGACACAGACACAGAAGTTGAGGCGGCGAGGTCTGCAGAGAGAGAGGCTCTGGTGAAGCTCGGAGTTGCCACGCAAGAGGCAGACATGATCAGCAAGAGGGCAGCAAGGGTGACCGAGCAGCTAGAGGCAGCGCAAGCGGCAAACGCAGAGATGGAGACGGAGCTGAGAAGGCTGAAGGTGCAATCCGACCAGTGGAGAAAAGCCGCTGAGGCCGCTGCGTCCATGCTCTCGGCAGGGAACAACAACGGCGGCAAGTTAATGGAAAGAACCGGGTCGCTGGACAGCAACTACAGCCCCGTTGTCGGGAAATTCAACTCGCTTTACTCCGACGACATGGACGATGACTTGCTCAAGAAGAAAAACGGGAACATGTTAAAGAAGATTGGGGTGCTATGGAAGAAGCCACAGAAGTAGAAAGAGTTACAAGTTACAACATCATGTTTGTAAGGTTGTATTGACTTTATCCTTGGCATTATCATCAAAATTATTATTGTTATTATTTTGGCTTTCCTCAAATAATTTTCAAATTTTTTTTTTTTCATCTTTCTTCTGGCAGATATATAGAGCCCAAGTCGTTATGTTATGAGAAGACGGCACTCTGTTCTACTGGGACTAGCATGGTCTTTTGCTTTTTTTGTTTACCTTTTTTTGGAACATAATATATGTAACAATGAAATTCCCCCCTGCTTGACAAATGAGCAGTACTATTGCATTTCAATTTTAATATAAATGATATTTACTATAGTAGATGAAGCGACCATGTTCATTGTATCGACACAAAAACGACCTTGTTCTATTGGGGCTCCTTTTACAGTTGAAACTGTCATCTTTTATTTTTAAGTTACTTTTCCGACATCTACCCTTTTGTCTGGAGCACTCATTTTCTTTGTCTTATTTTATTTTATTCAATTAATTTTTTTAATCTTATAATTCATTTTTTTTTCAATCATTTTTTAAATTTTTTAAATTTTTATATAATATCTTTAAATTTTAATTATTTATATTATTTTAAAATTTATAAAATTAAATCATTCTGCGTTAAACATGAGTATCCAAATAAAAGGCAAATTCCAATGTTTTTCTCTTTATATATATATATATATATATATTTTTTTTTTTTATGTACAGAGGTGGTCTCTTCACGTTCCATCTTGTTTGTATACGTATTTTCTGCTAGATTTTTATTTTTTATATGGTATTTTGTGTGTTGTTTGGGTGGATCGAAAATTTCTACGGATTATAGAGATCTTATTAAAAGAGTTATACATGAATTCGGATGTTGTTGGATCTTATTCCCTATTCGGTTTTGAGATATTTGTTTTAAAGATTTCGTTATGTTTCAATCTTGGGACGTTTATTTTAGAATATGTTGGTGGAATTATATTTAAAAATGTGATCATATTTATCAAGAAAATAGTCATTAAATAATAGGAAATCGTATGAAATAGCTAAAAAAAAAAATTTAAAATACAACTCATGTTTCAAAAAATAAAAAATTAGCCATATTACGATTTGTATAACAGAAAAGTGTCACACAAAATATAACACATTTATAAATATTTGTAAGATATTTTGTAACACTTCAAGTTTTACTCATTATTTTTTGAAGTGTTAAATAATATCTTACAAATGCTTACAGATGTGTTATATTTTGTGTGACACTTTTCTGTTATACAATTCGTAACATGACTACTTTTTTAATTTTTTGAAACATAAGTTATCATTTAAAACAAACATTTAATTTTGACTTATTTTTACAACTCATCCTTAAATAGTTATGAATTACAAAATTTATTCAAGCATCTTGCATTTAATGGTTAGTTTTCTAATTTTTTAAGGGAAATCGTATGAAATAGCCCAAAAAAATTTTGTTTTTAAAGTTCAACCTATGTTTCAAAAATTAAAAAAAATAGCTATGTTACAAATTATATAACATAAAAGCATCACACAAAATATAACACATCTGAAAATATTTGTAAGATATTTTGTAATACTTCAAGTTTTACTCATTATTTTTTGAAGTGTTCAATAATATTTTACAAATATTTATAGATATGTTATATTTTGTGTGATACTTTTCTGTAATATATTTCGTAACATGACTATTTTTTAATTTTTTAAAACACATACTATCATTTAAAACAAACATTTAATTTTGACATATTTTTGTAACTCACTCATTTTTTAAAGCATCGACTAAAAATTAAATTTTTGTTACCAAATTGATCTATTAAAATTTGAAGGTGAATAAATATTAGTTATAATCACGATTTCTTATGATTTCCCTTTGTATGCTAATACTACGCCTGCGACGCACGCAGCGATCGGGAGACGGAGAGCCCTCAGGTGTTACTCCCGGCGTCTCTCGCGCACGCCGTCGTAGTCTCTGCCGCCGTAGTGAGGCCCTCCGCGCCTCACAGTTCCGCCACAAACGATTTCGATTTCGGTCGTAAAATCCCAACAACCCGTCATTCTTCACAGAGCCTCTCCGCCATTAGAAGCCTTTGGATTTTTCTTCTGCTTCTGTAAAAACTCTTAGCTGTCTCTCTCTCTCTCTCTCTTTTTTTATAAGCACCAAGTGTTCGACGAAAATCCCAAGTCAGAGGATTTAGAGAAATTCTAGTTGTCTGTGCAAATAGCTCTTGACATGGGACCCAGATGGAAAGGAAAGGGCTCGGAAGCCAAAGCTCTAAGCGAACCCATGTCGCGGATTGTCTCCGAGCTTCGATCCTCTCTGACCCAACCAGAGGCTCAAGGCCTGCTTTCTGGGTCCAACGTGCTCCTCTGCTTGGGCCCACAGCAAGCCGACTCGCTCAACCGCGCTTGCTTCGGCGTTCCCATCGCCACGCCCGAGAAGGACAAGCAGTGGTTTCAGCTCGGCCTGGAAGAGGCTTTTTTCCTTTGCCATGCTCTCAAATGCCTCAAAATAGTCGACGAATCGAAATCCGCTGTGAGTGAGAGTGATCTGTGGCATTACGTGAAATCCAAAAGAGAGAGCTTCCCGGAGTTCTACAAGGCGTACTCTCATCTCCGGGCGAAGAATTGGGTGGTGACGTCGGGCGTCAGGTACGGCGCGGACTTTGTGGCGTACCGGCACCACCCGGGGCTGGTCCACTCTGAATTCGCGGTGCTCGTTGCGCCCGCGGGACGTGACATTGGCGGGAGCGCGAGGCTCGGGGTTTGGTCGGACGTGCATTGCGCCGTGAGGCTTTGCGGGGGCGTAGTGAAGACGTTGTTGGTCCTCGACGTGGCGAGGAACGGCTGCGGCGACGATGCGGCGCTGTGCTTGGAAGGGTACGGAGTCAGCGAGCGCGCGATCACGAGGTGGATTCCCGAAAGATGCCGCGAAGAGCGATCAAATCCGGCGGAGTGAAGAAGAAACTTTGCTGTTTTTGTTTAGAGTGTTGATTAATCTTGTATTTCTTTTGCTTAGTATTTTATCTTCTGATTAATTCTGTAGAAGCAAATGCATTTTTTGATATGATTGTTGGTATTTATAGCATTTGTTTCATAGTTTTCATTCATTGATTGTTTATGTTATGTTGGCAATCATTCCTTCTGAAGTTTTTTTTTTTTTTTTTCTCCTAAGAATAGTGCAAGTCTTCTCAAAAATAAATTCAGGAAAAATAATAAGATGTACTCTCTCTAGTTGACAAATTATATATGCATGGTTTGTTTTTCTGAACAGATTTGTATATGTTACACAATTGATCGTTTCGTGATTTATCCAAAAGTGGAAATTTTCTCCTTTTGGACTTAATATATTGGAAACAAATATATAAGTTATAGCTCATACTATTTGCAAATTAGTTATTCTAAAGAGGCAAATGCACTTCTTTTGGCTTATTGAACAAATCATTGCGCATTTAATTTCTATCTTACAATTATACTAAACGATAAAGATTAAAATAGCACAGACAAAACTAATTATTACTGAATCAATTAGATTATACGGTTTTCTTTTCATGTTTTCCATAAATTTCTAACCAGTAATTTACTTAATAATACATTAAAAAGTGATCACTATGTTTTGTTAGATAGTAAGTACAGTACAAATACTTTTCCAACTCAAAAGAGTGACATAATTGAATAGAGGAAGATTTAAAAAAAATACTATTTTTACGCACTATCAATTTTTTTTTTAATATTGCATTATTAATTTTTACTCTTATTACTACACTATTATAAGGATAGAAGTTAGAGAGTATATCATTTAAGTAAAAAATTATTATGGAAAATAAAAAAACATTATTTTTAGACAACTTAATTTGAAAAATGTCACTTTAAAATAAATTTGTAGTCCATGTCACATTTTAGCAGTGAATTTGACCTAATTATTATTTATTTTTTCTTTTTTATAAATAAAGAAGATAATAGATGATAAATGAGGTAATAAAGTAATCTATTAATAAAGAAAGTGACATGATATATAATAATGATATATGTCTAAACGTCGCACGAGGCTGCATGAAAATATAGCCTCTTCACGTTTGGAGTGTACCCCAATCATACTTTGGGCCATCTTGACAGTATGCCCAAAGTTGGCCCACCAATGTTTCAAAACCTCAGCCCAATTCAGAATTAAAATTTAAAAAAAAAAAGATGATTTAAAGAATGCCCTAGATGCACCACTAATCAATGAATTTTCATTGGCAAAGAGTTTGCACACTTGTTCTGACTATAATTTAGTTGGCTTTTGGTAACATCTCAAATATGTCTTGGTGTTGGCAATTTCTTTCTTGTGTTTTTTAGACTAGCTTCTTAGAGAGGCTCTGGACCTTTACTTGTCATAAAAAATTTGATCATCTTTACTTTCATTTCTTCGCTCCTAATTTGCAATCAGTATTCGTTTAACTGTGATTATTATAAAAGTTGATAGTAATATCAAGACTGAATATAAATGCTTGTGTTTCTGGACCAACACATACCACTTCTTAGAGTCATATTTCAAATTCATCTTTGTGTTGTGTTACAAATCTAACATTTAAAGATGATGTTGGATTAAATTTGCTCATAAATCTTGTTTCTGAGGTTATTTATCCTTAAAAGCCTTTGTGCATCCTCTTCGGGAAAAGAAAATGGACCAAAGGTGCAAGTGCAACTAAAAACGTCAACCTTTTGCAAAAGAAATTAAAAAAAAAAAAAAACTTAAGATAGAACACCTTCAATCTCATCTATGTAATCTTAAATCTGTGTTTCTAAATTAAAATATTTATCGTCTAAAGTAATGTTACATGACGAGTGTGGTTTTACACACTCATTTACCCTTGAATTTCTCCAATATCCGATGTAAATCCTCAAGTATGAAGTTGTTTAATGTGATTTTTGAGCTTTTGTAGGACTAAACCCTCAATTTGGCAAAAAGATGCACAAAGCATGGAAATATCACTATAAAATAATCGAAAGATTTATTTCATAACGGTGAAATTTGCTTCGTGGCATGACAACGACGCAAAGTGACTAAGACGGACACGAGACACCCTTAGGCCCATCTCGCGCGCCCAAGCCCACCAAAAATGCGCCCTCAGGTCCAAAGGTTCGACCTTATTTTGCTTGGTCGTGGTGCGACCAACATTTCATCATTTGCAGATTAGTTTTGCGTATTGCGACACCACCGCGACCAACCCAATTCTGGATGTCGCAATGGTGTCGCGATGATGTCGCACCGCGACCAAGGTCATTGTTTCAGGTGTTGCAATGGTGTCGCATTGCGACCAGTACTCCAAATGTGCCCACCACGTGTCTGACTCATGTCTAACTTCGAATTCTTGGCTCAAATTTAGCCATTGGATGTAAAATCAAGGGCCAAGATGACTCCATAGGTTAGGGCAACTTGCTTAAGTGAGGGAGAGCTCGAAATTGGGAAAAAGAAGACCATTTTGAGGACTTCTTGAGGAGGAGCTTGGAGGAAGAAGAGCTTCCATGGGAGCTTCAAGCCTACAACCACCATTTTTATGAGCTTTTAAGCTCATTAGTGTTTGATTTTCTTGTTCCCTTCTCTTATATTTATTCCTATTGAATTTATGAAGTGTTTGTATTTTGTGATTTTGATTGAGATAGCTTGGTGATTGATATTTGGATTCAAGGGTGATGTAGTTCACCCTTGAAGTGCCATGAACTATGAAGTTGATTAATTGATGTTTTGTTCATTCCATTGTGGTGCTTGATGTTTATTGTCTTTTAATCATTTTGCAATTTTATTTTACCATAGCTATAGAATGGTTAGGTTATTGCGGATGATTAATTGTCTTGTGAGATTAACATAGCTTGGAAAAGTATGTTAAAATCCTCGTATGAGCATGCACGTCTAATTTAACCTTGAGACCGGGAGGATATAGGTGATTAGATAATCTTAAGAGGGAGCTTAAAGTATGATTAATTAACCGGTTAGTTAGGGATAACAACTTGATAAATTTAGTCACGTAAATTCTCATTCACACTCGGAAGAGGTGAATGAGATATACATTAGAACCTCTAGATTAATGGAATGACTTAAATAGATTAATTGGACTTATAGGTAATGACATAGATAGGTGAATGAAATCAACCCTTGGATCCACATTTATTTATTATTTTTATCGTCAATTTAATTTACCGCCTAGTTAATGTTTGTCTTAATTAATTTAGTTTAATTTCTCGTACTAACTTAATTAGTCTAGATAGTAAGTAGGATGATCGAGGTAATACTCAATTCCTATCTCTGACCCAATCAATCCCTGTGGAGACGATTTTCAGACTAAAAGTCCACTTTATTATTTGTGCGACCCGTATACTTGTGGATAAAATATCGCTAACATTACACTAAATTTGTGTTTCGAAATTATAAACCACAACATGAAATAAAATTGAAAATAATTGTCCAAAATAATCAATTTCTAGAAGCCAAATCAAACACGACCCTCCAATAGAAGTGAGTCTCTTAGCTTTCAATAGAAGTGAGTCTCTTAGCTTTTTCCTTGATGTGAAAAATGTATAGGATTGGATTAGACATTGCCAAGTCGACAAGTCACCTCACTTCATATTTTGTAGGCCATGCATTTGAGAGTTGAGACCCCACACCACTAAATCCAAAGAAAATCAACATAAAACTTGACTTAACCAGAAATTAAATAAAAGAAATCAACATATGACGTCACGATAATTTGTTTGTTTAAAACAGAAAAAAAAAATCCTTCTAGACAAGTCCTCACCATTATTAATTGAACTTCCATCGCACATATTGTCGTCGTTTTGGATTGTTTTTGGAGGCTTATCTAGGCCCATTTATGTCATTTTCTTGCTAGCAGACATAAACTGTTATCTTGTACAAACCTAGCATTTAGATTTGAAATTTGTACCGATTATATTTTGGTAATAAATGTCGTCCAATGTCATTGCCTTGTCACTTTCTTTTGGAGCAATCATTCCATTCAAACGTACCAACAAAACAACTGTATATTAATAGTATTTCAAAGACTTTCTTCAATGGGCATATATATAAATATTATATCTTCAATAGTCAGTTTGTAACAGAATTACCTCGATCGTTGACAAAACGCGAGATCTCAAATCCTTGTGTTTTTCAACATTTGAAATCATGCGCAAGAATAAAGTTCGCCACTGGAACTACAATTTTGTCAATACAAATCTATATATATATCTAGCTAGACATCTAGTTGTTACCTACCAAAAAATATATATTATACAATAGTACTACTAATTTTATAATGTAATCTCCGAATGAAATTCCAATGCCGGTTTGGGAAATTGTTAGATAACAACTAATGTAAGATTAGTAAAATAATGCCACTGACGCAGTAGTGGCCTATATATTATTAAAATAATTCAAATTTCTCACTGACCATTCTCTCACGCCAAAATCCTAAGTTGGATTTGGTATCAGACAAGGGAAAGAAAATCTATACCGAAGTTGGTGCTAAAATATGCTTTCACTGAAATTCAAAATTTTGGCTTGGAGAGAAGTGAAGTCTATCAACCCCCATTATCATATAATTATTGTTCAGGTCTTAATTAAAATAATATGATAGTATATGTGTGTGTATATCTATGGTTATTCCAAAGAATCTACCTGAAAATAATAAGAAGCAATCATGACAGAATATCTTGAAAACAACACTGAATTCCAACACCCAATGTTACTGCACAGCACATAACAGAAGAAACCATCTTTTAATACTTTCAGAGTTCAGAGAGTTCAGACTGAAAAACCCATGAAACATCACTCTCACTCTTGTTTTCTCTGGTTTTTTTTTTTGGGTAAATAAATCAAACTATGAAGGCTCTCTCTCTTCTTTGGGTTAGCCAAAACAAATATGAAACATCTCATTAATTAGCATACCTGAACAAAAAGGGAAGGAAAAAAAAAATACCCAAAATAATTAATTAAGAAAATTGACATATCATGATTCAAGTGAATCACATATTCCATGATAAAAACCCAAAAAAAAAAAAAATCCCTCTAAAACCTCTATGCTTCTTCTTCTTTCTTTTTTTTTTTTGGATTTTCTTGCAGATGAACACTAATATAATTAAAAGACTTTCAAAGTGTACTAAGAACTAAAAAAAGTAGTACTACATTAGAGGAGTTGTGTTGAGAAGGCCATGCCATGACGAAGCAAGGCCATTCCAGCTCTCTCTCCCCGTCGCTGATCCGTCAAAATCAGACATATTTCCACTCCCAATCCCATGATGATCGGACCCATTTATCTGCCACGGACAACCCCACAACATCCTGTTGCTCTGATGATCATGCTGATCATGATGATCATAATCTCTCACGCCGTGATGACCAGCACTAGCGTGGCCGTTCCCATGGCCAAGCTCTTGCTTGATTGTGGTCACCGTCACTGCCGTAGTCGTTGCGTTGCTCATCTGATCATCATGATCATGGTCATGATCGTGATCATAAACCAGACCCATATTGCCATTGTGATGATCTGACCCGCCACTAACCCCCACTGTGGTTGGGGTACTATTTTCGCTGTTGTTGTTGTTGTTGTTGCAAAAGCCATAGTACAGATTCTGAAAAGCACTTGTTGCAGAAGCAGCGGTGGAACTATTCTGCGCCGACTCTAAGAACCCACTCCTGAGCGCCTCGAGAAACCCAGACGACGCTGCGGATGGGTGGTTGTTGAGGCCAAGCATGTCATGGCCAGTACTGCTGGGGATGTTTCCCAAAATGGAAAGGTGATCAAACCCCAGTTGCTCGGCGCCGCCATTGCAGGAGCTCTTCTGGAGCCTGGCGAAGGCAAGGGTGAGGTCATTCTGGTCATAGCACCCGGCGGTCCCGGCCCCGCCGAGGAGCGGGGGGAGGGGGAAGCCGGGGCCGGGGCCCATCAGGGCGGCGGGGTGCATTAGCGGGTTGTGGAGGTCCTGCGGGCCCCCGCGGTGGTGTTTGGAGGACGAGGAAGAGGACGTGGAGGAGGACGAGGACGAGGAGGAGCGGCGATTCTTCCTGCAGCCGCCGCCGACGGGGACGTTGCGGAGGGTGCCGCCTTTGGTCCAGTAGCGGCGGCAGGCCTTGCAGAAGTAGCGGGGCTGGGTGAGGCTGTAGTTGTTGTAGTAGCAGAACTTGGTGTTGGAGGAGTCGCACCTTGGGCACTTGAGGGCTTGCTCCGGGTGCGGCCTCGGCTTACGCTCCTGCGGATTCTGCGCCTGGCTCCCGCCCGCCTTCGGGCCCACCACCAGCATGTTACCCACCGAGTCCGAGCTCATTTCCTGTGCACATCATCATGTGGTTTATTATTTTATCTGATTAGCATGTAGATCAGAGAATAATAATTCCAAGGAAATTAATCAATGTATGACATGTTGTGTGTGATTTGTCTAGATTTTTTATTTTTATTTTTTGAATTTTTGGTTCTTGTGGGAGAATGTAAGATACATATGGCTTTAGGTTGCTTGGAATTTAATTTGTCGTAGTTGGCTGTGCTAATTGCTAGGAGATCTTGTTGGACACAAATTTGGATAAACCAGCCAGGCTTTTTTAAGGATTTCGTTTTCTCTAATTGCTTTAGTGTGCACATGCCTTCACAAGAAACAAACTAAAGGGAAAAAAAAAAAAGAGGGATTTTTTATGGTAAGGAAACATTACTCCAAGAACAATTAAGGAAAGAAATCAAAGAAGTTTTCAAGATCCAAGTACAAGAAGATGCTATTTGTAATTAAGAACTCAAAGCTGGTTGATACGAGAGCCAAGTATATATGGTAAAGCTCCCAAAGGAAAAGGAAACAAATTGGAGAAAGGCTAATTGATTGGTAATGGCGTGAAATTAGCAGACAATTAAATCTCAAGACTCAAAGATCAAATAGTTCTTAATAGTCTATCACTCTCACCCTCTTAGATACCATCTTTTTTTGACATCTTAATTTAGAATAATCACAGCCACAAACAAAATTCACGAAATGCCAAATCCCATAGAACACCCATCAAAAGAATATATACAGCGAGAAAAAAAAAATCACAGAGAATTAAGATCCTTCAAGTTTAAAGAAACCAAAAGAGTTATAATTTATTCAAAAAAAAACCCTACCTGGTTTTGTCCACTTGAAGCATCCATGCATAAAAATCAGAAATTAAACACTACTCAGTCCTCTCAGCTCTGAATAAAAGGTTTCAAGTGGTTACAAATCAACACAGAGAGAGAGACTTTAGCTTAGAGAGAAAGAGCTAGTAATATATAAGACTAGGTTGATTTGTTTTCAAAGGAAAGGACTAAGGAGGGAATATAAGAGGAGACCAGAGAGAGAAATGAGACTGAGAGATGGGGTTTTAGGTAGTCATGCAAAGTAAGGAAATAGAGCCAACCATCATCTAAATATATAAAGCAAACCCAAGAGAGAGATAAAATAATAATAATAACAAAAATAATGATAAGAATAATAGTAGTAATAAAATAATAAAAGAAAATATTATTTGTTCAGACAGAGATAGTGATAGAGAGAGAGAGAGAGAGAGAGAGAGAGAGAAAGTAATGATGTGGTGTGTGGGGCTCCACCGTATTGAGATGATCGATGAGGTTTGCTTCATTGCTTGCACGCAGAAAGAGTATTAACAAAGACACAAAATTTCAGTCCCAATCTCAATCTTCTTCTTCTGCAACGGTTTCATTATTCATTCATATCATACTCATACATACATAGTATTAATAAAATATAGGGACTCAGATGCAAAAATAAAATAAATAAATAAATTTTCATTTTAATAAAAAAAAAAAAAGAAGGGACTGAAATGAATCAAATCAGCCTTCAGATTCCCAGAGGTGTATTGCTCGGTCCCTGCCTTCTTTCTCTCGTGTGGGTCCCACGGTCTCGGGTGGATGGCAACTATTTTGGCTTGTGGACCCCAGCACTCGTGGGTCCCACCACCACTAGTCTCAATCCATTCCATCGCCAAAACCTCTCCGTATTATTGTCTAGCCCACCAACACAAACCTCGTGTTCCAAAAACAAAACCAAAGAAAATTACAAAAAGCACTGATATATGTCCATACACAATAATTATATTTTATTTTTTTTAGAAGAAGATTTTTGTTTTTTTTTTAACAAAAAAAAAAAAGAAAAAACAAGAAGAGAACAAAGAAAAACAGAGATTTGGTCTTCAAGCCACCCAAGCATAACAGAACAACAACATCAACAACTAGGATAAGAAGAAAAAACAGAGATAGAGAGAGAAGTTTGGTGTTTTTGGACTATTGCGGGTGGGGTCCACTTGTGAATTATTAATAAAATTAAATTAGTTTTTTTCCTTGATTGATTCAAATTGTATTGTAGTAGTTGTTGTTGTGGTTGATGATGATGATGATATATGTTGTTGTAGTTGTTTGTTGAAGGTTCTGATGATGTGTACTTAATAATGATAGTTGAGACATGCAGAGGAGACATTTGTGACAGTGACTTCAGGATTCTGATCTCTTCTCCTTCTACAACTACATGTATATATATTAGTAGCAAAAAAAAAAAAAACTACATGTATATATATATATATATATATGTATGTAACCCCTTGTTTGCCTTACCCATTTATCTCATTCCATTCCATTCTCATTTTTCATTTTTTTCAACTATTCCATTCCATTTTATTTTTTTCAAACTATTCCATTCCATTCCATTCCATTTTTTTTCAACCATTTTTTTCAACTTTCCAAATCCCTATACAATATCTTTAAATCTCAACCATTCATATCACCTCGAAATTAGCAAAGTCAAACCATTCTTACATCATTTTTACAAACCATTTTCAAACTATTCCAAACCATTTTTAAAACCATTTTTTCCATCCCATTTCCATCCCAATAAATGGGATGGAATGGCCAAAATGGCCAAACCAAACACATGGTAAGTATTTATCCATATGTGATGTTATATATATATATATATATATATATATATATGTATTTATGCTAGCTAGCCAGTTGGTCCGTCTGATTAAAACATTGGTTATGATAAGTCCTATTCAAGACCAAACACTGCAAACAGGCCACCAGAATCACCATTGTTTTTGTATGAATCTGGAAGAATCAAGTACTAGAGATTGTACAATTATTTGGGGGTTTGACATAGTAGAATATATAGTATTTACGAATATGTACATTATTTGGTGATGTGATATGAAGATAAGGAAGAAAAGAAAAAAAGTGTATCATCAATATAGAGTTACCTCCTATTTGCTAATTAACTTTTATACCGCAAAAAAATATTATAACTTTTTAGTCTTAGCTGAAATTGTTGTGTTTTGGATATACTATTGTTTTGACATGTCAACATTCGGATTATCATATTAAATGAATTAAGGTGGAAAGGGAACAAAAGATTATTACTAAGTAAAAAATTAGCCTGTCTTGCAAAAAAAAAAGTAAAAAATTAGCCGAAATTCGTTTTTTCTTTTTTTCTATTTCTGGCTAAAATTAAATTTTTGTCAAGCAAAAGTTGAATGGCAATCAAGCTCAAATTTTAGCCGCTAGATGGTATTTTTTGTACTCATTAGCGGAGGCAACAAAATATAAATGGTTTTTTGTACTAATTAGTGGAGGCAATAATAGATGGTATGTATTTTTGTCGTTTATGCTTATTCCTTTTCCTTTTTTTTTCATCCTAAGAAATGTTTGTTGGTTTCTACTTTTCTTTAAATAATCGTGATTATCCATTTGACCAATATCTATTATAAACGGGAACAATACTCTAGAAAAATTAAGACCGCGGTCTGTGTTTGCTAAAAATCCAAATTTGACATTCCAATTTTGCATGTAACAAAGCTCAGATATTTGAAGAAATTGATGGTAGCTAAAATATCATGTTAAGAAAATAAAAGAAAATAGTCTCTATCTAACAAAAATTGGTACTTGGGTTTATTTTATTGGAAAATTTAACTTCGTTCATGCCCTAGCTAAACTATATATACCAAAACTAATTAACCACTACTTAATTTGCCCTCTAATCCCAAAATAATAATAATTGGCAAGAAACTATTTCCTTACGTATTATGAAAAGAGGATAATATATATGACTTTTTTTATTACAAAATCTATTCTAACAATCTCTTGGAAGATTAGGTTTTCAAAAACACCTCATATCATGAGGTAGCTAGTTAGTGCAAAATGGCATATAAATGTCTTAGTCATATAGAGAGCATGTTGTCTTATTGTGTTTTTTTTTTTTCACATCACAATCACAATGATTAAGCTTAATCCATGTTTGAACGTCATGTAGAAAATGAAGTGTTGTTTATCTTTTTTCTCTGTTACTTACTTTTTCCTTGTCTATCTTTCTCTCTCTCTTTCTCATCTCCATTTCATGGGTCCATTAGTTGCTGCTACTTAGCAGTCAAAAAAAACAGATTTTCTACCAAATGAAGTCTATCTACATTCAGTCTTTGAACATATAATAATAATAACAAGAAATCATCCTCCTACTTATATACATATATATAAACAAAACCTCATCATTGGTTTGAGCCCTTTATGTTTAATGTCCAAAGGAACCACAAATTTATATAGAAAAGAAAAAAAAAAAAAAAAGATATCCAAAGTCTAGCTAGAATCCCACTGCACATGCAACCCACTTGATCATCTGATCATATGATGATCAGAAAATGAAATGAAACAATCAAGCCAGATCGGACGGCCTATATTTAGTGTCCTTTACACGTATGTGACATTGCCATTTATGGGCCAAGATTCTTGGAGTGGATGGTGGGAAAAACAATGTACCAACCAAAATTCTAACCTGTTACCATCTGTCAGAAATCAAGAAATAATAAACAAACAATCATTGATACTCTCCATGATGGCCTTCGGATCCTATGAGATATATATATATATATATATTATAAGTATATGCTTCGGCTCCAACCTATTTCAAGTAAAGAAATTTGGATATGCATTCTTTTTAAGGGTTTGTAATTAATTGGTTGACGAATTGAATTCTTTTAAAATTTATTTTATGATTACAATACAAGCACTTTGGTTGCCAAAAAAAAAAAAACATTTTGATGGTAATGGATAGTGGGGTCCAGTGGTATGAACATGCTTGGGGTCAGTCAGGTCAGTTGACTAGTCAACATTTTCGGTCAAAGGAAAACCAACGCATAAGAAGAAGGTTATCTTCAAGGAAAAGAAAGTAAAGTGAGTCATTGGAAAGTGTGCTCGGAGACATATTACATCCATATTTTCTAATGGTTTGTATCTTCGGTGAAGCAAAGAATCTGGGAAATCCTCTCACTTTTTTTTTTTTTTTTGAACAGTCTCATAGGTATGGCTATTGGTTCGTGATCATGAAATAGGCTTTTTTTTCTTATAATAATTTTCATATTGTGTGTGGTTTTCGTTTCCTGCAAAATTTGTCACTCAAAAGAGACAAATAAGTAATATATATATATATATATATATATGGCGATGCAAATGCAATGTAATTAATTAATTTGCAGGTTGTGTTATTGTACGGGTGTTAGTGCGTGAAAATCTATGTTTAGATTTGTATCTGATTTGGGAAGCTTGCAAGACAGTTGTTGTTGGTGAATAATGCTCAATCAATATGCTCAGTTTGTCTTCGTACCTCGTACAGTGCAGAACATAGACCAATCACAAGAGTTTTGATATGTTGTCGATTTCCAATGTTAATTCCCGAATAAACCCCCTCCTAGCATAGCATGTGATCCTTTTTTTTTTTCTTTTTTTTTTTAAGAATTAAGTTATGCTTAGTTGGAGTATAAGAGGTTTAATTGTGTTTGTACACTGATATATTATATATATATATATATATATATAAGAACTATCTAACGCATTTCCATTATGTTAATTTGTGTATGTTCATAAATTGCGTGGACTATAATGCCATGATAAATAGTATTGAAATATTTGTGACCACAACAACATTTTTTTCATTTAATAAATTTAGTTCCTGAGAATTTTGAATGTGAAACATGTACCTTACAGACGCACACACACTGTTTTTAAATACATATGTAATATATATATATATATATATAATACTCACGTATTATATACATGCACGGTAAAGTCAATTTCATTGATCAACTGTAGACACACATGTACCTTAGAGAACCACCATTTTTTTTTCTTCTGAAAATATTGGAAAACAGTGGAAAAAAAAACTTATTAGCAACGTAACATTCTTCAACAATATTATTGTATATAATATAAGAAGCTTGAATCCTTGATTAAGTATTTTATCGTAATAAACGATTCTAAATCACTAGAATATATATATTTTTAAATAGTAAGACCAGTAGTAGAATCCTTGATATTCTAGAGGTGGTTACACCATATATAGATTATTCATTACTCCACCGTAAAAAGTACATTATTTAATCAAACATTTTACCTATTTTATTCCATTTTATTTTATTTTATTTTTTTAATCTTATAATTCATCTCATTCTATTCTATTTTTTTAATCATTTTTTTAACTTTCAAATTCCTATATAATATCTTTAAATCTCAATCATTTATACCATATTAAAATTTACAAAATCAAACCATTCTATATTATTTTTTCAAACCATTCAAAATCATTTTTTACATCTCCAAAAATGAAATAAAATTGGTGTAATATTTGATCCAAATAAGTGGTTAAGATATATATATATATATATATATTAAGCATGCAAATCCGGCTCTAACCGACCGACCGGATTTTTTTCAACGGTCATTAACCGGTTAATTAACCGGTGTTAACCGGTTGAAATTTTCGGTTATTAACCGGTTATTAACCGAAAATTTCCCCGGTTAATACCGGTTAATTAACCGTTTGGGTATTTTTTTTTTAATTGTTTATAAATTTTAGTTTATAAGTTTTATTTATTTTAATTTTGTTTTATAAGTTTTAAATTAAATCTTTCAAAACTTTTAATGTTGTTTTGAAAGTTTTATTTGTTTTATAAGTTTGATTTGGTTTAATTATTTGATATGGAGTTTTAAATTATAATGTTTAAAATTAAGTTCTAATTTTTAAGGTTTATGATAAAGTGTTATAAATTATAATGGTAATTGATAACAACATTTTATTGATAAATAATCAATCAATAAATTTGTTTACATACTTCTGTTGATAACTAAATATTAATTACAAAAAAAATTTATACTAAATTGTCTGAATAAATAATGAATGAAAGAATAGGATAAAATACAATTGTTTTACATATGATAAGAAAAAAAAAATAAAAAGACCGATACCAATGTCGAAAATTGGAGGGGGGACGTTTGGTTGGGCGGGGGCCGTGCGACATCACTGGAGCGTCCACTCTTCAAGCTGTTCAGCTAGGTCGGCGTTCGCTTGTTCGATCGTGTTTTGCATGCGCATTCGAGCTAATTCCCAGTCTTTTACCAATGTCAGAATCTCCACCATCTTTGGCGTTAGTCGGCTTCGATGATGATCTAAAATATTACCGGCCATGCTAAACGCAGATTCTGAAGACACTGTAGAGACGGGTATGGAGAAGATGTCGCGAGCCAACGTCGATAACACTGGAAATTGGCCTGAATGATTACGCCACCACCTGACCAAATCCAGGTTTTCTGAACCTGCGTCCGTGAATCTTGTATTCAAGAAGACGTTTAGTTCGTTGTGCGACGTTCCTCCTGAGGGGCTGACGCTTGACGGCGACTCCTCTTCATCCTGTAAGTCTTCCCGAACCAACCTCCAACTAGCTGAAGTCGGCGACGTCTTCTCAGTAGGGGCCTGATCTGAAGTGACCCCGAACCGCAACTCATATACACTGTACGCCTCTTGCAAGGCTGCAGCGTGGTCATCCACTGCGCTCACGTAATCTGGGCCGAGTTTTCTTGTCAACACTTTTAAAAATTGCTGCAGGCCCTTATATCTATTACGCGGGTCTAGTAGGAAGGCAAAAGCGTAAAGATGCGGTAAAGGATAAAAATATTTCAGGAACTTCTCCAGCATCTTATTTACGGCCCCTGCCAGACGTCGGTGGTTCTTGTATTTCTTGAAGACGTCGCCGATGATGACCAGTTGGTGCACGACAATAGGAGTAGTAGCTCGCGAAGAGGACGAAAAAATATTGGTCGCTTCGTAGAACACATGAAGGAACCCGCAGAGCAGCGTAGCGTCTTGCCAATGCCGTTCGTTGAGCAGAGAGGCTTTCCGCTCATTGTTGTACCAAACGGTGAAGCTCTCTGCATAAGGAATTATACTTTGCAGCATGAGGTAAGTTGAATTCCATCGAACAGGCATGTCGTTGGCTATCATCTTCGGTCTTAGCCCATTTAATTCGCACGCTCTCCTCCATCGGGCCTCACGCTGGTGGGACCCGTTTAAATAAATTACGGCATCCCGAATATCTTTAAGCGTCGAGTCCAATTCCTTCATACCATCTTGAACTACAAGATTCAAGATGTGTGCGACGCAACGGCTGTGGAAGAAGTATGGGTGGGAAATCGGGTTCAAAGCCCCTCGGAGAATATTGATTGCTCGGTCGTTGGCGGAAGCGTTATCCATAGTGATTGAGATAACTCGTCCTGTAACGCCGTAATCATTAACGACAGCTAATATCTCCTGAGCTATCATTTCTCCGCTGTGGCCTTCTTCCATGGCTCTAAACCCAATGATTCTCTTCTCGACGTTCCAATCCCTATCAATATAGTGACAACAAACGCCGATGTAGTCGTGCGACGCACCACTCGACCAAATGTCGCTAGTCAATGCCACCCGTTGGCTTGCCTCCACAAAGCCCCCGATCAACTCCGTCCTTTTCCACTCATACCACTTGACCAAGTCGGCCCGAGTAGTCGTTCGACTCGGACGCTTATAGTCTTTTAAGAACGATAGTTGTATGAGCTCCTCCCAGGCTGGATTGTCAGCAAAGTTAAGCTCCAAGCCCTGCACTGCGATGAACCGAGCAAGTGCTTGTCTGTGCACTTGTTCGTCGTATAACACCCCTGACGACGGCCCGGCTTCGCCGACCGCACCCTCGGCTGGCAGAGGATTCCCGTTGTCCAATTTAACACATCTGTCAATGTGATATTGGAGGTGGCTAGTCCCTCGATGTGATTCGGCCCTATATTGTTTCTCGCAACCCTTACAGGTGGCCCACACCTTGATGCTGCCGTCTGATTGCCGTTCTTCTGTTCGCGTCATACTGCGCCAAACATCAGACTTCCGTCTCTTCCCACGCGTAGGTCGGGCGCGGACTTCGTTGTTATCGTCGTCATTGCCCCCGGCATGTCCAGCGGCGGGAGCAGCCGATGGTTGAGCTGGCGCTTGCGGAGCCGGCGGACGTAGCTGAACGGTCGGGACAGGCGGCGGACCGGTGTGGGCCGGAACTGGGAAACTGAAGTCCATTGGCGGCGGCCTAAATTGCGGTCTCCCGCCCGCAAATTGCTCAAAGGAAGGCATCTGGTAGTTATCGGCAGAAGGAGGCCGATGTGACGAGCTACTTGCCTGCCCCGCTTGTCGGCCTAGCTGCAGACTAGTCGATGGAGCATACAATCTGGTCTCCGCACGGTCCAGGACGCTATCCGTGTAGTCGGGCAACGGCCTTGGTGGGCCACCAAATAAATAAGTGCTCTGCTGTTGCATCGCCTCAATCCATGGATCTTGGTCTTGTGTTTGACTTATGTGTGTACCCTGGGTCTCGTCGTCGCTGTAGGCCCTCTGCGAGTCTTCGTACGGATACGCCATGTCGCTAAATTTAGAGCAAATAAAATAAAAAAATGTGTTACTATTTAATAAAATAAATAAATTAATAATTACTGATTTCATGAATAACCGGATTAATAACAAATGCAACTAACAATTTAAGTCACAATTTAACTAACACTATTATAAGTTATATAACTAATATTAAAAAGTTAGTTATTTGACTAACAATTTAACCAAGGGTCTAAAAAATATTTTTAAAAATTATTATAACTAACAATGGAACTAATTTAAGTATAATGAGATAAATAAAGTAGCAAATACTAAATTAGCGTCTCCTAATATAAGTATAATGAGATAAATTAAATAAAATATAATAATTTAATATATCATTAATTTAACTAGAATGAGATAAATAAAATAAAAAATAACAACTACTAATTTAATAACTAGTAATTTAACTATAATAAAAAAAATAAAAAAACAAGTTAACAACTACTAATTTAATAACTAATAATTTAACTATAATCACTAAAATAAAAAAACAAGTTAACAACTACAAATTTAATAACTAATAATTTAACTATAATCAAAAAAATGAAATACAAAATGACAACTACAAATTTAATAACTAATAATTTAACTATAATAAAAAATATAAAAAATAAAATAACAACTACTAATTTAATAACTAGTAATTTAACTATAATCAAAAAAATTAAAAACAAAATAACAACTACTAATTTAATAACTAATAATTTAACTATAATAAAAAAAATTAAAAACAAAATAACAACTACTAATTTAATAACTAATAATTTAACTATAATAAAAAAAATTAAAAACAAAATAACAACTACTAATTTAATAACTAATAATTTAACTATAATAAAAAAAATTAAAAACAAAATAACAACTACTAATTTAATAACTAATAATTTAACTATAATCAAAAAAATAAAATAACAAAATAACAACTACTAATTTAATAACTAATAATTTAACTATAATAAAAAAAATTAAAAACAAAATAACAACTACTAATTTAATAACTAATAATTTAACTATAATCAAAAAAATAAAAAACAAAATAACAACTACTAATTTAATAACTAATAATTTAACTATAATAAAAAAAATTAAAAACAAAATAACAACTACTAATTTAATAACTAATAATTTAACTATAATCAAAAAAATTAAAAACAAAATAACAACTACTAATTTAATAACTAATAATTTAACTATAATCAAAAAAATAAAATAACAAAATAACAACTACTAATTTAATAACTAATAATTTAACTATAATAAAAAAAAATTAAAAACAAAATAACAACTACTAATTTAATAACTAATAATTTAACTATAATCAAAAAAATAAAATAACAAGTTCTTAAATAACAACAACTAATTTAAGTATAATGAAATAAATAAAATAAGAAATAATTTATTTAACATTAATAACTATTAATTTAACTAAACAAATAAATCAAGTAACAACTACTAATTTTAATAATCAAATAAATAAAGTAAAAAGTAGTAAATTTAGAAAAGAAAAAAATAAACCGTTTGTAACTAATCATAAAACAATATTGCACTAAATATTATATTATGAAAATAAACTAACAAAATATGATAAAAAAATAAGAAAATTTACATACGGGCAAAATATATAACTAATTATAAAACTAATTTAGTTATTAATTATTAATAAATAGTAACACTTAAAATTAAAAATTCCAGCAAAACTTACATATTGCAGAATATGAAGCCGGCCGGCACAATCAAAGACTTGCAAAGAATGAAGTGGAGGTCTACTGAGAATGAAAAAAAAAATTTTGCTGAAGACTTGCAAAGTTTCGGTGGAGAATGAAGTGAAGAAGCGAAGAGTGAAGATTGAGATTTTATAGCAAAAAATTAACATTCATACACTACACTGTACATTCACGGACGGGGTCAAACACACTGCACCTCACCGGTTACCACTGCACGTCTGCATTTAACTGCTCCACGCTGCACACCATGCTGCACACCACGCTACCTCACTGCACCTCACTGCTGCACACTGCGCACACTCTGCACCTCACTGCACACTTGCACCACTTCACTTTTGAAAAGGAAAAAGACAAAAAAAATTTTCGGGCATGACTAAAAAAGTTGTAACAGTTCGGTTGAAATCCGGTTGAAATCCGGTCGAAATATTGATTTCGAAAAAAACCGGTGAAAATCCGGTTAATAACCGGATTTTAACCGGCGGTAAAAATCCGGTTATTTTCACCGAAAAATTCCGGTGGATGAGTTAACCGGTCGGTTAACCGATTCGGATTTGCATGCTTAATATATATATATATTGTTATATATATAATAGAGACCAAATGTATATTGTACTTGGTAGCTAGCTAGGTGAGTGACAAACAAGTAGTAGAGACAAATTATTAAGCATATATCACCTACGTTCACCAGTACATGTCATGACAGCAACAATTTTGAAAACCAACAAGCCAAACCACTCATTGGAAGTTGAAATCAGGACCAGCTATACACACACACACACATATATATATATATATATATTCTATTGGCGAGAAGCTATAAATTGCCTAAAAAATATATCATTTATTATTATAAGTGATAGATATTCAGGAAAAAAAAAAGTGATAGATGAATTTATAATGTGGCGTTAAAATTAGTTAATTACAAGATTTCGTCAAAATAATATGGTATCCATATTTCATTGTTAACTATATATATATATATATATATATATATATATCAATCTACATATTATAATGGATAATTATATGTATAGTACTCTGTTTGTCACTTATCCCCCGTTTGGGGAAACCATTTTGGTCATTTTTTACCATTCTAAATGGTTTGAAAATTGTTTAGAAAATAGTTTGAAAAATGGTTTAGAAAATTGTTTGACTTTACAAATTTCGAGGTGGTATAAATGGTTGAGATTTAAAGATATTGTATAGGGATTTGGAAAGTTGAAAAAAATAGTTGAAAAAAGTGGAATGGAATGGAATGGTTTGGAGGATTGAAAAAGGTGAAAAAATGAAATGGAATGGAATGAGGAGAATGGTTCCCCCAAACGGGGGTTAGTTTATTCGACGATTTCTAATCAAAATTTTGGGTCTAATTAATTATTTTCTTCAAATCTCAATGTAGATAATTGATATGTTATTTTTTTATTCCAGAGAAAGAGTTACCCCTTGTTTGCCTTACCCATTTCTCTCATTCCATTCCATTCCCATTTTTCATTTTTTTTCAACTATTCCATTCCATTTCATTTTTTTCAAACTATTCCATTCCATTCCATTTTTTTTCAACCATTTTTTTCAACTTTCCAAATCCCTATACAATATCTTTAAATCTCAACCATTCATATCACCTCGAAATTAGCAAAGTCAAACCATTCTTACATCATTTTTACAAACTATTTTCAAACTATTCCAAACCATTTTTAAAACCATTTTTTCCATCCCATTTCCATCCCAATAAATGGGATGGAATGGCCAAAATGGCCAAACCAAACACATGGTTAGTTAATAAAACATGTAAATTCACATGTCACACTAATTAGTTTATTTATATTAAAAAGCGGATATGAATTATGACCTAGCATAGTGACGTATAGATTTGCTTATTAATAATTATAAAAAGAAATAAAGAGCAGCCATTAATTAAGCGAAGCTAAACGACAAAACAAAGAAAGAGGGAAAAAACCTAGAATGGACAGAAGAGGAGTGACATGGTCGGTGTAAGGTGGGACCCAGAAAAATGATGCCTCCAGACACTGATGGGACACGTGTCAGACGCAGCGCGGCTAGGGCTAGAAGACGAATATTGCAGTTATCGAGAAAAGTACATTACCAACCCAACCTCTCAACTCTCAATATCTATTATTCTCTACGCCTCAATTCTACCACAACACTCACAGGTACCACCGTTTGCTCTTTTAGCTTCGATCAAAATCTTACTCTTTTATTTTATTTTTATATTTTAAGTAAACCAAAAAAATATATCTATATATTCTTCAATGATATTATTAAAATAAAGAAATTTTGTAGTGATTTTTTTTAAATAATTTTGAATGATCAGATTCACATTTTTAATATATGAGATCTATTGAAAAAATGAATCAGATGGTTTAGAATTATTTTTTACTAAAAAAAAACATTCACAAAGTACCCATTAAATATTACATTTAAGTAAAAAAAAAAAATCTCTAATACCGTAATAGAAAGTCATGTTGTCGCTGAAATCTCATTTTTATCTTTCTTGTTATAATTAACATTTTGATATAGTAGGTTGCTAAATTTTACACAAATAATAACATATGTATTTTTGTGCCAAACTTTAATAAAAATTGGCGTTTGCTAAATTCAACATATTTATGGAGTATTTGGTAACATTTTTATTTTTTGTTTTTTGGTTTTTTAAACAAAAAAGTGCTATTTGATTTTTAAAAACCCGTTTGGTAAATTTATTTTTGTTTTTTATTTTTTTAAATTGAAAATATATTTTCAAAAATAAATAAAATAAAAAATTATTATTTTTAATTTTTTTTAAACAAAAGCATCAAATCTTAAGAATTGTTTGCGTGTTTTCTCAATTCTACACTCTTATCATATTTCATCTTTACGTTTTTTATCTTTTCATTCTCTCTTTATCGATTGCAAACTATCATTTTGTGATTTACGTTTTTTAAAACAAGTAACCAATAGTGATTATCAAATATATTTTGTGTTTTTAAAATTTTCAAAAGCAAAATAATAAAAATATTTTCAAATTTTTATTTTTAAAAACAAAAAACAAAAATATTATCAAATATAGCCTTAACATCGTAGAGTTTTGTTTTCTTTGCCCAGATTCTATATTTATAAATAATAACTTTATAATAATGAAAAAAGTCTAATATGTTTTATATATATATATATCGAATTCAATTCAATTCAATGCAAATGCCATTCTTTCATGCATCCATTATTTAAGAAAATGTATAAAATAAAACAAAAGTAGGTAGGTCCCGCATAGAGAGAGAGTGAAAAATCTCTCTAGGCCATAGTGGGCTCTGTTTGGTTTTTCTTTTAGTGGGACCCAGCTGGTTCTTCTCCCTCCTCGTCAAGCAAAGAAGTATTATATTTTATTTATCCCATTTCCGAGAGGTAACCAAGCAAGAAGATTCCTTAGCTAGATTGGTTATTTGGCACGTGGGAATAATGATGAGAGAGAAAGAGAGAGAGACCACGCGAGGCACGAGACGAGAGAGGCTGATCAGACTGAATTGAAACACGTAACACGTTACACGTCATGTGTGAATTAATTAGAAGTGAATAGAAGAGAAGAGAAGAGAATAGATTAATTGAATCGAGATCGATCGGTGATGATGGTTTGGTAACGGATTTATAATTAAGCTGTTTGGTTACTTACGGGGACAAGAGAGCGATCAAATATATATATAATTATATATCTGCGTTTGTTTCGTTTCGTTTGTTTCTTTTGTTT
This sequence comes from Boehmeria nivea var. tenacissima, assembly GCA_018132145.1. NCBI lineage: Eukaryota > Viridiplantae > Streptophyta > Magnoliopsida > Rosales > Urticaceae > Boehmeria > Boehmeria nivea. Next base: position 18,288,789 of record CM030874.1, on the reverse strand, counting down.
GTTTATTTCAAGAGTCAGTCCGTTACGAAATTAATGCAATTCTACAAACTGACTCGCCAGCCGTAACGTATGTGATAAAGTATATATATATATCCAACGTGATGCATGAGCAATTGTTTACAAAACCATGAATTTGCATAATGGCCTCAAAAACAGTTCAACAACGGTTTCTTTTACTTTTTTAATATTTTCTTTTTCTAAATGTGAATTGTGACATTTGGATAATTAATATACCGTCAATGCTGGTCAAACATGAGTTTTGCTTATTGAAAATCATCGAACCATATATATACGCTAGCGCGTTGTTTAGTCACATATTGAACAATAAGCTACTAATAGAGCACCAAAAATTAAAAAAGAAACAACACAACACGTAATAATATCATACTATATCCTACTTCATGATGTACGTTAACTAGAGTGATGTGCATAAACTAAAAAATGGATAGTCGATGCACAAATTATCGGTGATTGCATTAAAACGGATATTAAATATCATTAAAGTGGATAGTGCTACTCCACTATAATAACAAAACTATTAAATGATAGCAGCTAATTAATAATCTGTTCACGATATATAATTGCCTTTAAAAACAAAAAAACAAAACAAAACAAAAAACCAGGGGTTGTCTTTTTTTCATAAAAAATTCCCGTGTATATATACATATATATACACTATATCACTGACAGGTATAGAACGTGTAAGTAGTTAGTAGTTTGTTTGCGAATATTGCTGCAAGGAAAATTTAAAAGAAAAGTTTGGGAAATTGGTCATTCCAACATTAAGTTCCTTGACAACAAAGTGTTAAGTGCTATTTCTTTCACTGATCTCTTCTACACTCTTTATTTCTTTATTGATAAGATATGTTTTTTGTTATTTTATAAATTTTTTATTGGACTTTTTATAAAAAATTAATGTGAATGAAGAGTGTGCAATAGAGTAAAGAAAGATAGTGTATCTAGCATTTTTAATTCACTAGGTATCATTTTTGGATATATCTAAGCATTATCCAATTTAAGCAGTGTTCTTGTCGCATATAATCTATTGGTATCATACTTTGATGAATGCAAATATGTTATGCTCAAAACTATCTCCAACAGTGTTTTTGTCAATTTAACAACTCATTCACTTTATCGATCAATATTTTTATTTAAAATCTCATTAATTTTATTAATGATTATTATTTATTTCATGAATTATAACAACTAAGGTCAACCTTTTGAGGACTACAGGTTTTATCATATTTTAATACTTTTAGTATGTTACTTTCAATTAAAAGAAAAAAATACTATTGTCCATGATTAGATTAAATACTGAAAACAAAATGTATTGTGTGGGAATATATAGCTGGGTTCATACATTAGAGACAACATATTTATCAATTGGGCCCCACTCGGCCTCCTAAGTGGCTAGTGACTACAGTCTCGTTGTTTTCATTGATAGGGACAACAATATTTCAAAAATATTAAATAATGTTGCCGTATGTGAAAGCATATTGAATATTGATCAGCAATAATTCCTTAGAAAAATGCTATTCTTCGTTGCAAAGTAATTTATTTCCCATCCTGGTCTCTTCCCTGGCCCAAACGGCCTAACTACGTTCTCTCCAATCACACGATCATAATGAAGCTCAATAGAAATTTCTTCCAAATTAAGAATATATATATACTATATATTATATTATATAATATCATCGCATACAATATTTTTTATTTCTTTTTTGGTAGACTAATACAACGTATGGATAACGTTGGTCCAAGTGCCTTCTATGAGATTTCATTTGTTATAATCTCTCTCTCTCTCTCTCATTGTCGTTTGAGATTCAAACTTAGCGAGCTAGGTTTACGCGCATGTCAAACAAATAAAGAAATTAGAAACACTTGTTGATTTGCAAAGGTTGTGTTTGATAATACTTTTATTTTCTGTTTTTTATTTTTTAAATAGAAAAGTGTTATTTTATTTTTAAAAATATGTTTGATAAATCTATTTTCGTTTTCTATTTTTTTAAATTGGAAACATATTTTCAAAAATAGAGGAAACAAAAAATTATTGTTTTTAAAATTTTTTTAAACAAAAACATCAAATCTTAAGAACTTTGTGTGTGTTTTCTCAATTCTACATCCTAATCATACTTCATCTTTACGTTTTTTATCTTTTCGTTCCCTCTTTACCGATTACAAACTATCATTTTGTGATTTTCGTTTTTAAAAACAAGTAACAAATAGTGATTACCAAACATGTTTTGTGTTTTTAAAAATTTTGAAAGCAAAATAGTATAAACACTTCCAAATTTTTGTTTTTAAAAACAAAAAACAAAAATGTTATCATAAATAGCCAAAATGAGTAATTTTCTTATGGGAATTTTAAGAAAATAGCCACCGTTTACAAATAATTTTAAAAAATAATCACAGTTTCAAAAAATTTAAAAACTAATCATGTCTGAAATTTTTACAAAATTTTTATCTAATGTCAGAAATTTCTAACAGTATTTTTTTGTGATTTTTTGTTATTGTTAGAAATTTCTTATAATTTTGTAGTTAGTTTTTAAATTTTTTAAAACTGTGACTATTTTTAAAAAATACACGGTCTAATATGGCTATTTATTAACAATTTTATAATTATTCTATAAGACTTCACGAGAAGACGAAGAATGTTCAGAGAAATTAATATCCAAATATACTATATACGTGTGTGAAAGTGATTGTTGACATATATAAATCAAGCGTGATATTATGAATCGTATTATAAACCCTACTTGCATGTGAAAAGAACTGCTTTTTCTTTGCCTGCGCACCCACAAGAAAATAAATATAAAAACATGTTTTTAAGTTTTCTTTTGTACTTTTATATATTTCAACACTATTACTACGATTGGTGTGTGTGCGTGTTTTTACTAAACTGTTTTTGTAACTACAAATTGACAAGCGAATATACCTGTTCTATGTATTTGTTTTATTCTAAGCTATTGTTTAATGGCAATAAGCCATTAATCAAACATGACAAAGAATTAAGATCAGCCGAAAGCTATTGTTCTGGTTGTATCGTAGATTCTCTAAGATAAATAAATAGCCAACTTGGTCTAAAATGGCTATGCCAAACATGTGGTCTGCATTAATAATATTTTGCAGCCATCATTATTTTGGAGAGAGTCAATTAAACGTACACAAATAAGTACACATATAGTAGGTACATTGGTCTTTATTGCAGTGTGAAAATAAATTAAGTCAATTTTGAAAGGGAAAAAAAGAAGGGCAACCACAAATATATATATATATATATATTTTTTTTTTTGGAATTTCAACTTTAGTTTACCAGTCTGAATTGACGATGATTTCTGATCAACAAGGATGATTTCAAAGTCATGAAAGAATATAAGAACAAGAGTATAAATTTTTTTGTCATTTTATTAGGGAAAAAACGCGGAAATGCCCAGGTGTGTGGATTTCACTTTCACTGTTTCACAAGTCGTTATTTGTGTTGTCGTTTAATTATAGTGCGGCTAAATAGCGATGCAAATCAAAGCTTTTTACATTCAAATGTCTGTGATTTCACTCTGGCGAATGGCGACCTTAAAAGGGAATAAAGGGAAATAAGGGAAAAAAATCTACATAAAGCTATATATTGAAAAAAATATATATTTTGTTAAACCCCCCACCTAAAAAAAAAAAAATTGTGAAGACTCCATGATCATTTGATCACACGTTACTCTTAATAAAATATTTGCCACTTCAATTACAACTTTTTATAAATTTTCACCCTTTTTTTTTCTTTTTATTTATATCGCTTATTATATTTAAAAATCATTCAAATAAGTCATTCACTCATTCAATATGAATTATTTTGACCACTAATAACAAATTATTATTAAAATAATTTTAAACCATCTATATGATTTGCCTAAACAATCCATTTAAAGTCATGTGTGAGAACATATGATATAGAAATCTTCTGTTATGATAATTTTTCCATTTCATGCGATTTTGAGGAATGCACTTCTTTTAGCACATTAATAATCTATGCCCATTTTGCATTACACTTTTAATTTAGGGAGATTTTGAAGAATGTCATGTTCTTGACACATTGATAATCTATACCCTATATGAGTTGCACTTTTAATTTATATCCCAAAACTTACACTACATATATAGAGCGGAAATAAATAGAGCACACCTTGGAGCATAGATTATTAAGTGACATTAAGAATGACTTTATTTTATAATTCCCCTTTAATAATTTTATGCCACATATTTTACACTATGAACATAGAGTATAAATAAAATGAACACACTATATGGAGCATAAATTATTAGGTAGAATGACCTTGTTTTAATTTTCCATTTTCTCTAAGTGCGCCTTTCCTTTTCTTTTGTAAAGCAAAATTTATATATATATATATATATATATATATACTGGGTTGGATAATTGGGCCTATTTCTAGTTCATTCAAGTATATTGGGTTGGATAGATATAACTTCTAAACCCTTGGGCGGCCCATTTTATACGTTTCGGCTTGAATAACCCGCTCACTAGAAAAAAGATAAATATAATATTTTGGGTATTTCGAGGAATGCTGGATTATTGGCACAGTGCTAATCTATTGGGAGATTTTGAAGAATGCCTTAATTTTTACATAATGATAATCTATGCCCCATGTGTATTATACTTTCAATTTATACCCTAAAGTTTATACTACAAACATAGAGTGAAAACGAAGGGAACACACCACTTGGAGTATAGATTATTAAGTGACATCAATAATGGCTTTATTTTGTAATTCTTCCTAATCTCTAATCTATACTTAATATGTCTTACACTTTTAATTTATACCTCAAAATTTACACTACAAACATAGAGTGAAAATAAAAGGAGCACATCACTTAGAGTATAAATTATTAAGTGACATAAAAAATAGCTTTATTTTGAAATCCTCTCTAATTTTTTTGTAGACTACCTCATTTCACGAACAATTACGACTGAGAGACTTTGAAGAATGTTGTGTTTACATTTTTAATTTATGCTCTTACTTTACACTATATAGATAGTAGAAATTAAAATTGCATGTTATTGAAGACATAATTATTAAGAGAATTGTAGTAAATAATAAAAAATTTTAATATTTTTTAAAAATAGCTCGTGTTTCAAAAATTTTAAAAAATTGTCAAGTTATGAATTGTATAAAAGAAACCTGTTATACAAAATATTATACATCTGTAAACATTTGTAAGATATTATTAACACTTAAAAAATTAATGAGTAAAAGTTGAAGTGTTATAATATATCTTACAAATATTTACAGACGTATAATATTTTATGTGGCAGCGTCTCCATCCTCCACATCGTTGCTAGAAGAGTTGTTCGATCTAGATATTTGGCAATGTCAAGATAATTATCGAGTTTTGCTCGATTATGGTTTTGAAAATTTATGAATTTTGAATTTCAGTTGATGAATTTGTTTATATTCAATTAACAATCAAATTTGTTAGTTGAAGCAAATGTATTAAACTTATTTTTAAGGAACTCGTATTGTTTATTTGATTTTAAAAGCTATTGTGTCTTAAAAAAAGAAGAAGAAAAATAAAAGATTATACTTAAAAGTTAAATTGGTAAGAGGAACATGTTTACCCTAATATACTTTAATGCACTTCCATTGAACTAACATGTTTCCCATTTCAATCGTTTTTATTATTATTTTGGTTTATTAAGAATCCAATGGCCTAAAAATATGTTAAAAAAATAAAATAAAATAAAAAGAGCGTATAGGTGGGTGGGGAGGGGGGTACACGGTGAACGAGAGCAGGTGGACTCGAAACATTTTTCACAGAAAAACGATATCGGACCTATTTAATAACGGAACAGGCGCACGAGACCCGCTCCTGCCCTCTTTTATTTGCAGCTTTACTTAAAAGCAGTACATTGTTTCATTAAAGGATAACAATGTCTTTTTTGTATATGAACTTCGACTAAAATTGATTTGAAGGATATTTTTGGATTGATCTTAACAACTTAAGGACAAATTTAAAATTTTCAAAAAACACATAGAATAGACTCATATTTTGGCAAAATACATGGATTATTTAGGATTTCTTTTTGACGTAAACAATAAACTGTCATGTGTCGCTGGGCCTTTCTTTTGCGACAAATTTAAAACGAAAAATCTCTCTCTCACTACTTTAACAAACCAACCACTGCCAAATATCTTCAGATCTCAACCTTCTAAACCCTCCGAAAAAAACAATAAATAAAAAATTAAAAATAAGGGTAAAAACAAAACACAAAATCCACTATTCGCACACACAAATTCTCTCTCTCTCTCTCCTCTCTCACTCGTTCTCGACTCCACGCGCCATGTCTGTGGCGGCGCGTTCCGCAGCCTCGCACCTTCCGCACGGCGTCTTCACGCGCAACCCCTCGCCGTCCGATCACGCGCCTCCCAGAGCCGCCGCGCTCAGGATCCCCGACTCCGCCTCTGGACGGTGCCGCGGCTTGCGCGCTGTGGCGTCCGCGCGCGGCGATGGTGGCAGCGGCGCTCTGGAGCTGCAGAACGACGCCGCATCGAAGGACTCGCACGCTCTTCCCAGTTACAACGCGGCTCAAATTTTTCTTCTTTCTGTTGATTTAATCGAGTTTTATTTGCATTTTGGTCCTTATTGTTGTTTTTTTCTTTTGATTTTTGGTTTTAGGGCCTTTATCTTCCACTCATTTTTCCAATTCCGTCTCCGATGGGTCTCGCCTTCGCGTCGCATACCAAGTAATATTGCTCTTGGCGTATATTAAATTTATAGACTCATATATATATATATATATTTATTTTGGGTACTTATATATTAAATTTATGAATAAATTTTTTGCATTTAGGGAGTTCGTGGAGCTTATAGTGAGTCAGCTGCAGAGAAGGCATACCCAAATTGTGAAGCTGTGCCGTGCGAACAATTCGATACCGCTTTTGAAGTGAGTATTTCACATTTGATCGAAAAGAAAAGAAGGAAAAAAAAAAAAGCCAGCCTTTTGGGATTAATGGCGTTTCTAATTTTTAGTTATGAAAAATTGAAAAATCCATGTCTTGCATGTGGATATTGATAATTGGGTTATGATGCTTATTAGGTGATTAGTTAGGCTTTGTTTTGGTGTCTTATGAATTAAATTATCAAGTTGAGAATGTATTTGGGGTTTCATCTTTGTAGAATTTTGAGATCCATTTCATGAATTTTTGAGTAGGCTGTTGAGCGCTGGCTTGTGGACAGAGCCGTTTTGCCGATCGAGAACTCGCTAGGTGGGAGCATCCACCGAAATTACGACCTTTTGCTGCGCCACAACTTGCACATTGTAGGGGAAGTGAAATTCGCGGTCCGACATTGCCTGCTAGCCAATCCCGGGGTTCAGCTCGAGGACCTGAAGAGGGTCCTAAGCCATCCTCAGGCGCGTTAACGCTTTGCTGCTATAACTGGTCTCCCTTTTGTGGTCGGTCATGTAACATTGTTGATGAAAACTGGTTCAAATTTTCAGGCTCTTGCTCAGTGTGAGCACACATTAACAAAGTGGGGTTTGGTTAGAGAAGCGGTCGATGACACTGCTGGTGCGGCAAAGGTAGTCCCTTTACCTTATGTTTTTAAGGGGCAATTTTTTGTTTGCCTTGTTAAACAGAAATCAACAGTTTTTTTCAATTCATTTTAGGTTTTTTTTTTTCATAATTCTTTGCGTATATTAATGGCTGGTCGTTTTTCAGAGCTGACCTTTGGTTGTTGTACCTTGTACCTTGTAGCATGTTGCAATGCACAAATTAAACGATACAGGAGCAGTTGCCAGCTCAGTTGCTGGAGTGATCTATGGTTTAAATATACTTGCCCAAGATATTCAGGTTCATATGCAAAATTGTGATCATATGATTTGGCTGAGATATTTTTCGTTGTTATCGAGTGACGTAATTGATAAAGCTCTATTTTACAGGATGATAGTGGTAACGTTACTCGCTTCCTCATGCTGGCAAGACAGCCTATAATTCCGGGTACAAATAAACCATTCAAGGTTAGACCCTTCAGAACATTGTTACGCTGTCGAATTTTCATGGCATTCTTTGCTTTGTCCAATACTCACTTATTGTCATTCTAAAAAATACTCGCTATATTGTCTTTAGGCACAATTCTTCATCAAAATTTTTTTTTTCCTTTCTTTTTTATCCTTTTCTAAATGGATGTATTGATTCCAGACAAGCATAGTTTTCTCACTAGAGGAAGGCCCTGGAATCCTTTTCAAGGCGCTTGCTGTTTTTGCTCTTCGTCAAATCAACCTAACTAAGGTAATTTCAACAATTTTCTGTCTCGGAACTTGCACTTGCCTTCGCATGGTGGCTATTTTCATTAATTTTTTGTTTCTTGAACCAGATCGAGAGTCGTCCCTTGCGGAAGCAAGCTTTACGACTACCAGAAGACGGCCCAAAGTAAGTTTAGTGAAGAGCTCAATTGCTGGTCATTGTATCGATAGGCCTTTGTTTCCCCCAAGTGTAATTTCACGATTTTTGGCTTCGTATTTAACATTTTAACTGATACTTGGTCTTATTTGCATTTTGTCCTGATGATGCCTCTGTGATCTCGTCCAGATACTTTGACTATCTTTTCTATGTGGATTTTGAGGCATCAATGGCTGACCAGAACGCACAGAACGCGCTTAAGCATCTAAATGTGCGTTTTCTTATAACTTTACAACTATAAAGAGGACATAACACGTTTCCTGTCACTGACACAAAATGATTCGTTCCTTATTAGGAGTTCGCCACATTCTTGCGGGTTTTAGGAAGTTACCCCGTCGACACAAGCATACCGTGAATACCCTCTCTTACGGTAAGAAGCGGAATCTCCGTACAGATTTTAAGTACAGAGCCAGTGAAAAAAAGATCTACAAGAGCTTTGGCTTCAGAACTCCTTGTGTTGGCTTTAGATCGCATGAAGGGATGTAATTTAGTAGATATGCAAAAGCTTGTATTATTTCATTGCATTTAAGTAAATCTTCAGGGAGATTGGAAATTCTTGAACTCACATTTCTTCTCCGAGTGGTGATGATATGATCACTTTGTGCTACAGCTTATCCGAGCTTCAATTTATTAATACAGATGTTCACTTTCACAGGGCTATAAAGGAGAGAAATATTCAGAATGGAAAGCTTCCTAGCTAAATTTTCTGTGCTGTTCAATTCACAAAGTTCAAGATAGAGAGAGACTATAAAATACAATCACCAGAAATGCTCAAACCATAACGAGCTCAAGAGTCCTAGTCCTTTTTCTTAGTTTTGTTACCGTCATTTCTTTTTACTGTTTAAGCAATGTTTTTTTCCATGTAATTAGTGCAACTGATCTAGTAATTTATTAAGGCTTCAAGCTGATACACTCACCGCCAGTCGTGTATCCTACCGACAGTGTTTTTTGTTCTCTTCTTTTGAATTATAATCTGAATTTACAATATACTTTTTTTCATTTGTGAAGTTGTGTTACTGCAAGAAGAAAAATATTCGAATAGGCGGGCTTTGGATTGAGTTTTCTGACTGAACCACATAAAATGTATAGCTCGAAAAGTGTTGGCTTTAAGCTACTCAGTCAAGAGGACCGTCATTTTAGGCTTCACTTGATAAAGCGTTCTAAACTATAATACAAAGGTGACTGGTTATTCCTGTAAGCACAAATATCATGAAGTGAACACACCACAAAACTGATACAAAACCAAGCAGATAGAGAGGGGGTCGGACAATGAATTTGAATGTTTCATGGGCTCACCGGACAATTTCCGGAAACCGTTATTTCGAGTACGGCGGTAGAGACTTTGAAAACCAGCAATCGTATCCAAAGTACTACTTATAACATGTACAACTGTCTTTGAATCCAAGGTGTTGATGGCCAGTCGAGTTTGGGTGTTGGTTTAAGATATCCAGAGACACAATGTGCTCCGTTTGGAGTCTCGACTCTCTATTCATCTTCACTTTACCATGAGACCTCGGATCAGCCCCAAGATCTCGTTTCGCATTGCAGAAACAGCCGATGGAGTGACCGTCTCCTTCACGGCAGAGAACCACAAGCCATCTCTGTCTTTGTCTCCACCGCCGCTGTGCCAGAGGCACACCACTCTTGCAATGGCTGTAACATACAAGCCGCAATCATAACCATTCATTTGCTTGGGCGAATCCGGGCATTCAAGGTATTTGGCATCAGATGACGTACTGGGATCAGACACGAATTTAGAAACCATATTGTAGAGTCGTTTAGCGTTTCTTTTGTTCAGCCCTCGACTGCTATCGTGATGAACAAACGTGTTGGAATCCCTATGAAACACGAGCAAGCTCCAGTGAGACCCGCCCTCGGCCTCACTCACATCCTCATTGTCATTGACAGGAAAGAGAACCAGCTTCTTCGCAGGCAAATCGAGCGGTTCCACAAAGTCTTTGAGGCTCTCAATCACCGGGCAGTTCATTATCCAGAAAGATATCGCTGGTGGGACTAGCAACACATCCTGGGAAGGATAGCTCGAAGAGAGATAGCTAAAATAGAACTCGATGACGCGATCGTTCAGAAAGTGCGGACCGCTAAGGATGCCTTCATCCGATCGACGGAGAACGACATCATTGTAGCTGAGAATTTTCTCATCAGGGTTTGAGCCACCCATGTGAAATGTATCAATACGTACTGATGTAGTCCTGGGCAGCCAAGAAATCTGCATTCAGATAATTTAACCGAAAATCACAATTGAAGCAACAAAGTCAATTGAAAAAAAAAAAAAAAAAAAGAACTAGATATTTATGCACATAGTTTGACAGCAAAAGGCCATTCATATCAAGTCTTCAAGAAAGGCTAGTTTAGAAGAATGAAACAATTATAACGCAAAAGTCTATTGAGACTGGCAAATTTCTCTGCAAGTTGTACAACTATCTCATAAATCCATCAACAAAGGCCTTTTCTGATAATACCCAATTAGCACATTTGTAGCTTATTTTGCAATTACCAGCGACATAACTCCTTTTATCAACCTTCTTGTTTAACCCAAAAATTAAAATTAAAAATAAAAAAGAAAGAGAAAAAGAAAAAGAATCCATGTACAAGACGACAAACCACAGACCCAATTTTCAAGTTACAAATGGAAGTTGGCATTGAAATAGTTCATACGTTTTCATTTGGGATCATTATCAAATACGCTATAAATCCCACTTCTGAGCACAACCATAAAGTAGAAGAAAGAGAAAAGAGACAAAGATCAATAAATCCACGAAATTCCATTCACTACCTAGAGTTATTGTAGCACTTCTGTGTTTGCTTTGTATTTCAGAAATCAAGAAAAGAGAAATAGAGAAACAAATAGTAATAGTTTGATAATCTTTCTTTTTTCTAATTATGAATGAATAAAAATGTAATAGCAAGAAACAAGAATCATCACCGACCTGGAAAATGGCGTACAGAGAAAAGAGAGGATTTTTTGTGTGTCTTCGTTCTTCGCTGTCACAGCCTCATCGCAGTCTAATTATTACTTGTCTGAGTTTTGTGCTCTTTTCTGTCTGTCCGAAAACGACAGTGTTTTTCTTTTCTCTCTTTTTTTTTTTTCGGAAATTAATCTTTTGCAATTAGTATTTATTTATTTAATTTTTGTGCTAAGGCTTTTGCAATTAGTACTTAAGCGAAAAAAGGAGAGATAATTTGACTAAAAAAAAAAAGAAAAAAGAAAAAAAGGAGGGAGTATAATATCATGTCGTTTTCATCATACTCAAAAAAAAAAAAGAAAAAAGAAAAAAGGAGAGAGTATAATATCACGTCGTTTTTATCAGAAAACGACATGCAATTAGATCATAAAAAATAACGACGTGTACCTCTACAAATAAATAAAAAGAAAACGGCATCCATTTTTCCACTATCATATTACATCCAAATCAAGCTATAAAATATAACGGATATAAGAAACTTGTGAGTTGTGACTCGTCGCCAAATGAACACACTCTTTTCTAATTAATGCCTATCTATGACAAATAAAAACGAGACCTATAATTTGTTAGATATTTTTGTGCCATTGGCTTATCGATTTACTATTGTGTTTTGTATTTTATTTTGATATTTCAATTAATTTTTTGATAATTATAATTTTAAATTTTAAAAATTTTATGATTAAGTTAAATTATTAAACTGATACAATATTATATGATTTTTTAGCACCTGTGTTCTTTTAAGTATCTCGAGTTTCATAGTCTTAAAATTTATTTCTTTAGTAATTAACTCTTTAATTATAAAAAGTCTTTAACTTTAATAAATGTTAACACGGCTATTAGCTAACGTGCAAAGTTAGTTAAAATTAGAGGGCAACATCCATCTTTCATGGACACTGTAGCAAACGACATGTCGTTTATTTGTGCCAAAACATGTCGTTTTGACCTCCACCAACCTTTCTCCGCTCAAGACAAAAAAAAAAAAAGTCTTCCTGCCACAGACAAAAACGGAGAGAGAAAATAAATAAATAAATAAATGACAAAAAATAGACAAAAGGGCATTTTACCCCCTCATTTCCTCTTATTTCACTCATTTCATTTAATTTAATTTTTTAATTTTTTTTAATTTTTTTAATCCTACAATCATTCTTATTTTATTTCATTTTTTTAATCATTTTTAAAAAATTTTCAAATTCTTATATAATATCTTTAAATCTCAACTATTTATACCACCTCAAAATTTATAAAGTCAAATTATTTTATATTATTTTTCTAAATCATTCCAAATTATTTTTAAACTATTTTTTCATTCCAATGAATGAGATAGAATGAGTGAAATAATCACCCAAATAAATATTTATACTATATCAAAATTCACAAAGTCAAACTATTTTATATTATTTTTTCAAACTATTCTAAATCATTTTTAAACTACTTTTTTCATCCAAAAGAATAGAATGATATTGGCAAAATAATTTGCCCATGGGTTAATATTTCAATTTTCAATCCGAACTTCCTAAACCTCCTTCGAGCACTTTTTGAGAAAAAAAAAAAAAAGAATAATGCTAATAATCCTCTCGAGTCTCTATTCCATTTTAATGGCAGTTGCCAAAGAGAAAAACTGAAAAAATAAAAAGAAAAAAAAAAGTAAAAAAACGAACCAAAGATGAAACAGACAATTGACACATCGAACGCGCACTCTCTCGCGCGCTCATAGAGACTGAAGAGAGAGAGAGAGAGAGAGAGAGAGAGTCTTTTTCAGATCTAGCGAAGAGTTCTTTCTTTTTCGGGAGATCCGAAGCGAAATCGAATCGAGGAATTTTCTGTTTGGTTGCCGAGAAAATGGACGATTTCCCCGACAACTTGCCGCCGATGGATCTGATGCGCTCCGAGAAGATGACCTTCGTGCAGCTCATCATCCCGGTCGAATCAGCTCACCGCGCGGTCTCGTATCTCGGCGAACTCGGTCTCTTGCAGTTCCGAGACGTAAGTTTTCCTCTCAGATCCGACTCGGTTTTCGCGCTAATTGCATTTGATTCGTCTTTCTTTTCTTTCTTTCCTTGTTTGGTAGCTAAGCAAAAAGCCGAGACTGAAATGATGATTCAGTTCGAGAGTTGATTGAGTTTTTTTGGTTAGTAAGAATGTGAGAATACGATTGTCTTAGTTGTTCGTCCGAGTAAAGGAAGTGTTGTGGTCGATAGAGAGATTTACGATTATTACTGTAGCTTTAAATTCAATTTGTATGGATCAAACTGGTACTGTGTTGGATTCAATTTAAGACCTACAACAATATTGCTTTGTCTGTACAAGTATGCCTATTGGTTAGTCGCTGTAGTTACACGGTGAAATTCTCGGTAGAGATCTTTTATCCATGGGCGTTTGGCTTGGATTGAGAATTTTGATCTCCTAAATTGTTGAAATAATGTCGAATATAGGTTTTGGTAGAAAAATATTGTATTTAGTTATAATTGCATGGACATATCAACATGTTCTTGAAGGTAAGTTTCGTTAGTCCCACTTCCTGTCCAATATATTGATTTACACCCGAGGGTTTTAGTAATATGAGATTGCATAAGACATGTGAATGTTGATTAGGGAAGATAGATAAATATTGTAATTAAAAAAGAAGGTTTCTAAAGCTGGTATTTGTCATGGTACTAATACTATATGTTCATGAGTAGATTATTATTCACCTGAGAAACAATGTGTATATTTTGTTTCATAGAATATAATTCATTTGGACTTCCTAATGGATTTTGTGATTGATCAATCATGCCCGCATTTTCCCCCACAGATGAATGCCGACAAAAGCCCTTTCCAGCGGACGTTTGTTAATCAGGTATTAAATCTTTTTAAGATCTGACTAGGACAACCACTACGGAGTGAGTGTTTTGGCGTGAAACATCTTATGTGGCTGATGATTGAATATAGCAATTTCAATGGTTTAACTCTCAGTTTCATAGGCAGAATTTTAGAGACATTTGTGTTTCTTCATCTTGTTTTTAGATACGTTATCATTGTCTGATCCGCCCATTTCTACATTCTCTGAGTTGCTGACCAAGAAGACTAAGTATGCAAGTTATTATTATATTGCTCAACACTAAGACCTATTCTCCCACTCTTTCATTTTAATTTGATAGTGCTCATGTCAATGTTCTCTCTCTATACTGTTGCCCCTTTCATGCACCTGTTCCATTGCTATTGCTATTACCTTACCATATTTGCGAGCTGGGTAACCAGCCATTGATTATCTGGTTGTTTTATCTCTCTGAGGTTTTCCCCAGGTAAAGCGATGTGCAGAGATGTCAAGAAAGCTACGCTTTTTCAAAGAGCAAATTAGTAAAGCTGGTCTAACTTCTTCTGAACGCCCTGTAATGCAATCAGATTTGGAGTTGGAGGAACTAGAGGTCCATTTCTAATTCTATGTTCCTGCTTTGAGCTTTTCTTTTATGATGACTGAGCTTTTCTTTTATGTTGACTGAGCTTTTCTTTTATGATGACTATTCTATTCTATTCCTTCTTTTTTTTTTTTGTTTCACCTTGCAATTGTAAAAATTTATCGTTGAAACTGAGTGTTCCTGGTCCATGTAACAATATTTTCATACTTTTAATCTTATTCTGTTGTATTCTCTTAATCTCAGATACAACTTGCTGACCATGAACATGAACTGATTGAAATGAACTCTAATAGTGAGAAACTTCGTCAATCTTACAATGAGCTGCTGGAGTTCAAGATGGTATTGCAAAAGGTACTTTACATTGTCCTCTTCTGGTCTTATTTTGGATGGAAAAATAGTTTTAGAAAGGAAGGAGCCGAAAAGAAAAGAAGGTTTTTGAATTCATGGTTGATTGCTCTATCCTTAAAAGGTTAAACAGGGATGATGCTGGATTTTGTCCTCAACAATAAAATAAGTAGATTAAGGAACAATTATGCCTTAAGGTCCAACGTAAGCCTTGCCTATGGTGTTAATGTGGTGTGGCATGTTGGGAAGTTCTTATTACAAAATCAGACAAAGAAAGAATATTGCTTCTTATTGGAGGGGTTGGTTGGTTTGAAAGTTTGTTTGTTTTGTATTTCAATTTTATCAATACTTTGTTTTTGGAAGATACTTTTTATGTAGCTCTTCTCGTCTGGTACGCTTTTCTTTTATTTGGACAGTAAGTTTGAGTTGGTTTAGTGTTAGATTATTCTTCTATTCCATCATATGATATTCATGGTGTATCAGGCAAGTGGCTTTCTCGTATCAAATAGAAGTCACACAGTATCAGAGGAAAGGGAATTGGATGAGAACATCTACTCAAATGATGGCTACGGTGACACAGCGTCATTGCTTGAACAAGTACTTCTTTCGATGTGCCTTGCTCCTCTTATCCTTGTTTTGTATTTTTCTTGTGACATGCAACTAATCATCATGGTTCCCCTTTTCTCCCATTTCTTCTCTGTCTAGGAGATGAGGCCTGGACGGTCAGATCAATCAGGCTTGAGATTTATTAGTGGGATCATTTGTAAATCCAAAGTGGTTAGATTTGAGAGGATGTTGTTCCGCGCCACAAGAGGGAACATGCTTTTTAACCAGGCACCTGCTGATGAGGAGATCATGGATCCTTTATCTACCGAAATGGTTTCTATGCCTCAATTCTCTCATTTATTTTGGAAAAATTTTCCTTTTTGATTTTAAATCCACAAAATGGAAATCCGATTCTTTTTCTTCTCTCTCTCACTGTTTTCTAATTACTTTCTTCATGTACTCTCTTAATTGTTTTTTTTTTTTTGGAAGAAAGCAGCATTGTACTTGCTCTTTTAAAAGTCATAAGTTAACTTTGCAGGTTGAAAAGATGGTATTTGTAGTGTTTTTCTCCGGAGAGCAGGCCCGAACAAAGATTTTGAAAATTTGTGAAGCGTTTGGAGCAAGTTGCTATCCTGTGCCTGAAGATATTACTAAGCAGAGGCAAATAACTAGAGAAGTAAGTTTCTAGTTGAGGATTTGGTTTCCATCTTGAACTTTACAGGTCCCAAGCTTTGGAATGACACTTGTGTGTGTTTTTTTCATTATAGATTTTATTATGATGTCTTTGTTTTATTGAAAGCATGTTTTTTTCATGATAGATTTTATTGTGATGTCTTTGTTTTATTGAAAGCAGTGATGACTAATTTTTTATGATCATTGGCTTTATTTGAACTAATCTCCTCTTCTGAAGTTATAAGGTCTTTGCTTTTGTCTCATAGCTTTAAGGTGCCGTTAATGATTTTAACAGTATACGCGATACCCGGTTTGACAAACATTAAGGAAGCTTCTTCTTTCCTTTTCTAAAAATCAATTTTTTTTCCCAGGTATCATCACGCCTTGAGGAACTTGAAACAACATTAGATGCAGGGATCCGACACCGAAATAAAGCCCTTACTTCTGTGGGTTTCCAACTAACAAAATGGATGAGGATGGTATGATCTAACTATTTTGTCTCAGTTATTCAAACTTACATGTTGTGATTTTACTTGACAAAAGTTTAGGTGGTAATATGCTGTCCTATTTTATGCCAGGTAAGAAGGGAGAAAGCTGTCTATGATACATTAAATATGTTAAATTTTGATGTTACAAAAAAATGTCTTGTTGGGGAAGGTTGGTGCCCAATATTTGCAAAAACTCAGGTGATTTTTCCCACTCTTTGAGGACCTTGGCAAAGTTATTTTACTCGAATATATGCATACCAACATACTTACATAACAACTTATAATGTTTAAACCTTTGAGGACCTCGGCAAAGTTACTCTACTGAAATTTACTGCTGTTATGCAGATTCAGGAGGCACTGCAACGAGCAACATTCGATAGCAGTTCACAAGTGGGGATAATATTCCATGTGATGGATGCTATAGAATCACCTCCTACATATTTTAGAACAAACTGTTTCACAAATGCTTTTCAGGAAATTGTTGATGCTTATGGGTGAGTTAAATGGTTCAAGTGACATGATTTTGCAGAGTTTTAATAATATTTGGGGTCTGGATTGCGATCTTGAAATTCTCTCTGGGTTAAGCACCACATCTTATTGCATATCTTAGTCCACATAGTGAACTTTTTTTTTTTTTTTTTTTTTTCTGTTTTTTCTAAGTTTATGATTAAATAATGCAGTTTTGTCATCTTAACACATCACAAAAAGTGTGATTATATATACGGTCTTCAAAATGCAAATACCACTCAGATATGTCTATATACCTTTGATCTCTAGCACTTACACTTACATGAGGGCAGTTGGTATAATTGGTTGAACAATTACTTAAATACCAGCTGTTTGCTGATCAGAGGCTGACAAAAAAATTTGTTTGCAGTGTTGCTAGGTATCAAGAAGCAAATCCTGCAGTATACACTGTCATTACATTTCCGTTTCTTTTTGCGGTGATGTTTGGGGATTGGGGTCATGGAATATGCTTGTTGCTGGGAGCACTAGTTCTTATAGCCCGTGAAAGCAAACTCAGTAATCAGGTGTGGTTTCTTTACCAAGTACCTGCGCAACAGTGTAAAGAGGAAGCACTGCTTCTCTAGGAACTATGCTTGTTTAGTAATCTAAATCATTTTTCTTCATTGAGATGGTAACCTTTTGAAGATGATGAAGTGTAATTTATCTTTATACACACATTCTTTTGTACATTAGCAAAAGAAAAAAAAAAAGGTAATGTCTCATAAGATTTTCTCAAAATCACATTTGGTCTAGAAGTTAGCATTTAAGTACATTGTTTACGGCACTCTACAAGAGTTCTATCGATGGCAAAGCTCTATATTATGATCTAAGGAAGGCAATAGCAGGACTGGCAGTTCCATTGTGGTCTTTGAAGCAACACACAGTTTTTTTTTTTGTTCTGTATCCTTGAGCTTTTTATCAGGGGAAAACTACTTAACATGGTCATAATTTTTAAGGATTTTGTTTTTTAGTGAAATGAATAATCAAAACTTCCTTCCTGGTAGCTTTTGTTGGAAAATAATATAGAATTATGTTTAGCCTGTTGGTTTGGAAAAGAAAAAAAGGACACGGAGTTGATAATCATGATCAACCGAGGAACATTATAGGGCTAGTGATCTCAGTATCATAGTTTTGTGGTAAACATTTTCATAACTTTTTTTGCTGGTAAAAATGCATAATGAGATTTTTTCCCCTACATTTGTCAGCATATAATTTTCTGATTTTGCTCGTCTCAGAAACTTGGGAGCTTTATGGAGATGCTATTTGGGGGACGCTATGTGCTTCTTTTGATGTCACTCTTTTCAATTTACTGTGGGTTGATTTACAACGAGTTCTTCTCTGTTCCTTATCACATATTTGGTGGCTCTGCTTACAAATGCAGAGATGCCAGTTGCAGGTACATGTTATCTCCTTTCTCAGAAAGGTTTAAGTTAAAAAGTGTTTTTTGGGTGTTTGTGTGCTAAACTCTCTTACTCAACCTTGTACGTAGCTAATGCATCCTTTCATTCTCATGCTGTTTAGGTCTCAACTATCTTAAGTAGGAATATCTACTTTGTAAACTTTGTCTAATTACATTTGTATGCAGAGTCAATCGTTAGCTGTTGATCACAACTTTCCTCAAGTATTAATATTCATACAATGTTCCTTTGTGCTTGTTATAGCATGAGTATAACTTGTTTTCAGTTAACTAGCAATATTCATAGCAATGTTCCTTTTGGGCAGTGATGCGCGCTCTGTCGGCTTAATTAAATTCCGAGATCCGTACCCATTTGGTGTCGACCCTAGTTGGCGTGGAAGCCGAACAGAACTTCCGTTCTTGAATTCTCTTAAAATGAAGATGTCTATCCTGTTGGGCGTAGCCCAAATGAACTTGGGAATCATTCTAAGTTACTTCAATGCGCGTTTCTTTCGCAGCTCGCTCGACATAAGGTGTCAATTCTCTCCTCTCTTTTTTTTTATTTATAAATTTTTGTTTATATATATATTATATATATATATATATTTTTTTTTTTTTTTCCTTCTGTTTTTTGCTTTTTTATTTTGTTTTGATTTTTTTCTTTCGTTCTCCCTTAAATTGTCCACTTCTATGGAAGCAGAAAAAGGTTTGACTTATCTGCATCTTGTTGGTAGGTACCAGTTTGTGCCACAGATGATTTTCCTTAACAGTCTGTTTGGATATCTTTCTCTACTCATTGTCATCAAGTGGTGCACTGGCTCTCAAGCAGACCTCTATCACGTGATGATTTACATGTTTCTGAGTCCCACTGATGATCTTGGTGAAAATCAGTTGTTCTGGGGCCAAAGACCACTTCAGGTATGATCTAAACTCTTTTTCTCTGTTGCTACTATTTTTTTAACATCTATCTATATTCTTCTCTCTCTATTATATGATTTTTTTTTTTTTGAGGGGTTAAGATTTATGGCTAAGTAAGCTCCAATCTTGCAGATAATACTGTTGCTCTTGGCCTTGATTGCAGTTCCATGGATGCTTTTCCCAAAACCTTTTATTTTAAAGAAGCTTCACACAGAGGTATCAAGTTTTTAAGTTTAAATAATCCATATTGAAAATATCTAATAGCTTTAAAAAATTCCTTAAGGTAATATAAGCATATGCTTGGTTAAAAATACTAATAGCTCTCGATTAGAGAGGAAAACTTTTCTTAAGCTGCGGAAGAGATAAAATCTTGTTCTCTGACGTTTATTTCCAGAGATTTCAAGGCCGAACCTATGGCATTCTTGGTACCTCAGAGATGGATCTTGATGTTGAACCTGATTCTGCAAGGCAGCATCATGAGGACTTTAATTTCAGTGAAGTATTTGTGCACCAAATGATACACTCCATAGAGTTTGTCCTTGGTGCAGTTTCTAATACTGCATCATATCTTCGACTTTGGGCTTTGAGGTGATAAATCTTATTTTCATCTCAAGTTCTAGCAACTCTTTTTTTTTTTTTTTTTCCATCTAATTTTTAATTGCTTAGTTGATACTGTTGCGTGTATTACAGTTTGGCCCACTCAGAACTCTCAACCGTGTTCTACGAGAAAGTCCTCCTACTTGCATGGGGGTGAGTTTCAATATCATGTATTTCATAGCATTTTTGTGTGCTTTTTTTATGGCTAAATTTTCTATTTTACGTGACTACGACAGGTATGAAAACTTTGTCATCCGGTTAATCGGGCTAGCAGTTTTTGCCTTTGCAACTGCTTTCATACTGCTCATGATGGAAACATTGAGTGCTTTTCTTCACGCCTTGCGTCTTCATTGGGTGGAGTTTCAGAATAAATTCTACCACGGTGATGGCTACAAGTTCAAACCTTTCTCGTTCGCCTCCTTGGCCGAGGATGAGGATTAACATACATGTACATCATATTCCGGACACAGCTGATAAAGCTGGAACCTCTTGAAGCCCGATATGAGATTGACCACCCGTTTTTGGCTTGCTTGAAGCTGAAGGAATGCCTTACATTGTTAACATATTGATGCTCCGATTCTGACCTGCGAATGTAATTCCCTCGCTGTAATTGTTTTGATGTATTGTTGTATTGGGGGTATGGCTTACAGTCATGGAAAGCTTCCCTTTAGAAGTGAACTTTCTTTTTGTTTTCTTGTCATTATACGCTGGAAAGAGGAAGGAGTGGAAAAGGGGGAGAAGGGCAACTCGTAAAGAGGAGCTGGGAATGATGAGGTACATAGGGCTGTTAATTGGAGAGGCAAATTTATAGTTTTTTCTTTTCACACACACAAACAAACACACAAGGCAGTGTGGATTTTGTAGGGAATGTCTTGGAAACAAATTATATGATTTTTCGATGTAATAGGTCTCACAATTTTAGAAGCAACATTTTTGTAAGGATTAGCCATTGGACGAATTCCGAAATTTGAATAAATTGTATTCATCTCCAAAAGGTACGACTTTATAATCTTAAGAAGTTTTCTTGTATGGTTTTAGTGTCTATGATGCATTGTCCAAGAAGATCAATATCAAAGAAAATGGAGATCTATTGTCCAGAAATTTTTTTTTTTTTTTTCATTTGCTAAATAGTTTCTTGGTGGCTTTATTGCACTGATACCTCCTGAATTATACGGGTTCGAACACTTTGGTACCCCAAATTTTTTTTTTTTTGGCAGTATGCTCCCCGAATTCGAAAATCTGTTGCAATGTAACCCAAATTGCAAACGGTCGTTAAAAAATTGACGGAAATGAGCATCTAATGATAACATGACCCTATTAACAAGGGCATATCTTGTCATTTTTAAAAATATGCCAAAATTATCTATTTTTTATTTCATTTCCCTACACCATCAAATATAAAAAATAAGATCAAATTGAAAATAATACCAATCAACTTAGAATTTTTAGAATATGTAATATGAAGAAGAGAAAGAAATCAAATAATCCCAAAATCAATTTCCTTTAACAATTCATTCTAGAAAAATCAACAACTCTTTTACCAAAATTTCATTCCATAATTCATAAGCAGATAAAAAACCTAGATCTAAACCAAGCTTTTGTTATTGAAACACAAAGAACGAATATAAAACACTTCGCCGGCGGTATCGAGCTCATCATCGTCTACGGGGGTCCAAAATTTGGCATAGGGTGGCGGCACGGGGTTCGAAGAGCAGTGACGAGAACGTGACCTCTATCTCTGCCTACACAATCGCCCTGACGAGCATGTCTCCAACGGAGCTCAGCAATGCTCCAACGCAGACCTCGTCGCCTCCGTCGCAGACCTCGTCGCCTCCGTCGCAGACCTCGTCGCCTCCGTCGCAGACCCCGGACGATTATGACATTAAACCTCCCCATTCCCAAATCGAAAACCCTAAGCCCTCGCCGTTCCCTCCTCCACTTCAGCCGCCGCCATCGTCGGCAGGCCGACAAAACTCGAAACTCCTCCACCTCCGAACCTCGAAATTCCTCTTTTCCCACACTAAAAATATAAAACTCCCTGCAAGCATTAACACAAAAACACACACTCTTATAAAGCACCAGGGCTCGCGCCGCAAGATCTCAGGGAAGGACCCGCACGGTCGAGTCATCTCCGCCACCACTCGCTACTCGGTCGTCGCTCAGCTCTTAGCCCTCCGCGGCGCGATCGCTGTTGTGCAACGGCGAGGTAGAGATCGCTCTCCACCACCTCCGCTGTGCCGATCCACTGCTCGTGCCGCTGATCGACGTCCACCAGCCGCCGAAGTTCGACCTCGACCCCGCGGCGCTGATCCGCTGCTCAAGCTCAATCACCGAACCCTCTCGCTGCCCTCGAACTTCGACCTTCAAGCGTTGAATGCTCGTGCCGTCCTCCAGCTGTGGCTCAAACGCCGAACCCCCACGCCACCGGACATAAATGAGAGAGACAGAGGGCGTGGGACGTAGATGAGAGAGACGGAGGGGCATAGATGAGGGAGACATTAGGTTTTTTTTTTTTTTTAATAATTTTTTATTTATGTAAAACTATCAAAATACCCTCAAGTAATGGCTCACATGATAAGCACGTGCTAGGTTCCGTCCAAAAATAGACGAAAATTAGACGGAAGGGCTTAATTGTAACGATTTTATGAATTCGAGGAGCATTCTGCCAAAAAAAAAATTGGGATACCAAAGTGTATGAACCCGTATAATTCAGGGGGCACCAGTGCAATAAAGCCTTTCTTGGTACTCGTTTCAATAATATTTGAGAAAGAATTGGTTTATTTTGCACTTTTGGGTAAAAGTATTAGAGAAAAAAAATTTGAATTTGAGGATTTTTGTTTTTAACAATGGTCGAGAGAAATTATAAAAAATAGTCATTTTGCGTAAATAATTTAAACATATAGTAAATATTTTCAAATATTAAGAAAATAATTAAGTAATTATTAAGTATGAAGTTCATGCATGTACCGTGCACTTGGATAATAATTATTTTCTTAAATTTTGAAACATTGGCCTTTTCTATATTAAGTTAAGTCACCCTATATTATACAGGGAGAATTGCACCAAAAAAAAAAATCTCAAATGGTTGTTCTCTTTTTTTTTTTACTCTATGTTACACGGTATATAGATTAATAATAACCAAAGAGTACATTTATCAAAATCCCCCATATATAAAATTAATTCATGCTAAATTTCATTATACCATAAGTGAATTTCACAGTAAATAAGAAATGATTAAATCTAAATTATTTTATCTAATAATTTGTTTTAAAAAGCTGAAAGTCAATAAAAAAGAAGTATATACTTTTAATCATTTATGTTTCTAAAAGTAGGGATACCTTATTTGGGGAAAATTTTAAAAAATGTCAACTCTAGACAACTTATTTTGAAAAATACCACTTGAAAAGAAAGTTTGCGGTCCATGTCATTTTTTAATAGTGAATTTGATCGAACTGCTTCTCTTTTTCATTATAAATGAGGAGGACAAAAAATGAGAAATGAGACAACATAGTAATTTGCTAATAAAAAAAGTAGTATGAAATACAATAATAACATATGTTGTAAACATGAATAAAAATTAAAAAATGTGGCATGAGAAAAATTTTCTCAATAATAATAATAATAATAATAATAAAATGGGATTCCGAATCCCCTCTTAAAAAATTGGGTCAGTTAGGTAAATAGCCATTTTAAACTGTGTGTTTTCAAAAAAATCCACAGTTTCAAAAAATTTAAAAACTAACCATAACACAATGTAAGAAATTTTTGACAATAACAAAATTACACATAAAAATTATTACAAGAAATTTTTGACACATATAAATTTTTTTTGAAAGGGCTAGTTTTTAAATTTTTTGAAACTGTGACTATTTTTTAAAATCATTTTATAAACAGTGGCTATTTTCTTAAAATTCCCTAAAAAATTTGAAATCTGAAAAGGCCCCCTTAAAGCCCAACACCATTCACAGATCCAAGAATCGACTATAATTCTGTAATATCGAGCACCAACTTGGGGCAGTATCGTATTTACACAATCCACGTGCCTTGAGCTCCAATATCAGAGCCTGATCCGTCCCGCTTTCCTTTCGTTTCAAAAATTTAAGCAAAACCCGAAGTCCAAACATCCGAACCAACTCAACTCAACCGTTTAAACTTCCACTTCCAACACACACACACACACAAAGAGCAAAGCTTCCATGGATTCCGATCTCTCTCTCATCGAGATCGCCGGCGAGGACGACTCGCTTCTCCAACCGATCCCCGCCGCCGGCGACGCCGTCTCGAGCCTCGGCGCCGCCGCTGCCGCTCGCAGCAACACCGCCGACTTCTTCCTCTGCTCTCCTCTCCAAGTCCTCAGATCCAACTCCAAGCAAATCGGTTAGGGTTTTTGGTTTGTTTGGCTGTTCGCTTGTGTTTTTTGCGTTTTGGTCTCGTTTCATTTCGGTTTTTGTGTTCGATTAGGGTTTGGAGTGGTTGTGCTCTAGTTAGGAACGAGATGTTCTTGTTTGGTTTTAGGGGAAATCGCGTAACTAGGATCAGTGGAAGAGGAATTTGGTTTGGTAATATGTTAGATTGTTGTTCTGTTTCAGAGGCCGCAAGTGAGTGTTTAGAAGAAGCAAAGCGATTGTTCTATAGGGACGGCTCAAATAAAGAGAATTTCAATGTGGAAAAAGCGGAGGCGTTGAAACTCAGTGTTGAGCCACAGCAAATGAAGAGGAAGAAAAAGGGTGGCGGGTACAATTTACGGAAAAGCTTAGCGTGGGACCATGCTTTTTTCACTGAAGAAGGTATTTTCTTGAAAATACAAAAAGTTTTTTCTCTGTTTGTTTTTTAGTCTTGTTAAAAGTTTTTTTTTTTTTGGAATATGCATTGTACTTTTATTTTTCCAGGTGTTCTGGATGCTGCAGAATTATCGATGATTAGTGGGAGTTTTAGCAAGTCCAGCGGGCAAATATTGTCGGCTATCGAAGAAGAAAGCGTTAGTAATTTCTCGGACCTACAGGCACTCGAAGATAATTTGTTCAAAGAATTGCCGCCGTCTACTTCGAAGAAAACTAAGGAAAATAGTGGTAGCTTGTTACCAAAGAAAAAGAACAATGAAGCTCCTACTTCAGTGGTTCGTTTCAATGTTGAAGTTCTGATTTTTACTTTTAATGTGATTATTGGCCAAGTGTTATCTGGTGAAGAAAGCTGGGTGAGTTTAACTTACGGTCAATGATCCTCAGGCCTCACGCAAGGTGCTTTCAACCCACGATGTCAATAGAAGCGGCTCAAAACGAAGTGCATGTGCACGACTCGTGGCCTCGACTTCATATCCTTTACAATTAGTCTACAAATTAGAGATTTTAAATCTTGAATTGGTTTTATACTTTTATTATTGTTTTCTTTTATGAAGAATTGACCTTGACTTACTTTAAACGCTTAAAAGGCCTAATTTGGTCACCACAAAAACAGCAGTGAAAGATTCAAATGTTTCTAAATTACCAGTTCAAAAGCCAAGTCCTTATGCACCCCCACCCTCTAGGATTGGAAAGAATTCTACACTCAGTGCAATTGATTCAAAGCGGAGTCGGATAACTCGGCCAGGTATTAATACAATTATTTATATATTTCAATCATTAGAACAGAAATACGAACTTTGTGTTGAATTTTTATGTTCTAGTTATCGTTACATCTATTCGCTAAACTATTTCAAGTGTAATTATCATGTTCTGTATAGTCAGACTTCTCCTGAGATGTTTATTCTGTTTTTGTTTCTCTTCTCCATTATTCAAGCAGCAGTCAATGCTCAGAAAAATTGTGGACTTAAGGGCTCCTTAAACAAGAGCAAGAGTGTACCAAATAACTCAAAAGCTGGTCCTGCAGGCAAATCTTCAACTACTAAGACCCCTCTTGGCTCAGCAAGGAGAAATGTGGTGAGAACTTCCCTCGCCTTTTTTCCCCTTTTGGTTGGGTTCAATTGAAACAATAATGCTTATAGTTCCTCTTTGCTGCCACTTTGCTTGTGCAGGTAAGCTCAGTAAAGTGTTTGCCTACCACTGTGCAGCCGACATTGAATGCTGAAGCACAGAATGACTTAGGGTTTATCCCCAGTCCAACACGTCCCACTGGTTTTCCATCAAATTTTCATGACGGTGAATCAGGAAAAATTGCCATACCTCTCCCACAAATTATGCAAGACGCTCGAAAACAAACAGAAAAACCAACAGGTTTGCGGAGGCCATCTCCATCCCTACGATTCTTCAGTCAGGTATGTTCAATAAAAGAATCTATCAACTCTCGTATTGGATGCATCAATATTTTATTACCTTCATTGGTTTACCATGTTTGATTTCGTTACTTTTATAACTCTCTCTCAACTGCAGTCAAAAGCTCCCACTTCACAGAGCCCACTAAAGTTGACTTCTCAGCCTTGCAATGTTCCTGAATCTAACATCTCTAATCTAAGAAAACCTGGCTCTTCAACTTCAGTTTTTACACTAAAGCCCCCACTTGCTCCTAGAAGTTTTACAGAAGTAACCAATTATGGCACAGCAACTGGAAGTATTAAAGCCTCAATTTCAAGTTCTGGATACTCAGTTTTTTCCGCTGTTGAACCTGCTTTACATGGAAAAGTGGAGTCAAACCCACAAGGAGCTAATATGCAGAAGGTAGAGCATAAAGTGGTGATTAACGAGAAAAATTGTGCAGCTATACAAAGTCAGAACAAGTTACAGGGTGGTCCGGACCAGCAGAGTCTTGAAGAAGCAGGACAATGTACCTCTAAAGCAATATTTGAAAAGGTGGATCAGAGGAATGTTGAGAGTCTTTTGCAGCAGGGAACCCTTCAACGTTTGGATAAAAACGATGCCAGCAGGAAGGTCGTTGATGGTTTCAAAGAAAGTACTAAAAGGAGTGAATTGGAATTTCAGCATTTTACTTCTAATTCAATCTCAGAAATGGAAGCTACCGGTCCTTTGAAAAGTGATATTACTGATCACCAGCTTGCAGAAGACAATCCAAATCCTTTGCCACTCAAGAATCACGGTGTTTCTCCAGAGTTCACTACTATAAACTGCAGCGTCAATGAACCACATGTGGAACAAGCTGAAGTAGTAAATCTTTTAATTTGCGAGGCTGATCCAATTCCCAGCAGTAGCCAGATGTTACAAGAAAGTGTTGCAGATGTCAGTTTAAATGCCCAAGTCTCTGGTGTAGCTGAATTAGAAAAGTTCAATGCATTTTCTCATCTTAGGTTTTCCACAGAGCAGAAAAAAGATGATACTAGTGCCCTTGATAAAGTGGCATTGCAGTTGAGTACGGAAGATGCTGTAGTGCAGTCATTAGACAGCAATATAGCAGTTAATATTAGCAACAGTGAACTAAGCCCCGTGGTAAACATTCAGCAGAACATGGTTGTTAGCGATGTAACTCAAAAACCTGAACTTCTAGAGTTTCCAGATTCCTCCCTCTCTAGAGTAGAGGCTTTGGAGGATGGAGTTACATTGCACGTAAATGACTGGTTAATCGGTGAAAATATCATTGTGCCTGAAGAAGCAACATGCGAAAATGTTCCTCCGAATGATGAACGAGAAGGTACAGGTGCTTGTGAAAGAGAGCCAAAAAGTTCCAGTGATCCTTTTCCAGTTGCAGTTACTCTGCTAGATTGTGGATCTAATGCGGCTAAACTGGTTGAGAATTGCAACCTGGATACTCAGTTCCAGCATGTTGTTCGGCTTCAAGGCGAACCCACACATATAGAACTGGGAAATACGGATGATCACCTGACAAATGTGGTGGCTGCGGAAGATGTTAACGTCAGTGCACAAGAAAGTCCCTTAGTGTGTGGTTCATCGATAAATCATACAGTCGAGCATGCTGATGTGAAAGACATAAAGCTCAATGCATCAGTTGAAAGTCTTTGCCCAGGTTCTAATTCACAGCCTGTAGAGAACTTTTGTCCCAGTCAGGAGGATTCTTTAATGGTGCAAGTTTGTGATGAAACCACACTCATGGAACTGGTAAATACGGATGATAACCTGACAAATGTGGTGGCCGCTGAAGATGTTAATGTCAGTGCACAAGAAAGTCCCTTAGTGTGTGGTTCTTCGATAAATCATACAGTCGAGCATGCTGATGTGGAAGACATAAAGCTCAATTCATCAGTTGAAAGTCGTTGCCCAGGTTCTACTTCACCGCCTGCAGAGAACTTTTCTCGCAGTCAGGAGGATTCTTTAATGGTGCAAGTTTGTGTGTCAAGTGCTGCAGAAGATGTCAACAAGCAGGAGGAAGACGAAGATAAGCAGATAATCCCTAGCTGTAGTGAAATGAATAGAATATTTTGTGAGGAGATACAGTGTACAGAGGCCAATGGCTTGCTGTTTGAGAATACCTGTTCTCTTGAAGAGCTCCAGAAACTTGAAAATGGGAACAGTGCAACTGTGTATCTGGAAATCAGCAGTGACGAGGTAGGTGAACGGGAAAATGATGATTTATCTTTGCACGAGAAAATGGATCATGTGGTTGAGGAGTCTGTGGAAGTTAATGACGTGGTTAAGGACCAAGATGAGAACTTTGAGATTCAGTTTCTGGTTAATCAAACTGAAGAAGAAGCCAAAACTAGTGTTGCTGGGGTTGGTTTGAATCAACTGTCTCAAGAGGACCTTATTGCTGAAGTATTCAACGAGGAAAATGAGTTTGCTCTCCAAAATTGTGGTGACAATGAAGTTGAGCAAATGGACGACAATGCCGAAGTCCTAAATGTGGAAAATGATTTTCAGAAAGATGTGAAGCAACACGACGATCATAGAATTGAACTAAGGATATCCACTTCTTGTACTCATGTTGCACCAGTAGTGCAAGGTGGCGATCTTGAGGAGCATAAGGAGGGTGGCTCATTAGAAGTTGAATCTGTCACTGCAGGGATCGGTTCACTTGAGTCAGAGCCACCAGTAGTTGAACAGCTTTCTCAGAACCAGGAAATCGAGAATAATAAGCTCAGCATTGAAGCTAATTCTTTGAGATCTGATTCATGGGTAAAGCAAAGCGATAATGAAGTATCTGGAAAGTCAACACCTGACGGAGATCACATGGACGCAAGTAGAGATCAGTGCGTATTGGTGGTTCATTTTACCTGCTCTCTAGAATGTTCAGATTTTCTTATATTCATTCTTATGTGGTACTATCTGTTATTGCAGCAAAAAGTCTGCGACTGATAAGAAGCAAGATAATCTTGTAATAAAACCTCCCATAAACGCTATTCCGTTCTCAGATGAATGGTTGGCAGCCATAGAAGCTGCTGGAGAGGTAAAATCTGTTCCATATGTTATTACATGAGGATTTGGATGTTTTTGCTCATGATCGTTTGAGTTCTGCACTGTAAATCTTATGTGAAAGTTCTTTTTCTGTAGGAAATTCTAACCATTAAAAGTGGTGCTGTACAAAACTCACCCCAAGATAGGTCTCAACCTGAACCAGGTCCATGGTCTCCGGTACGGTTTTTACTTTTACATTTCAAATATTTGTGATCTGATAAGTTGAAAATCTAGTAATGAGTGATGACGATAAATTATAGTGAATTGTTGATGCCTTATATGATATCTATTATACATGGACCCATTAAAGTCAAGTCATTTAAACGTCTCAAATATTGTTTGAGTCATGTTTTTTAGCAAAATTTTTCAAGTTACGAGCGATGAGAATTCATATCATTGCTCTAGCTACTGAGGTTCTATTCTATTTGCTCTTAGACTGCTTGTTCACTAATATATCTTATATTGTCTTTGATTTACAGGTGAAACGGAAGCATAATCAGCCAATAGGGCCGTTTGATTGTACAAAATACACCAATCATTAACTGGACCAAGTTTCTTCTGATCACTCTTTTGAGCCTAACTTAGATTCTCTTTTGGTTTTTGACATTTTAGTTAGGCATGTTTTCACTTTTCTTCGGGTCTTTAACTCTAATATCACATACTACTAAAACTATCCCGCTCTTCTTCGTCTGTATTGGAACTGTGCAAAAATCTGAATTTTCAATGACTAATTCTCTCTCTCTTTTTTTTTTTTTTTTTTTTTTCCATGTTGGACAGTCGACGTATTTTATGTTTTGATTGTTTAAGCATGGTTTTATTTGCCGTACTTACTTAGCCCTTTTTTCCTTTCCCTTTTCCTTTCTTTTCCTTTCCTTTGGCTTTATATTTTTAGTTATTCTTGTATTCCAAACAATAATAAGTGCTTACAATTATATATTTAGGCTCAGGCCTCAGAGCATCTGCAAAGTATAATAGCAGACATACTTTTTGTATTTGTCATTTTGTTAGTAGAAAACTCAGTAACTTAGTATTGTTCTGTCGTTCGAAACGATTATAATAAGATTAATTTTTTAAGATAAGAACTTATCACGTCAAGATAAAGTGTGAATAAGACTCGATCAGTTTACAACTAATATTTGGAAAATCTCTAAAAAGGTCTTCAGTTTTAGTGAAATTCAAAATTGATATCTGTAAAAATTGTGAAATCTCGTTAAAACGTAGGGATTTTATGGCTCTAATCCTGAGTATGTGCTGAAGCAAGTGCTGTTTAAAAGTGCTTAATGTCACAACAATGATCATGAAGTCATATATTGGGGTACAATAATTGATGAAATCATGACATTTAAGTTGCTAGATTAGGCTTTACTAGTAATCAATACTTTTTGGGACTCTAGTAATTCTTTCTTTATATTGATGTGTGAACAAAAAAAGAGAGAGGTAAACAACAAGCGGCATTTTCACTGCGTTTTCCTAGCCAAATAACAGCCACAGGTAACTTGGTGCCAATTTAAAGCTCGTGGATATATATTTTCTCATCTAATTTTGGTTGGCATTGGAGAGATATTCTAATTCTATATGACACTTTTTTATTTTTTGCTCGAGAGAAAAATTCCTTTGACACTGGTATTGTTGACTTAATATATATATATATATTTGAGCGCAGCCAAATCACTAATATGATTATTCTTTCCGCAAATATGATAATCTAGAAGTACGCTGACTAATGTTGAATATAGTTAATTTATGGGGGATTTTGAGGAATACCCCATTCTTGACACAATGATAATCTATACCCCATGTGTGTTGCACTTTTAATTTATACCCCAAAATTTACACTACAAACATAGAGTAGAAATGAAGGAAGCACACCACATGGGGTATAGATTATTAAGTGGCATCAAAAATGGCTTTATTTTGAAATTCTCCCTTAATTTTATTATTTGCTTCGATTAAGGTTAACAAACTGTAATATAGTTTGTATATTGTGATTCATATATATTTTGTTTGAAATGGCGAGGAAAAAAAAAAAAACAACTAACGACGAGATCATCATGATCTTGTATCATACCCCTACGTAACTGACATAAATATATATATCATATTGAAACATTCTGGTATATATATCGAGTGTTCAGGCGAAGATTAAATTGAAAACAAAAATCAGCGGGCAATTGTATAATGCTCAAAACTAATAATATGATTCATTTAAATCTCAAAGATTTAATTTCTTGCGACAATGTAAATAATCCATATCCGTAAATATATTATGATCTCTTCAACTCTAGGAAACCAAAAAGCAACTAACACTATGCACAAAAAAAAAAAAAAAAGGCGCTGACTTTCTGTCCTAGCTAGAAAAAATAACATCACTTTCGCCCAACAACAAAAAAAAAAAAAAAAAAAAAAACCCTAACTCATATAAATACACACACGTCTGCGTGATCTTCTTTCCGTCATAGAATATATATAATCGGAATAACCAAACCCTAGTGCTCCACGCGATCACCTTCAGAATCATCACTAGACATCAGATTCATAAAAACCCGAATCCAAGCAGCAGCCCAAACCAGCAGCGACACAAACCCCCGAGGCACCATCACGGCTCGCTCTCTCCACGCCATCCAATGCCTCCTCGCCTCGATCGGCCTCGCTTCAACTGGTTTTGCCTCACCCGGCTTTTCCGAGCCGACTGGCATTAGTTCATGAGCCGAGCATGGATTCTTCGCGGCGAGCTTTGGAGGCTTCGGCTGAGCCGATACATGAACGATCGGCGGCTTCAGCTCGATCACGCCCGACCCGGAAAAGCTTATCAGAACCGAACCTGAACTGTCGGGCTTCAGGTGAAGTGAGCCCAAACCGGGCAGCTCCCCCGCAACCTGCGAATACAGCTGAAGATCGAGCGGTGGCGGCAGCACTTCCACGGGGAGATCTTGGCCGCCGCAACAGATTATGTAGTCCCTGAAAACTCGGCGGTACACTCTCTTGACGAACCACTCGACGCAATCGATCGCTCTGTGCCTGTTTTTTTGGAGGAAGGCGAGGGAAAGGCCCCCGCCGCAGACGACCTTGGGCAAGCAGAGAAGCTGGAAATCGAACTGCCGGCCGCCGTAGAGGTAGACGAGGCAGCGGGTGACCTCTGTGGCGAGATGGAAGAGGGACTGATCGTCGGTGTCGGAGACGACCCTGTGGACGACGGGGGCCAGGGAGCGCAGTTCGAGCCACTTGAAGAAAGCGATCACTTTGATGGAGGAGTCGGAGTTGAAGAAGCGTATTAGGCGGACGAAAGCCTCCCTGTCTTGGTGGTGAATGACCTTCAGCTCTTCCACTGAGTATCTGTCGGCGTACGTCACCTCGCAGACGGAGGCGGCCGCCATGATTTTCCGAATTATTTATATTGAAGTGAGAGAGGTTTAATTTGGTTGTGTGAGAAGTGTGTTATGGCGAATGGACGAGAGGGGTTTAAATAAGGTGAGTACTGCAAGTGAAGTGACTCGATCGTTGTCCTAATTGAATTCAACTTATGTTTTTATTTGTTTTTTTTTTTTTTTTTTGTAAAATGAAATTGATAACAATAAGTGATGGTTTATAAAGAGTTCGAATGTTGATTGGACTATCGGGGGTGCCTCGTTTGATATGCATGATATTACGCATATCTTATGTCTCAGCCAAGTGAAAAATAATTTATATACGTGTAAATATTTCTAAAGAGAAGTTTTATACCAAGTACCGTTATGATTCGAATAATATATATATATTTTTTTATATTTTGCCGTGGAAAATGAATCTGATAACAATTGATAGCTTATATAGAGTTCGAATGTTATTCGGATTAATATCTCGACCAAATAAAGAAAATATTTTATTTGCGTGTAAATTAAAGTAAATATATATAGCTATATTTAAAGCTTGGACCATTCACTTTAATTTGTAATATGCACAAATATAGGTCAATTAAAATTGAATTATTCTTTTAAAAAATAATATATTTTTTTAAAAAAATTAAAAATATAGTATTTGTCAGAAATTTTATAATAAAAAATATTGACACATATGTAAGAAATTTTTTAGTATTTCAATTTTTACTCTGCATGCATAATTATTCATCATAAAAATTATGACAAATACTATTGTTAAATATTTTGAAACATGTGTTATTTTTTAAAAATATATAATCATCAGTGCTATTTGCTATATATAATTTCTTTGGAAAAATTAAGAATCTATAAAAATTCGTAAAAAAAAAAAAAAGAAACTTAAACGTTTTATTAGTATAAAGTATATAATGTAAAATATAAAATTATATATGAAAGTATGAATATAAATACCTTAGTGTGAAAAAGGGACATAATTGCGAAACATTTTGAAAAGGGTACTTGGCCTGCTTGTCCCTTACTACTATTAGAGCCTAATCTAATAAACTTAATTGTAACGATTTCATCAATTATTGTACCCCAATGTATGACTAATGACCATTGCTTGTAAGTTATTGTAACGTTAATCACTTGTTAGCGCGAAGATTATTATCATTTATAGGTGTCACGTACATAGCTCTTGTCTGGCATGACATCTTTCAGAAGCAATCCATATAAATGCATATTGTAACAATGTCTTCAAACATAAATATAATTACATGTCCATACTTATCTCCTTGTCCCTACTATATTCAGGGAAAGAATTAGGATATTCCACAACCTTATGACCAACACCGTGCTGGTACTTGTACAACTTTGCACATACCAAATAGTAGCCAAAATTGAGCACACCCAGCACAGCCACCAACCAGTACATGTTGTCGAGCCTCCCGGCGTTGATGTCGTCCGGCAGCCACGCGGTGGTCCTGCGGACGAGGTCGACGAGGGCCGCGCTGAGGTAGTAGCAAATCCCGATGACCACCGACACCATGGCAGTGGACGTGTTCCTAAGAGGCGCAGGGAATTCTTGGTAGTACAACGAGACTTGGCCCGGGAAGTGGAAGGCCTCCCCGAGGCCAACCAGCGCAAGCTGCGGGAACAGCCACAGGGACTGCATCGGGACAACTTTGGCGCCGGGATTGTCGCGCGCTGCCTTGAGGCGCCTCGACTCCACGAGCGCGGAGACGGCCATGCTCAGGATGTTGAGCACGTGCCCCGCGCCTATCCGCTGGAGGGGCGTCGGGGAGTGGCCGCGCGTGAGCCTGCGCCACGCGGGCAGGAGGAGGCGGTCCACCACGGTGAGGAACGCGGCGGTGGTGATGAGGGTGACCACTAGCATTGAGCCTGCGGGGATCTGGAAGTGTGGGCCCAGGTGGCGGTCCATGGTGAGGGCTTGGAGGATTGTGAGGCTGGCTTGGATTGCTATTGGGGTGCTCAAGAACAGGACTGAGAGCCACAATGGGAATATTCTAATGAGGGCTTTCAAGTCCTCTACTTGTTGGACTGTGCATAGTTTCCATGGCTTTGATATTTTGCCCTCGTTTGTCAAGTCTCCTTCGGTCTTCACGGCTGCTTTATTTAGAAACCTGTGTCGTCATTGGAATTTACCAACATATCATAAGATTGCAAGAGAGCTATGATCAGTTGAGTCATTTTAATTCTCAATTCAATATTTTCATGTTTGATTGTAAGAGACTCTAATTAAGCTTCATATTGAGTGGAATTTGAGTACTACAGTTCAGTGTTTCCTTTTCATTTTTTTTAATTAGGCAAGTCTTAACATTCACTCCTTCTTCAATAGACCAAACTCAAGGATAGGACTTATCAAGAAATCATGATGATTCTTGACGTAACATCACATGACATGATAGGAAAAAGTCAACCCACTTAATAATGATCATGCTTAACAGAATTTTGGCTATATGAGTTCTCACGCTTACCAAATATAAGGATGTGAATGCAATGAGGCATGAGGCATGACCATACCAGCCAAAATGGTGAGGCATAAATCCATTAGGTACCATTGGGATTTTGACGCACAAGTTATGGGAATTACGAGAAGACAAAAACTAAAGACTACAGTGACAATAGCAGGCAATGTCGGCAGTAATTTCACGTTGCTCAAAATATTTATATATATTATTTTAAGAGGATGAGAATCGTAACGTTACTTGATTGTTACATGTTGATCTTAAACGTCGATTTGAACTAGTAAGTGACTTTTTTTTCCTTCTTTACAAATATTTTGTTAGTTATCTTTATTCTCTTTTGTTTCTATATAAATATGCTATTGATTGTTGATGACTATACTATTTTCTAGGTTTTTTTTTTAATGAAATCTTTTATCTATTTTACACATTTGTACGTTACCATATAAATTAATATTGCCCATTTTACATTTTATTTTTTGTTATAGAGTTTAACTTTTTTAGTATTATCTCTTTTGATTTTTGTCCTCTTACTCCCTTATTTCGATAAACATGTTCTACACAGCAGAGATGCCAACATTTTATATTATTAGATAAACGTGCACGTTGTATAATTTAAAATTGCAATGCTTTGAAGGTAGAATTGTGCAACTGCTAAATATTTTCTATTAAACAATATAATTTAGGGTCTATTTGGTATTTTGTCATTTTTTTCATATTTTTAAAATATGATTAATGTTTCTAAAAATTTAAAAACTGGTTATTAACTCATAAAAAACTAAAATCATGTGCATAGAGGTAAAATTACAAGATTATGTAATGAAAAAATTAATATAATATCTTATTTAAAAACTATCAAATGCTATATAATATAAGATATCTGAATATATGATTAATTTAGAAAAAAATTGAATATTTTATTACTTAAGGATTACTATGGACATACAAAAAGCCCGTTATAACTACGAACATTAAGTTAACCTAACCTTAATTAGATCACCACCCAGTTGAAATAATGACACAAATGAGCATATCAGACATGAAAAAAAAAGCGTCAAACATTTGTACCTGAAGTTGTTTGAAGGCTTTGTATTAGTATCATCATCAACCATACTGCTTGCCTTTCCATTGCCAAAATCACCATAGTAGTAATCTTCACTGCTTGTTGATGAGACCACCACCTTCCTTTTCCTCACACAAGCCACCACAACGCGCGCCAGGCCTGCGAACGGGCTCCCCCGGGGCTGATTTCTGCGGTAGAAGCGCTTTCCCGCCAAGAAAACCGCTAGGCCTACAAAGCACGCGGCGGCGCATATGCCAAACCCTAGCCCCCAGCTGACGTTGTCCTCGACGTAGACAACGGCGGTCGAGCTTATCACTATGGCGGAGTAGAGGGCGAAGAAGTACCAGTTGAAGAAAACCGCCTGCTCCTCGTGTTTCTCGAACTGGTTCGCCCCCATCGTCGCGATGGTGAAGCGCGTGCCTCCAATGCCGACTGCCACCACGGCTATGGCGAAATATAGGAAGGCGAGCTGAAGCTTCGACGAGGATTCGCACAGGCTTGACCCGTCTTCGCACGAGGGAGGCCTCAGGGAATCGAGTGTCGCGGTTAAGACTAGAAGAGCCATGCCCTGAGAAGAAGAGCAAATGATGATCAATATTCCAACGCTGAATAAATTTTTTACAATAGTTGTTCTAAATGTGTGTCATGTGCCTTATAAGCAATCTATAGATGGAAAATTCTATGGCAGGAAAAAAAAATAAAAAAAAAAGTTAATAATATGGAACGATTCTGAATTGTCAGATCTTAGAAGACAAGTGAAATTTGAGGTTTAGAAGAGTAAGTACTAGGGTCTCAAGAGGGCAGAAACAAAGTAGAGATCAAAACCTTTTGAGATGGAAAGTGTAAGGAGGTTAAGGGAAGAGAATGATTATGAGAGTGGTGTTGCTATTACCAGAACAGTGATGCAAGAAGAGATGGAGATAACAGAGAAAGAGTCCAAGAAAGAGTCGGCGATGATTGCGCCGATGACGGGAAAGAAGCAGATGCAGCCATTGATCACATTTGAGATCTGAGCAGCATCAATGCTCTTCACATGAAACTCTCGGATCAGATACACTAAAAAGTTTGCTATAAACCCACCACCACCAATTGACAGCCCTGCAAAGCTTCCTGTTTTTCAAAAAAAAAAAAAATAAGGAAAGAAAAAAACCCAATATTTGTGTTAGTGGAAAAAAGATTAATTGTTACATCACACAAGAATTAGGCATGGAATAAAAATACTTGGAAGAGTTTAGAAGGAGAGACCTATAATGAAGGGAAAGGTGATCCAACCGCCTTTTTTGCGACCGGAAGTTGAAATTTCTGCTTCTCTGTGATCAATATCGAGTGACTTATTCATGTCACAACCAAACTCTTGTGACTCTGTGGTGCCCATTTTTGCTTCTCGTCTTGAAACGCTGCTGATAAGATACCTTTATTTATATGGAATGCAATTTCTTCAAGATGTCAAATTGGTGTTGTATGTTGTGGCAAAAGCTCTTCTGGTGAATTAGTATTTTTGAGCTCGGACAAGTGACCAATTTCCACTAAATTAATCGTGTTCCTTGGACAAATCAAGCGACTTTGCATTTGAAATAAACCCAAAATTCCAGACTCTCACAAAATATTTACTTAATTAGTGGCAGCCTGGTAGATGCCTATCTTGGTTGGTAACCAGTCAGATGATATAGATATAGAAAACTACAATTCAAAACCATGTGTTTTAAGTTTGTAGTATATAATATATATTGGCTTGATCATATTATCTTAAGTGGTCTTTGATTGATGAAAATAAAATACTCCCAAACTTTTTTTTTTTTTAATCTTTTCCTGTCTCTCTCTCTTTCTCTCTCTCTCTCTCTCTCTCTCTCTCTCTCTCTCTATAGACTCAAATCCATAATTTTTCATTTTTGTTATCATCTGGCATCAAAAGCACTCCCATCGAGTTCAGCAGTGAAACAGAACAAAAAAAGAAAACAAAAAAAAAAATGTGAGTTTCAAAATCAAAAGCTGATGGTAAATTTTCGTTGACAAATTATGCAACTGGCTTTACACTTTGGAAGTTAGTCTAGCAAAAGAATCTTGTCGTGTATCGTTAAAGATAGGGGTCGTCTAGTAAGCAATTTAGATCCCAAATTTTTTTAACTTGAATATTCTAGTTATATTACCAATCATTATTTGACAAAATATGTTTCGAAAAACTTCAAAGCATTTTTTATACATTGTATACTCTTGTTATATTAAAAATACTTTTTCAAATTCCTAATTCAAATATTCTCTCTTTAAATCCCAATTCAAATATTACAAATCGAACTACAATCTAAATACAAAATTTTAACTTTAGACTAGTAATCTTATTTGTATAAGAATCAAGGTGTTGCCTTTTCATGTTTAAGGTTCCACAGTGATTAAGATGAACAGTTTTTCCAGTTAAAAGACTGAAATCAACCCGAAAAACCGTCAGATCAAAATTTGAATATGATGAAAGAATTTTCCCATCTTGAAAAAAAAATGGTTAGAAACTTTGACATGAGTCCTTATTCATGTTGAGGTAATCTTTCTGGAAACTGTAGAAAAGTTGATAATCGAGTGTAGGTCAAAAGATAAGAAATTGATAGAATAGAAAGGCTTGAGGAAGGGACCAGCAATTGATCATGCCAGGGAAAAAAAAAAACCTTTTTTAATAAACGGTGCGCTGGGACAAGACACAAAATTCAAATGAGATTCTTTTTTTCATTATTTTTATTTTATTTTTACCTGTTGGGTTAGGAATTTGGATCACTTGGAAAGAGAAAGAGATTTGTTGTTTTATATAGGTTTCCTTTTATTTCAATTAGTCTATGTTATCAATTGCCTTGATTATTTAAAAATGACCATTCACCTACCGTTATGCATGATGAGAGGAAAGAAACTGTCACGAGGTTGAGAGATTAGCTTAAAATAATTGTGGAGATGATCAGCAATTGATGCATTTCTTGACTTCTCTCATATTCTATCAAGACAACCCAATGATGTTTATTAGAAAATTTGATCTAATATCACCTTCAATTTCCAAAACACGACATCTATAAGTGACATTTGTCAAAATTTCCGTCGGAATGAGGATATTATATTCTAAAAAAAAAGAAAAGGACATTGCATGTAGCTCCATAGTGGTGTTAAAATAATGCACAAGACTGGACCATTTGTGCCAAATGGTGTAGGCAATTGGCCTCATGGATTGGCCTTATGGATTGGCCTCATGGAAAGAAGAGTTGACCTTTTTCCAGGAAATTGTTAGTGTAATGTACACAACACACAAGTGACATAATACACATGCACACACACACTGACACACACACACATATATATATATATATATATTATACATATATATATATATATATTTACTGTTAAGATCTCTATCCACTTTATATGTATAGTTATTAGAATGAAAAATGCTCTGAATTCCAATCGGGATTTTTAGTATTGCTTTATGGGAATTGACTCACTTCTGACAAGTCTATTGTTCACAACAAAATTGCTTTAATTTAATGTTCTTGTTCTCTGCTTAGAGTGTGGAATAGCTTGCCTCTTCTTACAGTGAAGTTGGTTAGTTCTTAAGTAGCTTATTTAGATCTTCTTTTTCATTCATTTATATAATATAAAATATTAAAAACAAATAATTAAAAGAAGGCTTCCCTTTTGAGTTGAGTAGCACTGTTTAGAACAAAGGAGTGAAATAAAAGGGTTATATATGTTGCTGCTGCCAGCAATTAGCAATATCACTGATATTGAGGATTTTTCTTCATGCGTTATTGTAAAATTCATAGCACAAGTTACAATCAAACGAACTCCAGTTTGAAATAAAAAAAACAAAAACAGAACTAAAATAGAATAAAGAGACAAAAGTTTTAACACAGAGGATTGGTACAACAAATGTAGTCATTATGCAAACGGTTTCATGGATTACGGACCCAACCTAAGAAATTGTCAAAAACTGATCATTTCTCTGCTTTATATCAACACTGAAAAATTTTTAGGAGGTAATCATGTTCATATCAAAGAACTCGCCGAACTGGTAAATTAAGCACATGTTACTGTAAAGGTGAAAATATGAACCCCGTATCAGTTTTTGTTTCTCTGACAAGATATTTGCATCTAGCTCACAATTATTAGTTACTTCAATTTATTTAAAGAAGAAAGCAACCTGATTATTTAAAACTAACCATACACCTAACATGATGTATGATATTGTAAGAAAATTATAGTCACGAGGTTGACATATTAACTTACTAGTAATTGTGGCGACGAGCAATGCATTTCTGACTTAATCATGCATCACACTGGAAATGAGGAGATTACATAATGTTCTTGAAGAAAAGGGCAAAGGACATTGCAGGTAGCTCCATACTGGTATATGAAATAATGCATAAAACAAGACCATTTTGAGCCAAATGCTGTGAGCAATTGGCCTCATGGATTGGATGGAAAGAGGAGTTGACCTTTTTCTAGGAAATCGTTAGTGTTATGAGCACACAACATAAGTGACATAATAAAAACGAACACAAAAATTTAGTAGTGAAAGAAGGGATGGGACAGTAGGTTTATCCCCGTGGGCACCGCATCCGACTCTCTTGGTGATTGAATCCGCTCGCGGTTTTAGTTTGCTTCATGGGAGTTTGGCTCACTTTCAATGGTCCAAGTTTCTAGTGTGTATAGAACAAAGTTTAATTTTGGTTGTTCTTGTTCTCTTCTTATAGTGGAGTGGCTCGGCTCTTCTTAGAGTGGAGATGGTTAATTCTGTTTGCTCAAAATTTTGTTTTCTCTTTTGTAGATCTTCCTTTTCATTATTCATATAACAAAAGATATTAAAAAATAAAAAATAAAAGGCTTCTCTATTAAGTTGAGTAGCATTGTTTAAAACAAACGAGAAATAAGAAAACTATATATGTTGCTGCTACTAGCAATTAGCATCAATGATATGAAGGATTTATCTTCATACATTTTATGTACAGTACATAGCACAAGTTTAAAAAAATAAATAAATAAAATGAGACACACCAAACGAACTCCAGTTTGAAAGAACAAAACAACACAGAACTAAGATAAAATAAAGGGACCTCAAAAATTATAACATAGAGGCCTGGTACAACAAATGTAGTCATTATGGAAACGGTTCAGTGGACCCAGCCTTCGAACTGATCAAAACTGATCATTTCTCTGGTTTATCACGATACTCTCTGCCCACTTAAAACTTTCTATAAGGTCGATCGTTTCTGTATTAAAAAAATTAAAAAATTATCCCAAAAGAAGAAACAAACAAACAAACGCGCAGACCTGGTAAATTAAGCACATGAACTTATTAGACAGAAGTTCATATAAATTATTAAGCATACTCAGGATTGAGTGCAATGGACTCCTGGTAAATCATATCTTTCATTTGCTCCTCCGACAGTGGTTGTTGCTCAAACTCAAACGAGAATGGCACTGGGCAGACGGGCTCATCAGCCACGTCATGAAGCCTTGCCAGGTAAGGATGAGCTAAAGCTTCCTCAACTGCAAATAGAAATACATATATATGTTTTATTATTACGTGGATGAGAAAAATGGAATTTATTTCTGTCCATGAATGAGTTGTTAACAAACGCAACACAGTTGTTCTCTGTTGTTTGACTTGAATTCTATTGATGACAGTATTAATGAACTGTGTTATGAATTATGATACATATCACACATGATATTATGGTGGAAGGAGACTTGGCTTTATCAGTCAAAGTTTTAAAATATGACCAAATATGAATCTAGCAAACTAATGATTTATAATAAATTGCTGTTTTGTACTGATTATCTGACAATTCCAGTTCATAATTCTTGAGAACAATTTTTCACATGCGTTTACTAAAAACTATTTTTAACAATTATTAGATTCTCAAGGTCAAAGTATCATGTGCCAGCACCAACTCTCACTCTCTCTCTCTCTCTCTCTCTCTCTCTCTCTCTCTCTCCCTCCCTCCTTTTTTCCTTCTGTTTTGGATCATTAGTATGAAAATCTATTAAAATGCTCTAATAAGCCAGCGAATCTGAAAACTGTAATCTACAATAGGCTTTTGTCATTATGCTCTGTTGATTCATGGCACAAAAGATCAAATTATATTAATGACATATTGTTCAGCCCCACTAAAATAGTTAAAAGACATTTAAAGGTTTTGACTTTGAACAAGCATCGAGGGAATTGGATTGGCTAAGAAAATTACCGGTGATTCTTCTATTCGGATCAAATGTGAGCATTTTGTCAATGAGATCTATGGCTAATGGATGGACATGCGGAAAAACCATGGCTAATGGCTGACGAGGAAATGGAGAGAGTTGTCGAATATATCTCCTTGCATCCTCGTTTCGAACAAAGCCAAGATCAGACTCCGTTGGTGTGCCGAGGAGCTACAAAATGTGAAAAAATGCATAAGTACTTTATCAAACAAGATCGCTTTCAAATATGAGGTCATATTTGATCTTTTATCGACCTAAAAAGATCAGAAACAATAGAAAATAAGCGAAGCAGCTGATCAGTTTTCATTGATATCTGTGTCCCACATACATATCAAGCATGAACTGAGATGGTAGAAAACATAGACCAAGATGTTTTGTGTAAAACTTTTTTCCATAAAATGCTATAGACACCACAAATGTAACAGAGAAAAATCAGCTCTTGAACTAGATAAAGTGATACGAACTTTTTTTTTCCCTACTTTTCACTAAGCATATTACTTTTAAACATACGTAAAAGTAAATTTACTTTTATATTTGATCTCACCTCTGTCAACAAGCGCATCTGATGAACATGATCTTTGCCGGGGAACAAAGGCTTTCTGTTCATAAGCTCCATATATATGCAACCAACAGACCAGACATCTATAGCCGCAGTGTAATCTGAAGAGTTCAACAACAATTCAGGTGCTCTATACCATCTCGTCACAACATATTCTGTCATATACTCGTTCTCTGCAGTGGGACGAGCCAGCCCAAAATCACATATCTTAAGATCACAATTGGCGTTCAACAAAAGGTTGCTGGGCTTCAAGTCTCTGTGTATAACATTAGCGGAATGTATGTATTTCAGCCCTCGAAGAATCTGGTACAAGAAGTACTGCAAAAACAATTCAAAAGTACAAAAAGTTACATCAGTTTCAATTAATAAAACAAGAGAAACATCAAAAAGCTTGAAACTTAACAATTGAAACTGCAATAGAAACTCCATATAGTACACACCTGACAGTGCTCCTCCGATAGATTTTGATTTGAACGAATGATTTGGTGAAGATCAGTGTCCATAAGCTCAGTCGCTATGTAGACATCGGTAAATTCCCTTCTAATAGGTGGAGGGATCACATCCCTCATAGCTACGACCTGCTTGAACAAGCATAGAGCTTCAACCTTTTAATACCCAAGCATTATCAACAAAGTAACAATCTTAGAACTTAAAGTCTATCGCAGTCAATAAATTGGTTCTCAAATGTCCAGATTCCTAAAAAGAGGAGAGCTCTG
Source organism: Boehmeria nivea var. tenacissima (assembly GCA_018132145.1). Taxonomy (NCBI): domain Eukaryota; kingdom Viridiplantae; phylum Streptophyta; class Magnoliopsida; order Rosales; family Urticaceae; genus Boehmeria; species Boehmeria nivea. The sequence continues at coordinate 18,244,778 of CM030874.1, read as the reverse complement.
TAACATTAATGGATAATTCAAAAATATGAAAATCAGCTCCACGATATTAAAGGTCCTTAATTAGTAAAGCATATCATACTATCACTCTATTAATCTGATATATGAAACTGAAACAATTATAAAGATAGGTTACTTAAATATAATCATCACAAATCAAAAAAGTTCGAGCTTTTGATGAAAATCACAGATTACGAAATCAGCCTCAGTTCTCATGCTCATCAAACAACTACATGCAAGTATAATGCACAAGTACAATCAGAGAATTGCATAGCAGTACTATTACTGACATTTTCATGATCCAAGTGGCGAAGCAGCTTAATCTCCCGAAGAGTGCGCTTGGCGTCCATGTGATTATCAAACGCGTTGGCGATTTTCTTGATCGCGACCATCTCGTTCGTCTCCGAATTCAACACCGAGCTTCACAACCAAACCAAAAACCTCAAATTAACCATATTTTTCTCATTTCGCACCAAAAAACAAAAACAAAAAACAAAACAAAACAAAAAAAAGTCAACCCAATCCAAACAATGAGCTAAAATCATAAAATTAGGTCAAATCTTCCGACGAACCAACACACATACCAGACGATTCCGTACGCTCCGCGGCCGATCGGCATGATCGGAGGCCGGTACTTGGCCGTGATCTCGAAGAGGTTCCCGAAGATGTTGTACTGAATGTACTGACCTCCGTGCGACGGAACCGCCGGAAAATCCGTGTACTGGCCTCCGACGCCGCCATTTCCGTGGTTCGCGTCAGCCATGTCCGTACTCTCTCCGATGATCGCAGACACAAAGAAACAATCTCTCAACTCTCTGACTTCTCCTCTCTCTCTCTCTCTCTAAAAGTCGATGAAGACCTAACAGTGACGACGAAGAAGAAGAAGAAGGAAAACGTGACTAGAGATCTTCGACCAGAGAGGACTTTTAAACCACAATCGAACAAGAAGAGGATAGAGAGAGAGAGAGAGATTTTTCTCTTGTCAATTTATTTTTGGTTTTTTTCTATTTTTCTCAGTTCGGAGTAAATGCGAGGAAGGATTCAGGAAAACGCGCGCGAGAGGTAATTGACGAACGCGTTTTTTTTTATTTAATTTTTAATTAGTGGATCGGAGGGCTGATATTACAGCCGCCTTAGATGGACGGTCAAGATCTGTAGGAGTGAGTCAACGGTCGTTTTTGTCAGACTTTGCTTTTTTTTTTTTTTTTTGGTTAGGTTTGGCGATATTTTACTGATTAGTGATTAGTCTGCTCTAATGGGAAAGTCTAGTGTGTGAGTAGGGGAGAGAGAATGAAAATGAAGACCGTTGGAGTGGGAACGTGATAAACAGTTTAAATTCGTCAATTTATTTTTATTAATTTTAAAAAGTATTATTAGACAAATTTATGGTCAATGGTCGTGTATCATTCTACTATTTATCACGATAAATATTTGCGAAGAAATAAAAGTGAAGAATAGAGGCTTCGGAGCTTCCATAGACATGAATAAATGAACTTGTATGTTTATTGGATTTGAGCAAATTTAAATAACTGATAAGAGGTTGACGGACACGATACCATTTTTCTTTTTTTTTTCTTTTTTTTTTTGTGATTAAATGTGACACCCAATAGTGTTCCAATTGGGAAGTTATAAAGTGATGTTGGATAAGATAATTTAAAATAGCCACTTGCAAATATGAATAGAGACAATAGAATAGGAAAGCTCCATTATTGGGGCTATTATTCTATACTCGGCCTTGGGGTGTTGTCACATTCTTTTTCTTGTAAGCAAAACATTTTTTGCCCCAAAAGAAAAAAAACAAAGTAAAACGACGAAACAAACAGACACTTTAATCACAATTTTTATTCCATTGTAATTGGCGTTGCTATTGTTATATTGGGACTTAAATCTTTCTTTCTTAAGAGGACAAGTAAATACTTGAATATTTGGTGATATCACTCGAAGAAAAATAGGAAACATAAACGGACTTGAACGATGATAGTAACGATTAACCAAATTTAAATATTTGAAAAAAGTGTTAAATAAATTAGGACTTTGACTTTTTTGGGTCGGACTTCGAGGTTGAAAACAATGTGTAATATTAGTACAAATTGGAACATTTACGTGAAACTTTAAGATATCTCATCTTTTCTGGAGATATTATCTATATCGAAGTTCCGTGTGGAATTAAGCTGAGCAGGATTTATTGAACAAAGGTACGAGAATACACAAACGTGGTTGGAGAAATGCTTGTCTAATTATTATATTAGTATGTTATCATTTCATAGAAAGTGGCTGAGAATTATGTACCCTTTTAGTCTCTATACCATTATATGCATGCGAGTAATTTTTTTCCTTTTATCTTAAGTTACTGATTATTATTGTCACATATTTAGTCTTTTCAGCAACCAAACAATTAAGTTTAATGTTGGGATTAAAAAGTTTGAATTCTTTGGTGCAATCATAACTCATAAGGCCACTAATGCTGATTGAAGAAAAATCCAAGAACTTGCATCTTTTATATTTGACAAAAATTTGACGCCAATATTTTGGACATTTTTCAAGTGTGAACATGAAAATACAGGTACCATAACCGTACCATAATTTGTTTTTTCCCGAAATACAGTAAACAGATACGTTAAATTTATCTCTTTAAAACAATAACGATTTTAACCATATATCTTAAAAACAGTTATGGAGATGTATATTAATTTGTATTCGTTATTTTTTCTTTTCTAATAAACCTGTAAATATACATAATACGGATACAGTTCTAACCGTATCATTGTGACTGTGCATAAAATAATTTAACCGTAACCGCAAAAAATGAGTATATAAACTGTTTTAACAGTATCCGTGCCCATATTTTCAGCTTTAAGTGTAAACGTAAGATTGGACATTTATCAGGCAAAAGGAAAAATAACATGAAATAATATATCCTCTAAGCCAGCAATTACTTGGTGAAATTATTTTTTCAAGTCAGAGGCTGATGTCTCAATGTCTTGTCTCATTCTTAATTTTTTTTTTTTTCCCCCAAATAATGTCAAAGAAAAAGAAAAAGAATGATGAGGCCGTATGGAGATGGCGGTAAAAGTACTTGCCCAATGTTAACGTTCTTTTCTTTTCACCCAAGAAATTTCCCAACCAATAACCTATCATCAAAATATTATGAAATCATAATAATTGAAAATAAACATTCGAATTAATCACAGAAGCTTTGCCATGTCCTTCTTCAATCTCTTTAGTATGTTTTGCATTGATTTATAAGCGTTCATGTTAAGTATTGTTGTATGGTTCAAATTGTGCTTCATAATCCAACTAACATGCCATGAGATTTCCGTATAAAACCATATCATAATCCAAAAAAAAAAAAAAAAAACTTTACTCGCTATTCTAGATCGTGTATTTGGATTGAAAATCTTCAAAATACTTATTTGCTAAACAATCTATATTGTCATTTGGCAATAACTTTTTCAATTTAAAGTTCGGATTTAAATTTTCATTCGAAACAATAATTTTCAAATTCATCCCTCAGAAACTTTAAAGAATCCAAATTCAAAGTAATAGTAATGGGATTCCAATTTTTTTTTATACCAACACATTTTGTTAACATGCCAATAATTATATACAATTTTCCTTAAAAAATACCTATTAATTATATGTTGACAAATCATATGTTATGTTGTTATGAAAAATTTGAGATAAATTTTAAGATCCCTACTTTTTAAAGTAAATAGTACTACTTAATCCAAATTATTATTCTTTTCAAATGAACAGCAAGAAGTTTTACAATCTGAATATTTTCTTCCAAATTGCACAAATTTATAAATGACATAATTAGGCTACACAGTCTAAACTAAAAGACTCATTTTTTCTCCTTTCTTCGTCCACTTAAATCTTTTTTTTTCCCCCTACGATACGATAGCAGATGTCATTTTTCTCTAATTAATGACAAGATAAATGAATGTCATGTCACCTTAAGGGAAAATAAAGAAAAACAATGTAGGATGTGATCAAGAAGATTGGAAATGCATGCACCTAGTTTAAACATGGTCCAGCTAATTGACTAAGACTTGTTTGGTTAGAGACAAAGTCATGTAGCCAATAGAGAAATCGACCTCAAATCAATGCTAAATAAACCACTTTGCCACATTTACCCAATTTAACACATTAGTCCCTGAATTAGAATTAATATCTATTTTGACTTGTGTTTATATAAAATTGTACTGTTGCACCAATTAACATCGCAACTCACTCTGGCCAATACTTTTTGATTTTTTTTTTTTTTTTTGGTTGGGTTCCAATGCCCACGTCAATGGGCTAGAGGTGACTAGTGACAATAATAGAAAGAAAAAGCAGTCAAATAAATGAAACGCTTTAAAAGCAGCCTAAGCCTAACGTAACGCGTGATTGACCACAAAGGGTGGTGAAATTTTAACCAACAAATTCGATTAGTCAACCGTAGTACGATAATCCAGATAACGACACCGCCAGTGATAGACGAAGAGGAGGGATTTTCACGTTAAGAATTTTGAAAATGAGGACTGCTACACGTCTGTGCAATCTTGACCATCCGTGGGCGTGAGTCCCACGGTCGAGATCGTTCAAACACGACAGTCGCGTCTGACTTTAGCATATTTCTTTAAAAAATTCTTACTTCTTGACAAGTTTGAATTGTGAATTTGAGTAATCATTATGAATTGTTTAACTATATAAGCATGCGATAAGATAAGCTCGTTGCATCACATAAACAAATATCAAATTAGGTGACAAGTATAGTTTATTGATGAGACTTGCATAGATAATGATAGCGCGAAGCAGGTGGGCACTAGGAGGAGAAATATTTGAAAAAGGCCCAAAAATGCAGATCATAGGCCGCTTGGACCAGGGACTTAATTTCCTGATAGGCCATATTCAATTAAACTGGCCCTAAGTCTTGGGCTGTCAGAATAATAACCACGTGAAACCATTGTAAATAGGCTGACCCATAATGTCTTCTATATACGCATAAGACTACAACGACAAACAAACCACAATTCATCGACCCTAACGTCTATCATTGTAAATAGGCTGACCCATAATGTCGTCTAATACTACCACATTTGAATGCCAAGGCATTTGGCTTGTGTATATTATTATTAGCAGCCAGGCACGTCAAGCTACTTCAAGACGAATTAATATAATAAAAATTTGGACGTAAAAAGAGAGAACTAGAGGTAACAAGGGTTTTATTTAATCAAAAAGATGATCGTCACTGCAACATCCTTAATAAAGTATCTTCATTTAAACATGCCCAACAAAAAAACACTGCAGAAAATCACCTACTTCCATGCCCTTTTTTTTTCCTTCATTTTTTACCATCCTTCATAGACAGACAGTCGAGCAAATCTATCATTTACCAATAGCCGAAAGACGAGCTAAATTCGAAATCAGAAAAGCAAGGCAGTCAAAAGCAGGCACACCATCATGGCCGTCCAACGCTTTAAGCATCAGCAAATCTGCAACAAAAAAGGGCCATCCATATATGTATGGTCAGTTTCATGGTGTCGTATTCCAAGTTTTAAATGAGAGAATTAACAAAAGTGCGACAGAAAATGAAACATTCGAAACAATGATTTGGCTTACCCTAGCTCAGAGAGCTTCATGTGAGACTCGGCGTAATCAGCAAAGAAAGCATCCTCATCCTGTAAAGGAAAATCATTCAACATTCAGTAAGAATAAAAAGAATACTAGGATTCGTGAAACACATCTCTTGGTCAAGCAACACAAAGAAAGAAGATACACACCGCTGCATATTTGTCAACCAGGGGGCGGAAGACAGGGTCGGTCAAAAGCACCTTGTCGGTTGGAAGCTGGAGAAGGCCATCATTCTCACCATCCAGGAGCTCCCTAACAAAATTAAGGATCGTTGCTAAGAACATGGATATGTATAACCTAAGGCTTCTAAGATTGAACATGGGATTTGCATACTGAAGTAGAATCGAGAATGTGACACTGACGTGAAGTAGGAGTTATCAAAGATGAGGGGGTTGCTAGTCCAGGGTCCCTCAAACCCAGAGCGCTCCTTGTGTGCCCTTCCCTGGGAAAAAAGCAAAATGTTTCAATAATGCCAAAAACACATGTACACAAAGAGTAACGTAAGAAGACATCTAAACAAGAACTTACCAGCGTGTGTCCACCAGAGAGAGCAACAATGTCCTGGTCACTAAGGCCCATGGTAGCACCGAAGACTTGCCTCAAATGGTCAGCACCTAAAACATCAAAAAAGAGCTAGGTCATTCAGTGCTACAATTGTTTTGGTAGAACGATACAATAATATAAAATTGCTCTAAGCAGTCCCCAAAAAAGATTGAGATCACTAACCCTGTCTAGCATCAGGGAGACGACCCTCTGGTGGTGGCTTAGGCTTGTCCTGCGATTAAAAGAATGAGTATCAGCATAAAAAAATGACTATTGTAAACCAAAAACAAAAATAACAGACTATAATACGTAATCCAGGAACCAAAACTCTAAACTAGGAATCTAAGATCTTTCCAACTCTACATCGGGAGAGACAAATTCTTGAAAGAAAACGATTGAGAGATAACAGATAAAACAGCATCTTTTCCATAACAATGCAAAGAATCACATAATTATTCAAAACAATAAATCTCCCCAACACCCATAAACAACGTTACTAATCTGTGTAAGGAGAATTGGCAAAACAAAATGATTGATTGAAAAACACCAAAAAAAAAAAAATGAGCAAAACAGTTAAATAGGCAGAACAAAAGACGCATATAGCAAAACGAACGCAATTAAATGTCCAAACAAGGGCCAAAAAGAATTGGTGAACTCCATAAAGCCTCCAAATTAATGAACACAACCTAAACTGTCGCACCAACTTCAAATTCAAACCAAAATAAATCACAAACCATTAACAATTGCTAAAGCTACTAGCTACCAAACAAAATGTTAGCCATACAATGATACCTCAAAACAGGTCAAATCAATATTGATATAAATTCGAACAAATTAAAATGAAGATTCAATTCAGTCAACTCGAGATTCACTGACCTCTCTTCCTGGGTGGAATGGGACGTCAGGTCCACCAGTGATTTCGACAGCAACCACACCAGCCAACTACAAAATTGACCAAAAACAAGACAAAATTTAAATTTAAAAAAAAAACATTGATCTGAACAACCACGCTCACTCAAATCTGTAAAGAAAAATTAATAAGATAAACAATCGATCATCAAGTACCTGGTAGAAGTCAGCGTAAGAGAGGATCGGAAACTGTTCCTTGATCGGCTCCAAGAGCCTGACGGCGATGTCGAGGCCATTGTTGGCGGCGTGAGCGAGCTCCTCCGGGTGCTTCATGGTTCCGAAGGGCCCTCCGGTCCTCGTCTTCACATCAAAAGTCCCTGCAGAGTGCCATCTGAAGAGACCACGCCACGAAAGAGCACATTCATTTACGCAACCAAAACACAGACACGCGTACACATGTATAACTAAACAAGCACTGAAGTGAATATGTATTTATAAACATACGCGAGACGTAGCATGAGAGGAGCACAGTTCTTCTCGGCGATGAGACCTCTGAGCTTCCTCCTGGCCTTGTCGACGGCCTTCTTGTACTCCTCGCTCACGGTCGGGTAACACTTCACCATGATAGCCGATTTCTGCTTCAAAGCCAAAAACCAAACAACAACGAAAAACTCAGCCTCAGATCGGAAACCACAATGCATTTCGGGCCAAAACCAGAAAAACACAGAAGGAGATTAGAAAATCGCCGAAGCGAAACCAGATCGGAAGCGAAGCGATCGTCACTGACCTTGGAGCTCTGAGAATGGAGAGAAATGGAGGCAAGAGATACGAAACCCTAGAGATTTGAGACTGGCACGAGCAGAGCACAAGCTACATATTCAGCGGTAATGACAATACGGGGGGAGATATAAAGGAGCGAGGGAAGGTTCTGGTAGCTCTGCTCTTAGTCGTCGGATACTTCAGATCGTGTGGCTGAGATCGAGCTAGGGATTGGACGGCTGTGATTCGTTTGGACAGTGGTGACGCACGGTCAAGCTTCTTGGGTAGGTGACAGATTTGGAAAAAGTAAATAAAAATATAAAAAAAGGGAACGAAATCGAGGCCAGTGTGATTGGAGGAAAAGAGGCTGTTTTCATGGGAGGACAAAAAGGTTGGTGGGGCCCACTTGGGAGAGGAATTGTATTAAAAATGGAACTTCGGATCGGGCTGGTATTGATTTGACGGAATTGCCCCTGTTGTACGGGTCAAAAGGAAGGTCGTGGTTGACGTGGCTGTGATCCTGTGTGGCGTCGAATTGGTGGAATTGGTGTTGACCATGTTGTTTTATTGTTGTTGGGGAGAGATTTAATTTTAGTGGAAATTTTGTTTCTATCGCTTGGATTGAACATAAATACAAATTATAAAAAAATATGATTAAAATTCAATTTTATTAATATAAATACTCTAATAATATGATTTAAATTTACAAAAAAATATTAAAATTGTAATCTAAATAGTTTTTGAATAAATTTTCTTACAATGCTATGATTGAATTAGAGCATTTTGACATGCTTAAATTAGCTTGAATTATAGTTGAGAAAAATAAGATAGAATTGAGGATTGATTTTTTAATTTTATTTGAAGAAATAAAATAAAAACAATCCAAGTCCCTATTAAAGATCTTAGCAAATTTTTTTTCTTTCAAATTGATGATCACGTGTAAATGTAAATGTAAATGGATATGATCCTTTCTTTTTAAAGAAACTATGGTAATCATCTTCTAGAACATACATAATATTTTTCTATATAACTCAAAAAAGGAAAATACAAAATTTAGGTTTTAAATGTTATTAATAATCATAGACAATTCAGCAGAAATATGCGGGTATTCATCCAAATTACAAATTAGAGAGAAAAAAAAATGCGTTGTAGAAGATTGGCGCTCATGTAAGGCTATATATGTCATTTAATAAACGAGTTGATAATCTATCGAAGAAATACCTAAAGTAACATTATCTAAATTCCATAGTGTGAACGCTTCTCTTTTCAGAAGATTCCATTCCAGTGAATGATCAAATCCCTTTTCTAAAATATTATTATTATTTGTTTTTTCTTTTTGCCATCCATTTTCTTTCCTATTGGTCCCAAAAGAAACATATTTTCTTTTTCTTTTTTTTTCTTTCCCCTGAAAAGTCCATAAAGAAACTCCAATCCATACATTTCCCTCTTCTTTGTGGGTTCTCACTAATTATGAATTATGATAATTATTACAGGCGGACCAAAATAATTACATGATTCCCAATGGCCTAGTCTATGCCACGTGGATGAGAAAGAGAAACATTCGAAAACTGACCCGAGAGAAGGTGATCGCTGACCAAATGGAGAACAAATTTGTTATCCCATGTCCCTTCGTTTGTATTTTTAATTATTAGAAAAAAAAATTAAAAATATATTTAATAAAAAGTTAGTGAGCTTAATTTATAATTGAAATAGACAATCATATAGACAGCAGTAAAAAATTTAATGCCCCTATTTATTATTTTTAAGCGGCCTCTATCATATTTTTAATTATTAAATAATTTTTTTTAAAATTTATTAAATAAAAATTGGGTGATTTATCAAAGTCGGGCATGATCACCACTTATTATGGAGCACCTATTAGTATGACATGCCTTCTTATTTGTTAGATTTAAAAATAAAATAATTGATAAATAGATATAAGTCATGTAACAACATTGGGACAACTACGCAAAAATTATACATATTAAAATTATGTATATTTATTATAATTGTATAATAAAGTTGAGTGGCATCACTATTCATTTTCTCTTGTTGTCGCTATTCATTTGTATATAAAGTTATTTTGCCTTTGATCCAGTTTGTCATTGTTTTTAAAAGTTATTTCTATATTGGAAAAATTACTTTTTTGCACTCTATATTTGTGCGTCATTTGCTGAATACACCATATTCTGTAATTTCGATATGTTTGCACCCTGAACTATTAAGCGTGAACAATTTTACACCATCTGTCCACTTCTGTTTGGATTTCCGTCAAATTGAGTGGCAATTAAGTAATTTTTAATAAACTAAAAGGGTAAAATGGTGAAACTTGGTGGCGAAGGTGAGGGAAAATCGTATGTCTTATCATTTTTTCTCCCCCGATTCGTGAAATTAGGGCACTCAAAATTGCACTCAAAATTTTCATAAAACTACTATCTCTCTCTCTCTCTCAGTGTGGATTGTTTATGCCACAACCACCTATAGCCACATCCACATGAACACAATTCCGTTGCCCAAACCACAAACACATAGAAACACCAAATCCTTATAACAAAAACCAATCATCAACGCAATTGACACCTGCAACAATCACCACTCTTTCCGATAAAAAACCCCTTCATCACTATTCTCATTCTTCTCTATCTCCATCACCACCAACGACGTCGCTTTCATGGCCCGCCTCAGCGACATCGTTCCCGCTTCTCGGCAAGAGCTCTCTCCACCCGCCAGGAAAACGACGCTGTCAGGTAGAGAAAAGGCCGAAGAGATAGGATTCTCGTGGTGGCCGTGTCGAGCAACGCCGGGACGGCGCTGTTTTGGGATGCCTGGAAGCCCAAGAAGGCCTTATCTTCTCCTTCCCTCAGCGACGTCGTTTGGCCCTCGGCTGGTATTAAAAAAAAAAACCGTTACATTTGTAATCATTTTGATGTTTTTTTATGCAATGCCAGTGATGTTATTGTTGTTGTTGTTTTTTTTATTATTGGCATTGTCGAGGACTAAAATGTGAATGTTTTTTATGTTTTATGTTTGTTTGTACGAATTAGGGGCGTTTGATGGAAATCCAAAATTTCCCTCGCTTTTGCCACCAAGTTTCACCATTTTACCCTTTTTATTTATTAAAAATTACTTAATTGCCACTCAATTTGACGGAAATCCAAACAGAAGTGGACGGATGGTGCAAAATTGTCCACACTTAATAATTCAGGGTGCAAACATGCCGAAATTAAATAACTGGGTGCATTCGGTAAATGACGCACAAATATGGGGTGCAAAAAGGTAATTTTTCCTTCTATATTATAAAAAATCTAAAGCAGCCAATTATAGGTATTTGATAAGTTCTTTTTTTTTTAATTATATATTATTATATTATCTATAATTATATAATAATTAATAAATCTTGGTTTTTTTAATTCCTCTCTTCCTTTTATTTCTTATATATGCATTCCTTTTCTCATAACCCATTCTCCCTATTTTTCTTATTTATTTTATCTTCTAACATCATTTTTGTAGCTTTTTTCATTTTTTGTAATTTTGTTTTTTTTTCTTTAGTTTTATAAACAAAACAATTGTTCGATGTTGGTTAAGGTGAAATAAAACATAACAATTAAAAGAATTTGCACGTTCTCATCGGAAGCAAAAAGCACGCTTATAAAAACTAGTATATAAATCAAACAAGCACCACCGAGCCAAACTCCATCCCTATGTGAGTGGTCACATTGCTTATTGTCACGAGATATGTGTGTCGGGAAAAACTCATGATATTTGGATAATATAATTTTTCAAGCTTCATTGTTATGATTTATTGTAAGGAGAATTGCATGTGCAGTGACTAAATCAGGATACGTATTCTATTGCGATCTCACCCGCTAAAAGTTCAAGGACTAGTAAGCTTGTGATTATTTGAATACTGGTATGATGTTCAACGACTTGGTCGATCATCCATGAATAGCTATGCTGAAAGAATTCAATTTGTTTGTCGAGGTGGAATAGCAAGTCGATCACCATTTTCCCTCTAAATTGCTTTGCAAAAGTTCATAGGGACACCTGATTCTTCGTAACAGCTGGGATCGATATGAGTTATGTATCGCATAAAGCATGATAAATAATTGACTTTGACATAGTCATTCATTAATCAACCACTTTATTCCATGCTTGATCTCAACCCAATTGCAATGGTACATAGAGCAATGTAAAATAACATAAATTTATTTTTCAAGAAATGCAATATAATTTTGAAATCACATATAATAATTTAGTTCGTTTAGAAATCACCGGTGATAAATTTCAATTGTTAGGCGAAGTCAAATTTTATTTGGCAAAATTACTGTTTTTTTAGTATTTTTGTCTCGTAATTCATGAGTTTAATGATTTGGTGCTTTAATTTTTAAAATTTTATTTATCAAACAAGTTTAATTCCTTGATTTGCCTTAGAATTCTTTGAAAGGTGGGAATTTTAAGAAAATAGTCACTGTTTACAAAATGATTTTAAAAAATAGCAACTGTTTCAAAAAATTTAAAACTTAAACCTTTAAAACTTTCTGACAAAATTTCTGACACGTGTCATTAATTTCTGACAGTAATTTTATGTGTAATTTTATTATTGTTTGAAATTTCTTACATGTATTATTATTAGTTTTTAAATTTTTTGAAACTATTACTATATTTTTAAAAATACACAGTTCAAAATAACTATTTACCTAACTGACTCTTAAAAGTTTACTTCTATTATTTGATGGCCTCAATTACAAAAGATTAAGTTAAATAACATGTTATACTTGAATGAATAAAATTAGAGGTCAACGGTGCAAACAAAAAAAATTTGCATAAACGCGACAAGTAAGATTTTGTTTTTAAGAACTATCGACAATTCTGGTTTAGGTTTGAACGATCACGCTCGTGTTTTTTTTATATATTATTTTTTGGCCGAATATGGCATGTTCATGTTGAGCATTTTGGGAACTTGCAAGGGAATAATGCCAGTGTGTCAAAAGTTATGGCCAACTTCACTTTTTAGGCTTCAGCTAGAATAAAATAAAAAACTATATAAGGATTGAAAAAGCTGTGGCAATTTTCTTGTCACGATCTCGGACTTTAAAACCACACGAGGCCACACATCTATACATAATATATTCCAAGAAATGTTAGTGGGTCCCCTTTTGTGGGCATTTTTTACAACAAAAATAAAATAAAACAATAAGAAAAAGAAAATCAAATAACAAATTTATACCTCAATAAAACATATTCCCAAATTCATACCTTTCTTCTATTTGAAAATTTCACACCCAAATTCAAAACTCCAAATAAGAAGAATAAAAGTCAAAGAACAATACCCCAACATGTGTACCCAAATTCGTAGTCTCTCTTATTTTTACAAAAATAATCATACCCAAACTCAAATCTTGTTTTGGAATTCCCCCAATCCGATTCCAAATCCAACATTCAAGCCCATATTTCAAGTTCAACAATTCCCCAAAATTAACCCTTAATAACTCAAATTGCTCCAAAATTTTCCATATAGAAGCTCTAAAATTCTCCTTAAATATTGGCCCTAAAAATCAAGCACAACTCATAAAGATCTTCATAAAAAACAAAAATGGTGTGAGGCACAACAAGAGACCATTGGAGACCTCGAAGCAGTGTGAGTCCTGGAGTTGGAGGTCAATTTTGCAATTATCTCTCACATTTATTTAAGGGGGATTGTGGGGAATGCTCCTCTTTTGGCACATTGATAATCTATGCTCTATATGTGTTGTACTTTTAATTTATACCTCAAATTTTACACTACAAATATAGAGTGAAACAAAAAGAGTATATATTATTAAGTGGCACTAAAAATGATATTATTTTGCAATTCTCTATTTATTTAAGGACCAATTAAGAAATTAGTCATTTTAAAGGCAAAGTTTGAAGGATTTAGCCTTAGACTGTCAAAATTAAATAAATAGTCATTAAATACCTTAATGATATAAGTATCCAGGCTAATTACCTATATAAAAAAAAACCGCCCAAATCAAATAAAAAAATATTCGAAAACTCAACTCATTCAACTTAAAAAAACAAGCCAAACTTACTAGTACCAAAATTTTTATCAACTGTGATAAAATAAAAAATAAAAAGGCTAATTTCTTAAATTTCTAAAACTATGATAAAATTTGGATAAATCCTTAAAAATCTCTTTATTTAATAGTAACGAGCTTTAGGCCCAAACGACAATGACTTATGAATGAAAAAAAAAAAGAGAGAATTTCAAAATAAAGCCATTCTTGATGCCACTTAATAATCTATATCTCATGTGGTGTGCTCCATACATTTTCATGTTTGTAGTATAAATTTTGGGGTATAAATTAAAAGTACAACACGGTATAGATTATCAATGTATCAAGGATGGGGTATTCCTCAAAATCCCAAAAAAAAAAAAAAAAAAAAAAAGCCGACCATAAATTGGTGAACGACACAATATATTGCCCCAAATTATGCCAGATTGGGCCAGGATGCCAACAAGCCCAGGCTGGAAGGCCCACAGTCGCACCTTAAGTACGCCCATAATTTTCTGCCTCCGCGTCATTCTATTCATCTTTATCGGACGGGGGATTTTGAGAGAGCATTTTTTTCGCACATGATAATCTTTATGTATATTGTATTTTTTTAATTTATACTACGAATATAAAAGAAAAATAAAACAAACACACTATTTGTGACATAGAGTATTAAGTGTCATTAAGAATGAACTTATTTTGCAATTCCCTCTTATCTTATCCAAATTAGGGGGATTTTGAAGAATGTCCATCTTTTGGTACAATGACAATCTATATGTCACGGGTGTTGTACTTTTAATTTATATACTAAAACTTGGCACTACAAATATAAAATGGAAACAAATGAAGCACATATTATTTGAGGTATAGATTATTAAGAATGACATTATTTTGTAATTTCCCCTCCAAATTATATGGTCATGTTTTTATTTAAAAATTACGTATAATTACGTATTAAGCAGCACTATAGGCCTTTGATGTCCATTTAGAAGCATTAGCAAGTAATCAAAGTAGTAGCCACATGAATAACTCACCACATTAAACCTAAGTACATTGAACTCAACCACATTATATATAACTAGTTTTCAAACACGCACTTTTGAGCGTGTAATTTTGTGTAATTTAATTATAAGACCCGTGTATAAAGATCTCACGGCATTAAATATAACAAATAAGATAAAAATATTTTTAACAAATGATGTTTTCATTAAGTTTTTAATAAATAAGTGCACTTTTATAATTTCAGAAAAATACATGGAGCATTTTATAATTTTTTCAAACACCATAAAATAAAAATAAAAAAGACAAAAAAAAAAAACAATGTATGCACTAAAAAAAAGTATACAACAATGGTGTCAAAATATAAAAAAAAATCCAACTATGGCATTATATATATTTTTAGATTACCACGTTAAAAAAATAAAGGTTAAATAAATCCATGAGAATTTACAAAAAGGCCTCTGAAAATTTGCTGAAAAGCCCATTTTGCAAAAAAATGAAAATCGAAAAAAAAAAGTTTGGGAACATGCGAGTGGGGCACACGCGCATCTATTGGGCTTTGTTTGGGGCTTTTGAGCAAATTTTCATGGGCATTTTCGCAAAAATTTATTGACAAATATGGCATATTGAATTTGTAAAGACTGACATTCTGCTCAGCAATGCCCTTGCATTGCATAGGAAAAAGAAGGGAAAAAAAAAAAAACATAAACTCTCAGATTAACAAAAGGCAAAGAGAAGTTTGAGTTACCCCTTGTTTGGTTCTCCTATTTTACCAATTCCATTCCAGTATATTTTTTACATTTTTTTCAACTTTACTTACCCCCTTGTTTGGGGAGATCATTCTAGTCATTCCATTCCATTATTTGAATGAAAAAAATGGGTTGAAGAATAGTTTGAATGATTATGAAATAGTTTCACTTTACAAATTTCGAGGTGGTATAAATAATTGAGATTTAAAGATATTGTATAGAGATTATGAAAGTTGAAAAAATGATTGAAAAAAAATAGAATTGAATGGGAGGAATTGTATAGAGGAATTGTATAGGACTTTAAGAAAGTTGAAAAAAATAAAATGGGAGGAATGAGCTCCCAAACAAGAGGTAATCGTACAATTCATCCAATCCATTTTATTTTTTTCAACGATTTTTTCAACTTTCCAAATCCCTATACAATATCTTTAAATCTCAACTATTTATACCACTTCGAAATTCGCAAAGTCAAATCATTCTACATCATTTTTCCAAATCATTCTAAATTATTTTCAAATCATTTTTTTTATCCCAAAAAATGAGATAGAATGAGTGAAATGATCCCCCAAACAAGTGGTTAAGTCCTCGAACTTATAATTTTTTTCAATTAATTTTTTTAATGTCACACTCACACAGCTCCTTTTTCATTGTCCCATTGGACCCAATAGTTTGTATGTGAAAAGACATATAGCTACAGAGTAACAAATGAGGCAGAAAGTTTATAATAGCCAAAGCCCAAAGCAATAAACCATTGATGATGAGAAAATTTATTGATATTGTGAGACTCATGAAGAGACAAACTTACAAATTAGGCTTTTTTGTTTTGCACCGGTACACCTTGTATTATACTTTTTTTTTTTTTTTTCTTCGCAAACAACCTGTATTAGACACTTTGGTACTTTGTTTATTTATTTTTTTAAATTGACTCCATGAAATATAAAACTGTTGCAATGTGGCTCAAATCGAAAGCCTCTCTTAAAACCGGATAATCCACGTGCGTGTCGCTTGACCTTTTTACAGAGGATGTTTTAGTCATTTTAAAGACTAAAGTATTTTAGTCATTTTTAATAAATAAAACTAGAAAAAACAAGGGGTTTATAGCTAAATGGCCTAATTTTAGAATTTATTTAAAAAAATGTCAACAACTTTTTAAAATTAGGTAAATGGCCCATTCTTGGTAAGTAGACAAAATACTATGGTAAGCGGATCAAATACCAGCTATTTTTAGCTTGAATTTTGTCTGATTACCATGGTAATTTATCGGTTTACTCAAAGTTTTTTTAGGGGTAAACCGATTATTTACCATGGTAAGTAGACAAAACTCAAGCTAAAAATGGCTGGTATTTCATCTGCTTACTATAGTATTTTGTCAACTTACCACGAACGGGCCTTTCACCTAATTTTAAAAAGTTGTGGACATTTTTTTAATATGATGTAAAAAATGGACTATTTACCCAAATTTTCCAAAAAACAAAACAAAAAAACTCAAACCGTCCAAATCTTTTATCCCATTTCTTTATCTATTTCTTTGTCTCCCTAATAAAAATTTGACAAATAAGCAAAAATATTTATTATAAAATATGATTATTATATACAAGGTGGTTAAGAAATTTAAAGTATATTTGCTTACGTGTCAAAATTTTATCAAAGAACAAAGAATAAGATAGAGAAATGGGACAAAAGATATGAGTTCCCATGGTCCAGCAACCCAAAATTGCCAAAAAAAAATCTGATTCCTACATGTACGATCGTGTCAGATTAGGACTGGCGATGTGAGGAGTCCCGAAGATGAGTGTCGTGGCTGAGTTAGATTGGGGCCGCGTAGGTTTGGGTCGATCGTGATTGGGGCGCGGCGCAACGAGTGTACCACGAGGATGTGGTATTTGAAGGCACGGCGTGACTTTCGACAGCGACGAGTGTATTGCGGCAGCAGTTTTTGTTACTCCGAGTCTGATTCTACTATCAATATCTTCTGCCACACTCATTCTATTTCTAAGATTCAACATTCATACTTTCCTTATTCCTATTCAAGTTTCCAATTTATCCATTGAAATGCATCAAAGCAAAACGAATTTTTGTGAGATTGGTGAAATTGACGACTGATCCAACAAAATATGTTGAGGAATTGTTATTGATCTCGTGTGTTAAAATGAGAGATTTTAAGCCATATATTGGTGATAATTTTTTTTTCTTTTAGTTTTTTGTGGTTTGTTACAAATCCAATGGTTTGTATTTTTATTTTATTTTTTTGTATTGAAATTTTCTTATCTTTGAGATTGATTTTATGATGTAGAAGCAAAAGAGGTTTGGCCATCAAACTTGTATCTTAGCACATTAACATTAAACATAACAACACATTAAGCATTAGAACAAGCAAATGATGTTCATATGCCTTGATCAACAGATATCAAAATCAGAACAATCTCAAATGGGTTCTCTTCTTGATGTTCATGCCTTGATCTGAACAACTCAGCCAATCCATTGATGTTCATGCATTGATCAACACATATGGACGAAATTGAGATGGGGAAGAGAGAGAGAGAGGGAGAGAGTTGAATTGAGAGACAGAATTTTTTATTTTTTATTCATTATATATGTATATATATTTGTATGCAATCAAAATGACAAGGTCGCGTGCGAGCACATGTTCGTTTTCGTATATTTTGAGACGGATTTCTAATTTAAAGCGCATTGCAATGAATTTTTATATTCAATAAGCCAATTGCTAAAAAAAAATATATATATATACAGTGTCTCAATTGTATAGTTCAAGCACACAGTGCGAAAAAGCCTATAAATTATGATATTTTAATTTTAATGAAAAATAAAAACTTAAATAGGTTGTTGGGATTGGTAAAATCCAAGAGTCAGCTTTTGTTCCAACGACAATGAGAGTCATTAACAGATGGGTTGTCGTTTACCATTGAATATAACAGAGAAACGACAAGTACTTTCTCTGAGCAGAAAAATGGTTGCCGTTTGGTGTACGGTGTGTCGTTTTACTACTTTTTTTGCTAAAGTGTGCGTCGTTTTACCAGTGAATATAGAAGAGAAACGACAAGTTTGTACTTTCTCTGAGCAGGAAAATAATGGCATGGCGTTTCTATATGATGAATAGAAATTGCATGTCGTTTCCAAAAATTGCGTGTTTTTATATTAGTGTGTCGTGTTTCCAAACGACGTTGACAATTCAATGGAAGGTGGTAAACTAAATTTCTAAGGATTTAGCCAAATTTTTGATAATTTTTTTAAAAATTAGCCATAGTTTCACGAATTTAAGGAATTAGCCATTTTCGTTATGTAACAGTTTTTGTTACACGTGTAATAAATTTTGTTACCCATGTAACAAATTTTGTTACGCCCAGTAATAATTTTTGTTACGCGGATAACAAAAATTGTTACACGTGTAACGAAAATTGTTACACAACGAAAATGACTAATTCCTTAAATTTGTGAAACTATGGCTAAATTTTTGAAACATGAGCTTAAAAATGGCTAAAACCCAAATCTTTATGTCGTTTTTATTAAGTATACTAATTTTTAGACACCGCGCTATACGCGTGTAAAGCACGTATAAAATAATATAACTGATAAAAAATATGACGAAAAAATAATAAAGTATATTTTTGTTAAATTTTATTTTAAAAAATTGATATTTTTGTTAAATTTTTTTTTAAAATTGATATTTTTGTTATTTTGAATAATTAAAAAATTAAATTTATCATTTAATATAAACACATGGGCTCTTTTTAAATTTTTTAAACTTAAAAAATAAAAATAAAAGCTTAGAACAAATAAAATAAATAAAAATAATTATAGTAAAAAATATATATGACAATGGGTGTCAAAATATTAAGAAAAATATTATGAATCTAACCGTATTAAAATTTTTTTTACGAGATAATTACGTCAAAAGAATAACCATTGAAATGATTAAAAAAGAGAGAGAGAGAGAGAGCGAGGGAATAATTGCAAAATACCCTCTCTACAATTGCAAATCCACCTGTAAAAGGGGTTCTCCTCTCAATGCAAAAGTGAAACTTTTCATTAAAAAGATTAAAAAAAAAAAATTGTGGGAAAAAAATTTAAAGCACCACTGTGCCGGCGCATGAGAAGCTGTTTCTTTGAAAGTGTAAAAAAAAAACGTATTTTCTTTTAGTAGTAAGATAAGATAAGCTAAGATAACTATATAGATTGTTACCTCAATAATCAGGTGTGATTTTTCTAAAGTAGTTTTTTTTTTTCAAATTAAAAAAAAAACTTGTCGTTTATTTTTATTTTACTTGTTAATGTCTCATGGTTTCAAAACGCCTGTTTTAATTCGTCTTAGAACATCTTCGTCTAAAAAAATCAACATTGTCAAATCACGAGTGAAAAAAAAAAACGATAACCAAATAACAAAACAATGGTTGAGTTCTAAATTACAATTTGATCCATTTTTTTTAATGATGTTAGGAAATTTTAATTTTGCAAAGTCAACGAAATCCACAATGTATATGTTATTAATTTTCCTCCAAAATATTAATACCAGTGGACCATGCTTTCATACCTTAAACCTAGACGTGTGTGTATATATATATATATATATATTTATTTATTTATTTGTATTGTAAAGAAAAACCCAGACTTATGTAGCTACAGGAAAGAAATTAGAATTATTGTGCCTAGGTATACTTGGTATTAATGAGAACGAAATTGAATTAAATTCCATCTCTTTCGTTTGGCTATCGAGGTTAGAAGTGTCTTTTCACAATTACTGAAATTTAATTAGATCTACCTAATTCATTTTTAAGCATTGTTCTAAATTTCTAATCCATTCTTCGAAATAATGCAACTTCTAAACTCAAAGACATTCACATATTTACCTAGTTTTAAACAAGTACGTAATTTGGTTCTCTAGTATACTTGTGACCACTATCTGAATAAAGTACTTTAGAAAAGAAAATTTGATAATTATTATTTCGGATCATTATATTTATACTTAAACAAAGTGAATAAATTAAAAGGGTACTTATCCACATTTTCTATAAAAATACTACTTCAAACCCCACTGGAATATATTTCCATGGGTTGTTTAACATTGTACGTTGAGAACTGAGACACAGAAAAAAAAAAAAAAAAAAAACATTGAATTACCATTAGCATTAATCATGCATTTTTTTTTTCCCTGCAAAAACCAGTACAAAAATCCCACACAAAAAGCGACGTGCCCTTACTCCTCAACTCTATTTATTTTTGGCCTTCCTAGTTTCCACATACATTGACAATGAATTGAAAAAGAGGAATAGAAATGGAAAACAAAATTCACAAAAAACAAAAGGACCGAAATTACCAAATGACCCTTCTTTTGTTAATGTTTTTACTTGAACCATCCTTATCAAGAAATCCCAACCTTTTCTTCAACCATAGAAATAACATCTATTCTCTTCTCTTTTTTGGTCCCTTAAAGGTTTTTTGTTCGTTTGTTTTTTTCCTTTTTTGTGGTTGGTTTTCAAAAACATGGTCTCTACTTCATCAAACGGCACGATAAGCCGGTTTAGTCGACAATTAAAACGAATGTCGAGCTAAGCATTAGTTGAGCATTTTTTTTTTCATATTTAAAATAATGCCACAACCAACTTT
Organism: Boehmeria nivea var. tenacissima; assembly: GCA_018132145.1. Lineage (NCBI taxonomy): Eukaryota > Viridiplantae > Streptophyta > Magnoliopsida > Rosales > Urticaceae > Boehmeria > Boehmeria nivea. Next base: position 18,223,609 of record CM030874.1, on the reverse strand, counting down.
GTGTTTGAGTTTTTTAATTTATTTTTTCAATCGTTGATGATGGTCTAATACATTCAAAAGCAGACTACAATTAGTTGACGTACAAAAAAATTGACCCTTTGAATGCCAATAAATTTAAACCAATTGTTTGTATAGCAAAACTTCAAATTTTGCCTCTTAATAGCGCTTTAGAAGTAAATAAGTAATGGTCCATACTCTCTTGTAAGATCGTTTAAAAAAATATATTTGCAGAGAATCGATATAAAATTACTAAATTACGCCGATTTGGTATCATGTCAATAAAACTTAAAATTTAGTGTGGTGACCAAACCGATTGTACATCACATCGGTGCGATTTTCAATTCTCATGTCAAAAAAAGCCTATGTTCCTATAGCTTTATGCTATGTTATGATCGCTGTTTGTTAAAAAAAAAATCTATTATAGATTTTTTATTTAGTACACTCGTAGTATTTGTAACCAAAAGTAATGAATTGAAAAGATAAAATAACAAAAAAAAAGTAAATCATTGAAATAAGTTGTTATTACATGTGTTTTAAATTTGCTATCATCACTTTTGATTTTATTATTTTTGCTTTATGATAGATCAATACACCGATTTTACTGAAAAAATACCTTTTGTTATTTAATATATAATGCTTTCTTTGGGATACAAGAATAAAAAGTATGAAGAGTTTTGTAGTCCCAAATGTTTAATAATTAATCACTTTGCCTCTACAACACTTATAAATAGTTATTCTCTACTTTCAATTACATTCACACTCAATAGTCAAATGCTTTAAATTTTTAAGGTCCTTAGCTTTAACTGTTTTACTAGTTGAAAAAGAATTAATTAGTTTATTTTTTAATTATTAAATTTGGTTAAAAACGATCGATTACGAAAAAATTAGTGCGGTATTTAATTTTTGAAATTTTTTTCCCCCTTAATATGGCATTTGAATACAACACGTCCATCTAGCTATTGACTCAAGTGTTTGATACCAAAAAAGAAAGAATATAAACCCAAAACTTGTAAGTTTATTCGTTAACATGTTATGCTGAACGATCACAATTGTAAAATGTATATTTCACTTTAAATAAAGTGATAATAAGACCAATAGTATAGGTCCGACTATGAGATATGATATGCATACGATACGAAGTTAGCTGGTCTTTGGTATTCTCTTAATTTGTATAGGTCTAATACGACATGAACACAAAAACACGATTAGGTTCAAATTGGACACGATTATTAAGTGGGTCGCAAATGACAATACACAACTAAGATCCAATAAGAACCGTTAAGACGCATTTAGTAAAGGGGTCATACTTTATGGGTAGACACGATCAAAATATATTTATTCAATATCTATTTCAAATTCATTGTTTAGTTATAATCTTATTATTTCTAATCTTTTGCTCGAGGTTCTCCTTTCGTTACCCTTTGTCAATCATGTTGTTGTTTTTTAAACTCATAATTTGAACTTTGATGAATCGTTTAGTTATGTGTTGTTTGGTGGGTTATGTTTATATCTGCAATTATCTTTGGTATATTATTAGTTACTTTATTTTTATACTATGTTTGATGGACTATATTATGCTACTTAGAATTATGTTCGGTGTTCATTTTGATTATAAAATTTAGCATTTAATTAAGTATTTTTACTAGTTGTTTTGGCATTAAAACGAGTCTGACTGACTCATTTTGACTAATATAATAAACGGATAAATAAGCTATATGACTCATTTAGACTTATTTATTAAAGGAAATTTTAAAAAAAATAGCCACTGTTTACAAAATGATTTAAAAAAATAGCCACAGTTTTAAAAAATTTAAAAACTAGCCATGTAAGAAATTTCTTACAAAATTTTTGCCTAGTGTCAGAAATTTCTTACAGTTTTTTTATGTGTATTTTTGTTATTGTAAGAAATTTCTTACAGTTTTATGGCTAATTTTTAAATTTTTTGAAACTGTGGCTATTTTTTAAAAACACACAGTCCAAAATGGCTATTTACCTAACTGACCCTTTATTAAATGTGTATAATTGAGTTTGCTGTCACACAACCGTTAATACTTATTAAATTAAACGAGTTTAATTGAACACGAATAGAAGGGTGTGTCAAAAAATAAATAGATCGTGTCTGACTCTTTTTTTAAAAATATAATTATGATCGTGTCTAAATCTAACTAAAATTATTTGAACACGATTAAAATACAACACGCTACTCCCAGAAAAAAAAAAAAAAAAAAAAAACAACACGCTACACGACTTGTCATCGCTAAGAGATACTGATACATTAATAGCAACAATGTATTTTTCTAGATTATATTAGTTTATTACTCAATAACATAATCGTGACGTATTAATTATAAGGACCAACTATGAAATTAGTCATTTTAAAAGTAAAATTTAAATGATTTAGCTATAGAATGTCAAAATTAAGGAAATAGTCATTAAATACTTTAATGGACAAAAGTATCAATGATAATTACTTAAAAAAACTGCCCAAATCAAATAAAAAATCTCCGAAAATTCGGTTCATTCAAATTAAAAAGCAAACCAAACCTACTGTCATCAAAATTTTCATCGACTGCGGTAAAATAAAAAATAAAAATGACTAATTTATTAAATTTCTAAAACTATGGCTAATCCCCAAAAAATTAGTCTAAAGTTTTACTAAGTCCTTAAAAATCTCTAATTGTAATTAACAAATTTTTAATATTCTTACAAGTTACAAATATATATATATATACATATATTATGCAGTTCTAACTTTGTATCTTTTTTCCTTTCGATTTAACTTAGCCAACTTCCAAACACTAGTAGTGAAATAGACACAAGACAACGATTTGATGGATTTTGAAACACCAATGAAAAGCGTTACTAATTGATCATCAGAACCTATAGTCGAGTTTCATTGTGCCACGAATTTTATACTGCAAAATTTTTTGGGCCTCCTTTATTGATGGCCAAATTATTAAAAACCCACATCTAGATTGACAACAAAATGTTTTTAGCGCATACGCGTCACCCACCTAACAAATCACCACCTTAAACCATAAAAAATAAAACAAAACAAAATAAGAGAAGAGAGAAAAAAAAAAAGGGAATAAAAAATAAAATACGCGTAAACAAAGAGAGATCCTACTAAGGTAGAGCCCCTAGTTCCACAATGTCGACAAAGTCGGGCCGGAAAAGAGCTCACTGAAGTCACAAAGGTCACTCAATAAGAGAGGGGGGTAGATTTCTTAATTAGTCCAAAAATAAACGAATAAAAAATTCAAAAAAACAAAAACAAAAATTTAGCTAATAGTTATTAAATAATCATTCTTCAATATTTGTATGAATCTAGTTACCTCAATTACAATAAAATTTTGATAAATTAATATCTCAATTAAATAATATTTTCTACACTTAGATCTAATGTGGTAAAATAATAATTCGCTAAATATTATACATTATATAAAATTCTTTAGGACCCATTAGATATGAAAATTAATAATTTTCTAACATATAAAAATTATAAACTCATTAAGAAGAATTCACGAAATATGTATATAATATTACTTGTGTTTCTTCAATTTTGATATTAATATTGATTTATTTAATTAATAAATACACAAATTTATAATAATAGTTATAAAAGAATTTAAATACAAAACATATTTGGATAAATAAGATAAATACCTTTAGTAAATTAATAATCGGCTAAACTAGTAAATTTTCATGGTTCCATTATAATTAATTTATTGAAATTTTATTGTAGTTAGATCGTATTCATTTCATATATATTGCCCAATTTGTCATGAAAGTAAGTAATTGCTTTTAAAAGATTTTATGGTGTTAAATTTATATATTTAACTTTAATTGTATAGTTTTTTTTTTAAATGTATTTAAAGTTTTCAAATTAACTATTGTTCATTTAATTGTTTGAGATTTATATGTTGAGAAAAGTTGAAAATACATACGATCATGAAAAGTTCATTGTGATCTCTATTTTTATAATGGTGATTGTTAAAAGAGACAAATCTAATATTTTGATTCAACGGGGCACACCATCTCTCTCGTCAGGCTATACGCCTTCGAAAGCTCGAGTCACTTCCACGTTTTCCAATGATGTTATAAAGCCTTCCCATGTCGTTGGACTTTCGTCGAACCTCCTTGAGTTCATTCTCGTTATTACGCGAACTCTTTGATCGCGACAAATCTCCTCGATCCTCCATAGCGCTTCCACAAAACCTCCTCGCTCCTCATTGCACTGCCGTAAAATTGACATGCTGCATATCTAAGCTTTTAAGAAACAAATATATATTTGTCTTTAAAAGTGTTTTGTGTAAAAAAATGTGTAGATTTTGAATGAGCTACTTAGATGAGGTATGATCTTTCATACGGCATATTTTGAGGTGCTTTTAAAGTCTCTCTTCTTACTTATCTATTATGGTTTTGGAGATTGTCATGTCAAATATAGAGATGTTGTTTCTTAAGAACATCTAATTTGCTCCCGACTTCAAGTGTTGCCAAACCACTCGAAAATTGCTCAATAGTTATTATCTTAAATATGAATTCCATGGAGCTTGAAGTAAGTTTGAGTTTTGAATGATGAACTACGACTATGGTGATTTTGAAGGATAACTTTAAATTCTTTAGTGTTGGAAAATGTTTGTCATCGTCACAAGCAAACACAAAGGGGTGTTTGGTCATTGTATTTTATTGTTCTAATCCCTCTGCCGTCTGTCTATAAGATTTGTTTCGCGTCAAACATGCACAACACACATGCAACTCTTTAAATATAATAAAGTAAAAACATTCAATTTTTTCTCATCGATTTATTTTTCTTTTTAAAAAATTTAGAGCACAAATCTCATCGATATTTAAATTTGGATAGATCTTGTCATTGATGGAGAATAATTTTAGATTGTCAATATTTTTTTGTTTTGTTTTTGTTTTTGTTTAGTGAGCCCATCGTTTTAAAAAAGGTAAATGTAATCATCATAAATCATACGGATCATCTTAAATCATACGAACCAAATCTTCTCATCCCCTATCATCCTAAATGAGATTTTGACATATAAGTAAAAACACTTGAACTTCTTACCATCTTTTGTTTTATTATATTTTATAATAATTGATTTTGTTTATTAGTCAATATCTTATTAGGAAGATAGAGAAAAAAAACAAGCAAAAATGATAGAATATATGGATTTAAATTGTACCACCAATAAACGTCCCTACCACAAATGTTCTTTAAATTTGATAAATAATTTAATATCCACTAAAATAAAAAAGGTGAATTAACTAAATAAGCATTTTTAGAAAATATTTTTTAAAATATAGCCAGTGTTTCAAAAAATTAAGAAAATTGTTATTGATTCAAGGACAAAATGCATGATAAATTTCATCATCCATAACTACTTAATGATTATTTTCTTAACAAATAAAAATACTAATCATATTTTAAATCACATAACCAAAATGACTATCTTCTTTGATTTTTTATTAATATGAGGATCCACATTTGCTATCTCCGTTCCAAAATAAGTGTTAAATTGACCAAAATTCTCAAAAATGTTTGTATATATATTTTTGAATGAAGGTACTAAGGCAGGGGCAGATATTGTAAAAAGAGTGAAATCGAAGGGCATAATAGGGAAGTGGGGTAATATTTAATTGACAGCGACGCAGAGTGCTGAAGCCAGCAGCCAAAAGAAGCCATCCAAACAAGAGCCTTTTCTTCTCTCTCTCTCCTTAAAGCCCTCTCATCTCTCTGATTGTGGTTCTCTCTCTCTCTCTCTCTCTCTCTCTCTCTCTGCGTTTTCGCTTTATCGTTCTCGCGCAATCTCATCCTCTTAACAGATTCGTCTCTCTCTCTCTCTCTCTCTCTGCGTTTTCGCTTTATCGTTCTCGCGCAATCTCATCCTCTTAACAGATTCGCCTCTCTCTCTCTCTCTCTCGATCCCTAATCCAACTGTAAGTCTTCTCTCCTCTTCATCAGCTCTGTCCCAAACCCTAATCGCCTCTCTCTCCCGATCCTCAGATCCCCAATTTCCTTTTTCCGGCAATTTTCTTGCTCTGGCGATTTCTAGGTTTTTTTCTGGCGATTCGGTTGCGTCGATTGTGTCTGTACCGTTTGGATAACCTTGATTTTTGTTCTGGATTAGGATTTTGATTTAATTTAATTTTTTTTGGAATTGCTTCGTTCTCGTTGCATGTTGATGGTTCTGGATATAGATTTTTTAGATTGCGAGATTGTTTTGTTCGATTGTGCGATTGTTTTTTGATTGCTTGATGTTTGGTGCCGATCGGCTGGTGGATTCGATGCTAGGTTAGGTATATCCGAATCGTAGACTGTTTTTTCGGTTTGATTTGGTTTTCTTTCTGATAATTGTGTGTGGTGGGGGTTGGGAGATTTGGGATTTTTAGGGTTTCGTTCTGGGGATTTGGGGGTTTTCTTTGTTCTGTTTTTCAACTCTTTTTGATTGGGAGTTTTGTAGGGTTTTATGGTTGTTCTTTGATCAATGTCTTGCCACTGAACTTCAATCTCATGTTTGAATGACATACTGTTGACTTTTAGGTATCACATTTTACTTATTTCTTTAGTTTGCTATGTGGTTTGTCTTAAAGAACTTATACTTTTGGTCTTTAGAGATAGGGCAATGACTTGCGAATTTATCTTTAATTGCATGTTAAATTGGCAGATATTAACCGAGTTAGACGATTGAAATAAGAACTTAGCTGCGTTTGGATATGGCATTTTCTTTATTTTCTTGAAATTCTTACTAGTGAGTCTTTAGAATATAAAGTAACATTATATGTATAACTTCATGTTTCTATTGTATAATTTGTTCATTTATCAAGAAAGCAAAACCGATGTATTCTATTAACTAGCTAGCTAAATTAACGGGGATATAGTTTGGCTGGAGTTTTACGCTCTCTGTTATTTTTCACTATATTGAACTCCTCAGGAAATCATGAGTGACGAGGGAGAAAAGACTTGTCCTCTCTGTGCTGAAGAGATGGACTTGACTGATCAGCAATTGAAGCCATGCAAATGTGGATATGAGGTTTGTGACTTTTTTTTTTTTTTTTGCTCGGTTATTCAGATTTTTGAAGCTTCATTTATTCGCTCTTCCATTTTTTATTCTTCAAGTTGAAGCTTTCAATCATATCAGTTTTGTTTCTCGTTCATATTAGTGTCCCATCTGTCGTAATACATTTTCATACCTAGCTTGCATGTTCTGTATAGTACTTTATCCCATTGCTCCACAGTACTGAAGAAGTTCACAAGGTTGCTTCTAGACATGATGTCTTCGATGTGGTGATAAAATTATGTTTTTGCTTTCGTCAAATTTCACAAGCTAAAAATATATGTTTGTTCCTTGTCCTCTAGAATGAAGTAGTTTGTTTTATTTTGCACGTTGATTTTCCTGGTTTATCATTTTTCTTTACTTTATGCCAGATATGTGTTTGGTGTTGGCATCACATAATGGACATGGCTGAGAAGGATGAGTCGGAGGGGCGTTGTCCTGCTTGTCGCGCTCCTTATGACAAGGAGAAAATAGTGGGAATGGCTGCAAAGTGTGAAAGGTTTATATTTAGTGCAAAACCTTTGTCTTGTCTTGAAATGGATTTTTATATACACTTGTTTGTTATGGTACCTAATTTATTTCTTCATATTCAATTTTTCAGCAGATTGGTAGCTGAAATTCATATGGAGAAAAAGGTGAAATCACAGAAGGCAAAATCTAAATCATCTGAAGGACGGAAGCAGCTTAGCAGTGTGCGAGTAATTCAAAGGAACCTCGTATACATAGTGGGGTTGCCTCTTAATCTGGCAGATGAAGAAGTACTGTTTCTTTCTCTTATCTTGAACATTACATTAGCTTGTGTTTATCTAGGGCTAAGTTTCAGTATCTGTGATATTCGTACATTTTTGCAGCTTCTCCAGCGTAGAGAATATTTTGGTCAGTATGGGAAGGTTCTTAAAGTATCTATGTCTCGGACGGCAGCTGGTGTTATTCAGCAATATCAAAACAATACGTGTAGTGTGTAAGTTCTATGTTTGCTTCTTATAACTTCTACTCCCTTTGATAACTTATCCGTGTCTAGTTCCTTTGATGTCCTAATTATTCACTGGTTTATTTTTAATTCAGGATGGATTTCTATTGTTGCATGCTTTATGTCTGTATCTTGTACAGTAAGCATCATTATGTATAACAATATTCCTCTGTGCTCAGATATATTACTTACTCGAAAGAAGATGAGGCCATTCGTTGTATTCAAAATGTACATGGGTTTGTCTTGGAGGGTAGATCTTTGAGGTACATGCTTGTTTACTTTTACACTTACCTATTCTTTAAATCGAATAAACTTCACAACACGTGGTAGAATGTTTAATGCATTTATATATTATATATTATTTGTTTAGGGCGTGCTTTGGAACCACAAAGTATTGCCATGCGTGGTTGAGGAATGTGGTATGATTCTCTGTCGCCCTTTTTTTTCTTCATCTTCATGATCGGTTTGCTTCAGATACAAATTAATTCAATTTATCACTTAATTGATGTTTTGTTAATTGACGATTGGCTTTCTTTTGTTTCCAGCCATGCACCAATCCCGATTGTTTATATTTGCATGAGGTTGGTTCTCAGGAGGATAGTTTTACAAAAGATGAAATAATTTCAGCGTACACAAGGTATCTTCGGAATCAGCTTTCTTCATGCCAGTGCTTTGTTATTAGTGTCATATCCTGTACTGAGATCAAAGAAATTTGTATGGAAGTATGATAGTATGCAGTTGTCAGCCCCCTAACAAAAATATGAGATTCTGTTATTGCCCTCTTTGATCTTGGATTAAATATTGACACTTGGTCTTGGCAGTATGGGAGTTTTCATTATAATTTTTGGATTACTGAATTCTGTTAGATTTCCAATTGATTCTGATGCAGATATATCCTCTAGTTTGACGTTGTGTGCCTCAGAAAATTTTCAGTAGTTGAATCACATGTATATTTCCATTTTATACTTTAGTTAATTTCTATAATGGTTTTTAAAGGAGTAGGGTTCAGCAAATTACCGGTGCTGCAAACAATGTGCAACGGCGTTCAGGGAATGTTTTACCACCTCCTATTGATGATTATTGCACCAACAGTTCTGCATCTTCTGGAAAACCTATAGTGAAAAATGGAACTGCTGTAAGATTTGTTATCTCTAATCTGTTTTCATGTGTACATTAAATAAGTTTGAAAATAGTAACTGTTGGTTACATGTGTTATATCCTAGTTCCTATCAACATGTTCCTGTATACATTTGTTGCCAAAGTAGATACATAAGTTGGTACATCTCTCTTTAAGATGTGGATATTTGAAGTTGACTGCTAGATCCTTTCCATGTAATTCTGGTTTTGGCACCCGATGCATTTTATAGGTTTAAGTAGATTTGCAGAATAAAGATTCTGGAAGCACGTTTCTGAGGGCTGATGCTTTCTCATTGTTTTATTAAAATTCTTGATGGCAAATTTTCTTATATTGGTGCATTAATCTAGCAGAATACTGGGAGTAATTCTAGGGGTTCTCCTCCAAATGGAAGTGTTGGTAGATCTATTGCTCTTCCAGCCGCAGCATCATGGTAAATGGCAGATTTCTTTTTTGTTGGGTCATTTAAATAAAAACTGTGACCGAGTTCTTAATTTTTCTGTTCATCATGGCAGGGGAACGCGTGGTTCAAATTGCCAACCACTAGCTGCAAATTTAACATGTACAAATGGACCTTCAAAGCAGAAACCTGATTCGGTCAGTAGTATTTTGGCATTTTCATCAGCAGTAGCAGGCACCGCTCAGTCTTCTATAACGCGTGGTGATAGTGGGAAGAGACAATCATTGGTTGAGGAAGGTCACAATATCAATGCTAAAGATAAACGAGAAACGCCGCGGCCTGTAAAGCAGCACAGTGGCTTGGATAGTCGAGACAGCGTGCCTGAGAAAACAACTGCCATTGATGGAGCTCTTTCTGTAAACCTAGGCAGCCAGTTCTCATGTCCAACAATATCAAAAGACAATAATAGAGGCATTAGTATGCCGGCAAACATTTCTGATAGCACTGACTTGGATGGACAGTCTTCTAGTTCCTCAGGTCATGAAAATGAGCTGATGTTTACTTCTGAAGATGGCGACTTGAATTTGTGCTCTGAAATGTCTTCATTGTGCATTGATAGAAATAATGTGGATGAAGAGTCTGGTGTAACGACACGTACTAGTGCATTTTCTGATCATTCAATAAAATCACCTTCCAGTCAAGGGTTGCAACACTTTTATAATGAGCAGTCTAGAGAACCTCCTACAATAGCCCAGCAAGCTGTAAAATCAAGTACTGACGTTTATGGTTTGAGAGAACAGTCTGACTGGATATCAGGTCCACAAATGCAAGTAATACCCAGTACATCTACTGAGTTAGAAGAGGACATAATATCTTTTGACAATCAAAGGCTTAAGGATCCTGAAGTTTTGAGTCGCCCAACTTATTTGCCACATTCTACCAATTCACTCCATAGTCCAAATCATCTATACTCTGCTTCTCAACAACATGAGGCTCGCACTGCTGTTAATTCAAATGCTGATTGTCTATTTGTGGATAATAAACATAGAGATAGTCTATTTGGATGTTCATCTAGCACTTCATTAACATCTAATGGGTACCATAATAACTTGGCAAGCGGCTGTGTTGGTTCTGATAGAACCTCCGAGCATTCCTTTTTGCATCTGAATGAGGATACAGGAAAGCACTCTGGAAGATTCCTGGGTGAAGCAGATGATGCTGAGATAAATTCTATTGTAGATAAAGGAGAGAGCAGCATAATTTCAAACATATTGTCACTTGACTTTGATTCTTGGGATGAATCATTAAGATCGCCTCAGAATTTGGCTAAATTGTTGGGAGATGATGAAAAACAGTCTGGATCTCATAGAATACCAAGTTCTTGGAAGCCACCACCTAACAATCAGTCCAGGTTTTCTTTTGCAAGACAGGAGGAGTCTGTAAATCAAGCTTTAGATGTACAGCCATCTCATAGTCTCATTGGGCAATTGTCGAATACCCGGCCTTTTAGCCATGAATTTTCTAATAACAGAGATCTATATTTTGAAAAGCATGGGTTTGGTAATGGCTTCGCCTCTAGTAGTTTTGAGGAATCTGAGAATTTTGCAAGTAACCATTCAGCTTTTTCTTCCAATAAGCTTTCCGGTGCGTATTATCTCTCCTTTGTTTACAGACTCATTTTTCTTTTACATTTTTGCATGTGTTATTGGTTTGTGAGGCAATACTTTTAGCAAATTTAATGGTAGTTGTTTCTTTTTTATAAAAATGTTTTAGGACTAAGCATAGATACTTTTTATATTCTAAGTTGTAATACTTTTTTTGTGCGCTTAATGATTTTTCTCACGAGATGACTTTGATTCTTGATAGTGTTCGTATGCTTACTGGATAGCAGCATTGCGTACTTGTTTACAGTGTTGTCCATCTGTATCTTGTTTCATTTTCCTGTTGCGATATTTCCCTTGATAATTTTCAGTTCCTAAGAATCTTGTTGTTTATGTTCATTCAGCTGTTTCAAGGGCTCCAGTTTCTGCTCCTCCTGGATTTTCAGTGCCGAGCAGGGCACCACCCCCAGGCTTTGCGTCTCACGAAAGATTGGACCATGCTTTCGATTCTCTGTCTGGTAAGTTACCCATGATCTTATGTGGTTTAGCTAAGTTTTTGTCGTGCTCCTATGACTGGAATGATCAAGTGTGTTATTTTGTTGCGATAGCAGGGAACCGCTTGCTCGACAATTCCTCAATGTTGAGAAATGCATATCAACCACAGGTGACTGGGAATATGGCTAGCCCTACAGACATTGAGTTTATAGATCCTGCAATATTGGCAGTTGGTAAAGGGAGACTTCAAGGTGCTAGGGTTCACAACCCAGCTTTAGAAATGAGATCAAACTTCCCATCGCAATTAAGTCACTTTGAAAATGATGCAAGGCTTCAGCTTTTGATGCAAAGATCTCTCTCCACTCAACAGAACCTTAGATTTCCCGATATTGGAGATAGTTTCTCTCATCTTAGTGATTCTTATGGGATATCTTCAAGGCTTGTTGACCAGCCACAAGCAAACAACCTATCACCGTTTGCGCAAATGTCTCTTCAACAGTCTAGAAATGGGCTCATGTCAAATGGCCATTGGGATGGATGGAGTGAAGTTCAGGGTGGGAACAATCTTAGTGGTATGGCAGAGCTCCTTCGAAATGAAAGAGTAGGATTTAACAAGTTTTACACTGGTTATGAGGACTCGAAGTTTCGGATGCCCAGTTCAGATCTGTACAACAGAACATTTGGGATGTAACTCTTGTCCAATGGATTCTTCCCACTGATTGCCTATGGATGAGAGGAGCCTGAAGGTGTATTGCGCAGTATTGTGGCCTTGTATACTAAAATGATGGATTGACTCATAACTGATCTGAGTGAGCAGCCGATGTAGGATCAAACTCCCAAAATCACGGGGTTTCTAATCCTGCAGGTAAAAATGATTTCTTGTTTTATTTTTGCCTTTAAGGTCTAGATGGCTATGCAAAGATACTACTGGCTCTTCCTGGTAAGGCAATATCATTTTGCAAGCCAAGATCATCTGTGCCTTAGTGGCCATCTAGTTTTTGAAATCATTGTTACCGGAAGTGTGACATCGACTGGGTTAGCTCTTCTGTAACCACATTTTATCATTGCACCCAGTTTCGTGCTCTTTTTGTCTTGTAAACCTCAGGGACCCGAAGTTTCTGTTGTCAAAGCAAGCGTGACTTAAAAGTTCCATTTGCATAAGAAAAAAAAAAACAAAAGATATAGAAGCACAAGTTGATTCAACCTGAATGCAGTCTCGTCTTGCAATTATAGGTCTGCGATTTGCAGTTCCTTGCGAAACATGTTGCATTTGCAAGTCACCCTTTTCAGTATACATAAGAGTTGTCGATTTTGTCATTGTGTACTAATCGATCTGTGTTTTTGACTCACCGATTTGTTTTTTTTTGTTTTTTTGTTTTTGTTTTTCCTCTCTCCACTGTAGGTGAAGTATGCTGTGATCTATATCTGATGTGAAGACCACTGGAATTTGCTGTAAATGATCCGACTGTTCATCATCTGGAAGTACTATTAGCCTAGCCACCTTATTATATAGAAAGTGACTGAAATCTGGTCTTTGCGAATAGATAAATATATCTGACCTTCTTCACAATTTACACAAGACAGTATAAAATCAAAAATTGATTGAACTGATTTAATGCCTGGCGTTTCGTTATATTGGAACTTTTTGGTATTGTTTTAAAGTCACTATATTTCATATCATATATGAAATGTCTCGAGTGTTTTAGAACAGCACTACCTTGTGCATCGTTCCTCTGCCTTTTTGGGCTATAATAGTGTGTGTAATTTGTTTTTGGTTTTTGGTGAGAATTTTAGCTTGCCTTCTCGGAATTTTCTTTAACTCATAATTGTTTAAAGAATTAAAGTAATTCAATCAAGAGGGAAGAAAATCTTGAATCTGCTTATTATCAGAAATAATCTAAAGGGAGAATTGAGTAAAGCTCGATAAGTTAAGAAGCTTGTACCAGAACAAAAGTGGGTTTTGCAATGGAACGCGTCTTTTTCCCATTGCCATTTTTGAAATATATGGCATGAATTGCAAGTTGGGAAAATAACAAGGAAAAAAAAATACGATTGGTGGGATTTTATATTCTCTGGAAGAACAAAAGAAATGGTCGTTTTACAGAATTGGCCACAGTAACGAATACATGCCCATTTATTAAAACTACGTAAGATACTTTAATTCTACTCTTTTGTAAAATTAATTCGGAGAAAAAAATGCAAAAATAATCATCAACATTTTCCATTCAAGTATATTCTAGAATGCTCATCATTCAAATTAATCCAATTGACACTTACAGTCATCTACATTCACAACTCTGCTATAAGCTTAACATGGGAAAATTTTGAAAGAAAGGGGAGAATTTCAAAATAAAGTCATTTTTAGTTTCACTTAATAATTTATATCCCAAATGGTGTACTCCATTTATTTTCACTCGATGTTTATAGTGTAAATTTTAAGGTATCAATTAAAAGTGCAACACACATAGGGCATAGATTATCATTGTGCCAAAAATGGAGCATTCCTCAAAATCTCCCTTTTGAAAATATCCTTTTACAACTAATGCTTTTAATTTATGTCAATGTAAGTAAAAAATTTCATCGCATGTACCTATCTTTAAGCATTCTTCTATAAATTATGTATGTTATAAATGAATAGATATAATTGAGTAAAAGTAGAAAAAGTATGAATTTGCAAAAAGCAGGGGCATAAAACAAGGGGGGTTTTTACAAATCTTCTTTTGACACACTATTAATCTGTTTTTTTTTTTTACTTATAATTTGTATACTATAAATATAAAGTAAGAATCACGAGAGCACATCACTTAGCATATAAATTATTCACTCATAATGTCCTTTTTTTGTAAAATATATATATATATATATATAAACTGTTGGAGAGGGATAGTATCTGAATTAGTAAAATTTTTTGGGCTAGGTCCAGTAAGCTAGTTGGGCCAATAATTTCTAGCCTAGACAGAGTTTTGCGGACAAAGTTTGAATCAAGGGCGATTTTTGGGGAATTGTAAAACAAATAGAGCACAAAACTTGTCTTGTAGAATAAATTATTAAGCGGTACTAAGAATGATTTTATTAGCAAATTATTAACAAAATCACTTTTAAAATCCTCTGAAAGAATCAATGCCACTTTTAAATTCTTGTAAAATCCTGATGGTGCTAACTTTTTTCTTAGCAAATTACTATTTCGTCATAATATTATCTTCCTCGATTATATAATAAAAGAGTAATTTGATCAAATTTGCTGCTAAAAGTAATATGAACTATAAATTTTCTTGAGCGTCAGTAATTTTCAAAATATATTGTACAAAAATGGCATTTTTGAAATTTACAAAGATAAATACCACATTCTGACACTCAATTCGTTTGGTTATTTTCTAAGGAAGATAAATAACTTAAGGAAGCTAAAGATCCTTGTGAACTACGAAGTTTCAAAGTGTTCAAAAAGGAATTACAAAAAAAATTCACACACAGAAAAAAGTATAGTGGCAGAGCTTCCATTATCTTGTTGAACTCTTGTCTGGTGCTTTTCTTCCTTTTGATGTCATTCTTGACCTCTCTTCTAAATCAATTAATATAATTCCGTAAAGAACAAATTAACTATTATAATATTAGACAAAGAGCAACATACTTCACTGTCTTATCTGAGTTTTTTTTTTTTTTTTTTTTTTTTTAACGTGGGTAATCACTTTTGGAATTATATGTCTATGATTTTAAACAGACCTTAATCCCTACCTGTTTAAAATAAATAAATGGTTGACAAAATTACCAATAAGATTACTAGATAAAGACTAAAACCTTGAACTTGAGGCCAAGTAAGAATTTTTGAACAAGTTGTGACTGGTGCAAACCCCAAAATCATGGAGCTTAAAATACAATAGTTTCGTGCCAAACGCTCACTCTCAATGGGGATATATGATTTCAGCCCCAAAAAAAGGTTTTTTAGTCCCTAAATTCCTTCTTTTATATGTTTTAATGAGTCTTTTCCTCATCAATTATTCAAGATATGCCTCTTTTGTCGGCAACAATTATAATTTTGGTGCTTGTAACCAAACTTTGGGCTCAAATCTCCTATTCAAGTGACTGTTTGTTATCATTCTAAGCCTCTTTAAAATAATAATACATACACACAGTGATATTGGGATCTAGTGGGGATTTTTTTTTTGGATAAAGATTTAGTGGATTTTTGATAACATGAAAGTTACTCAACAAGGAATTTGGTAAACGTTAAAAATATAATGTGGTCCTTGTGAAAATGATGAAAGATTTAGTTGGGGCCATCTTGTCCTCGTCCTAAAGATTTTTAAGATTTGCATCTTTATGGAGCCCACATAGCTTATCCTTGGAGCCCACATGGGGAACCCGAAAATTCCCATGTATTCTTTATTTGATTTTATGATAGGACAATAAAAAAATAATAATAGCAAAGGTAAATTTCATGGAAATTATACATTTTTTCCGTAAGTGTTTGGTAGTATAAAATTTATTTCTTATTATTTAATTAAAAAAAATATATATTTTGTTATGACTTTCAGTTGATCAAAAAAAATTTTTTTTTTGAAGTTTTTAAAATAATTTAATGTCTGATAAACTATTCAAACACCATAACAATAGTTCATCATGAATTTTTCATAAGCAATTTTGGGCTACAAGTTAAAATAAAGCATTTTTTTTTCAATTTTTAAAAATTGATGGATAAAATTTGTATTATCACATACTTATAGCATAAACGTAAAAGTTTAATAAAACCCATAGGATATTTATGGTATCACGCTTGTTTACTATTCCAAAAACTCAAAACAATATTGTTATCCAAACCAAAATCAAGAAAAATCTGATCTTCACCACACCAGATTTACCAACATTCAATTATCATTACAAATGCTACAATAAGCCTTCCAAAAACAAATGATCAAGAGAGAGATTGTGTCCTCTCTCTAACAAATTCTTCAGCAATAATTACATAGAAAAAACTAAAAAAAAAAAAAACCAAAAAATAATAATAATCTTGCCACATCAGAGAAAGAGAGGACTGCACTTTATTCCTCATCGCCTTCGGCCATCAACCCCCTCATTTTTGCTTCTTCCACTGAGATTGGATGAGATGAGATGAGATGAGAATGACCATAATGCCCTTAAAATTACCCTCACGTAACTCTCTCTCGTGTGATATTCAATCTAAAATTGACAGCACTTAATAAATGTCGGGAGCCTTCACTGCAATATATATATATATATATGACTATTTAAATTAGGCAGTAAAGAATATAGTTATTTTAATAGTTTGGTTTTAAAAAACATTAATGTTTCGTCATTTTTGAGAAAGTACTAGTGGTAATATTAATTACAATAAAATTAATGTTAAATTTTACTGTCCCAATATTTTTTTTAATTTTTTTTTTTAAATTGTGACTACTATTTAAAACCACTTCTTATTACTAACTATATTCCTAAACCAACGGCATCATAAAATTCACTCCTCCTGTTGAGATTAGCTTTTTGGTCTCCTTAAAACAGGTCATATCGATACTCTTAGCTGCAAAAAAAAAAAAAAAAAAAAAAAAGTGTTGTTGGCTTTTGAAAAGTAGATCTTCGCGCATTAGAATATTTCCTATGACAACAAAGACGAAAATTGCATATAGGACGTGTCACCAAACCAAAAAAATTATATAAAAAAAAATTCACAAAAACAATCATTTATTCAGTTGGCTTACCCCACCAATTGGGGTGTCTCTAAGAGAGCCACATGTTAAATTATTTGTTTAATGATTCAGTAAATGCAAACATCTATTGTAAAAGCTAAAACCCCACCAACCAAAAACCCTAAGGATAGGTACCAAACCAAAAAACCAAAAGTCCAAATTCATCAAAACTCAGATGGGCCCCATTAACAGTGAAGGAGGTTAGGAATAATCCAACTGGGCTTGGGCCCATCACGTGGTTTAGAGACACAGTGAAATCCATGTTCCTTGTTGGGCCCTTTCTAATCATTGCTAAGAAAGGGGGACTGTAAAAGAAAGAAACTCTAGTGGTACTCTATACCATGTATAAGTGAAAAAAGAGCATATATTATTAATGTGTCGAAAGAGTGCAATCGTCAAAATCTCCCAAGAAAGAATATATATATATATAGTAATGTATGAGTTATTGCAAGGATTATATTATATATATATATGTTACCGGGTGTTCCCCACGAAGCTCTCCGTCTCGAGAGCCAAGGTGCTCGGGACCAGGGAGTTCAAATCTAAATATATGAAGAAAGGTCCGCAGGACCCTAAAGGATACTTATCCTAAAAATGATAGTTGCGACGAGACGTTATTCTCCTCATGAAAGCGTACATAAGCACTCATCAATTCCTAAAATCAATGGATAGAGTTGCATCTATAAATAGGTGTTGTTTAGTAAAAGTAAATTTCTCTCTAATCACTTTTTATCCTATTTTCTTTTTGCAAGATTAAGCATCAGAAAGCTAAAACTGGCGACACCCTGATGCCCCTTTTAGCCTTTGAGGTTTGTTTTGTGATTTGTTGGACTTGAGCTTGAATCGGTGGTTTCTTGGTTCAAAATTTTTTTTTAATTTATATATATATATTTGTATATATATATAAACTAACTCATAAGCATATCAACAAAGATTGCAATTTCATATATTGTCTTACTTAAGTTTCTACCATTTAAGAAATACAATTCGAGAAGTAAAGCAACATACAATTGAGTTATATAACATGAACATACACTAAAACTAAAACCCGCACATTGTCCATAATATCCTTTGATATGAAATCAAAATCACCACCTTTCTTCCACACGTTCCTCAAATTAATTCTTATTTTGTATTTTGTGTTTGTTCTTTTTGGGGTGATTAAGCCTTCGGACTCTGTGACTCAATGAAAACTGTAAGTGGGAAATAATAGTTATGACCACTATTTAGCAAATTTTAATATATTTTCCTACAGTATTAGAGCTACTTTCTTCCAAATTCATGAATAATATATACATGTCTGTATGTATTTATGTATAGTGGCCAATTTATGAGAGACGTATACAAGGGGTCCAATTGTTTAATACAGTGTTCATTTTCATAACGTGTACTACCAAACACATAGTTTTATAAGGTTCTCCTATATATGGTTCTGACTGATAAAAAAAAAAAAGAAAAATACGAACATCATTGGGCATCTCCAACCCTCTTCATATTCCACTTCAAACTCTATAAAATAGAATTTTAAAGCCTCTAACCGACTCTAAAAATCAACTTCAAATTTAGAGTGGTGAATAGTGATACTCTAAATATAGAGTATCACTATTCATACTCTATTTTTTCTTTTAGAGTTTTTTAATATTTTTTTAATTGCATAGTGAGCCTTTATAGTATTTTATTGTAAAAATAATAATTTAAAAATTGAGATAGAAAGAATTTAAAGATAATATTTTTTTTAGAGTTAAATAGATCGGAGATGAAATACTGTTTGATGATGACATTAATTCTAAAATAGAGTATAAAAAGAAAAAAATAGAGTTTGTGGTTGGAGATGGCCTTAGTACGAGATATGCCATAGTGTTTTCAAAAGACTGTTTTGGTATAGGAAAGTCTGATATTTTGACAATTGATGAAAGAAAGATTATGAATTTGGTGATAAATAAATATTGTTCACACAAATAAATTATATAGTAGGGTAAATAATCTCAGTGTTTTATTAAAATTTCGCATTTATCCATTAAAGCGTTAGTAATACAATATTTACCTTTAGATTATTTTATTGAACAAAATTTATAGATTGTTGTGACTTTTTATTCATAAAAAAGTAATTTTTTTGTTAAGCTGTTAAAATATTGTAATTCTTCATAAATTATTCAAACAAAAGAAAAAGAATAGAAAAACACAATTATGGTATATATATATATATATATATATTTTTTTTTTTTGTGTTTTTTGGCTGAAAGTTAAATAAAGTATATTTTGCTGAATTTAAAAAGTTCTAAAAATTGTATTTTCACAAACTCATTATACAAACAAAGAATTTCAGTGAAATACATGAAATATTTATAATATTTTATCTTTTGAAATTGTTTTGAGATCTTGTATTGTGTTGTGATAGTAGGCTTCCAAACCAAGGTGTAGATTTTTGTCCTTTTACATAAGAATTGAGTGTTTTTAAATTTTTCAAAAAAAAAATGTAACGAAGTAGAATATATCTTACTACAAAATCTTCTCCAAATTATAACTAAGTTATGCCATGAAAAATTAACAGCTGATTTAGGATATCCTATGTAAATCATATTAACCACTGGTCATTTAGAGATAAATGGGCTATAAAGTCCCACTGTTGAGTCAATTCATCATCACTATATAATATTGTTTGGAACTTGAGTTTATTAAAAGCAACCCACAACTTTAAAGCTGCTTCTAATCTCTTGTTCGCCATTTTTTACATTTCATAGACAGCCTTCCAATACACAATTTAACCCATGTCGATGATTATGAGAATGTTTGGTAAGAACTCAAATACAAAAATTGGATTAAGTATCTTTATCACAGTATTAATGTTTTTTAGCAACATCAATTTAAAATCTTACCAAACAATAACTCAAATTAAAATAATCTGATTTTGTATTTGAAATTGTACGTCAAAATTCTCTTTTTACCCCACTTTTTATTACTAAGGAACAAATGTGCAAAAACTTTGATTTTGATTTGAGTGTTTTTTTTTTTTGTTTGAGTGATGATGGGTTTGAGTTATATTTGTTGAGAATTTATTAAATACGAGTGTCACTGAAATTTTTAAAAGTTTAGTGGTATAAGTTTGTTGATATATATGTAATGAATTTATAAATTGAAGGGCAAATGTCTTCTTATAAAAAAAATTAACATAAATTAATCATTAAAGTATATTTTACATTCGATTTTGACAATTTAAAAATTATTTTAGAATTTAAGAAATAATAGAGATTTTTTTTTTTTAAATTTTATCTAAACTGAGAGATTTTCAAGGTATTTTTCTTTTGACTACTTATTCTATCAATGAAGCTTAGTAACAACGTGGCATTTCAAAGCCATTAAAGCATTGTTTGTCTTTTACGCAACAACTTGGCGTTTTGTGTGTCTAGAGTTAGGGGTAGGGCAGAGTTCGGCTTGGTTTTGGGGCAACAATAAGGGTTGGGACCTTTATTATTAAAAAAAATATTAAAATAAAATTATTTTTAATGCGATTTAATAATTTACTTCTTAAATAATTTATTCATTTTATTTATATTTTATATTTATAATATAAATTTTAGGATACAAATTAGAAATATAATACACATGAGACATAAATTATTATTGAATAAAAAATAAGGTATTTTTTAAAATTCAAAAAAAAAATTCAGAGAAATAAATCATGTTGGCACTCTCTACCATCCATAAATTATATATTCCATAAACTTTAACAACATCAAATAATAATAATAATTAAAAAAATACAATTATAGTAGTTCCTCAAATGGCAAGAAAATTAAAACATCCAATTTTTGGTAAGTTGATAATACCATTCGCAGGCCTAGGTTCCCAGCTACGAACCTTTTTTAGTTCCATTTATTATAATTGGTCAAATTCTCTCTTTTTAGTGCAACTTGAGAAGAAGAAGGGGGAAAAAAAAAAAGTCTGTGTCCTAATTTTTTTTATAGTCTTCATTTTACTCCCTCGGGCCCCACTGAACTGAACAAGAGAAGTGAATAACAGAATGGGAAATGTGAGAATGTCCTTCCTTTTATAGGGTCTTATTATGTACCAAGTAAATTCATGTGCATGCTTTTTTGCTTAGTTTTCGTAAAATTGTTTCCATTGTTAAAAATTCTCAACCGTGAACAGCATAAAAAGAAGGGTGAAGTAGGCAAATACCCAGAATTTATATAACAATAAAAATAATTACCCAAACTTTTGAAGTAATTGAGTTTCTGGTCAATTTGTGAATTACTTGCACATGCTTTTGGTAACAAAGTGAATTACCACCACTTACCACTGTGTAAGTAATTGCATCTTTTGGGTAGTTGGTTACATTTTTCAAAAGATTGGGTAATAACTTACATTAAGTTTTAAAAATTGGGTATTCACTATAATTTCTCTAAAAAGAAAGGACAAATATAACTTTATTAACTAAGGCCATCTCCAACGGGTGCTATAATCCCAAAACAATGCTCCAACCCAGCACCATATAGTGGCGCTATTTTAAAGAGTTTCAACAGTGATATTACTGTTCTACGGTATTTTAATTTTTTAAATAATTTTATTATTTATATTATAATCCTAAATTTAGTATTATTTGTATTTTAAGTCTATTGTTAATTAAACTTTTAATATGATATATCAAAATTTAATAATAATTTTTACAAATGTTTGTACATGCTTAAAAAATAACAAAAAATTATATCTTTTACATATATTTATTTACAATTATTATAAACATGTTAATAATAATAAATATTGCAATGAATTTATTTTACAATAAAATAGTTATTATTTAATTTTTCTTTCAAAATAGAAATAACATAAACTAAACACACAATACATAGAGAAATTAAAAAAAAATTCTATTGTGGGGTGAAATTATAAAAAGTACAAAATTAGTAAAAAAATATTTTAAAAATGAAGATATAAACTATAAAGAATATAAAGAGAATATTTCTTTTTAGAGTAAGAAATAAAATATTGAATTGGAGATAAAATACTGTTTGATTGTGACATTTATTTTATTTTAGAGTATTGTATATTAGGTTAAAGATGGCCTAACGACGTCTATACGGTATTTTTCACGGTGAATTAATATCATGATTTAGTCTAGAGTAACACGTAGAAGGCATGGCTTGTTTTGAATTATTTTTGGGTTACAATAGCAACTTCACTTCGTATTTTTTCAGCCACAAGAGATGCAATATTCATATTTCATGTCCCCACTATAAAGTAATATATATATATAATATGATCATGAAACAACCAAATCAAGATGGTGAAGGTAAAATAGTCCACTAGAGAGTGTCCCAAATATTATTTGTTCAATAGTTAATAATAGTCATCCGATAGTAAGTCCTCACTAGATAAAGAAAATAAAAACAAGCTATCCAAGAGTATCGGACGAAGGACTTGTTATTGGACTAGAAATCCAGACTGATAATTAGATGGATAATATTCTGATTTGGTGGTTGTTCTTATTTTATTTATTTATTATTTTATTTTTTTGTGTGGGGGGGTGCGTTAAAAAAGATTAGAGAGAAGAGAAGACTGAAATTATACCGTCCGGAAGTGACAGCTAATAAATGAGAATAAGTGGAGCACAAAAAGTGCCAGCTAAAAAGGAAAGAGACTGATTGATTTGATGGAACAATGATGATAATTAGCCCATGAACAGTAGATTTCAGATTTCAAGAGTGAAATGTCATATTTCCACCACTGACACGTGGCATCTCCCGTACCAATTAAAATTTCTTTGGCTGGGAATTTACTTTATTAATTTAGGGTTGTACCTTCTCTTATAAAAATCCCAATAAAAAAAATCAGGAAGAGTTTTGTCAGTCAAATCATGATGGAAATGTTGAGATAATAATTTGAAGTCCTAGTATTTTTTAGCCACACAAATATAATATCAATTATCAAATACTAATTGAGTCTTAAGCAAAAAATACTAATTGAGTCACAGTCACTCTACTACTCTAGAGATTGGTGGTCCAAAAAATATTAATATGATAATCGTCGCAAGACATTTTTAGCAAAATAATTCATTACAGTTTTAAGTGTTTAGCTAGAAGACTCTAAAGATTGTTGGTCCAAAAATTAATCTGACAGTCAACACACGGCCTTTCTCGGCAAAAACAATTTATTATAGTTTAACACAACGGTTATCCCATAATTTGGTTAATATTTGAGTTGTACGATATAGAGAAGAGGAGGGGAAAACAAGCGACATACGAAATCCACCTTAATGGGTTTCTTTTGTGTTTTCAGTCACTTTACTTTTAGATTAAAATAAAAAAAAAAGGAGAGAAGGAACTAGATTACAATAGTATTGTTGTTAGACTAATATTTCCATATAAATAATAAAGAAAGATTGTGACAGCTCTGATAATAAGCAAAATCAAACATAATCTAACCTGCTCTAAATTTAAAGTTAGAACGTTGCATCCATTTTTTGTTCTCCAATCCCATTAGTGGAAAGTACAACTACAAAGCATTTCTGTTGATTGCAAAAAAGTCTCAAGTAAATGAGAATATTTCTAGACTTCCGAGGTATGTGGGACCCTCATAAGTGATTGAAAAAAACATATCAGCTGGACCTTAAAAAAGCTTCAGTCGAAAAGAAAAACTATTTTTTCTTTGAAAAGAAAAAGTAAAAGAAAAAAAAAAAAAAAAAAAAAAGCTGTGAACCAGAAACGGCGATGGCCTAGGAGCCAGACCTGGGATACCAGAGAAAAATACCTTGTAAATTTTTTTACAAATAATTGAATATCTTTTTACTCATTTCCAGTTTGTGGTACAAAAATCTTTTTGCTCCCTAGTCCTTTCTCAAGTTAATTTTTTGCACTCGGGACCACATAAACTGGCTCTTTCTCTTTGTAATAACAGTATACGAGAAATACGCCTCGTGGTCAAAACTAAGTACAACTACCACTTCCAATAGAAAAGAAGCAATTATGATAAAATAAAAGTACTCTCTCCCTCTTTTTTTTTTTTTCCCCCCTCCAATTATACTATATACTGCAAACGGAAAGTATTTACTTGACAAATAGGACACACGTTAACTAATATGGGAATAACCTTGATAGTTGATAAGTTCCATGAATAAGTACATAACAAGAGTGTGTGAAGAAACAAGCCTGAAGTCAAATGCCATAAGGTTGATGGCATAAAATGCAAAACGACAGGATTAGCACTCTCTTGATACCAATATATCCAACAGAGCTTGGCAATAATGGCTCAAAAGAAGAGAAAAAGTCAGA
The DNA here is from genome assembly GCA_018132145.1 of Boehmeria nivea var. tenacissima. Taxonomy (NCBI): domain Eukaryota; kingdom Viridiplantae; phylum Streptophyta; class Magnoliopsida; order Rosales; family Urticaceae; genus Boehmeria; species Boehmeria nivea. The sequence goes on along the minus strand of CM030874.1, from coordinate 18,198,977 downwards.
AAATAAAAGTGGTGGTGCTAGTAGTAGTAGTATAGGTAGTAGAGCAATCACTAATTTTTGGATCATACAAAGAATATTGGAAGAAATACCACAGCTGTTATGATATAAAAATTGCCCTTTTCAGACTTTGGAGAGGCAATTGTGACCCTCTAGGGTGGTGCCTGTGGAGGCCTGACCTGGTAGTAGTATTGGGAGGGGTTGGTGGCGGAGGAAGTGAAGCAGAGGTTGAGGGTCGCTGTGTTCAGGGGTTTCGAGGGGAGAATGGCAGCGGGCGGAGGGGCGCCTGAGAACGAGAATCCTGATGATGCTGCAGCAGAGAACAGTGGCACTGGGGCTGAGGTGACCTGGCCGTGCATCTGCCACGAGGGCAGTCCCTGAGAAGAACCTAGTGCAATCCTCTTATCTGTTGCCCTTTCCTGCCGAAATGGATTCCAGACTCAGTTTGTAAACAATATAATCATTCTCGCTTGCATTTTGATTAACCAGCAATGCCGTGATCCTCTCTCTAGGGGGAAAAATATGAGTACTGGCAATTTTAGCAATTAAAACTAGTCGTGGCCATAAATGAACTCATTTAGGTCCCAAGTTCTCCATTGAGTACTGGCAATTTTAGCAACTAAAACTAGTCGTGGCCATAAATGAACTCATTTAGGTCCCAAGTTCTCCATGTTTTAGCAACTAAAATATCGCTCTTATTTTTTGCCAAATTATTTGTGTATGATAACGATAGAACATATAAAAACTGAAATTAGACAACTATCGTCCTTTCGTGAGTTAAACTAAGCTTCAGTTTGAGTTCAATCATAATCAGGCAGTCCTATTTTCCGAAAAAATGCTAATTGTGTTGAGAATCTAGAGGAGTAACTGAATTTACCTCACCGGGAAAGAAACCAGGATAAACACCATTCAACAGCAGAGGCTGGTCTGATGTCATTACTAGCCCCTTAAAAGGGGGATCACCCAAGGATGCACTAGAATGGTTCTCCATCTGCAAGTTATATGGCATCTCTATTTATCATTCTAATGTCAAGGAAAGCAAGTTTTACTTATATCGGTAACAGCAACCACATGAGATAATTGCATGACAGTCTGAAATGATTGTTTGACACCAACTCAAATCCCGATTAATTCATCTAGAAATTCAATGTTTAAGTTAAAAAGGTTACCCCCAGAAGCTTTCTGCCGTGCACATCATAAGGGCCAGGGTGGTACTGGATGCGCCCCTCAACTTCCTTTTGATCGTTGCCAAACGAAGGGGGAGATATCCCCAGATTGAGATCAAGGTTGTGAGCGTCACCTGCGCAAAAGAAAAAACATTCATCAATCAATCACAATTCGTATCGATTGAAGTTCACAAAACAACAATAAAACTATTTGAAAAATTGTGCTATCAGAAATTACCTCCATTGTTGGCCTCAGGGATCATTTCTCCTTCATATGAACTTGGTTCAAAGTTCGTGACCGCTTCCCTGCCATTGCATTTGATAGCTGCCTTGTCATAAGCCCTGGTTTCCAGAAAATCAAAAGGGAGACGTGTTGGATGGAACCCTAATGAGGTTGAGAAGGTAATAAATTCAGTGTCAGGTAGAGTGTAATTCATGATCATTAGGACCTTGCAGCTTCTACTTCACTGTCGAATAGCCCAAGATATATATACCTGCATGCAAGCATCGTAACCTCCATGATGTAAACACCACCATCCCCAATCATTTTCTTTTTCTTTTTTTGAACTATCTTCTTAGACTGTTTTCCCAAACAGGGAAAAAATTAAAACAACCGATTGAGGAACAATTTGTAATAGTTCTCGGTTCACATTGATGGGCACATAAAAACTTCTGTTATCTACTTCTAAAGCGAAATTGAATAAAAAAATGTTTAAAATCCATCAAATAGTTCCTCACTTTTTGCCGAGGAACTGCCCCATCCGAGCTTCCCACCGGCCGCATTTGTGCAGAGTCACTCCTCTATATTTCGAGCTCCCCCTAGAAAAACCTGTGCTCTGTCTGCGCAGTATGTGCACAAATTCTTCCTTGGTCAAGTTCTTCATCTGACAATCGAGTAAACTATGTTAAGTCCTACTATACTCGCAACTCAAAACATAAAACGATTTTGTCTCTCTTTTTTCCTATAAGACATAAGAATTATACCTGCTTTAAATCGTCATCGTAATCACTCAAATTGAAATTGATATCAGCATCAACCCCCCTAAACTTGATCGCAGCTCGATCATAGGCTCTGAATTTAAATAAAATCCAAAGTCAACCCACGGCATACTTATACTATGCACGTAAAATCTAAAATGATCGGATTTGAATGGATTGAGAAGTCTTGCAAAATTTTGAACAGAACAGAAAACAATCCAATCCATATGGGAAGAAATTTACCTAGCCGCGGCATGAGCAGTGTCGAATCCACCTGTAAAAGTCGAACAACCAAACTCGTCAAAGTTTTCCAAAAGTAGAATTTCAACTACAAAAAAATTTCCCCAATAAGTAGATTTAAAATCAGCCAAACAAAAGAAAAATCAAATCCATACCCAGATACACTTGTTTTCCACAATCCCTGTAACGAGCAAAAAAGGAGAAGAAAAAAGGGAAACCAAGAAAGAAAGAGTCAGTTCAGAGCAGAGATATTAATGGAAGTTCCACACAGAATCATCAATCACTTATACAACTACAAGAAAGAGGAAAATCAATTTTAGCAAAAGCAACACATCAAAATTCGAAAACTGAATCGTTCATTATCAGACAATAAAAAACAGTTTCAGACAATTTTTTTAAAAAAATCACTGACCAAATATGCGATTCCCATCTTCCAGTCCTCCGATAGAAGGTGACGCCTCTGTACTGCGAGCTCCGAGACCTCGGTCCTCTCCGGCTCTTCTTCGGCTGTTGTTGTTGCTGTGGCTGTGGTTGTGGCTGTGGCTGTGGCTGTGGCAGTGGCAGTGGCTGGTTCTGAATCATCCTCACCTCTCCGGAACCACTCTGGTCCACGAACCCTAGCTCGATCCAGTTCCTCCTCGAGCTCGACGACGACTGAGCCTGCCAGTCCTTGAAATCCCCGCTCCCTCCGCCGCCGGTCATCGGAAACAGTTCCTTCGTGACGGCGACGTCCGCTCCGCCTCCGACCTTCAGGATGTCGAAGTTGAAGGTGTAGACCTCGCTCCCGCCCGCGGCGGCGGCGCGTGCCGAGCACGACTCGTCGTCGCCGGCGCCGACGCTCGACGCGTCCGCATTGACGATAGACGAGTTTGAGGTCCCGGACTCGTCCATCTGCGTCCCCGAGCCCTCCGGCACCTTCTCGGCGAGCATGGCCGAGTCCTCGCCATCCTCGTCGCCATTGAAGCTCCGGTGAGCCGAATCGCCCGAGAGCACATTCAGATTGAGATCCAACATGGCTCTCTCACAATCTAACGCAACCAAAACAAAACAAAAAACAAAAAAAACTCCTCCGAAAAGCTAATTAGCTCGATCAATGGCCTCTCGACATCGATCGGATCACAGATTAGGTTATTCACAGAAACCAACGCGTGATCGGAGGTCAAAAATCAGCCCAAAAAAAAATCCCGAGCAAAACTAAAGAAGCTCAAAGGATCGAGTTCTTCTAGAAATGTCCTACGAAAAAGTAAAAAGACAAGAGAGCGAAACCAAAAGAACTCTCTCTGTTTTCTTCTCTGTTTCTCAGTCTTCTCCGACGTGTTTCAATCGGAGCAGAGAAGAAGAAAATCGGCGATCGCCAGAGGAAGAAGAAGAGGAGAGGTCAAACGGCGTCGTTTAGAGAGCGATCGCCGCGACGATGAGGAAGAGGTCGCATTCGTCGTTTAACTCGGCGAGGAGTTGAGGTTGAGCGGTCGGAGTGAAATCATCGCCGACTCACTCGGCGACAGACAGAGAAAGAAAAGGAAAGAAAAGAAAAGAGAGAGAACAAAGGAAGAAGAAATGAGATGGGACGTGTGAAGGATGGAATATATATACATACTACTAGCAACACACACATATATATATATATATATATGTATATATATAAATGATTTTGTATATTGTAAAACATTTTTGTGTGTGTTTTTTTTATTTTCTTTTATTAAATGATGTGGTCACTTGTTTAGTCGGTCACCGGTGGATTTGATAGTGGCAACAGATTTTTCCTAATTGCCACAAATGGTATAGTCTCGCACACGGGAAACACTCGTCCATATTTAACTATGTGCTTTAACTACAGTACAATTGAGTACTGACTGCTCTTGGTAATTTATTAAGCTAATTAATAATTATTATTGTTCGTTCTCTTCTTCTGCTTCCTTTTTTTTTTTAATTTCTCAATGTATTATATTATATTATGTTATATTATTATGTAACGCTTTATTTGGATTAATTTATGTATAAGTGACAAGACAACAAAATGGTACTCTATTTATATATTTTGTTTATGTTTCTTGAAGTAGTGGTCCATGGCCTTAAGGTGTGACTGCTCCTAAAAAATTATTAGTATATTGTAACAATTTTGATGGGATATTGAATGCAAAGTTAGAAATTCGTCACATCTATATTTTCTTTTTCTTTATTATCTCTTTGGCAGATTAATCATCACTCCTCTCCTATGTTGTATCTGAATAAATAATTTTATCAACTTCATGTGGAAGCAAAACTAGGGCTTTGCACAAGTGGTGAATATGAATTTTTTTTTTCCTAGTGGTTTAAAGACAAACTTACAATGTTAGATATAAATAATATATTCATGTTATTTCTCCATCTTCAAGTATCTTTTATGCTAGAGTTGTGTTTTTTTTAATATTATGACTTGTGAGCATGAGCAAGTCCTTAGCATGAAAATGAGCAAGTAAATTTGATTGTCAATTTTTCCTTCATTCGGTGTGAAAGTAACTATGCTTATAATTTTATATTATTATAAAAAAATCTATTATATAAAATAGTATTTTAAATGATACTAATGCTTCTTTTTTTTTTTTTTATCAAATTTAACATTGACATTAGTATTTATATTGAAGATGGTCTTATTTAACATGACAACATAATTCCCTCCCCCCCTTTTTTTTTTTGTTGGTTTCTTCATTTTTAAATGTCATATGTTTTGGCTTGAATTATTAAATTTGATAGTTGACCAATACAAATACGTTATGTCTTTGAGTAAAGTAGTGTCCGAAATGGGCAAGTGGTTAAAACTTGAAAGCCAACTTGTATTAAATGAATGATTTTATGTGCATGCTCAGTCATTCCTAGACTTTCCTTTGTAATATGTGCCTTGTTTGTTTGGAAAATTTCAAAATAATTTTTTAGTTTTACCAAAATTTTAATTTTGCCCTTGTGTTTTTCATAATTTTAAAATAACCCATTTGTTTGTTAAAAAGTGACTATAGTATACCTTCTACTTGGATTTTGGGCATTGAAATATTTGTTTGGTTACATTTCTTTTCTTATTCGTCTATCTATTCTACATGACGGTAAAATATATATATATATATATATATATATAGTGGTGTTGTAGATGAGGGTAAAATTTGTAGTTTATGTTATAATTCGATTACAAGGTATATAATAGACAAATTTCAACAAACAAAAGGATTATATCATAAATTATGAAAAATATAATGACAAAACTAAAATTTTGGTAAAATCTAGAGATTGTTTTAATTTTTTTCCTTTTTTATAAAAAAAATGATAATAATCAAACAAACATTTATGGACTGAAAGCGTAAACTTGAAATAGCAGGTGTTGTAATTATTCTCGATCATTCAAGCGTGACTCCACCAAAATAAAATTAAATAATATTACTAGTTAGAAACTTAGACATTATTGAAAAATGTAAAGTGCAAATATTTATATTTTAATATATCTATAAACCATACAATTTGACCCGTTTAAAAAATGCATAACGAATATATAATTTAACCCATTTAAAAAATTAATATTATAAGAAAATAAATACTTTTTAACTATATAATATTGATTTTATCTTTATATTTTTAATTTTGTTATAAATTAATAAGTAATTTCTTAATTTTTAAAAATTGCTATTTTGAAACATTGATAAAAATGATTAGATACCCCTTATTATTTGGCCTTTTAATTATCTTTAAGAAGCTTTATACATTTATATCGCACAAAATTGAAGCTCCAACGATAGTAAGATACGGTAGATCTACGTGGACAGAAGAAATATTGCCAGTGGACCCCACACATGTTGACCGATCAAAACATGTTTAACGTGATTGCTCAAAGATCAACGGTTGGGGTTTATCCACGGATATCAAATTCAGTACGAGTCTGAAGCTTTTCTTTACCAAACTACTAAAACGTATAAAAATGATTTGAAATTCCCCTAAAGTTATACATTTTTTTGTAGACTCGTTTATACTTCGTTCCACTTTTTCTTGTTTTCTTTTTTATTTTTTGGTATTGTTTTATTTTCATTCATGGTGCATGATTCTTCTCATCTTGCTTTTAAGAGACATCCGTACTTCTTAACCTACAAATCCTTAACAAACATTTTTCTCATGAAAAATTAATTCGAAAACTCAATATTCATTAATTTGTTTAGTTAGATGCGAATTAATAGAGAACTTCTTCAGTGGGTTTTTTTTTTTTTTGAAAAACAGTTCTGAACCGTCAGATTCACTTTTTTGGTGGGTCCTGCATCTTAAAAATTAAATCTGGCGGTCCAAAATTATTTCTCACTACAAAAAAAAACCACCAAAGAATTCCCCTAATTAATATTCTTAATCTCATCGGTGTCCCGGGAAACTTTAAACCAATAAAAACATACACAACTATATGCCTCTCTAGTCAGCTTTCACAGCACTTAATTAATTACAATTAATGTTTGCCAGAAATTCATTAATGTTTCTTTTCTCTGTTTACTCACTCATTCTTTTGTATTATTTACCAAATGATACCAGAGTTTCTAGGTGGCTTTTGGGGCAGAATAATAAAGTTACACAATCATTATGGGTTTGAATTCAAAGAATTTTTATGCTTGATCAGAAATAGTATTCTACGATGTTCCCAAAACAAAAATAATTACTTTGAAGATTTCAATTTTGAAAGGAAAAAAAAAAATCTTCTTTACTGTTTAATGAAAGTGGGTGTCGGATTCGAAGTTTGGATTTATGCAAACACAGCAAAATCATTCATATATATCTATGGTCCACTCTATAAATTTGAGTCATTGTCAATTGTCGTATATATACCACCAATTATTTGGTTTCTATATTTAGTTTTCTCAAAATGTTGGATCTAAAAGGAAATATATCCAACATAAGGTATCAGATATTTCACAAGACCACAAGTATCATTAATTTTTTTTTTTAAGTAACAAGAATGTATTCGCATTGACATGGTTGTGTGAAACCAAATTTTATCTTTATTGAATATTTAGGATTTTAGGCACCACTCATTATTTTGATTAATCTTTTATAACAATAGACTCAGAGAGTACTCAAGCTATCCTGCATGTACTGTAGTACTTTTAATATAATTTTCTTGTGTACTGTACTGTACTGTACTTGTAATTTATTTATTTATTATTTAGTTAAAAGAAATCAAAATATTATTCTTGAAAAGTAGGGGAAAAAAAAGCTTCAAACTTGCACCAACTTGCCAAACTATTCTTTTGGCTTTGATCTTGTGGAGTAAAAAAAATTAAATTAACAAAATTTTGTCTGAAAATGTTCCTTATTACCGAAATTCCTTCTTTTTGGGGGGCAAAATAGCAAATAAAGAGGTCGAATGTGTCTGGCTTTGTTAAATATTCTGGGAAATGACCAATATGCCCTTGCCGTCCAATAATTAAATCCCCGAGCAGGAACAAAACGTGCCTTTTGATTCTCTCTCTTTCATTGCCTTCTGAGTTCGGACAGAGAGTCTTGGCAGTTACGAATTCCTCCGTAATATGAAATGACCAAAGTACCCTTGTTCGAACGCAACTTTGCTCTACTAACTGATTTGGCGTACGCATGCCGGCAATCGTGGAGCACAGATTTCGAAGAGCACAAAATCGGAAATTGCATTACGTCCCTCAAGAATCTCACATTTCGTGTTTTTTTACCCCAGTTTGTAGCGTTTCAATCATTTTGGTCCTCATTGAACAAGTGAGGAAGTTATCTTGGATTTATTAGTATGGAACAAAATTTTTTTATTTTTATAAAGGATAGTTTGTGACCATTAAATTATGTTGTGACATTTACAATTTCCGATTATCTCCGACTATGGGATAAAATAAACAAACGGCATTTATTTTGCTATAAGGTCTTCAATAATGTTAAATGCTAGATGTTCGGTGGGAGCTTTTCTTTTTCCTTTTTTTTTTTAATATAAATGATAATTGTATGTTTACCATTATTGCAAAGGATGTCACATCGTTATGGCCAGTTATTTTGGAAATTTATCAAAATATATAACATCACTAGTTCTGCAATTTACCTTCTATTTAAAGCAAACATACAATTAGTTAATGTATCTCAAGAATGTTAAATGAGAAAGATTTAGCCGGATACGGTAATAAAAGACCTTAACGTTTGAGGTACACAGTGGTCAAAAATGCCCTTTTGAGATTAAAAGAATAAGAGGAAAATTTATCCAAAACTTTAAAACTTTTCATTTTTTATTATTTATATTTCAAGCAAATAGCCAACGTTTTCAAAAATTAAACATTAATCTATAAAAAAAATTAAGGATATAAAGGTAAATTTATAACATCATATAAGAATCATGCACTTAAATAAATAGTTATTTCTTTAATTTATAGAAATATTTTATTTTTTTAAAAGATTATTCTAAAAATGGCTATTTGGTCCGTAATTTTTTTTTTTTTGGTAATTAAATCTCAATACGATATTCACGCGATGACGTGAACTTTTATATATTTGTATGTTTGTATATTGTATATAAAGACTAGTATTACTAATGCTTTGGTAATTATGCATAGTCATCATATCTTAGAAATACTATAATATTTTAATCTTAGGAGTAGTGGAAGAAGCCAAGCTTTATGAGTTGCCGACAAATTAAAGAAAGGAAAAAAAAAAAAAAAGATTTAGGACACCCGAAAAAAAAAAAGGCAATGCGAAATAAAAATATTGCAAATCATTTTCCTTGTATTGCTGGCATTCCTCAATCCTCACTAATCACGACTTAAAATAGTTCTTCACTTCTTTGCAATAAGTAGCTTTTAAAATACAATACTTTTAGTTTCCTAGGACAAGAAGTTACCACGTTGATTTTTAAGGGAAAAAAATATAGTTGCTATTGAAAACATTGACTGTATGGTTATCTTTTTCAAGATATGCAGAATCCATTATTCTAAGAAGAACAAATGGTCATATCTTGTTCTTTCTTTCCATGGCAAACATCAAATATATCTAGTATTTTTTCAATTTGTCACTCATTGGTTGGTCTAATTTTTTGGCTGCCTTGACTTTCTTTGTTTTTACACCATTATATATAAAACGAACACACAAGATTGAAAGTGAAATCTAACATCATATACATGTGGGATAAAAGAACGCAAAAGAAACAAATAATTATGTGCCAAATAAGCACTATTACTAAGACCATGTTCCCACGATAAATAAGCTCTATTTTTTGGGTTTTTTTTTTTTTGGTTAGATTGATAAATGTTTGTACACAAATTTCCAGATTTTCATACCTATCCAAAAACACGTTTTTTGTTGTCGTTTGGCCATTCACATAGACCTAAATGACATTTCATCAAAGGGTTTCTTCAACACGTGCATTAAGAGATGTTTGGCCCTCCATAAATGTCATTTCTATATCACATAAACTGGCACCAAAGATCACTTTGTCGTTTTATCACAATATATGCATTAAAATATGCCTAGGTTCCATGATATATTGACACGTATTTGCTGAGAATATTATATGCACATGGAGTTTTTGTTGTTCTTGCTTAAAATGTCACGTTCAAACTTTATTATTGGATTCCATGGCAATGCTGGTTTTAGTCTTTGGTTGTGCAATCATGCGAATAATCACTAATGTGTTTACTTTGGTTATTTTTATTTTATTTTTTTCACATAACCAAAGCAATTTGCAATGCTTCAAATCTAGGCATTGTTTCATTACAACACTTTTGTGGCAATTACTGTGGGATAAGGCATATGACATCTTTTTAGGCCCCATCTTCAACCCACTTCATTTTATCAATTCTATAAATGGTCAAAAAAGCAAAATGAAAAAGATCCCCTCTCAAAAAAAAAAAATGTTAGTTAATAGTTATGTGGATGTTTGTCACAAAATTACTATTACTTTAAAAAACAAGTTGGATTAAAATAACAAGTCTCAATTAGAAGATTTTAGGTGTAAGCCATAATGTAGAGTTAATGGGGCTTGCTGAAACCAACCGGTATTATCATTAATCAAAGCTAGCTTTTATAGGGATATGCATTTTGCAGTGATATTCATTAATAATTTTGTTGGGTTAGGTTAGATTGAGCTTGTTTCTTTGACCTTTATTATTATTATTATTATTATTATTATTATTATTATTTATCTTTATCCCTCGCTTTAAATAACTGTTGAATTGAGTTTCCTGTCACTGATAAGATATTTTAGCTACCCTGATATTGGCAAACAATAAAATATTAAAATGGGTACTATATATTAAAGCCTGGTTATTTATTGTCGCTTGAAGAGGTTTTCTGAAATAATAAATCACCGAAGCACTTTGGTGTAAACTTCAAGTTTATAAAGTGTCAAATATGGAATTTTAATTACACATAGCTTCTTTCATGACTTATGATATTGATGTGAATTTTGCACATTATAAAGGTGAAGAGTGAACACTCATAGTGTTCACTTTATAGTTTTCCAACTTTATTATTATATAAAAAAAAAAATCTGACCATAAATAAGCATTCAAGACGACCTACACGTGGCAGTAAAGGCACAAAGAAAAAAGAGCAAGAAATTAAAAGCAAAGGACAGAGAAAATAATGCTTTTCTTATGTTAAGTCATACACATAGCAATTAGTACCTTCCTATTAGGGTAATCCTTTTACCTTAAAAATCTTTTGGTTAACTTACATTCCAATTATGGTAATATCGACCAACCACTATGAATGTGACTTTTCCACCGGCATTAGCCGGTTGTTCAACTTCAGCTCCAATAAGTCAGTCGTCCAGCCAACCGTAGACCGACGCGTGTCTTTCTGGAAACGCCTCACCACGGCCTAACTTTTGTGTGGTCAATGTCTCGCTGATGTTATATTGATCCTATCTGACGGTTCAGGTTTCTCCTAAAGTCCTATAAACTAGGAAACTGTGGGATATTTTCAGAGAAAAATATATTTTTAAGGTCTAGTTGAGAAGAAAAGATAGAAATGTGTTTTTTATTTATTTATTTATTTATTATTATTATTTTTGGATGGTATATGTAACAGTAATATGATATGAAAACAAAACTTCAGTAGTTCAGTTTATGAATGGAACAAGTCCGGTAACACAGTTATTATTATTATTATTATTATTTTGGTTTATTAAGGATTTAGATATTTTTTATTTTTTTAATTAAATTATCAAAGTTTCACTTAATTAGTGAAGAAAATTGTAGTGAAGACTTAATTTCTAACCCTTTATTTGGGGTAGTCATTACTTATTTGTTTCTGTTCAGATTGTTTGACCAATTTATTTTTGTTATTTGAGAAAAATAAATTAAGACATTTAGATGGCTTACAATAGTAACAAAATGATCCATTGATTGTTTGAGTAAACCATAATTGGTTTATTTAGCACTATTCGAAAATATGTCCACAATAGTTTACTATTAAAAGTCAAAATGATTTTGAATAATGTTAAATCATCTAAATAATTTATCAAATAATTTACAACTCATTACAAACCATTTGAAGGTATTAAGAATAACTACAAACCTTTTTTTTTTTTGGGCTAAATTTGGATGAGCTCAAAATGATCCATTTTGATCATTTCTCAAAATGGAATGAGTCATCTAAATGGTGGATGCAAACATGCATAACACATAATTTAAATAAATACGCAATCTTTTGAAAAATATAACAAAATATACAAGTAATCCAATTATTTATATAGTAGTCATTTATTGTAATTGATTGAGTGGTGAAAATCATGTGCAAATAATTAATGAATTGACTAGTTACTAATTACTTAAAACCTTAGGTGTTTATTTTTATTGTTGTGTAAATTTTAAGTATTTTCTTAATTGTAAATTAGTGTGAGTGATATTTTATGCAGTTTAGTTCTTTATTGATTGTATTGAGTGAGTGCTATTTGATTAATTATCAATTCATAAGCTAGATATTTAAAGCATTCGCTTAAAAATAGCTAAACGCGAGACTGACTGTTAGCTCTTTTTTCTACACTCATAGTTGAAAGAAAAATGGCTAAGAGCATTTCATGTAGCAAGGTTATGATATAACTAAAGCAGTTCATAGAATGTAGATTGTTTTGAAAATTTAATAAGTGAAAAAAAAGAAATGAAAAAAAAACACATAGGGCTATAGATGGGGTCTCGTGGCCTTAGGAACTAGTGCTAAAATATATCTAGATGGGTCCTATTACGCTTAGGGAAATACCTCATTCACACTTGGTGCAATAATATATATGTATTATGTAATGCCTAATGCGGTTTTGTTGCAATAATAATAAAAAACCACAGTAGCAACTTAAAGGAGAGGTTTTTATAGCTCATATGAACTATGAAGATGGGTATTTTCTTGTATAAATGTATTTCAAAACAATAATAATAATAATAATAATAATGAGGTTGATTAATGGTGGACAAATACATAAAAAGCATCTGTAAAAATACAAAATAGTACATGTATATTTACCTCGTAGAAATACATACATAATTTATAGTTAAATGACATAAATTTAGAATTCATTTGACAAAATATCCACAACTTTTATTGTTAAATGAATAATCTATTTTCTGTGTATATATTATTTATCATGATTAGTATGCAAAATATAATATGGATATAAATGTAACTCATCAGTCATCACAGGACTAAGGACAATAATAGTGCAAAAAAAAAAAAAAAACAACAACAACACACACGCACAACACACTTCATGGCATGAGTAAAAATCTTCTTCTTATTATTAATTTTTTTGCTACTAAAAAATCTTCTTAATTAACCATGATACAGTACACTAAAAAACACCATCAATCAACCTGGAAAGGCCAAGACTAATCATATAAGATCATAAGAGTAATTAAAAAAAAAAAAAACGAAACAAAAGGAATCTTTTAAGGAGAGGACGTTTTGCTTTTGTTTGGTATATTTGCTATTCGTAATAGGATTGCTATAAATAATTATAAACAATTCATAAGAAATATATATATATATATATATAAATGTATATTATAAAGTAGATGTCTAGATGAAGAAGGAATAAGAGGAGAGGCAGGAAGTTACATTTGTTGTGGTGTCTCCTTTCACTGTGAATCGATTGCTTATATATATTTTTATTTATTATTTATTTGGCAAAAAATTATTTATTATTGTTATTGTTATTGTCAAGATTGAGCAAGATCTCCTTGCGCTTGGCAATATCATATTCCGTCGCCAAAACAGACTCATGTACCGCCACTCTCCTGATCGGCGCGTGCCATAGAAAATAGAGTCAAAATTCAGAGCCGGAGAAGTGTAACGACGAGTGTTACACACGCGCTATCAATTGCGAGTGTTCTTGTTACTTTGCCCTTTCCGACTCCAATAGGATATCATTGTATTTCCCTGTTTCCCATAAGAGATTCACAAGTTAATATGCGTCTTCAATAAAATAATAAAATAAAAATAAATTATTATATATATATATATATATATATATGTTTAGCCGATAATTCGATATCCAGCTGTGCCTTTGAAATTAATTACTACAAAAAATGTGTTTACATTTTCTCTTATCCACATATATCGGATATATCTATGTTTTTTAAATTATTTTATTTATTTTTCCTACCCTGTTTGGAATATTGTAGTATGGTGTATGGACTACCCATTAATTTTTATTATGTAGTAATTAATTTTAGTTTTAAAAGCTTAAGCCGGCTTTTTCTTTTTAAATAGAGTACTCAAATTTTTTGAGTTCATAAAATTAAAAACTGGTAAAAGAATATTATTTTTAACAATTCAAAACATAAGTATTATTTAAAACTAAACTTTGAAAACAAATACTAGTTACAATTTTTTCTTAATTTTATTTAGCTATTATTGTTGTTTATTTTAAATATTAAGGCTCCCATAATTATAATATATTTTTCGTAAGCCGTTCAACAAAAATCAATAAATTATAATTTTTTCTTGATAGTAAATTATAATTATGTTCCACTTGAATTTATTATGTCAATTCTTTATACAGACCATCCGGAACTAAAAATATATAAAATTAAACCGTGAGAGGTAAAGTTTAATATTCACGTAAAATTTATCAAAAAACAAAATAATCAAATTATGCAAGTGGTGAAGTCAAATCTAATGTTCTTAAATTAATGTTTTTGTTATTGTGCGCTCTTGTTATGCAATTATATATCAAAGACATATGCAATATTGAGAACTCCGATTTAAATAACAACCGATTTAGTTTCACACGCTCACTAATACAAGCACATTAGACAAAGTGGGCATTATAAACCAAAAAAAAAAAAAAATCGTGGAAGCCGTTTCATATATATATATATACATTATACGGATAAATTAAATTAAAAGATGAAAAATTAATATTTGAAAAAAAAAATAGTAGAGTTAGGGTTTCCTTTTATATGTGAGTGTATTGTCGGCATAGGGTGTACGAGGTTTACTCCTAGGGAGACGTGGACGCTTCTTCTCCATTCATGGAAAGTCTCTTCTCATAATATCTTATTATTTTCCTTTTTCAACTACTTTGTTTTTCCATTGTTTTTTTTTTATTACTTTTCTTTCCATTTCTTCCCACTGCAATTATTGGTTTAGTTTCAAGGGATATCATTTGATTTTTTATTTTTTATTTTTGGATTTAAGATTGTTTATTTGTAATTTAGAATAAATTAAAGAGAAAAAAAATCCAATAAAAGCGTACAAGTCTTTGCCCATTTCGCTATTGCGTAGAGGGTTAGGCTGATCTGGCGGGGTTGATTAACTAGATTGCGACAGATTAGTGAGTCTAGTAATTAACAAGGTTTGGTATTTAGGCTAAGTAATTAAATCATGCAACATCACTGGCGACGTTATTCTTTCGTTTTTTTTTTTAATATATTATATTTGAACCTTTAATACAACGGTGTGATGACTAATTAATCTTATCTTTTATCACATAAAATGTCTACGGACCGTAGGTAATAGCATGAGGTATAATTAATCTGATCTTTCAATATATAAAATATGTTTTCTGGACCATAGTAATTATATTGACATACACAAGATGTATCACATATGGCGGAGTTTTAGGTAAAATTAGAAGAAAGGGAATATTTGGGATACATTATCATATGGTTTTTTTTTTTTTTTATAGAGGTAAGGAAAAGGCACAATCTGATTAAGATAAGGCCAAAAGGTATTTTATTTTTTGGAAATATATTTTACTGTGACTTTGTTTTGCATCACCTAAAATCTGACAATCATAATTGTTTATTAATTCGTTCATTTACTTTGTAGATACTAAATAATAATAAGTTTGCTCAATATGCCATTCAGTTACATTTCTTATACACCAATATCTTAGCAAACTGTTTTCCAAGATATGTGATTAAAGTTGAGAATCTTATTATTGATATTTGTTTATGTCTTAAGAAAGATTGGGTCACAATCGCCAGAGATGTAAATTTTAGGTTACTATACTTTAAGGGACCTTGTTGAAAAGCATTCACATGAATCACACCAGACATGTAACATCAAGACCACAATATGTGAGTCACTTTTCTTATACAATTGAAAAGATCATTCAAGCATAAAATATTATTACTCTTTGTCTAAAGAAAAAAAAAGCTGACTCCAAAACTTATCCATTGGAGAAGAAAATAAAAAACAAACAGAAGAATAAAAGGCGAATTTGGCAATAAATTAATCATACACAGGTGAGCAATAGAACTTTGATTCCAAAGAGGGCTTACATAAACAGTTTTTCATGGGAAAGTCTCAAATACATGGAACATTTATTTTTGGTTTCCAACATGTTTTTCATTAAAAAGAAAACAATAACTATGTGATTTCTTTCCACTTGTATTCATTGAAGAATAAAAATCGACGTGTTGCCAAAACTATGCTTTGTTACTATAAATACACCAATCTGTTTTTATCAAATAGGCAATCCAATGGCCAAATGTTACTGGTTCTTTTTTAAGGGCATATCCTAAAGATAGAGTGGGGAAATATTCAAAATTTATACAACAACAATAATAAATATCCAAATTTTTTAAGTAAATGAGTAACTAACAAATTCGTTAATTGCTTGCATATATGATTTTAACCACTAAGTCAATTACTACAAATTATCATTATGTAAGTGCTTGAATCACTTGGATATTTTATATATATAAAAAAAAAATTACTTGGATATTTTGATATAATTCAAAAGTTTGGATATCTATTTAAATTAATTGTCAAAAATTTAGTATTCACTATAGTTCCTCTATCCTAAATTGGATACCACATGAAGATTTGCATCTGAAAACTTTGAATTGAAAAAAAAAAAAAAGCATTTGCAGAAATTGTTGGACTAACATCCAAGAATGTACTAATGTATCACAATAATATCAGCCAAATCTCTATAATGTATTAGTAGCCCCAAAAAGAAAAAAAAAATTCCCTACCATGTATTATACATGTTTATTTATAAGTTGGGCTATATATTCCGCTCCAAATGGTGCAAAAAAACCAATAAACTTAAATTCAACTGTTTGATTATGGCCACCAGGTACAATGCATTAGAATAATCCCAAACGGTTTCATGTATGATCATGATCAATTTTTTTCCTTTGTCTAGTCCCACTAGAAAAATTAATCAAAAAATTATTAAATCATAAAATATTTCAAGATTAAGATGCAAAGTATATATAAATACTATAAGGCAAGCACGCCAAGTTGTGTGGCCTGAATAAGAATATAATCCATACTTAATCTTTTGTTTAGTATTGGCCATGTTAATGTTTCTGTGCTTATATAAGTGGATGATCAATTCAAGAGGCATATCAGAGCAAGTTGGCATTGTTTATTGCTTCAAAATTTAGGCTGCTGATCCTGATTTAGTGGATGGACTCATATTATTTCAAAGTTTTTTTTTTTTAATTGTTTATATTTATTATTGTTTTTATTTTCAACGACAAACACAAGAACAGCTATACAAACGATATATAATAATGTGTAACATCGATATTATAATGAGAGACAGTCACCTAATTTGTTCTAAAGAAATGCTAAAAAGAAGTAAAAGGCTACATTAGATAAAGGAAAGAAACCTTAAAAGCCAGAGCAATCTTTGGCTTCTTCTTCTAAATTATTTTTTTATCTTTTCTTGATTAAGAAACCCAATAATCCAGAACCTAGTCTATTACTACTTTATTATGCTTTCCTCGGCTATGAAACAAGCACTAATGTTTCAGGTAGTTTATTTAAAACCATGTTGCAGATTGGGAGGGAAAAAAAAAATACCTCCCTTGGTTCCTACTATAAAAGGGAAAAAAAGATTAATTAAAACATTAAAATATGCAAAAGTTACTGTTGAATCTTGATGGAGTAGATGCTAAGAAACAGTATACTAAAAAGATCTGACTTTAAAAAATCAGATAATAATCTTAAAAAGTTGTATAGAGATATGCTGTGTAAGATGGCACTATTCAACTCGTAAAATTATTAATATTTGTACCATATTTGTATGATGTTTTTTTTTTTTTTTTTCAATGGGGTTTTTGAGTAATCAAAAATCATGTGACCTAGGAATAGATTATATCATATAACATGTGTATCAAGTAAGGGATATGTCTCCCTTACATATACAGCTTAAAGCAAATACATAATCAATGATATGATAAGAGACCCTTTCAACGTGCTTCACCTGGGAATTTGGATTCCCTGTAATCAAAATCCATTCGCATTCATAAAAGCCCTCTATTAATATATATATATATATATATATATAATACATACTTAAATAATATGCACCATGACCAACAAAAGAAAAATGACAAAAAGATGTCCAACCAAGTCACACCAAATTACAAATCAATGAACAACCAAACATGTGAATGAATGGATTATTTAAAATATGGATACAATGTAATATCTTGTTAGTACCATTCAACAAAATTTTGGCACCCCAAAAAATCAGTGTCCTCATTTTAAGATCACACCATTCACTACCACCACAACTCTTAGTGTGAACTCTGAACTGTGCCTTTTTCTCTTATTTGGCTTCAAGCTGTTCTCATGAGTAATGCTACACAACCAAAAAAATTTGACCTGAATAATGTGGCAATCACTTGTTAGCTATAACACATGCACTTATTTTTTGTTCTATCCAATAAACATCTTACACATTATTCTTACTAGCTTTTTCTGCCAAAACTTATGATCATTTAGAATTGCTCTGTTCTCAATGTTTTTTTTTTTTTTTTTTTGGGGTGGTTTTGTTTTTGGGATTCTTCGTAGGGCCAATCCTAGTTCATAGAAATGAGTTGGCCTCTATGCTTTTCTTACCTTTTGTCGGACAATTAAGAAGAAAGTTAATACTAACCCATCTTTACCTTTTTTCTAAGAGAACGAGGATTGGCTTAACCCAATCTCAACTCCCAATAAGAGTGACAATAAGTGCATTAGCTTTCTTTACCATAATACCCAAAAAAACAAAAGAAAGAGAGTCCAAAAAAAAAAAATTAATAATATAATAATGAAAGGAAACACTAACAAGGATTGAAAACCAAAGTTAAACAGACAATTTTGATAATGAAAAGTAGCTTAGCAGGCAGTTTATTCTGTCTCTAGATTTACTTTACATGCTATTGATAGGCCCTCTTTGAGTTACTCTTTTGCATCATTTGTTGTTAGACGCCTTTTCTTAATTATTATTATTGTTTATGTGCTTAGGGACTTGACTTCTGCAGTTAAAGACAGTATCTTAGTTAAGCCGTCCACTAATTTTCATAATTATATTCCACTCCAAGAAAAACATGCTGATAATTTATTGAGATAGGCTTAAAAGTACTAACTAATGAATTGCCTTTGTCTATGGGCTTGACCAACAGGCCTCAGAAGTCCAGGTCAATGTGGAGCCTAATCTGATATTCACATGCTTGTGAGTGGACTCAAACAATATCATCACAATAATGGAAGCTATCTTATAGTACCATGGGTCAAAACTCAAATGTAGAGAAAAATCGAATGTGGAATGATATGGGCTATAGTTTGATATTTCAAACCTTCACAATCAATTTTTAGAGCAGCTAATAAGACGTCTCAGGATTCAGAAATAACATACAAGCACGTTGAGAAAAGAATAGAAGGATTATCATGGTTTATGTGGCATAATAAAATTATAAATGGAAACTACTATTACTCAGTTAGCAGTATTTTTGTCTTATAATTAGAAGCCGTGAATGATATGACCTGTGTATTTAGATTTAGAACATCAAAAGCATCTGTGGTATGATATAACCTTCTTACACTAGTCTGTACAAACTACAAAAGATAAGAGTCAATTCCTGTTTCATCAGATTTGTTGAAAATTCATCTCATGCGCCAATTACAAGAACAGAATCCAAAACAATAGTGATCTAGGAAATTTCAAAACCTGATTTAGAAATCTCAGGAAGTCTTGGCTTGCTTTGGGAAAGATTGAGGCCCGTTAGATTCGAATTATGGCGGTCTCACGTCTTCAGGAAATTTTTCATGGAAAAGCACAGCACAAAATGAGTCCAACTTCCTCATAAAGCAATGCAAGATGGTTGATGGTTGAGCGATGTAGCTTCCCATACTGATCACTGCAAACCTTTCCCGTCAAAATTTATGATGTCGCTGTGGCCTGCATTTTTAACATGATTCAATCAAATTGCAAAATAAATTAAAATTATATACGAAGTTAGTAATGATTCAAAGTTCACATGAGTAGATAAACAACTGATTGATCCACGTAATCCAAATCTTGTGGATATCTAGATTCAACAAACAACAATTCTGTCAGACAAACCATGAGCGTGAATTCTGTTTATCTCCGCTCCTTTCAGTTCGGTTCCTGAATCATTTAGAAATGCAATTCCAGCTGATGTTATGTTGAACGGGAAAGCCAGAGGAGGCGACATGGGAGCCTTTGCCAGCTTGATAAATCTCTGTCCTGCGAGGATAAGAAAATTAGAAATCAGCAAACTACAATTTTTATTAAGGCACCATCAACAACCATGGCATTCACAAATACAATTTATAGCCACATTATGTATGGGACGGTCAATAGTTAGCCATGTTATGTACATCCACATGCTCGTTTGTGCTTACCTGAAACAAACAAAAATTAAAGGAAAAAGTATCAACTTGTCCAGTCACCGACAAAATACTATGTATTGTTGTTGCAGAAACAATAGTTGGGGAAAAGAAGTGACAAAGGCGACGAAAAAGTAGTCCCAGCTAAGAGAAAAAAATTGCCACCCAACAAAAATACCTTGTGCATACAATACATAAAAATATCGGAGACATATCTTGGCAAGTGAGAGCATGCCACAACTGTAAAAAAATTGATTTAGGCAAGAGAAACCATCAAAGTAAACCTATTTTAGCTTCAAGCACAAGACGAATGGTAACCGAATGAGCCCAATTAATCCCCAAAGCAGCAACAAGATGAGAATCATATCCTGCGGTATCCTCTGCTCTCTGTGCTGAATTAAATAAACGGAGTGCATTTTATAATTTTGGGCATAAGCTTTTCATAATCGGAATGCTACGAACTTACCTTGGAAAGAATACTGGCAGCCCTCATCACGGCTTTGAGATCTGACTTGATTCGTGACTACAATAGGGATTCGTGAAATTTCAGCAAGTGATCTAGATTAGAAGGGGACAAAAAGAAGCTACATCACTTAAGCAGTATAAGGAATCACCAATAGCTCATAAGTTCGACATTTCCAAAACAAAGAAATGGGATTCTCACTTGATAAAAGAAATATGCCAGCCTAACAAATTTTGTCTCTGAGTCCCGTGTCCATAGTCCCTGCAAAATGATAATCAGCATTCAACAATAAGCTAATATAAGTAGGCTAAACAAACAATCTCACACTGCAATTTATTACTATCCACAAAAAAGTGAAAGCTAGTAATAAATAAGAGAAGAGATGTACTTATGAAACCACTAATTGAAAGTTTGACTAGAAGATGACGAAACAGAGAGACGGTTATACTAAATCTTATCATTCGCTTTGACATAAGGTGTCAAATAAGTTGAGGTTTCTAACAGCTTCAAAGTCAATGAATTACTCTTCACTGTTACTCTAGTGTTAGACATCATTATTTTAAGGGACTAAGATTGCAAGTGTAACTTGTGTTTGAATTATTATTCTCAAACAACAGGAGACATGTACTAGAAAAAACATCACAAACTCACCCTGAAATAACAGCAGCCATGCTGTCAATGACTACCAACTTCACGTGTTGCTGAAGAAGTGAAGCCTTGATTTGTTGCAAACTGAGGACATATCAGATAATAAACAATCAACTAAACTGTTCAGAGTATCATGAGATGAATAAACAAGACACTAGAATACAATTCAGATATTTAGAAAGAGTTCATAAACGAAAGTAAGCAGTCCATGTTTCACAATGGCAGATGGGTTCATATATTCGCATAAAGTTTTATCCGTACTTTCTAAGTCTTACTTTCAATCATACCTCTCAGTAAATTTCGAAAGTGAATTCGGACGCAAAACTAGGATTCTGCCTGCCATCTACATTGCATACAGAAAATAATGCCTTAGCATCTAAAACTGATTCTTTGACTATTGAATTTGAACAATATTGATAAATAAATATACATTTACAGACCTCCTGTGCCAGTCCTTTCATGTTAAATATGTCAGGGAAACTTTCAACTCCAATTTCAATCATCCTGAGGAAAGAATCATAATTTAAGCAAAGTATACAAAAACATTTCCATAACTCATGTCATTAAGTTTGTTCCATGTACCTTCTCGAACTAAATTTGGACTCAACATCAATATAGATTACACGACCATTTAACCCTCCATAAGCCGCTGGCAATGAGGCCAACATTGCGAGCTTCATACAAAACTGCAAGTTGGCATAAAAGCAAAAAAGATACTATTCAAATATATGTCATTCAATGACGCCTCTCCGAGAATAATTCTTCATCCCAAACGATCAATTTCCAAAATTATTGAACTCAAACACAAGATAATATCCTGTCAATAATGGAAGTTTCCGACCTAGTCCTTAAAGCAAGATTGCTCATGGCTTCAATCTTACGGTACACACAAGTTAAAACCCAACCAAAGAAACAAACAATGCACTATTATCACCCAATTTGTTCATACAACCAACTTCTCGAAAATGAACTCGAAAAACTGACTTTGATAGAACCAATTTGACCTGCGTTTTCCCGATTCCAGCGGGGCCAACGAGCTCCGTCAAAACACCGAACGGAATTCCGCCGCATAAAGCCTCATCTAGCCCCTTAAGGCCCGTGGGAAGATGACCGCCGTGGTCCTCCTTCTCTGCCCTCTGCTCCATTAGAGATAGTGCCTACAAAAACCAAACCCTAAGCATCACAATTCCAAAATAAAATAAAAAAAAAAAAAAAAAACTCTTCTTTTTCCCTGTTTGGCTTACAGTTTGGTACGGAGGGCAAGCGATTGCGCTGATGCGAGCTATGGCGGACGAAACTTCCGCCATTCCAACATCCAGCAACTGCATGAGCTCGAATTCGGTTAGGGTTAGGGCTTCCTGGTAAGAGAAGAAACAAGAAAAGGAGGCAAATTTCGTGAACACCTCTGTGCAAACAAACCCTAGGTTTGGGCGGTGATTAGGTTTGGGCTTAGGGTTGATGATTCGTATGGAATGGAATTGAAGTACCTTGGCGGTGGTTATGTTGCGGGCAGCGAAGACGTTGGACATTGATTTTGGCAAACCCATCTCGTTGATGAGCTTGTCCGCCATTGTTGCTCTTGTGAGAGCTTTTTTCCCGCCAAAATGACAGAGCACCCAAACGGTAAATACTACATTCTTTGCCGGTGGATGTTACAAATTCTCACATTTTTACCCCTGAATTATGGAGAATTGAATTCTTTACCTGATTTTTAAAATGTTCTTAAATTGATCCCGAATCTCTATCTATCACTAATTTGTCAGATTTTTAAAGAGTTTACAATGAAATGGCGGATGGCCTAGTAAGTTCTCCCTCTTTAGTGTGTTTTTTTAAACGATTTTAGATTTTTAATGAACTCTTATCTTCTTTTTTTTTTTTTCACCGAAATCCTAATGGAGAAGTTCTCTAACACCGAAAACTCGTTGGAGAAGTCCTCTTTTCCAAAAAAAAAAAAAAAAAAAAAAATGGAGAAGTTCTCTAACTTTAGAATTTGTTTATCTAAAATGTCTATAATTTTTGTTTTTAACTGAATGATCTTTGTTTTTTTTCTACAAAAATAGTCCATCTTTATTTATATAGACAGTTTACGATGCTAATAAAACCTGGCTATTCATTTAAAAACGACATTTTCATAAATATGATATAATTTCTCTTGTTATTTGACCTCTCCGCAAGTTAGCATAACATGCTTTTGAATATTAATAAATTAGAATTTTATGTGTGATTTATAAAGCTAATTCTTCTAGAAGTTATATTAAACCATTTAGCACACGGGATCGACATGTAGTGGAAACTTCCTTAGAAGAACAAGACAGCAACAACATTTTTGGTGCTGAATTTTAGTCTAATTAATTTCACTCTTTTCTACATGTCCTTGCACATAATATAAGCACATATTTATTTACTTACACATAAAAATAATATGTATGATTCTAAGGGCCAGTTTGGCATTACTTTTGGATGCTGCTTTTATATTATAAAAGAATCTAAAGCAGCTATAGGCGTTTGGTAAACCTGCTTCTTAAAGAAGCAGGTAACCGTTTCTGCTTTTACGTAGTATAATTTGAGAAGCAGGTTAAAGGCTGCTTTTCTGTAACCGAAACTGCTTCTCCAATTTAAATTACTAAAATATTCTTAATTAACTACCCATATTCCATTAAATAATTTTCTAAAATTATTATTTGGTAATTTTACATACCCACACTATTTTAACAGCAGTTTTAAAAATAAAATAACCAAACACCCTACGTGCTTATAACTTCAGTAGCTTCTTTCATCAGCACAGTTTGAAGCACTTCTTTTATAAGCACAGCAATGCCAAACTGGCACTAAATGCAAAAACAGTTTTAAGGCCATGATGGACATGTAAACATGAGGGAAAAAATGATGGTAATATAATGTTTATCATGAATTTGTTGATCATGTTGTGATATAAAAATATAGAAAATTTCAAAAAAATAATCATTTTTTAAAAGGATAATTTTAAAAAAAAACAACAGTTAATGTTTTAACATTTTAAAAAATAATCATCTACAAATTTTATTATACTTAATAAGAAATTCATTACAATAAATTTTATATATAATTTTATTATGTTAATTTTTTTTTCAATGGACTTGTTTTGTTTTTTAATAATTAGAAGCTTGATTAACATATTTTCCGAGTGATTTCTCTCTCAAGTATCTATCAGCTCTCACGAAGCCGCCAAAAGTAACCCTTTTTTCTTTTCGGCTACAAAAATCAACGTTTTCTTGCTTTTCTCAAACATAGCGACACCACGATTATCATATATTAAAGTAATGGAAAATCATAAACTTTGAGCATAGAAAAATAGACATAAAGTTTCGGCCGGTTTATGGGAGGCAAAGCAACTGAGAGGAAGCTGACAAATAAATAATAATAATTAATGAATTATAAATGTATATATTATAAATAATATGCTTGCTTGCTTTACCTAATCTTATCTCTTGGTTAAATGCATATGGCTTTGTTTTCTTTTTTCTTTTTTTGCTAAGAGGTTAAATGCATATACAAAGTAATAACAACACAGAATATTCAGTGTTTTGAACTGATTCATTAGTACATCTTAAATGGAAAAAGTATACTTTGAGGGAACAAGTTCTAGAGGGAAAATTCAGACACTCAAATTAAAATTTATACATTTGAAGATTTTGATGATTTAAGTTAAAGAAAATATTTAACTTTTAGTCATTTTTAGGTTTATATTTCAAGAATTTAACCATAATTTTACTAAAGTAAGAAATTAGTCATTTTAATCACGTAACAAAATAATTCGTGAACATTTAAAAAAAAAATTATGAAACTATAGCGTGATACCAATGAAAAATAAAATTTAAAAACTTATAAAAATCATTAATAAGATGAGAGGCTTTTAAAAATTATCCATTTTTACTAACTATTTATTTTTTTAAAATTGACTAATTATTTTTAAAGACATTAAAATTTCATACATTAATGACTAGATGAGATTTTTGTCTACAATTCAGATAACAATACTATAATAAGCCTTGGTAGTTGGTATTACTTAAATTATAATCCAACAAAATTATTGGTCAATATATCTTCCTAGTTGACACGAAGGATATTGAAGCACGTGGTGGCGGGAGCGAAACACATACATCTCTAATGCCTCTTTGCGTTGTCTGAAAGAGTTAAATCGTTGATGACCTGTTTGGTCCCTCTATTATTTTATAAATATCACTTTGATCTTTTTGTTTTCAATTTAGACAATCGAATTCATCATTTATTTATTTTGTATCAATTAAGTCTTTACCCCTTGTTTGGGATGGCCATTCCATCCCATTCCAAATGGTTTGAAAATGGTTTGAAAATTGGTTAGAAAAAAGAGTAGAATGGTTTGACTTTGTGAATTTTGAGGTGATATAAGTGGTTGAGATTTAAAGATATTGTATAAAGATTTAGAAAGTTAAAAAAAATATTGAAAAAAAATGAAATGGAATAGAATTGTTTGGAGGATTAGAAAGTTGAAAAAATGGAATATAATGGAATGGATAGGATGAGTTGCCTGAACGGGGAGTTAGAATGGTTTGAAAATGGTTTGTAAAAATGATGTAAGAATGGTTTGACTTTGCTAATTTCGAGGTAGTATGAATGGTTGAGATTTAAAGATATTGTATAGGGAATTGAAAAGTAAAAAAAAAAAATGGAATGGAATGGAATGGTTTAGAGGTAGAAATGAGCAAATTTTCGGTTTATGAAGTTTTCTTATCCGGAAAAGGAGTGATTAGCTCCAATCCTCCCCGAAGACTCAGCCTAGTCTTTTTATGTAGATTAAGTGAGATTGTGGACAAGTTGCGATCGCGGAAAGTTTGAAGAGTAGATGGGTTGGGCAGCAGGCAACTGCTACAAACGCTTTGGGCGGCTAGTAGTCAGTTGCTGAGGGGGCCGAGCGATTACCGACCGCCCATGTCAGTTGTTGGGTGGCCCGACTGGCTTCCAGCCGTCCCTGCTGATCGTTGGATGGTTTGGGCAGTTGCTATCCACCTAGGCTAGTTGCCGTGTGCTTCGAGCAGTTGCCAGTCACCTTATCTGATCGTTAGGTGCCTCCTTGCCTTGAGCTTCTCTGACGGGATTGGGCATTGCCATCTAGCGAAATTGGGTCCTTTGGCCCTAAGTGAAATTTGGGCCCAACATTAGCCCCTTACGTTCCGTGTAGCGCTTGTCGTGCTAAGGAAACTAAGCATGGAGTTGTTTTTTTTTTTTTTTTTTGCTCGTCTGGCTTGGTGGCTGCGTGTCTGGCTATTTGGTTGGCAGACCGATCGTTTGTTCAGCTGGTTGTCCGACTGCCTGATCGGCTGCCCGTTGCTTGTTTGGCTACCTGGTTGCTTTTCGAACTTTTTTTTTTTGTGTGCATTTAGGTAGGTATTTTGATGACATATCTCGCCAGGTCTTTTGAGTGCCTATTGTGGTAGGTCTTTTTTGGGTACCTATATTGTTTGAATGTTTTTTTGTGCCTATCTTAGTAGGATTTTTTTTTTTTGGGTGCCTATCTTGGTATGGATTTTTAGGTACCTATATTGGTAGGGTTTTTTTTTCAATTTTTTTTTACATAAATAGCCATATTTTTATATATGTTTTTAACAATTAGCCTATGTTTGCTTTTATTAGCAAAATAGCCATACATTTGCGTCTAGATTTTTGAGACTGCAGTCATTAGTTTTTTTAATTCTGTTTTAATTGTTTGTCGCATACAATATTGTCTAAAATTTTGTGTCTCTAGTCATGAAATTTGTGACTTCTTTGACTGCATATTTTTTTGCTATTTATAAGATATATTTTTATTTAGTAATAAGTTTTATGAAATTGGTTGTATAGGCAATCATTTATTTGTGAGTTGGTTATTTTGTTAATTGATGTTTAAATTTTTTATTGTGTTTATTTCAAATTTTTTGAAATTTTGTGACTATAGTCACAAATTTTATGACTGTGTATTTTATTTATTTAGTTACAAATTTTATTTCTTTAGTCATAGATTTTTAGATGTTGACCTGATGGCTATTTTGCTAATATTTTAAAATGTGGGCTATATCTTTAAAACATAGATTGCAAAATGACTGAATCCTTAACTGACTATTTTTTTTTACGCACTGCACACGCGTAGGCACAAGGGGGCATGAGGAGCGCGTGCGGTGGCTAGACACCCGCGCAGGCGCTTGGGTGCATGTTTTTTTTTAATACATTTTATATGCGTGAAATTAGTACCGAAAAATCGCATCAATAGAAAGTATAGTGGCTTATATTTTTTTTTTGGTGATGTGTGAAGCATGTGCTCTTTTTTTAGAGCTTATTTAGTAAAATAACATGCTATTTTTTTTTAAAGAGAGAGAATGTAAGGTTTTTATTTCATAAAAAATCAAGTGCAAAAATGAAAAGAATAGTGAAAAAACAAAGGTGAAAATACATTGTTTATGAGTAAAACATGACTAAAATAATAAATCTCCTTAAAAACCGAAGCACATAAAGAGCTCGTGGGAAAAAAATTAGAGAATTTGATATTCACAAGGGAGAAGGCCTTAATTGATACAAAATAAACAAGTCAGGGACGTATCATCTAAATTGGAAACAGAAGGACCCAAAGCGATACCTTTTTTTTTAAAACAAAAGGACCAAATGGCCGCCTTAAAAAAAAAGAAAAAAAAAAAGAAGAAGATATACACCACCAACATTGGAAATCACCAATTCAACCTTACTTGCAAAGAAAGTAATCCGAAGCACACCACCTCACCCTGCTGAGCACCCACACTAAAGCCACTCCCCACTTCACTTTGAACATCACAATTCACACAACACACATAAGACCAAAATCCAAACCCTTCATTCCATCTCCATGTGATGTGATGTGATGTGATGATGTGTACAGACTTTCAATATTTATTTTGACACCCATTTTTATCAACGCATCCCCAAATCCCCCCATTATAAAATACCCCCACCCTCATTTCCTCACACCCATAATTCAATTTCCCCACAAAATCTCTCTCTCTGTCTCTCTCTCTCTCCATAGGCCTCTCTTTGTTCTTAGCCCATTATTCTCAGTACTAATCCCTCAAAATCACCTCTTTACATTTATTCATTTGTTTTTTTGTGTCTTAAAAATCTTTCGTTTTCATTTCTTGTTCCTCTGTTTCTAAACGCACTCTGTTTTTTTCCTCTGTTTCTTCGCAGATCACGGCCATGGCGACCAATTCCCCCACGGCCCAGAAGAAGAACCAGACCACTCTCCCACCTCGCAGAGGCAAAATCAAGGCCAAGATCTTCGAGAGCCTCGTCAAAACCGTCGTTTCGACCCTCACCTCCAACGCCGGAGGAGGAGCTCCCGAGGCCGCCGCCGCCGCCGCCGCCGGCGAAGCCAGCTCCGGATCCGTCTCTCCGGCGCCGACCGGCTACAACTCCGACGGAAGCCCCGAAGCCTGACGAAGAAGACGACCATGTTGTTAATTCTTGCTTTGAAGATCATCACTCTCTGTGCGTTGTCATCTGGGATTTATCTGAAAAAAGAAAACGCGTTCTCTTGCGGTCCTTTTATTGAAGCTTGAGAAAGCGATTATCTTATATATAGATATAGATATATACAGAAGAAGCTATAATGTTGTGGTTTTTAGTCCCGTTGGAGCTTCTGGTGTGTTTGTTTAGTTTATGTTTGGTGTTGAAGAAAATAGATAAAGTGTGTGTGAGATTAAAGATGGGTTTTTTGAAATTATTATTTAATGTCCTGCATAACTTAAGTTTTAGCTAGTTATTGCTGGACTAAAAAAACCCATCAAACTATGTCTCTATAGTTATGGTGAAAAAAAAAAAAAAAAACCTTTGGAATATTGTTGTCTCTGCAACTTTTAGGCAGAGAGATGATGTATTGGGTTGGTCTAAATGTAGTGTGAGTTTGTCTGTTTGTGTATTGAAAGATATATGTTCACTTTCTTATGTATTTTGTGATGTACAACATTATTGTTGTATTATTATGTTTAATAAAGTGATTTTTATTTTGATCTTGGTTGTTCTTTTCTAGTGTTGTTGTACTACAGAATAGAAGTGAAAGCTAAAGTTGAGTTCAGATATATCTGTAATCCGATGTGTCTTGCTCTTTTTGCACATATCTTGCTTTTTCCTTTTTCTTTATTAATTTTGAAATGATTGATGTTTCTGAATGTTGGAATATTTTGGTTGTTGGCAAATGGCAATGGCCTTTTTACAATATTGATGTACATATGACCCTTATAGTTGAATCATTCCAAAGTATTACCTGATTACCTAATAGATTATACATAAAAATACAAAAAGAAATTCCAAGAGATAAGTTTTGCCATCTTGCATATGACTATGAGCTAGGAATTGACTTACTATTTGGAGATGATGTGCAGTAAGGTTTGAACAAGTCTTCAATGTAGAATTGAAGTTTTTATGGTTTGAGAAGGCATTTATTTGGTTTTTCTTCTACAAACTTGTGACGGTTTAGTGTTGGCGTGAGCGTGACTACTAGTCGTTCTTTTTAAACTATGGTTAGACCTCTAGGATCAATTCAATTGCGACAACATGTATTTGCATTTGTATTTCAAAGTGCAAATAAACAACGATGTGTGTTTGATAATTTTTTATTATTAATGTGCCAACTCATAGTCTAATCTAGTTTTAAAAGTCTCGCACTTTTGCGCTATATATTCATTAAAAATGATAACAAAGTGACAGTGGCACTAATACATGAAAAAGGTTAAATAAAACCGAAGAAACTAATAAAACTAATAGAAGAAAAGCTGGCAACCAACAAATAAATAACTAAATAAATAAATTAAAAGGTTATTTAAGGTTAAATTTTTTTATAGAGATTATTAAGTAAATTGTCTATATTTAACTTTAGTTTTAAGGAATTGACCTGAGTTTGTTATAATTAAGTTATTAGCATTTAGACAATATGTATTGACTTTTTTGCCCTTTGTTACATAAGGTAACAAATGAGTGATGAGGGGTAAAAATAAAATTTCAAAGTGATGTGAATGAGATTTGAGGCTAATAACTTAATATTTGAATTCTTAGGCCATTTTTTTAAAACATAGGCTTTCAAGTGGCCATTTAACAAATGAGCCCAATTTTATATCCATGTACACTTTACAATTTACATTATAAATAAATAAAGAAATTATTAAATAATGGTATTTTAAGAAAATAATTAATATTTTTATTAATTAAAATATAATTATTTTTTTGACTACATAATACTATGATTTTACTTCTATGCTCAATACAAACTAAAAAAAGACTAAATATCAAATAGATTCATAAATAAAAGATTATTTATGTCTCACCAATTATATATCATAACACATGACTTGCCTTTGAGTTGGCACTAAAAAGCGAAAAAAAGGGGGTATTTTAGCACTGCCTTTGAAGTCGTCAACAAAGAGTACCACTCAATTGATAAGTTGAAAATGTATTACATTAATTCCTAGAGTTGTTTCACTATCTCTACAACCCAATCCTTACATATTCATGCATAAATAATCACAAGTCACAAAACAAATGACAAATAAATACGACATAAATTTATACAATGAATCATACCGGTGAGAAAATTTATACTGTATAATCTATCCATCCCATAATTCCTTACATGCATGTAAGACATAAATCATAATCACAAAAATCACAATCATAATATTGAATGCAACTATTCTCAGTAGAAACGCCTCTTTTTTCAAAACATCAAAATTTAGTGAAATTGACGTTACAACTGTGCAATGGATCAAGAAGAGAGAGAGAGGGAGAGCTTCTTTTTGGGGGATTAATTGGTACATATGTACTTACCTCTTGGCTGTAATGGGCACACACAGGCACTACTCTTTCATGGAAAAGACATCACCATAAGTGACAGCTTGAATTGATCTCCTTGGACTTTTTTGCACCAGAAGGGAATGATCAGTAAATATGTAAGTTCGTTTTGTATTGGGCAGGGACGGGAGCTAGAAATTAATTTTAAGGGAGCTTATTGTAATATATTTTAAGAGAGTTTTTATATAGTGAAATTTGAGAAATATTAGGAGGACTAATATTGTTAATAAAAACAACAAAATATTAAAATTATTAATCAGTAATTGTAATAGGTCAGCTTGGCTGAGAAATTCTTTGTGAATATTTTTATGAGAATTAAAAATAATTTTGGATCGACAAATTTAACTGTTAGTAGTGAGCTTCACATCTTAAAAATTTAAATTTAATGATTCTTGTTTTTAAAAAAAAAGATCACCAAAAAAGTTCATTCTCTAGTGGTTTTTTTTGGTCAGTTGATAGGAGTATTAATTTGTACAGTAAATTCATGTACTATTGGTCGGCGATTGTGATAATGTAAGGGTATGTTGTGTAACGTTGTCTTATAACTCATAAATTGTGCCCAAGTAATGCCTAGAGACCCTTCAGGTGCAGTACGTAGTACTAAAAATCTTGACTTCATATATTTAATTAACTAATTAATTCTCTTAAAAGTATATATTATACACACACGCATACACGTTATGCGTATGTTCTTGCGAGTTTTTTGGTGATTTGGCTTTAGCTTCTCATGTTCCTGTTTGTGGTTTATGCATAGATGATGTGATTTGCTAGTTTTTTTTTTTTTTTGGCTGGAAAAAAAAATCCCATCAAACTGTGTTTCTTTATTTTGTGGTTTGCTTGAGCTGTTTGATCTTTATATAATATATATATATATATTTAAAAGAAATAAATATATCTTCTAATGTCGTTTTGGTAAGCTGTCATGTATATTGTTGGAATGTTGGTCTTAATAAAAAAAAATATGTATATATGTTCTTAAGAAGGGGTTATATTAGTTAATTAAGATTCCGGGTATAGTAGTATATCTCTATGGCGTTTACTAGTCGAAGCTAGCTATATAATTAGTATTAACTTCACACGATTTGAATGACCCAAAAGAAATTAACTTACTATTGTATTAGGTTGATATAATAATTAAGATACACATACATAATATATATTAATCAAAATCTAATAGGGTGTTAGATAGGATCCTATAAGGTTTACTTGTTAAAAGATATGGGAATATATATGAATGAATGAACATGACACCTTAACAACTTTGTTTTATACATAGCTTCCGTGTTTTTGGCGAGCTGTTTTTCTCTAGTAATGTATATAATGCCTAACTGGGAATATTATTGGGTTGACTCGGACAAGAAGACTTTTCAACCTAATGAGGAGATAAATATCAAATAAATGAGGTAACAAATCAAAAAAAAAAAAAAAAAAACAGGGGAGCAACCAAATAAAGTTAAAATATGTTATTTATATATATGTACTCACTCAATTTAAGAATCGGTACATGGTTTCAGTTCCATTCCATTTACTTTATTGCAAAAGTTCATGAACTGAATTTTCCAAAATCAACCCCATTTTAGCTTGACATGCATGCATTAGCACTAATCATGATATGTATGCGATTTTGTTAATATATTATATATATATATATGTATATACATATATATTTAATATTTATGTGTGTGGGTGTTGTGACTTTGAACACGAAAAGTGACTTGTTAATCGTTGAAACTTGAAAGGATTTAAGAAGACCTTGAGAAAGAGAGAGAGAGAGAGAGAGAGATTGGCCAGTGGGCCACGGTGATCTAGAAGAAAACCGACCTGGTGAAGAAATTTCAGACGGACTTGAATAATTCCATAAATATAATTATCACATTAATGTTAAAGATATAAAAATGTACTCATATTGATCATTGAATCTCATCCAATGGAATCTTTTGAAAAGTTGTTTACTAGTACGGCCTCCAAGGCTGGTAAACGCCATAAGGAAAATCAACATTGTTTACTTTAAACCTTTTGTTGACTAGGAGTCTAGGACTATAGATAAGAATTTTATGTGCCATAGTAATTATAATTATACGCAGAACAAAAATAAATTCAAACTGGTCGTGATACACAATATATAATATACCTATTCATAGAGATTACCTAGTTAATTAATTACGATGTGATAATACACTCCCAAACAATTTGTCACTAAAACCAATTGGTTGGCATGGCAATATTGAGTGGTCGCTGTGGCTCATTGCCTGGAAAATTGTAGCATTACTAGAGAGTAGAGACCTCACGATGACCAGAGACGGCCAAGAAAGGTAAGTCACTGCGTGTATTGTATTTGTAATTTTGTATATATGTGTGAACACTGAACAATAAAGTTAATATTGGCTTGATGGAATAATATTATATAGTGAGTGCCAGTTGGTCGGTGTCAATGTCACAACACTACCAGCCTCATATATGGTCATGACTCATGAAGATGTGTTGCATTTATTGTTTCCTTCTTTACGGGTTTATGATCATAATTATTTGTTGTCAAGTAAGTGAGTGATTGATAGAAGAGTTTATATGTATTTGGCACATTTAACACTAAAATTAATATTACGTTGGAGAATAATTTCTTTAATTAAATGTTAAATTTTAACATAGTTATTAAATTGTTATATTGTATTGAAGATCTTTTTACGTGTTTTTTATTACCATGTGGAAAACGAAGCTAAGTTATACTTTATTTTGATGGGAATATAGGAGAATTTCAAATTAACGACATGGGTTAAAAATATTTCAATAATTTTTTTTTCATGATTACCAAACATCACACTATAATTAAAAAATATATATGATGTTTAGAGTAAATTATAAAAAATAATCAACCGATTAATTACTTATAATTATTTGTCATAATTCATTAATCAAGTAATTCGAATATTCTATGTATATATTTTTTGTTATGATTAGAAGATACAGTACGACAATACGTCATAATTAAATAACTATTTAATATTATACAAACTATATATGCCATGATAGTAACATCTCAAAACCGCGTTAATTAGTGCCATTATTTACTTCCGTTGCTCAGTTTTTTTTTTTTCCTTAGTTATTACATTCACACGCGTACACATTATATGCATTTCATACGATGCAAAAGTGACACTTCCATTATTACATGAAAAATCTTTTTCCCTGCAAAAAATGACATTTTTTTAAGCACTCAACCCATCGTAAATTTATTAAAGACAAAAAAATCAAATTTAGGTTTTCCTTCAATTTTATTATTCAATTTAATAAAATATTTTAAGTTTTAAATTATACATTTAATTTGAATTTTTTATTTTAAAGGTTAAAGAAAAATATACAATAAAAATGGAAAATCTAATATAAAAGTTGATTAAAATTAGTAAAGAGAGAGAGAGAGAGTTAAAAATTCGTTGGAAAATTAGGAAAAGTAAAGAAACCCCTTTCCTGTTTTAGATGAATGCTCATTTATTGATGCATAATTAATCATCTATCACGTTTATGTTATACTTTTAACGTACTTTTGCATTATAAACAAAGAGACGTGCTAGCGAGTCGAATCCTGGCGGTCCGTGGTCGTGGGCCCCACAGTGAAACTCACGGCCACGGACGGTCAGGATTTGTCGCGCGTCTGTCCAAAGCATTACTCATAAACAAAAGGTAAAAATTAACAAAAAGTACACCACTTAGCATAAACTATTAATAACACTTAGAATGTTTTTTGTTTTTTTTTTTTTTTTGCAATTCATCATTTCTTAAAACTCAACAATATAAAAACAAAATGGCACGAGCTAGAGGACTGAACCGGAAAGAAGTGGCCCATATGCCAGGTCCTTTTAGCCCAAAGTTTCAGTCCAACTTTTTGTTTTGTTTGCATTAAGCAGGCTCTTCCGAAACGCTTTTTTTTTTTTTTTTTTTGCATTTGAAAAAAAAAATCCGGGGACAAAATGCCCAATTCCTCGAAAAACTTTCAATATGTTTTTAGATTTATAGATTTAATTTCTTTACAAAATAATGTAAAGTAATTGTGATGATACCTAGAGATCAGATATCATTTTCCTTGCTATATATTACGCCATGGACCCTAGCTAATTTCCTATCACGTTTGAGTAGGTTAATTAGTGGGACCAATAATATGTCCAATCAATGTTCAAACAAGAAGCCTAATGAGTGCAAAGAGTTACAAGGTAATGAGAAAGAGCTGTGTACACACTGTGGGATTGTGGGTGATTAATGTATAATAATTTTTTTTTTAAATTGTTGAAAAAAATTGTTGTGACTAAAAGGACTTTGTAGCGAAGATCCAAAGCACAAAGAATCTATTAAACAAACAAACTGTAGAGGTCCTCTAGATAAAGGTCACCACTCACCACTTTGCTTTTTATTGATTTTTTTTTTTTTTTCATTTCCTCGGCAATTTTCGATCTTTTTCCTTCTTTTTCTTCTTTCTTTTTAATTAGAAAAGATAGGAGTTAGACTAGCAGTTTTCACATGACTAATTGATAACGTGGCAATGATTATTTAATTCGAGAAAATCTGAGTTAAATAAATAATACGAAAGATACGCTTTTGTTTATTAATATTAATTAATTTGTCTTCAATCTGCACGAATATGTACATCACTCTAAACTAAATTTAAAAAATATTGGTGTCCAAAAAGTGGATTTCGTGACAGTACAGCTGGAATGTGGAAGGCAAGGTCACATAAACCAAACTAATTTTTAAAAGTCACAATAATAAAAATGTCAATATAATAACGTCTGATGCATGAACTTCCATTAGAAGAATTAAGTTTAGAGTCTTTTATGTTCTACATAGCATATTGCATTAAATGCGCGTTCAAACTAGTGAAATTGCAAAATAAAATAATTTTTAGTGTCATTTAATAAAATTATGTATTTTGTTTTATTTTTTATTTTTATTATATATTTATAATAAAAATTTTAATATATAAATTAAAAGTATAATATACAAGTGGTATAGATTATTAATGAGTAAAAAACAAAATTCTTCAAAATCTAGATTCACGTATTTGTTCCAAAAAAAAAAAAAGAAAAAAGAAGAAGAGTCGCGTAGTTTTAATAAATAATAATAATCAATTTTGGTGAATTTCCTTTAAAGAGGTTAATGATCAAGATGTTGCCGTTCTTAAAGTTTCGTATGAAAGCAAGAGACCTGCAAGTTGTAGATTAAATCACGTCATCATTACCTCATAGTATTGACATATATATGTATATATATATATATAGGAATAAGCCTATATTATTAATTATACGATATATCATATTATCATATATAATTTTCGGAAAATAAATGAAATAAAGTATATGTTCTATTTTTTTCCCTCGTTGCATGAAATATATTATTGTAAATTTATAATATACACATACATATATATACTACAGCAAACACAAGATATTACCTTTTATTATTTGTTTGTCCAAAATAATATACTAAATAGTACAAAGTGGTTCTATATTTCATAATTCTGGTTATTTTGAGGAATTTTCTATTATATAATAATAATTACTTTACATAATTTTGATTCGATGCCGACGAATAAATTCAGCCAAATAATCATAATGATTGTTCTGACGTGCTCATCAATTCGACTACAGTCAAATATGAAAAGTTTTTTGTGTGCCGTCTTGATTTTAAATTCGTTCTATGACACAGTATTTTCAATATTCAGTACAAATAAATATTTGAAATTAAAAAGAGACAAAGTATTGACAGCTTCCAATGCTCAAAGACCAAATAATGGGATGTGTATTAAATGAGAAATATATTATAAACTTATCAATATCATAGGTTTAGTTGCTTTCACATTAATTTGGAAATTTCCATGCTCTATATATAATCTCTAGCTAGTTTACTTTCTTTGACTTTATCGACCTCGTGGGGTTTGAAAAAAAAATGGTAAACACAGGAAATTTGGACGTTTACTATATATTAATGGCAATTATTAATATGACTGATATATACTGAAAAATATTTAGTTTGTTTTCCAAGGAATTTCCATTGAAATTGTGTTTACGTAGCTGCTGATGATATCTACAAAATTACTTGTGGAAATTCTTATATCATGTTGTTTATAAATTATCGAATCAAGACCTTTTTCTCTTTCTCTTTCTCTCTCTTTCTCCCTCTTAAAAAAAAAAAAAAAAAAAAAAAAAAGGCTTCGCATGTATACGTGCATTGTGACAAGAGCTGCTACTTTTTCTCCGAAGTTGATCTAAAATTATTGATTTATTTATATATCCATGCTTCTATATTAGTTGCGAATTTTAATTGATTTTCTTTGAATTTGGTGATCATGAATATCGCTTTGTTAACCTTTCTTCTCCAATTTCTATATCCACTCAAAGCAAGAGACTTGCAAGCTGTACAATACAAGACACGTGTACAATTACATTTCTCCATATATCATGCGTAATGTTCAAGTTAAAGTCTCTAAATTGGACGCCACTCAAAAATAGATAAATAATTGCGCGTCATATTTATTGGGCCACAATTGAAAACGACACTATAATTTCTCATTATTTTATAATACTTAATTGATTTTGTTCACATAATGTGCATATATTATGGCTATGTTTTTATCTTCTTACCGAAGGAGAAGTAATTAGATTAAAAAAAAGGGTAAGTTATTTAAACTTGGTTTTATTGATGCTACTTAAAATAATTTAATTATAACTGTGTGAAAAATTACAAAAAAGCTAGACCTTCATATTGCAATAACTTAATAATATTTTAATAAAAAAACTGTTGAAATTACATAAAGATTGTGTTTATATAAACTTAACTAATCTAACTTTAAAGTGCTAGAAACATAATTTTAATAGGAATAGAAATTACATAATTACATGGTGCTAGAAATAGAATCTTAATAGTTAATAGGAATAGGAAGTCTGATACAAATGGGAAATCTACTAACAGACCTAATAATATATTCCAACAAACTGAAGTCTTGTAGTTCTTAGTATTTGAGGTAAAAATTAGCAACAAAGATAAGGTAAATGAATGTGTTATCACTTATTTGGTTTCATTTAACTTTTTTTCCCTTTTTAATAAAAAAAGAATATTACGGCTTTGCTTCGCACTGCAATTCAAAGCATTAATAAATGTATTTAAATCAACAAAATCAATATGGAAAGTGTGAACAGCGATGAATTCAAACAAACTGCTTGTCTTTTCCACCCACTGATCCACACACGTCGCTATAGCAATTCCTAGAAAAATTGCCCAATAATTACTAGTCTTTTGTGGCAGATGTGTGTATATGTATATCTATATCTACACATGATATATATATATATATATATACACACACATATGTAACTGTAAGTATGTATTTTTTTTTCCTTGCCAACTAACTACTTGTAGCTGCAGTAAATTAAAGCCCTCTTATTCTTTCCTCCAAATTTGTTGTTTATTATTGTATTTAAATTTGAGGGTTTTTTTTTTTTTTCACACAAAAAATTTGTCATAAGAGGTGGATTAGAATTAAACTTCATTATACTAAAGTAAAACACACCCACTTATATTCAGACAAAGAAATAATATGTTGGGATTCATTCTAACAATGAATTCCTCTTTTCAACCCTTCATTAATTTTTTTTTTTCCTTTTTGATGTTGAAATGTTTAAAGATGTATCATATCATTCCCATATATATGATTCATCAAAACAGATAACGATGATGATCACTGGGCCCACAACACGTTTTTGGTGTTGAATTTAGTGACACATTCACCAATAAAATGATTGCTTAAAATTTATAAACTCGAACTTGACTAGTAAAGAGGTTGGTTTTGTCAATTTGGTAATATTGATAATAAATGCCAAGTGATCTCAACACAAATCCGACGGATAAATTATTCCCTTTAAGCTTTTATTTAAATGGCATTAATCTTGAAGTTGTTGTCGGTATTAGGAAACTATTATATATTCTCCTTGATTGTTTTGATAATAAAAGCAAATATTGATAAAGCAGAAGGCACAATTTTTTTTAGGGGAAAACAGCATAATTTATAATTGAGAAATTATAGTGAATGTTCAATTTTTAATATCTAATTTAAATTAATATTTAATATTTTAAAAAATATAATAAAATACTCAAATTATTTAATTATTTATATAATAGTAGTTGGTGGTAACTAACTTAATTATAAAAAATATGTGCGTAATTAACGAATTGGCTAGTTGCTTAATTACTTTAAAAGTTTTAGTATTATTTTTATTATTGTATAAATTTTGGATATTACACTACTTCATCCTTTATAATTTATAAATTTGATAAACATTAAAAGTGAAAAATCATACAACATGGGTGGATTCATATATGGCTCAAGAACTTGACGAGAATTTATTTTTAGTAAAATTCCTCTCATTGCTATTCAATTGATACACAACACACATACACACTAATTTAACAATCTTAATTATTTGTGCAGAATTAATTTTCTAAACTTCAATCAATAGCAGTACTTTGATGTGTCGTTAGTGACTCGGAGCTATCACGTAGTCTAAAAATCCTTATTTGACGTCAATTAATATACTCATGGTCATAAATTAGGAGAAACTTATTAGCTTTAATTGATCGAAAATCAATTAATGGCGTTTTAAATATTGATTATAAGCAAAGTCAATTTTTTTTAATATGCATTATTGATTAAAAAACACCTTGTTGGTCACTCACCGGTGGTTTGAGTTTGATTTGCTTGTTGGAATGCCTATTGATCCCACTGTGGATTAAAAACCTTTTACTTCCTTTTGAAAAGGGAAATAAATGTACATTTTCACAATAAAAATCTTTTGTGAGTTATTATATAGACCTGCACTATATATTATGTGATTAATCTCAATAAAGTATAATTAATTATGTCACTTATACGATCTACACACACACACACATTACATATACATATATGATGCAAAAGTGACACTTCCATTGCTATATATATGACAAATTCTTTTTATCTATATGCCAGCCCAGCATATATATATATTCTTAAAATATTGAACCACTCATTGTCATAGCCAGACTTTGTAATTTATGTGTTGTGGTCCTAGTCTCATTGATGCAATATTTGTTCCCTCTCTGTCATTTGCTAGATTTAATATTGTTATTAAAAAAATGATGTGAAGTAATTGTCATGATGCAGTAAAAGATCACATACCATGTCCCCTGCCATTGTGCAATTGTCTTTGTCAATATTCCTTCCAAATTTGAGTAGGTTTTAGTGGTGGGACCAAATGACCATTCAATGTTCATACAAAAATCCAGTGGGTAATAAAAAAGTGATAAGATTCATTTAATTAAGTGCGTATGAATTTGATCATCTTTTGATTACGCAGCTACATATGGTAATGGTAGAATCATAGAATGAACCAACCTATTAATTAATCTAGTACTTTTTTTTAGTTTTCTTATGATAAAAAATAATGTTTGGGAAATGTGTTTATAAAGTGAGTTCATTTCATTAAAAGTCATATCAATTGGTACATGAATGGCATACACATTAATTAGCCATATCCTATTCTCATCTACCCTCCTTTTGTGGAAATGTTTGCCCCACTTTTTTTCTTTTTTTTTTTTTTCCCTTAATCCTCTCTATCGTTCTAATTTGCCAAGACATGTTTCTTTTGTATGTAACAATATCATGTTCGGTAATAGTTTATTTGAGCAATATTTTTGAATAAACAAATAATGATTTGCCACTCCATATATGATTTCCATGTGACAGTAAGATGAAGTTTCAATGAATTAACAAAGAAAATGCTTAACATATCCACAAAAAATTATATATATATATATTATAAATGTTTGAAAAATGACAAATTTTCTTTCATTTCAATTACCGTATGTATAAGATCTCCAAAGCGTAATTTATTAGGCAAACACACTGTTGAGTAGTGATATTAATGATGATCCCAATTACGTACATTTTATTAAACGTACAGTCACAGATTCATTAGTAAGTCCTTCTAGCTAGATAATTGTGGTCTATACTCTTTTTTTTTTTTTCTTTTTTTTTTTCCTTTTTTATTCAACGGTGGGGTTTTGAAAAGATGGGAAAATCATGAATTTCCACACTGACAGGCGTGGCAACAAATAATTAATTAATTTAAAGATTCAAATGCCAAAAAGATACGCTTTGTATGTATTAATTGTCTTTATTGGGCACGAATATTTCTTTTAATCCTTATTTCCAATACTTATTAATTCTTTAAAAAAAATATTGGTGTCGAAAAAGTAAAGATGTCGTGACACAACTGGAATATGAAATGCAAAATTAAATGGTTGGGCTGACCCTTTTTTTGGAAGTCACTGTAACGCTGATATATGCATTAGCTTACATAATATAACTAAAGTTTGGATAGTAGCCAAAAAAAAAAAAAAAAACTACAGTTTGGAATCTTCTATGTTGATCTGTTTTCATTAGAAATAATAGTTAAATTTTGGTCAATTTCTTTGGAAGGTGATTGATTATCAATGTTGCCGTTTTATTATCTCTCTCTTCCAGCTTCGTATGAAAGCAGGAGATTTGCAAGTTATAATAAGCCACCATCGTCGAACATATATAACTATTAATCGCATCATAATGTTTAATATAATGCAATATATATAACTAATAATGTATATGTTCCATTTTTTTCCTCACCCCCTATAAGAAATATTACACTTACAGTACAAAGGCTATAGCAAACACAAAGTGATTGCCTTTTATTATTTGTTCATCCGAGATAATATATAAAAGAGAATAAAGTGATTTATTATAGTAATATATAACTTATATAATTTTTTTTTTTTTTTTGCTGCTAATATAATTTTGATTCGCTGACGATTAAATTCAGCCAAATAATAATGAGTGTTGTGATGTGCTCATGAACTCAACCATATGGATTCGTTTGGTTTCGCATAATTAGGGAATTTCCATGCTCTAGCTAGCTTATATTATCTTGACTTTTTCGAGCTCGTGCGGTATGAAAAAATGGGAAAGATGGGAACTTTGGGCTGTAATTCCTTGCTAAGTGACAAATATATATATATATATATATATATAGATGCAAATCTGATGAAACGAGTGAGATAAATATACTGACAAATATATAATATGTTTTCCCAAGGAAAATTCAATGAAATTGCATAGTATACATAGATACGTAGCTGCTTTTATCTTTATCTCTTAAGTAGTTGAAAAAGAAAAGCAATGTTATATTTATATTATTGCGGATATTAATCTTGTACCGGAGTTGTGCGCATGTGTTTATTATTTTCGTGTG
Source organism: Boehmeria nivea var. tenacissima (assembly GCA_018132145.1). Lineage (NCBI taxonomy): Eukaryota > Viridiplantae > Streptophyta > Magnoliopsida > Rosales > Urticaceae > Boehmeria > Boehmeria nivea. The sequence continues at coordinate 18,156,243 of CM030874.1, read as the reverse complement.
ACTGAGACCTAATTATCTGATGTCTTTTGAGGAAATCACGAATACTTTATTAGATAGCAAGGACATTCCTTTTTTTCTCCGAAGCTGACCTAAAAGTTTTGTTTTTATATACTCATTTTCTAGTTTGATATATTCTTAGATTTCCATTTTTTTGTCCAAAGTTGACCAAAAAAAAATTTATTTTAATATACTCATGTTTCTAGAATTGTGAATTTAGTTTGATTTTTGGGAAATTGTAAGAAATAGCCAAAAAAAAAATTCGTTTTTAAAGTCCAGCCTATGTTTCAAAAAATTAAAAACATAGACATTGAAAGAACCGTTTTGTTAGTAGGTGTTCCTTGTCTGTGTCAGAACACTTCCAAGGAACATACGCAATAACTAAAACCGAAATGTAATTTAAACGACGTGAACAGTAACCAAGAATGCAGCAAATAACAAAAGCAACACAAGGAAATTGGTTACGCAGTTCGGCTTTCGCCTACGTCTGCGGGGCCTCGCCCAGATGAAATGATCCACTAGAAATCTCAAAAACGAGCAAGCTCGGACTCATACAAAACTTCGACTCCCTCTCAGTCTTCGTCGCCGTCTTCTCGTCACTCCTAGCGATCTACCCTTGACGAGATCCCCTCGTCTACAAATCACACATCCCGTGTAATCTCTCACCAATTTTCCATTACAAAGTTCACTCAACCATATACACTCACCAGCACGGTTTATAGAACACCGTGTGAAACACCTCTCACCAGAGTGTAAGAATAAACCCAGAAACTCACAAAGCACTCAACTCACTCACTCACTTCAGGTGACTCTCTTAAGTCTTTCTTCGAAAAAAACTCAGATAATATAAGTGAGGAAGATGACCTGATGACCAAGAAAATCCTAAAAAGGAAAGGAATTAATCCTGCATTAAAAAACTTGATCCAAGATAATTAATTTCGGATCATCAAGTCACCAGCTAATATCATCATGCGTTCCAGCTCTGTGTTCGATCACCGCGTGATATATAAGGTAACAAATCTTCCAGGTCAGCTCTTTTCACACGAACTTGCCATAGAGAGATTCCGTGTTCGAACTCCGCGTGATATAAAAGGAAACAGATCCTCCGGTCAGCTCAGCACACGCGGACTTACCAAATAGAGACTCCGTGTCCGAACACCGTGTGATATAAAAGGAAGCATTTGCAACAATATTCCTTAATAAATTTCTGATTCACTTAATTCCAAAGATGCTCGAAAATCACAATAATAAATCAGAATAAATTCGTCCAAGACAGCTCATATTAGTCATAGAAGATCAAAAATAATCAAGAGTGATTAAGAAGGATTTTACCAATTAAAAATAGTCAATTCACCATAAACACTAACAATCTCCCCCTTTGACTTTTTGATTGGCAAAATACTATGACTAATAAAATCCACAAGCATCCAAAAACATAACTGCTGTCTTTAAGGTTTCAGCATACAACCAAATCGAAGGCGGAAGCAATAAATCAGAAATCCAGAGAATCCAAAAGAAATGCAGAAATCCAAAAGCTGAAACAAAATAGTCACTACTCCCCCTTTTTGCTATCAAGAAAGACAAAGGCAGAAAGGGAACCACACCAAAGCATCACGGAGCAGGAACACTGGACGAAACTGGAGCTGGAACACTGCTGGAAGCAACATCAACACCGGCAGCAGGGGCTGGAACACCTGGAGGGACACCTTCATGTTCAGCAGGAGCAGCTTGATCAACAGGCACCTGAACATCTGCACTAGAAGAGGCAGGACCAATTCCCAAGGTCCGAAGGAAGGAGATAATCTCAGCCTTCCTAACAGTAAGATTGCGCTCTTGAGCCTCTAGAAAGGCAAGCTCAGACCTTAAAAACCTGACAGTCTCCTCAGCAGAAGAAGTGATAACACCTTCCTGAACACCACTGACCAAATCAGGATAGATAAGCTCCCCCTGAATATCTTGAATATGCTGCCCTTGGAAGAATTTCTTGCTAATCACCATTTCACCAGCAGTCTTCTCACATAGTTCACCCTCATGCACCACAGCCGGAATTTGATCCATCAGAATGCCAAAAATAAGGGATGGATATCCAATAGCGAGGTTGATAGAGGAGGTCTCAGCATGACGAGATATTTGCTGAAAAATCAAAGCACCAAGATCGAAAGAAATCCCCTTACCAAGCTTGTAAAGCAGCACAGCCATGGACTTAAGAACACCAGTGCGATGAAAACTGGGAATCCAGTTGTACAGGGCCAGACGCTCCAAAATTGCATACTTGGAGGTCAACTGAGATGAAGGAAATGACTTGCCTTTCCCCCATGTAGTGCGAACACCACCAGTGATTTCCTTCACTATCTCATCATAGTCAGGAGTGAAAGAAGCAGTCACTCTTGCAGAGCCCAAGAAGGCATTGATGGAGGCAGGAGTAAACTCAAATGTAGCTCCTCTAACTACTGCTTTCCCATACTCCTCAGAAGAAGGATCAAACATCCCTGTAGACAAGTTAGCATAGAACTCCAAAATAACTTGCTTGACATAAGGGAGAATCTTGGTGACAGAAGAAAGCAACTTGTGCTTCTCAAAGAACTCAACAAGACCAGTCTTCTCAAACTGACCCAAATGAATAGACCTCTCAGCAACAAATGATCGACAACACACAGGAGTCCAGAATTTCTTATGAGCATCAGTTCTAAATATAATGGACTGAAAAGAACCTGGGTCCGGTGCTGGAACACTCTTACTGCCTCCTGACTTCTTCTTCTTCTTAGCAGGAACAGAGGAAGGAACACGGCTGACACTCTCAGCAGCAGACTTCTTCTTCTTAGAAGCAACCTTCTTCTGCTTGCTTTTAGCAAACTCAGCCAATAACACTGCTTCTGACTCCAAAGAGGCATCAATCTCCTCATCATCCGCAGACTCCCATGGAGCATCATCCGACTCCACATCAACTACTCTAGCTTTCTTCTTCTTCCCTTGAGAGGATGAAGGAACAGCTTGGGGGGCTCTTTTAGGGAATCCCGTAGGAAAACGATCAGTGAAAGCCCTCGAAGTACGAGTAGGAGTAGTCTCAGGCTGAGCATCATCAGGAGTCTGCTCAGCATGCTCACTAATAGGTGATGGAACACCACCAGAATCACCAACAGCACCCTCGACAGTTGCAGCAATATCACCAGATACATTCACAGCATTCTCAGATACAATATGCTCAGAAGCCACAACAAATTCACCATTCACAGCATCCACAACATTCTCATTCAAAGAACCAGAATCTACAACAGCAGAGGGCAAAACATCCTGACCTGAAAGAGGAATATTATCCTCAGAATGTGGAACAGGGGGGTCGTCAGGAAGAGTGGGCTATGTAGGAACATCAGGAACAACATCCTCAGAGGGCGGATCTGGTGTGCGAACATCAGGTACGGGAACACCTGAGTCTTCTTCTTCACGCGAGCTTTGGCGCGAAGCATCATTCAAAACCTCTTCTTGGACTGTTGCATCTACCAGAGGAATAAAGGGAACAATCTCTAGAGATTGGACAGAAGAGATAGGCGGAATAGGAACCGCAATGCTTGGAGCAGCAGAGGACGAGCCCTTCTTCTCCGCCGATTTTGAAGGAGTCGCAGAATCCATTGCCGGAGCCGCCCGTTTCGCCGGAGCTTTCTTCTTCCCAATGGCCTTCTTTGCAGGAGTCTTCTTCTCAGGAGGGGAACCCCTAGAAGCAGCACGTCTTGTTTGCACCATTGCTGCGAAGATACACGAAGAAATACAGACCCAGACAACCAAAATAAAAATACCCAAACCACCAAACACCAAATCCTCGAACAATCGAGCCCTAACCACGAACACAGACTCAAAACGACCGAGAAGAACCAAACAATCGAACGACACCCACACTCAAGAGAGAAGATCCCTTGAAAACTCGAAATCGCAGACCACACCCAGAAGCAACAATCGCAAACCCAAAAAATCAACACCCACAAACTCCACTACACGACGAACAAGGAAGAAAATATACTTCCACGTCCGAGAAAAAAAAAAAATGGGTGAGAAGAGAGGAATTTCGGAATAAGCAAAAATCGATTAAGGGGCGATTTAGGGTTGAAAGAGAGAAGCAAAGTAATCGGAAGAGAAAAATGGGAAAACAAGAAAACCCAAAAAAAAATAAAAAGGAAATAAGAAACTTCCCTCCGAAAACTTCCCATAACCGTATAAAGGGAAAGACTACAGTAGACCACTTAAAAGAAATGTACCAGTACACACGAGCGTTTTTTTTTTTTTTTTTTTTTTTTAAACGACATGTCATTCAGATGGTACACAAACCAATTGCAGATCTAAGAGCTTCAAATCTGCTGTGGTCTAATCCCTTCGTGAAAATGTCTGCGAGTTGTTTCTCCGATACGACGTGCTCTAGGCTGACAACTTTGTCTTCAACCAGTTCTCGAATGAAATGATGGCGAATATCAATGTGTTTCGTTCGTGAATGCTGTACCGGATTCTTTGAAATACTGATAGCACTCATATTGTCGCAGTACAGTGTTAGAATACCTTGCTGAACACCATAGTCTTCTAGCATCTGTTTCATCCAAAGCAATTGAGTACAACTACTACCGGCTGCAATATATTCTGCCTCGGCTGTGGAGAGAGAAATCGAATTCTGCTTCTTACTGAACCAAGAAACAATATTATTTCCCAAAAAGAAGCATCCACCAGATGTACTTTTTCGATCTTCGGCATTTCCAGCCCAGTCAGCATCACAAAAACCAACAAGACTTGGGTTAGTGTCAAAAGAATACCAAATGCCATAATCATAAGTACCACTTACGTATTTGATTATACGTTTGACCGCCGAAAGATGACTCTCCTTAGGATTGGCTTGGAACCGAGCACACACTCCCACACTATAGCAAAGATCTGGTCGACTAGCAGTGAGATATAGAAGACTTCCAATCATGCTTCTATACAGACTTTGATCTACTGGGATACCTTCTTCATCTTTAGTGAGCTTAATGTGTGTTCCTATCGGTGTTCTTTTGTGTTGTGCTCCCTGAAGTCTGAATTTCTTCACAAGATTCCTAGCATATTTGCTTTGAGAAATAAAAATCCCATCTTGCAGTTGCTTGACTTGCAGTCCAAGAAAATATGTAAGCTCTCCCACCATGCTCATTTCAAACTCAGTCTTCATTTGGTTAACGAACTCATTCACCAGGTGTTGGGACACTGAACCGAACACAATATCGTCAACATAAATTTGAGCTATAATGAGATCAGATTTCACCTTCTTGATGAACAGGGTCTTGTCTGCTCCCCCTCGACTGTAGCCATGTTTCAACAAGAACTCCTTAAGCCTCTCATACCATGCACGTGGTGCTTGCTTCAAGCCGTAGAGAGCTTTCTTTAGACGGAAAACATGATCAGGATGGTGTGGATCCTCAAACCCCTTTGGTTGAGCTACATAGACTTCTTCATTTAGAAAGCCATTAAGAAAAGCACTCTTCACATCCATCTGAAACAGTTTAAACTTAAGAGCACATGAAATAGCAAGTAATAAACGAATGGACTCGAGTCTAGCAACAGGTGCAAACGTCTCTTCAAAGTCTATACCCTCAATTTGAGTGTACCCTTGGGCAACTAACCTTGCCTTATTGCGGGTAATGTTACCTTTCTCATCTGATTTGTTCTTGTAAATCCACTTGGTTCCAATGACGTTGGTATTGCTTGGCTTAGGAACCAACTCCCACACTTCATTCCTCTCAAATTGAGCCAATTCTTCTTGCATAGCAGTCACCCAAAACTCATCTTCGAGAGCCTCCTTGACATTTTTAGGCTCAATTGTTGATGTGAAACAAACATTCCCAATGAGTTCTCGATAGTTGACTCTAGGCTTTCCGCGTGTTTGAACACCATCCTCCATGCTGCCAATAACATCTCCTGCGGAATGATTCTTTTGCACCCTTCTGGAAGGACCTTGGGACTGATGAACTTGATGTTCTTCATCCTGAGTATTAGTGACATCTGTCTGACTACTTTCAGAAACCTGAGTTGAAACAGGTTCTGGAACACCGGCTGGAACACTTTCTTCTCCAGTAATGAAGTCAATGCAATCTTCAGGTTTGTGAACCTTCTTTTGATCAGTTCCTGCATCATTAACAACCACATTAATTGATTCCATGACTGTTCCTGTTCTTTTGTTGAAGACGCGATAGGCTCGGCTGTTGGTGGAGTAGCCGAGAAACATCCCTTCATCACTCTTGGAATCCAGCTTCCCTCGATATTCACGATCATTGAGAATGTAGCAAGTACTTCCAAAGACATGAAAGTATTGGACTGTAGGCTTTCTTCCCTTCTAGATCTCATAAGGAGTCATCATAGTGCCTGGTCTCAAGTACACCCGGTTGATGATGTAGCACACGGTGTTCATAGCTTCTCCCCAAAACCTATGGGACACTCCCATAGAGTTCAGCATCACTCTCGCCATTTCTTGGATAGTCCGATTCTTCCGTTCAACAACACCATTCTGCTCCGGTGTCTTTGGAGCTGAAAATTCATGAGAAATACCATTCTTATCACAAAATTCAGCAAAAATAATGTTTTCGAATTCTCTACCATGATCGCTTCGAATCCGCACAATTTTGCCGATGTTGGAACACTTCTCTGTCTGAAGTCTGGAACACAGGGCTTTGAACATTTCAAAGGTATCTGACTTCTCACGTATGAACTGCACCCAAGTGAATCGTGAGAAATCGTCTACACATACAAAAGCATACCTCTTTCCTCCTATGCTTTCAACTTGCATTGGACCCATAAGATCCATGTGTAAGAGTTCAAGAACCCGGCTAGTAACAAGGTGTTGCAACACCTTGTGAGTTGCCTTGACTTGTTTCCCTTCGATGCATGGTCCACACATTCTCCATGAATCTGTCTTCAGATCTGGAATCCCTCGCAAAGCACCAGCTGAGACAGCCTTCTTCATACTGCGATAGTTGACATGCCCAAGCTTGCGATGCCACAGTCCAGCTTCATCTTCTCCTGCCTTGAGACATGGTGTTGGTTGTGTTAGAAGATAACAGTTGTCTGATGATCGAACACCCTCCATGACACTCTTCTCGGAATCATTCATTACAAAGCAGTTTTGCTTGGTGAACCTCACAGAGAGATTATCATCACACAACTGGCTAATGCTTATGAGATTGGCCTTCAAACCTTCAACAAGCCACACATTAGTCAATTTAGGTAAACCTGAAACACACAGATTACCTTTACCAAGAACATTGGCTGAGACGCCATCACCAAAGGTCACACGATGTGTTCGATCACATGGTTGAACATCCTCCAAGAAACTCCTTTCACCAGTCATGTGTCTTGAACACCCACTGTCAAAATACCATGATTGTTCGGCACTAGCTTTGAGGGAGGTGAATGCCACATTGCATTTGTTCTCGGATTTCTTCACCCATTCTTGTCTTCCTGTGCTCTGACGTGGAAAACTCTGTTGATTAGCTCTCCTCAAGTCTGAAAAGAATTGAAAACATCGTGGCCTTATATGTCCACGTTTGTTACAATAATGACAGATAGGAACCCAATTTCTTCTTCCTCTTCTGCTAGGTGTTCCTACGGGTGGTACACCACTAGTCCTCCGAGTTGTCATACCAGAAGGATTTTTGATTGGTGTAGTAGCTGGTCGTTTTCCCTTAACATCTATTTCTTCATTAGCTCCAGATGACGTTCCTTTGACAAAGATCGTCTGACAACTTCCTGTTTGACCAGTATAACCAAGCCCAAAGTGCTCTTTCTCTGTTCTTCCTGCAGACAGAATTTCATCCAGTTTAGAGGAACCAGAGTTTAGCATTTTTACCGATCTTTTTATTTTCTCAAGTTCGGCATTGAGTGTTGTAACACTGCTTTGGCTCTCCTTGAGTTTGGACTCCAACTCAGAATTATGCTTCAACAAATTATTCTTCTCGTTGTTGAGTTGTTGATTTTGAGCTGATATCTTTTCATAGCACTTTGTCAGCTCAATCCATTTACGATGCATAAGGCGATAAGCTTCAATCAAGGCTTCCTCCGTCAGATCTTCATCATCACTGCTCTCATAAGTCAGTGTTGGATCACCTTCAGTTACACCAGTGGAGTTTTTTGAAGAGCCTGCACCACCATCTGGACCTGCATCATCAGTTCTAGAAGCAAAAGCAACAAGGTCAGAATCATCTTCTCTGCTACCGTCTGAATCTCCATCGCTCCAGGTTGCATTCAAGGATTTATTTTTCTTCTTCAAAGTGTTTGCACATTCTGCCTGTATGTGCCCAAATCCTTCACATTCACGACATTGAATTCCCTTGCTTCTTGCACTAGACTCAGGATTATTGCCAGTTCCTGATTTGTTTCTAGAACCTGCATTAAAACTATCAACGTTAGATACAGTGTTCCTTCTTGGTGTTGGACCACCAGTTGAGCCGCTGCCAGATTCTCTACTCCTTGCACCACCTTTGTTGTTTCTGTTGAATCGTTTGTAGATCTTGCTGAAATTTTTGGACATGAGAGCCATGGTTTCAGCAATGTCATCATCTTCATCCAAGTATTCTATACTGTTGTTGTCACGGCTTTCTGCTTGAAAGGCGATCCCTTTTGGCTTTTTATCACCTTTCTCCTCCTCTAGGTTCATTTCGAATGTTCACAAAGAACCCATCAACTCATCTAGCTTCATGTTCTGAACGTCCTTCGCCTCTTCAATGGCTGTGACCTTGTAAGCAAATCTCTTAGGAAGGGACCTAAGAGTTTTTCGCACAAGTTTTTCTTCACTATACTTCTCTCCAAGAGCAAAAGCTTCATTTGCGATATCACATATTTTTGAATTGAAATCGCTAATTGACTCTTCTTCTTTCATCCTGAGATTTTCAAAACGGGATGTTAGAATTTGAAGTTTAGAGAGTCTCACAGCCTTTGTACCTTCATGTGCCGTTTCTAGTGTCTCCCAAGCTTCCTTAGCCACCTCACAAGTAGAAATAAGCTTGAATTGATTAACATCAACAGCACTAAAGATAGCGTTTAAGGCCTTGGAGTTGTAGCTAGCCAATCTGTCTTCTTCCACTGTCCATTCAACCTCCGGCTTCTTAATGTCTTCATTTTCAGTATTCTTCTTTGTCGGATGTGTCCAGCCAGTTAGGATTGCCCTCCAAGCCTTCTCATCCATAGATTTGATGAACGCCTTCATTCGAGCCTTCCAATAGGAAAAATTCGTTCCATCAAGAAGGGGTGGACGTTGAACTGAAGCTCCTTCTTTCATGACATCCATCTCGTCAAAACGGATCTAAAGCCTCGGATCTCGCTTACTGCTCAAGCGACCCGCTCTGATACCAATTGAAAGAACCGTTTTGTTAGTAGGTGTTCCTTGTCTGTGTCAGAACACTTCCAAGGAACATACGCAATAACTAAAACCGAAATGGAATTTAAACGACGTGAACAGTAACCAAGAATGCAGCAAATAACAAAAGCAACACAAGGAAATTGGTTACGCAGTTCGGCTTTCGCCTACGTCTGCGGGGCCTCGCCCAGATGAAATGATCCACTAGAAATCTCAAAAACGAGCAAGCTCGGACTCATACAAAACTTCGACTCCCTCTCAGTCTTCGTCGCCGTCTTCTCGTCACTCCTAGCGATCTACCCTTGACGAGATCCCCTCGCCTTACAAATAAACCCTTGACGAGATCCCCTCGTCTACAAATCACACATCCCGTGTAATCTCTCACCAATTTCCCATTACAAAGTTCACTCAACCATATACACTCACCAGCACGGTTTATAGAACACCGTGTGAAACACCTCTCACCAGAGTGTAAGAATAAACCCAGAAACTCACAAAGCACTCAACTCACTCACTCACTTCAGGTGACTCTCTTAAGTCTTTCTTCGAAAAAAACTCAGATAATATAAGTGAGGAAGATGACCTGATGACCAAGAAAATCCTAAAAAGGAAAGGAATTAATCCTGCATTAAAAAACTTGATCCAAGATAATTAATTTCGGATCATCAAGTCACCAGCTAATATCATCACGCGTTCCAGCTCTGTGTTCGATCACCGCGTGATATATAAGGTAACAAATCTTCCAGGTCAGCTCTTTTCACACGAACTTGCCATAGAGAGATTCCGTGTTCGAACTCCGCGTGATATAAAAGGAAACAGATCCTCCGGTCAGCTCAGCACACGCGGACTTACCAAATAGAGACTCCGTGTCCAAACACCGTGTGATATAAAAGGAAGCATTTGCAACAATATTCCTTAATAAATTTCTGATTCACTTAATTCCAAAGATGCTCGAAAATCACAATAATAAATCAGAATAAATTCGTCCAAGACAGCTCATATTAGTCATAGAAGATAAAAAATAATCAAGAGTGATTAAGAAGGATTTTACCAATTAAAAATAGTCAATTCACCATAAACACTAACAGACATGTTACGAATTATATAACAGAAAAGTGTCACACAAAATATAACACATCTATAAATATTTGTAAGATATTTTGTAACACTTAAAGTTTTACTTATTATTTTTTGAAGTGTTAAATAATATCTTACAAATATTTATAGATCTGTTATATTTTGTGTGACACTTTTCTGTTATATAATTCGTAACATGGCTATTTCTTTAATTTTTTGAAACACAGACTATCATTTAAAACAAACATTTAATTTTGGCCTATTTTTGCAACTCACCCTTGATTTTTTTGATTTTGATTGCTTTGTTATATTTTTATCCAATTACGTATTAAACCAAGAGACTTACTAGTTGTAGCATACAAGACACATGTTACAATTACATATCTCTCACATGTTATGCGTGAATTATACATAAATAAAATATATATATATATATATATATATAATTTGATTAATTTCCTCTAAACGAAATTGAAAATTTAAGACCTTTTTACTTCTTCGCTGCCTTTGAAATTACTCCGTTCACATGATAGGTATTTCGTCTTTTTCATCAATGGGTAGATGTTAAACTGCTCGTTATTTTTTAGAGCATAAAAAATATATAGTATGACGTAATAATTGATGAGTCCGGCTGCTGACTAATATCAGGAACAAAATCAGTCAAAGTAAAAGAGGCATATCTTTATCTTTTGTATTCATCTAAAAACAAATAAAAAATAAAAAATAAAGATAAAAAAACATATTTTTAATAATAAATTTTTGTTTCCGTTTGTCATGGTCGTAGAGTCACATGACGAGGATATATGATCAACATAAGATGGTTTTTCCATCTTTTGCGGGTGATGATAAATAACGAAAGAAGAAGTAATTAGTTTCTTTTTTTTTTTTTTAAAGATAAGGTATATATACTTGTAGTTAGTTTTAGTGATAAATAGTAAAAACGAAAGAAAAGAAAAAAAATTAAGTTGTAAATGACTTGTAGTTATTAGGTTTTGAGGTAATTAGCAACAAAGGACAAGGTAAATTATTGACTTCGGAATTGTATGAGTTTATCATTATTTTTGCGAAGAGTGCGTTACATCTGGACTTGAGTAAGCCCAGTGGGGTTTGCTTGACACTGCAATTTAAAGCTATAAAATAAATGTATTTTTAAATCAACAATGTCAACATGGTCCCAGCAGAAAAAAAAAAAAAAAAAGTCAATATGTAGGTGTGAACAGCGCTGAATCAAAACATATATACATCATTGATCACTTTAGCACACTAAAAGAAATTCCACCTCTCTTTCGTTTGGCAATTCCTAGAAAAATTGCCCACCAAACAGCTTGTCTTTCGTGACAAACCAACTGTGTGTATGTATGTATATATATATATATTTATACATGTAGATACATATGCAAGTATGTATTTTTTTTTTATCTTTGCCAACTAACCACTTTTACCTTCAGCTTAAGCCCCTCTTATTTTTTATCCATTGTAGATTCATTGCTTATTATTGTATTTAATTGATTATTTTCCCTACAAAATTTTTCATGAGAGGCGATTAACATCAAATTTTTATTATACTATCATGTTGACGGAAAACTATTATAGACAAAGTGTTAGGAGAATTTTAGTGAGTTGAGGTGCAATAATTATTTTTTCTTAAGACGTTATTTGCCCCAACTTCATAATAAAAGGTAAAACTATAAAGAGAATAAGAAAATGATGTATACATGCCAAGCGCAAAGCGCACTTAAGATACACCAAATATGCCCTAAATATTAAATCGTTCATCGCGCCATGGTAAAGAGCAAACTCTAAATCATTAGCTCACATTTTCTTTTAAATCATTTAAGTCTCAAGTCCACTAATTATATGAAACTTTTGGTTTTCAATTGTATTTTAACTTTTATAATAGCATTTGAGTTCTAATAATAAACCAAACGTTATAATTTACCGCTAACATGTCATAAAAAATACGCACATAAGATTACAAAGAATATGTTGGAATTCATCACTCTATCAGCAACACGGTTCCTCTTTTTCAACCCTTCATGAAAGTTGTCCTTTTTGATGTTGAAATGTAATTTAATGATGTACGTAATTCATTTCCATATGTATATTTCCGTTTATGAACTCTATACCCACAAACACGTTATTGGGAATTAAATTTACTTACCCACTTACAAATAAAATGCCTTACTTTAAATGAACCAACTCGAATTTGACAACTGAAGATACTTGTTTTGTCAATTTTGGGATATTGATGATAATGCCAAGCGATCTCAACACAAGTCTCACCAAATTATCCCCTTTAAGCTTTTATATTAATAATGGTATTAATCTTGAAGTTAATGCGGTTTCTCCTTAGCTAAAGTTTTGATAATAAAAACCACAAGAATTGATATAACAGCACAGTTGTTTTTAATTAGGGAAATAGCAGCATAATTTAAAATGTATGAATTTAGATTTATCATGAAGATTCATATATGAGCAGATTCATATATGGCTCAATATGTTGACGAAAACTTTTTTTTTTTTATAGTAAAATTTCTCACTTTAAAATAACTAATGCCCCATGCTTAGAATATATTTGTCGATCTTTAAATTATATTTATGCTTTCCATTGACTGGATCAATTCCTTTTTTGGTGTGTGTCGTATATTTATATCTTTTATTTATTTAATTGACATACAAACATTTAGGCACAATACTTTATACTTTAATCATGTTTTCGAAATCCCGCGATTTAATGATATCCCACAATGTTAATTTAACAATCTTAATTACTTGTGCACAATTAATTTTCCAAATTTCAAATGCAAGAGCAGTTTGATGTGTTGCCAGTGACTCATAACTATCACATAGTCTAACAACCCTTATTTAATGTCCATTAAAATATGCATGAACTAGGTGAGTTCAGCTATTAGCTTTAACTAATCAGATTTTTAATTATATTTATTGGCCTTTCAAATCTTTGATTATCAGATGTCAAATTTTAAAACATTATTGACTAAAAAAAAACCATTGTTTGGTCGCTTTGGCCATTGGTCCCATTCTGAATTTAAATTTCACGACTATATATATATATATATATATATATATATATATATATATATATGTGTGTGTGTGTGTGTTTTTAGAGCTGGAAATATGGGGGACTATCATGGGAACCTGCCTCTCGCTTCCCAGGAGCTTGCTTTTCATGAAAAACAGGTACGGGTGCTCCGTTTTTCATTTTCACGAGAAGCGAGTTTCCCAAACTCATCTTTTCGAAAAAAATGGGTTTCTCTCTTCTCATATATATTCCCATATTATTACTAGAAAATGTGGGCCGCTGGATTTGTATTCAACGACTATGAAAAAATCGCAAAAAAATTTAAAAAACCCACTATTAAAATTTATTATTTTTATTTTTATAAAACCAAAAAAGGGCGGGAAATAGAAAAAATGAATTTTTCACCCGTTTAAAACAAGTGTGGGAAGTCCCGTCCCGCTTCAATATGGGAAACGAGTCTCCCTAACATGTTTTCCATATTCCATCCAAAACGGGTTTGGATGTGAGATGGGATTCCCATATTCCCGGCTCTATATAATATATATATATATATATATGAAAAGGGCAAAATAGTACATTTTCGCATAAACTTTTTTTGTTGTGAGTTCCATATTGACTATAGACCAATAATTTTGCACTATATTTTGTGGCCTGTCTCGATGAAGTATATATGGTAGGGGTGTACATCAACCCGAGCAACCCGAAGACCCAACCCAACCCAACCCAATCCGAAAATACGGGTTCAAAAGTGAAAAATTTTCATTGCGGGTTCATTTAGTTTGAACCCATGAATGACGGGTTGGGTTGAAATTCTAAACTTTCGGACCCGAGCAACCCAACCCAACCCAAACTTTTAAAATATTTATCTAAAATTTATATATGTTAATACAATATGAAAAATATGAAGACATTAATCTTTTTTTAAAAGTTTTGCTTAAAAAATATCTTTGTTTGATTGATATAACTACTTATCTATCGACTCATTCTTCATTTTTTAAACCATTTTCGTTCATTCTTTTTACTAAAATCGCGCATCATCTCATTTTATATTTCCTATATATGTCAATAGGTTGTCTTTTCATCAATTTTTATATTCTCTATTTGATTATTAAGATGTATATATAATTTTCTAATCAATTATTATTAGACTATTCATTTTATCAATTTATGAGAATTTTTTCGAGAATCCAATATAAGCTAAGCATTGTTCAAACATATGAAATATGAATTAAAATTATTAGTACCAACCCGACAACCCAACCCAACCCAACCCATTCTAGTTTTTATTCGGACAGGTTGTCATTATTATTTCTTTACTATGGGTCGTAAAATCATCAATCCGAAGTCTTTGGGTTGGGTTATAATTATCTTAAACCCAGCCCAACCCAACCCACGTACACCCCTAATATATGGCACTTAACCATAAAAGTTTCCGGCAAAAAAAAAAAAAAAACACCATAGAAGTCGTATATTTGTGTCCTTTTCCTTTATACTTCAAAATTATTAGAATTATAGTTTAGCTCCTCTCACAACTCACAAATATAGCATACGAATAATTTCCAAATGAACTACATGAGTAACATGACGATGCTTATCCACAAATACGTATTTCATTTTTTTAAAGCACTTAAAATGGCTTTTTCTACTTCTTTTTTTTTCTTCTGTAATTCCCCATTTTTTAAATAAATTGTATAACATTTTATCGTATTTTATTTTATACTTTTGCAATATATATGTGCGATGAAAATGACTTTTCAACAAAAATAAACAATTATTTAGATTTTTTTTTCTTCTTGGATATAAAACTTTTTCCAAAGATAAAACTTCTACATCGTTTGAATTAAAAACTATATCTGATCAGGTTGAAATATTATTTTACGTATTATTATAAACCTTGATTTTGAGAAAAAATTAAGTATATATATCTTTGTTCCTTCCTTTTCGAACATTACAATTCTAAATATATTTTTTAGCACCAAACCGTCTCTATCAAAATACTCAATTGCTATTTTAAATTTCACTTAAAAATGTAACTACTTTTAAATCAATTGATTTTGTCATAATTTAACATTAACACGTAGGTATAATCTCTCAGTATCAAGTGTTACGTGTAATGCCTATCCCATTAAATGTTGTCGTTATTATTATTTTTAATTTGAAGTACAACAATTATCAATCAATTATGAAAAAAAAAACAATGATCAATTAATATCCGATACATAATAATTTTAATTAAATAGTATTTTTAAACGGTCTCAATTTTAACCTAACATTCTAAATTAGTAATAAAATTTTTGAAACAATACATCACAAAAAAGTTTTTTGGGACCATTATATATATATAGATTAGGGTAAATACTAAAAACCTTATAATATCCATGAATTTAAGCTAAATTTAAGTTTATTCTTCTTATTTTTGAAATTCTCAAATAATTCTTGTATTTTCAAAAATTACCATAAAACTATCTCTAACTCCATTTGTTGACTTGGCATTCGAAAAGACATTACTAACCTTGAGAGTTTAATTCATTACACATACATTTACTAACTTTTTAAATTTTCAATAATGCCCTAATTCAATAAATTCTTCATAAATATAACCCAATAAAAAAAACTCCAATCTAAAACACAAATAAAAAAATCAATTAAAAAACCTAGAATCAAATCTCTCATACACCACAAGCAAGCATAAAGATTTAAATCTTCAAGAAGTAACCAGGCCTCAAAACCCATAATTTGTATTAAACATAAGAACAAAAAAAATTCCACAAAACTAAATTAACTTTCTCAACCTCAGCAAACCCAGAAAAAACACAAAATCTAAATGTGTATCAAACAAACTATGATTGTGAGGTTTTCTCAATTTCAACATTCATTTCATGGAGATAGAATACAATTCGAAATTAAAATTAAAAATTTCAAGAAACTTATTTTCTTCCAATAAAATAAAGAGATTCAGAATTATGTTCAAGGAATAACAAATATAAAACAAACAAACAAACGCTAGATCTGCACCTGTAATACAATGCCAAAACCCCGTTGCGCGACACTGAAACCCACTTCAACATCGGACTTGTACCTCCCAAAACCCCCGCTATCGACCCCAACGAACCGTCGCCTCTCGAACACCCCACCCTGCAAACCTGCGCCCTCAGATCTCTCGCCCTTCGGCAACCTCGTTCCTCCGACAACCTTGAATAAGAGAGAGGGAGTGTGTGAATGAGAAAGAGAGATAAGTGGATGATAGAAAAAATGAATAATGTTTGTAATTGTTAATTTGGCTTAATTGAAATTTTATGAAACATTTGAGGCTTAATTTAACTATAATGTGAATATATTAATATTTGTACAAAGGGCAATTAACTAAAATTTAGCATCAATGTATATTTTGGAATCGATTTTGAAAACATGGAGATGATTTAAGAATTTTAAAAATAAAAGATTTTTTTTTAATTTAGCCTAAACTCTTAGATTTATTAAAGATTTATCCTCTAAATTAATAGTTTCTTAATATAAAAAAGAAACTATAATTTTATTAAAAATAATTATGAAAAAATATATATATAGTATTACTTATTTTTTTCTCAAAATTAATATCGATTTAGACTTACTTAGTAATTAAATATGTGAAATTATAATAATAATAGTTTCTAAAATAATTTAAATACGAATCATATTCAACTGATATAGAAACAATACTTCAATAAATTCTATATATTAATTATTTTTAGGCGAAGTAGGAAAATAGTCAAAATTTATATAACAATAAAAATAAATACCCAAATTTTTAAAGTAATTGAGTTTTTAGTCAATTCGTGAATTACTTGCACATGCTTTTGGTAACTAAGTGAAATACCACCACTTATCACTATGTAAGTAATTGAATTACTTAGATAGTTAGTTATATTTTTTAAAAAATTATGTAATAACTTACATTAAGTTTTGAAAATTGAGTATTCACTATAATTTCTCATTATTTTTTTGGTCCGAAGGAAAGTTAATACGTGTGGACAAGAACAACCGTCAGATCTCAAATTAATAGACCTAATCAAGATCGGACGGCTATTAACTCCTCGACCATCAAGTACAAACGTGGTTCTCTCTTCCCTCAAATACTAGTATACTACTACTAATCTACTATACAGTATTCACTCCAATCATGCCTTGCTCGCGAAGTAACGCCACCGAGTGACTCACTCAACTGAGTTAACTCGCCATTCCAACCTATAAATCTCATCACTTTCTTCGGACAATCCATCACTTTTGCACTGAAATTCTTCCCCTTTCTCTCAGATTCTCTCTCTCTCTCTCCCCCCAAACCATGGCCATGGCAACCCTAATTCCCCAATCGAAGCCCCGAGCGAAGCCGGGCCCACCTCCGCGGCGTGGGATGATAAGGGCGAGGATCTTCAAGAGCCTCATCGGCTCGGCCGTCGCGTTCGCGTCGTCACTCGGAGGCAAGCGCGACGGCATCGGCGATTCTCCGAGTCCGATCGGCTCTCCGGCGTCGCCGGAGACTCCGCCCGGCTACGCCTCCGACGCTCGCTCCGATTCCTCGTGACCTTTCCTCGGATTTCCGATTTAAGGTTCTTGTGTATTAATGAGCGCTTGGAATCTTGTGATTTCAGGGTTTTTGGTGAGAATTCCATGTGCTTTGTTGTAAAATATTGGGGAATTTTTGGAAGATGGTGGAGATAGGGGTTTTGTGGAAAAATTCGAGAGGCTTTTTTTTTTTTTTTTTTTTTTTTTTTCAAATTAGTCCCTGTGGTTGTTGTAAAGTTGGTCCGTGTTTGTATTTGAATTTTCGTTAATGTCGTGTAAATAAAATGATTATTTATTTCCTGTCTTCTTTGTTTCGATCAATGATTGGTGATGTTGGATATGGTTTTTTTTTTCTTCTTCTTCTTCGTTCCTTTCTGTTTGATTTATTTCGTAAGAGGTAATTTTTAATATTAGTCTTGTGTATCATTGTTGGTGAAATTTTCACCGTGAAAAATGAAGCCAAATGACGAAATTTTGACTTTATGAGTTAAAAAACAAAACGACATCGAGATATGAATTCCGATTTGCAAGTAAATTGAAGACGATGCACTTAAAATAAAAAAACGACAGTGGAATTTATTTGTATCGGAAACGACAATAAAGATTGAAAGGACATTTGCATCGGAAACGACATCCTATAATGTTCGAACGACAGTGCATTAATAGCCCAACAATATATATATGTATGTATACATATTGATAATGAAGGTGATAACGAATAAATTTAAAGCTATAACTTGGAAGTGAAATCGACGGTAAAATTCAAAAACATAAATAAATCTAGAAAACGACAGTCAATATGGAAACCGCAAATGAATTTGGAACGACACACTTGAGGATTCAAACAACAGTGGAATAGCGACAACCAGAAAATTGGACAACGAGTCAACGACACTCAAGAGGTAAGAGACAATTGCACTGCGAATGATAAGTGTTTCCTGTTTTTTAATTATATTCACAAAGAATAAGATAACGACAATTAATTGAAATAAATAAACGTATTCCTTTAGCTTTTAAAAATAGAAATTTTGCGTATTGAAACAAAAACTAAAAGAATAAGGTGATAATATTTAGAGATTATATATTAAGCAAATAGATATTTTTTAATGAGGTTTTAAGGACTAATATTAAACATAAACGCAACAAGTTCGTCAAATAAGTTATTTCTCAATTTTTTTTTAAAAAAGATGAAATTTTAATGCAACGGTAGTCCCAAGTGTCTCACAATTTTATAAGCACGTATATATTATAAACTTCTTGACTTAAATTAAAAGTCACGGAGGCTCGGCACATCCTTATATATATATGTTTATCTTGTTATTAATAGATGTAATTATAAATCAAAAATCAAATTTCAATCCCCGGCTCCTTGCGATAGCCAACAGTCACACTCCAGTATTTTGACGCAAATAATTTTATTTCAAACACAAAAACCCTTCTTTTTTATTTTTTATTTTTTATGTGTGTGTGGCATATGGGAAAGTCATAATAATAATAATAATAACGTGATAAAAAAAAAAAAAAAAACTGAAAGAAAAAACTAGTCAGATACCGTTCCCAGTCGAAAAGCTAGAGTCAGATACACGTAGTTCGGTGGGCCAGGTCCGTTAGCGGTTGAATAATGCCTTGTTCCAATAATTTGATATATGGACGGATTAGTTATTAATTAATTAGTTATTTTTGTTGTTATTTGGAAGTAAAACGAATTGGGGTTGGTCATAAAGTTCATAAATGGCAGTCAAGACTTTGCGATTGCATGCCAAATAAATGTGATATTAATCACTAAATGTGACCAATAATAAACATGAGATTTCAGGTAGTTTTTTTGCTTTTCCCCTTTTATTACATAACTAATTAATCAAAGACGTTCGAATGATTTTATGAATACAATGCATTTTCTGTATACCTAAATTTACATAAAAATCGTCTAACTCGGAATTGACGTTTTCTTCCCTTTTTTCTTTTACTTCTTCCTTTTTTTTTTCCCTACAAGAGAAAATTCCATTTATTTGAAATGAAGACGTGTTTTTTTCTCCTAAAATCAAATAATTTCAGTCATGAAAAAAAAAAAACAATATTGCTAACTATATGGATATTGGATAAAAAATTGACCAATGGATGAGGCAAACGAGTGGATGGAGGAAGATTAACAATATTCCCATATTCCCTAAATATAAGTTAGATCTATTTTAATTTTTAATTTTTACAAAACTTATTAAATCGATCCCTTCGCTACCATGTAAAATTTGTCCAAACAGAATAATCTATTAAAAAGTTAACAAAATACCAAGACACTAATACATATAAATAATTAGTATGAATTCAGATTATTTCTTACAACGTTACATCTAAATAAGTATATGTCATTCTAACATGATTGATAAATTAGAGATGAGTCTCACTATTATTTATATAGAAATTCAAAGTACAATTTATTGTTGCAACATAATTTAAATTTGACTTTTAATATAATTATTATGATAAAATAATTTAAACAATTTTTTTTATTCAGATTGTAATTCAAATACCGTAAACATTAAACTTGAATTTTTTGCTTTAATAAAAATTATCAAACAACAATTTGTTCGAAATTTAGATCTAAATTTTTTGGTTTAGATGTCCCAATAAAACATGGTCTCTATAGTTATGAGGATACAAATGTCATTAGCCATAATCATCTGGGGTAGAATCCTCTGCAAACACGTGCACTCTACTTGCACAGTGCCAATCTTGGTCCTCACGAAACTAGTCCTATAAAAGAGTAATTGCAATGTTGCCCCCTGAACTTTACATTTTTTGGCAACTTGCCCCTTAATCTTTTATTTTTAGTAAATTGCACCTTAAACTCGGAAATTTTGACAAATCACTACAAATTGATAACGTCCGTCCAAAATTTGGACGGAATTTGACACGTGAGTGGCACATGACTCATAATGAAGGGCATTTGAATCTTTTCTTCATTTACTTCTATTTCTTTCCTTTTTTTTTCTTTTTTTTTTTGTCTCTGATAATTTTTTTTTCCTCCACTTTTTTCCTCCATATTCAACTTCAGCCACCGAGCCTCTCTCCGTCTCCGACCAGACGCCCCCATCTTCCTCCACCCCAAGCCCCTCTTCAGCCTCAGCCTCACCCCCAATGTCCTCCCAAGCCCAAACCCCAACCCCAACCCCAACCCCATCCCTCCTCTGCCACTCCCTTCCCGCCACGCATCCCTCCAGCGCCTCTGCCGCTGCCCCTACAAGCACCAGCAGCCCACTCCAGCACGGCGTCGTCGCAGAGCCAGGCATCGGAACCCCGACAGCGTACCAGGTAAACACCGGCGAAGGCAAGGACTTCTACGGCCACCGCGGCGCCAACAAGCAGCAACGCTCCTTCCGCGACAGAGATTTCAACTCCGACGCGGAAGATGAGGCTCGCGCGCGAACAGAACAACAAGCGATGGCGGAGCTTGAAGGGGCAGAAGAGGCTCGCCAACCTCCGGTGATGACGCAAAGACGCGGTTCGCTACTCTTGCTGTTTGGGGCGGTGGCGAGCACGCGACGGTCACAGAACTGGTCGCCGGAGCTCGAGTTCACGGTCTGGCGTGGCGCGGATCGCAGCGTCGTGCGCCGTGGGGCCTTGCTGGAACAGAGGCGTGGCGGCGGCCGCCGAAGATCTGCAGTGACTCAGGCACGGTGGAAGTTCTTCCTTCTCCCTTGCCGCCGCCCTCCACAGCCTCCTCTCCGCCGCCGAGGACTACCACCCCATCGTCGGCTCCAAGGTCCGTCGAGGACGCGCTCAAGGCGCTATTCGGCGTCCCGCTCTACCCACTCAACCGCGGCTCCATGGTCGAGCTTGGCACTGTGACGGGGTTCGACGGTGAGGGAACGTAGCGTCAAGATTTGGGTTTGGGTCGTTGTTCAACGGCGTGGTGGCAGGGGGAGCATGGTAGGTGAACATGGTTTTGATCGGGAAAAAAAAAAAGAAGAAAAGATTGGGGAAGAACAAGAAAAAAAGCCCCAAATCAATCTATCTATCTACATAATTTCACCTACCACATTAAATGACTTAAATGGCCTCTCAAATCCACGTGCGAGGTATATGGACAGGGATTTCCGTCAAATATAGAACGGGCGTTACCAATTTGTAACGGGATGCCAACAATTTCGAACTGGGGGTCCAAATTGTCAAAAATAAAAGTTTGGGGTGTAAGTTGCCTCAACTCGAAAAATTAAGGGGGCACAGGTGCAAAATACTCCCTATAAAATAATGAAATCCTCAAGGCAAATGCTTTCATCAAAAGCCACTTCACTTGACTTCCCCTCTCTCTCTCTCTCTCTCTCTCTCTCTCTCTATAATCACTCTCTCAAGTCTCAGCCCACAAATTTATTTTTTTTATTTATTTTTCTTGGTGCTTTTTCCCGCGCCGGTAGAGACATTTTCCGAGCCCGCATAAATGGAAAACCCAGGAGGCAACGCCCGTTTCCCGCCGAAGCGCGGGCAGGTGCTGATCAGGATCCTGAAGGCCTTCACCGGAGGGTCCAGTACTCCTGTGAGCTCGCCCTCACCGAGCCCGCCTGGGTACCCCTCCGACGACGCCAAATCCCAGCCGTCCGGACCCCTCAATTGACGGCTCCTGATTGATTGGCCGCGACGATTCATGATCATCGCTCTTCAAGATTGGATATTTCAGGGTCTTTTAGGGGGGTAGGGTTTTCATGACCGTGTCTGTGTGTTTGTTCTTGCACAATAATGACATAGTTTTAGATATTAGGGTGTTTTTTTTTTTTTCCCCTTTTCTATGGGAAGTGTTGATTGGGTAATTATGATGATTGGTGGGGTTTAGGAGGGGAAATTGTTGGGGGTATTTTTGGGTTTGGGTGAAGTTTTTTTTTTTTAGTGCCCCGTATAGTTTTGATTTATTTATTGGGAGGTTCTTTAATGGGTTTTTTTGGATGGTAAAATTTGTTCTGGATCGTCAAATTTATTAAAATCAATAATAAATTTATCGATCTAGAATTATTTTTTATCAAAGATAAAAAGCTCACCAAAGAAGTTTCTTATTTATTTATTTATTTTTTATTTTTGGAAATCTGTCGTTGTTGTTGGTGGTTGACCCTGGAATTTTGTTTAGTTGCAAAATATGTGTTGTTGCCGATATGACATAGAAAGAATAATAATCACGGTTTTGTGAATAACTGAATATGTTTATTATCCTCTTTCTTTTTCTATTTTTGGGCTCTGATTCATTTTGGTTTCAATTGTTTCGGCAGTCTGTTAATCTTCGTGGATCTGAATTATTTAATAGATTGATGGTTGGGTTGTTATTTGCTTCTTCAAGTTCAAAACAAGCGAAAATTATATATAACTAATGTATTTAATGTCATAATATGTATTTTAGCCAAATGACATATTTCTTGGAATTGCTGTGTTGTGGGTAAAAAGAAAAAAAAAAATCTCTTCATTTTGATGACCCGAACCAAATCGAGCTTGGTGATGACTGATGACGACAGGGAAAAAGTTTTAAGTTTTAAGTTTTTATTTTTTTAACTGATGGGCTGGCTAAAAAATAAGGTTTTGTCTTTTTGGGTATTATGTGTGTGACAACATTTGCGGGAGATTTCATCATCCATTCAATTACACACACAAGTCCATGTATGACCAATTGACCATCCAATGAAACTACGCTGAGCTTATGCTATGGAATCTACTCATCCATATCTTTTAATTATTATTATTATTATTTTAAGACAATTTTTTTTGTTTCGTTTTTAAGAAATATAAGAAGTTAAGAACGAGAAGCATAAATTGACTGGATTCTTTAGATTTGCGGAGGTCTAATTAATTTGCGCGTTTTTAGATAATGTGTAAGCTTAGATCTTAGTCACCAAAAGCTTCTTAAATCCAATTGCTCGTTTTGCTTGAAAACAATTGGTTGGTTTTCATTTTTTTTATTAATACCCCCAATAAAAAATATTATAAGAAAAACGTACGCAGGATTTTTATTTTTTTATTTTTCTACATGAACTTGAAAAACATTTATACACTAGTTGGAAAATTGAAATTCCTATAACCATGATGATATAGTGTATAATTAGTTAATTTTTCAACAACTACCTGTGGCATAATCGGTATGGTATCCGAGCCAAAAATTGAAAAAATCCAACCACAGCAAATTTGAACGTAGGCATATTGTAGCTGCAAACTGCAATAAACGAAGCAAAAATTGTGTAGATTTTGTGAAAATACACAAACGTAAATGCCTTATAAATTTATTACAACCACGCATATTTAAAAAAAAATTGAAAAAAGGTCAAAAAATGAAGCTAAAAAAATCATTTTTAAGTTAAAATAACTATAACACAATATATTGAGAAAAAATATCTGACTAACTATGATAATAATTATTTTTCCCGAAATCGAAATATGACAAAAATAACCTTTAAAACGAAAATAAAATAAAGATTTAAAAATCAAAGAAAAAAAACTTTAAGTAAATTAGCAAAATAAAATGAAAATTAAAAAAAAGAGAGTAAAGAATAATAAAACGAATAAAAAAAAAAAGAGAAATAAAGGAATTTTATTGGCCGAGGGCGCGGACCCCATTGCGTCAGGCGTCAGCCCTTTATTATAGCCCTCCTATAACCTATATTATTTCCTCTCAAACAAAAGAAAACAGAGACGAACCCTATTTCACATAAACGACTGAAACGCCCTTCAGGAAGCCATCCTTCCTTGATATAGATTATAGGGTATAGGATTAATTTGCAAATAAAAGGAGCTAATTACTTATCCCATTTGGAAAACCATTCAACTCCTCTAGTGCTATCTCATTTCATTTCATTTTTAATCCTTTAAACTATTCTATTTTATTTTATTTTTTTTAATTTTTTAAATTTTTATATAATATTTTTAAATTTCAATCATTTATACCATATCAAAATTCATAAAATCAAACTATTTTACTTATTTTTTAAATTATCTTCGAACTATTTTGAAATGGTAAAGATAAGTGAAATAATTTTTTCAAACACAAACTTAAACAAATGAAAGGACAAAAAAAATATAAAAAGAATATTAGTCTTATTAAGCACAAGACAGCTATATTCTGACAATTTTTTTTTTCGCTGTAATTATAACCTCATCGAAGCTACAAACTCATCATCTAGAATCTTCCCCTGTTCCACATATGAGTTCTACTTCTAGCTTTTGGTGGTTCGGGGGGTTTTTTTCCAAGAAAAAGTTGGTTTTTCTTTTCAAACTATTACCTCTTGTTAGGCGCATACATTTCACTTATTTTATTTTTTTTAAACTTTTTTAATCTTTTAAATTATTTTATTTCATTTAATTTTTTTTAATTTTTCAAATCTCTATACACTTTCTTTAATTTTAACCATTCATATCATTTTAAAATTCGTAAAATCAAACCATTATTATATTATTTTTCTAAATTTTTTGAATTATTTTTAAACTATTTTTTTATCCAAAAAATAAGACATTTTGGCCATCCCAAACAAGGGTAACCTTTTCCCAATTAACGTCAGATAATAATTCTCGAGAGAATATTCTGTTTTTGGAATGTGGTTTCATGGTTTTGAACAAAACGCATTGCTTTGTTGACTTTTGGCCACGCTTGTCGGCAATCTATAAAGAAACATAAAGTTTTGTAGATTTGTTTAGAGAATAAAGTAACTGAGCTGCAAAATGAAAAGCATTCAATTTGGTTGATTTGTCTAGCTTTTCTTTCTACATAGAACCCATAACAAAAGAGTAGATGATCATGATGGGTAGATTGGAAATAGTATTCCATAATTATTCAAGTATAAGGTTTTCACAAAGCTCATAAGTCTTCGTTGTTTTTATTTAAAGAAAAATAGAATTCTGTGTTATTTAGAGTTGCCCCATCTGATTAATTTAATAAACAAAAAAAGAACAGCAATCTAGTAAGTTCTACTCAATATTTGAAAATTTCCCATTTTGTATCTTCTTTCTTGTACTCACACTCAATATTTTTTTTACTTCTAATTTTGTTGGTATGTCTAAATTTTTAATTGTTTTCATCAAATATTTTTTCTTCAATTGTATCATCATCACGTAACTAAAATCCTAGATCCTCATGTGTTTCTAGACCTAGACCTAGAAGCTGCATTAAACCAAATGGAAATTGAATGTGTTTTGAAAAAGAAAAAAATGAAGGACAAAGTGACAGTTTGGTCAAAACTTATCGAAGAAGGAAAATTGTAGGATTAACGTACTGTTTATCCGTTGACGATAAAGAGAATCTTTGAGACTTTGACAACGAGGGCTTTAAGGGTTTTGTTTTTGTTTTGTTTTGTTTTGTTTTTTTTTTGTTTTTTGGGGGAGGGATTAATGTAACAAAGCATGAGAGATCTGTGTTTGCCTATTCAAAGTTAATTTTTTATTGTTAGAAATATAAAAAATGAGTGACAGTTTGCTTTTTTTTTTTTTTGGATTAATGTAACAAAAAAAGACGTTCTTCACAATTAAAAAAAAAAAAAAAGCAAAACTGTCACTCATTTTTTGCTATTTCTAACAAGAAAAAATTAACTTTGACTGGGTAAACACAGATTTCTCACGTTTTTATAGAAGAAAATAATATATCACAAACATATATATATGAGTAAAACTTTTCATCGAGATGTATCGTGTATGGAATTTTGATGACGTATAGAAGTCGTTTGGCTGGAGAGAGACAGAGAGGAAGGAAGAGATAACATTTTCAAGGCTTTGAGCCTTTGACTGATGATTCTTTTCCATCTGAAAATTTGAATATATTTTCTATATTATTATTTTCCATTTATGCCTCTTTAAACAGGTTATTAGTCAGTTGATTTTCTTTTTAACTTTGCTGTAATTTTTTTGAAATTTTTATTCATGATTATTTACGTGAATAGAGATCAATTTTCGTCCATTGATCTTGAAAATAAAGATTGAAAGAGAGATAAAGATATAGGATATGTAATATACTTTCATTTTTCTCTTACCGGCACATTACTCTGTAGAAAGAGTTTTTTTTTTGCCCCCAAATTTCCTCTCGTCTGATCAACGTGGACTGATTGCAATTATCATAAGATATAATATAACTATATAAGTATATAAATATATACTAACAACAATAAGCAATATCTTTTTTTTTTTTTTTTCTAAATGAAAGGAAACTACTGTTTCAATGTTGAGTGTAGATTGGAAATAGTATTCCATAATTATTCAAGAATAGGGTTTTCACAATGCTCAAAAGTCTTCATTGTTTATATTTAAAGAAAAAAAAATCAAAACTGTGTTCGTTAGAGTTTTCCTATCTGATTGATTAACTTTTGTTTGGGCAAATCATTTTGCCCATTCTTTTTTATTTTTTGGAATGGTCAAAATAGTTTGAAAATGATTTGTAAAATGGTTAGAAAAATGAGTAGAATAGTTTGACTTTACGAATTTCGAAGTGATATAAATGGTTGAGATTTAAAGATATTGTATAAGGATTTGAAAAGTTGAAAAAAGGGTTGAAAAAAAAATAAAATTGAATGGAATGATTTGTAGGATTAAAAAGTTGAATGGTTTGGAATAATATAAAATGGAATGGAATGAGTGGAATTGTTTGCCCAGACATGGGGTTAAATTAACAAAAAAAGAACAGCTTTCTAGTAAGTTCTACTCAATATTTGAAAGTTTCCGACTTTATATTTTCTTGTACTCACACTCAATTTTTTATGACTTCTAATTTTGTTGGTATGTCTAAATTTTTAATTGTTTTCATCATTTTTTTTTCTCAATTGTATCATCATCACGTAACTAAAATCCTAGATCCGCATGTGTCACTCACTAGACCTTGAAAGTGCATAAAACCAAATAGAAGTTTGTTTGTTTTTTTTGTTTTTTTGTTTTTGTTTTTCTGAGTAAAAGAAAACCAAATAGAAGTTGAATGAGTTTTGAAAAAGAAAAAATTGAAGGCCAAAACGACAGTTTGGTCAAAACTTATCGAAGAAGGAAAATTGTATTCACGCAGTGTTTATCCGTTGTCGACAAATAGAATCTCTGATAATGAGGGCTTTTTTTTTTTTTTTTTTAATAATGTGACAAAAAAAGACATTATTCACAATTCCAAAAGCAACTGTCACTCAATCTTCTATTTCTAACGAGAAAAAATTCACTTTGAATAAGCAAGCACAGATCTCTCACGTGTCTATAGAAGAAAATAAATCCTTTTGCTCTAGAAAATTATACACAAACATATACGAATAACTTTTCACCCGAGATGTATCGTGTATAGAATTTCGATGACGTTTAGAAGTCGTTTGTCTGACAGAAAGAGAGTGCATTTTCAAGGCTTCGCCTGATTATTTTCCATCTCAAAATTCCCCTTCGAAGTCTTCTATCTCAAAAGCCTTCTATTATTATTATTAGGAAAAAATATCTATTTGCATTTATATTTGTGCTACTTTTCTCGATAGCACCTATTGTTTATTTTTGACATGTTTGCACCCTTAATTATGTAACTTTGATCTCTTTGCACCCTACGTCTAATTCCATCAGTTAAATAATAACGTGGCACCAAAAATAATTATAATTTGACCCTTGGTTTATTTAAAAATTACACTAATACTCTAAATCTTTAATAATTTAACAAAAACTAATTAAACCAGTACCGATAAACACAAGGAAGGCTCTCAATGTACTGATAAACACAAGACAATTCAAAAACCACCATTCAATCCAAAACAATATGCAATTCTACAATGCTTTACTAAAACTAACAAAAATACCAAATTGTCAACTCTCTAAGCTTTACCAACAAAGACCACAAATTGTCAAAATCTTTAAGCATACTCACAACCACAATTTTTGATTCGCCTCCAACCCTTCGCCGAACCTCCGCCTCCCCACCCTTCGCCAAACCCCGCAGCCCGCCAAACCACCTCCGTCGCCCAACCCCTCGCCCAACGCTGCAGCCCGCCGAACCACCTCCTTCGCCCAACCCTTCGCCGAACCCCGCAGCTCGCCGAACAACCTCTGCCCCCGCCCTCGCCTCCCTCCCCTCCGCCCCGCCCTCGCCGTCACCGGACAGGGATTGGGCTTAGTTTAAGTATGGTGTGCTCTCTTTTTGTTAAATATGGGCGGGTTGGAGTCGGAGGTGAGCACGAAGGTTGGAGTCGAAGGGCAGCAGGGGTCGGAGTCGAAAGACAACGGCGGCGGAGGTGGAGGTGAGTGCGAGGGAGGTGGTGGCGAGCGTGAGGCGGAGGGCGAGGCGAGCACGAGGGAGGTGGAGGCGAGGGAGGGAGGTGGAGGCGCTGGCGAGCGCGAGGGAGGCGAAGGCAGAGGCGGCGGCGAGCGTGAGGTGGAGGCGACGACGAGCACGAGGCGGCGACAAGCGCAAGGGTGTGGCAGGGCGAGTTGCCGCCGGAGTGTGGTGGTGAAGAGAGGAAGGAGTGAGCTAGAGAAATATTTGAGAGAAAGATAAGGTGATGATCGGTTGAGAAGAAAAGAAAGGGAAGAAAAAAAAAACGCCCTAAAGTAACATAAACCTTTTATATTAGGGTCAATTATTAAAAATCTAGAGTATTAGTGCAATTTTTAAATAAATCAAGGGTCAAATTATAATTATTTTTAGTGTCACGTCGTCTTTTAATTGACGGAATTAGATGGATGGTGCAAAGTGGTCAAAGTTACATAATTCAGGGTGCAAACATGTCAAAAAAATAATATGGTGCTATTAAGAAAAGTAGCACAAATATACGGTGCAAATGGGTATTTTTTTTTCCTATTATTATTATTTTGCATGTATGCCTCTTTAAAAAGGTTATTAGTCAGTTGATTTTCTTTTTAACATTGCCGTAATTTTTTTGAAATTTTCATTCATGATTATTTACGTGAATAGAGATCAATTTTCGTCCATTAATTTTGAAAATAAAGATTGAAAGAGAGATAAAGATATAAGATATGTAATATACTTTTTTTTTCTCTTACCGGCACATAAATCAAACCTTTGTTAGAAAGAGCACCCCCCCCCCCCCCCCCCCCCCCCAAATTTTACCTTAATGAGTACACTATTAATATATATTTTTTCATATGCTAATTTCTACCTCTTTATAGAGTAATAACAAGCGATGTAATTTGAAGATTTACATTAATAAATGCACTATTAATAATTTTTATTTTATGTAATGTGTAACTTTAATTTTTACCCCTTGTTTCTCGAGTAATAACATGGTAGAATTTAATAATACAATATAAAAATGATAGAAAATAATAATGTTTTAAAAATGGCATTTTTAAAAAAGGGTGAATTGAAAAAAAAAACTATTATAAGTTTCACTTAATAATTTATGCCCCAAGTGATTTGTTCTATTAATTTAAATTCCATGTTTCTTGTGTAAAAGTAAAGATGCAAATTAATATATTTTTTTTCATATGCTAATTTCTACCACTTTATAGAGTAACAATAAGCGATGTAATTTGAAGATTTACCCTAATAAATGCACTATTAATAATTTTTATTTTATGTAATGTGTAACTTTAATTTTTACCCTTGTTTCTCGAGTAATAACATGGTAGAATTTAATAATACAATATAAAAATGATAGAAAATAATAATGTTTTAAAAATGGCATTTAAAAAAAAGGGAGAATTGAAAAAAAAAAAACTATTATAAGTTTCACTTAATAATTTATGCTCCAAAAGATTTGTTCTATTAATTTAAATTCCATATTTATTGTGTAAAAGTAAAGACGCAAATTAACAATGCAAAGAAAATAAGGTATAGATTATTAATATGTCATAAAAAGACATTCATCAAAATTCCTCTTTTTTTCACAAAATTGAGAATTTTATGAAAAACCATTTTAAGTGTCATTTAATAATTTATCCCTCAAACGATGTTCTTCTTTGATTTCCACTCTATATCTATAGTATAAAAATATAATATAAATTAAAAATATAATACAAATAAGCTATATTATTAAGTGATACTTAAAATAATTTTTTTCTTCTTAATTCTTTGATTATTTATTAATTATTAATGTGTTAAAACAAGGCATTCTTCAAAATTTCCCTTTAACAAAATCTCCCCAAATTAAGCCCAGTCTCTAATGGGCTGAGTTCAGCTAAAGCCTCAAAGAGTATGTCGTTTTGTTATACGACACCTTTTCTTGAGCAAATTGTCTTGAAGTCAAAAGCTGGTGTTTTAGTTTACATTATGACGTTTTATCATGTGTTGTTCAAATTAATATCCATCTTGTTTCTATTGGGTTTGTAAGTATATGAAGAATGTGTCGTTTTGAGAGGTTGTGGTTTCCCCAAGATTGTTGTTTTTGTCTTTTTGGTAATTTTTGTTTTTCTTAAATATAATTTGTCTTTATGATATTTACACGCATATTGTTTTAGAAAACCGTATCAGACTATCAGTTAGAGTCATTTTTACACAACTTTTGTTTTTCATAGAATCATAGGTATTTATTTTAGAACCGTTGCTTATACACAAGAAATGTTGCTTTCCAATGGGTTTTCTTTTATAGGTTATGTCGTTTTTGGTTGTTGCCTTTCCAGTTCCTGTCGTTTTGGAAGGTGCGTTCCTTATCCGTTTTCATGTTTTGTAACTCCTTGTCGTTCTTAGCTTTAGTATTTCTTTACAATCAGATTTATTTTTCAAACATAATCACTATACAGTAACTATCGTGTTTCTTTTTTCTTTTTTGAAATGAAGTAATTATCGTGCTTAATATCTTGATTTTTACTCAATATTTATAATATAAAATTAGGGATATAAATTAAAAGTATAATACAATCATGATACAAATAATACAAATTGTTGAAGTGTCAAAAATAGAACATCTATCAAAATTCTCCATTTTTATATGTGAACAAGAGGCTAACTATTTGTTTGTTTTAACCATTTAAACTTAATCATTAAAATTAAATAATATAATCATAATTAACAACTATTTAAATGATGTGAAATTAGTTGTACAAGCGAGAAATAAAATCAGAAGTGACAACCTCAAATTAGTAATGTAAACATTCTCCACTTATATATACATATATATTTTAATTTTTTTAATCCCAATGTAATATCTTTAAATCTCAATTATTTATAACACATTAAAATTTGCAAAGTCAAATTATTACAAAATGAAATAGTTTAGATATTTATTCCAAATAACTCGTTAATGCCTTGTTTGTCTACCACATTCTCTTATTTTCATTTTATTTTTATTAACTTTCTTAATTATAATATAATATCTTTAAATCTCAATTATTTATATCACATTAAAATTTATAAAATCAAATTATTGCAAACTAAAATGAATGAGATGTTCTACAAACAAGGCGTAAATCAATTTCCGTAGGAGTGTGAAAGGACCCTTTTGGTCCATACTGTGAAGTCCTACAAGACCAATGCTCTATGGTCTATGGTCTATAGTCAGACACGAGAGCCAGAATTTCACTTTCAAATTTCAAAGTTTCAGAAAAAGAAAAAAAAAAAAAAACCCAACGTAAAAAAAAGGCAAAGCAATCGCACCCAATTGGACCCTCCAAGTCCAAGTCTAACCCCCCACCACCACAGAGACTCTCTCGTTGTTTTTCCGTTACTTTTTGCTTTGCCCGATTCACCACTAGTCGTAGTCGGTGTTTTGAGTGAGTGAGCGAGAGAGAGAGAGAGATAGAGAGAGAGAGAGAGCAAAAGATATGCTTTAAAGAAAAGAAACATTTTTTTCTTTTGCTATTTCGAGTTTCTGATCTAACGGGCTCTGAGACTGGGAAAAATGGAGAACGAGAACGTGTACAGAGAGAGAGAGGCCAAAGGGGTCGAGACGTACGGAGGGAAGTACGTCAGGTACAACATTCTGGGAAGCGTTTTCGAGGTCTCCGCTAAATATATCCCTCCTTTTCAACCTGTCGGTCGCGGAGCATATGGCATCGTTTGGTTTCTCTCTCTCTCTCTCTCTCTCTCTCTCTCTCTCTCTCCCTTCTCTTTTGCTTTCGTTTCTGTTTTTGGCTTCTTTGTTGTGTCTTGAGTCTTGACTTGAGAGCTTCATGGAATCTTGATCTTGTTTTCGATGTTACTTTATGAAACCCTTCTCGGTTCAGGATTGGTTGATGTTGAATGGTATCAAGTTGTGCCTCTTTTTTTTTTTTCCTCTTTTTTGGGTTCTGTTTGTTTGGTTTTGAGAAAAGATGGACCAAAAAGAGAGGATTTAAAGTTGATTATTATTATTTTTAAAAAAAATTATTAGCAAAAAGAAAGATTGCCCAATTGAGCTTTTGACTCAAATGACTGAAGGGAGAGTTTGATTTTTATTTTTATTTTTTGGGCCAATTGAGTTGCTTGTTTTGAAGTTCAAGATTCGAACTTTTTAGGAAAAAAGAAAGTTTCACTGAAACTATATAGCTAATGAGTTATTTGAATCTGTCTTTGTTGGTAAATTTGGTAAAGTTGTGGCTTAATGAGGCTTCTTGAAACACCTGTAGTATGATTCTTTATATACATAACTGCTTTCAAAACTCTTGTTTTGGTAAATATTTGTCAAATTAAACATTTCGAGTTTTTCTTGATTAAGTAATGTTGATTTTTGTTTCGATTTTCAATTTCTGCAGCTGCGCAACCAATTCCGAGACGAAAGAGGAGGTCGCAATAAAAAAGATTGGCAATGCGTTTGACAATAGTATCGATGCGAAGAGGACTCTCCGGGAGATAAAGCTTCTTTCTCATATGGATCATGAGAATGTAATTACAAGAGACCAAGTTCATTTTTTTATGCCCTTTAGTTTATAGTTTGACTTTGTGCACAGTCTTTAAATGGTTGGAATCATGTCAAAGAGAGTTGATTTTTTCCCCTTAACTTGCTATGCTACGATTAAGAAAGTGGTTGTCTTGCAGATTATCAGAATTAAGGACATAATTAGGCCGCCGGCTAGGGAGAAGTTCAACGATGTCTACATTGCGTACGAGTTGATGGATACTGATTTGCATCAAATAACACGCTCAAGCCAGGCTTTGACCGACGATCACTGTCAGGTCACTAGTTTTCTTTTGCCTCTGTAGAGTGCAATTGCATGTGTTTACAGTGATCATGTCAATTCTGTCAAACACTTGTGCTGTAGGGTCTCGTGGCATAGTCTACAATCAATTCAAGGTCTAGTTTATCTTTGTCCTTCGGATTCATATACAGTTGACACTCTTCTCACTTAGGGTTTGAGGATACAGTGTCTCTGTAAGGGGTTTTAGGCCTGAATATTGATTTTTATATAACCTTCTTTATCACCATGTAGCTTTTGTACTATTTTTGTAGCCTTTTTTTTTTTTTTTACCCTAACAACGAAACCTCGATAAGGTCTTCAACAACGGTCAAGGCTTACATGATTGACATAGAAAGGTCATGCTAGTTAGATATTTTGTGTGTAGAACCTAGATTCTCAAATGGATTTCCTGTCTGATTCATGAGGATGAAGGCATGTTTTTTAGCCTTAGTTTTGCATTGTGGGCGTATTTATGTGTACTTTCGATAACATCAGATCTCAAGCTGTAAATAACTGAAATCTAAACCAGCCTAAAAGAATTCATTTGGCAGTATTTCCTTTATCAACTACTGCGTGGACTGAAGTATGTGCACTCTGCAAATGTCTTGCATCGGGATCTGAAACCAAGCAACCTGCTTCTCAATGCAAACTGTGACCTCAAGATTTGTGACTTTGGCCTTGCAAGAACAACCTCGGAGACAGATTTCATGACAGAATATGTAGTGACGCGTTGGTACCGAGCGCCTGAATTGCTGCTCAATTGCTCAGAATATACCGCTGCAATTGATATATGGTCAGTTGGGTGCATTTTGATGGAGATTATTAGAAGAGAGCCTCTCTTTCCAGGCAGAGATTATGTTCAGCAGTTGGCTCTCATAACTCAGGTACCTTTTTCTCTCTTCTCGACCATTTTGAAGTTTGATAGGTTTAAGCCGTATAACAAAGCTAGTTACTTCTTGAAATTTTGCTTGAACTAGTTCAAAAACGTGAAGTGTGATTGTGATAAGCAAACTTTCTGAATGTTCCTAAAAAACAGCTACTAGGCTCACCGGATGATTCCGATCTTGGATTTCTGAGAAGCGATAACGCTAGGAAGTATATTAAGCAGCTGCCAAACGTCCCTAAGCAATCCTTTGCATCAAAGTTCCCGAATGCATCTCCTGAGGCAATCGACCTCGCCGAGAAAATGCTAGTTTTCGATCCCTGCAAGCGCATCACTGGTATGTCCAACAACAACGCTCAATACTTTGCTTTACCTTCCTCACAATATGTCTTCGTGTTGCTCATCGGCTTATCCTTGTACAGTCGACGCGGCACTGAACCACCCGTACCTAGCAAGCCTTCACGAGATCAATGAGGAGCCCATTTGCCTGTCACCCTTCGTCTTTGACTTTGAACAGGTATCTCTGAACGAGGATGACATAAAGGAGCTCATATGGAGGGAATCTCTCAACTTCAACCCGCTGGAGTAGTCTCAGCAACAAGCTGACCTCACTTTGTTTCTCTTTGGTTCGCGTACATCGCGATGCAACATTAGTTTTGGTTTGTAACCATATAATGTGTAACGAGTCTCTGCAGGAAGATAGGTTCTTCCTTGAGAGAGAGTGTAGATTACTGTTGGAAGTTTTTGGATTAATTTTGGGAGCATAGAATAGTTTTAACCCATGGAGGGTTTGGTTTGTATAAAAGAGAAGGCTTTGATCTCCTAGCTTTCTTTGCTTCAGGCAGTGTCTGTATTTGTTGTAAATCGAATATCATCGATACGGGAAAAAGAGTAAGAGAATGCTTGTTAAAATACACATGGGTGAGATTTTACTGATTTGAGGACAATAAACCATAATTTTTTTTTTCCCACGAGGAAAACAACTGTTCAATCCAACTCAATTGGGTACCGAAATTTTTCTAGCCAGTTTGTAATGTTTCTGAGTTGTTTGCTTTTAGATTCTGCAACGAGTTGTGAAAAGTTGGTATTTGATAAGAACTTGTTTTTACCATATTTTTGTATATTGATTTGTTGGTTAGGTGTAGATTTTTAGAACCGCTGAGATTTTATTTGCATTGTTAATTATTTAAAATGTTTATTTTGGGTTCAAAAATCAAAATTTTATCATCACAAGTCACAACCTTTTCTAATGTGTCGAGACTCGAGAGAAATGGAATTAGCATTCCATAATTATATGACTCTCACAAACTGGCACCGTTGCTGAGAGTTTTTCTGACTAATTAAGTAATAATTAGAAATTTCGAAGGCCTTTTATTGGCTCCTGATCTATAATACAACGTTATTCCATAAGAGGGTTAGCGTAATGAATTCTTGCTCATGTTTCCAAGACTAGACGGAAAAGAATATTCCAATACAATAATAATAATAATACAAAAGCACGACCATTTGAAGTTCGATATAGTGTGTAAAAAATTTGACAATTTATAGTAAACCAAATTCCAGTTTTGTGTAAAAGTTACCTCGGACAAAAAATGTTACCCCATTTTCTACTATCCCACAAATCTACATGGTACGTATTAAAATAGAATTTGAAGGTCGAATGAGTTTTGAAAAAAGGAAAAGGAAGAACAAATGACAGAATTATCAAAACTTACGAAGGAGGAAAATTGCATTAATAATGCATTGTTTAAATATTATAAGTGAATTTCCTTGATCATCAGATAGATTAATAAATAAGAATAAGAACCAATGCATGGGATAAGAGGAGAGACATTTATTAGCAAACGATTCAAATAAAACACAAACAGAGAAAAGCAAATAGCCAAATACTACATGATCTCGCGATCATTATTTTGAAATTGAGAAACTATACATATACAATACTACATCAAATGCCCAATGTATCGCCGGTATTATTATCGACTACCAATATTTTGAAATTATTTAATTTTGAGCCGAAAAAGCCCCACCAGAATTTTGGCAAAAAAATCCCCTCAAAATGAAATTATTTAATTTTGAGCCGAAAAAGCCCCACCATAATATAATTATCAACGACCACAATTTAATCGCTAATAATTTTAGTAGTTTGACTATGAAAATAATTTTCATAGTTTGACCACGAAAATTTATGGCAAAGATCAATTTTAATCACTGATATTTCGGTCCTTTAAAAGCCACATTCGATGGAAGAGTGAACGGGCGTGACGCGTTGAGCCTCGCGAGTGGCGCGCCAGGTCTTTTTCTACAATTACACATGGGCCCATTTTTTTTTGCTATTATATTCCTAGTTATTAGTTTTTTAGCCCCTTTCCCCCCTTTTTTTTTTGTCTTATTAAACTTGGGACTCAATTTTGGAGAAAAACCCAAAAAACGGCATTTTTTTTTCCAGAAAAAAATGTAAGAAAAAACGCGAAAACGACATGCCGTTTCGTCAACCAAAAAAAAGCCAGTGCCGCTGCTGCTGCTTCTTCTTCTTCAGTGAGTCACACATTAATGGGTCTCCGATTCCTCTCAATGGCTTTGGCTTATCGGAGCCGAAACAGAAAGCCACTCTCTCCGATTCTCTCTGCCATCTCGCGATCCTTCTCTCACCTCTGCTCCCATTCCACGCCGTCTGTTTTTCTCTCTTTATGTTTCATTATATATATATATAGTGATTGAAAGCGTAACTTTTTGTGGTTATTGATATCACAGGCCTTCGTTCGGCGTCGCGTTCGACATAGACGGCGTCGTTTTGAGAGGCGAGACTCCCATCGGAGGCTCTCCGAGAGCTCTCAGGCGATTGTACGACGACTCTGGTCCGATCTCTCAGTAAAGTTTCCTTCTTATTCTCTGCGCTCACTGAAATATGTCGAAGTTCGAGGAAATGTTTTTCGTTTCATTTTCTCGTATTTTTTTTCTTTGGTTTAACAGGCGCTTTGAAGATTCCGTACGTATTCCTAACAAATGGTGGGTCTTTTCTTATCTATTCAGTCATTTATTTATTTTCGGCTTAATCAAATGAAAATCTCGTACTTGTAAGGCTTTGTTGTGTTAATTACTTGTGTTTGTTGGTTTGAAAGTTGTAAAATTTAGGCCACAGTGTGTTACTTCATTATTGAGAGCTTTTTCTGCTATATAATATGCTGATGATAGTAATTCAACAGGAGGCGGTTTTCGTGAGTCTAAAAGAGCCATTGAGTTAAGTAAGCTTCTGGGTGTCAATATTTCACCTTCACAGGTAATCCATTTTCGACTGTTGATTTTGTTACTTTGTCTAATGTTTGGTTAGTAGAAGGTTTAATCTTTTTTCTTTAGAATAAGAATATTGTGTCTTTGAAGTGTATAATATGTGGGTGATGTCTTTTGATGATATAGGTTGTACAGGGTCATTCACCTTTTAAGCAGCTGGTGGGCAGGTACATTATAGTGATAACTGATAAGATAAGCCTCGCGAAAGACGTCTGAGTAATATAATTATAGATTTTTGCGATTGTTTAGAGTTAAATTCATAGCATGATAGTGATTTAAATCCGCGTTTATTTATTTTTGGTTGGTGTCACAAATTTATTATTTTCTACAGATATGAAAATGAGCTTGTTGTTGCTGTGGGGAAAGGAGAGCCTGCTGCGGTGATGTCTGAGTATGGATTTAAGTAAGGTTCTACTGGCATGAATGTCTATTGTTGTTTACCCGAATTGTCCTTTCAATTAAAATTTTCAAGTAGTGTTTGGTTATTTCGTTTGAATTCTTGCTCTTGATTCATTTGGATGCTTGAACAGAAATGTTGTTTCAGTTGATGACTATGCATCATGCTTCAAGAACATCGATCCATTGTTACCGTATAAGAATTGGACTGTTAAGCAGATCTCCTATCAAAATATCACTACCAAGGGCATGAGCCTAAGAGATTATGTACACTCACAGAAAGTTCAAGCAGTGTTCATAGTTAGTGATTCGGTTGACTGGAGCAGGGACATTCAGGTTGGTGTGAAACTTCTAGTTTTCATGACTATAAGAGAGAGTAATACATTTGCAGATAAGAGGCTCTTGATTTTTCTTTGAATTTAAGTCATAATACGTCAGCTAGATAAAGCAAAAAGTAGCAAGCTTGAGATTTTGTTTCTACAATGATGTTTTGCATTTGTTAACCAATATAATGAAGTAAAACTGGGACATCATTTAGTGATCCTATCTCATTTGTTGCAGACTTGTCCAAATCCGTAGTTTCAAGACTTCCAGGCTTTTGTGTTCTGTTATAATCATTATGCTAATCTTTACATTACTGTGTTACTGAAGAAGAATGAAAAAGGTTTGTGTTGACTAGACTGATGTTGGTATCAGGTCCTTTGTGACATTCTAAGAACCGGAGGTCTTCCAGGTCGGCAGGTTGGACATCAACCACCTCTTTATTTTGCACACGATGACCTTTTGTACCAGGTTAGTTATTTTCTTCATGTGGATCGGTTCGTGTTACAATTAATGCTTAGCTCATGTTTCTATTGAGCATTTGCCAAGTAAAAAGATAAGAAACTAGTATTGTACTGATGCATTATCGATAAAAGATAGGGTGCTTTTCCGACTGAGCGTTTTGGTATGGGAGCTTTCAGAGTTGCATTAGAATCCGTCTTCAACAGGTAGGGCTAAACGAGCTGTATTACTTAAAATGAAATGGTAGCAAGAGACAAAAGTCCTTTAACAAAGCCCGTACTTGGGTTGATAAATATTTTTTGGGGGTAGAATCTTGCATTTTCCTAAATTCACTAGTTCCAATATGCAGAATCCACCCCCATGCTCTGGAGTATACAATGTATGGGAAACCAAATCCCTTGGTATTCCAGAATGCAGAAACTATACTCAAGCAAGTTTTGCCATCTCTCCACTGTGATATTCATTTGGACAATCATACAAATGCTGGGAGTCACACTTTCAAAACACTGTACATGATAGGAGATAATCCATCAGTTGATATCTGCGGTGCACGCAAGGTTTGTGTCTCAGACCAGAAATGCACCTGCACATTTTTTTTTTCTCTCACCATGTAGTGTAGAGCTATAAACAGATGAATCACAATCTTGCAACGCGTAATAGTGTCTAAATTTTCAGGCAGGACATCCGTGGTTTTCTATTCTGACCAGGACGGGGGTTTTTAAGGAAAAGGGAAATCATCCCAAGTTTCCAGCAGATCTGGTAAGCGAGTCAAGCTAAAAATTATCCAAAGTTGATGTGTACAATGCAGTCTTGACTAAAGCAAATTAATGAAATGCTGCTTGTGCAGGTTGTTGACACTGTGGAAGAAGCCGTGGACTATATTCTGAGAAAAGAGTGCATTTGAGTCGGTTATAGTGTAACAGAATAATACAGGGCAAACACTGGGTTTGTCATCTAAAATGACAGGTGACCAAACCCAGCATAGCTACATTATTCAAATTGGAGTTCATTCTTTGTGTATCAGGCATGGCTTGATCATCTTTTTTCATTTATGTTGCTACTTGAATTTTTCCATCCATTTTAAACATTCATTTGGTTTTGGAATTTGACTCTAGACGAAAATGAAATGTTTAATTTTTGTTCCTACAAAAGTTGCTTAGTCCTCGGGTTCCTGCTCAGAGAATTACTTTTAGATGATGATTCATAGCATCACATGGATAATTGAGTCAGAGTTGTTCCTAATAATCAAGCAGCCTTAGATTAGCACTTGGCCTCACACCATGTCCAAAAATGCATAGACGATACACCATTTATGAACAATGCAGATTTTTTTACAAAGGAAGGGAAAAATGGGCACAAACAAGTTTTAAGAATCTCAAGTTGCAAACTATCATGCGCCCCGTCATTCCCAAAAAAACCTAACAACGCTTAGTAGTAACTAAAACAAATACGAACAACTCCCGTTCTTGTAATTCAGAATTTGAGGACTTGTTTAGGTTGGCTCCCTAACTTCCCAAGAGCCTTGTTGAGGGCAGTGTGAAAATTGTCAAACGGAACCATTTCCATTCTGCCAAAAAAGGGGAAAACAATCACAATTAAAACACCCCCAGTCGATATCAACTAGTAAAGGAAAGGGGAAAAAATAAGCAACTGTCAGATAGCATACTCGTATCTCAGCTTCCCTTCTCGTGCAAGGTCTAAGAGGTAATCTATCATTTTTCGACATTCTTTTGCCTTGTCTCTACTCAACCATCTCTGCAACCAGAATCCCCTTAGAGAAAGATCCTGCAAACACAAGAATTTGTTTTGGGCGCCGCAATGGAAAAGACAACTGAGAGATTAGTCCAATTGAAATGCATTGTTTCCTGCTATTGGGGAAAGTGAGGCTTACCTTAAAAATGAAAGCTGAAGTGGATACAGTAATAGGCTTCTTAGACATGCCACCATATGTAACCATAGTTCCTCCCTGCCTGCAGCCAAAAATTTGTAAGGGCTCCAAGAGGCTTCCACCGTATGGATACAATCGATTCCCCCCCTAACAAAGATAAAATAACTAAACGCCAAAAAAGACAGTTATAGCATATTTATACCTTAAGAATTTGAGAACAAAAGATGCGGCGTTGCCACCAACACAGTTAAATCCCAGTGCAGGTTCAGGTATGTTATCCTGATAGGTTAGAGAGATGAGTGATAGAAAAAATGAGTTGATACTACATAGTAGTAAATAGTCAAAGAAACAAGTATACAGAAGCACAACAACACATACATCAATAAGATTTTGCATGATGAAAACCTCTATATTTCAGTGAAAATATACTGTAATGAATAAGCGAAGACGATACCAGAAGGCCTTTGACATTTTTCACTTCTAGTTGGCTCTCGGTGAACACTTCATCAGCGCCGAGTTTTTTGAGTTTTTCTTTAACTTCATCTGAACCAGGTCTGCAAGTAGCAGAGGCAAATGAGACAAGGAATTGGTATAAATTGTTTAAGTGAGTTAAGTTCTAGATAAGTCTAACACGAATATGCAATAAATGGTATGAAATTGCTAAATGACACGAATATGCAAGAAATAGTCGAAGACTAACGTAAAAGAATAAAGATTCCGGATTCACCTGTCCCTTACAATATTGACACTATGGATGCCACGGTCTCGTGCAATCTGAATGACGCATTGCCCGACAATGCTTGTTGCCCCATTTTGAACGATAGCATCTCCTATTTAACCACACAGTCATGATTAGCAATATCTACATAAAAGATAAGAAACACTCAAAATAACAAGAAATGGCGGTACCTGAGTTTAAAGGAACGAAGTCTTCAAGCATTCTTAGAGCTGTCAAGGGATTGACGGTAATAGTGGCAGCATATTCTGCCGGCGAATCCTTACTAACCTTGTGCCACACACTCTGATCCTGCACAATGTAAGTCTGCCATGTTCCTAACCAGAAAGATATTCACTACTCATCCAGAGGACATGTTCATGGCTTTCTCAAATGACACTCTTCAGTTCTTAATCCTTATAAACACTATGGGCAGGCACTGTCAAACAGTTGCTAAGGAAGAGGAGAGAGTACCGAAAGACGGGGGAGAGGGAATGACCAAATCCCCGGGCGAGAGATCCTTCACCGCCGAGCCCACCGAGTAAACCTCTCCAACTCCTTCGTATCCCCCGACTGCCGGCACTTCCGGCCTCACTGGATACACTCCTACAACCATTCAGTTCCAATAAAAATCCAAGCTTTTGACTCATTTAACAAATTCAATACCAATGTTTCAAAAAATTAAGCATATATTTCACATTGTTCGTCTAAAATAAATAAAAAAACCTAAACAAAAATACCAACTTTGGTTCCTCTAAGCTTTCTCATGTCTGCTTCAACACTATCAACAGTTAACGGTTTCAAAAACCTAGTAAGATTTCACAATTGGACAAACCAACAAAAAAAAAAAAAGAGTAAAACCTTCGATGCGGTTGATATCGGAGGGGTTGATCGGAGCAGCGATCATCCTCACACAAACGTCGTTTTCCTTCACCTCCACCGAAGGCAAATCCACCACTCTTAGACCGACAAAACCAACACACTGGTTCGGTTACTCGGACGGGAAAAAAAAAAATTAAAGATT
Organism: Boehmeria nivea var. tenacissima; assembly: GCA_018132145.1. Classification (NCBI taxonomy): domain Eukaryota; kingdom Viridiplantae; phylum Streptophyta; class Magnoliopsida; order Rosales; family Urticaceae; genus Boehmeria; species Boehmeria nivea. Next base: position 18,113,244 of record CM030874.1, on the reverse strand, counting down.
TCGACTTTCATAAGAGAAACGATTGAAAAGCTTCTGAGGCTGATAGGGTGAGCAATAAGGACCTCGTGACGGAATCGGGCGAGCCTTGTTGGTCGTAGACGACGGCCTTCGACGGCGGCGACATGGCGGCGGAGAGCGCTCGCGCGGCTAGGGTTTGAGGGCGAGAGGTGAGCGAGTCTCTGCGCGCGGTGTGGGAGAGCGACGGCCCGCCATTTTTTAGAGCTCGCAGCAACGAAGCTGATCGCACTAGCGACGATGCCATTGTCGTCTCTCTCTCTCTGCTCCGATTGGGTTGTGTGTTTCTGAGTGTTCTGTTTCAACGACTTCGCTCTTGGCTTTCTGGAACATGGATTTTTGTTTTTCGTTTTTTTGTTTTTTGTTTAGAACAGGTGTACTGAAGTGAACAGTCTGAACTGAGACATAAATTGTTATAATTTATCTACTGAAGTACTGGAAAAAATTTTGGTTGAAAAAAAAATGTGATGAGCGATAAAAAAAAAACTTTAATTAGCAAATAAATATGAAATTTCATTTGTTTCATATCTTGTAATTAATTTTTTAGATTTTTAAGAAAATAGTGACTATTTATAAAATAATTTTAAAAAATAGCAATAGTTTTAAAAAATTTAAAAATTAACATTATAAAAAATTTCGGACAAAATTTTTGTTTAGTGTCAGAAATTTTTTACAATTTTTTTATGTGTATTTTTGTTATTGTCACAAATTTCTTACAATTTTATAATTAATTTTTAAAATTTTTAAAACTATTACTAGTTTTTAAAAAAAACACAGTCCAAAATAACGGTTTACCTAACTGACTCATAATTTTTTTCTTTTTGCTACTGTTATCTTCTAATTAATTTCATTAGTTCTTATTTTCTTAAAATTAACATTGTTGTGTTTCTGAATAAACTCTCAAAAAAAAAAAAACTCATAAAGTTGCTCGTAATTTAAACATACATAGTTTATTTGTAGGTTTTTTTCCTATAGAAATTTGTGAAAGTTATTAAAGAATTATACGAGGTGTTTATGGTAAGAAATGATGATATTATTGATATGATATCTATCTCAATATAGAGTATTTACATAGATTTTTTTCTTTACTTATTAGATGGGATGTGGCAAGAAACTACACGAAAATTGTCTTGTCTGTGATTATTAGGAAAGTTTGTCGTTGTTAAATGTGGTTTGTTTTTTAAGGTTGAGAAGCCCTGCTTCACAAAATTAGAACAAAACAATTTATAAAGTTAATAACAATATAGTTTTCCGTGCAAGCAGTGGGTCACATTAATGTTTAGCCAGCATTGGCAAAATCATCCATATAAATATTTCCAGAACTTGAAAAGAGTAGAAGAATCTTGCACATGACCTTAGGACTTTCAATATATATTTTTGGAAGAATATTGATGCTCAATTGCTCATAAAAGTTCAAAATCTTCAATCTCCGACAACGAAATTATTCATAGGGAAAAGGAAACGGACGGCTAAAATAGTAGATAAGATTCAAAAAAACCAAAGAAAATAAAGGACAAGAGAATGTCCTAAAGAGAAAATTGGATAAGACCTTGGGCCTTTCTCTCTCTGCAAGGCCTATTTTGGTCAATTCGCGTCCACGCTAAAATTCCACAAAACGACGCCGTCCGTCCCCCTAGGGCTTCTCCACTGCGACTCGAGCGAGACCTTTAACTCGCGCGCTACGCTGCCACGTGTCGTTTCGGAGATCTGATGGATCGCGTAAGATTCGACGCAGCGTTTCGGACCTTCGAGCTTTAGATTTGGTCCAGCTCAGACGCACCGATGGCTCTGATCGCGTCCACGTCATACGGGCCCACTTTCATTTAATTCATTCGTCGCAGCTCAAGACCTCCATTAGTGCCACGTCAGCGACGCTCGAATAATATCTTCTCGAGCCAACCCATCTTCAAAGTCTCTCTCTCTGTCTCTCTCTCTCTTCTATTGTCTTTAGTTTAACCATTTTCTTTCTTAACCAGTAAAGCCTCTTTCTTTTCTCAAAGCATTTTCTTTTTGGGTTATTGATTTATTTAATTAATTTATTTATTTATATTTTGATTCTTCTACAGAAATGGAAAATGAAAAAACGTGAATACTATTTCTCTGTAATATTATTTTTTGTCTCTCTTTATACGGAAACCATCTCACGGTTCTGATCTGTTTCTGTGTTTTTTTCCCTTTGTTTTTTTGTCTGCTCAAATCGAGGTTAACAATGGCGGTTTCGTCCTCGTAAGAGAAACTCTGAAGGTCTAATTTTTTGTTGTATTTTTTTACAGAGTTTATTTGTTTCAATTCTTTCATTTTATTTTTTGTTTCAAAAATATATATGCTTTGTTAATTTTGTTTAGTTTTAGCTGCTCTGTTTGGCTTCCTGGAAAATAAAAGTAATGGAATTTTGAATCGTCTTTGTGTGTGTGTGTTTTTTTTTTCTTAAATTTATTTTAAGAGGCAGACTTTTACTCGGTGGTTCAGATATTTATGCTTTTTGTTAGCTTTTATTTTGCAAATCTAACATGGTAGTCTGATTCAAGAGCTTTTCCTAATTGTCTGATTTACTAAATTTTTGCTGCTTTTGAACCAAACAGAATATGAAGTAAGTGTAAGTGTGAGGATTATTATGTTTTTCTTCTCAATTCAGGAAAAAAAAAATATTTCTTTACTAAGATATAGGGTTTGATTTTTTTTGTTTGTTTTTGTTTTTTATTTTGCGTGCGTGTTATTTTTATGATTAGAAAATGATTTATTTTGATCCTGTTTTATCTTATAAAAAAAAAAAGTCACAATCTTGAACATTTTATTGGATAATATGTAGTTATTTTGGTGTTGGCTAAGATAAAATAGTTTATTCTGCCTCTGTTACATTAGGATAGTTTCTGTTGTTCGTGTAAACTATGTTAGGATTCAATACAAGATAAAGATATTATCTTTCTCATGGAATTCTTCTTATAGGGCATTTGTTTGGGTTTGACATCTGAGGAAAATGGATTGCATTGGCAGAGCTTGACACTTGAGAGAATAATAAGTATGACTATTGGTAGACTGAGGAAGAATATGCCATGTGTACAATCGTGTGCGTACCATATCATCGGGCCTTTTTCGAATCTGGTTGATAGGAATTTTTTAAGTTGACAGGATTTTTCTTTACCAGACGAACCATATGTGTTTTGAGCAAAAGGAAGTTGGTAACCTGGTAGTAGATGAAGAGCTAGGTTTAGGAACACCCGAGGAGGATGAGTCGAGAACTAATGTAAACGAAGATGTAAGTAACGGGCTAAGAGGGGCTATTCAGGTTGCTGATGGGTCCACCATACTGCAGTCACTGCCTCAAGGGCCGGTGGTGCGGTGGGAAAGATTTCTCCCCTTCAGATCATTGAAAGTCTTGCTGGTGGAGAACGATGATTCTACGCGCCATGTTGTTGGAGCTCTGCTTCGAAACTGTAGTTATGAAGGTTAGTTAGTGTATTTGCTAAATTTTAGGTAAGCTTTTAATACTATCCTACTTAATGATCTGGGGTGTTACAATGTTAACGTCTGTATTTTTTTTAAAATACTTTGCGTCGACTTCTTGGAGTAACAATATTTTAAAGATACTGTTAGGAATGTACATATCCTATAAAAATATGGTCCATTCTGGTGAAGTACTTACGTTTAGTTGAACCAATCTGAGGTGTGTTTACAACGCTGTAAGATGTGCTTCCTTTTCTTTTATTTATAGCCTTTTATGAGTACTAATTGATTGAAACAGATTGCTGTAGAGCAACAGGATTATGAATATTTGGATGTGTACCTTTATCACTAATAGCTTGGGTTGCTAATTTACAAAAATTTGTCACCCTTTTATCGTCCCTAGATTCATTAAAATTGATAGTTTATGAAGAATTCTAATTGATGAGCCTTCATTCTTCAAACTTAAGTTGTGGTTTGTATCCTAGCTTTATGAGAAGGTAAACTTGTGACCGGCCGCTTGATGAGGTAAGCAATTATGTGCCACTTTTGTCATGGAGATATTCTTGGAGGGAGACCTTGCCTGCCCATAAATAAACAAAGAATTCGATGTGTTTAACATAAGGATGTTATCATTTGTATGTTTAATATTGCTTTGTGTTCAATTTTTTTGTCAGTTAATGGCGTTGCTAATGGGCTTCAAGCATGGAAAATCTTAGAAGATCCAAATAATCATACGGATATCATCCTGACGGAGGTAGTCATGCCTGTTCTATCCGGAATTGCTCTCTTATGCAAAATTATGAGCCACAAGTCTCTAAAGAATATTCCGGTGATAAGTAAGTATCATTTCTTATGTCTGTATATGATTTTTGGTATTTGAGGCCTCTGTTCCCAGGATCTGTTGCTTACATGATGTTTTGGTTACCACACCTGATGAGATGTCCATGCAGTGATGTCATCTCATGATTCTATGGGACTGGTCTTCAAGTGTTTGTCAAAGGGTGCAGTTGATTTTTTAGTGAAACCAATCCGAAAGAATGAACTCAAAAATCTATGGCAGCATGTTTGGAGGAGATGCCACAGTGTGAGTTGCGATATACACATCTGTGTTAGACGTAATTACGGACTCACGTAGCCTAGGGCAATACTAATTTCTAACTGGAAATTCTAAGAGCCCCTTCTCTTTCCATTTTTCAATGTTTGGTTCGGTGTTGATAAGGGTTTGGGTTTATTTCTCTTCTTTTCTCAGTCTAGTGGTAGTGGGAGCGAAAGTGGGACTCATAGCAGAAAATACGCCAAGTCGAAAATTCATGATGACTCAGACAACAATTCTTGCAGCAGCAATGAACAAGATAATGGAAGCACTGGCCTCAGCATCAGGGATGGAAGCGATCATGGAAGTGGCATTCAGGTAATAACTGGACTCTACACCTTTGTTTCATTCTTAGTGAAAAAGAATTGTTCTGGTATTGAATTCTTTCATGCATTCTCTATACGACTATACTTGATAAGCAAATATATGTACTACAGGATAAGTCAAATACACAGTTGAAGTTTCTTTATGGAGATCATAATACGTTAGTAACTTTGATGATCCAATTCAATCAACGATTACGTACGTCCTAACAATAACTTTCACTATATTTAATGCATGTGGGATTGGTTGATCTGCTGGTGAGGCCTGGTGCTTTGTAGGGTGGTAGTGTCAGTTCACTATATTTTGTTTATAGAGCATGCCATTAGTTATTTCTTTATTGGTGTCTGTAATGTCACTTGAATATCAGTGCTAAATGAATATTGTGTATTTCAAGTCCTTAAAACTGGAATTACCTTATGATCGATCTTACTTAATCAGAGCTCAAGGGCAGTTGAGGGTCACAACACCCCTTCTATGTCTCCTTGTGATCAGTTGGCTGATGCTCCTGATAGCACCTGTGCCCAAGTGATCCATACTAAGCCTGAAAAATGTAGCAATGGATGGGTTCATTCTACTGAAACAAAAGAGTGCTCCGAACCCAATGAGCAATTTGGTATGTCCAACAAACTTATCTGCTTTAATCCGTGAGTTTGCCCCTGAGACTTCATTATTTGAATAACAGTATCTACCAATTGTTTGATAGAAAACATTGCAAATAGTCAAGACTTGGAAATTGGAGCCTCTAGAAAACCAGATATACAAGGTGAATATCAGCAGCAAAAGTCATCTTTCCCTCTATCAAGAAAAAGGCAGAATAAATTGCTTGAGGTCAATAGTCAGCAAAAACTGGATCAGAATGAGGAGAATTTAAACAGCAATGCTAATGCCAATTGTGTAAAACAACATTCCGAAGGAATAATCTTTGGCACTCCAAATGGCTCTTCTGATCTGTCACATTTCAAAGGAAACTGTGATTCTGGAGAACTTCAGTCTCTTGAACTGACTCTGAAGAGACCAAGAGGAGCAGGGGATGCTGGAAATGCTGCATTGGAGGACTGCAATGTTTTGAGGCATTCAGATCAGTCAGCTTTCTCAAAGTAAGGGAGTAATCTCATAGCAAATAAGTACCGTAGTTAAACCTCATTAACACATCAAATTGAACATGACATTTTATTCTTTCAATGTGTTCTGCAGATACAACACTCCATCTTCTGCTAATCAGGTAATGTCCCATTGTGCCTCAGACAGTGTTGAGGTGCCTTAAATGTGGAGTGAAATATCTTCTTTAAAATGTACTTTTATATTTCTGAGACACAGTTACCTGAAGTGGTTTCCCCGTACTAAAAGGGAAAGTATAATGGACAATGACTTGATGTCAGCCTGAAATTTTTTTTAAAAAATTTTGATTATCACGCTCCTCCGTAGAGAATGAATAAACCTCAATTTCCTAATTTGGCCAAATATTATTGTACTCTTGAACAGGCTCCCACCAGAAACGTAGGAAGTTGTTCTCCTTTTGGTTCTAGTTCTGTTGTGCCAAATTCAGGACCGTCATTCAATCTTCAATCTAATTCAAATAGCACTCATCCAAATCAGCAGTCAAATGAGAGTAGCAACAACAACGACATGGCTTCCACGAACAAAAATATTGTCCCCAAGCCTGAAGCTTTCAGTGACAAGCCAGAGCCCACATCAGCTTTTAAATCTTCTCATACTTCAGCCTTCCAGCCCGTACAAAATGGCTGTGGTTTCTTAGCTCCAAAACTGCCTTCTGGAAAGGCCGATAATGGAGAAGCTGATGCAGATCAAGCACCGCCGAGAGGCTCCTACCAACAGGTTCAAGTCCATCACCATCACCACCATCATTATCACCATCATGTCCATAAGGTTCGGCAGAATTTGCCGCGGGAAGACCACGATGATCTCTCCCTGAAAAATATGGCTGCAGCAGCTCCGCAGTGTGGATCCTCCAACATGTTTGGAGAAGCTTTTGACAGTCACGCTGGTAACTACAGCGTGAACGAGAGTGCTTCTGGTAGTAACCATGGGAGCAATGGACAGAATGGAAGTAGCCCGGCCTTGAATGCTGGAATGACCAATGTGGAAAGGGACAATGGAGTAGCTGGAAACAGTGAAGACGATGGCATTAGGATATGGAACAGCGGGATTGGGATGGATGAAAGCCGGGTCTCTCAGAGAGAGGCTGCCTTGACAAAATTTCGTCAAAAAAGAAAAGAGAGATGTTTTGAAAAGAGGGTAACTCACTTCTCTCTGAATTGTGTTAACTTGGAATCATCAACACATTTTAGTAATCACCATGTTATGCCCCTGCTTCCTTAATGAAGTTCTGTGTCTTTCTTTTCTCCATTGTTTTGATATGACACCAGAAAACAAGACAATTATGCCTTTATGTTTTGTTTTCTCAGGTTCGATACCACAGCAGGAAAAAGTTGGCAGAACAGAGGCCTCGGATACGGGGACAATTTGTTCGACAGATAGTGTATGATATCATATAAGATGAACGCTGGATTGTCTGATCTTGTCTAATTAATACACGTAGTACATTCAGAAAAAAAAAAAAAAAAAAGAACTAAAAGAAACAACGTGCTTTGGTAATTGTTTTCAGGTCCGACACCAAAGCAGGGGAAGATGGTCAGAGTGAGGACCTCAAATCCGGGGACAACTCCGGAAGCAGTGTACAATAATAATAGGAGCTGAAATGCAAATGGCTAACCAACCATTGATCCTGATACTGCTCGTGGATTTCTTTACACGAGCATATTACCGGCTGCGTGCGCATAGGAATCTATAAATACGCAGCGGAAGGAGTTTATGGCTAGTGGGTAAATATAGTGTGTGTAGTCAAACTTTCTTTGCTGGAACTGTGAAATCATCAACTTTTCAGAACTTGTTAAAGACCTTTATGTAACTTTAAGTTAATGCCTTTTATTGAACTGTGATAGACCTCCTCGGGAAGAGGCCATCCTTCTGTAGGTTGACCTCCATGAAATAAACAATTCATGTTTGTGTTCTTTTACCATTCTTTTGGCTCTGTGGACTTTGTTTCTATGGTGGAATAATAGCTCAAAAGGGTAGCTGAAGGTTTTACCAGAGCAATTTCATATGCCCAAAATTGATTTGAATTTGGAAAAACACTGCATGAGAACGGTTTTGCCTTTGGTCCAACTGGGTATTGTTGAGCTTAAAGCATTTTTCATCTATAAGTTCAGTACTGACCATAATTAGAATGTTTGTCTCTAATGGGTTTAGGACATGTTTGTATGTGCACAACTTATGCGCTATCAGAATGTTTGGTCCTATTTGTATTTCTAAGAGGCATTTATATTTTATAGTTTTGTACTTTTGTTAATGGTACTTTTGCCGATATTCCTCTTTGGGGTCAGTAAGAGGTGAGTAAACGATGGCATCAGATTATTGCATGGCCAAATATTGAGGGAGTTATATAGTGGCATTTCTTTTTATTTGCTTTTATATCCAAAATCTGAACTTGTGTACATTTTTTGGAAGCTATCTACCAACTTACTGATCTTGCGTAACATCCTTAAATCAATTCTACTTGAAAAATAAGCCACAAATTTGATGACGCGTAGTTTATATAGAAATTGTACTGCTTAGTTTATTTTTTGGACCATATTTAACAATATATTTATTTATATATTCAAAATTTTAAAAAGGACTATTTTTGATATGCAACACATATAATGTTAAGTAGTAACATATTTAATTTGCCAATTTATAATGGTAATATTAAGTAGATTACGTGCCAAAGCATATTGCAGATAGTTTTTGAAATAAAGTCTAAAATCTCTACTTTATTAACCTCATAAATCCTCACTGAAAAATAATAGAAGTAAAAGAAGATTTGCCTATCATAGAGAGTTTGGAACTTTGGACGGTGCTGGGAAGAAGTGGCTCTTCTTTTCCAATGCCGACTAAGAAATGGAATCTTGAAAGACAACAAAACTCTCTCTCTTTCTATTTTGGTCAACAAATCCCACTCCAACCATTCTGACAACATACGACTTTGCCCTTCAAAGCTTGTCGCTTTTATTGTCTCTGAGACAGAGAGACTGTTTTTCTTCTGCTATCCGGAAATTTGTGAACTCTTTGATTCTCTTTTGTTTTGCCTTAAAATCTGGCTTTCTTTCAGGACAAAAACCAATTATCAAACAATACATGATTAGCCCCCTAATGACTAATCTGAACTTCAACATGGGTTGGGGTTGATTTTTGTGCACATATGAGGGGTAAGTTAGGAAAAATCATGTTGTAGGATGTCAAAAGGACTACTAATGTTACCCCTTCTTTGACAGTCACATTTAATTACTATTCAAGATTGAGTAAAAATTGATACAACCTAACAGTCAAAAAATGCGGGTCACTATTTGAAATTTGAATATAGCTTGATTTCTGTAAACAGTGCTCCAATTCATTAATCTCGTTCCAATGTGTCTAGATCCTAAGCAAAACTGGATACTTCCAGAAGAAAAATCTAAAAAAAAAAAAGAAAAAAAAAGAAAAAGAAAAAACACAAATTAGCACACTACATAAAAAATAATTTTTTTTCACACATTACGCTTTCTTTATTTTTATATTATCGATTCATTATTTTAATCTAACATTAAAATTATATCTAATCAAATATTAAAAAAAAAACTTCTTTTAGATATTTTTTGAGCTATCAATCACTGTACACCATCTAATGAGCACAAAATGTGTATACCATGAATGAATTTCATTTATAAATTTGACTAAATCCAACATTTAAAGAATAAAAAAAACTACGCAGCACCAACCAACAAGTATTCCCTGATAAAAAGATATGTATTTATATATATATATATATATATATATTAACTCTGGTCTACATGCCTAATGCCTAATTAGATATGTAGCTTTCCATGAGCTCTCCTCTTAGATACAGTGCAACAGCTTTCACGCGTCCTCAGAACTTCTATATTTTTAGTCACACTAACTGCATTTGACTCAAATAAATTTACACAAACAAAACAAAACAATTTATTACAAAAACAATCTTGCTGAATCTGTTTAGAAGTACACATTTCCCTAGCTGAATCTCGTTTACCAATTTCTCCCATTCCATTCCATTCTCATTTTTTAGTTTTTTTCACTTTACAAATCCTTCAAATTATTCCATTCCATTTCATTTTTTTTCAACTATTTTTTTCAACTTTCCAAATCCATATACAATATCTTTAAATCTCAACCATTCATACTACCTCAAAATCAGCAAAGTCAAACTATTCTTACATCATTTTTACAAACCATTTTCAAACCATTTTTTCCATCCTAAAAAATAAGATGAAATGGTTTAAGTGGGCATCCCAAACAAAAGGTAATACACGATTACTAACAATAGTCATTTGCATCTTTTCTTCTTTTTTTTTTTCCACGAAACCTTTTACCTTTTTTTTTTTTTTTTGGTATGACACTCACATTTACCACTTCTGAACTTCATTGAGCTCAACGAGTTGACCAAAAGCTTTGGTCGAGATTTGAGAGGCCTTGGGATGGTCACATGTCAGAACAATAACTGACCTTTTAGCTAAACAGTTCATCCAACTTTGATGGGCTCATGTACCTTGATCTCTAGGGAAGTCATACATATACATCATATCATATCACAGCCTTTTATTTTTTTGCAATTTCACGTACTTGAATATTTTCATGAAAGAAATCATGGGTCAGAGAGAAAAATAACAAACTTCACCCAAATTTCCCCATTACTATACAACTGTTTTCTCTTGTGATTTCAGAGCCTAAAAAGAAAAAAAAAAAAAAAAAAAGTGTCCATACCTTTGCCTTATAGCTTGATGATAACTCTTTCTAAACAGTTCTACTTTCAGAATCAGAAACTCATAAATTTTTCTCTGTCATTTCAAACTAGACTAGTTTGCTTTGCAACATCCAATGCGTCTCAAAAGTTGAAACCCTAAATTTTATTTTTTATTTATTTTTTTTTTTTTTGGTTCATAAGGAAACCAAAAAGTTGTTTCTTGCCATCTTTTTTCCTTCTTTTAACTTCCTTTTTAACTTATGCCAGTAAGTACATTATTTATTGGGTTTTTTTAGCTGCGCGTGTAACTATAAAATTGTAACCAAAAGCATACATAGAGCTTCAAGCAAGTATCAAAAGACTCATTTTTTTTTTTTTTCAGATGAGGACTAATTTATGGTCCCCTAATTTATTAGTATGTAGTAATTAGTTTTAAATTTTATTTATTTATTTTATATATATATCCTTTCAAGAAAAAACATTTTCCAGTCTGGGTACTATATATCATTGCAGTTTTTATGAGGATACAAACTAGGGTATTTATTCAGAGAAGGTCCCCTTCACACGAGTATTATGCCCTAAATTTTTCTTTTTCATCCTTTTATTTTTAGGTGAAGTAGGCAAATACCCAGAATTTATATAACAATAAAAATAAATACCCAAACTTTTAAAATAATTGAGTTTCTAGTCAGTTTGTGAATTACTTGTACATGTTTTTGGTAACTAAGTGAATTACCACCACTTATCACTGTGTAAGTAATTGAATCATTTGGATAGTTAGTTATATTTTTCAAAAAATTGGGTAATAACTTACATTAAGTTTTCAAAATTGGATATTCACTGTAATTTTTCTTTATTTTTAACATCTATATGAAGTTGAACCCATTAAAAAAAAACTTATTTTATTTTATTTTTTGTTCTATTCAATTGCACGATTAATTGATCACTTATTAAAACAAGTGTTTACAGTTGGTGTAAAAAAAGTTAGACGAGTACAACTAGTTTCTGAATATACAGTGTTCCTTGTGATCTCTATATAGTTCACTAGTCACCAAACCATTCATATAATCAAATACATAAGCATATATTTAATTCCTACACACAAATGTATTCAATACTATATACCTACCTATTCATACATTTGACTTTGCCTTAGTTCCTTTCACAGGGGTAGGCTAAGGGACATACACCCAATTAAATAAATATATGTTTTCTTATATAATTGTTATATCACATTTAAACATATATTGACTAGTTAATATAAAATTTGTGATAGTGGTGCACACACACATACCCCACTATGTTCAAGAACTACATCTTTTGGAGTTAGTTTTGGTCCAACAACTAATTTTCAAAACTCTTACCTGTATGTATTTTAATTATATTTGATATTACATTTTTGGATAGGTACTTCATGCTTGGGAGGCCACGTTCTTATCTGAATATATAATTCGTTTTTAAATGTGCCCGAGAATAAATAATAAGAGAAAAAAATAAATAAATAAAGTCCATGCATGAGCTCACTAATCACTACCTATTTCCTATCATTAGCATAATTTGCATCAAATGGTCTTCAATACCACATCTTAACTCTCCATGACAAGCACTTCCTCCTAAATATCTTTCCATTAATATAACACAACGTTTAATTTCAGATCAAGTCCATATCAATATTCAAAACACATAGTTAGAGTGTGACACGTGGATATCTTCTTTGTCCCATTGGAACATACATATCTGCTCAACACCAACTATGATTATTAGCATTATTATAATTATCACTGTGTGTTATTATAAAGCAAAAATTCTTATAGTGCGTTGAGCTGTTGAAAAACTGAAAAACAGTTTGATGTGTGGCTGATTTAGCTAGTCAAAATTCTAAAATTACATTCCCAAGTGTCTCTCTCATAATCCTAGCTTGGATCCATAATTGAAGTACTTGACAAATAAATTTAGGTAATAATTGTGGGACTAAGTGTGTTCGTGTTGCCAAGTGTAGTTTTGGGGGGGCAATAAAATTTAAATAAATAAATAAAAGCTTCTACATGCTGATAATGACGTTATAATGTTCGAATATTAAAAAAATGAAGGTTTTTGTATTGGTCGATTTTATAAATAATGGAATTTTTGGCTGCTGGAACAATCATAGTGCAGTTTTATATATTATATTGGTGTTCTAAAGCACCGACCAAGAATCATAGGGGATTTTGCACTTTTGTATTTTTAACACGTTAGTGAGTGAATTGGGTTTTTTCTTTTGTCGGTTTATTAATGTGATTTTATATTTTTATTGACACCTCCCCAAGATTTTATCTACTTCCTTCTTTTAATCTACATTTTTTTCTTACCACTATGCACTTATTTTGCCTTTTTCTTTATGGACACATTTCCCTTGGCAACTAATAAATTAAATCGAATTAATTAGTAATTTCTCAGCTTGATAATATGGCTTTGTTATTTCACTTTAGCTTTTGGCTTTATAGTTTAGGTGAATAGGTTGTTCAAAAACAACGGTGGCCAATTTAATAAATATATATACATATATATATATATGTGTGTGTAAATATATAGTATTATACATTTATTTAATCACTTTCTTTTAAAAGAGGTTGTTTTGGTTGGCAATTACTTAAGTTCGTGATCGGTAGTTAGGTTGTGGGCACTGCTTGTCTGCTTCTTATTATTTGACTATTTCTAAAATTTTGTAATATTCTTTTTAAATAATCAATAAATTAAATATTAATTTTAGTGAGTCACATCAAGTTATGTTTCGTGATATATTTTTTTTAAGTTGGTGGACAAAAGCTTGTTTAATAGCATCACCGATTAGTATGAATATTGTGTTGAACGATTATTTAAATTTAAAAAAAAAAAAAAAAACCTACATGCCACGTTTTATAATTAGAGCATAGTAGCTCCGAAGCGAGTTATATGATTGAGACTTTTATGAAACGTCTTATTATTTAAGCAATTCATTAATAAATTTCAAGTTGTAAACACGCAAGGCGTGGCTTTGTTGTTTAAGTTTTTTGGAATTAATAAAAGTATAAAAATCCGACAAAATGTCAAACTCACAAATAAAGTCTAGAAAAAAAAAAGGGTAGCCTTTATTGAGAAGTGAGTCACAAGGAGGCGTGAGAATTTCTCTAAGACACCAAATTTAGTGAAACTGCGAAAGTAGGGGAATTTGAGCTTTTGTAGCAATGTCGAGTTTTAGCACCAATATGTCTATTTTAATTTTTAACAAATATTTCCGATAATAATAAATAAATAACCTTTATATAGCTATAATTTGACGCGCAAATCCGGTCCGGGGAATTCCCCGGAGCTTTTCCCCTAACAAAATTTCTGGCCAAAAGCCGGATAATATTCGACAGGTAATGACCGGGTATTACCCGATTTTTGGCCTAAATTATCGATCGTTCGCCAGTGTTTGCCCGAGTATTGTCCGGAAGAAAAACAAAGTGCGCGTGAGAAGTTCGGCATGATAGTGCGGAGTGTTGGAAAAATTCTCCTAAAAATATAGCTTGTAGGGGAAGCACTTTCACACACAATCAATTAATACCATTCTAAAAGTCAAAGAAAAATAGAGAAAAAAAAAGTAGAGAAGAAACACAAGATTTAACGTGGTTCGGCCAATTAAGCCTACATCCACCCGGGCATAACTCAATACATTCTCTTCAATAGATCAAGAAAAACCTTTGCGAGTGATTTTTTCACTCCCACACAATACAAGTCTCTCAAGCTCTTTCTCACTATTTAGCCAAAATCCTCACACACCCAAGGATTGCTCTTTTTTCCACACACTCCCTTATTGGTACTCATGTATATAGACACATAAAGTAGAATCCTACTCCAATTTCAATGACCCAATAATTGTGTATTACTAATCCTAATGCAATAAGAACTCCTAAATCAAGTAAAACAAGGACTTCAACTAATTAGACTCATATCTTCAGTAGGACTCATATCTTTGCGGAGGCGAAGGCGGAGGTCGGCGTGACAGTGCGGAGGCGAAGGCGGAGGCTGGCGTGACAATGTGGAGGTCTTGAGGGAGGCGAAGATGGAGGTCGGCGTGACAGTGCGGAGGTTTAGGGAGACAGAGCCGACAGCGTTGGCCCTACGCGGCGGTGGGCTTGGGACAGAAGACTCAAGGGGGCGGGCCGGCAGGGAAGGTCGGCGATATCAAAAAAATAAATAAATAAAAATTCCGGTTAAAGACCGGGTAATTTTCGGAGAATTATCCGATCCTATTTTTCGGAGAATTCGCCGAAAATTACCACCGAGTAATTCCGGATAATTACCCACTGAAAAAACACTGGTCTGGGAATGCCCGTCGGATTTGCACATCGAGCTATAATCAATGACAATGTAACTTTAGCGACTCAAAATGTCAAACAAAGAGACTTATAACTTAAAACATAAACTATTTATTCAGTTCAATATATTAGCTATAAAGTGTTTTTAATTATCTCTAAAAAGAAAGTTCTCCGTGAAAATTATGGATACCATTATTTTTTCTTTGAAAATTTGATTGCGAATTTAAAAGTTTGTTTAACGCTAAAAGAAAAATATTTTTAGAATTGTTTTATGAAATTTAAGGAAAAAAGTCATTTGAAAGAGCTTAACAAAAACAACCACCATTTTTGGCATCTAGAAATAAGAAAATAATTTTCTTATGTTGATCAATTTTGGGTACCATGAAATAATTCAAAATGCGGGATAATTTAAAACAAGTAACCCGTTTAACCCTCCTATGCATGCCCAAACAGGCAACAACTTTGTACCCCGGGGAGGGAGGCCGGGTAATTATCCGGTCACATTTTTCTGAGTAATTACCTGAAAAATGTGATTTACCAGTCGGGTAATTCCGATTAATTACCCGGACGGTGTATTAAAAAAAAAAAACTCAAACCAGAGAGGGAAGAATTTGCGGGTAAAAGCCGGTGATTTTCTGGGCAAATTGATATTGGGGGGGTTGTTTTTTGTGACCAGTTTGCTCGGTGTTCACCGGGCAAGGGGCCGGGCAAAAAGTTGTTGCCCGTTTGGGCATGCTTAATACCCTCCTATATTTACTAATTTACACTTTGAGTAGAACACGTAGAATATATAACAATATTTATGGCTGTTTAATTGGCATTTTGAATCAACTTTTTGGATTGAGTTCTCTAGACTATATAACATAGAGTTTTTGTTTTTTGTTTTTTTTTAGGGGAGATATACAGTTACTCTGTTATACATGCTTATGTTCCTAAAAAGTATTATTTATTACAATTTTGGTGTTGGAAACCACTCACGTTTAGTTGTGTAATATATTTCCTGAATAAAAATTCGACCCTTTCATTTATTTTTTTGGCTGTTCTATTTTGACCCTTTCGCAGCTTAGAAGTTTGTGATTCTCATCAAATGATTATGCAAAATACAACCATTAAAAAAAATGCATATAGAACTTTATTTTCTATTTATTCAAAGAACTATATTAAAAGAAACTTTGTAGCTAAAATAAAACACGACAAAAAAAAAATAAAAAATGGAACGGTACATATAATTTTTATCCAAAATTTTATTGGTTGTAATTAATTGTTGTAACAAATATTTCGGAAAGTCTGAAAGAATAAAAAATATTATTCTATTCGAGGTTTCGCACTTGTTGAACCCAGCTAAACAGCGTGTTGAGTTTCCAAATTTACACGGTAAACTTTAAATACCAACGATAATCCTTTGTGATTAACCTCACATGAAGTGCCACGTTTTAATCAAGGCTGATTTAATTTTTATTTTAGTTTTATTTATTATCACTTTTGTCATGCTATCCTTCCTTGTTGTTCTTTTTCAAACTTACTCAATTTTTAAGGGAAATTTCAATAATAGATATGGAAATTACACTTATTATAACGTAAGTGTTTTGTCTAATTTCAAATGACAAAAATAACTTCAAATAACCAAAAGAGAAATTATAGTGAATACCCAATTTTTAAAACTTAATGTAAGTTATTACCCAATCTTTTGAAAAATGTAACAAACTACCCAAAAAATGCAATTACTTACACAGTAGTAAGTGGTGGTAATTCACTTTGTTACCAAAAGTATGTGCAAGTAATTCACAAATTGACTAGAAACTCAATTACTTCAAAAATTTGGGTATTTATTTTTATTGTTATATAAATTCTGGGTATTTGTCTACTTCACCCTAAACAAAATCAATTGTAAAATTGAAGGTAAATACGTTAAAAAAAAAAAAAAATATCGTGTCTTTGATCCTAACAAGAAAGATCAGATGGAAAAACAATTTCATTATAGTTAGTGGAATAATATGATCGGCGAAAACTACACATACAACTTATACCTTCGTTGTTAAGATTATTAACACCAAAAACACAAAACAAACTATAAAGTAAAAAAAAAAAAGACACCATGTTTTCGGTTAAAACCACCAAATCATATGAATCAATCTTGCAGCAAGATTAACCTTTAAAAGTATAATTGGACAAGACTATCAGAATTGAGGAAGAAGAATTCAAGAATCGATAAACGAGAATATGGGAAAAATGCCGAGAAGTCGGCCAACACTTAAGCTACCATTCTTAAGCCCCCAACACGATAATGATCTACCAAATTAGAAAATTCCCAAAGAAAAAAACCCCATCAAATTCGTCTATTGAGATAGAGAAGCAGATGGTAGGTTGAGAGTGCGGAGGAAGATTTGAAGACGCCTTTAAAAGACTTTGGTGCTTTTTGTGCATGCAAAACGATACTTACAAGAGGTAAAAACTAAAAATCTTATCCTAGATAAGATACTAAAAAATATCAATTCTTTAGTATTTTATCCATGTGCTTGTAAACTTTTTATTCAGATTTTGAGGGCAGATAACATTTTGTTACTAAAATTTACAAGGGAAAATTATACTCATAAAGTACGTTATCTTATTGAAGGTTTTATGTTTAGACTTATGAACGTAAAATGACTTTCACCAGCTGAATTAATATTCAGAAATTTCTCACTAAATTAAAAACATTGTTGTTTAATTTAACATTATTAAAAATATAACTAATTCTGCAGTACTCCACACCCATTGATGTTCTATATTATATATACGAGATACAAAAAATTATTATTATATACTTTAATATCATTATTATATACTCTTTTAATATCACATTATCACACCAATAACTGAAGCACAGTAGAAATGCCTCAAAAATATAAACCTTTTTTCAATATACAAAATATCAAATGAAATTTTTTATACAAATTACAATAGAATACAATACACGTCATATATATCCCCTCCTCCAGGCTCCAACCCCAAAGCTGAAAACTGAAAAGGAATTGTTGTAGGTGAGGTGGATCACTGTTCTATAAAATGGTGAAATACAAAAAAAAAAACCACTTAAATCAGTACGCGTATCGGCCAATGGGTCCCACTCACACGCACGGACGTCAGCAACTTTGGGACCCACCAATCCACTTTTTCAAACGTTGACCTTTTTTAGATCCGACGGCTGTGAGGCCGCGTGTGGCGACCTCCGCGTCACCGGCGGGTAATCAGAGAAAAATGGAAAAGAGAAATATGAATTGAAAAAGAAAAATGAAGAATTGGGAATAGGAATTAGGAAGAGAAGAAAGTGAATAGAAGGACAATCTTTCAAACCAAATCCTCTATCTTTTTTTACTTCATTCTCCTCTGTCTCACTAATTATTTTATAATAATTTATCAATTTATGTTTAATTTATTTGTATTTTTTTATATTAATCAGTTAAGCAATTAGTCATTTTAAAGATAAAATTTGAAGGATTTAGCTATAGTTTCACGAAATTAAGAATTTAGCTATAATATATAATATTTTATAAATGTTACATGTAATATATATACGTGTAAAAGGTGTAATATTATATGTAACATAAAATGTAACACATGTACATATAATGTTACATTTTTACACGTATATATGTTATATATTATGACGAAATTCTTAATTTCAAAATTTTAGGGCTAAATCCTAAAAATTACCCAAAAATTTGGTTAAATGCCTAAAAAAATCTTTTTGTATTTTCTTTAAAATAAATTGATAAATTGTCATAATATTATTAAAAGAGATAAAAAAAAATAGATGATCTATTTCAAATCTCTAAGATTATAATATCTCTAATGCAATATCAAATTGATGTAACCAATATTAAAAAATGAGAAATTATAGCGAATATCCAATTTTCAAAACTTAATGTAAGTTATTACCCAATCTTTTGAAAAATAAGACCAATTACCCAAAGGGGACTTCTATTGCCACCCCCATTTATGCTCTTCACACCCCTTAAATAAAAATTAGTTTTTTTTAATATTTTTAATTATTTATTTGTATTTGTGTTGTTTCAAAAATACCTTTAAAAGTATAAAAATTTAGTTTCTGTTAACCATTTCTTATTATGATCCTATTTTTTTAGGATGCAGTTTTTCTTTTTCTATTATCATTTAAGTATGAACCTCGTTGTAGTGCACACCCTCTTTTCCCAAAACCAAACTTGCAGAGCCGCACACACTATTTTTTATACACACCAACGAAAATTGAAAAATATTTTTGAAAAAATGGTGTGTGCGGCTCTGCAAGTTTGGTTTTGGAGAAAAAAATGTGTGCACTACAACGAGGTTCATACTCAAATGATAATAAAAAAATAAAACTACATCCCAAAAAAATAAAATCACAATAAAAAATGATTAACTGTTATTAAGAAACTAAAATTTTATACTTTTAAAGGTATTTTTAAAACAACACAAATACAAATAAATGATTAAAAATATAAAAAAAAATTAATTTTTATTTAAGGGGTGCGGAGAGCAGAAATGGGGGTGGCAATAGAAGCCCTCTTACCCAAAATATGCAATTACTTACACAGTGGTAAGTGGTGGTAATTCACTTTGTTACCAAAAGCATGTGCAAGTAATTCACAAATTGACTAGAAACTCAATTACTTCAAAAGTTTGGGTATTTATTTTTATTGTTATATAAATTCTGGGTATTTGCCTACTTCACCCTATTAAATTTTAGTATTTGAGTTCCAATGAGAGATTTAGTGTCAAATTTGACAAATATAAACTTGGTGTCAAATTTGACAAAAAATTATAACATAATGCTAAGTTTTGATATTTGAAAATAAACACTAATTGACTATTTTTTTCATCATTATGTATAAATAATTAATAATTATGATAATAATTTTATAATATAAAAAAAAATCTCTTATATTTAAAAGGCATTATTATCGCATACAATATTTTCATCATTATGCGAAAGTAACTGATTGATAATAAAATAATATTAAAAACAATACTAGTATAATGAAATATTTTATGCCATATAGAGTTTTAATATTTTTTTCTTTTTTTTTTTTCCAAATTTTACTTGGGGAAGAAAAGGACAAAGATCTGTTGCGAACCAGCTCGCAACCAAGAATGACCGTACAGCAATAAGATCTAGCCACGTCATCACTCGGTACTCGATCTATACACGTAAAGGACAAGACATTAATACCCTTTCTCTCTCTGTTGAATAGTAAACGACGATTTAGAATAATAAAAACATATTAAAAAAAGTGAAATTAAAATGCAGTCAAATTAATATCTACTATTATAAAACGAATATCGATACAAATGAATTTTCTTACGATTAATGGTTGAATTAGTTATCGTATTAAAATCGTATAATAATTTGTGTTTAATTAATAAGTAAAACTAAACGAAGTATTGAATATTTTGATAAAAGTTTAAACCATCGGGTGCTCAATTAAATCAAAACGTTGAAAATTTTAGTAGTTGTAATGACAACAAACGACGTGGCGTCTTCGAGACGAGTCTTAAATGCAAAGCCCACACAACAGCCGGTTGAACTTGGCACCACGAAATGACGGTACAGCCCTCGCTTGTGTTACGTGGCATTCTCTGACTTGCTATTATAGAATTCGCTTCTCTGTTCGATCCGTAGAGGAGTAGAACCCAGCTAGATATAAAACCTGCTCAAGGAAAAGAAAAAAGAAAAATGAAAATAAAAAAAACTGGCTAGTATCGTAGAGAAGCGAAGAAGTCTCTTTTCTCTTTCGTCTCTGTGTTTTTCGAGAGTTCAACAAATTAATAAATAAATAAAGGTCTCGCATTTGCTCTGTTTTTCATGCGTGCTTTTGGTTCTCGGCGTTTTGGCTCTGTTCTTTCACTGTTTAGCTGAGGAAATTACATATATATATACATATATATATATAGAGAGAGAGAGAGAGAGAGAGAGAGAGAGGTCAGTCATGGGGTGTTTTCCTTGCGTTGGGAAATCGAGCCAGAGAGCAGAGACGAACGACACTCGCGGCGATGGAAAGTCGAGCGATCAAAACGGTCAAGGTGTGTTTGGGAAATTTTCCCGTTGAAAATGTTCTTTTTTTTTTTCCCCGCTGGTTTGATAGATTATGGAAATTTCACGAATTTGCGTTTTCGTTTGGTTTGGAATTGGTTTAGGTGATTTTCGTTGATAGGGTTTTTCGTTGATTGGGTTTTTGTTTCGCTTCGCTTTTGTTTCACTTCGTCGTCGGTGCTACCCGTGACTCGCCTGGGTTTTTTTGTGTCGTTTTCCGTGCCAAATTGAAGGAATTTACCTTTTTCACTTTCTTCTCAGAGCCGTGTTGGATTTTTTTGGGGAATTTATTTTATTTGTTTTTTTTTTTTTCAAATGGCTTGAATTCGTCGGTGGTCTCAACCATTTCAGTTACTATTCCTTTGATATTTGATTAGGTTCAGCTTGAAACCTTGTTCACATTAGATACTCATGAAAAGGGCGTTTTTGGGTAAGAAAAATTAAAGAAGAAGAAGATGGGTTTCTAATTTGTGTATTAAAGTTTTGATCTTTTGTCAGTTTTATTTAAGCTGATATGGGCTGTTAAGTTGTGTTGATTTTGTTTGTTTAAATTTATGTTAGTACTAATTCGTTTCTGTTTGTTTGCATGGTTGGCAAGGTCCAGTCCATAATCCAAATTCCTTCTTGTCTTGGTATTGATTTTTTTCCCATTTCATGCTCTTTTTCTATTTTCTTTTAATGGCTATGGTCTTTCCAATCCCCATAATTGAGAGAATATAATCAACTAGTCAAGATCGTCTTTTTTTGGTCTCTTCTTACGATATGTCCTTTTTTGTGTCTTTTTCTTTGGCCTAATATGTCTCTCTGTCTCTCTCTTGCTCACACACCCTTAATCACATGTTTTTCGTGTATTTCTTGGTTAGGCACTACCAAAGTTAACCCGAACGCGAAAATCGATTTAGATGTGAAGAAGGAGGTGGTATCGAAGGATGATCAACTATCTTTGGATGTAAAGAATCTAAATTTAAAAGATAGTGAGACCAATGGTCGGCGTGCTCAGACATTTACCTTCGAAGAAGTCGCGGCTGCGACTGGGAATTTCAGGTCAGATTGCTTTTTGGGCGAGGGAGGTTTTGGCAAAGTCTACAAGGGTCACTTGGAGAAGGTTAATCAGGTTAGTTTTCTTAATCCGATCTATATGCTATTTGGATATCAACAGATTGTGAAGTTTAATCTAACTTTATTGCCACAGATTACCAGATTGTAGTTCTTACTTGAATTGAGATGATATTGTGAACTGACTGTTATAACTCAAATCCACATGTGCCTGTATGGTAAATTTAGATGAATATTTTACATTTTTCCCCATATAGTGAAATTCTTTTAAACTGCTACGGAATACATAGTCACAGTGATAGTGTTTTTTTCTGGAGGTAAAATCTCAAGTGTATTGCTTTGTTTTCGGGTGTAGGTTGTGGCTATTAAGCAACTTGATCGAAATGGGCTTCAAGGGATTAGAGAATTTGTTGTTGAAGTATTGACGCTAAGTCTTGCTGACCACTCTAATCTTGTCAAGTTGATTGGCTTTTGTGCTGAGGGAGATCAAAGACTATTGGTTTATGAATACATGCCATTGGGATCTTTGGAAAACCATTTGCATGGTAGATATAACTCGACCAACCTATGATCTTATTGTTATCACAATTTTGTAAAATGTTCACTTTCTCTGCCTCAAGGGCGATATGTAACCTGTGCGTATTTTTCTTGCAGATCTTCTACCTGGTAGTGGTAGGAAGGTACTTGACTGGAATATGAGAATGAAGATAGCAGCCGGAGCAGCAAGAGGTTTGGAGTATTTGCATGACAAGATGAAACCTCCTGTTATATATCGAGATCTTAAGTGCTCAAACATTTTGCTCGGCGAGGGCTATCATCCTAAGCTATCTGACTTTGGCTTGGCGAAAGTAGGTCCAAGCGGGGATAAGACTCATGTCTCTACCCGAGTTATGGGGACATATGGCTACTGTGCACCAGATTACGCAATGACGGGTCAACTTACGTTTAAATCTGATATATACAGCTTTGGAGTTGTTCTTTTGGAGCTCATAACAGGCAGGAAAGCCATTGATCAAACAAAATCTCCGAAGGAGCAAAACTTGGTTGCATGGGTGAGATAAGACAATCCTGGTTTCCACTTGAATTAGATTAGCATTGTAAGCTAGTGTTCTATAGTTTTTCAAGCAAATGAATGCGGTGTTGACTGTTGAGTTATGTTTGCAGGCGCGGCCTTTATTCCGAGACCGAAGAAAGTTTTCCCAAATGGTGGATCCATTGCTAAAAGGCCAATATCCTGTTAGGGGATTGTACCAAGCTCTTGCCATTGCTGCAATGTGTGTTCAGGAGCAGCCTAATATGCGTCCCGCGATATCCGACGTTGTTACAGCTTTGAATTACCTTGCGTCACAGAAATATGACCCGCAAAACCAACCAAACCAAAGCTCAAGAAGGGATGTTGATGACGAGAGGCAAACTGCTTGCAATGGATCAGAGACAGACTGAGATAAGATAAAACGACCCATATATTTAGAATAAAAAGCAGTCGATAGACAAACACCCTTTTGCGGCCCATATAGTATATATGAACTATGAAGTGCCTTGTTATCAATTTTCGAAGTTATACAAAAGATAACAGGTGCTCGGCTATATCTTTCCCTTCCCAAAATCTTGTTTGACATATAAGGAAATTCTCACTTTTTACCTTGTCGTTCATTTCTCTCTCCTTGACTGTACATGTGGTGAGCTTCGAGTTCTTCTTGTATGTAAAGATGCTTCGTTGTAGGAAAACCATTTTATGTATTTGCCCTTGATTTTAGTAATAATCAACATTAATTCATTAATCCCAGCTCTTGAATTTTTTTTTTTGGGTTTCGCTTGGCTGAAGGAGAGAGAAAAAGAAATTGTAGTTGGCACAGAAATTTGTCAACACATGAGAGGAAAGGAGAGACTACATGGTCTGATTCTAAGATATTGACAAAATGAAAATCTTCTGACAACAAAAGCCTAACTATTATACCAATTTATACCTCTCTCTTTGGTTCTTACCGCATCGCATTAGTGTGTTGGACTTGTCAAATGGTGAGTTATTAATATACTATTTGACAGTACATCATTGGAAAAGAAACAAAAGAAACATTTGACAGTACAGAACCACCCCTTTTTAATTGAGGGGGGCAGAAAGATAGTTTTTTTTTTATAGAAAAAACAATATTAATTTAATTATAGACTTTGGTATTAGGAGCCTTTTTTTTTAAACTTTAAGGTTGTACTTAATTATTTTATGCAGGGTAATTTTAGTCATTTTAAACAAAAATTAAAGTAAATTTGATGTAAGGTATATTTTAGAGTTGATTTTGATAATAAATAATCTGCTTGAAATATTTAAACATTTGTTGGTTAAATTTGAATTATCTTAGTTATACTCATATCATTTAACTTATAGATTTGGACGAAAAAGGAAAAAAAAAAGTCCACTGTATTGCAACCTAAGCTTGAAATTCTTGACAATTCACTACAAATCGACAAATTTTGACAGAAAAAGCTCTCACACAGATTCACGTGAATTCCTAAGGGTATTTATGATTTTTTATAGTCTTCTATAACCTCCCCTTAGTCAATCAAGCCAAAAAAAAAAAAAAAAGAAAAACGAACTCTAAAGCAAAAAATCTCTTTCCCATCTCGCGCCGACCAATCTAGTTTGACCGTCGACCGACCCACTCCTCTCTCCGGCCATGCTCGATTGGACTGCCAATGACCCGTGCAAATTTTGAGGAATGCCTCTGTTTTACCACAATGATAATCTATGTCTCGTGTGTTACATTTTTAATTTATACCCCAAAATGTACATTACAATGATTGAAATAAATTAAGCACGCCACTTAGAGCATAAATTATTAAGTGACACTAAAAATGACATTGCTTGCAATTCCCCCAAACCCAATCGTACAGAACCCCAAGCCCACTTCGAGATCCCTCTTATTTGACAAATAATCGTGCCGACCATCGCTATCCGGTCCGCATTCGGAGTGCTCTGAATGCGCCCGCAAAATATTTTCCTCATGCGCCCGTCTCCTTATCTTTTTTTTTTTTGTGTGTTTATTTTAATATTCTTTACCTTTTAAGTTTTTATTTATTTATTTATTTATTTTATTTTGCTTTATTTTTTAAAGCTTTGTTTCTTTCTTATTGTAAGTTATTTTTGTTGTGTACGGATTTTAAAAACAAAATTATTATCGCAGTTAAGCCATTTTCTCTCTCTCCGTTATATTTATCTTAATTCAAAAAATAATTTTAGTTTCATATTTTTGACCTTTTTTTTTTAATCTTTTTTTATTTAATTTAAAAATATACGATGTTGCTATCCTAACAAAACTAGTTAATATATATAAATACGACATCAAGTCATGTGAAGAAACCAACGTTGGCGCGAAAATTCGTTAGGCAATTGCAACTAACCGAACACTGAAACTCATAATAATTATAAACCCTCTCAATATCACACCTTCAAGTCAATCGCAAACCCCGAACTCTCTCCCTTTCTCTCTCTCTCTCTTAAGAACAGACAATGCACCCGAGGTTTCTACAGCGCGACTCACCGTCTCCGGCGGCGGAGGAAACAGCGACGGTCACCGTCGCGCCGCAACTGCAGCCACCGATGACGCGCCCCCCGCCGGCGAGAAGATTGGCCGACGAATACGGCGTCCTCCCGGTGTTCGACCCGCGCTCGGCCGCCGGGCGGAGGGAGATGAGGCGGCTGAGGGAGGCGGACAAGAGGATCCACTTGGTCCCACTGGTCGTGCTTCTCTGCCTCTTCATGCTCTGGTGGTTTAGCTATCCAGGTACTACGTAGGTTCTTTTTCGGGGTCCACATTTATCTGATCTTTCTTTTTGTTTCTGTTTCTTCTTGTTCTGATTCTCTGACTTTCTTTCTTTTGCGATCGCTCGGATTGTTGGCTTAGTTTTTTTCTGTATCGTTTTTTGGATATAAATATAATTATGTTTGCTTTGTTTTGTTGTGGTTGTGGCTTTCTCTGAGGGAACCTAAATTTTGTTCTTTGAGTTCTTGATTTTTAAATTCTTACGGTTCTAGTATCTTTCTTTGGTCTCTTTTTTCTCTTATATATCTATCTGATCAATGTTTTATTTTATTTTCGGATTTCTGTTGCAAGCTTAGTTCGTGCTTATTATTCTTCCAGATTTTTAACGCAAATTTTCGATATATGATTGTCAAAATAAGAGTGCTCATTGTTCTTCTTTAGCTTTGTTTTAGTTCTCTCATATTTGTTTGTTTTTCTTTTAGTTATCACTTTGTCTTCGGTTATTAAGTCACAAACGTGGGATTAAAATAAGTATCTGTATCTATATAGTAAGATTTCTCTGGCTGTATTTTCTTGCTGCGAAAACGAGCATTATTGTTTATGAGGAACTTGAAAATAGAGAGAAGAGATTCACTTCGAGGTCTTGTAGTCTATTCCTAATCGTATTTTCTTTACATTGTCATGAAATCAGTTACTTTGGAGATGGTGGAAGGCAGAGTTGTAGCGATATACCGGCTTGATCTGTCGAGTCTCAACGACACTTTCACTCTATCGTGATCGGGAAATTCGCTATCTGACTGGCCTTGTAGAGAATCTGGCGAGTGGATTAAGCGACCGCGAATCATTTGAACCATAAGGAAATACCTTTCTCATAGAACTTGTTTCTTACAATACTATCTTTAGAGATTTGAGATACGCACTTGACAGAACAATTCACTGATGATCACGTGCTAATTGTGTCAAGTTTATACAGACAAACAATGGCTTAATCTTCTTGGATTTTCTAGTTGAACATCAGAGCCAATAAGTGTCTCTCCTCTTCTGTTTTGCATTGGTTCTTATTTCTGTTATAAATCTGCCTCATGATCTAGGATTTCAGAGTGAAAAAACATACAAAAATTGGGTCTCTGGAAAGACAAAAGTGTTACAAATTACAATTGACTAATCTCACCACCTCGGCAATTGCCCACCCATAAGTACATTGTTGACTTCTTATTTGATGTCAGAACTCTACAACAATCCCTCCTTGGTGACTGCATATACATTACATACAACAATATTATAAACATATTTCAGTTGGTAATATATAGCATCAACAGTACTAACATACTACATATGTCACCATCACTGTTTGCAATGTGTTCATGAAGTATATGTATCTGTGTTTGTGAGACTCACTAATTCTGTTAATATGTAACATTTTCTCTAAACACTAAGAAAAATGTTAGCATATGACCTCTCAGTTCCTATAGCAAAGAATCAAAACATAACCAAAGAAAAAGGTTCTATACCTTCTGCCAACGTAGAGGGTCTGGCCTTTTCAGGACGACGATAGAGTCGATCTTCTCCGGCGAGTCCATCTTCCAACGGCAATAGGGGTGGTGCGACCTGTGCCTGCCGTAGACCCCGACGATCTGCCGCTTGGAGCGGTCGTAGCGGACGTTGTTCATGTAGAAAACGAAGGGCTTCTGGCAAGGGTGCTTGGTGACGGGGCGGGTGTTGAAGGCGTAGGCGGTGTAGTCGGCCCTGCGATACCAGTTGAGGAAGGTCCGGGTGGGCATCTCCAGCTCCCTCGGCGAGATCACCCCGCGGAGGACCTGCACAACGTAGCCCCACGAGACGGAGATGGACCAGGAGCGGCGCTTGTCGTAGCAGATGGACTGCTGCATTATGCTGGCGGAGTCATGGCGGACTGACTGGAAGAGTCGCTGCAGCGACTTCACCCGGGTGGTGCGCGGGAACACCGGCTCCACCACGTCTAGGTGGTGGAGTGAGAGCAACGGAGTCACCTGGTGGGCCCCTAAAAGCCCCAGTAGGTTTCCATACACGTCGTACTGCGCAACGTTATTATAGCCACCCACAAGTTGAAGGAAGGAAAATAAGTTAGAAATTGCAATGGTGTTGGGGTGCTTGAAAATGTCTTAGCAAGAATGGCATAGTTTGAACTCACAGAAAATCTTGAAATTCAATAAGGTTAATCTCTTGGGGACGTAGATAAAATGTAAATAGAGTTGCAAGCGCTTCCAGATCATTTTACAAAAGTTCATGCAATTATTTTCAATCACAATTTCTTAGTAGTTGACTTATCCGAATAGATATTTTTTTCATTTCCTTGCGCGTCGGAAAATTCCTTACATGCTTCAAAGATTCCCAAATCACTTATTTCAAAGCTCACTCTGTTTTGCGTAAAAATCCCCAACTAGGTGGAAAATAGTAATAAACTTAGGAAAACCATCCCAAATAATTACATGTTGCAATTTTTTCACCCTCACTAAACAGAACTCATAGTTATTGATAAAGAATCTTAGAGGTAACATCATATTCACACGTAACATTTCCAAGAGCCTAATTGTCAAATTGGCATATATACCTGATGAAAGCCAGGCTCTCTAGTGAGAGGCACGCCAAGCTCAGCCATGCAAGCCTGCATGCGGTCGTCACTCCCATACAGGGCGGGGTACCGCTGTATGCAGCGGTCCTGCATCTTCTCAAGCTCGTTGGCGAGCGGCGCGCTGATGGCGAAGCCGCCGCCGCCGTAGGCCATGGCGTAGGAGAAGTAGATGTTCTGGACGTGGCTCTCCGACGAGCTCCCCACGTAGTAGAACTGCGTGTGGTCGTACTTGGCGAGCGCTCTCACCACGTTGTCCGCCACGAACACCGTGTCGTCGTCGCCCATCACGTACCACCTCACGTCCCCCATCCCCAGCCGCAGCGTCTCCGACACCACCCGCGAGATCCGCAGCGCCGACCGCTGCCCCTGCCGGTTCGTGTACTTGAACCGCGACGTGTCCCCGGAGATCCGCACCTCCGGAAGCTCCGCCGCCTCGCCGCGCCGCACCCTCACGCCCCTGTCCACCCACACCACCCCTCTCGTCTCCCCCGGCCGCCACCACGCCTTGATGTACTCCTTCCGCCTCTCCCACAGGCTCGCCGACGCCGCGATCCCGAACACTATGTGCTTCAGCTCGGTGGCTCCGCCGCGACCGCCGCGGCCGCGACGGCCGGGATCGTCCTCCGGTAGCGGAGTGGTGTTCGTGGGCGGTAATTGGAGGTCGGTGGTGGGGTCGATGAGGGCGGTGGGGCATGAGTCCTGGCGGGAGAGGAAGATGAGGTTGGAGGTGTAGAGGATGTAGAGAGCGCACGTGAAGAGGATGAGGATGGTCAGGCTGCTGCGGCCAACGCCGGCGGCGATCGGCGGCGAGGTGTTGGTGCTTGTGCGGTGGCCGGAGGAGGTGGTCATCGCGCCGGTGGAGGTGGTCATCGGGTTTAGTGTCGTTTGGGGCCTCTTGGTGTCGTTTCCTCCTCCCGTGGTAGTGGAACTGTGTTTTGATCGGTTCCAAACTCCGAGAGTAATTCGGATCGTATGTTGGAGTTTGTTTGTTTGTTTGTTTTAATTGCTGATTTGTGTAATTATTGTTTATTTGAGTATGTGTTTAGTTTCCTTATTTTGAGGGGAATAGTTGTTTTCCCATCGAATAATTAATAACAATGTGGATGGTCTTTTTTTACACTCTTTTCATTGCAAATGTGAGTGGCTTCTTTATTTCTCAAAGCTTTAAAACATGATTGTTTGTTAAAGTCCAACGAATGTACACAAAACTATTAATTAAAACCAAAATTAGCCGTGTGCTAGATGATTAAAGCAAGGAAATATGATACACCCTAACTTTTAGACTATTTTCTTTAATTGTTAGCATAATTGCGTAGTTATTTAATTAGACTTGTTAAAGCTAAATACTACATAAATGTACCAATACTACATAAATGTACCAATCTATTTTGGAGAGAATAATGAGAGATGAAATGAATTAGTCTCTTATTTTTTATCTCTGAGAATTTGATCCCTCGTGCTCTTTATTCAAACCTACGTTACAAATTATTTGTAAGTCCATGTCAATATTGGTTATTATTTTAAATTATTTGCCATTATATACGATCGACAAATATTATTTCTTATTTTTTTAAATAATTATATAAAATTATTTAAGATAAAAAAAATAATTACGCAAAATAGAAAAAAATATGCAGAATTGTATTTGAGGAATTTAATAATTTATACCCAATATAGTGTGATCCTTTTATTCTTACTTTATATTTGTAGTGTAAATTTTGGGGTATAAATTAAAATTGTAATATACATGGGGTAGTGAAAAATAAGCCATATATATATATATATATATATATATATATATATATAT
Organism: Boehmeria nivea var. tenacissima; assembly: GCA_018132145.1. Taxonomy (NCBI): domain Eukaryota; kingdom Viridiplantae; phylum Streptophyta; class Magnoliopsida; order Rosales; family Urticaceae; genus Boehmeria; species Boehmeria nivea. Next base: position 18,082,929 of record CM030874.1, on the reverse strand, counting down.
ATACACACACAAAGGAGCTGAATCAAATTTTCTTGTATATATATAAAGGAGTTGAATCAAATTTTCTCCAGGCAAGCCCAAATGCCTTACCTAAACTCAAGGACCACTCCTTCCTCTGTCTATTAGGCTAGAGAAAAGTTTGGATGGAACTCCTGAGAACATTGGGGTTGAACATTTCATGGCCCAAAGCCATATAAAACCCAATTTTCAAATGGCCTATTTAGAGAAAATTAATAAATATTCATATTCCATCATTTTTAAATTTTGCCCGCTAATTATTCTCCAAATTAAAAATTAGGTCTATTTCATATTTAACAATTTTTTGATACATATTTCAAGAAAAATGACTAATATTTTTAAAAATTAAAAATTAACTATTAATTCTTTAAAAAATTAATGACATAAACATAAAATCACGGCATTATGTATCTTTAAATTTAATCAATGAAAAGGTAGGTTATTTTTTAAACATATCATCCAAAAAACAACTATTTGTTCAATAGTCTCTTAAATAAGAAAATAACACATAAAGTAGAACATTTTAATGATGCTATTTAAGAAAATAACACATAAAGTAGAACATTTTAATGATGCTCAAATTCATATAGTTTCCTTGAGTTCGCTATCCAAACAGATCCTAAGGAATAAACGAGAACTCAATGAAATTGTCATAAGCATAATGACCGAAGTAGCAGGGAATAAAGTAAAAGTAAATATTATCCATATACCAAGAATTGCAGAACCTATAAAATGTTGTTTGTTTGAGGATCGGATCGGATCCCATGTAAGCGCTAAGGACGAAGACGAAAATGAATGCTTCTGATTCTTGATTCCCATCACCACCAATCACTCACTCACCCCATGCAAATTCAAATGCAAGGTTGGACTCCAGTGGGCCCCACTATTGTTTTTTTAACCCGACTCGCCCCCGGTGGGACCCATCACGAAAAGGGTTCCTTCTTTCTTAGCCAACAGGGTGCGTGAACCGATAAGATTATTACCAAAAGTGGTTCACGTGGCCGTGGGACCTACCACATCGAACGCCTCTCATCTCATCATCTAATCCTTTAGTAACCTTTCTTTCTTTCCATTTAAGGTTAGTCTTTAACATAAATAGATCCTTTTTAAACCCCTCCCCTTAATTAATGTGACTGTTTTTGCCACTTTAGGCTCTAGTGGGTTTTGGTGGTTGAATATGTGTGTGTGTCTCGTCAAATCAGGACACTTTCCTTGACAGATAGATAGGGATTTTGTGGTAGAAAAAAAGATTATCAATGCTGTACGTTGTACGTACGTACAAGATCGTATTAAATAATTACATTTATCTAGACATTTGGTTAAGTTTTTTTAGTGTCGGTAAGGAATATTTATTAGAGAAATAATTAATGTATCATCACATTATACTCGTACGTCATATTATTATTATTATTATTTGATCATGTAACAGCTATGTTCTTTGATATATAATAATTATACATAGTACTGGTAAATATGTTGTTTGATCTACTTATCTGTAGAGTAGCCTATAAAATGAAAGAGAAAAATAGGAGCTTTTATAGTAGCACATCCACTCGTGCGTAAACTTGATATGAATAGATTCTAGGGTGAAGTGGGTAAATATCCAAAATTTATATAGCAATAAAAATAAATATTTAAACTTTTGAAATAATTGAGTTTCTAGTCAATTTGTGAATTATTTGCACATGTTTTTTGTAACTAAGTGAATTACCACCACTTACTAGTTACTACTGTGTAAGTAATTGAATTATTTTGGTAATTGGTTACATTTTTCAAAAGATTGAGTAATAACTTACATTAAGTTTTAAAAATTGGGTATTCACTATAATTTCTCTAAATGATTCTAATCTAATTATATATGTAAAGAAAATGAAGAATAGTCGTTCTACGGAATAATTTTATTTTTTTTTTTCCCTGAAAAGAACACACTTCTTTACCCCTACAAAAGCATCTAACTTTGTTATATTAGAAAGACTTCCTTTTTTTCCTTTTCCATGAACTATTAAAATTGTGAAGAATGTCCAAGTCTCACGCTCTTTTATACCATGGACCAAAAGCTGATCTATACCCGGCCTTATTGATAGAGTTGGACCAACGCATATTATTCTCAGAAAACCCCCCAAATTAATTACACAATAACGATCTCCATTCCATTACGGCCAATAATACATCCCATGCATGCCCTAGCCAAACAAAAATAAAAAATTGAAAAAATAAAATATAAATGAAAAAAACCAATTATAACTTATGGTCTCTTTAATTATATATATACTTGCATGCTCTATATAGACCATATCTCTATCTCTCTCTCTCTCTCTCTCTCTCTCTCTCCAACATACAAGGCCAAAATGTGCAACGTGGTCGCTCGCTGCGTGTTCCCAAAACGACCATGCTTTTCCTCTGCGAGTTTCAAGATATAATATAAGTAAGCATGTTGCTACTCTACAAACCCCCCATGTTATGGTTCCTTGTTTCTATTTCTATTTTTGTTCTTTTTTTTTTTTTTTGTTGTGGTCTTATGTAATCCTTGCAGATATTTTTATTTTGATCTTCTTTCCACTCTTCAGTGTCTCATGATTTTTGGTCTTATCGTAGAAGAGTTTGTATTTCCAGTGAGACACGCCGACACACACACAGGCACACAGCATTGCTTCGAGAGAGAGAGAGAGAGAGAGAGAGAGAGAGAGAGAAACTTTCTCACTGAAACTCCAAACGTGTTGAGAAGTGATTCTGTGCTTTCAGTGTAATTTTCTGATTCTGCTTTTGTTGTTTTTGTTGATGCCAACTCATTTCCAGTCTGTAAATTAAAAAATAACAAATAAAAACGCACACACAGTCACACACACACAAGAAATGACATAGGTTTCAATCAGTACTTTAGGAGAGGAAGAGAAGCAGTAGTACTAACTTGGAGGTGAGATTGGGATATATATTTTGAGAGATCTGAGTTTCATGGACAAAATATTTTTGTTTTGGTTTTTGAAACATTTTTTTTAATCGTTTTGTTGGGTGTGGTAAATTATTGAGGGCAAGAGGCATGTGAGGGCTTGGGTGTACAGGGATGGGAAGCCAAGCCTTTAGAGACAATCATTCTTTTTCTCTGTCTTAATACTTCTAAGCCCTTTTTGCCTCCATATAAAGTGCTTCTCTAATTCTCATCTTCTCGTCGCTTCTCTTCTTCTTCTTCTACTTCTTCTTCTCTATTAAGTAATATTGATGTTGCTTTTGATCACATCCTTGTCAGCTCATTGAAGCTCACTCTTGTTTTTCGTTTGTCAAACTAGTTTCTGAAGTTTCTCAGGACAAAGCATTGTTTAGCTACATACTTCAGCTTCTGTTTCACTTTCACCTGAGGTAACACTAAATCTCATGCAACTTCAAAAGGCTCATTTCTTTTTTACAAAGACTAAGAAACTTATCTGTTACAATTAATTCTTGTGGCTGCAAAAATCAGTACAGGCATCACACACACACACACACGCATGTGTATGTCACTTTCCCAACTTGCATTTTGGTGTTTTCTCTGCTTTTCCTCTGTTTTCTTTTTTGGGTGCATAAAAAGTTCCAAAAACTTGGCATTAATAATAAATGATCAAACTTTCTTACTATGTCATTTGGGTATCTTTTCTTTCAATCTATCTATCAGTAACTCTCACTTCACGGACAGGAAAAAGAGCAACTGTTATTTCAGCGCATTAATAAGCGTAGAATCCGGACCTTTGTCTTAGTCTTTGCCACAAACTGAATTATTTCTCTCTTTTCATTTTAAATTTTGTCATTTGATATTTTTGCTAGTCCTTTTCCTATCATATATTTCAGTCACCTACCTTGTCCCTGTTGTGTCCCACTGGACAATATTATCCCCAAAGAATTTGAGGAGTTGAGAAGCTCGACGTAGTTATCAACCAATAGCCTCCACAATTTCCTCTTCCAAATGTGACATGAAATGTCACAAACGCCCTCTGACAGTTCATGTGCAAGTTTTTTTTCTTGCCATGACCAAAAATCTTTTTGAAACCCAATACACTTCAAGTCTTGTACACATACACATAAGCACACAAAGAAAAATAAGGCCAACCGACTAAAGAAGCGATGTGTGACAATTCATGCATTGATTTGTGCCTTTTCCTGCTCAACTCCCACCCCTAATGCCAAAACATCACTCTCCAAAACCCTCAAATACAGTTCACACAAATCTGTCCCACGCAATGACAGTACTAAACATTATAAAAAACCAAAACCATCCACATAACATAGCTCCAACTAATCAATTAATAGTGTGATAATGGTTCTAGTCAACTCATGTAGTTTTTATACTAATTGATGAAATCTACTGATCAGCTGAATGGTATTGTACCTCCAACATGTGGAAGCACCCACAAGCACATATTTTGGATATATCTATATCTATATATATATATAAATAGTGTGAAACATATTTATATATATTTTTTTTCATTCCGGTGATGCAGAGATGGATAAGAGTAACACCAATAATTCAGACAAGTCATCTTCCAAGCCAGCTTCCCTGGCACCGCCTTTGGCGAGGGACTCCCGGGGCTCTCTCGAGGTCTTCAACCCTTCCACCTACTCCACGCGCCCTACCAACCCGGCCTTCCGGACCCAGTCGCCGTCGTGGCAGAGCTGGGCTGAGCCCCACCCCGCCACCGACCCGGAACCGGAGCCCACCAAGCTCTCCTCCAAGTCGGCCCGGGCCGACGAGATAACCTCATGGATGGCCCTCAAGGACCCGGCACCCTCCGCAGCCGCGGTGCCCGCGCCGCCTCCGCTGCAGCCGCAGGCGTCCCCGCCGGTGGTCCCACGGACGATCTCCTCCATAATCAACGAAAAGTCGGCTGCGGCGGCGCCGGAGGGCGGCGCGGCGGCGCAGAGGGCGGCGGAGTGGGGGCTGGTGCTTAAGACCGACGCGGAGACGGGGAAGCCTCAGGGCGTGGGCGTGAGGACCTCGGGCGAGAACGAGACCGGCGGGAACAGCGTGACGAGCGGGCACGTGAGGCCGGTGAGCTCGAACTCGCGGCGGAGCTCGAACAACTCGGTGCGGAGCTCCGGCGAGTCGTCGGACGACGGGGGAGCCGGGTCGGGTCCGGGAAAGGAGAGGGGGTTCCCTCGGGTTTCGGAGGACCTGAAGGACGCTCTGTCGGCGTTCCAGCAGACGTTCGTGGTGTCCGATGCCACCAAACCCGACTTCCCAATCATGTACGCCAGCGCCGGCTTCTTCAAGATGACCGGTTACACCTCCAAAGAGGTCGTTGGAAGAAACTGGTATACACTTAACCTTTCTTAACCGTAATAACCGTCCGATTTTTTTTTTTTTTATTACTCTAATCAAAGCCTTAAGCCTTAAGTAGGGTTTTGGTTATGAATTTTGATAATTAATATTGTGGGGTCCACTGGAATGTTGCAGCCGGTTTTTGCAAGGGTCGGGTACGGATCCGGAGGAGTTGGCGAAGATACGTGAGTCGCTGCAGGCGGGAGGGAGTTACTGCGGCCGGATTTTGAATTACAAGAAAGATGGGACCCCTTTTTGGAATTTGCTCACAATTGCACCCATCAAGGATGAGACCGGCAAGATCCTCAAATTTATCGGGTAAGTCCCTCGATTTTGTTTTTGTTTTTCATTCTTGCCCCCCCCGCCTCTAGCGTACTTTACAGTTGGAGGATCAGGAAAAATAGGTCGTTCTTAGCCAAGTATGATATGAGTGATGCAATATGATTGGTGGTGTTTCTTGTCTTCTCACGTGGGTTGATATGGGTTGTTGTGTGGACAATCATGCACAGAGGTTAGATAGATAGAAATATGTCTCCTTCCAATAAAAGCTGTGTTTTTTTTTTTCTTACACACTCTGGTCTATATATGTGGAATATTTGCTTAAATAAATAATAATATCATATATCACATGAGTTCGGAATAATATTAAATACTTGCTTGAAATGATTGTAATTTTTGTTTGTTGTGCTTTGAGCTACTTTTATATATAGAGTAACATGGCTTTACTGATCACTTTGAACTTGGATTCTCTCTAGTACTTGATGCTTTATTAATTTAATATATATAATGAAACATAGATTCGGTGTTAGACTTTAAGCCGTATGTTAATACTAAATAATTCAAGACATAACTCGTTCTAAATAATTAACAACTTAAAAGCATAGTATGATATGCTATTGGTAAATGTATTTATCATTTTTCAATAAGGGCAAGTTGATTGAATGATTTTGATTTTGATCCTTGAGATCTCTCACTATATGTAGACTACTGTTTTTGTTTTCCAATGAAAATTACTATTCACGGTTGTCACATCTTATTGCTGTATGATATGGATTCTTATCTAATAATGAATGAGACATTTTTTTATGCACATTTGTAACTATATGAGCACTACAATAATTCATGATCTTTTGTTGGTGAAGACAAACGATTCAAGAATAATGATAGATTACAGTGAAAACATATGCTCCGATCCGATATAATTGAGTGTAAGAAGATCAAATATATGTCCTTGAGCAAGCCAAATGGTAAACATATGACCAATTTAGGCTAAAAATTATAAAATGTAAAAGAAAAAGAAATAAAAAAAAAAACTTTTGTTGGTGTTGTGTGTCCCATGCATCTTTAATAATTTACCTACTTTTTTCCTTTCTTTTTCTTCGAACTGGGCCACTTAATCTCATAAATGTCATCCAAATTCAGTGCTACGATATGGAAACCAAGTGGGGTTATTTGTGTGTTTTAGGAATTGGAATTGTTTTCCTGATCATGAGCTGGACCATTTACGACCGTCCGATCGATTACCGATCAATGATCGGACGGTGATGGTGATTGGTGAGGTGACAGAGATGAGGAATATTTGGATAGAGGAATATAAAATCTGATGCTTTGATGATTTATTCCCCTTTTTTCCTTTTTCATTGAATATATACGTATATGTATATGTGTATATATGTGTATGTATAGGATGCAAGTGGAGGTGAGCAAGCATACTGAGGGGTCCAAGGAAAAGACGGTCCGACCAAATGGAATGCCTGAGTCTTTGATTAAATACGATGGTATTAACCACACCCTATTATTGCTCTCTCACTCTCTCTCTCAATATTTTACATTTCATCATGATTCATGAAAAGCTTATATATATATATGCATTTAATTATTTAGATGAATTTGTGGGGCTATAGCATGTTGCCTCATTGTTTTTATTGGTACGAGACTTTGTGTAGGAACCACAAAATTTATTAGGTTATTCTTTAATACAATAATTACGTGATCACTACATCTGTCGCGAATTGTTCTTCGCATTATTTGTGGAGAATTAAATAAGAGAGTAATTATTGGATGTGACTGTTAATTGGTAGAGTTTAAGTGTATATATGACCTAAATAATCTAGATACATCAAACCAAAATCTAGTCTTTTGGTGCTACTATTTAGGGATCACAAGTGATTCACAAGCCATTTTATATCAAGTACCACGTGGAACGTTATTTTTTAGAGAAATTATAGTGAATATCTAATTTTTAAAACTTAATGTAAGGGTTTAACCAATTTTTTAAAAAAATGTAACCAACTACCCAAATGATTCAATTATTTACATAGTGATAAGTTATGGTAATTCACTTAGTTACCAAAAATATGTGCAAGTAATCCACAAATTGACTAGAAACTCATTTACTTCAAAAGTTTGGATATTTATTTTTATTGTTATATAAATTATGAGTATTTCCCTACTTCACCCTATTTTTTAAGTAGTTGATTATTCTAAAAAAATATTGTATTCATTTAATCAACCAACAACTGAATTTTGTAATTTATTTTGTATACAAAATTTCATTGTGTAGCTTGAGATGTCAAATAGTACGTACTGGATGAAATTTGACCAAACAGAGTCTACGGACACAAGAATTATTAATTTATTTGAGTAGACAACAAAGATACGAACGGTAACTTCAAGCAAAAGTATTAGAAAAATGCTACTTAACAAAGCTCAAAGTATTAATAATATACCATTAAAAGCAACTTTAGTTGCCAATAATTAGGAGACTATCTAGCTAGTTTAATTACAATAAAGGAAACGCATATTAACGTACTTCCATAAACGATTCATGCATTATTAGCAATTAATTGAGGAATCTACTTTTACTATTCTTCGTTGATGAAGCATTAAATGTTCATGCAGTAACTCATGCATATAAATAGACGTTGTAGACTACCCTAATTAAGATCCATCTGTTTTTCATAAAACCAATGTACTTTTTAATTGAAGAAATGTCGTACTAAATACTAATACAATACTCTAAAAAAGTATATATCAAAGTAAATTTCAAAATATTTTTGATCACAGGGCTGGAAAATGCTACAGAAAAGTGGCAATATAGATTATTACGTGCATACGAATGAAACTTTAATGTCCTTAAACCTGTCTTCAAAGTTGTCGCACCAATTAAGTATTGATAATTCATCCACTCGATCCATATTTTTATTTTAAAATCTCATTACTTGTCGGGTTGTTCATTCCGTGCATACGTAGTTTCACTTGTGATCAGCTAACTGATAAGCCCCGCGGTCTAAATTATTGCAGCCCGTCAGAAAGACATGGCGACGAGCTCGGTGAACGAGCTAGTGCTGGCGGTGAAGAGACCGCGCGCGCTCAGCGAGTCCACCAACCGTCCCTTCATCAGAAAATCAGGAGGCGGCGGCGTCAAGGACGACATTCCAGAGGCTGCTGCAGGAAGCACAGAATCCCTAGCCAGGCGAAAGTCCGAGAGCATGGCCCCGCCTAGACGCAATTCTCATGGTGGCACCAGGATCTCCATGCAGCGAATCAGCGAGGTCCCCGAGAAGAAGCCCAAGAAATCCAGCCGCCGCTCTTTCATGGGGTAGAAAAGAAAATTTAAAAACTTGTCCTTAAAATGCTTATTATTATTATTATTTTTTTTTTCTAATCACAAAATTTTCGCGATGTGTGTGAGATCAGGTTTATTAAGAAGGGCCAATCAAACAATAATGAGAACAATGAGAACGATATTATTGTGGTGGACGACGTTGAGAGCGACGATGACGAAGACGACGATGGACCGAACACCGTCGATGCCAAGAAAAGACAGAAGGAAATGAGAAAGGGTATCGATCTCGCCACTACACTCGAACGTATTGAGAAGAACTTTGTCATTACTGATCCCAGGTTGCCTGATAATCCCATTGTAAGCTTTCACTCTCATCTCTAGCTAGCTTTGTTTCTTAAGTTGATTTCATTTGAACTGTGGGATCGATTGGCTTTAATGCACTATAAATGTTGTTATTATTATTATTATTATTATTATTATTTTTGTTTGTTGAACAGATTTTTGCCTCCGATAGCTTCTTAGAGCTTACAGAGTACAGTCGTGAAGAAATCTTGGGAAGAAACTGCAGGTAACCAAATGTGAAAATATAGTGATTATGTTTTTTTGATCATGAGATTTATATCAAAATTACGAGTTGGTGAATAAGATTGTGTGAATAGTAGATACATTCATAAATATATATCTACAGCGATTTTGAGATTCTTGTTGTTGTTTCTGAATGATATGTAGATTTCTACAAGGACCCGAAACCGATCCCGCGACTGTGAGGAAAATCAGAGATGCAATTGACAACCAGACAGATGTTACCGTGCAACTTATTAACTATACCAAAAGTGGTATCAACTCTTTTTTCCATTTCCTCAATAATAACATCTCAGTTGAAGAGAAGTTGAATAATAACAACTCAACCTATTTTCTACGGTCCTTTTACTCTAGAACTTTATACACTTTGGTCCCTAAACAATTGTTATAAGCACTAAGGTCTCTAAACTTTTAATTTTTGGCAAGTTTAGTCCCTAACCATAGGAACCATAGGTGCCAATTACCCTACTTTCAAGTTGGTGGAAAAATTATAATAAATTTAATTTTTTCCAATCTTAATTAATCACATTGTCATTTGTACTCAAATCAGGCAAAAAGTTCTGGAACTTGTTCCATCTACAGCCTATGCGTGATCAAAAGGTACTATCTTCACATAATACTCATAGATGACTAAACAATTATTTTTGCTTTTCTGTCTCACGTTATAAGATAAAAAAAAAAGCTACATGGAAAGAGAGGAAAAAAATAATCTGATATATATGTATGCCAATTTGACTTGCTTGATTAACAGGGAGAAGTACAATACTTCATTGGAGTACAACTAGATGGCAGTCAACATGTCGAGCCACTTCACAACTGTATCCCGGAGCAAACTGCAAAAGATGGTGAAAAACAGGTCCGAACTTTCTTTGCACTCTTGCCTTTATCACTTCAACTTGAGTTTTTGGTTTCAAATACTATGCATTAACTATATGCAAGTTTTGGGGATTCAGCTTTGGTGTTTTTTCTTTTTGAATTTTGATTTCAGATCAAAGAAACTGCGGAAAATGTTGACGATGCAGTGCGAGAGCTTCCGGATGCTAATATGGTAAATGTCACCAGAGCTAATTAATTAAATTATCAGACTGACACTTCCAAAGTTTTTGGATGGTTCACAGTTTTGAGCGCTTTTAAATTGTGCAGAAACCGGAAGATCTTTGGATGAACCATTCAAAGGTGGTTCAACCTAAGCCTCACAGAAAGGATAGTCCTTCGTGGAAAGCTATCCAAAAGGTACTACTTCTTTCATACTCAAGGACTGGCATGGATTTATGAACGTTGGTCTCACTTCTAGTTCAACACATAAATATCCTTTGAAAACATATCATTATTATTGAATAGTGATTCCTCTGCTTTAGCTCATGTAACAATTTTACTTTGCAGATTCAAGATAGTGGAGAACAGCTAGGATTGAAGCATTTCAAGCCTATAAAGCCTTTGGGATCTGGTGATACTGGCAGGTAAGTTCTATTGCATGTTAAGCTCAAAATGAGCTTTGTGTTATTTCAAAAGAATTCCATGTAGCTTTGGGGGGTATTAGTCTTGATCCTCATTTTGTACATTTTGGTATTCTGTCCGAGATTTTATCGTCAGTAATAAAATGTGTCTCGCTTTTTGGCTGGCTTGTCAGTGTGCATTTGGTGGAACTTTGTGGAACTGGTCAGATGTTTGCCATGAAAGCTATGGACAAGGGTGTTATGCTCAACCGTAACAAGGTATATTGAAGTTGATTTCTGGTATCTTCAATCACTAGCCATATCTCATCTTCATGACTCAAGAGTATTCAAATTTGGTAGCAAATCATCTCCAACTCTTTCTTTTTTCCATTATAATAGGTGCATAGAGCTTGTGCAGAGAGAGAAATCCTTGACATGTTGGATCACCCTTTCCTTCCAGCATTATATGCCTCATTTCAGGTGAACTAGGAGTCTCAATTCATCTATACATTATCCAATAGTGTTAAAAAATAACTAAAATAATCTACCTTTTTCTTTCCCTTGTAATACCTGATATTGATATTTTTGAACCCTTCAAAACTCGTTTAATTTGCAGACGAAAACGCATATTTGTCTGATAACTGATTATTGCCCTGGTGGAGAGCTCTTCCTGCTTTTGGACAGACAGCCAACAAAGGTCCTCAAGGAAGATGCTGTGAGGTATTAACTATTGCCCAAGAAGCTGTTAGTTCCAAAAATGAAGATTTGAATCCTTTATGCAACTCTATTTTGTCGAACTACCCGAATCTTAGTTTCTATTGTCAATTTACTCAAAGCTATGGTTGATATATTGTAGGTTTTATGCTGCTGAGGTGATTATTGCACTGGAGTACCTTCACTGTCAAGGTAAGCTTTGGCTATGTATTTTTACAAAAAAAGACAATCATATGCGAAAATGTTATTAATGGAATTACCTTCAAATGCGAATTCAAAACATATTTTCCATGTTGTTATAATTTAGTAAATTTTATAAATCTTGTGTTGTACTCTCTTTTAGGGATAATTTACAGGGATTTGAAGCCTGAAAATGTGCTACTCCAGAGCAGTGGCCATGTGGCCTTGACGGACTTTGACCTATCGTGCTTGACATCGTGCAAACCTCAGGTAATTCTCAGGGAGATTGGGTTCTCTTGTTTCTTCTCTCAACAAACAAGATACTAAAGAATCAAATTGATTACTTGTTTGCATCTCTTGACACTTCTTCCTGTTTCCAGCTTCTGATTCCGACCACAAATGACAAGAAAAAGCCACATAAAAGCCAACAGACTCCGATCTTCATGGCCGAGCCCATGAGAGCCTCTAATTCCTTCGTCGGCACTGAAGAATACATAGCTCCGGTTTGACACTCTCAACCTTCAATTCTTGTCTCCTCTTTGCTCATATTATCTTGACATAAATACTTGCATAAACTGATATTGTTTGCTTATTATTTCTTCTGACCTTTTTTATGACTCTTTTATATTAGTAATTATTTTGCAATCCCTTTTCAGGAAATCATCACTGGTGCTGGCCATACCAGTGCGGTGGACTGGTGGGCTCTAGGTAATTCTTTTTTCTTCTCTTCTCAATCAAAATCTAGGCAAACATGCGACGTCTCTAATAAATTTCAATTTTTCTTTTGTTTTTTAAAGGCATTCTTTTGTATGAAATGCTATATGGATACACACCATTCAGGGGAAAGACAAGGCAAAAGACATTCGCCAATATTCTTCACAAAGACCTTAAATTTCCCGGCAGCATTCCGGTATGATTATATTTAGTAGAACATGAATCAAAGAAGAAAAGCCTACACTAACTTAGTGTAACATATGTGCAGAATTCAATTTTTATAACGTGACACTATTGCAGGTAAGTCTTCCAGCAAAACAGCTAATGTACAGGTTGCTCCACAGAGATCCCAAAAACAGATTGGGCTCTAGGGAAGGCGCCAATGAAATTAAACGACACCCTTTCTTCCGCGGTGTCAACTGGGCTCTCGTTCGCTGCATGGTAACGACGAAAAACTTAATTAGGCCTCATTCGCAAACACTTTATAGTTTTTAATAATTTGAAACGGGAAAAATAATGTATTTTCTTAAGTGACATCTTTAGTACATCAAAAATCTGCAAGTTAGATATATATATTAGTGCTTTGTGTATATTCAAATGTTTGATAATAAAAATCATGAAATTTTGCAGCACCCTCCAAAGCTTGAGGCTCCTCTTTTTGAGGAGACTGAAGCTGAGAAAGAAGGCAAGACTGTGGACCCTGAATTGGAGGATCTTCAAAACAATGTGTTTTAATAAGAGGTTTGTTTTAATTTAATTCACATTTCTTACAAAATATGTGTTCCTTTTATTTAATTTCTTTCACTGCAATTTGTTCTCGTACCTTTCTAAGTAAAATATACTATTTTGATCCACAGGTTTAAGCTTGTATGGATTTCAATGATCTTAGCAAATTAATCTTCATGGCTTCTCTCCATAGCCTCTGAATCAGCCCCTTATGGAACTGAAATCAAACTTGATTTTGGTGGTTTTGGATGATTGGACAAGCCAGCAGATAATAAGCCCTGGGTTTTTTTATTGTTTTGTTTTTTGGTATAAAGAAATTTGAGGTTTTTGGTCTCTTTTTTTTTTTTTTTTTTGGGCTTTATCACGTGGTATTGTTATTTGTTTGGTAATATGTATTTTGGTTGCTACTCTGGAAGCGTTTCTTAATAATAATATGGTCTGTTTAGTTACACTGGTTGTTTTTTATTTTTTTATTTTCATTTTATTTTAAGTAAAATCATCATATGTATATTAAACTGTTATGTTCATATGTTGTAATAAATTGCATTGTATTATTCTTAATTATTATATGGAATACAATAAAAATTCAATCTATCTTGACGTAATAACATGAGATACTAAAATATATATACCTATTAAGTGAACTCCTTTCTTGTAGATTCACATTTTAGTAAGATTGTAACATATCCTTTACACGTAAAACTTAATGAAATAGTATATTCCTAACACCTCAGCTTTGAAGTCGTCTTTTTTTAGATAGCTTTGAAGTCTTTTAATTTGACCAAATACTGTAATTTTTCCAGTTGTTTTCTTGTCTTGTAGCAGTACTCTCGCTGATGATGAAAGATAAAAAATTGCTGCTCCAAAAATCATTAGTGTCTTTTATGATGCTTGGGAAGGGACAATAAAAAGTCACTCAAAGCATATAAACACAACTTTTCTTTAATCTTCATATCTTCTCTAATTAACCCCGTTTTAAAAAAACAAAAACAAAAACAAAAACTCCCATGAAAGAGGACGAAAAAATTATTACGTATCAACATTCAACCCCACCTGAATTCTTTTAAAAGCTTAACCCATAAACCAACATAAAGAAGTTATTAAAATAGATATTTCTAGAAATAATTTGTTTTTTTTTCTAAATATATATATATATATATATATATATCACCATTTTCTCTTGAGGTTTCAGTATTTGAGTCCAAAAGTTTTATTTTTAGTGTTTTTTTTTTTTGCTATAGAATTTAGGGATATTAATGTAGAATCCTTTGCCTGCTGTCTATACTAATGATAGGTTTCCATGCAACAACGATTTATTTTTGGGAATAATGTATCAAGTCTACTAGACTTTTGGTATTACAAAATTTCAGAGAAACTAGCAAATTTTTTAATGATCCATTAATTCGTCTAGATTTTTACAAAATGTTCACAACAATCCCGACAATAAAGTAGAAATTCTCTTCAATTACATTTTTGGAATATGGAGAATGGAATTAGCGACAATGTAATATTTAGCAATGAAAAATTGCTCTTCCATCCACAAAAAAGAAAAAAAAAAGTACACACATTTATTTGGACTTCTATTGCCGAAACGAATCCTTTACTTTTCCTAAAGAACTTCTTGTACACTTGCTGTACTGTTTTTTCTTTTAATGCAATATTAATGTAAAGAAAATAACTGTAGTCTGGTCTGAAATTAATGAACAGTGACTCGTCCAACTTATTCAAAGTCCTTCACCCTTTGCCTAAGGGACAAGGCATGCTGACTTGGAGAATCTATTCTAGGTTATAAGCCTTGACTAAGAATAAGAAAAAATAATAACAATAAAAAAAGAGAGAGAAAAAAGAAAAAGGCTATATAGTACAATATGATGATTGATACATTCTCATTAGTAATACTAATAGACTACCAGTAGGAGGGAAAAATAGAAGAAGAGAGTGAATTAATGAGTGGATTTTGACATGTTAAGTTGTTTAGTAAGATAAATTTTGAGACCGAGTAATCTTTTGTGAGAGGATTTAAATTCCTAAGTTCTAATAAATTTTGAATTACTCCAATTAAAGTAAGTATGAAAAAAAGTAAATTAATTCAACAAAATATCATATAAATTTATTATATTGTCATTTAAGTAATTCATTTATTCACGTAATTTTTTTTTCTTTTTTCTTCTATCTCCTTTCAAATAAAATAATAAATTTGTACCCTCTTTATTTTTATTTGTACCAAATAACAAAAGCGAAAAAACTTACGTTTCCTCTTTATTTTCTTCTATTTAAAAACGGAAATTTCTTTGGTGGAAATTTTTTTTTTTGTGAGAAACAGTTTTGTACCGTCAAATTTATCTTTTTAAGATACACGACCCACTAAAAAAATAAATTTGACGGTCCAAAACTATTTTCTACCACAAAAATTTTCCACCACATAAAAACCCTTTAAAAACCTGTTATATTTTTCTCACCCTCTTACCAACAATAATACTAATAGTGTAGTAATGTGAGAGAAATAAATGCAAAAATGTAATTTGGTTTGCAAGTGTTGAGCAAAGCCAGGGGAGATGAGTCACATCTGTCCCAAACAGTGGCAGTGTGAAAGGAGGGGAGGGCAGGGCAGGGCACAATCATCATTACACTGTGAGCAGTGAGTGAATCAGCCAGCCACCACAAAGCAACCACTTGAGGAAATGTCCCAAAAAAAAAAAAAAAACCACTTGAGGAAATGAGGCATATGGATGGATATTCACTCATCCATCAATATAACTATAGGTCTATATATAACCTTATCTCTATTTTACATACCCTATGCTATGAGGCTGTGACCTATTCATGCCAGCGCTGCCCAAAACGACATATATCCCACATGACTCTGTCTCTCGCTTGCTCACTCGTAAAAAAACCTCGAACAATTTTTTTTTTCTTTTTTTCTTTTTTTACAAACATTTTTACAGTCGACCTTGTTTTAATCACTCTCTATAGCGGCCGTCATTTCCCTTTAATTTCTAGGAAGTATAAAATCACAATTATGGTATCATTATTGTTTGTTTCAAGGACCTAGTCTTTTTAAATAAATAAATTTTTTTTTTGGATCTGTTACTTACTCTAAAACGCTCTAGTTTTTCCCATCTAATTGATTTGTTGGCTCCTAGATTCCAATCCTTAAAAGCATCTTAGTGATAGAAACTCTGCACGACAACATAAATTAATAAACTAAAACCCCTTGAAAACAATCCCAAACCCCTCAGAGACCAAAATTAAAACATGACATACATAGTATAGTACACACTCACTAGAGGTTAAAAAAATCCAGCTTCAAATTGATGTTCTATGAGCTACACTTTCATTGTGAGCGCTACCCCAAAGTGATAATAACAGAGTAGATGACCCCAAAATTGGGTCCCATAATGTGTGTCCATGTGTAAGCAATAATTTCTCTCTCAAAAAGAGAAAAGAGAGGGCAAATTTTTTTTAATCCAAATAACCTCATTCCCTCTCTCAAAAGGAACCGTTTTTTTTAGGTTATATATAATTATAGTTTGCAAAACCAAATCTCTATTAAGTCTTAAAACACACCAGCTTTCCCTCACAGTCCAATTTTCCCACATTTTTTTTTCCCTTCCCTCTCTTGGATTCCCATTTTCCTTCCTCTCCTAGTTGGGAAAATCATTCACATCACTTCTCTTCTCATCATTTTCAGATTTCTTTTTTCTCACTAAAAATCCTGTCTTTTTTTTTTTTTTTTTCTCCTTTCACATTTCTCTTATACCAATCATTGATCTCTGCAATCTCAAAGCAAAGTTTGTTTCTTTCACTGATTTCACATTCCCATTCTCTCCAATTTTGCAAAGAAAGATCAAAACTTTTTCCTTTCAGTCACAGCTTCAATGGCGGCCGAGAGCTCGCTGAAATCAAGAGAAGTCTCGGCGATGATAAGGCAAGGATTCATC
Source organism: Boehmeria nivea var. tenacissima (assembly GCA_018132145.1). Classification (NCBI taxonomy): domain Eukaryota; kingdom Viridiplantae; phylum Streptophyta; class Magnoliopsida; order Rosales; family Urticaceae; genus Boehmeria; species Boehmeria nivea. The sequence goes on along the minus strand of CM030874.1, from coordinate 18,065,760 downwards.
TCTGACCAAACCCTCTCGTTCTCGCCGTCGAGATCCACCTCCAGGCTGTACTCGCCGTTGTCGTCACCGTCCAGAACCCTCTCCTCTCCGCCGCCGCAGCAGTTATCGCCGTCGGCGTCGCCGGCAACGGCGACGACGAACTCTCACTCCCACTCGCACGGCCAGACGCTGTACGAGATGATGTCGGAGGAGCAGAGCCGCGAGTCGCGGCTCTCCGACGACAAGCGCCGGAAGCTCCACGAGCGCGTCGCGCGGCTCGTCGACGGCGCGCCGTTCCGGAGCCCCGCCTGGGAGGGCTCGCCCGGCGACGTGAGGCTCACTGTGGTCGCGCGCGACGGTCTTAGGGTTTCCATGGACGTCCACAAGGCCGTGCTCTCTTCCAAGAGCCGATTCTTCGCCGACAAGCTTCGCGGCGTTTCGCACTCAGTCGAGATCAGCGACTGCGACGATTTGGAGGTCTACGTCGAGACCGTCGTGTTGATGTATCACGACGATGTGAAGAAGAGGTTGATCGGCGAAGAGGTCTCCAAGGTCTTGGGTTTGCTCAAGGTATGCGCTTTTTCTGCTCTGTCGTTTGGTTGCCGAGAAAGTACGAATTTTTGGTCTGTTTTGTTCTGTCATTTTCTTGGCTGCTTGAAAATCTGGGGAAATACAGAAGAATGTGGAATTAGTTATATAAAGATTGCAAGGAAAGCCAATTTTATCATAAATTAGCCTAAGCATTTCGTAAGCTCTATACTTTTCGTTTTTCTATTTTTGGCTTCACAAATTCATTTTTTATTTTGACAATGGAACAGTTTGACTTGTGTGGTTTTGGTCTAGATTTATCTTAATTACGTACCCTCTAAATAAACGCGTCAATTTGGAACAATTTATCTTCAATTACATTTTTGGAATATGGAGCATGAAATTAGGATTAAATTGTAGCTTAATTAGTAACCTAATGCTCTGTTTTTTGGGGTTCCTTTTTGGTAGGTTCTTTTGAATGTGCAATTTCAATTAACACTCTTCGGGTAATTCAGGTATCGGCAGCTATAATGTTTGATATGGGGATTGCTTCATGCTTAGAGTACTTGGAAGCTGTTCCGTGGTCCGAGGATGAAGAGGAGAAAGTCATTTCTAACCTCGGCCAGCTTCAGCTAGACGACGACGACTACTCCGCCAGTGAAGTTCTGATGAGAGTATCATCGGAAGCGTCCACTTCAGCCCAAGCAGACGACATCCTCTTGAGATTACTCATGGGCGTTCTTCAAGCCAAAGATGATAAAGCGCGCCGGGAAATGAAATCTCTCATTTTCCGGCTGCTAAGAGAGGATGTGCCCAGCAATGGCAACAGGCTCGACGTCTCCAAAGACACCATTTACCATCTTTGCCACAGGTGTATCAGTTCTCTCATCCTATGCTTATCGGAAGCTACGAGTATGGATGAGTCCCGGAGGGATCGGGGAGTTTTGATGGGCGAGATAGCTCGTGAGGCAGACAATATGCAATGGCTCGTCGACATTCTAGTGGAGAAAAAGATGGCCGATGAATTTGTGAAGTTATGGGCAGATCAGAAAGAGCTTGTAACGCTGCATTCGAAGATCCCCACCGTGTATCGGCACGAAATAAGCAGAATAACTGCTCAACTATGTGTAGCAATAGGCAGAGGACTCATCTTGGTACCGAAAGAGACCCGGTTCTTGTTACTGTCCACATGGTTGGAAGCTCTTTACGAGGACTTCGGATGGATGAGAAGGGCTTGTAGGTCGGTTGACAAGAAGTTGGTCGAAGATGGGATCGGCCAAACGATCCTTACGCTGCCACTGCCGCAGCAGCAGGCCATCTTGCTTAATTGGTTCGACCGGTTTCTTAATAAGGGCGACGACTGTCCCAACGTTCAGAGGGCCTTCGAGGTTTGGTGGAGAAGAGCTTTCATAAAAGACTGCTCGTCTGAGCAGGACAACTCTCAGTTGCAAATAACAGTCTGTAATTATCACAACTGAAAAGGTTTCTCAAAAGAACCATGTCATTAAAAGGTAAGAAACAGCACTTGAGATTACATATGTATATAACCACAATTCTTTCCCATTGGGGGTTCAATAATTTTCACATTTTTGTTCTGAAAATTTCATTCTTGTGGAGGACAAAGCTCCTCAATGCGATACAATGTATTCATAAAGAGCTGAGAGATAATGAGAAACAATTCTCTTTTTAGCTATCATAAATTCCCATTTGTACTTGGTTCCTGTCGTTTTCTAAGAAATTAAATAAGATAAATAATAGTGAGGAATAATGTTTGAAGTGAAATCTTCGCGGAGCTTTTACAAAAGGGGTAGAGACGAATGTATATAACTGCCACACGTTCAACATATATATAGTTCGGAAAAATCGCTTGGAAAAAAGACGGGGACATTTGAGGCTGTTGCAAACAATTCACTTTGTAAGAATTTTACGTCAGCATTCATGGTCGTAACTTACAAGAGAAAAACAAAGAAAGCCTTTAATATATGATTTTAATAATGAAAGCTAATGGAAAAATATTCACCCAAATAAAAAAAAAAAATTGTATTTACATATTTGGGATGATCTATTAGGTGAAAGTAACATCCTTTTTCCTGGTTGACCTCTAAAAGAAAGATAAATATTTCACAGTAGCGCAAGACACAACTCTTTGCCATACATAAGGTGACCAGCAACTCCAGAATGATAATCCCCATCTTTACATGAAAAGGGGAAGCTGAACTAAATCTTAGGCTTTGGCCAGAGAAAGAGAACTTTCCACTTTTACCTGCAAATTGCTTTGCTTAGAAGCATTGCGATAGTGCCTTGCCTTTCCATTCTACAAACCGAGATAATTTCGTAAACTTCTATTTGAAGGTAGACAGAATTGGTTTTGGCCTGTGAGATAGTGTGGAAGGCATGTCGACTCTGCACCAGACAAACACAATCATGAGCCCTCAATAGTCTCCTCATAAAAAAGGACAACTCGCAAAATGCCCGAACCCATGTGCGATTCTTCTCACCTTTGTTTAACTTTGATCATTCCAGTGCCGATCGGCATTGGTATACCCATTATTATGCATTCACTTACTCCTTCAATGTTGTCCTCTCGTCCGTTCACGGAAGCATTGAATAGGTGATCCGCTGTCTTCTCAAACGAAGCAAGCATCAGCACGCTCTTGTCCATTTTCTGAATGCCAAACCTTGTGATTCCAAGGACTTCGCCCTGTAACCATAACCATTAACGAAACAATACACATTATTTCCATATTTGTGGGTCCAGAAGTCAAATCGATGGGCGAGAATCATACGTACCCTAGAAGTCATCACATCTGCTAAAAGCATCATATGCCGGTTATCTATGCTCATTCCATGACTCTTCATTGTATATTCTATCTCGTCGATGATACAGGTTCTCGCTGCTTCGATGCCAAGTGTCTGCTGCACTTCAATGATGTGATTGCTTTTGGTATTTCGTCCATCCACTCCTTCAGTGCCCATAACTGCTAGAAGACCCGTTCTAAACAATGCACGAAAGAGAAAATTTCAATACACAATAACATTAGAAATCTGATAATTTGCTTTGCGGCAAGTTCAAAGTAGGATAGGGCTTGAGATCAAGATGAAGCGGCAGTTTAATCTACGAGAGGGCTTCAGATCAAGAGATAGGGCAACCGAAAAATGTTTAAACAAGAATAAATCACTTAATTAAATATGATCTCATTTAGACGTTCAACACAAGAACAAAGCTGGAACTACATCGGTTTTAAGAGACAGATACACATCAGATTTCGATGAATCTGAAAAGAGTTGAGGCCCCATAACAAGCTAATTGATACTCATACTGATTTGATGAGGAAACATAACATTCTTCTCTAACAAATCATGCAGAAGTATACTTGTACAACAAACTCACCCCTCTACCAGCAATTTGTATTTACTCATTTGTGTTTTCTTATCTTCTTCTTTACTAATGACAGCACGCTCAACAGTTTTAATGCCCTGTAATTGAAACAAAGTAATAAATATCAACCACTGTCGTTCCAACCAAACAGAAAGTAGGAAGAAATTGCCCACATCAACTAAAGTTCAGGCATCACCTTGACTATGATTTTTGGAAGCATTGTAGAAAGATTCTGGAGATGAAAATGAAGCATTTTCTTGTCTGTCACATAAGGAAGGACTTCCAGCTTTCTATAATTCAAAACCCTAATATGCTGCAAAAAGTGTACATGGGTTTATTTTATAGGATATCAAACGTGAAAGTGCAATATAAGAATTATTAAAACAGATATTCTACCTCATTCTTCAGTTTGATTCTTGGAGTCTGTAATATTGAATCTCTAACAACATTAGCATCTATACACAACTGCGCCTCTTGAATCTTGGCCATGTCAAGCGAGATGACAACCGATCCCGATCTAGTAGTCAATACAGTTTTTACGCTCTTGGCAACCTGCAGCAATAACAGATTACAACCATGAACGAGATTAATCTGATCAGCTGCTGATGGTAAAAGGTCAGTAGACCACATACGGAGATGAAACAAGAGAGATTCATGCTTACAGAATCAACAAGTTGTGAAGTAGCTAATGATTTCTGATTAAATTCAATGATTTATTTATTTATTTTTTTTAAATTTTTTTTTTAACAATCAGATCAGTAGTTCAGTACTCCAGAGTTTTAGCTATGTAGTTGCTGAACAGCCAAATGGTAGCTGATAGAATATTGACCTAATAACTTTCACAACTGTACGCTAGAGTTGCATTTTCTTCAAAAATTTCGATATGGTGAAGAAATGAATATCTTATAAATTTAACTCAAACATTGACAAATAAGTAAATATTGCATACCTGTCCTAGACATATTTTCTCAATTCGACCTCTTACTATCCTTGCCGCATTCACACTACTATCGCACTCTAATGTTGCAGTGATAATTGGTGTACTAATCCTTTTCGCTCCATTGATTATCTCTTTGATACGAGGAACTCCAAGTGTAACATCTAACAAAGAGTTAAGGATTTGACTTGAACCAAACAATTATATAGTAAAAGGCCCAGTACATTTGTTAGTATCTCATTCCGATTCCACTATGAAGTTAAAGATTAAAGGATACTCATGCTTGCAACTCCAGCAAAGTGAAAAGTTTTCAGAGTCATCTGAGTCCCGGGTTCTCCAATACTTTGAGCTCCAATTGCTCCGATTGCAGTTCCAGCTTCGATTTTTTTGCAATGATAACGAGATATACAAGTATCCATAAAAACCTGAACAATTATCAAAACAGCTTACACATATGTATCGATTTATCATTTTCCTTAATAGACCAAATACTTAAAAAGAAAAGAAAACAGTGTTAAACATGACAAGGCAGTACCTCTAGTTGTCTAGCAGTAACTCCAGATATATTCTGGATAATTGGTTTTGTGGTTTCAGCGTTCTCTGTCCCAGCACAAGCTTCAGTCAAGTCAAATGTGTCCCATGAACTCTTCAATGATTTTATATATTCATCAAGGAAAGACTTCAGAGACATTTTGAAGGCGCCTGAGCAACCCCCCTCAGGTGTCATGTCTTTCTTCGAAAGCCTGCTTTCCACTATTTCAGACACCTTTTCAGGAGGCAGCTTTTCATTTCCTCCAGCCGGACATGTGGCCTGTGAACCAACAATCTAACTTTACAAACTAGATTTCCAAATAATATAGAAACTGTAACAATGTAACGTTCTAACCTTCGCTTTTGCAAACAGTCGTTCAAAATTTAATGGAGCTCCATCTTTTCCTTCCATCTGTGCGGGATCCATGCCGTCATCCCCATAGCGGAATTGGATTATACATCCACTTGCATTCCGTACTGTACCATCATAGTGGACAAACAAGTCCTCCAAAGCTTTAATCAATCTACGGGACATGTATCCAGTGTCAGCTGTTTTTACCTGCAATAATAAGCAACTGTTTTAAAGCCATTGAGATTAAACTTTAAAAAAATGTCTGAAAGACATTCACTGTAACTTCCAAATTTGAATCCTGATAATGAAACATCAAAATATCTACATACAGAACACATACTGCAGTATCAACAAGACCTTCTCGTCCTCCCATGGTATGGAAAAAAAATTCAGTAGGTGATAAGCCATCATAAAAGGAATGACCAACAAACCCTTTAGCCTGCATTGACAATGGCAAAATGAACCGGAATAAAATAAAATAGAAGGGACCAGGGGCGGAGGCACATTGTGCCGAGTGTGGGCTTGAGCCCACACTGAAGTTTTAAAGCCCACATAATTTTTCATGTGAGAAAAAAATAAAAAAATCAGTTATAAAAATAATATTAAAAAAAATAATAAAAAGGTTGTCTTTTGCGTTGTAGTGATTAGGGTCCATGTGCTTACGTTGTGACTTGTAGTGATAGTGGGCTGTGGTAACAACTTTAATAAAAGCTTAGACAGCTAAGCCCACTCATGTGTTAGCTAACTCTCATATCTTACAAGTTACACCGCCGCTTGAGTTGTTGTGCGATTTAGCCAAAATTATAAATTAAAGTTTTATGAAGAGTTTAGCATCACGATTCAAGAAGATCTAGAAAAGTGATAGAGAAAAAAAGAGAGAATGAGAGAAGAATAGGAGAAATAAATTAGAATGTTTTGTGGTGTTTTTTATATTTAAGAACACAAGATTGCCGGCTAATCTTCGTCTAATTTTCGCGAGATTTTGGTATTTCATTGGTCGCGGTTCAGGTGCCGAAACTAGTGGTTCGAATCATAGGGTCCTCTCTTTAGTCACTTTGGTGGGAGCAAAAGCCGTCTGAGTCTCCAACAAAAATAAGGAACGAACTACAAAATAGGACAGTTATTAAAAAATAGCACATGATTTATTTTTTTTAGTGTAATAATACTAAGTAGGTGCATTTCAATCTCACAACTAGAGAAATATTTTTTTTTCTTATTACAGTAATGGAGAGATATTTTAAAAGAAAGTCAGCTTGAATAATATTTCACATCTTGAATAATATTGTGATTTAGTTTGTAAGCTTGGTATATTTTGATTATATATTATTTTTTTAATAAAAAAGTATTTTGGTATACGCCCACACTAAATTTGACTGCTGGCTCCGCCACTGGAAGGGACATAGATTCTCTAGCTAGAGGCAATAATAATAGTGGCCTTCTGTAGTTCTACTAAAAGAAATGCATTGCTTGGTTTCACTTATCACTTTAAATATGCTTCAGAATACTTCAACAATAAGGACCAACATGCTTAAACTGCAGATCATTCATAACTTACTGCAGGAGTTTTATCATTTCTGAAAAAGTGAGGAAGACTTCGAGCTATGAATCCGTTTGGGGCACGGCGACCATTAACGGACTGCTGACCAACACAGGCAACCATCTGGCTTATATTAATTGGAGATCCTTTGGAACCACACTGGGACATGATCAACGGACTATTTCGCCAATGTAGCTCTTGCATGCACAACTATATAGAAAGGAGCAGAAAACAATGAAAAGAAATTCCATTATAATCCAACCATAGGGCTTATATAAATTCCTCCTCAAAGAAATAGAAGGTACAAAGATGACTAGAGAATCAGTTGGAGCAGCTTCTATAGAATTTTCCTTCGAACAAATAAGCTCAAACTCAAAGGAATGCAATTTTAAAGGGAAGGGAAAATAAGAAAATAAATCCAGTTTTATTTTATAAGAGCAAAAAAAAAAAAAAAAAAAAATTCCCTACCAAAATACTGATCAAGTTCCCACTTATAGATATAGATTGAAAAAATAAAAAATAAAAACTAAAAAATTGACAGTAACTGCACAAAAAAGAACCTATTATAGCGTAGCCTTACCTTCCCAGTTGCATCTCGAATACCGTTCAAAATTTGAGTTATTCTTGCTTCTAGTGACTGAGCAGCATCGCAACCAGGTTCAGGTGGTAGACTTCCCATATTATACAACTTTATTTTTTCATCACATTTGTCAGCGCCTAAATTGATTATCTCTTCCTTCTGATTATGCAATTTCTGACTTGGCTGGACATCATCAATCCCAATTGAGAACCCATGGTTACCAATCCAACGGGCACTGATCCAAACAGAAATGGACAACATTAATTATGCATTTGACACCAATTACTGATCAAATAATAAACATGACGCGTAGTTATACTCTTAAAACACTGCCTTCTGATTTCTGGTTTCAAAGATGCCTGACCTAACATATACATATGGATGGAGAGGGGAGAAAAAGTTTCCACGATCTTGAGCAACGGTTTATGCAGTAAACGTTACATATAAGAAATTCTAAGTTCGAATAAGAAATCAATACCAAAAATTATTACAATGAATCACAGTAAATAAAGACAAGGATCAGAATAAAGACTAGGAAATCGGGCGAAAGGGGTCTCATAAGCGGTTAAGCCACTATCCTTAGTCCACAGCTCTTGGGTTCAAATCTAACCTAGCAAAGAAAGAAAGCGAACTAGCATGTCACTAATTGGGTAGAAAAAAGTACCTCAACTTAGCTAGGCGGTTCATGCAAGCAGCAGCAGCATGGGCTTTGTAATCTCTCAGAAGAATAGAGTAAAGCCCATCCTTATTGCCATTTCCTGGATCGAAAAACAACAACTTTACCAATGGCCAACATGGCTAAATAAAAACAATAATAAAGAAAAAACCATTTAAAAAGGAAAATCAACCATCCAACCTTCCAATAATTACGGTTGTCCTGATATCTCTAGTGTTGGGAAATAAAAATACACCGCATATGAGCTCAACAATTAAAATTGTAATGTTGAAACTTGTAGCTATAAAAAATATTGCTTAATTAAAAAACTTAAAAATCTAGATAAAACTCAATTTTTATGAACCAATGTACTTTCCTTATTCTAGGCTTCTAGGGAAATAAAAGCCCACAAAAATATGATTCAATAAGTTAAAAAGAGTGTACTTGCAATAATATGATAGGAACAAGCACAAATCGATGGAAACCAGTACCAGAAAGAACAGAGAATTAATGCAAAACTGGGATATTTGATTGATAATAACCAAAAATAAAAGGAAAAAATACAGATAGAGAGTATTCGAGTGACTCTCAGACTCCTAAGCTAAATCCACCAAAAAGCATGACATCCAACCCGTCCTAACAGACAACCTTCACTCTTTATTCTCACTGCTAACAAACTCTCACGCGCACACACAGTCCACACCAGCCAAGACCATGCATTCCCCAAACTGCCCCTAAGGACCATTTGAATTCCCCTCTTTCCCTTCTTCTTCCTTCAAGCATACATAAGCACTATCGGGGGCTTATCATAATATATGTACAAGAATAAAAAAAACAAGTAAGTTAAAATTCACCTAAAGTTGCCTTCCCAAGTTGCCCAGCGATCAGTTCACTATTATGGAAATAGACAAACCCATCATTCGGACACATTGCTTCAATTTCTCTTCCATTTACTTGGAGTTTGGTGTAGTTTTTCTCTCTTACAGTAAGATTTAAAAAGACCCTCACACTTGCGTTTGGTCGCACTAGGACACTAAACAATTGCTTTCCAGTCCAAAGCTCTACAGGCTGTAAAATAAAAATATCTGCTACATCAGAAACTAGAACAATTATCTGTAGTGGTAAGCATAAGCAAAGTCAAATATAACTAATGGTTATAAACCAATTGGAAGGTCAACCTTAATAACAGCAGGCGTTGGCAAATCAATTTGTTCCATGGAATCCCCCATGTAAGAACACATGAGACAAAAAGTTGCCCGGTCATAAAATGTGTCCTTCCTTGTAATCAAGAATGAAGATGTTAGAAAATCTTGTGTAGATGCAACCAAAATCTCTCCATTTTTGGGCGTACATAGATTGTTTTGCACCTGTTAAAACAAAACAACCTTATTTATTTATTAAAAAAAAAAACTAGAGTGGAACGAGGCACGGGCAACTTCTGTATGAAAAAAATAGACTAGAGATCCAATCATGAAAAAAAGTGCCACCCTCGCCAACAATACTTTCTTTCAGCAGTCCAGAGACTCCAAAGCCTAAAAGAATATCTTAAAGATATAAATAAATAAATAAAATTGTCCAAGTTCATGATATTTTTTTGCAAATAGTTGATAGGATATGCATGCAATAGTATAGTTAGTAATTAGATACAACCATACAATCACGAGCACATAAGTAGTGTGTTAAATGTTATAAAAGCTCTAAGTATTTGGATTCAATAAATTATAATAGAGGATTTAGAGACGAATTAACAATATTGAGAATTGTCATTAATTACCCCCATCAACAAAATTGCCTCTGTCCGAGCCTCCTCTGTTTGTGGAACATGCATATTCATTTCATCGCCATCAAAATCAGCATTGTAAGGATTGCAAACAGATTCATTGAACCTTAACGTTCTCCATGGCATAATCCTCGCCTGCATGCACAAATGAGATATTAAACGCTAGTATCTCAACTCACGCTGCCAATTTTTTACACTAGACTTTTTGCTAGCATGTACTGGGCTTGCTCCTACAAGTAAGCTTCTCAAGAATCAGACTGCAAAATTCAAATGGCATATAAAAGCTAATTGTCTAAGTAATTATCTGACTAAATTTAATTTTCTTAGTTTGCTAATAATCTAAATTGCCTGCAAGGATCTTACACACATCAAGTTAGTAGGGAAAGTTTACATCTGAACGAATTGTTTACTACATTAAGCTTGATAAACCATGTAGAACAGTTAATCCAAACAAACTAAAGTAAGTAACATAGCACTAAGGAATTCTCATAAAAAAAAAACATAGCACTAATGAATATCGGAACAAGAACTTGCCATAAAATTCATTACAAAATTCAACCATGCAAGTTACCCTATGACACATTATAGACATCCGATGCAAGCTTGGTTGTCTATTGAACAGCACAATGTCGCCATCTTCCAAGTGGCGTTCCACTATATCACCATATTTCAGTTCATCTGCTAAGCGCTTTCTGGAAACTCTAATTGACCTATAGAAGAAACAACAAATTAAACCACTAAATGAGAAATTCAGAGGCGTTACACGCATAATAACAATTTTTGGGGTACTTGCCATGTAGAACCATCAGCACGTCTTAGCATCCTTGCACCAGGATATTTATCAGGCCCGTTACTGACACACTGCCTCAACTTCTCTATGTTGTGATGGGATACACGCTCTGGGTATGATAAAATCCGAGCCATGAGCATGGGGACTGCAACCTAAAAAATTTCAGATTAAAACAACCAAATGAAAAGTCAGTCTCAAGAACACCTCAGAATATTAAGCTTATTTTCCTATTTAAAAAAAAAAAGGGAATGACGTATATGTATATACGCTTATGTAAGATCCTTACCTCAGTAATTTTTAGATTAGGATCAGGAGATATAACAGTTCTACCGGTATATTCAACACGTTTACCGGATAAGTTCCCACGGAATCTTCCCTGCTTCCCTTTGAGACGCTGAACAAAGCCACTCAATGACTTTTGAGTTTGATTTTGCATGAGAAAAGGAACACCACGGACATCACTATTTATATACTGTGCAACCATAACTTGAAGAGTATCCCAACTTTCCTGAACCGAAGATTTTAGAATGATTAAAACCAAATCACTGTTCATGACCCACTGACATTATTTACTATTTCATCCTTGCCAAAGATTCTAATAGGAAGAGAGTAGAGCAGCATGGGAAAAATAATAATTTAAAGGAAGAAAGATACAACTATAAAAATCTCAGCTACTTGCAAGTCACAAGAGTAAAGTACCACAAACAAAGAGGAAGCACAATATCAAAACAGCATAATGAATACGTGTCTAGAAGAGTAAACCAAAAGCTTAGGAATGGCAAAAAGATATAATTTCACAACAAATGAAAAAACAAGAATTACTTGCTGAGGAGTTACAACTTGTAATGTCAGACAAGTACCAGGCCAAATAATGTAACAATTTGAATTCCCATCACGTACCAGACATTTAGCTGCAGCACTAGCTTCCAATAAATCTTGCCGAAGGCTGGCATTTGCTTGAATAATTATCTTCAACTTCTCAGTAATATCATTTTCATTGCTGCAATAGAAGATTCAGAGAAAGTAAATAAACAAGTAAAGCATCATGACAAACAGCACCAACATGGACACTCTTGTAACATGAATAACAAAGTACAATGAAATCAAAATATGAAAGGGAAATAAATAGCTTGACAATGCAACTACATGAGAGATGGGAGGACCTCTGTGATCCATCTATGATAACAGAAGGACGGATAGCTATAGGTGGCACGGCGACGGTTGTCATGAGTAGATTCTCTGGTCTACCAGAAAGATAAAGCAACTCACAGTCCTGCATTATATTAAAAATTGTTTAGCCATTTCTAAAAGTAAGAAAGCAATGAAAAGAATGTCTATTGCATCCTTTTCATAGGCTCATAGCATTTGTATAAACATTTTAACGCAACTTTAAAAGGGAAAGCTAGTAACAATAGAAACTTAGACCGCTTAAGAGTTGATAGATTTATATCCTACATGGCTCCAGATGTATACCTCATCAAGCATCCTTTTAAAAAGGGAAAGAACTTTTGCGGGATTAAGAATATGACTAGACAAACCAATAGATGCTTTGGCCTCTTTTGTGTGAGCAATTGCTGATCTACAATCCTCCATACCATCACTTAGTTTTGAACGATCGTGTACTATGCCCACCATAGTAGTAGCTTTCTTCACAGTACCTATAATCATGATGTATTTTAGCAAGCACGGCCATATCAAATTTTGTATAAAATTGTCTCTTTCACTTCTGAATTCCAGACAAGGCACGAAAAAAGGCAAAATCTCTAAATTTCTCACACTTCTAGGCTCAAGAAAAATATAGTAGCAGTTGCTTCATTCTGTAAACCATAACGTATAAGTCTATTTTAATAAAATGGCATCAAACCCAATATTTATTAAGCACCTACATACTACATCCAAAAAAAAAAAGCATGAAAATATACATGAAGCGATAAAGGAGTCCGAGAAGTAAACACAATCATAATAATAATAATAATAATAATAATAATAATAATAAAATCATGAAAGGAAGACAGAAGCCAAACCATTAATATATCCACATTTGGAGCACCATGCGGCCTTAGTGTTACACTTTTTCACAACCCTTTTCATCAATTCAGTCTTCTTCAAAGGTTCTATTTTTGAACTTCTCATCTTCTTCAAATAGTCTTTACGCAATTTCTCGTCTAGCAGAATACGAGAACAAGACTGAAAGATCCAAGGCATTAATAATAATCCATAAAAGTGGAGTAAATATTCAAGAAGTAATCAGCTGAAAGCATATTCAACAACTTCACTCTAAAACTCAAATAAATACGAGGCTCAAAAAAAAAAAAAAAAAAAAAAAAAACATGTCTTAAAGGGTGAGTTGCAAAAATAGGCCAAAATTGATAGGATCTTTCAAAAACTAAAACATATTTCTAAAACTTAAGAAAACAGTCATGGTTTAATTGCAAGATGGATGGATGAACTCCGTTCTTAAGTTCATTATAACTAGTTGATGGCTATTTTCTTAATCAGTGAAAAAACATTGGCTATATTTTTAAATCACCTAAATAGAATGTTCATTTCGTATAATTTCCCTACACTTTTCTATTTTTTGTTACACAAACATAACCGAGGACTCGTATAAGGAAGAACGAGGAACGAGCCATTCTAACGAGTTTCCAACAGAAAATTGGTCCTAAGGAAAACTCTTTCCAACAACACGAACTACAAACAACAAAGGCATATTCCAAAACAAATGCAACAAAACACTGATTTGTTACCTTGCATATACACTTTAAGATGTCTAAAACCGTACTCAAGTATCCGACATTATAAACTGGCAGAGCAAGCTGCAAGTAGCCATAGTGCCCCGGACAGTCCGCAAACCGCCCGTGACATGTCGCACATTCGGAGAACTTATTTGCCGGGCCCTGAATATTACCACCAACACAAACAGGTTTAAAAAATTTATATAAAAAAAAAAACCAAAGTTAGAAAACAAAATATTCATTCAAAACAAAAATGGCATAAACATTTCCTACAAAGCTTCAAACTTTTCCTAAAAATTCGAGTACAAACCGAATTTTGTCGGAAAAGTACCGCAAATCATTTCAATCAAAAAATCATAAATAATTTATTTTAGAAAAATAAATTACCATTCGAGGATCCAATAAGCCTCCTTCGATGGGTCTCCGATTGGGGTCGTAGTACTGGCCCTTAAAGACCTGAACCTCCGCCATTTTTCCGATCTCCGCCGCCGATTGCGCCGTGAACTGCATGCTCTTTCTGCAACAAAATCCACAGCCATTCAATCAAAACGAAGAAAAAAAGAACAAAAAACAGTGCGAAACTGAAGCGATCGATCAGGAAGCTTGTTTGTTTGTTTTGGGTCCGACATTTTGCGAGGGCCAACATCTTCGATGAAGGGCTGCTTGGTGAAGACGATGTTGTGGGCTTGGTGGTCTCTGCTCGCAGCCATTGAGAGACGCTCTGTGACGCAGTGTCGTTTGTCGATCGGAGGGCATAAATGAAAAGAAAAAAAACAACGGCCAAGCAAGGGTTTTGGTTGGAGGGGTTTTAGGCGGGAGCGAGAGAGCGAGCTTTGGAGTGGTAGTGACGGTAGAGCGTGAAAAATAAGTTAAAAGGAAAAACAAAGAGAGAGGGTCTTCGCAAGCTTCGAACCCTAGACCTCAGGGAGAGGTCGCATGACCTTGACCACCAAGCCACATCAGTTAAGAATTATTGTAGAGGTGCTAATCTTTTATTTATTCGTTTTGATGATTTACTTAATATATTTCACTCAAAACATAAAATTGTTTGTTTAAAAAGAAGAAGAATTAATTTCATCATTTTCCCTCTATTTTAACCCGAATCTCAAATTACCCCTTGTATTTTAATTTGTTACATCCGTTCTTCCTACTTTTAAAACGTCTCAAATTTGTCATTCCATAACTTTTTCATTCAAAGTTGTCATTTTCCATCCAAAGTTGCCATGTGTCACATAATTAGATAGATTTTTGTGTATTTGTAGGTAAAATTATATTTTTACCCCTATTTTGTATTTTTTTCTTTTAAGTTTTTTTTTTGTTTTTTGTTTTTTGTGCTAGAAACACTTGATTGAAAAAAAAAATTCTTCAATCAACTGTTTCTAGCACAAAAAAAAACTAAAAATTATCAAATTTTTAGCTGAAGAAAAAAACTAATTTTTTTTAATCAAATGTTTCTAGCACAAAAAAAAAAAAAACCTTGAGAAAAGAAAAGTATCAAACAGAGGCAACAACATAATTTCACCTACAAATACACAAAAACCTCTCCAATTATGTGACACATGGCAACTTTGTAAGAAAAATGGTAACTTTGGATGGAAAAATTAACGGAATGAAAAATTTAAAACATTTTAAGAGTATAAGGGGAACAGATGTAACAAATTGAAGTACATGGGTAATTTGAGATTCGGGTTAAAGCAGAGGGGGAAATGACGAAATTAATTGTAAAGTATGCAATATTCTCATTAATTACGACATTCTGCTACATTTATCAATAAGAATGTATGTAATATAGTCATTAATTACAACATTCTGCTACAATAATTTATTGCTTTAGTAAAATTTGGGTGCCCAACATTATTGATTACTTGGATTAAAAAAATACGTCACATACTTCAAATAAGGATCTCTATTAGAAATATGTATATATAAGGACATTATTTATTTATCGTATTTCTTTTTTCTACTTTACGAAATGGATTGTCCGGAAAACCGACAGTGCACCTATACGTATTCATCCACAATATGAGTATTGAATATAATATATTTAAAGAGCAGCTTCACTTACTCCTCCTAAACAAAGTAATACACAAATATACGAAATATAAACACTAATATTTATGCTTAACACGTCGTAGCTAGTTAGTAGTCAGTCAGTTTGCTTGAGAAAAAATTGCTTCGGATGAGGTTTCCCTAATATACATATATCCATGACCATGACATTTTTATACACACACACATAATAACGATAAAATGTATATGTACAACCTCATTAGACCATTGAAATCGTCCAATTTCTGATGGTTGATAGTAACCTTTGACTTCGCTTTCCGACCAAGATTAATTATCGGTTGAGAGATCTGCATGAAGACACTGCCATTGGTAGATTAACGTTGAATTACATGGAAAGACAACGAATAAAGTTAATGTTTTGTAGTGAATGACATATGCTTAACTCAACAAACAATTTTTTCTTTTTTTCATTTGTACTATAGTTAAATGATCTTTTATCATAGTTAAACCTGAGACATGCATATACATGTGTGTGTTTGTGTATATATAAAAGCCTTATAATTCGATAGCAATTTCAGCCGATAATCTTTTTGTTCTTTATAGTGATAATTAATTAGAGTATATGTAGTGTGTCTTTTTTTGGGGGGTGTTATTTTTCCACATTTAGCCGCAATGTTGAGAGTAGATAAAAATACAAAATAAAAAAAAATCGCACTTACCTAAACTACGTGAAGGAACTACGTGGATATTGAATATTGTGTATTAGTTTCATATATATGCTTCTTTCTCAAAGGAAAGAGCTTGTCTTGAATAGAAAGGAGGGTCAAACTTGATTGTCTTTGACACCACTCTAAAGTTGTTCTAACAACTGATCCTATTAAAATAACTATTCAAAGCTGTCATTTTCTATAAACTACATTCAATTTCTATGCACCTAATTAATCAATCTAAAGATCACAAACCCGTTCCTCACTACTATATATACACCCCACTGCCTTTAACATTTGAACACCAACACACATTCAACTAGTATTTCCAGTTCACCCATTTCATCATACGTATATATATACAAATATATAAATATATATCATATGTACATGAGCCAAATGGGTGTTCTTGATCATCTCTCATCACCGTCATTTCTCAAAGTCTTTCTCTTCTACTTCATAACTATAGCTTTCATTCCTGAGCATGCATTTGCTGCCATAACAAGGCACTATAAGTTTGAAGTAAAGCCTCTTATTGAACTTCCTTCTTATGAATTCTTTTTTTTTCATTGACTTTTTAGTTTATGGTTTAATTGCAACTTTTACTGATGTTTTTGCAGATCAAACTGCAAAACGTGACAAGACTCTGCCACACAAAGAGCATTGTAACAGTAAATGGTCAATTTCCTGGACCTCGCATTATAGCCAGAGAGGGTGACCGCCTTTTGATCAAAGTGGTCAACCATGTCCAAAACAACATTTCCATCCATTGGTACGTAAAAAAAATTTCATACATGAATCAATCTTTTGGTTCCTATATTTTAAAACAATCCATAAACCAATATCAACTTTTGTTTTTGTTTTTGTTTTTAAATTTTTCTTCAATATAGGCATGGCATTCGGCAACTACAAACGGGTTGGGCTGACGGGCCTGCGTACGTTACCCAATGCCCCATTCAAACAGGGCAGAGTTATGTTTACAATTATACCATTGTGGGACAGAGAGGGACTCTCTTCTGGCATGCTCACATTTCATGGCTAAGATCCACTGTCTATGGTCCCATTGTTATTCTTCCCAAGCGTGGTGTTCCTTACCCTTTCACTAACCCTTTCAAGGAAGTTCCAATCATTTTTGGTATATACACATCAAAAGTCCTACAAATATCATCATCACTCACTCTTTATTTCACTTCTTGACAAAAAATGCTCGAATTTATACGCAGGAGAATGGTGGAATGCTGATCCTGAGGCAGTCATTAGCCAAGCCTTGCAAACTGGTGGAGGTCCAAATGTCTCTGATGCCTATACTATTAATGGTCTTCCAGGTCCATTGTATAATTGTTCTGCTAAAGGTATAATTTCAATCTAGATGTGGTAATCTATATTCAAAAACTTGGTCTCAAATTACGCCAAAGTATGTCATAAGAACCTTCGATATCGTATTAATGGAAGCTAAGATAAAATGGAAAATAACAAGATAATTGCAGGACTTTCGAGAGGTCTGCTCTCTCCCAAATGGAATCTCTTCCTCACCCAACACTCAATACAATATCCATCCTTTTATCTTACCACTAACACTCTATTTATAGAATACTAACTCCTAATAATTCTAAAACTCTCCTACAATTACTTACTAATTATTATTTCCTCCAATTCCCTAAGTTCCTATTAGTATGATTGTAATTGCATCTTCGCAGATACGTTCAAGTTGAAAGTGAAGCCAGGGAAGACTTACCTTCTTCGACTGATCAATGCTGCACTGAATGACCAGTTGTTTTTTAGCATTGCAAACCACACTCTCAAAGTGGTTGAAGCCGATGCTATTTATGTTAAGCCTTTCGACACGGACACCATTCTCATATCCCCTGGCCAAACCACAAATGTTCTCTTAAAGACAAAACCAAAATTCCCAAATGCTACTTTCCTGATGACTGCCAGACCATATGTAACCGGTCTTGGCACTTTCGATAACTCAACCGTTGCAGGAATCCTAGAGTATGAATTCTTGTCAAAAGCTCCTCATTCAAACCTCCCAATGAAGAAACTCCAGCTCTTCAAACCAACATTGCCTGCTCTCAACGACACTGCCTCTGCAACAAAGTTCACAAGCAAACTTCGTAGCTTGGCCAATGCTCAATTCCCTGCTAATGTCCCTCAAAAAGTTGATAAGCACTTTTTCTTCACAATAGGCTTAGGGACAAATCCTTGCCAACGCAACAAAACCTGCCAAGGACCAACTAATGCCACAAGGTTTTCAGCTTCTGTAAACAACATTTCTTTCGCACTCCCAACCACCGCCCTCCTCCAAGCCCACTTCTCCGGCCAATCAAATGGGGTTTATAGTCCTGACTTTCCAACAAGTCCATTGATTCCATTCAACTACACGGGCAATCCGCCAAACAATACAAATGTGAACAATGGAACAAAGCTCGTGGTTCTTCCATTCAACACGAGTGTCGAGTTGGTGATGCAGGACACGAGCATTCTCGGTGCAGAAAGCCACCCTCTCCATCTTCATGGATTCAACTTCTTTGTGGTTGGCCGAGGATTTGGCAATTTCGATCCCAACAGTGACCCTGCAAAGTATAATCTGGTTGACCCGATTGAGAGAAACACTGTGAATGTGCCTTCTGGTGGATGGGTTGCTATAAGATTTTTAGCAGATAATCCAGGTTAGTTGAAACTTTGATAGAATATTGAAATTGCCTTTGAACATGTGTTTCTTTTTAATCTTCTTTTTGTATGATGATGAATGACAAATGTGTGAAAATTCACAGGAGTGTGGTTCATGCATTGTCATTTGGAGGTTCACACAAGTTGGGGATTGAGGATGGCTTGGTTAGTCTTGGATGGAAAATTGCCCAATCAAAAACTGCTTCCTCCACCAGCAGATCTTCCCAAGTGTTGATTTTGGCTCATCACTCCCAAGATTTTCTCTAACAAGAAGAAATTTGTCCCTTGAGATTTCTGATGCATTTTTATTTAACTTTTTTGGGTGTTTTTCTTTTTCCAGCGGAAAGTATTTGATTTTAATAATTATGTTGTCGAGAAAATAAAAGAGAGAATTTTTTTTTATTTTTTTATTTTTGTAAGATCGAAATAAACTAATTGAAAAACTTTGATGATTCAACTTTCAACCTTTAATTAATTATTGTCTTTTCATTTTTAGTTTTGACACGACACGAAATGTTACAATTCGAATACACGATCCGATACGAGGTTAATCATCTAAAAATATCCCCTCTGATTGATTAAGTTGACTGTTGACATAAAGAGCTAAATTTTGGAGGTAAACAAGAAAAAAAAGGACAATATCAAACCTGGTAGTGTTCTACCCAATACCCATATATAATCACAAACCATTTACCAATTACCAGGCAAATGAACACATGAAAGCTATGAGAGCATACAAAGATGAAGTGAATAAATTTGGAAAATTTATAAAGCATCCCACAATTTGGTTACAATAAATGCAACGTAACTACACACATTCGTTGTAAAGAACACAGCTATGAACCAGTCAAAATAAAACACCATATTCAAAGATGTAATTAACAACTCTAAATGCTACACAACAGCAAGCCTCTTATCAACAGACAATGACAAAAGACGAACAATCGATGAGCTATAATCATGGCAAACACGGTTCACCTGAGATCTTCAAAGATCAAAGTTCATTATTACTCTTAACAAGTAACTTTTTTGTTTTTTGTTTTTTTTTGTGAGAATATCAGCAAGTAACTTAGATAGGGTCTCTTCTATATAGCCCTTTTTTCTTCATCATCTCAGCCCATTTAGCGAACACATTGGACACCTCAAACTTGCCAGCCAGCTTCATCTTCTGAGCCAATTCTTCGAGTGCGCCGGGTCTACCGGCCCTCGAGAAATCAGCTGCAAACTTACTATAATCAAGCTGCGGAGCTTTCATTCCCTTCTCCAACATTTCCTCCAGATACTTGCACGCCTCTCCCGATCTCCCTTGCCGTATAAGCCCTCCAATGAAGATGGTGTACGAGTTGTCGTCGGGGCAACAACCCTTCTGAATCATCTCGTCCCACGCTGCGCGTCCCATTTCGAAGTTTCTTGATATGAAATAGGCCTTCAATATCATATTATAAGTGTGTATCGTGGGCTTGATACCACTCTGCTCCATCCTCTTGTATATCCTCACCGCATCGTCTGGCATTTTCCTGCTCGTCATCAGCTTGATCAGGGCGTTGTAGACCCTTCCATCAGGACCGCAGCCTTTCTCCCTCATCTCCTTCAACAGCTCGTAGACCATGTCCATGTTTCTCTGATTGCCAAACCCCGTGATCAAGCAAGTGTAAACTGGAGCATCAGGCTGGATCCCAGATTCAACCATGTCATCGAAGTACTCCGCCGCTTCCTTCATCTTCCCTTGCTTGCAAAAATCCCGAACCAAAACCGTGTAGCTCCTGATATTAGGCTGCGGGCCCTTGGCCTTCATGACCATAAACAACTTGATAGCATCCGGCCTCTTCTTCGCCCTCAACAACCCTTCAAGCATAACGTTATGCGCAACGACATCGGGCGCGAATCCCAGATCAGTCATCTCGTTCCACACTCTCGCGGCCTCCACCAAGTTCTTCACTCTGCACCAGCCGTTGAGCAGCACGGTGTAAGTCTGCAAATCCGGCACGAACCTCCCTTTCAGCCTCTCGAAAAGCACCTGCGCTTCTTTCCCTAACTTGGCCCTTCCGAGAGCATCAAGCAAACAATTGACGGTCTCTCCGCCGACTTTAAACCTGTACTTCTTCATCATCTCAAACACCCCGACCGCCTTTTTCCTCTCCTTCGCCGCAGCAAATGCCTTGATCGCGATGACAAACGTCTCCATCGTCAACAGCCCTTTCTCTCCCATCTCCTCAATCACAGACACCATAGTCTCAAACTGCCTAGTCCTTCCCAACACGCCCATCATTGCGTTGTAAGTCCTCGAATCGTGGGCGAACCCCGGCCGCTCCCCGGCCCAGCAGAAGAACCGAAAAGCCGGCTTCCTCGCGTGTTTGAACCTCTCCAACACCTCCACGACCAAATCATGCGACAAACAAATCCCACACTCGTCAAGAACGCTTTCCATGTTCCGATCCAACGCAAACAATTCGTCGATCACCTTGCAGACACGATCAACTTCCCTCGGATCCGCACTCGAACCGACCTCGTCACCATCGCAACTCTCTGCACCACTTTCATTATCACTGTCACTACCGGCAAGACTACAAAACCCAGCACAGTTAGAGCCAAATCTCATCCGCAATGCTTGTTGTTGAGTACAGAGTGAAGCGGAGTGTGACAAAGGAAGTGGAATTTGAAAACGAGGAAGATAGAGATCGCCATGAGGAGGATAATGAAACAGACCAGGCAAGGACAGAGAGCGACGACGAGACCAGCAGGAGCGGCGTCGTTTTTGCGGTGGTCCCGTGCGTAGGTCGGCGGCGGAGGAGAGGTGTCGTAGGCCATCGGAGAGACCTGATTGGGGTGAGGAGAGGAGGAGTGAGAGCTTAGTGGGTCTTCTTAGCAGCGTCGACATTGGTTCGCCATGAATAGAGGACGAGTCGATCGGAGTCGGAGGTATGGCGGATGATGGTAAATATTGTCGTTTTAGAGGAAGAGGAACATTGTGCTAATATGGGTCCCCTAGTTTGTTTGTCTGTTTGTCGTTTGGTGGGTATTAGTGAGTTGATGGATAAAAACCAGGGTTATTAGCTCCCATGTCACCTTGGTTGGGTGATAGTTTGGTAAATTATCGTACTGGTAAAGGCACGCGCTTTAAATTTGTTTTTTTTTTTTGTTTAATTTAGACACAGATATCTCAATGTGAAATAATTTATATTAATTTAAATTTATTTATAATAAAATAATAATAATAATAAATTAAAAAGTTATTTAAAATTTAATAATATTGAATTAAATATGAAAAGAATATTTTTATAAAAAAAATTAAATTCCTAATTAAAATTAATTTTTAAATAAAAATTATAAAAATACGACACCATAAAAAGTTTAAAAAGTATTTGGTATAAAAGGGTTTTTTTTTCAAACAAATTAGAAAAAGAAAAATCAAAAGAAAAAAATAGTAAAAGAAAAAAAAACTTTTATATATTGTGTTGAATGAAGAAGGAAAAAATCACCAAAAAAAAAAAACTCAAGAGAAAAAGCAATAAAAAAAAAGAAAGAAAAAAAGGGAAAAAAAAAGGGGGGGGGGGGGGTGGTTCGTGCGCGGGTAAGCACGCGCCATTTGGGAAGGTGGGGGGCAGCCCTGACACGCGGGCCCCACGCACGCGGGTCCGTGTCAGGAGCAAATTTGTTTGCTTGGAAGTCCCTGTGCTTAACATTTTCCTCCTTTTTATTTACATTTGAGTCCCTAAATTTTTCAAAAATTACTAAATAACCCAATTTTTTATAAAATATTTCACCTTAACCCCTAAAAAAATGTGTTTTTTTTTTTTTTTTTTACGAAAAACGAAAAAAAAATGCCACGAAACCGCTTGAAAAAAAAAACGGCCGAAACTCCTTGAAGAAACCCATTCACTCTTTTATTATTGGTTAGGATTTGGCACCTATGGTCCTTATATTTTGCGACATGATACACTTCGGTGCTTGAATTAAATTTATATATTTTGGTTCTTGAATTATTTTTATAAGACTCAAACAGAGCAACAAAAATACAAACTAGCGATGATCAACAAGAGCGCAAAAAACCCGACAGCGGCGCGATAAATTCAATGAGATCTCTCTTGCTCGTTGTAGATCCTACGCTGCCAGTGGGTGCGTGGAGGACGGGAAAATTTCAAAATAAAGTCATTATTGATGCCACTTAATAATTTATGCCTCAAACAATGTGCTCCACTTATTATATTTTCACTATAGATTATCATTGTGCTAATAATAGGGTATTTTTCAAAATCCCCTTGAAAGAGCTGATGACGGCAGGTGGCTCAACTGCAGTTTTGACTTTGGAGGAAATGGAAAAGAAAAGGAGGAATTGGGTGGAGGCTCTAAAGAGAAAATGATTGAGCTCTTGACCTAGCTAGGACTTCTTATATCTCGGGGTATTTTCGATATTTTGTTTAGTAATTTATATCACGTGAGATGCACGTGTAAATTCAGTTAAAAATCAAACTTAATATTAAACTTGAAGGACATAGCAACGAAAAAAGAATTTAGGAACTATTGAGCTAATAAAAAAAATCGAAACCAATTCGTAATACGAATAAAAACTTAAGAACTAAATGAGCTATTAATTCTAAAAACTATAATGTTTGGCAAGCCAAAAGGTGTATTAGTTGGCAACTAACTTTTAAAATAAAAATGATAAAGAAAATATCCCAAAAATATGTTTATATATATATATATTTGGAATGCAAGTTTTCAGTCTTAAAAATGCTTTATTCGATGTAGTCTCGTTATGGAAGTTTGACATATTAAGGGTGAATTAGCTAAATAATTTATTTTAACAAACAGTTTTTAAAATATATTTTAAAAAATTAAAATAAGTCATAAGATAATCACAAGATGTATGAAATGCATTTTATTTTTTATAACTACTTAAAGGCTATTTTTTTAATAACTGATAATATTGACAATATTTTTAAATCGTCTAAATAGAATGGCTACATCCAATAATTTTCCTGTTAAAATATTTCACAAAAGATCATCTCTATTAATGTATTTAAATTAAACATATGTTATTGAGTAAAAAATTGGAGTATCAAACCATAGTTCAAGCTCATTTTTTTATTGTTAGTTTATTTTAGACTATAAATGTCAACATTTTTTTTAATTAAGTAGAAGGTTATATAACTCATACATATAACATAGTAAAAAGTTCACCTTTTAAATAAAAAACAAAAATTGTGAACATTTTATCAAATAGTTTCTAAAATTACACCATTCCTATCAATAGCAATGAGATTCAATCATTTGAATGTGAAAAAATAAATTCACATTCCATGTTGTGGCAAAATTAAAATGAAAAGACAATAATTGACGATTGCATCATTGAGTCTTTTCCGTTAACTTATTTCGCTCATACAAAAAAATATTTCTCACTCTTTTCTCTTCCTCAATTCCACACGTGGAAAAGGATCAGAATTATTGAAATCAAATACTTGCCGCCGAAACCAAAAAAAAAAAAAAAAGACATGCAACAAATAAATTAAAGCGCATCAAAAATCACAATGGACAAATCTCTTCTTGTTAGAAAAAATATTGGGAATGATGGGTTCAAAATCAACATTTGGGAAGATCCGCTGGTGGAGGAAGCAGTTTTTGATTTGGCAATTTTCCATCCAAAACTAACCAAGCCATCCTCAATCCCCAACTTGTGTGAACCTCCAAATGACAATGCATGAACCACACTCCTGTGAATTTTCACACATTTGTCACTTATCATTATGCCAAAAATAAATAAATAAATAAATAAAAAGAAAAAGAATTTCAAAGACAATGTTCGACTGACCTGGATTATCTGCTAAAAACCTTATAGCCACCCATCCACCAGAAGGCACATTCACAGTGTTTCTCTCAATCGGGTCGACCAGATTATACTTTGCAGGGTCGTTGTTGGGATCGAAATTGCCGAATCCTCGGCCAACCACAAAGAAGTTGAATCCATGAAGATGGAGAGGGTGGCTTTCTGCGCCGAGAATGCTCGTGTCCTGCATCACCAACTCGACGCTCGTGTTGAACGAAGAACCACGAGCTTTGTTCCATTGCTGACATTTGTATTGTTTGGCGGATTGCCCGTGTAGTTGAATGGAATCAGAGGACTTGTCGGGAAGTTGGTACTGTAAACCCCATTTGATTGGCCGGAGAAGTGGGCTTGGAGGAGGGCAGTGGTTGGGAGTGCGAAAGAAATGTTGTTTACAGAAGCTGAAAACATTGTGGTATTAGTTGGCCCTTGGCAGGTTTTGTTGCGTTGGCATGGATTTGTCCCTAAGCCTATTGTGAAGAAAAAGTGCTTATCAACTTTTTGAGGGACATTAGCAGGGAATTGAGCATTGGCCAAGCTACGAAGTTTGCTCGTGAACTTTGTCGCAGCGGTAGTGTCGTTAAGAGCGGGCAATGTTGGCTTGAAGAGTTGGAGTTTCTTTGTAGGGAGGTTTGAATGAGGAGCTTTTGACAAGAATTCGTACTCTAGGATTCCCGCAACGGTGGAGTTATCGAAAGTGCCAAGACCGGTTACGTATGGTCTGGCAGTCATCAGGAAAGTAGCATTTGGGAATTTTGGTTTTGTCTTTAAGAGAACATTTGTGGTTTGGCCAGGGGATATGAGAATGGTGTCCGTGTCGAAAGGCTTAACATAAATAGCATCGGCTTCAACCACCTTGAGAGTGTGGTTTGCAATGCTGAAAAACAACTGGTCATTCAGTGCAGCATTGATCAGTCGAAGAAGGTAAGTCTTCCCTGGCTTCACCTTCAACTTAAATGTATCTGCAAAAATGCAATTATAATCACACCTTGTTCTACTTTGAAACCAAGTTTTTGAATATGGATAACCATCTTTATCTTCTAAGTTTACCTTTGGCAGAGCAGTTATACAGTGGACCTGGGAAGCCATTAATAGTATAGGCATCAGAGACATTTGGGCCTCCACCAGTTTGCAAGGCTTGGCTAATGACTGCCTCAGGATTAACATTCCACCATTCTCCTGCGCATAGGATTCAAGCAGTTTTTTTTAAGCTTTTTGTCAAGAAGTGGAATAGAAGAGTGAGTGATGATAATATTTGTACGAGTTGTGATGTGTAAATACCAAAAATGATTGGGACTTCCTTGAAAGGCTTGGTGAAAGGGTAAGGAACACCACGCTTAGGAAGAATAACAATGGGACCATAAACAGTGGATCTTAGCCATGAAATGTGAGCATGCCAGAAGAGAGTCCCTCTCTGTCCTACAATAGTGTAATTGTAAACGTAGCTCTGCCCCGTTTGTATGGGGCATTGGGTCACATACGCAGGCCCGTCGGCCCAGCCCGTTTGTAGTTGTCGAATGCCATGCCTGTTTCAAAGATTTTTTTTATAAATGAAATTGGGATATGATAGATTGTTTTAAAATAAAAGAATTTTGTATCAATTTTTAGGTACCAATGGATAGAAATGTTGTTTTGGACATGGTTGACCACTTTGATCAAAAGGCGGTCACCCTCTCTGGCTATAATGCGAGGTCCAGGAAATTGACCATTTACTGTTACAATGCTCTTTGTGTGGCAAAGTCTTGTGACGTTTTGCAGTTTGATCTGAGAAAAACACTAACCAAAGTTGAGACAAAATCATAAACTAAGAAAAAATTAAACAAAGAAAAGTGAAAAGAACTTTAACAAGGAGACTCACTTCAAACTTATAGTGCCTTGTTGTGGCAGCAAATGCATAGTCAACAATGAGAGAGAATGCCACAAAATGCAAGAGAAATAGTTTCATAACAGTAGCACCCATTTTACTATATTCCAATATTTTTCTGTACTCAAATTATATATGGAATTCAGACAATATGTGTGGGACTGAATTCCAGAGATGATATTTTTTTAGTTTGTGTGTTTGATCAGAGCTTTTGCGTCGGTGAGTAAATATAGAGGCGAAGGAAAAAAGGTTTTATTGATTAGGTGCAGAAAGTGGACATAGTTTATTGTTAAAACCGGTAGAATGGTCATTTTTTTAATAGCATCAGTTGTTAGAACAACTTTTGAGTGGTGTCAAAGACATTCAATTCATTTTGACCTTCTTTCTTTCCAAGTCAAAACCACCTTAATTTCCAATTTGGAAAT
This sequence comes from Boehmeria nivea var. tenacissima, assembly GCA_018132145.1. Taxonomy (NCBI): domain Eukaryota; kingdom Viridiplantae; phylum Streptophyta; class Magnoliopsida; order Rosales; family Urticaceae; genus Boehmeria; species Boehmeria nivea. The sequence continues at coordinate 18,038,477 of CM030874.1, read as the reverse complement.
ATAATTCATTTATCAACCCCATAATTCGTAAACTCTAGCTCCGGTCCCGGACGTGATTGTGACATATATACTTTCTAGTCTCTACTTGCTTAATCTGGAAATATACAGTAGCAAGTGCGTGCAATATTCGACAAATTCCTAGTATTTTATAGTAGCTAGCTTAATTGCATAGTACATAGTTATGAATTTACAGCCTTTTTATCGACATATTTATATATACACATAGTTCAATATTAAATATAAAAACCAAATTTTTGCATCGTTAATTGCTGTAATAAAATCCAGGGTCTTGGATTATGACAAAGTAAAACAGAGTTATGAAACGGCTTAATTCACATGCATGGTTCTCAATCTCAACCGTTAATCTTAGTGGCAAAGCAAATCCAAGGGGGTTGCTATCCATAGTGGGTTTAATATAACACAATATACATTATCATGAAACATTTGTCACGTTATATATGCATAAATATATATATACGATTTTTAGGAAGAACATATACGTCATATACAGCTATGGCTTGATAAATTAGAGGGAAACCCCAACTGACGCAATTTTCTCTCCAAGCAAACAAACTCATGATTACTAGTGCTTCCTTGCAAAACAGTGATGTAAAGTATCTTAGAGTGTTTAATTAGACGCTGATAGATGGGATTTTTGTCATCTAATTCATGTTTAATGGAGCTTTAGTTGCACCAACTACTAACCTTTGTCCGAAATCTCTGTTTTTTTCTCTCTTGCCGTTAATAAGGTTGTGGGTGGTCAGTTACATTCAAGATGGCTTACATTTTGAGAAGTTGATGTCTTTCTTTCTTTCCTTTTTTTTTTTTTTTGGTTGAAATGTTCAAAAGTAGTATAATATTTAAATTACAACTTTAGATTTAAAGGCCAATTTAACTTGATCGGTGTACTTGATAGTTTTTTCATGTTTTCTCATTCGTTGAATTGGGAGATCATCACGTACGCTTCTATTTTTTGCATATATATGGACGAAATTTTAAATTGATGTAATTACTAAAGATGTTGGTTATCGTCTTTCTTAATTAAAACGATATATTTGGAAGTATAATCACTGGCCTCAATATTGAACCTTAAATCAAAATAAGTACCACAACACATTTTATACATCTAATCTCCATAATCCTAATTCTATAAGGAGCGGAAATAAAAGAAAACTATATATATATATATATATATATATATATGTGTGTGTGTGTTCTATAGAGCAGTGTACATGGTCAATATCCTCATGGCAATAATCACCGTCTTTGGCATTGTTGATTGACAACTTTGAATTGGCGGGTTCACCAATTTTGGTAAGAAATATTTGTGATCCCTTGTTGTGCCTCTTAAGATACTGGGCTGCAAAATCTTCACTGTTGATGAGAGAGCACCACGATTTTCGGACATATTTGAATTTGACTAGAGACTTTGGAGGTAGTTGCATCAGGATGTCACAAGGAAATGTTCAGGCATATCCAAAATCTCGCCATATTTTCTTCTAATGAAAAATAAATAAAATACTCTCGAAAGTTAATTCAAGTGGCAAAATTCTCCAACATTGAGGTTATCGTCTCATGTTCAAATCTTGGTATATGTATTAGACAGTGTGGTTGAGTTCAAAGTACTTGATTCAGATCACTCCCTATGTTGCTTTTAAAATTCTCTTAAATAAAATAAAACTGCTAACTTTAGTGAATTGTCCCTTCTTTTTTTACTAATGAGGAAGACAAAAGGAGAAAAGTGATATGACATGCAATAGTTAAATGTGACATGAGATTAATTTGTTTAGAAATCAAGGGAGTGCACAGACATAAATACTAACACTGATTTTGTTCGCAATTTCCCCGTGAAAAAAGCATAACAGGCTTGGGCTCATTTATAAGAGATCAACTGGGCCGGCACATTATAGCCCAAAGTACACAACAAAAAACCCAATTGGCAAGATTATTAGAGGATTAATATCACCAAGAAAAAGACATGGATAAAAGTTACGGGAGAATTGCAATTAGGGAAACTGCAAATAATTTACGGTCTAAGTGATGTGTTTTTTCTGTTTTTACTCTATATATTTGTAGAATATAATATAAAATTTATAACACAAAATAAAAGTGTAACAGATATGAGTTATAGATTATCATTATACCGAAAAAGAGGTATTCTTCGCATTTTCGCAATTTCCCGAAGTTATTGCGTACAATTATTACAAATTTATAACACGTACGGATTATCATACTCTGAAATTTACCTCGCGCTGAAAAAAAAAAATAGCGAGTGAAGTAAGAATGTAACTGCGTGTCTGCAACTATTTTAATAGAATAAAAATTTAACTTATGATTACAAAGTATAGTAGCATATCTTGCTAAATATTGTGATAGTACATAGATAACATATAAATAGAACCTTGTATAACTCCTTCATCTATCATCCTGATGTGAGCTAATAATTATCCGAATTAGTTTCTATAATATATATATATATATTTTTCATATATATATGTATATATATTTATATTATAAAAAAACACTATAATCATAACTTTTAATTGTCAAAAGCAGAAGATATTAGAACTAATACTTTGCCTTAGGCCAAAATCTCCGTGTGACTCATAAACAGCACAAAGTATAAGTAAAACACACGAAACCTCCAAAAGATCATTTTCACAAATAAATATTGCTATTTGCTGGCGCCAATATAGCGCATTGAAAGTTTAGGATTTGATATTCTCTTTTTAAACATGCCAAGGAAAGAATCTATAGTTCAAACTCTAAGATATTGATGTTTATATAAATGAAGAGAGACACGGTGTGGTTTCTTTTTGTTGGAGACATGTACCTTGCTAAAAAAAGACCAGTAATTATGGCGAAGAAATTCAAAGGATTAATGTCTTTAATCAATTTCTTTGGGCTAATTTTGCTTGTTTCAGTCACGCAAGGTGAAAAACTAATCACCCCTAGAAACAAGGTACTTAATTATTTTCTACCCCTTTTGAGAGATCAGAGGCTAAATGTTTTTTCCTTTTCTTTTTCTTTTTTTTTTTTGTATTTTTTTCTATGAATAAGTAAATTTTGATTAGTACCGCGGCATATTTGCATGTATATGCTCTAATCAATTTTCGAAATATAGTTGTTTTAGTCAAGCTTCATATAGTCCTACTTATTCCTCTATAAAATGGATACTTATATAGTTTGTGAATGATATTAATTAAAAAGCCAAAATGTATCATGACCATCAAACTAGTGATCAATGCGAGGCACTTTTAGCATGATTCTTTTTTCTTTTCTTTTTTCAGATAAAATCTGAGCATGATTAATTAGAAGTGGCCAAAAAATATATAAATGCTCATTTATCGGGAAAGTTGCAAAAAATAGCACAAAATTTTTATGTGTTTTTAAAATAAGACATGTTTTGAAATCGTAAACAAAAAAAGTTATAAAGTTTCTCTCATCTATTTTCTCATAAAATTTCTTACGAGTATTATTTTTTTTCAATATTTAAAATAATGTTTTATACTTTATAAGACTCACTCCTTTATTTTGGCTTAATTTCTTGTTGCTAAATTACTTGATTAATCTCAAAATAAAAATAATAATAAAAAAAAAAAAGCTGCAGGAAAATTGTAGCTACATAGTTACAATTGAAACAACGTGCACCAAAGGGGCTGGAACCTCAAACCACATCAGCCTAAGATTTGGCGACACAGATTCGAATGACGTTTTGGTTAAGCATTTGAATTCACGACATGTAAGAAAAGTAGATCCTTTGGAACCTGAGGTCCTCGACGACGTGCCTAGAAAACCTTTTCAGGCTTGCATGGTGGACCAATTCCATGTCAAGGCTCACTGTGTGGCCTCGCCGGTTTGCTATTTGTACCTAAAATTGGTTGGCACTGATGATTGGAGACCTGGCTTTGCTCAAGTTAGGGTTTCAAGAGGGCCCGCCAATCTCGGCTCCGATCTCTTCTATTTTCGCCGCTACCTTCCTCGGAACGTTTGGCATGGAGTTGATTTATGTGACAAAGATGTCACTCCTTTTGGGATCAAGCACAAGAGGAAAATATTTTCGTGAAAACTCCGTTGATAACAAATTGAAAACTTCTATGTACGTATCATTTTTATATTTGGTAATAATTAGGTTAATGATTATTCTATATATGAATGAAGCTAATCAATTAATTACTATATAGTTGTCTTTATAAATCTGAAGTATTAATATCTATTTGGTATTTTCTCTTTCAATGTATATGCGGATGCTTCATGGATTTATTTAGATTTGAGTCTATTTGGGTATTTGAGCTTTTTTTTTTTTTTTTTTCCAAATATTCAACATTTTCAAAAATTTAAAAATTAGTCATCAACCCATAAAATGTTAAGGGTGTAAAAGTAAATTACAACGTCAAATTAATGTAATTACTATTTCTTTAATTGATGAAAACATGGGTCATTCTCTTAAAACTCTTTGGAGACTTAAACTTTTTTTAATATATTATTTAACAAATTCAATTGTATTAAAGGTTGCTAGCCGCTAAGACTCTTTTCTAACCAAAAAAATCTGATCAGTTCTGTACTATTGATTATTGGACGCTGTAGGACTTGACTAATTGTACATTTGTTTTGGTTAAACTAAATGAATTCTGTACATGGTTGCTTGTAATTTAGTACACCATTAGTACAGACACTTCACAAGTATATCCAAGTGGATATCTAATCACATAATCTAATCTAATTTGTTGGCATAGTACTGTATACTTTTAATTTTAATTTTATTTCTCTTCCCTTTTATGCTGAGAATAGTACCCTAATAATCAATACAATATTGATCTAACTAAAGCTAGCTAAAAAAGTCATGTTAAATCTAATCCAATTAAGAGAGGGTATAAATAACTTGAATGTGTACATTGAAAAAGTTGGGGTCAGTGAAATGTGAATGTCAAACATACGACACCTCTAATCAATAGCCCTTTGATATAACTCAACTTCCACTGACCTATGAGCAAGCCCCTATAGAGACTCATATGTACCAGAAAATTCTGTTACAACTAATTTATTTACTAAAAAGTTCTGAGGATTAATTGAGATCATCAACGGTAAACGACAGTGACAAAGTAAGTACATATATTAATTACTTTAACTATTTCTTAATTAGAAGGCCCAGAGCTTTATGCTACTTTGGGACGACAAAGAAGTAATGACATAAATAGATGAATAGTAATGTAGACACACACTAAAGAAAAACGAAGGATTAGCAGGTATATACGGTGGAGTTTGTAGGTTTGTTCGTACCAATAGAAAGTGAACTCTTATAACATCATGATCTTACAAAAAGTTTCTTTTTGAAGCACAATCAAAATGCATATATTACAACTTTGACGTAATATTGCATAGTAATTTAGTTGCAATTAATATATATATATATATATATAGTTTTCATAAAGTTTTTTTCTAATTAAATGAAATATATTGAATTAGATTTTAATCCTTCGATCATATAGAAACAAAAAGAAAGGGGGGAACAAAACGAAGAAGAAAAAGAAAAAGAAAACAAATGGGTGCTCTGCTCGTAAATCTTTTAAATTTTCTTTTAGCAAAAAAGAAAAAAAAAAAACCTTTTAAATTTTCATTTGTAAAATATATTCACTATTTTGATGTGCTAATATATTAGACCATTATTTTTTTTATTTTATATATTTAAAAAGATATGAAGATAGGCTAATGCTCAAATCAGTTTTGTTTTTACTCTTATTTTTTCAAAAATCAAACACAGAAACATGCAGCTGTAATTATTAACTATTTATCGTTTGATTTACACACCTTAAGGCAATGCCATTAGCTCACATAGGGCAACAACCCTAGATACAATGTAGGCTTTTTTTGTACTGCAATTATCCTAAAGCTTATTGTACTTTCGTGAATTTTTTGGTTCATAAACTTATTTTTTAACATACCTACACTTCAAAATCTTATCGTATAATTGCTAAAAACTATACCTTTTTTTGGCTAAAAACTGTACCTATGATCTTATAGTATTAACACTCTATTCCCTAAAAGTTTATTTAATTGAAAATATCTTAACCTCCAATTAGTCCTAAATTATTTGTACGTTAACCTTTTTAGAACAAAAATTCAAGCCAGGGGATCCAATTAGGAAAAAAAAACAAAGAGTTATGTAAAGCTAAGTTCAAGGGCTAAAACTGTTTTCAAAAAAGCATATATTATGTATTAATCTATTTATCAAAAGCATATGCAAACAATCAATCACATTCTTCACCTTGATAAAATCCTTTGAAATTTCAATCCCAACAGCAAGAAAAAGTACACTTAATTAAGACCTTGAGACCTACTATACGAACCCTTGATTAAATGCACATTCCGGCAACAAAAAAGAAAAGCCAGGACCTAGTACTGTGCATTGAGCTAGCTGCAAGTACTACAGCAAGTGCATTCAATTTGCCCATTTTGATATATGAAAAATATTTGGACCACATGATCAATAAATATTATCAATCCTTTTTCAAGGCCCCAAGAAATCATCAGCTCACAACCGTTCCAAAAGTCTTCTTGATAATATATATATATATATATATATATATATATGCGCTTTCTTGAAGTGACACAGACAAGACTCTAGCTCCAATATTGTCAATTTCCAATAATTTAATAAAAGGCCTTCCTTGGCTTCTTATAACGATGTTGTGAAAATATTGTCTTGTGCAATATTGGAATTTCGATTCCTTTTTTTTTTCTTTTGGATTATTCATTCTTCTTTGCTGGGAAAAAAATCCAAAAGATTGTACAAAAGTCTACAGATTATACACTGCCATGTGTAGGGATAGAAAATTTCTTTTGGGTCATGGACAAAATTATGAAGAAATGATAGGGGAAGGGAAATTTTGGGGGAGACCAAGATAATGACCACCCAATACTGAAAAGTGACAGAGAAAAAATAGTTGTCCAATCACCACTATTCTATCACTGAACCATGCATGCAAGATCAGAATTATTATTAGGAGTGCTTAATTTGTAAGGGTTTTACTATAAATACACCAATTTTAAAACTTCATCTTGTTTGATTAGACGGGTTTTGTCGTTTTTGCCTGAACAATTCTCTCTCTTTAAAAAATAATAATAATAAAGATTTTTGGGTGAGGGATTAGTAGTGAAGTTGCTAGAAGATATGAAGTAGTGGTACTGATCAAGAGTGACTATATTGACTTGACAGTTAAGTTAAACTTGCAGGTCTTTTGGGAATCCTATTGATGATGATGTGTGATTGTGTGTGGTATATGGTTTGGCATGGTGTGGTATGGTATGGTCGGAATCAGATATTATTACATATTTATGCTATACAAAATGAAGTTGAACACACACAGTGTGTGTGTATATATATATATATATAATATATATACAAGTACGCGACCTTTCACTCCAGGCGTACATGGTAGACTAATATTACTAGGCCACTTTTATTGGTTTTAGTAAAAATTATTTGTTTTCTCGATTGTTGCTAATATTGCCAAGCCTTAAAATAGTAATTAAAGTAACTGCAAGAGCAACTGCCATAATATCCATTTTCCTTAATGTGTAGCTCAAGAGAGCATGATATCGGTTTCTGTGCAATATTGGTAAATATCCTAATAGTCCATTTTGCTGGTGTTTGTAATTGTATACTAGTCAACAAAGATCTTCTTTGGGTGCAAAAAAAAAAAAAAGTTTTCTTGTCTCAATATTCTTTATTTGCTTGTAATTTTGTTAGAGTAATTATTGCAGGGGCTATATATGAAAAATGTTAAAAATCATAATTGTGTCTAATTAATTGACTAAAGAAATATTTTTTTATAATCACAAATGATGATTCTTTACCATATGTGTATAAATATATTATAATTGTCAGATTACAAAGTAGGACAAGTACCTTATACATTTTAGTGTATAAGTTGTTTCATATTTGTTTATATGGCACTTGTGCAATGATACAGTCACTTACGGTTAGATATAGCAACAATACCGACAATAGATAATCTTCACATCTGGTTTTTTTTTTTTTTTGGCTAAAGAATCTTATCTTAGAGTTAACACACGGCCGAGTACTTCGAATATTAAGTAATACTAATTAATACAATATCTATTAATTGGTGGAAGTACTGTTAGGTCAATAATATTTTTGGAAGATTAAATGTAGAGAAGAGAGTACTATTAAAGGACGATTCTTGTGTAGTCCTATACTATGGACCTTTGAACTTTCGTTAAAACTAAAGTCTTTCAAATTCCATTTAAACTCGGGTATCTCATTTTGGGTGGTTCAATTTCAGTCATTTAATTACTTTTTTATTTGTGGAGCTAGGGCATGAATATATATATATTAATTTTTTTTGTTTAAACACTAAAATGGACGGTGGAGATAACAACAATGATAAGGAATGTTGAAGAGAGAGAGAGGACAATAAGGAGGCCATGGAGTAATAAGTAATTGGATTTAGCCAAAGGGAATGCAATATTGACAAAAAATGGCAAGCAATATTCCAATTCCAATATTTTCCACCTGCATGCATTTATTGCTTATGTAAGACTCTGCATGTGGAAAAGCTTACGTTCTGCACAGTGTATTTAGAGAGAGAGACCACAGATATTTATATATATATATATATATGTGTGTGTGTGTATTTATATATGTAGAGAGAGACCACAGACTCGTCTCTCCTACGCGCTTCACTAGGCTTCTCCAATAGTCAAAGGTGATCATTTAACTATAATTTTAATTAATTATCTGAAAGCGAAACAACCTTGAACTGTTGAGCGTAAAAATTAATATAATGTGAACAGAATTGAGTAGATGAGCTGATTGAAAAGTTACAAAAAAAAAAAAAAATCTGCAGGTTTAACTTGCATTGTAGATATGTAGGGGCTGAGGCTAATATATATATAAACAGTTTCAGAGCCGAAATCACGATGTGTATATACAGTTATATCAGTTTGAGATTTGAGATATTATGAATGAGACCTTGGTCTGTACTAATTTGGAGCCTCGTTAAATGCGTAATAATTTTAAAAAAAAATATATCGTTTTGAAATCACTAGAAAGAAAACCCAACCAATGAGAATTAAAGATAAAAAAAACATTGCTTAATTAAATTCCCATCATATATATATATATATATATATATATTGAATACACTTATTTAATCAGGACGCTTAATGTTGATGATGATATTCATGATCAAATTGAACTGTGAGGTTTTGGGCGTGTGTGTCACGTGCCTATAGGCGAAATTTTGAGGAGGTGATTATAATATGAGAGCCAAATAATTGAACAGCGACAGAGAGGCAGGCAAGGCATGCAGGGCAATATTGCGTACCCTTTTTTCTGCTCTCTCTCGTCTGAATCCGATTTACTTGGTGTCTTATTCATTCTGTTTATAAGAATTTCAAATATATATATAATCAATAACTAGAATATAAATAATAATAATAATATGGTGATGATGACATTATAATTCCAGCGCAGTATAGTACTACTACTACACATGACTCAGTACTACGACTACTCCTCCTAATACTCTTTCCCTCATTCACTTTCTCACTCTCATTCCATTCCATTCCACTCCACTCCACACACAATCCTCTCTATCTCTCTCTCTCTCTCTCTCTCTACATATATAACATATAGATATATAATGCGTTTGAGTGCATGACGAATTAGCAAAAAAAAAAGAAAAAAAAATGAAAAGGACTATACTGAAGCCCTAGACTTGAATGCCTTCTCTCAGGGAGACATCAGCATGACAACTCTGCATTAGTACTTTTCATTTCTCTCTTTCCTCTCTCTCTCATAAATTTCTCCTTTTAACCCTTCTTTTTGTCTCTCCTCTTCATCATATCTACTGTGACTTTCTCTTTTGTCCATGCCTTTATATACACACACACAACCCTAGCCAAAATTAGTTCATCATCACCTCATCCCAAAAGGAAAAAAAAAAAAAAAAGCACTAAACTGAACCAAAAGATCGAGCTAAGAGTTTGACGAAAATGCCCCCAGCGGCGAACCCATCATCATCATCGTCGTCGTCGTCGTCATCATCAAGGTGGTGTCCGACGCCAGAGCAGCTGATGATACTGGAGGAGATGTACAGGGCAGGGACGAGGACGCCCAACGCGGCGCAGATCCAGCAGATCACAGCCCACCTCTCCTTCTACGGCAAGATCGAGGGCAAAAACGTCTTTTACTGGTTCCAGAACCACAAGGCCCGGGACAGACAGAAGCTCCGCAGGAAGCTCTACAAGCAGCTTCAGCAACAGCAAGTGCTTTTTCATCACCACCACATGAACATGATCAATATGATTAATAATAATCATAATATTAATGTCCACCAAAACAATCATTTTCTTGCCCATAATAGTGCTGCTAATATTGAGTCTCCTTTTGGTTTCCTCAACCATCCACAACAACAACAACAACTTGCTGGCAATATATCCTCTCAGGTGCAGGTAAAACCATATACATGAAACATGCAATTAATGTGGTTTTGATTCTTGTTATATATGGAAGGAGAATAATTCTAAATATTTCTGTTATGCTATTTTTCTCTTTATATCACTACCTGCATATAGTTTTTTTGGCGCAAAGTTTCTAGCTAAATTCGAAGTGAGTGTTGTTTTATATCTTTTAGCTTGACACAACATTTTGGGACTAGAGATGTTCATTCCTTTTGAGAAATACTATACTTTTTGGTACAAGACAAATGTGTACCTTAAGAATGAAAAGTACCGAAAAGGCTTGACTTTATTTCTCCAAAAAAAAAAAAGAAAGGGGGGGATCTTATTTCTCAGCCAAAAAAAAAACTTGTAACTAGGTAAGTATAGCTCTCTGTGCTCTTCTAGGTTTTCAATTTTCATAAACTATAAGTTTGTTTTTTCTTAAAAAAAAATAGTGCACTTTAATTAGTGTCCTGGCCATATAAACTAATTACAAATTAGGGACATATATGACTCTGAGTTTGATAAAATCACAATTATGCACCAAATTTAGTTGACATGATTTATATACTCATATAGATACTATCAAAAAAAAAAAATTGAGGGGCCTAGTATAATTATGTTATACTGAAAAAGAAAAAGAAAAAGTATATATGTAGTACTCTTTTGCAACATTAATAGTTATATTCTACTCTTTTGAATAAATATAGGGTGCAGGAGTATTTGAAGATCATAACCACGCACCAAGTAGTACTCATAATCATAATCAAATGATGAGCTACGCTTGGAAGATGGAAACCCCATCAGCTGGTGGTGATCAGAGGAAGCTCGATCAGAAGGAGAATTCCGTGATGATGATGAGATCAATGTACGATCGTGATTGGATGATGATGTTTGATCATGTGGGCCCACTAGCTAATAACAATAATAATAATAATAATAATTCACCATCCCCTTGCAACACTAACAACAAACCCCTCAAGACCCTTCAGCTCTTCCCCATCACAGCCACCAACCTCAAAGAAGACTGTACGACGTCGTCTAAGCATGATCATGATGATCATGACCTCTCAGCTTAGTTTAAATATCTCTTACTCTCTCTCTCTCTCTGAATTCTCCAAATGCATATTGTCTCTGATCTTTCTCTATCTACAATGTATCCACAGCTATAGCTAGATGCTATATTGACATAGGTTTAAATGTGTGTGACTTGTTTATTTTTCTTGGTTTTTGTTATTTGTGTAGAGAGAGCTCTATAGCTAGTTAGAGAAAGATCTCAATTGTCTAACGAGTAATAGGTTTCTGCTCCTGCTGGGCCTATTACCAACACCTACTTAATGAAATGCCTAGTTTACCTTTAAAAGACAAATTAGTACCTACATATATATTTTCTCTCTCTGCATGACTTCATATTATATATGTGTGTGTGTGTGTAATTGTTGGAAATTAGAATTTGCATTGATTGGAGTTGGAAAAGGTGTTATTAGTTTCTTGGTAATATATATTTCTTTTGAGGTTTGTCTCTTTTTGCATGATAAAGCTGACATGTATTGCAAAAACCCCAGTACTTATTGATAGACAATATGTGGAAGTAGCATTCACTACTCAGCTTTTTTGCTTGACCTTTGGACGTTTTGGACAAGTCAATGCTATAATGAGCAGTATTATTGGGCATGAAACATATTCTGACCCAAAAACAATTTAAAAAATCAAGACGGGAAGAGAATGAGTGCACAGAATATGTATATATATATATATATGACCTTTGCTTTTCCCTTTAACTTCTTAATTTTCTCTTATTTTTTTGGCTAATAATGTATTCGTTGTAATTTATTTCATTTTTAAAATCGGAGGAATCAGTCTTAACTATACATGCACGCCTTTGATGTGGCCGTGCAAATTGATCATCTCATGCAGTACTGCCCTTATAATATGAGGATTAATAATAGTGCTAATTGATAGAGGAAAAAAAAAAAAAAACAGAATGACTAAGGAATATATTCGGGACCACGATGTTTAATTACTTGCATTATTAATTGTTTGATTTTAAGTACCAGACCGGTGATTTGAAAATAATAATACTGTTATATACTTAGATATATATATATATATATAGATAGATATATATCTCCAGGACAGCATTTGTGTTCAAAGTTTTACACTGGTAAGTAAACTGATCTCAAGCAGGCATTTTTAATATAGCGTTAAACAATGTTATTTGTCATCATCATTACATAATGTGCAAACGTTAATTATATTTATATAATAACATCAATCATCCATGTCGTCACATACGTGTTATATATTATATCACATTACTGAATGCTGAATATTATTTCCGTGAAAAAGCTACGTACACAATATTTTTGAGGTTAGATAACTCAAAAGATCAAGCTAATTAAAACTAAAGTAGAATTCTTCTAATCATGTGATTAGTAGTTAATGCATGAGGATTTGCAACCATTCATCTCAAAAGTTATATGAGAATCGCTATCAAATCTCTTACACATCGTCCGGAATATTATCAATCAAACTCTGAAATTCGATCTAAACCACACAATGAACAGGCTTTTTAGGCCTCGAATTTATGGTTCGTTAAGGCTCACAAGTCGTTTATATAGTCTCCACCGTAAGTTGAAGTATATGCTATCTGCACTGCAGATCCCAGCTCTAAATCTCAATAAGCTAAAACTTAGTTAGGATTTCATTTTCGGTCATGTAATTTAGTATAACTAGTCTTACAATAACTAGTATATTATTCTTTTTTTTTTTTTAAGCAAACGAATATTATTCTTGATGCCTCTTGTGAACTTTTTCCGGATTACACCACACCCAAACAAAAAAGTGCAATACAATCTATCTTTATTGGATTCAACGAACCTGCCTCTGGAAAGACATTCTTAGCTATATATCCTATATATGTATAGTTTAGATATTCTAATTATAAAGTCATAAAACTAGGTCTAGGCTTGAATAGCTAGCTTCTTTTGTCTGAGAATGCTTGATGTTAACATAACAAGCTATAGCTAAATTTCTCATAAAAAAAAAAACAAAAAACAAAAACAACCTATAGGCTATAGCTAATTCACAAGCTTATATTTCATTGATATTTATATGCCTCAACATTTCGTATTTGTTTTTTTTTTTTTTTCCCTTGAGTTTAAAAGGAGCTAGTAATTAGCTAGGGGAAAATGATATATCAAGAGCTAGTCTATAGTATGCATGGTTGAGTTCATAAAGCTACATGTTATAAAACTATTCATAAGGAGACAATAAGATTGCTTCAAATCTCAGTGAGGATCTACTTGGCAGTGCTTTTGGCTTTGCAAAGCCAAAAGCAGTAGTACTATGTACCAAATGAAGAGGTAAAAAAGAAAAAAAACACTTGAATTTCAAAATCATACTGTTTTAGAACAGCAAGTCTCACTGTCTGTGTTTCAGTACCATTGCTTTTTGCTTCCCAAGCTAATTTGTCCTATTTTTGTGAAGCATGCAAGCATCTACATATATATTCATAGCTTATTAATATAAGAGCACCTTTTTGTAATGAGGTTTTTTTATTTTTTTTTATTCTTCTTTTCGAAGCTAGTTTAATAACCTAATTACATGGTTTTTTTTTTCTAGGTAGAGTGTTTTTTTTTTTTTTTGGTGACTTAAACTGTTGTAATAGTTGTGTTACTATATATCTCATTTTTCTCTGTGATAAATGAAAGGCTTTAAGGAATCAAAAATACCCAAAATGAAAGATATAAATATATATATATATATATATATTAATATTATAGCATATGCTATTATAGTTATACATTCATCACTCACTAAATATTTTTTTTTCTTTTTTTGTTACTTTTGTTTCCCAAGTGGATAATTAGTTTCAAGATGAATTTTGTACATTTTTTTGTTGTGATTTTTATCTTAAAGAGTCTCAAATAAGTTGGTTCATTTATCATTTGCCGCTGTTGGTCCGTATTTCCATTATTTTTTAGATTTTTAGAAGTCTATATTTTGTTTTCTTTGTTTCTTCCTGTAGATTGAAGTTTCTTTTCATTTTGTCATTTCCCTCATGTATTCATATTTCATCATTGAATTTTCTGTATTAATGTTATATAGAGAGATTATTATATTTATCCTAATTTATAAAAAAGTAAATAGATATTAAAAAATCTATTTTAGAAATTAAGGTTCTTACAAATATATTTTATGAAGTTAAAAAATATTATTAAGAACATGGATATCTATACGAGGAAATATAACTCGAATGATCAAACTGGGTTTATAATTAAATTATATATGAAAAAAATTAGTAAATAATTAAATTTATATATGAAAAAAATTAGTTAATTGATGTTGTTTGGTTTTGTTTTTGTTTTTTTGTTTTGCCGTTGACGCTGTCCTTTTAATCTCTTCTAAATCCATTGTTGTTTAATTTTTACTTTCCTGTCGTTTGGGGTTTATTTTGTCCCCTCTTCTATATTGTCGTTTTTAATTTACCGTTGTTTATTATTTGTTGTCGTTTTCTATTTTAGAGTCGTTTTCTCATCTGAGGGGGGTTTTTTTTTTTTTTTCATGTCATTATCTTACGGTTATTCATTTATTGTCGTTTCTAATTCACCCTCAATTTTCATTTTGCTGCCCTTTCAATTTTAGCGTCAGATTCTCATATTTTCTTGTTATTTCTTTGCTGTCGTTTCTATGTTGCTCTTGCTTTCTGTTTTACGGTTTTACCGTCCTTTTCTCATTTCTTGTCGTTTTTCTTTTTCAGTCGTTTCTAGGGTACCGCCATTTTCTATTTTGCCGTCTCTTTCTCAATTAATATTGTTTTTAATTTTCCATCATCTCTAGGTTTCTATCTTTTCTGATCGATAGCCGTTCTTTCATTCATTATCGTTTTTTGTTTGCCATAATTTATAGGTTGCTTTCGTTTTTATCTATTACCGTCGTTTTTTTTCATTTTTTGTCGTTTTCCCTTTGCCGTCAGTTTTAGGTTGCTGTCGTTTTTTGCTTTAATGTTGTTTTCTCTTTGCCGTTTTATCTAGGTCGATGTTTTTTTTCTTATTTAGCGTCGTCTTTGATTTGCCTTCACTTCAAGGTTTCTTGTCGTTTTCTATTTTACCGTCGTTTTTCAGTTATTGTCATTTTTTGCTATTTTTACAATCGTTTTCTGAGTTTTTTTATATCGGGTTAATTTTCCCTGTCCTTTTGTGGTTTTTCTGTTTCTCTTTCACTTTTATTATTGAGTTAGTTACCATTGTTGCTCAGTGGTTTGAAATAACATATATTAAAACTAAATTTAAAATAATAGAAATATTTCTAGAGTATTATTTTTAACCAGTTACAACAATAAATTATATTTTTAGGAAGATAATTGAAATATACTTAAAATAGTACTGGTTATTAATTTCTAGGTTTACATTTGCTATGTAAGTGCTCACTTAAAGGTCATTTAAAAGGTAAAAGAAAAACCTTGTAATTCCAAAGTTTATTATTTATACCTTTTAATGTTGTTTTATTTTTATTTTTATTTCTTGCTGTCGTCCTTTGTTTGATGCCATACTCTTTATATCTTCCTGTCGTTTTGGGTTTATATTGTCCTCTCTCTTTTTATTGTCGCTTTTCATTTACCATATTTTGTTATTTGAAGTCCTTTTTTTTCTTTTTTTTTCTCTCTATGTTTGAGCCGTTCTCATCTGAGTTTATTTTTTCATGTTGTTAAGGTTTATCTTATTGTTTTTCATTTATGTCACTTTTCGTTTATCGTTTCTCATTTTGCTGCCGTTTCCAATTTTAGCATCGATTTCTCATTTGTAGTCGTTAGTTCTTTGCCGTCGTTTCTACGTTGCTTTCATTTTCTATTTTACCGTCGTTTTCTCATTTATTGTCGTTTTCGATTTGCTGTCGTTTATAGGTTGCTGTTGTTTTGTGTTTTAAGTCCTTTTCTCATTTATTGTCGTTTTTAATCTGCCGTCGTTTCTAGTTTGCTGTAGTTTTATGTTTTAAGTCCTTTCTTCATTTATTGTCGTTTTTAATTTACCGTCGTTTCTAAGTTGCTGTCGTTTTCTGTTTTACAGTCTTCTCATTTATTGTCGTTTTCATTATTTCGTAGTTTCTTGGTTGCTGGCGTTTTATATTTACTGTCGTTATATCATGTAATGTTGTTTTTCCTTTTTCATCAATTCTAGGTTGCTGTTGTTTTCTCTTTTACCGTCGTTTTTTCATTTATGTTGTAGGTTTTAAATTTATGTTGTTTTCTTTAATCGCTTGCCTTAGTTTCTAGGTTCCGGTTGTTTTCTTTTTACCGTCGTTTTTATATAATGTCGTTTTTAAATTGCTGTTGTCTTGTTTTTTTTTATTTTACCATCATTTTCTGAGTTTTCTCATATGGGTTATTTTTCCCCTGTCTTTTTGTGGTTTTGCTGTTTTCCTTTATTGTCGTTTCTGAGTTGCTCTTGTTTTATCGTCGTTTTTAATATACGGTCGTTTCTTATTTCCTATTACCATCATCGTTTTTCTCATCTGACCGTATCTTCCCGTCGTTTTGGGTTATATTGTCGCTTATCTTTTATTGTCATCTCCCATTTAACGTTGTTCACTATCATTGCCATTTTCACTTTTCTTTAGTTTATCTTTTGTTGTCGTTTTTCATTTTACCGTTGTTTTATCATTTTATTTCAATTATCATATCATTTTGTTTTGACTCTTCCTCGCCCTCGTTCTTTTTTTCTCTTTTTTTTTTTTTCTTGTCCTTTTTTTTTCCCCCCAATTTGAATTATGATCACCGATTATACTCTCGGTTTTGTGGGTCCTAATTTTTCAAATAAATTTTTCCTTTGCTCATGTTGATTAATTAAACTAAAAAACAATTCTCGGCTCCGTGGATCTAAAAATGAACTACAGAAATTAGAAAGTACTGAGATAAATAGACAGTACACACACACACACACACACATATATATATATATATATATATATATATAAATGGAGTTGGGTGGTGACTCACTGTTGCAATGTATTATTTGTTTCTTATTGACTACAAAAAAATAAAAATAATTTCGGTTTTTTTTTGTTTCCGAAAATTAGTTTAAAGATGAATTTTGTATATTTTTTGTTGTGATTTTTATCTTACGCGACTCAACTTTGTTTCATTTATCCATTTTTTCTTTCTGTTTGTTCCTTTAGACTGAAGTTTCTTTTGATTTTGTCATTTCCCCCTATCGTTGAATTTTACGTTTCATCATTTAGTCCCTTAGGTGTCTTTTCTTTTTTTTTTTTTCAATAAAAAAATCCTAATGTCGCTTTACCAGTGTGGGGTAAGAAGTTTTTGTTTTTGTTTTTTTTTTTAAGGAAGGCAACTTTGAAATACTTTACGATAAAATTTTCATATATTTAAAATAACATATATTAAAACTAAATTTAAAAGGAAATTTTAAGAAAATATCTACGGTTTACAAAATTATTTTAAAAAATAGTCACAGTTTCATAAATTTTGAAAACTAGCCATGTCAGAAATTATTTACAAAATTTTTGCCTAATGTCATAAATTTCTAACAGTATTTTTATGTGTATTTTTGTTATTGTCAGAAATTTCTTACAGTTTTATGGCTAATTTTTAAATGTTTTAAACTGTGGCTATTTTTTAAAAATACACAGTCCAAAATAGTTATTTACCTAACTGACCCAATTTAAAATAATAGAGATATTTCTAGAGTATTATTTTTTAAGCAGATACAACAACAAATTATATTTTTAGGAAGATATAATTGAAATATACTTTTAAATAAAACATTTACCATCTTTTGCTATTTGAAGTCTTTTATTATTGGGCCTATTAGCAAAATGACATGTTAAAATAACATTTTTAAGAAAATGACCTAACTATCTAAAAATTAAGTTATAGCCCCAATCCTATGTGGACTGTCCAAACTACCCTTATTCGCTCAAATTTTGTTACAATCTGTAACAAATATTGTTACAGATTATATGTTACGACATGTAACAAATATTGATACAAATCGTAATAAACAAATGCGTGATAAAAATGAGATATTTCACTCAACATTTGTTACTTATTGTAACAAATATTGTTACTGATTGTAACAATATTTGTTACAACAAGTAACAACTATTGATATAAATCGTAACAGACAAATGTAGATATTTTGTTATAAATATGTATCAAAAGTTGTTACCTATTGTAACAAAAGATGTTACAGTCTGTAACAATATTTGTTACAGATTGTAACAAACTTTGGACGAATATGGGTATTTTAGGCAGTCTGGATATATGTGAATGAACGTAGAGGCAAATAACTTAATTATGACAAACTCAGGTAAATTCTTTAAAACTAAAACTAAAAACAGGTCATTTTGTTAAAAATCTCTTTATTATTATTATTATTATTATTATTATTATTATTATTATAGCCGTTTTTCTTATCTTATTGTTTTTCATTTATTGTCACTTTTAATTTATTGGTTCTTATTTTGCTGTCGTCTCCAAACTTACCATATCATTTATTGTTTTTTCTTTGCCGTCGTTTCTAGGTTGCTTTCATTTTCTATTTTACCGTCGTTTTCTCATCTATTGTCGTTTTCGATTTTCCGTCGTTTCTAGGTAGCTGTTGTTTTCTGTTTTGAGTCCTTTTCTCATTTATTGTCGTTTTCCTTCTGCCATCGTTTTTAGTTTGCTGTAGTTTTCTGTTTTAAGTCATTTTCTCATTTATTTGTCGTTTCCAATCTGCCGTCGTTTCTAGTTTGCTGTAGTTTTTGTTTCAAGTCCTTTTCTCATTTATTGTCGTTTCCAATCTGCCGTCGTTTCTAGTTTGCTGTAATTTTTGTTTCATCTTTTCGTTTTTCATGTTGATTGAATCGAATTCAGAAACAATTCTCAGCTCCATGGATCCAAAAATGAATTTTAGAAAGTAATGAGATGAATAGACAGTAAATGTTTGCCTCTTTTTCCATAGTTATATTACATTGCTGCTTTGAGGTTTTATATATTTTCTTGACCTCAGAAAAAAAAAAATTTTTGTTTATTCTTGATATGCGTCTTCGCGAAATATTTTTCTCTTCCAATACACTAACAATTTACAACTTCTCAATCGGAATTACTTTTACATTCAGCACATTTATTTTACTTTCTAAAATAAGCAGTGGCAAACGACAGAAAATAGAAGAAAATGTTTAAATATTTCAAGGTTTTACTTTTATGTATAAAATCCCACTTGAGGGCTAATTAATCTAGAAATTCTCCTTGTGAAATTCAAATCTGGTCTCTGAATCTGAGCTAAATTCTTGGCATAAAGTCTTCAGTGTCTTCACCACTACAGGCGTTCCACAGTAGAAAACCCCTGCAAGAACAGAGTTTGGACTATCTTATTGCATGTTTTTTCAACTAATATATCCTTATATACATGAGTTCACTTGAGCTATATGAGCTTCACCTATTTCAGAACCTTGATGAGTACGTGCTATCTGGGAAAACACTCTTTGCCAATCGGGCCTCGCGAAATGTGTTCTTATCTGTTTCGATTCGCATGTCAGAAAAAAGACTTAATTCATAATGATTCGAGGTTTTCGATGGAAATCTGTGTGTAACATACCCGGCTTTCGGAGACTATATCGAGCCCATCCTTTTCGCGTTGTAGTTTTTGGATCATTGCAATAAGTGCAGACCTTACATCTCCTTCTTCATGTACACTGGTCAAGTGGTTGTGCATTTCTATTATATGCTGCAAAATATTGATATGTATTGTTAGTTCAGTTCAAGACAGACGTAGCTCAGGCAAAAGAGTCTCAGGAGCGTTTTCGAGCTGCTTACATCGCGGTCGTACTCTGCGATGTCATCCATGACTCCTTTGAACCATTCGAACGATTCTTGTTCGCCTGTCACCCAGTAAAAGTATGCTCTTTTCGGACCCCTTTTGTGCTCTTTTGTCCCCTGCAAAATAAGTTGCATTTTTCGTGTGAAAACCGAAAAGTACTATTGACGATTGACACATTTGCAACACTAGGCGTGTCTTATTGATTTCTCTCGACTCACACATTCAAGGTCATTCGCCTTCATGTTGTTCAAAAGATCTTTCATAATGCTGATGAACGGAGTCGCGCCGATGCCTAGACCGATGAGCAAGAGGATGTCATAGTTGTTGAAATCCTGAGATGGAGCTCCATATGGTCCCTTGACGAGGATTTTCGGGTACCTGCCGATAGAAATAGAAGATATTCGATAAGATGTTAAAGAGCGAAAGCTGTGGACTATGTAATCTCAAGAACTCTGCTCACCCTGCTTGTTTTTGCTCGTAGTCAGAGAAGGCTTTGGTCTCCATTCGAACAAGGTTTCCTTGCTTTTTTTGTTTGTTTTCGGGGAGACATACCTGCAAATATGGACATAGTGTCAATGTCTCAATGGTACGAAATTGGACTATGTTTGTCTTGATTAGGCAGATAAAAATATGTTGTGAGAAATCACTTGTTCAAATTTCTTTCTAAGCTCTTTAGTCCAGTCTCCTGCGGCTTTTATGTGGACACTCAAGTAGTCGTCTCCGGGCGCGGAAGTGATGGAGAAGGGATGCCTGAAGCACATAACAACCCTTAGTATTCGAGGTTTATATCAGTACCGTTTGATCAAATTTCGAACCATGGTTCTTACCATTCATAGCTAGATATATCAGGGCACTTGACAAAAAGGTACATTCCACTTTTGTACTCAAAACCTGGAGGTTTGCTCATGTACAATGCTAGAACATTTCCTGTGTATACAACAGCCTGCATTGTTCAAGGAAATATGATGAGTTCGATTCTATTTCCCAAGTTATTTAAACCCAAAATATACATATATATATATATATATGCTTTTTTGCTAACCTTTTTGACACTGACAGGGTCATCGCTCTCGTTGAAGTGCGAATAAGTCCTTTCAGCTACGTAGATCAAGATCGGTACCAGTATATACATCCAAGTCTTCACAGAAAAATAGTAAAAATTTGAGATGAATAAAATTAGACTTCTTTCATAAGCTCTTGTATTAAATTTTTATCTGACCCAACACTCGCAATCGTAACGTAACATACCGTCTTCTTGTTCCAATCTTTGATGAGAAACACAAAGTAGCCATGCACGACGAGGAGGACGTAGACCACGGCCAGCAAATGATGCGCGTACCAGAACGTATTAAACCCGGCTAGGTGGCGAAACGGCCACGGCAGCTTGACGGCGCTTTTCCTAAACGACTGCAGCGCCAGAGTGAAGACAAACGCCATAAGCGCGACCATCACAATCCCAGTCACGCCCGCAACGCTCCCCAACAAGTCAGGGTAATCCGGCTGCTTGTAGTCGAAGTAGGACCCGAGGATCCTCATGAACTTCTCCTTCGGGCACGACACCAGCCTCGGAAAGTCGCACGTCACGTGCATCATGACGTGCACAATCACCCCGGCCACCACTCCTGAGGCCACTAGTTTGTGGAAGCTGATGTTGTCGTCGAAAGGGACAAAGTTGCTGAGAAAAGACGAGCGGAGCTTGGTGAGAGTTCTCCGGCACATGGGGAGGAGGATGAGGGCCATGTTGAACTTGAGCGTCTCCGCGGCGCCTTTGGCGAAGCAGAGGCATTGACCCATGATTTGGTAAGCGCCTCTGTTCTTGTATTGGAAGTATTTCCAGAGAAAGAGGCCTAAGTTAATGGCTAGCCACAGAGCGATGATCCATATTTTCTTCCAGTTTTCATGGATGAATCCTTGGGTTTTGTGGAGACATTTTTTGAGAGGTGTCTGTGTATTCGTTGAGAGCTGTCTGGATTTTTCTTCGGAGTCCACTATACCCTTTAGTAAAGTCCCTAGCTGCCACATCTGTTAGAACAAAGATATGTGTACGCTTAAGGTAGGTTTTTAGAGAGAGCATGGTACACGACCAGTAAAATTGACGAGAAAATTAGCCACAATGATGAGATAATAATTCATTTAGTTATAGAATATACCTGCACTTTATCCAACCGTTTTAATTGACACAACATTCTGCATAATTTTTTTATGCTAAAAAATTTCTAATCATTTAGCATTTCACTTTTAAAAAGTGAAGATGAAAGATTATTAAAAAGGGAAATTGTAATATATAATACACACTTTTATAGGCTTTTAAAAATGGAACTTTTGAGATGGATTTTTTTTTTCAGTGAGAAACAGTTCTGGATCATCATATTCACATTTTCGATGGTCTCACATTTAAAAAAGGTGAATATGACGATCCCGAATTATTTCTTATAAAAAAAAATCACTAAAAAATTTCTCATTAAAAAATAGCACGTGTTTTAGAATAATACTTATTAGAAATTTTATAACAAAAAAATATTGCTATATTTGTTAGAAAATTTTTAAAATATTTTAAATATTGACATATTTATTTAAAGAATGTTAATAATTTTCTAACAAATATGTCAATATTTTTTTCATATGATTTCTGATAAGTGTTATCTTTTGAATATTTTGAAACAAGAGCTCGTTTAAAAAAAAAAAAAACTCATTTAAATTTGGCTATTTTTCGCAATTCACCTGATTAAAAATGATTTTTTTTTCCTTTTCATATTTAACAGGAAAATACCCAAACTTTACGTAACAATAAAATAAAGGTGAAGTACGAAAATAACCAAATTTACAAAAAAATAAAAATAAAAACCAAAATTTTTGAAGTAATTGAGTAATTAGTCAATTCGTTAATTACTTGCACATGCTTTTGGTAACTAAGTTAATTACCACCAGCTATCACTGTGTAAGTAATTGAATCACTTGGGTACTTTATTATATTTTTTAAAATATTAGGTAATAATTTAAATTAGGTGTTAAAAAATGTGTATTCACTATAATTTATTTTTAATAAATACTCAAAATTTTTAAATGATTGAGTAAGTAGCTAATTCATTAATTATTTGTACATGTTTTTATCACTAAGTCAATTAACACCAATTATCACTATGTAAATAATTAAATCAATTAGGTATTTTGTTATATTTTTCAAAAAAATTGGGTATCTATTTAAATTAAATGTTAAAATTTGGTATTTATTATAATTTCTCTTAAGAGATAATCCGAGCACCAATTCACCTTTATGTAACCAAGATGCTCGGGATCAAGCTTCTCCATGATCAGAGCTGCATATGACTCAGCTTGCTTTCCAAGATTGGTCAACTTGTTCGCCGAGGCACTCAGGACAATAACCTTATTATTATTATTAACAAGAAAGTTTCAGATAAATAAGGTTTATTCAAAATTATAATTAAGATTATAACAAGTTTATGTTTCTAATTGAACGTCACACTCACCTTCTTTACCTCTTCCTCTGAGAGTTGCCCATCTCCATTCTTGTCACACCTAACAAACAAAAATCAACATATAAATTCACTTCTTCTCTATGTCAACCCAAAAAAAAAAAAAAACACACCATTAATTATTAATAACCAAGAAGAAGAAAACAAAGATCAGCTCTCAGTTTCCTCACATGTCAAAGAATATCTGAAGCCGGGATTCGAGGTCTTCATTGGTCATGTCCTTCCAAAACAATTTCAACTCATCCACCGTAATCCCTTTATCGCCCGATAAGTTCCGGCGCCTCGCCAAAGCATCAAATAACTCTCCGGCAAATTCCTTGGACTCTTTTCCCATTCCTACAAAACAAACAAACACACACACACATAGTTTCTAATTATGACATGACAAAAAAAAAAGTGATACAAAAAATGAGCATGATTTTCTAACCAATGCAGTCTCCGAACTTGTCCTTGTAGAGTTTGTCATTAATTGCATGGTCATTGAAGCGCTTCTCAAATGATTCCCAAGAATCAGCTTCTTTTCCAGCAAGAAAATGTAGGCTCTTGAGGCCTCTGGATTTGGATGGTTTTGATGTCATTTTTTTTTTTTTTTTTGCCTTCCAAGCAATACTGTTATACACTCACTCAATTATGTATATCTTTATTTTCAATGCTTAAACTTTGGGATAATTGCGCAGCCTAGGTGCACCTTTTTTTTAATGCCAGCTTTGGTACCATCAAATCACCTTTTATAGCATTATTGATATTATTGTTAGTCTTTGTTAATCTTTTTTTTAGTCCACTCGGTCTGTCGTCTTTATTTTTTATTTTTTATTTTTTTGTTCCTCTAATTATATTTTGACGTCTAAATTAAAGAGACGATTTGGGTTTAAGTGAATCAATAATATACTCTTACCAGTTTACCCATTTTATCCATTTAATTTTATTCTTTTTTTTTTAATAATCTTACAATCCATCACATTACATCTCATTTTTTTTTTTCAACTTTCCAAATCCATATACAATATCTTTAAATACCAGCTATTTATACTATCTTAAAATTCGCAAAGTCAAATTATTTTATATCATTTTTTCAAATCATTTTCAAACCATTCCAAACTATCTTTAAAACTATTTTTTTTCCATTCTATTTGCTCAAAATAAGCTATCCAAACAAGTGGTTAGTAAGTGGTGAAACAATATGGGACTAGAGTAGGGGCAATCCCCTACTCAGATTTTTGAAAATTAAATTTGGAAAAATTCTAAAATAATTTCCGTATTTTATCAAAAATCTAATTTCATCCTTATATTTTTTGTAATTACAAAATAATCATTCTGTTACTCAAATCAACTTTTTTTT
This sequence comes from Boehmeria nivea var. tenacissima, assembly GCA_018132145.1. Taxonomy (NCBI): domain Eukaryota; kingdom Viridiplantae; phylum Streptophyta; class Magnoliopsida; order Rosales; family Urticaceae; genus Boehmeria; species Boehmeria nivea. Next base: position 18,013,356 of record CM030874.1, on the reverse strand, counting down.
TTTTTTTTTGCTGAGAGATCTAAAAATATCTTTGAACTCTATTTGATCGACATTTAATATATGAAAGGATAATATTACCCTTTATTAAAATTACTTTTTTCATTAGATATTTTCTTATTTTTTATTTTTATTAAAAAAAATATATTTATTATTCTCTCTCTTCTCTGATCTCTCGCTCTCTCCAAAACCAACCCACGAAGAATGCCAACCCCATTCCCTGCTCCGGCCCACCACCACGTCGTCGTTTTCCCTCCCCCTCCCCCTGACCCGCTACCCCAGTCGCCTCCTCGCCGCCGACCGCCGTTGCGCCCCTTCGGCTAGAGCTACGCGTACTCGAAGCCCATCCTGGCCCGGATTTAAAAAATATATATATATTTTCCGTTATATTTTTTGTTATGCACAAATAGCCATTGAAATTTCTTTACTGAGTTTTCGAATATGTTTGCAGCGTTTGGAATTTTTTGGCTTTGCAGGTTTGCTGTTTGGTGAATCCGGTAGGTTGGGAGAGAGGAAAAATCCATGTTTGCGGATTTGAAAAAAATAAAAGGAAAAAAAATATTGTTGTCTATTTTTTTGTTTATTCGAAGGGTATAGTCATTTTAAAAAAAAATTGAGTGTCACTCAACGCAATACTTTTATATAATTTTAAAAAACTGAAAGTTCATTTTATAATTATCAAAAACATAAAGATGAAACTAAATTTTTGATAAAATATAAGGACTATTTTAAAAGTTTTTCTTTTAAATTTTGTACTAATTATTATTTTTTTTTTCAAATTATGAGTTGTCCCCATAGAATATTAAAATTTTAAAATATTAAAAAATATATATTTATATCATAAAATTTTAAATTATTATGAGTTTGCCCCTATAAAAGTTAAAATTTCTAAATTTGACACATAATGAATAAATATAAACATAGCCCTACTTATTAAAAATTTATTGTATCCACGACTACCCATTATCAATAATAATAGACGGTGGCCTTCTTTTTATTTTTAATTGAATAGGCGAAGAACTTAAGTCTATACAATAATATGGAGAAAAAAAATGAATGATTAATCAATTAGGGAATATGCTTAGATAGTTTATTTGAAAAGCCTGTCTGGCTTAAATCACGTGTATCATCATCATATAGAAAAATCATAATTCATACACGACAACATATTTGATTTATATTGAAAACATATTTGAGATATATGCCAGATAATTGTAGTGAATTACAATCTCATCTAGACATCTAGCTTAAAAAAAAATAAAAAGTTAAAAGTGAACGTATGGCCACGTAGTTGTTTAGAGTTTGTTTAATTTGTTGTTGTTGTTGGTTTTTTTTTTTTTTTTTTTGATAAAATTGTTTTATTTGTTGTTGTTTCTTGCTTTTTACTTTTTAGGTATAGCTATTGAAAGCTTGGGTTAATCGTTCATAGATAAATAGAAAGTAGTTGTTGTGGGGTGATGATTATTATATATTGGTGATTATGATATCATGATGTTCATTGACTATTTCAATTTGCAGAAAAATTGTGCCCGATTAAAGTTTTTTATATATATTTTTAAATTTTTTTCACACGTTTACACATGGCAAAATACTGAACGTCTACTTGTTTTTTTTTTTTTTTGTTTGTTTGTTTTAAAAAGAGGGTTTACCTACCATACCCATGTTGATCATGTATTGTTTTAAGCATACTAAAGTTTTTAACTATTTTTTTAATGCCAATTGCTAAGTTTCTAACTAATTTTTTAATGCCAATTGACGTGGATTGGTAGTAAAAAATGTATTGAAGTAATTAATGTCTAGAGGTCATTCTACTAGGTAGTTCTCTCATTTTTATTTGATGTGATTTTTGTTCATGTTCTGCAACAATTCTTCCAATTTCTTTTCCTAGAACTCTCATTTTCAAAGCTATATTCTTATCCACCTTTATTTAAGAAAAGGAAAAAAAAAAAGTTACAAGGATAATAAAAGTGGCTTTTCATAAAGCTCTTTCAACTCGAACTTTCAAGGTTGCTTTTTGATCGTAAAAATCTTCAAATGATGACGTTAGCTCTTGAAAATTTGGATCAATTAGAGACTATCAAAAAAATAACAACCAATAGAAATTAGTGACCATCATAATGTATTTTTCACGTGGAATGTTTGATAATATTATTGAGGGCCAACCTTTCTTCACAGAATATTGTTTTATTATAACCTATCCAATTATAGTGATTAAACTAATTACAAGTAGTTAGTAATAATTGCGTCAGGTTAATTGACATCACTAAGCAATTAGAAAACTTTTAAATTGTGATCCTTATTATATTATTAAAAAATATATATATCCATAGAATCAAGCACGGATCTAGAACTCTACTTTAGTGGCGATACTAAATTATATGATTATTATAAATAAATTGAAAGAAAAATTAAATCAAATTTATAAATTATATTGGGTTAAATTGAAATTTATTACAAAAAATTATAGGCAAAACTATAAATATAGAAAGTTAAATGGGGCACAAGAAGAATTTATCTGAAAATTTTCTCTAGTTATAGGGGCATTACGTAAATTAGATTAATTTAGAGGGGATTATGAAGGATTTTTTTTTGAAAATTTTCTTATATTGTAAGGCTGAAACATAAATTTTTAAAAAATTAGGGGGAGGGGGGGGCTCCGTGCTTGCATAGAATGTTCCAGTTATTATTCTTGTTCGTTGGTCTACTCCTCCTTCAGGGTGGATTAAAGTTAACAAAGATAGTGCGGCCTGCGGTGCTTTTGGTCTTTCGGGATGTGGCGATATTTTCAGGAATTATTGGAGTTTCGTTAAGGTTGCTTTTCTTTCATAGCCGGTAATAGTTTTGCTTAATTTGAAACATAATTACTCGCTTTTATTGAAAAAATTGCATAATTTAATTGGATAAAACTCTGGATAGAGGTGTACTCCATCTATGTGTTGTGGCCGTTTAAGAAAGCTTCAGTCCTATGAAATATTTGCAGCAGATGGCTGCACACTCTCTAAACTTCTGAAAATCTTAATGTCACGTCATCTTGCATATTTATCGAGAAGGAAACTCTATCGCTGATAAATTAACCTCCTTGGTTTCCACAACAATTTGAATGATTGGTAGTTTTCAGTTCCTCTTTTCATTCATGCTCATTTAGTCAGAGACATATCAGATATTCTATTCTATCACTTTTCAAAATTGTTGCTGAAGATTTGTTTCTCTTATGCTTTCAAGATTCAGACGCTCTTTTTCTATTCTCAAGTTTTCTTATGAGTTTTTTTAAGAAGGTTTTTACTGAGAATCCAACCACTTGGCTCTCTTACAATAATAAAGAACTGGCTCATTTATTTGATTGGTGAATGATTTTTTTTTTCTTTTCAGTTATTTGTAGTTTTTGTTTTGTATTCCTTTTGAGGAATTGTTTTTGGATTTTTTTTTTAAGAAAAATTATTTAATAAGAGTCAAGTGTCGTTTTAGTGGAGTTTTTAAGAAATGTAACTTAATTGAATTTCAGGCGCGTACTAATCCTTTTAAGATGCGTTCCTATAAATTTCTAGCCATTAAAAAAAAATCCATGGTCGTTCTGATCCGTTATTTTATACATTTCCTATCATTGTTGCTCAGCCATCACTGGCTAGCTGAGATATTTGGCAATATTCGTATATATCTTGAGATCCATCCAGCCTATATTGCTGTGTTAAATTGTTCCTTCAAGCTATGAGAACACATGTGCTTCAAAATGTTGCCCAATGTGAACGAAAACATTATATATTATATATAATATATATGGTGTGTGTGTGTTTGTCTTGTTTACGTTATTAATATTATATAAAAATTATCTCATCTTCTCTCGCAGTCTCGCTAACTAGTTTACGCATTTTTTAAAAAATAAAAATTGTTAGTCGTGTACACACACATTTTAAAATCCTCAATATGAACTAAAGGAAATAGTAAAAATTAGCAAGTCAAGTGCAAAATTTATTCCTTTTAATTATTCTTAACAACATCACTTTCTTTTGTTGTGGTTTGTGATCTCTACCTAGTGCTAAGGTACTATTCAATTCAAGTTTCTTATTAGTTGATGTTTCCACTTTCCAAACTTTTCCCTTGTCGATAACATTCTATTTAAATATTAGTAGCTTGCTCTACCAACCATCTTTTTCCTTTCACGTGGAAGAAGACGCAAGCAAGGAGAAAAATCAGATAAGAATGCAAATAATTAATTTTAGGGAGAATTTCAAAATAAAATCATTTTTTATGCCACTTAATAATCTATACCCCATGTGGTGTGCTCCCTTCACTTTCATTTTATGTTTGTAGTGTAAATTTTGGGGTATAAATTAAAAGTGCAACACACATAGAGTATAAATTATCATTGTGTCAAAAAATTTTATCCAACTAATTATTAACTGCATTATTATCTTTGACTTATTTATCCTTGAAATGATAAAAAAAAAATGAATTGATGGCTTCACATGTTATAATTTGTATGTTTCCACCCTTTTTCTAACAACTTTCAAAATCAATCACGTCATAAAAATAGTAAGTGCTATAAACGATCAAGTGAAAGAGAAATATTTTCTTCAATTTAATCAACATTGGTATGGTATAGCCATATTATGTATGCCATGAGTGATTCAGATATTTTACTTTTCCACGTTAATATAAATGTTATCTTTTTTTTTTTTTTTGAATACATATAAATGTTATCGTGATGTATGTACATCAGTATAGTATTTGTTATCTCCTCTAAGATTTAGTAACAAAAAGCAACTATCTCGTTTGTAATATTGAATCAGTGAGATTCAGATTTCAATTTATTTTGTATATAGTGAGATTTAACCTTCACTTTATTTGTATCTTGACATTCATTTTCATAAAGTGATAAATGATGGTTGTTCTTAACAAAAAACAATCTATTTTTAGTAAATAATTTATCAAATTCAGTCCACCTAAAAAGATAATTTCAACACAAATAATATTAGGATCTCAATTTTTTTAACGTCAACACACGTAACATATGTGATTTTTCTTTATATAATTACTCAGAAGGTAAAAAAAAATTTAATAAATACGTACAAAATTAGTTTCTAATCATGTACTAACAACCCACATAATACATAACACATATTGTTGTTCAAAATTTGGGATAAAAGAGTTGGAATTTTTAACATAATTCTTTCGGCACCCAAATCTCCACAATTACCAGTACCTACGAATCCAAATATTATAGAAAAAAAAAAGGAAAAAAAGAAGAAGAAAGATTCATGGATAATATGGCTGCAAAAAGGACGTCCTAGGGTACATTTTGCCCCAAGTCCAAAAAATTAATATGCCTAATGCCCTTAAGATTAACTACACATTTGGTCGGACACTTTATGCTAAAAGGTCCTCAAAATTCACCTGTCTCAACTGAATTATTGAGAATCTCTCTCTCTCTCTCTCTCTCTCTCTCTCCCTCTCTCTCTCTCTCTCTCTCTCTCTCTCTCTCTCTCTCTCTCTCTCTCTCTCTCTCTCTCTCTCAATTATTATATCTTTTAGCAGACGCTATATCCAGCAAAAACGTCCTTCAATTATATGTTATCCCCCAAAAGAATCTCTGATAATCATTGTTTATAGGAAGACTCCAACGTATATAACGGAGAATAATAGTTTTTTTTTTTAAGCGAGAATAATTGTTGTCATTTTCTGAAAAAATGAATAAAAAAAGTATTTTGGTATTTTGTAACAAAAATGCAAAATCACGTTCGTTTACATCTAAAATAAACCAATATATGTCGTTATTTCTCTGTGTTTTCTATAATATATAATTCTACAACGTTTTCCCTCGTCGTGGAAGGAATGTTTGTGCCGTTGCCTATTTCATTATTGTTCTTTCTCCTCAGTCCCCACTGTTGAATAAGGATTGGGTCATTTCCCATTGGGAAATTATAAGACATGGCCATTTCACTGTCACTTGTGGGGTTTTGTCGTTTAATATTTATCGTCGTTTTTCCTCACTGTTGTTTATAAATCTGTCGTTTCCCATTTCATTGTCCTCACTTATTTTTGAAAAAATTCTAAAATAGTCTTTGTATTTTATCTAAAATTCAATTTTATCAATGTGTTTTTTGATAATTTTAAAATCACCCTTCCTTCAACTTAATTTTGATAAAAAACAGTAAGTGAAAAGACTTAATTACCTTTTAATAAAATAGTAAATTACATTTGATTTAAATTTTGTTTTTTTTTTTGTTTCCTTAAAATTAATAAGTCTCTCTCTCTTTGGCACCCTCCGCGAAGCCCGCCCCCTCCACGAACCCCTTCGCAAACCTCTCCGCCCCTATGCCGCCCCCCGCTGCCCCTCCATGACGGTGACGGCAAGTCATTTGAGAGGTTTGAGTTGACTTCGAGGTAGTTGATGAACTCGAGGGCTGGATGTACTAATTGAGATTTGTTTTCTTGACGGCAAGTCCTTGTATTGTTTTTATTTTTTGAATGTCGTCACTAAACTGAGATTTGTTTGGGATTGAAGAAGACTAATTGATATGAATTGTTTATTTATTGCTAATGAATTGAGATTTTTTTCTTTGTCTAAGAATGTAAATCTGGCTTTTTTTATTTTTATTTTTGTATTTTTATTTTATTCAAAGGGTAATTTGATAATTTTTTTTAAAAAATTGAGCATAGCAAAGGATAATTTTAGACAGATTTGAAAAATTGAAGGATAATTTTGGAATTATAAAAAACACAAATTTTGAGTAGAATACAGGGTCTGTTTTAAAATTTTCTCTTTATTTTTTATGGTGAGTAGGGAAATACACATAAATTATAAAATAATAGAAGTAATTACCCATAGTTTCTAAGTAATTGAGTAATTATCCAATTTATTAATTACTTGCACATATTTTCGGTAATTAAGTTAGTTACCACCAATCATCACTTTGTAAGAAATTACATCATTTGGGTATTTGGTTGTATTTTTTAAACATTGGGTCTTTACTTGAATTAAGTTTAAAAATTGGGCATTATAATATCTCTATTTTTTAATGTTTATGTCGCTTCTCCCTTATTATTGTACAAGGATAGAGTCCTTTCCAACTTCTTTTTCATTTCGCCCTTTTTTTTATTGTTTTTTTTTTCTGTTTATCGTTTCTTCTTGATGTTGTTATACGAGATCCGTCGTTTCATATTTCATCGTCGTTTTATATTGTTGCAAGTAATTTAATGTCGCTTCGGTCATGTTCTCTTGCATCTCTAATTCTTTTGACCTTTTCAAACAGGTTCTTATGGAAATTACTCTAAGGGGATTTTGAGGAATACCCTATTTTTGATATAATAATAATTTATATCCTGTGTGTGTTTCATTTTTAATTTATACCTCAAAATTTATACTACAAACATAAAGAGAAAATGAAAGAAACACACTATATGAAGTATAGATTATTAAGTTGACTTTATTTTGAAATTCTCCCTTACTACTTCTAACGTGCATTCAAGTGTTAAAAAAAAAAGGGTCATAACTATTGTAAAAGAAAGGAAAAAAGTATGTAGATGTCACAGTTGAAGCAAATCATAGTTTCCGTGACTCAATTAATTACCGCGAAAAGCATATTTAAAGTTTGGCCTCAAAATTTGTTTGCACATCTACAAGACTACATATATGTTTCACTTTGTGAATGTACAGTGTTTATATAACAAAAAAGCTGGATTGTTATTAGTTTAAATTTTGAACTTTTTTTTTTTACTACACAAATTTCACTAGTGTGGCATAATAACTAGTCTAGAAATTCTCCTTGTGAAAGTGGAAGCGAGTTGAGGAATTTAAGCTAAATTCTTGGCATAGTTTCTTCAGTGGTTTGGTCAGTGTATTACTTCCACAGTAAAATACTCCTGCAAAAAAAAAAAAAAAAAAAATCCAAAATCAAAAAGTAAAATCAGTAACAACAAGAAGAACAAATCTTGATGTTTTTCACCAGAATAATGTAATATATACCTATCCGAGAAGATACATGAGTACTTGCCATCTGAGAGAACACTTTTCTCCAATTCGGTCTCGCAAAATGCGTTTTTATCTGTTTTGAATTTTCATGTTAGAAGAGATACACTGTGATAAAAAAAACTATTGACTAGTGACTCCTGTACTGGTTTTTGTGCTTAGTGAAATACCCGGCTTTCTGAGACGACATCAACGCCGTTCTTAGCATGTTGTAGCTTTTGGACCATGGCGATAAGCGCAGACCTGGCATCTCCTTCTTCATACACACTAGTCAAGTAGTTGTGCATTTCTATTATGTTCTGCAATGTGTTCAAAAAATGTAACAAGTTAATTAGTTTTGACTAATGTTTTGAGATCAACTAGAGTGTTGTGAGTTAAAGAAACCTACATCGTTGTCGTACTCCGCGATATCGTCCATGACACCTTTGAACCATTCAAATGATCCTTGTTCTCTTGTAACCCAATAAAAGTATGCTCTTTTAGGACCCCTTTTGTTATTTGCCTCTGATGAATGACCTGATGAGCCCTGTACAAGAATTACCCTTTTGTGTTACGAGACACAACGCACAATAAGAGACTACATGTTTTTTTTTCTTTTTCTTTTTTTATGACTCACAGATTCAGAGTCATTAGGTTTGATGTTGTTCAAGAGGTCCTTGATGATGCTGATGAACGGCGTCGCGCCGATTCCCAGGCCGATGAGCAAGAGGATGTCGTACTTCTTGAAATTCTGCGCCGGAGCTCCATATGGTCCCTTGATGAGGATTCTTGGATATCTGCCATTAGAAAGATAAGAGAATTGTGTTGACATGAACCAAAGAGTGAGTGAAATGTTCAAGCACTTAAGGCTTCATGTTATCTAGGATTTCGCTCACCCTGCTTGCGTATATTCGTAGTCCGTGATGGCTTTGGTTTCCATTCGGACGAGGTTTCCTCTCCTGGATTGCGTGTTCTCCGGTTGACATGCCTGCAATATTATTCTCATACTTTTAGTCCATTCAGTGAAGCTACACAAGGACGCACACAAAAGAAGGTAAGGGCTACAAGCATGTGCATCAACCTGTGCAAATCTGTTCTTAAGCTCTGTAGTCCAATCGCCTAAAGTCCTAATGTGGACACTCAAGTAGTCATCTCCCGGCGCAGATGTGATCGAAAACGGATGCCTGAGACCAATAACGCGATGACACAGTATCGAAGTCAAATGTTTGAGTGAGATCAAAGGTATTCAATCATAGGAAGTGGAAGCAAAAAAAAAAAAAAAATCTATGGTTCATACCATTCAAAGCTAGAAATGTCCGGACACTTGACAAAAAGGTACATTCCACTTTTGTACTTAAATCCTGGAGGTTTGCTCATGTATAGTGCTAGAACATTCCCTGTGTATATCACTGCCTGAAATGTTCCAATGAAACATTTGATGATTTTGATTGAAAAAACCTTTTTATCTATGGAATCTTAATGAGGTAAATACTGAAAAAAGCTTGTTCTACTCGCCTTTTTAACATCGACAATGTGATTGCTTTCGTTTATGATTGAATAAGTCCTTTCGGTTGCGTAGAACAAGACCGGTACCATGATGTACATCCATGTCTGCAACAGAAACATGTCACACAAAACTTAATAAGATCTCAAGTCGGTCTATTCTTTGCAATTAGGAAAGTGAAAAGCGACAAGACGTACCGTCTTTTTGGTCCAGTCATTGGTGAGAAACAGAAAGTAGCCGTGTATGACGAGGAGGACGTACACGAGAGCGAGCAGATGATGCGCGTACCAGAACGAATTGAACCCGGCCAAGCTAAGGAAAGGCCACGGCAACTTGATGACGCTTCGCCTAAACGAGTGCAAGGCCAGAGTGAAGGAAAAGGCCATTAGGACAATCATTAGTATCCCGGTCACGCCAGGAATGCTTCTTAGCAAGTCAAGGTAATCCGGCTGCTTGTAGTGGAAGGCGCGGCCGAGGACGGCCATGAACTCGTCCCTCGGGCTAGAGACGATCCGCGGGAAGTCGCAGGTCACGTGCATCACGACGTGGACGAAAGTCGCGGTCGCAACGGCCAGCGCGATCAGCTTGTGGAAGTTGATGTTGTCGTCGAAAGGGACGATGCGGCTGAGAAAAGACGACCTGAGCTTGGTGAGAGTTCTCCTGCAGACGGGGAGGAGGATGAGCGCCATGTTGAACTTGAGGGTCTCGGCGGCGCCTTTGGCCAAGCAGAGGCACCGGCCCATGATCTTGTACGCCGCTCGGTGCTCGTACTGGTAGTACTTCCAGGAGAAGAGGACGACGTTGACTGTGACCCACAGAGTGACCACCCAAATCCTCTTCCAGTTCTCAAGGATGAGCTCTTGAGTTGTGGAGAAGAATCTGCTCAGAGGGGTTCTGTATCTTCTGGGAATCATGGCTTTGGTGAGAGTCTGTGTTTTCTTTGAGAGCTTTGTGGTCTCTTCAGAGCTCACCATTCCCCTTAGAAGAGTCTCTAGCTGCCACATCTGTGAGAGAGCATAAAAATACTCAGCACAAATTTACATCACATTTCAAAGGATCAAATGAAAAGAGACAAGAAAACTTTCACAATATAAACAATTGATCACCTCTATGTAACCAAGATGATCAGGGTCAAGCTCTTCCATGATCAAAGCCGCGTATGACGCCGCTTGATGTTTAAGATTCGCCAACTTGTTCGCCGAGGCACTAAGTATTATAACCTTTTAGAGGCAAAACTTTCAGAATCTTTTTTTCGTTTTTTGTTTTGTTTTTTTCCCCATAAACAACAATGAAGAAGAAGAAGAAGAAGAAGAAGAAGAAGAAGAAAACCAGAAGTAGAGAAAAAGAAAAGTACTTTTAGCTCTCTACGCTCACCTCCTTTACTTCTTCCTCTGAGAGCTTCCCATCTCCATTCTTGTCACACCTAACCAAATGCAACCATAATACGTCTGTAATTCACTCTAAAACAAAATCAATGGAACAGAGAAAAAAACTGTTTCTTACATGTCAAAGAATATCTGCAGGCGAGATTCAATGTCTTGATTAGTCATGTCCTCCCAAAACTTCCTCAATTCCTCCACATTAATCCCGTCCGCCGCGCATATGTTCCTGCGCCGCGCCAGAGCGTCAAACAACTCTCCTGCAAAGTCCTTTGACTCTCCTCCCATTCCTACCACACACACACGCAAATATTTAGCTCACACTTTCCACCAAAAGATGAAAAAAAAAAAATTTCATAAATTCAAATTAACAACTAAAACTTTGCACCTATACATATTAAACAAACAAAAAATAAATCATGGACGAGATCTTTTGTATAAAATGGACAAAATATGGTTACCAATGCAGACACCGAACTTGTCCCTGGAGAGCTTGCCGCCAGCAGCGTGTTGAAGGAAGCGCTTTTCGATGGACTTCCAGGCGTCGGCCTCCTTCCCGGTGACGCTGCGGTCGAGAAACCGCAGGCTCTTGATGCCCTTGTAGGCCCCGGAGGTTGTCCTGCCGATCTTGGGGTTCAACGGCATAACCCCGTTGGTGTTGCCGCTTCTCTTCCTCACGAAGCTGCTGCTCTTGGCCAGCGACAGCAAGCCGCTGCCGCCGCCGCCGCCGCCGCATTTGTGCGAGTGCTCGCTGCTGGGGCTGTTGTCGGCCGTGATCGGGTCGATCTCGATGCGCTCCAGAATCCATTTCGTCGACTCTTCGTGGCCTCCTCTTTCCGGGACGTTGTTCATCACAATGTACGTACGTACGTGAACCAGTGTAAGAGAGAGAGAGAGAGAGAGAGAAATGGATGGTCACACAGGTGTTGGAAGAGAAATGTGATGGCGTGTTTAATGTTTATTGTCTTTGTCTAATAATAGGAAAGATGTGAGAGTCTCAAATGGGATGGTTTTGGGTTAGAGAGATGTTGTAGTAAAATGATTGATTTTTTGTACTATCGTGATCTTTTGCAAGTTTTACTAGTTAAACCAACACGTTGACCATTAGGCACAGCTTAAAGTAATTGCAAATTGGAGATTTGAATTTGAGAAGACCCAATCAAACTCAAAACATACAAAGGATTTGGGAAAAGCTCCCAATTTTTTTTCTTTTGTTTGTTTGTTTGTTTTTATCTGAATTAACTAACGAAGGAAATGACTCGCAAAGGATAGACAAGAAATTATTTTGACTGACTCTCTTGATCTACTACTAATGTTTTAGATTGCAATCCAAACCCAAAAGTTTAGATCCAAATATTTTTTCTATAGTATAAATCTCTGCGAATTTTTAATAAAACTTAATTCAAGTCTGATATTTATAATGTTTGGATTGTAATCTAAATAAAAAAATTCTTAGTTTAAATCATTTTATGACAGTAATTATTCTAAAAATCAAACTTAATCATGGATTTGAATTTGTATACAAATAATAGTTTGCGTTTTGCAACTCAAATTTCAATTTAAAAAAGACATACAAAAATTGTATTTTTCGACTCAAATCTCACTAAAAGAAAAACAAACCCTCATTCCAAACAATGGTTCACAAAAGATAGATAAGAAGTTCTGACTCACAAAAGATAGATAAAAAGTTATTTTGGCTGACTCTCTTGATCTACTACTAAATGAGAGCTAGACTTACTATTTTTGGTGGCTAGTAAAATAAGCTTAATTGGTAACTTTTATCCTGAAATAAATAATTAGTCGTTGACTTAAAGATTGGAGAAGCTCCAGTAGCTTTTTGTCAGAGACAAAAGTTGTGGTGACAACTTTTGGACAATTGTTGATTAATTAGTTGTGTTGCCAAGGTAAAAATTTAAATATTAATTAAAAATATGAGAATAGACCGTCAAAATGACAACCTAGTAGGAAAGTAGATCTTCTATTGAAGTCTGAATGTAGTTACAATTTTTCTCTTCTTGTATGCTTGGGAATTTATTTAATTTATGACCAGATATTTACCTTGTACATGTTTTCTATCTATCTTTGTGTGAAATAAATATAAGGACGTTATGTTTAGATTCCCACTGAAATTGAGGGAAATAAAGGAAAATAATATATTTTCTCTGTTATGATATAGAGCATAAATTAAATTTGTAGTAATGCAATGTATTTTCCTCTATAATATTCTCCGAGTCCATTGCATGTAATGTATGCACGCCAAACTATGCCTATGAAATCATAATGCTTATGAAATATTGTCATATTCTATTCAACCAATCATATTTTCAATATATATATATATATACATGTATATAATTTTGTAATACTTCATGTTTATTGGTGTTTTAACATTTAACGAGGTAAATAATTGATATAGCAAAAATTTAAAATAATTGTTACTTATATAACTCAAACAAACAGATGTCTGAGTTTTAAATTCATAAGGCTAAGGCGGTCGAATTCCTTGTATGAGTGAGTTGTTTGCACGTTTAGGCCATTTGTTTATTAGGGCATCTTTATAAATCTACATGATCATGTGCTTGGTGTTGCTGAGTAATCAAATTCCAAGGAGATTGAAAAGTCCGAGTGCTGGCATATTATATATAATAGTACTTTTTCTGTTATTATGCGATTAATCATGTAGTTATCACTTCTCAAACTGCCGCTTATATAAAATAAGTTATACTCATGGATTCATATATATCACTTTTATTACGTAACAATTTTATTTTTGCCACTTTTAGTAAAGGAATAAAAAACAATACGCATAAATCTACACTTTAAGTAAAGGTTCACGCCCTATGTATGGACTAAATGTTTAGGAAGCGCTTTAAACGATTTGTGTTTTTAAAATAAATATTATTGAGTAAATAATCATTTTGTAAGTGATAAATTAAAAAAATCTACGATTTTATTAAGGGTCAGTTAAGCAATTAGCCATTTTAAAAATAAAGTTTGGAGGATTTAGCTATAGTTTCACGAAATTATGGATTTAGCCATAACATGTAATATTTTTTGTAACATGCAACATATATACGTGTAAAAAATATAACATTAAATATAACATTACATTTAATGTTATATTTTTTACACGTATATATGTTGCATGTTACAAAAAATATTACATGTTATGGCTAAATCCCTAATTTCGTGAAACTATGGCTAAATCCTAAAAAATTACCCAAAAGTTTGGCTAAATGCCTAAAAAATTCTTTTATTTATTGATTAAGAAAATAGTTATTTCTTTAACTGATGCTCATATATTGTAATTTTATCTTGTGTCTTTAATTCTTTATGTACTAATGCTTAATTTTTAAAACGTTGATCATTTCCTTGAAATATGGACAAAAATTGACCAAATACTAAATAATCCCTTAAAATAATTGATATAAATATCTAAAATATAAATATTAGCCGAAATCTCTTTGCTTTCAATTTTCTCCCTCTCTATAATTTTTTAAAATGATTAATTTCTTAACTGACCATATATATATTTATATATTCAAGTTTCAACCTTTGGACTAATATTATCCCTTTTGAGAGGGGCATATTTAAATTTTTTGCCACCTTATAATATTCCTGTATGAAATTTGTACCCATTCAAATAATCAAGTTCAACCAAACGGCTCATATTTTTATTTTCCTTTTTATAAGTAAGACATTGAATTTTGCTATTACGTGCAATTAATTACTAGTTTCCTCGTCAATGGTTGGTAGCCACTAATTATACATTTTGATATAATTATGATATGATCGGATTATGATTGTTTCTTCATTATTTACTGGCAATTGCTTTATGATACTATAGTGAAAATACATGCTTTTGTTTTCAAGAAATTAAATAATATATCATTTAAAAGGCAAAGAACCCAGTTGAAATTTATTAGTCGAACTACTTAGAATACATATCTAAACATGATGTATCAGAGAAGTAGTTTTTATTTGAACTTTTCTTGCGTGGACAAATGTGTATCAATATTGCAAGGTATATTCCCACTTCTTGATCCTTACACATCAATAAGTTCTTGTATGTATATATACAAGTATATTCGGTTCTATATATGTACGTACCTGGAATTTCGTATTTACAAATACAAACTATAAACCATGAAGAAAGCTTTGTAGTTAAAGCATGTATGTATATGTGTGTGTACAGTGTATATATATGGCTATGGCAAGTTATAATATTTCCTTCTCTCAATAGACGGAACAAATTGAAGACCAGGGAACTCTCTCTCTCTCTCTCTCTCTCTCTCTCTCTCTCTCTCTCTCTCTCTCTTTTTTTTTTTCCCAACAGCGAGAGGTCATGCCTTGATCATGTATAAAATATATCTTATAAGAACGCACGTTAGAGAAGATTTTGAACAAACAAATTAATTATTTGGATTTTTTTTTCCTAGTAGTAGATAGCCTTATGAGATCATGAACGTAAAAATTCATTTGATTTGGTTGCCAAGCTGGGGTATAATATATATATGCCAGTTATTCTTCTCATCGTCGATATATCTATATTTTTCTCTTCCTTTTAGAGCTTCTCTTGATGTTGCTTATGTGTTTTTGTTCGGTTTATATGCTTTTAGAGCTTCTTTTAGCCTATGGGAATTTGGTTATGTAACAACACGTTATAACCTCTCACGTGCATGCATGTCTTAAAGTACAATTGAAAGTTTTTATTTTTTACTCTACAAAAATAATAAACAGCGTCGTCGACTGATGACTGTCCATCAAAAATTGTATTCACAACGAGAATTTTTAATTTTGTTCTTAACTGCCTTCAATTTTTTTTTTTCGTTTCTTAAGCAAATTGTAGTTACTGTAATATTTAATTTTCGAATATATTAATTTATTACATCAAAGTTAGCAAATTTGAAAATTGCTACATATTATTATTATTATTATTATTTAAGTGTTATTTGCATCGTATACTTCATACTAAAAAAACCAAGTTTGTATATCTATTGAGTATTAACTATAATTAACATACAATGACGAAATATTCATACATTTGACTTTTGATGTTCTAAAAAACGTGTAGTTTATAATGATTTTCTGTCGTTTATGTGATTATGGTGTCGTTTTATCAGTTTGACGTCATTTTCCCCATAAACTGTCGTTTTAATAACTTACTGTCGTTTTCCCATTTTCTGATGTTTTACTTGTTTGTCGTTTCTATCAGTATGATGTCTTTTTCCCTAGACTGTCGATTTCCCTAAAGACTGTCGTTTTCATACAATGACGAAATATTCATACATTTGACTTTTGATGTTCTAAAAAACTTGTAGTTTATAATGATTTTCTGTCGTTTATGTGATTATGGTGTCGTTTTATCAGTTGACGTCATTTTAACTGTCGCTTTAATAACTTATTGTCGCTTTCCATAATGATAATGACCGTCATTCTCATAACTTAGTCATTTTCCCTAATTACTGTCGTTTTCCCATTTTCTGATATTTTACTTGTTTTATGTCATTATACCTATGTTGTTGTCGTTTCTATCAGTATGATGTCTTTTTCCCTAGACTGTCGATTTCCCTAAAGACTCTCGTTTTCATAATTTTATGTCGTTTTTCTAATGGCTGAAAACCTATTGTCGTTTTCCTTTTTTTTTTTAATGTCATTTTAGATACTTTGATGTCGCTTTATGGTTATCCTGTCGTTTTCCAATCTCAGTGTCGTTTTTTTATTGCACTTTGGTTTTCAACATTTCTTGTCATTTACAATCCCAAAAATAGCAACAAAACTATTTGTACACACCCAAAAATATGTCATATATTAAGCTATTACCAATAAGTATTTAAAAACTAAAATTTGAATGGAATCAATGTGTTTTTAATCACATTTTTATAAATTATCCAAGGAATAATAATTTTTATCAACATAAGGAGAATTTAAATAAAAATATTAAGAGTAGATGAGGTATACATGAGTAAGGGAGATTGTCTTAAACGATAATTTATGGGGAAAGAAAAATACTATTCCTTAATTTACGGATAAATCGACTCCTCACATGCATTGGGTTCTCTCGCTCAGCCGGTGGCCATCAATTGACTTAATAGTTTTTAAAATGTTTGAAAAAAAATTCATTAAATACTAAATTAATAGGTGAATATCACCCTCAAAAAATCAAATATTTCAAAAAATAATAAAGAAGAGAGCTACACGTAGGGTAGAGATTGGGTCAGATAAGACGGCCCACCAAGTCCTTCTTTGGGCTGGCCCATATAACACATCCCGAGCTGTGACTCGCGAGTGCCGAGTCGCCACTCGCCACGGTCTGTCTGACTCGGCACTCACTGAGTCGTCTCCTCTCCGCCTCGTCTCTCTCTTCTCTCTTTCTTTCTCTACCTCTGCGCACACGCTCTCTCTTTTGCTGTTTGGCCTTTCTTTGCCTCAATATCTCGATGCCCATTTTCGTCTTTTTGCCTTCCATCATCTGCCCTCTCCTAATCCGACGGCCCACCTCGTCCCACGTCACCATCGTCTTCTTCACCACCCTCTCTGCGACTTTCTCTTCCCCACAAATACACACCTCTTCCACGCACATATATATATAGCATGACTGTCTCCTTCTTCCACCTAGGGTTTCAAGATTCGCTTCTTGTCAAGAATAATCTCCCTCGCTCTCTCTGTTCCTGGGTTTTCGGCGCCTCAGGCTTCGTCTCGGCTCGTCGATTTCGCCGTTGAAGCTCTGGCTCTGTTAGAATGAGGTAATCTCCGACAAATTTCCAATCTTTTCTCCATTTTTTGGGTTTTTTTGGTTTTGATTTCTGTTTTTTTGTTCGAATTTTGTGTCTCGATTTGCACGTACTGCGGTGGTGTGGCCAATTTTGAGTTTTGTTTCCTGTTTTGTGGTCTTTGTGTTGGATTAGGGTTTGGACTCGACTTTGTTTAATAAAGTTGCGAAGTTTGGGGGTTTTGTGAATTGGAGGCGGTTTTTTCCCTTTTTCGGAGAATTGTTGTGGTTTGGCTGTTATGATCCATGGCGATTGAGAAGAACAACTTTAAGGTTTCGAGGTTTGATTCGGAGTTCTCTCCAGGTAGCAGGAAGAGTATGTCTAGTGACGAGGACGAGCTTCAGCGGCGAAACTCTGCAGTCGAATCCGATGATGATGATGAATTCGACGATGCGGATTCAGGGGGCGGGGTCCGACGACTTTGATTTGCTGGAATTGGGAGAAACTGGTGTAGAGTTTTGTCAAATTGGGAACCAGACTTGTAGCATTCCTTTTGAGCTCTATGATCTTCAGGGTCTTGAAGATATATTGTCCATTGATGTATGGAATGAGTGCTTGGCTGAGGAAGAGAGGTTTGGTCTCACTAAGTACCTTCCTGATATGGACCAGGAGACGTTTATGCTTACAATGAAAGAGCTCTTTACGGGGTCTAATTTTCACTTCGGAAGTCCGGTTAAAAAGTTGTTTGATATGCTGAAGGGAGGTTTGTGTGAGCCAAGAGTGGCCCTTTACCGTGAGGGGTGGAACTTTTTCCAGAAGCGGCAGCATTACCATCTTCTGAGGAAGCATCAGAACACTATGGTAAGTAATTTTTGCCAGATAAGGGATGCTTGGCTAAATTGTAGGGGATACAGTATTGAGGAGAGGCTCAGAGTTTTAAATATTATGAAAAGCCAGAAGAGTTTGATGCGTGAGAAGATGGAAGATGTGGAGACTGACTCATCAGAAAGAGATTCCGATGAACTTTTGCGTAGAATCAAGGACAAGAAAACTGCGAAGAAAGTGGGTCGTCATTCTGAATATGGGATTGGTCCAAACTCTGATATCGCATCCCGGGGGCGGTTGTTGACTTCAGAAATAAAATATGGAAAGCAGAATCCGAAAGGTACACTGAAGCTGAGTGGGTCTAAGAATCCTACAGCAAAGGAACTAGGGGGTCGCATTACCCCTCCTGTTTACCATGGTCTGGATATGAATTCTGGGCCATTCAGTTCAGCAGTAGCTCTTCCTCGACATGGCAAGCCAACAGGGTATGAATCTGGGCCAGCCCTCAGAATGAGGGATTACATGAGAAGCAGCGATGATCTTGAAGAAACGTATGGAATGGGTGATCAGCTAAATCTATTTAGCATGATGGACAGCTCTGGAAGTTCGAAGATAGGGAGAAAGCATAACCTTCATAGAGGCGATGAATTAGCCTCTGAAAGTTTGATGGGCTTGCCTCTGTTACCAAAGGCAAATTTAAATTCCTATGGTAGGCAAAGGGATGCAAATCTTTTATCAGATATGAAAGTATACACGACAAAGCCTCCTAACATGAGAGCTCCTTATAATCTTCCCAAGAAGACCAAGTATCCTGAAGATTTCCAGCAATTTTCAGTTGGAGATCAGACAAAGCCTTTTAAGGCAGACTTCCGCATAAAGCTCTGAAAGGAAATCAGTTTGACTCATCAGAACACGCCGACTCATTCTGGAACGGCAGGGGTCAAGATGAGGCTTTCTCAGTAGATTCGCCTTTCAGAGCTGATGATTGGAGTGTTCGGAGCAAGAAATGGAAGGCAGGGAGAGAGTCTCCCGAACTGAATTACAATTCTTACAGAGCTTCCCCATCGCAGATGAATGACAGGTTTTTACCTTCTGAATATAGAGTAAAGCCGTTTGAAGAAAAGGTCAGAGGGCAGAATGGAGGATCTAGTGCAGTAGCAATTAGAGGCAATAAGTTTTTTAATAAGAATGAAGAAACAGAGTCAGAATCATCAGAACACTCCTACAATGATGAGGATAGCAACCCGTTGCTGAAAAGCAAGATTGCCTATCCCACTGGTGTTGTAGAAGCTTCTCAATCATCGTTGAAGCCTGGAGAAGGTTCTAAAAAGGCCAAAGTTGGTAAGAAAGCTGCAAAAGGGAAAGTACAAGCCGCTGATGGGATCGCATACTCTACTAAAAAGACCGGTGGAGTTCTCGACCAGGGACCTGTGCATGGTGTTGACAAGTCCTCTTCAAAAGCAAAGCAGAAGGGTAAGATGCAAGATAGTCGTCCCTTGATTGAATCTCCAGCAAGAGTTTTGGGAGATAGTTATGTTGCGGGTCTGAATAAGTTTGCTGATGGTGATAATGATCATATCTACAATCGGGTCAAGAATGACCAGCTGTCTGGGGAGCCCGGCGAGAAGTTACATATTCCCTCAGTAAAGGCCCATCCTGCCGAGGGCAAGAAGAAAAAAAGGGGAGTTGCTCGTGATAATTCTGGGACTCAGACACATCAGTTTGGTGATCATGTTGTAGATGATGGGGATGATTTGCTTAAAGTTCAATTGTTGGCAGATGGTAAGAAACAAGGTAGATTCAAGAAGAAAGGTCGGAAGACTGAAGGACATCTTAGTAACTATCTTGAAAGATCTGAAGCCCCACTACTAGGATGCAGCTCCACATCAAAGAAGCGGAAAGCGAAGATAGATGTGACAGATGTGCATAAGGGAGATGAAGATAATGACTTGATGTCTAACCATGAACAGGCTGTTGATTGTTCCAGTTCCTCGAAGAAGCAGGCCAAGAAGAAAGTGGAGGCTGACACTGGTAGTACAGAGATGGAAATTTCTGAACTACCTGTTTCAGAAATGGTTACAGCAGATATGGAGCTGGAAAACAAGCCTCAGAAAAAGCCTTTTCCTTTAATCACGCCTACAGTTCATGCTGGCTTCTCTTTTTCCATTATACATCTTCTTTCAGCAGTTCGCTTGGCCATGATAACTCAGCTTCCAGAAGATACTTTAGAGGCTAGAAATCCTGTGGATGAACAGAATAAAAAGCATGAGGTTGGAGAAAATGGAGTTCCTTCTGGTGAGAAGGTTGATGTCAACTCAGAGCATGCTGGGGAAGCCAATGTGCCTTCTCTGACTAAACAGGAGATTGTCAACCGCGTGAGATCAAACCCTGGAGACCCTTGTATTCTTGAGACGCAAGAGCCACTTCAGGACTTGGTTAGAGGAGTTTTGAAGATATTCTCATCAAAAACGGCTCCTCTAGGAGCAAAGGGCTGGAAGGCACTTGCAGTCTATGAGAAATCTACAAAAAGTTGGTCATGGCTCGGTCCTGCTTCTCATAGTTCCCAGGATCATGTGACCGTTGAGGAGGTTACATCTCCTGATTCTTGGGGTCTTCCTCACAAAATGCTTGTCAAGCTTGTTGATTCGTTTGCTAATTGGCTAAAAAGTGGCCAAGAGACCCTTCAGCAAATAGGGAGTCTTCCTGAGCCACCTTTGGCACTGATGCAGCTCAATCTGGATGAGAAAGAAAGGTTCAGGGACCTTAGAGCTCAGAAGAGTCTTAACACAATTAGTCCAAGTTCTGAAGAAGTAAGGGCTTATTTCCGCAAGGAGGAGGTTCTTAGGTATTCAATTCCTGACAGAGCCTTCTCTTATACAGCTGCTGACGGTAAGAAATCTATCGTTGCTCCCTTGAGAAGGTGCGGCGGAAAGCCAACATCAAAAGCTCGGGACCATTTTATGTTGAAACGTGATCGTCCGCCACATGTTACGATTCTGTGTCTTGTAAGAGATGCTGCTGCAAGATTGCCCGGAAGTATTGGCACCAGAGCTGATGTGTGCACTTTGATAAGAGATTCTCAGTACATTGTCGAAGATGTCTCTGACGCTCAGGTTAATCAAGTTGTGAGCGGAGCCCTTGATCGTTTGCATTATGAACGCGATCCTTGTGTACAATTCGACGGGGAAAGGAAGTTATGGGTTTATCTTCACAGGGAAAGAGAAGAAGAAGATTTTGAGGATGATGGTACTTCATCTACGAAGAAATGGAAGAGACAGAAAAAGGATGCTACAGAGCAGGAAGACCAAGCAACAGTAACCGTGGCGTACCACGGGCCTTCAGATCAAGCTGGATTTGATATGTGCTCTGATCTCAATGCAGAGCCATCTTGCGTCGACGACAAAGGAGTTGAACTCGGATTTGATGATGTGAGACAAAATGGGGATGACAACATTGATTTGAGTCAAGGGGCTGAACAAGAGACATGCCACAGGATTCTCCAATGGCTTGGGAGGCTCTTGATCTGAATCCCATGCGGGATAACAAATTATTATGCCAAGAAAATTCCACAAATGAAGATTTTGATGAAGAGGCGTTTGGAAGAGAGAGGCCAGTAGGACTTTTAAGTGCAAGCTTGTTATGAGGAAACTCTTCAGGTAGCTTCAGTGGCATTAATGCTTTATTTTTAATGACTCCTTGTTTTATGGATGTCTTTCCTGTCTAAAGTTGCATTTATTATACATGGTTTTACATAAAACCTTTTGCCATCGTGACATGGTTTTATTTTAAGGAAATCATTTATAACATTAGGCTTAAAGGAATATATGATTTCATTTATGGTAAAATCTATGTTTCTTTTTGTTGTCCTTGTTTAGCACTGAGGCCCAAGAAAGATAATCAGACTGTATTATTAGTGTATTTCCGTTTCTGACTTATGGGTTCTGACAAAGTAAATAATGATTTCTTATGCAGGTCCTGAAGAAGTACTCCTTTGCATTCTTTTTTGGGCATATGATTTGAATGTAAGTGTGTACTTACATTGGGTGTGCATTATGTGCACATGTATATTTTTGCTTTTAAAAAGAAAGGGAAAAGAATTTGCACATGTATATTGATTCTATTTCTATCTGCAAAATGTAGAATACAAAGGTGCTTTATTTGAGGCCCAATTGTCTCTGTTAATACAGATGGTTATCTATAATACTTCTCCCATCATCTATGATACCTTTTTTGCCCTATATCTCTTCTTAATAGTCATTAAAGGAACTTTATTCATGTAAACTATGGCCTTTGAACCATATATCTAAAGCTCTTTGAAACTTGAACGACACACATATATATAACATTAAATCCCATATCCGTAAGTTAGTAGTTTGTTTTTTTGTTTTTTTTTTTTTTTCAATTTAAAGTTTAAATCAGCTTTGATTTTCTTTTTTGTAGTTTCTGTCCAGAAAAAAACGAGAGAGAAGAAACTTGAACGTCTCTCTCTCTCTAATTAAGTGTTTAGCGATGTGATTTTGTTTGACGTCTTTCTTCAAGAGTTAAAGCGTGCTTTGTCCGTTGATTAAATTCAGATCCAAACTAAGTGTCGTTTTTGTGAGAAAGTGTCATTTTATGTCGTTTGCCCAATTTAGGGAGTGTCATTTTCTATGGAATCTACACCACTAGTGGTTTCTCTAGTGAATGCAGATTTTATGTCGTTTTTTAAACTGAAAAAAGCACTACCGTCCTGTTATGTTGTCCAATTAAAAACGACATGTCGGTTTTCTAGTGAAGCATATTTCATGTCGTTTATTGGGTAATGTGGACTTTTGCTATCCGATTAAAAACAACATGTCGTTTTTGTAACTGACAAAGATAGCCAGTCATTTTTTTTTTCTTCCCGCTCATTTTTCTGTCAGTGGATTCCAAACTAGCTGGTACTTTTGCTTTTGATATATAAAAATAGAATAAGACAGTGTCATATGGATCGATCATAAACGAATGCTGGCAAGAGAAACGAGTCAAACACTTGTATTATCAACTTTTTGTTTAACAAATACAAACGCTAGAAAGAACCTTCAATGAATGGACGTGCCTGGGAAAAACACTCAAATGAGGAATATATATAGAATATATTCCACCTTAAAAAGTAACAATTTCTCTTTAAAAGAAGTAAAAAATAATAATAACGAATATGGGAGCTCAGTAACAGAGTTCAAATATTAGGCCATATATTATGTACACTAACACATTTTCTTCTTCTCAACACTGTACTCATTCATTAGAGCTCGTCTCTTCAGTTAATAGCAGTGAGAGGAACTCTTGAATCTCTTAATGATTGGGCAGCCTCGTATGCGCCCGAAATGTGTTTTACGTCGCCATTTGCTAGCTTTGCAGATCTCGCGTCCCAAAACGACCTCAACAATTCCTCAAAAGAAGGGGTTCTCAGCTCTTCAATCGAGGCAACACTTGGTAGATTGAATGCCCTCTTTCTTGGTGTGGAACAAGATGGTTCATCGACCTGTTTGTTGTCAAAGTTGAAGAAAGAAAACTTGTTATACAAGAAATTACTGATAGGACTAGGTGAAACGGGTGATTAAATATGATTTTAAAAGGAAATAGAGTGATTTATACTTACCACATATTCATCCAGCAGAGATTTTCCTGCGTTCTCGGTGATTTCTACTATCTGGTGGTAGTGACCACCCTTCAGTTCACGCAAATCTCCGCAGCATGGAACAATCATCGAGTTTAGATTTCCACATGCATCGTGGTCGAGTTGCAACGACTCTGCAAATGTGAGTATTGTCAGTTCAAAAGAAAAGTTTCTATTGCCACATAGAACATGGATGTGAAAACAGATACTCACGGTCAATGGATGAAAGCATGTTCTTGTTCGCAACATCTGCATCTTCTAGTGCAGATGACACAGCCGAGGAGAACCTAGCACGAAGGGTTTCATTGGCTTCTGTCCCGCCCCTAATCGAAAGGTTTTGAGAAGGAAATCAGATGGATTTCAAACAAAAACCTACGTCATAAATCCTTGCGAGAAAAGCAGCAAACCTGACTATTGAATCAACAGAAGCAACGTTTTTGTTTTCTAGAGTGATCAGGGACTCTTGTGCATTCCTCCATTGTTGGGCACCTATTTTCGCCTTCTTCAAACTGAAACCATTGTGGTATTTTGGGTTAAGTTTAGTAGCTGAATGAAACAGGACCGACATAGCTCGTATTCTAGTGTGAAATAAATAGTCGTTACCAGTTATGAAGAACCTCCTCAAGGTCTCGCTTTCCAAACTCCACAGCAGAAGTGTCTTCAACGTAGTGGGATTCTGTTTCTTCCATGTGAACCGTCCACTTGGATTTGACAGAGGCAGTCGAATCTTGCATGGTCGACATCTCTTGCTGCAGTTTGATGGTCCTACTGGTTGCACTCTCCCTAATGTCATTTACTGCCGATTGGACCTGAAGGAAAGATGCATTTATCATCAGCAATAACTTATGAAAATTTACAATATATTCATCATAAATAGGGAAGATAGATATACCAGGCTCTTCTTTCTAGCATTTGAAATTGCCAGCAGCTCTGCCACTTTTTCTAACAATTGTCGTTCCTCATTTGCAGCGCATTCCTTCAGGTTAAAAAGAAAGCATCAGTTAGACTTCTGAAACAATATGGAATTCTATATCTTGGTAAAAACTGACATGCAAGTACCTCAAATTTCTTTTCAAATTCAGACAACTTTTGATCATTTACACTCTGCGCTTCATCCACAATTTGGGTCAGATTCGATGCATGGATGTCTAGAGTCTTGAAAAAGTCCACGGTGATCTTCGAAATTGAACGTGCAGTTTCTACTGCTCTGACATGTGCCTGTATTTAATATATGAAAAAGAGGGAGGAAAAAAAAAAAAGAAGACGACAACGTTACATGTAAAATTATGATAGCCTTAAGTAATGAGAAATAACAAACAAAACCAGGTTACAAACCTCCCGCTGTTGCTGTGCATATGCAGAAAGCTTCTCCTCTTGCTTGTGAAGGCTAGCTTCAAGATCGCTGAGCAATGCATCGGCTTCCGAAGCAATTCCTTTGAATAGCTGGATCACATCAATGAAGTTAGATACAAAGAAAAGAGTGAATAAAAAAAAAAGATGAGCTTCTCATACTTACGTCCTCTACTGCAGAAGCATGCTTAGAAACTTCAGAATTCACATCAACAAAAGTTGAACGGGAATTGCTTTCAAGCTCCCCAGAGATGTCATCCAAGGCTTTGATGCCAGACCCATACATGGTCTTCAACTTCCCCAGCATTTCTCGAAGTTCTTCAGTAGCCTTCAAAGTGGATCAAAAGATAAAATCTGAGATAGGTCGATAATTGACTTTCCAAAAGAATTTGACTATCATGTTTAATATCTTACCTCGGCCTTTGTTGACACAAAGGACTTCATATCTTCCTCCATATCTTTCAGTTGCTGCTCCTGTTGTGTTACAGAAACTGCGACTGTCTTATGCAAGACTTCAAGTTGTTGAGTTAACTGTGATTGGAATTTTTGTACAAGAAGTTTGTTCCCATCTTCAATTTTATCCTTGCGTTCTGTATGAACAACGAATCATTAGCAGTTTTCAGGAAGTTACGGTCCAAAAAGGTGACTATCACACATATGATACATACCAATTTTGGAAAACAAACTAGATACATCCGATGCAGCATTCTCTAGCTCTGCTCGAAGTTCAATTGCACGTTCAACAAGTGCTTTCTCTGAAAGTGGTAAGAAATAGAGACAAGAATTATAATACTTGTATAGTGTAGAATGGAAAGTGCAAAGAGATTCTTAAACCATCAAAAACCAATTAAATAAATTACGGTCGCCACATAAATAAAACAGAATGTTTTTGGCAATCAAATGTAGCTGTTGAATAAATTAAGTTCGCCACACGTCAACAAGATGACCTTTTTCTTACCAGATTTAAGGAGATTGAATATCAAAAATTCCTTCTCTTTAATTGTTGCATTTGCCTGCCGATGTTTTTCTTCTAGATCAAACAACACTTGTTCCGTTTGCTCGAGTTTTTTCTGAAGCAGAACAGTGAAACTATTAAGTTCGTGGAAATGGAAGCAAAACATGAATCATATGATTCAATTAATAAATAGGAATCTAACCTCAGTTCTTTCAAGTTTTTCACTTAGTTCTGCAGTCAGCAGTTGCTGAGCATTGTAGAGTTCTCGAAGTTCCATCACTTGCTGCTCAATATTCATGATGTGTTATTGCGCCATAATTCGACATATAACCAGGAAATGATGACACTGGAATACAATCTTGATGAGACTACCTTATCTTTGGAGTCAAAGTCAAGTTCCATGCGCTCGATCTTCTCAGCCATTGCCTACGGTCACATATGAAAAATGAGTTAGAGAGGCAATATGGTCTATAACCTTCAGTTCGCAATTTATTCCCTGAACTTTGCTAGATGATAAGAATCAGGCAGAACCTTCTTCTCTGCTTCTTCACTAAGATAACGATCACGTGGTATGTAGATTCCATTCTTCTCTCTTGCAGCATACACCTCTATTTCAATGTAAAGGCACGGTATACCATTCACAATTAGAGATTACATAAAAGCATTTCTAGTAGAAATTGAAAGGATTGGAGAGAGAGCAGGTATTTTAGAGCAGTCAATAACCTTGCTTAAGCCTGTCAATTTCGGAATACAAGTCCTTAATCAAAGCTGATTTCATCATCTTCTGGTTTATCTGGAACAGCAAGTTTCAGACAATCATTAAAAAACAATTACAAAAGGAAATGTGCAGCAGTATTTCTTAAGACATTAAGTTAAAAAAACATAATACTGACCTCTGGCTTGTTCTTTATATTTTTGGCACGATGTGCATAATCGAGGGTGCTGAGTGTTTCTTCCAAACAATGAATGGATGGTGATATTGTGGCAATTATGCACGTCTTTGTTTTCCCTCCCAAGGAATCCCTTAGCAATCTTGTTAGCTTGCTGTCCCTAATGTTCCAAAAGATAGGAGTTAAACCTGTCCACCGCATAATTGACAATATATATATATATATATTATGCTACATACCTGTACGGTATGTGACCAGAATGTTCAACCAGTGCATTAATTACGCGACCAAGAGTTAGCAAGCTTTTATTTATCTCGCCAGCTTCCCTAGCTCGGCTCTGAAAGTAAAAATTAAAGAAAGTATGTCAAGTAATACGGAGGTTGTGAATCTCGATAATCTTACGTATATATGTGTGTGTGTACATCAAAAGAGTGTCACCACAAGCAGATCTCATACCTCTCTGGCACCAGAACGAGAGATGTTCTCAGAACCAGCAAGGTCGACAAGATTCAGCTTTCCGCATTTGATCATTTCTTCACCTTCTGGTGTACATTCCTTAATGTGAATTGTGATAGAAAATATCGAGTGAGAACGACTACTTTGTTTGTTAAGAAGAGTCTCAGCTGTACGCCTTTTTGCTGAACCTTTCTCCAATATTTTGTAGATTTCATTCGCGGTACATACTATTTCTTCTTCCAAGCCCCTAACAAAGACTCCTCCCTTCCCATCCTCCATGAGGGCAATGGGCTTTTTAGTTTTGTCATCTATAAATTTAGTCGTCTCCTCTGGGGCCAAGAGATCAGTAATTTCCTCGTTGTACAGCTCCAGAAAAGTAACTTTCATGCTATACTCGGCATTCTGAGCTTCTAATATGTCAAAAATTTGTTTGACTGCTCTTGGAATAACACCGGCATCACTAGGAAACTCTCCGTTCTACCAAAAAAAAAAAAAGAATCTCAATAAAACACAGATGAAGTCGAGAGCAAGTAATTCCAATGTTCTGAAGTGGCCTTAATTACTCAGCTAACCTTTTTTCTTGCTCCACCTTCCATGGTGTATGTTTTTCCTGTTCCAGTCTGCCCGTAGGCGAAAATGGTGCAATTATAGCCTTCAAGTACTTCAAAAACGATAGGAGACACAGCCTGGTCATATAGCTCTTTTTGTTGGGACGATGGACCAAAGACCTACAGGAATTATCCAAATTTAGAATCAATCTAAAAATCAACATATAAGATGGAACCAATAAACATGTTTCAAATTCCTCTTCTGCTCAAGAAAGCTCTGAGCTTTTTTTGTTACTTCACTCACTAGAAAGTTCACTGTCATTTAAACTCAATCAACAAAGATATTTCACTCACCTTGTCAAATGCAAAAGTTCTGTCGATTTGCTTGTTAGCTATATTCTGAATTGCAGAAACTTCTCTTCTATTGTCATTACAAGTTATCACAACTGGGGTATGTAACCTCATCTCATCCTCACTCAGAGGCCTGCAAGAATTGCCATAAAAACATTAGACTTTACAGGACATGGCCTCCAAAAAAACAAAGCCCAGTAACTCGATCCACATGGGTTTTTCTGATTTTACCTGCAACGCACAAGAACTTGCACATTTACACCCTTGTCTTTATCATGCTTGCTAGACGAATTAGAGTCCGCAGATCGCAGATCCCGAACCACCTTGTCGCTCGATCGCGGCGTCTGAGAAGGCGAGAGAGACACCAATCCTCCTCTTCTCTGCTGAGATGAATCCATAGCTCTATAGTCCTTTGAATCACAGACCTTTTACCAATCTGCAAAACCCATATTGAGTCAACCCAATGTCAGTGAAACCTCATTATCCAGATACTTTATTTGGATATGAAATTAAGCTGATTTAGCAAGAAAAAGCAAATAGAAACGATTGAAAGAGTGGGAGAAGAAACAAATATTAGATTATTTCAAATCATCATATCACAATTTGATCAATGAGAAAGAAAACTTCAAGATTCTGGTTGTTAATCAGAAATCCAAGCTGTTATCAGAACCGAACTCACTGAGTCAACGCAGCTCCGATTCATCCAAAACTAGAAAGAAGTATTACATAAAAAAAAATCCATTTTTTGACCAATGCAATGCAACACAAAACGGATCGAGAAAAAGACACCACTCAAGATCCTTTCTTTGCCAAAAAAGAATCAAAATTTTGCAGACACAAAAACAGAACAGTACTTAATGAATCGGAAATGGAACGAAAATGGCCGATCAAAACAAGAACTTTCATGAACAAAACACCAAAAAAAAAAAAAAGCACAAAACTCACTGTAAAATCGAAAATGCTGGTCTTAGAACAATCTGTACTTTGGCCTCAATTTTCGAGAAAAAACAATTACAGAGACAGAGGAATTCTTGAAGCAAAGGCGATGAAGAAGATGATGATGATTCTTGGACAGAGAAAGTCCTAGAGAGATACAGTATCAGTCCTCGTAATCTTTCTTCTTTTTTTTTTCTTTTTCCAATCTTTAAATTATATATATACACATATATATAAATATATTTATATAATCCGAGGCAGAGAGAGAGAGAGAGAGTGAAGCTGTGAGAGAGAAGCAATTTCAGATGTGTGTGACTGACAGTGAGTTCAAAAATTAAAATAATGTAAAAATTAGACAAAATTGTTAATTATGATTATGATTAATTTTGTTTTGTTTTTGAAAATATTAAATTAGGAAGGCGGTTTGGGAGCGTTGTGAAAAATCCAAGGACGGCAAAGAACTTACGGTTGGAGAGTTAACGGCGTCAGATGAGAAAAGAAAAGATCCGTTTCGATTGCGGAGTCATGACCGTTATAAACCGACAAAGCGAGCATTAATTATCTGTTTTTGAATTTTTTTGAAAACTGAGTCCGCTTTCTTGCCAAATCACAGTACTGTCCTCTGTTTTTCTGGATATTACAGAAATAGCCCTCCATATTTTGTGTTGTGGATCATTTTGCGCAAATGGCAATGCTCTAGGAAGCTTAGAGACAGAATTATATTTGGCTATTGATAATTTGATATTGCTTACACAAGTTAAATTGTCTATTTAAACTAGGGGTGGCAATTTGGGTCCGGACACGAGACACGACACGAACACGACACGAAATAAATGGGTCTGGGTCCACCCTTAATGGGTCTGGGTCTTAAACGGGTCGACACGATTAACACGATAATTAAATGGGTGAACACGACACGAATACGAAGACACGATTAAGAACGTTAAGACACGATTAATAAATAATTTTTAATATTTATATATATCTTTTTTAATTTTATATTCATTCTTATAAAATAGAACAACATATTTTGTTGATTTAGTCATGTTATATATTTTGTTGATTGGTTTTGTTATTTTTTTCTTTATTGGACGTACAATCTTGTTAGTTTTGTTGTTGTTTCTATGTGTTGAATTATCTTTTTATTTTAATTTAGGTCATAAATGAGTTTAAAATTTAAATGAGTCGTATATGGATTGTAATACCATTAATATATATTTATCATTAAGAAACGATTATTGAATGGGTCTTAATGGGTCGTTAATGGGTAACACGACAAGACACGACACGAACACGACACGATACGATAAGTAAATACTACTAAATGGGTTGGGTCGGGTCTGGGTCCAAAAAAAGGTTAACACGATAAGACACGACACGAACACGACACGAGACACGAATTGCCACCCCTAATTTAAACACCAAATTTTGATTTTTTTTTTTTCCAAAAACTGATTTGATTATGTCAAAGCTGGACTCCATTTGTGGCCCTTGAAAATAGTTATCACGTTTTTAAGTTCTATTTTCTCATTAACAGACAATAATGTGTGAATTAATATAAGAGGGTTTTGGTCATAGTTAATGATTAATTTTAATTTGAAAATCTGGAGAGAAAAGTTTTTTTTTTTTTGGGGTCTAAGAAAAACTTGCCTTAAAGATTTGTGCTTAGAATTTAATAAGGGGTTTAAGTATGTATTAAGAGAAACGGCAGATTGATAAGGAAATATGCTAGATATTGAATAGTAGAATTATGGTGTTTTCTTTAAGTTTTACTTCATTAAGTTTTACTTCACTCAACAATGGAAAAATTATATTAAAATACAGTGGAAAGATTATTTTTCTTGTTGGGGAATGGAAAGATTATCTTACTTCTCAAAATTAGTATAGTTGAGATAAGATGAGTCATCAAGTATGAAAGAGCACTTTTCATAACTTGTGCCTGTTTGTTTAAGGGCCGGTTTGGCATTGCTTTTGGAGGCTGCTTTTAGATTATAAAAGAATCTAAAGCAGTTATAGGCGTTTGGTAAACCTGCTTCTTAAAGAAGCAGGTAACCGTTTCTGCTTTTACGTAGTGTAATTTGAGAAACAGGTTAAAGGTTGCTTTTCTGTAACCGAAACTGCTTCTGCATTTTAAATTACTAAAATATCCTTAATTAACTACCCAAATTCTACTAACTAATTTTCTAAAATTATTATTTGGTAATTTTACATACCCACACTATTTTGACAGCAGTTTCAAAAATAAAATAACCAAACACTCTACATGCTTATAACTTCAGCAACTTCTTTCATCAGCACAGTTTGAAGCACTTCTTTTATAAGTACAGCAATGCCAAACTGGCACTAACTTTGTGTTTGGGAAAACCATTTTAGTCATTTTTTACCATTTTAAATAGTTTGAAAATGATTTGAAAAATGGTTTGAAAAATGGTTTGGAAAATAGTTTGACTTTGCAAATTTTGAGGTGGTATAAATGGTTGAGATTTAAAGATATTGTATAGGGATATGAAAAGTTAAAAAAAAATGGTTAAAAAAATTACAATGGATGGAATGGTTTGGAGGATTGAAAAAAGTGAAAAAATGGAATGAAATGGAATGGATAGAATAAGTGGGGCAAACGGGGGTAAAACATTAGATAGTGAAAACAGTTTAAAATTATTCAAATGTTTAAATCAAACATGTTGTTGGTTCGGAGAGAAATTATATTCAAGTAACAAACTAATAAAAGCAATCAAATTTCAGCGCTTCCTCAAAAAAAAAAAAAAAATCAGAGCAAAAAATAATAAAAGCAAACAAATATACGAATACCTAATAACCAAAGGTTCTATTACTTCAAAAAAATAATAATAATAACCAAAGGTTCTTTATTTCTTGTATTATGTTTTTTTTTTTTTGAAAGATTTCTTGTATTATGATTGGTGAGATGGAATGAAAAGAAAAAATAAGAAGTGAAAGAAAATAAGAAGTAAACGAAAGAAAATATTTTGTCTTTTTTGTTGTTTGATATGATAGAAAGAAAAAAAAAATTATCTATAAATTTATTATTTTATCTATTTATTTTATTTTTTATAATTAGACAAAAAAATAATTTACTCTTAATTATTTTGATAAAAACAAATTTTCTCTACTTTTCCTTCTAATAAGAATAAAATATGGTGGATGTCACATTTATTTTTATTCACCTTATTTTCTCTTTTTTTTTTAATTTTCTTCCTTACCAAACAATAACTTTTAAATTTCGATATCAAAATCTATTCTATATTTTACATTCTCCCACTTTGGAAAGGCAAAAAATGCGAGGGAAAAGATTTTTCTGTGTTTGGAACCTATAAATGAGCAGAAAATAGAAAATAAAAGAATCTTTAAGGAAAGTAGGATTATAATTTCTTTCAAAACAAAAAAAAAAAACAAAACAAAACAAAAAACAAAAAAAGAAAAGCAGAGGAAAAAATTTTCCTCTCCCACAGTCTCGATCAATACTTGGCGATTCTCTCTTCTCGAACCTCTCTCCTCCAAAACCCCTCCTCTCCGAAACCCTGTCCCAAGCCACGCTGCCACGACCGCCCTATCTCAAACCTCATATCCTCGCCGACTATCACCGGAGCCGCTATGTAGACCGTCGTCGCTATCCGCCACCTCCGCGAAGACCACGTCCTCAAACACAGTCAACAAAGGAGATCTCTGTTTGGTGTTTGATATGACTTTAGACGTTCTAGTCAGATCTGCAATGTTTCCGTTTGTGTCTTTTGTGGAGCTGACAGTCGAGCTTCTCCGAGGCCGACGGAGCTCTGGCGAGAGCGTCCATGAAGTTGGCGAGAGGTAGTGAGAAAATAGTATATGTGACATGTTTGATAAAAGTTCTCGGTGGAAATTTTTCCATTTGAGAAGATTTTTGAAGTTCCGAACACAATCAAAACATCACTTTCTCCAATTTAATTTCTTCTCAATTTCGAGAAAATATATATTTTTTTCTTTTCCCTCAAAAAATTTAGGTTCCAAACAGTGCGCAAGGATATATCTTTCTTTTCACACTGATGTCATGTTATGGCATGCTTTCTTTCTCTTTTTGCTCTCTAGTCTCTCCTCCTCTTATCAACCCTCTAAACGCCATAACATGATTTATGATTATACAAAATAGACTATTATATTGACTATTCGTTTTGAAAATCAAGATACATAGTGTATGTTGAAAATTTGAGAAACTAGATTAAAAAATAAAGCAATTCTACTTTAATTTATGATCCTCCTAACATTTTTAATTATGAATTTTAGATTCCTAAACATGAAAAAAAAAAAACCATATATATATATATATATATATATATCGTGGCACGCGTAAGAATATTGTATTTCAAATATCCTTTAAGGAATATAACCCTAAAACTGTTCCAACCACCTACAAATTTAAGGAGAGTAGCATTATATTTTTTGATTAATCATGATCTTAGCATAGCAAAGACTAGAAAATGCATATTAGATTAAATAGGGAAGAAATTTATAATAATTAATTTGATAAAGAAACTTGGAAGATAATCGAAAGGGGAAGATACAAGTGGTTTTGAATGTGGTGGAAAAGTTGCCCCACGTGATAAAGAGTGATGTTACCTGGCACATGTTGTTTGGTGCCCAAGTATTTTTCTTCTTTTTTTTTCTTTTTTTTTTCCTTTTTTTCTTATACCCCTTAATTATTTTATAACAAAAATATCATATAAAATCAAAGACATTAATCAGCATGGTGTTTCCTGTAAGGAGGCTACTTGAGTATTGTTTTGCGATTGTATTACCCTTTTCATATTTTGAAAACACATATTTTCTTTGGAAAAATAAAACCCTTTTCTTTCTTGGCTAAAAACCAAGGGCATGATATTCTTGAAGCTCTCTATTTCCCATCTGTACACAATACATATAGTCTATATAGTGAACCTTTATTTTTCAATTTTTGGCCAACAGCTAGTAACACATTAAAAAGGCTTCCAAGTGAAACAAACTCCTATTGTGATGTTAGGTATTAACTCAGCATATATTTTGCAGCATTGGTTTTTTCCCATCCAATACATACATACATACATATATATATATACACATACATATATATAAAGATTACCTACTACTTCCTAATAAGAATTTGTTGATCAATTCAGCACAAATAATATGGTGTTTTTTTTTTTTTTCTGATTGACCATTGACTTAGAGAATTCCCCATTTGGACCAGTTTGTTTGCCACATTTGAGACCCTCTCTCTATAAGGGTATCTTCCATTTTTTATTTTTTAATAAAATGGTATCACCTTATGGCCCAATGATATCATGAGCTTTCAACACTGTCTTTTGAAGGAAAACCCTTCCTAACAAGGCGGAAAGAAAGTGTCCAAAAAAAAAAAAAACAATGGTGAGAGCCTACAGGACGGCAAAATTAAAAGATGTGAATGGTTAATGAATCTGTCAATAATTCTAATAGCAGTTTCCTTATATAGTAGCATCTAATGCCAAAAGTTGTACCTACAACTACACATTACAATATTATTAAGTAATTTATGGCTGTGGGTATATCTCTGCATGCACATTAAGGTATGTTCTATTCGTGTATTTTTTTGGTATGTTTGGTATTGTACAAATATATATTATTTGTGTGTTGTAAAATAATTTTAGTCATTAAAGTACATAGTAGGTTTGTTATACAACAATTTATATTGTGGATTGTGTAATTTTTTATATTATTTACAAGACACCGTATTATATTCTCTAGAAATATGCTAAGGACAGTGTCCAATATCGTGGCCGTCCGTGGGTATGGGCCCCACGGTGGGACCCACTCTCACGGACGGCCACGATTCAACAGACGCGCGTAGCGCGTCTGTCGGTAGCACGCCTCTATTCTCTAATATAATATATAATATGATAAACTTATATGGTGTGTACTCTTTTAGGTATAAACATACCCCAAATCAATTTGTATGCAAGTTGATAAACTTTGGATATTAAAACAAAATGATCATGCATTAATATGTGTATTTATTTATATAGAGCCTGGAGGCAGTTTGTTTTCCTTAACAAGCCTGCCAAAAATTGAACCACTAATTAAAATTGAACAATGCTACACATATCAATATTTTTACCAACTTTTTTAATACAAACTCATGTGTCATATTATCATTGGTGAGTGTTTATCACCTTGATAAAAGGGTTTGATATTTAGTCAATCAAAATATGACACATCAATTGTCACATAGATTGGTATTAAAAAATTAATAAAAGAGTTGGTATGTCTAACATTTTCCATTAAAATTTACATTCTTTACCATCCAAGCATTCTGCAATTTTCTCATGCCAATTGAAAGGTAACTTACTAACAACGTAAGAAAACATTACAGCACGAAAAAAGAAAAAAAAAACATTAATAGGGAAGAGTAATTAACCAGGGAAAATAGTCACTAACTAAGATAAATCATATTACTAAATGGGTATAAATGGATAAGGATTAATTAAATAAAAAATAAAAAATTGATGTATATACATAACGCTCTAGCCTCTAAGGGAAAATGCAGTATATACATATAAAAAATTAACATCACTAATCTTCTTTTTTTTTTCTTTTGGCTGGATTAACATCACTGATCTTATTGTTGTGGAAAAAACCCAATATATATCTCCTACAAAGACTGTTGCATATACTACCATTATGCTACGACGTGTAGGTAATTTCATGACAAAAAACATTTATGACTGTATTAATTAATCGAATTTAATTCCCCTGAATTTATGCTTCTATGGTCCCTCAATATCAACAAGCATTATTAACTATTTCTATATAGTAGCTTGTCTTTAGACCGACCCATCTACTGCCATAGCACTTTATGCAAATCATGAATTAAATAAATCCCAAAATTATATGTGTTGGACTACATATATATTTCTCTTGATAAATCTACATATATATTATCAATAATACCATACAATTAGAAATTAAAAAAAATGATCAAAATAATTTGAATTAATTAAGTTATTAATTATCGAACACAATTATATATCAAACCCATAATTTTTATTTCATTTGATAAATAAAAAATTACCACATACTCTGCTAAAAATTTCTCGTCACAAAACCACGTGGAATTAAGGGATTAATTGTCTCACCATGGAAATTGGAATCTCCTTTTACTTCCTCTCTTCTCTCTCTCTCGCAGAAATTGCCAAACAATATAGAGTTAATTTATTGTTTCTTCAATAATAGTAGTATATTGAGTGAAGTGGAACTGTTACTTGGGACATACTCAACGTATATGATGCCTTATGCTTTACTTCAATATGTCACTTCCTTATCGTGAATGATATCTCTTTTTTTTTTACTGACATATTTACAGCGAAAGAAACTATATATTTTGATTCTTTTCTAAAATAATAAGACCATGCTCTACATAAATGACATGAATATCCATACTTACAAACATTAGCCACAAATAGCAAAAAATGGTACCGTGCCCTTGTACACATGTACGTTATTCGGCTCAGGGCGGTTTTGATTGATGATTTATAAATAAATATACATGTATGTTTGTTCAGTCTAAAGAAGCTTTTAGAATAAATCAAGCAAAAACTAATGGTACCAAGTACTATGGAATATTTATTTGTTGCAAAAAGGAAGAAGAAAAAGTACTATGGAATACTTAAATTACTAATTAAGAGAAGAGACCTAATTCTGATGTTGAATATCTGTCTTCCCACGTGAATGCAAAATGAGTGTTAGGTTTAGACTTTAGAGAGATGTCATTTGCTAATAGAGATTGAGAGAATTATAATATATTATTATTGAAGTGTTGAGTACTTTAATATTTGATAATGAACAGATAATATTAATCTAACTATAAAATTAATGTAACTTTTCAACCAACTTGATCCATGAAGATTGTAAAGTTAGCACACTTGCCATATATTTCATGTGTAAATACAAAATACAGGCATCAAAGAGAATTTAAGTCCGTCATTTTTTTTTGATAATGTGATAGTTTTATTTTATTATACTTGATACACGCTGATCATTTATACAGGTGATTGTAAATCTAGTTTCAATTTGAGCGCTAGTACTGATATAGAGTTTGTGTGAGTGTGTGTAGATATATATGTATAATATTGATCATGTTATTTTTTGGCAATGCTCAAATTGGTAGGGTCAGCGATAGGTCCAATAATGCAGTTTTAGTTTGGAATAGAAATCTGCTGTCTTGAATCAAACCAAAGTAAATAGTGGGTCAGTTATTATGTAGTTATATATGTTACGTAGCAGTGGAGTGGTCCTTGGATGAATAAATACATAAAAAGGTTTGAATTAATCCTGATATATCCACAAAAAGAAAAAAGCAAAAGTGGGGCTAACTGTAAATATTCCTCGCTCAATATTTTCTTTTGGGGGAAGGAAATGAGATCAGAAATACATGACACGCGAGTACTAATGTGTGCTTTAGATAAGATCTATAGATACAGTTTTTTTTTTTTTTTTTCCTTTCTAAGAATATTTAATCCTTTCACACAGCCTTATAAGCTTATTGACAGCGAAGCCAGGCCATCATTGTAGCCCATGTTACCCCAAACCAAACGTTAAATGGTCTCATTCACATGATGAGTGAACAAGAATTTAATTCCTCTGTTGAAGAGAAAACATCATTGTAACATAAGTGCTACAGTTTGCCAGAGTTAATTAAGACAGTTTGTTATATATGTATAGCATATAGGCAAATATCCTTCTTGGAATATGACCAGAAACCAAAAAAAAATAGGTATTTTGTTCTATATGCTTACAGGAACCACCATATTATAGCTTATATATATATATTCAAGAATTTTTTTAAGTCACAAAAATCAAGACTGCATGTATAAAAACAGCTTAAAGGATGTCATATGTATATATACCAGGTTTTTGCTTCGTGAAGAAGTTATAAGATTATATACATATATATAAGCGCGCATTTGAAATTTTAGTTGCATATACATGAAAATTGGGGCCATTGAAAACGACGTTAATTTTAGTTGATCAGTCGCTTTTGAACTACCCACTACGACTGCAATATCAATATATAACGTGTGAGATTCTTAGTGCCATAATTCATATGTTGATGTAAAATACAATAAATGCTAACAAAAAGGGTCAGTTATGCATTTGTTTTTTAACATTTACTTAGCATTATTTGGGAGCTTAGATAGCTCTATAAATGTGGCCATTTTAAACAAAAGTCAATAATCATACTTAATAATATTGTTATGTGATGTTGCAGGACCAAACCTGCCAAATGAAATTAAGACCAACGTATACATATATAGACACCCAAGTCCAAGAAGGCAAGTGAATTGGCAATTTTCATGAAATGGTCGCTATAATGACCATAGCATCCCATATGTGTGTCTTTGGTGAGAAACAGATATGTTTCATAATTAGTTCCATTCATGTTGCACCAGTAAATTTATTAAAGTTCAACTGATCACTACTAAGTTTCTCATTTCTTAAAATATAAAAAAATAAAAATTTCAAGTAAACCAAAGTCGGGTTTAGAATAACTGCAATATGCTTTTATTTTTTTTTTTTACTTTTTAGATATTGATTATGGTTTTATTTTAATTTTTTTTTTCTTCTTTTTAGCTCACGTATGCAATGCAGTGGTATTAATGATTTGAGCTGGACATTATTTTTTAGGAAAATCGTAGGAAATAACAAAAAAAAATCGTTTTTAAAGTCCAACCCATGTTTCAAAAAATTAAAAAAAATAGTCATGTTACGAAGTGTATAACAGAAAAGTGTCACATAAAATATAACACATCTGTAAATATTTGTAAGATATTTTGTAACACTTTAAGTTTTGCTCATTATTTTTTAAAGTGTTAAATAATATCTTACAAATATTTATAGATCTGATATATTTTGTGCGGTACTTTTCTGTTATACAATTCGTAACATGGCTATTTTTTTAATGTTTTGAAACACAAGCTATCATTTAAAACAAACAGTTAATTTTAGCCTATTTTTGCAACTACCACCCTATTTTTTATGTGATTAGTGGATATGTGCCCCTAACTTCATGTTCTCAAAAGGAACTCAAGTTTACTGTTATATTGTTTTTGTGTTTCAATTATTGCCCTAGCTACTTAATCTTATTTCTTAATCATATCAATCTTTTTTCTATATTCAATTATATACTGATTTTATGTTTTCTTAATTATGATAATGTGACAATCTAATCTATTATGGAGCGAATAGGAATTGAATTGAAACGCAAAATAAAACAGCAACGGAAGATCATTATAAAATAGAATACCCCATTAATCCTTGTCTGGTTCACACGTTCAACTGGTTTGCCACCATACATTCTTGTTTTGACAAAAATCTCAGCTTCCAACACCAGAAAATAATCATTGAAATGACCATTTGCTTGCTATTGCTACACTGCCAATTTATTTTGTAGATGGTTTCTAGTGGCCTTTTACAATGAATGGCTTTTTTTTTTTTTTCTTTTTAAATATACCAGTAGTCAATTAACTGTTGGGCCTAACTCAACTAGAATCTGGCCCATATAAATCTTGTGCATTAAATGACACTCTATCTGATTCGTAACTGACTATGTACGGTTAAGATAACCACGAAGGCACGAATCACCACAAATATATATATATATATATATATATATATATATATTATATCTTTATAAAATGAAGCTAGTTGCCATTTGACAAAGGGGTTAAATTGTGGTAATTTGAACTATAAATTTGAATAAAAAATTTAAACCATTCTTTGTTTCAAATAATCTAAATTAAAAATTTATTTGAATTATTATTTGGATACATATAGAAATATATCATTTGAATGTAAATTTTAAGAAAATAGCCACTATTTACAAAATAATTTTAAAAAATAACTACAGTTTCAAAAAATTTAAAAACTAGCTATGTCAGAAAACTTTTGCAAAATTTTTGCCTAGTGTTAGAAATTTCTTACAATATTTTTATATGTATTTTTATTATTGTCATAAATTTCTTACAGTTTATGGCTAGTTCTTAAGTTTTTTGAAATTGTGGTTATTTTTTAAAAACACACAGTCCAAAATGATTATTTACCTAACTGACCATATTTGAATTATATAAAAAGTGGTCTAAATGTCAAATAAAAAAGAATTCTTGAAAATATATCTAAAGTGTTGAAATTTAAGGGTGAGTATAATTTAAATTTTAAATATTTGAATTAATTTTACCATTTGATTTTTTTTTTTCACAAACGACGATTTAGATTGACAAATACACTCATTTAGATAGGCCAAAACGAATTCGGATCCGAATCCGCTTACCAAACAACACCTAAGAAAAAGCTTAGGACAGCCGACAGCCCATTGTGTTAAGATTGCCTGTCAGCCAAAGTGGGCTTACTGTGTCTCTGACCAATGAAGAAGAACTTTCACTATATATAGTACCGACAATTGTTATTGGTCTTGTGCCTAGCAAATTCATGCATATTTTTGGCGCAGTATCTTTCTCAAGATTCATAAAAGAAGAACAACATCATTCATTACAAGCACAAATAATGTGACAATCTATTATTCGTTCGTTATCAGGTCTTGTGGTCACTATTTAAGGGTTCTCATTTTTTTTCTTCCCCTGTATACAAGCTGTTCAGTCGATAATTATATTGAGTGCCATTACCTATATATATGAGCTTTTTATTTGAATTAGGATTAGGCAAAGCTACATGGCCGGGGCTGTATGTAGGGATGGCAATTTCCCCCATGGGGATGGAGCCCCGTGGGGCTTCGCCCCATATAGACGGGGGTGGGGTGACTAAAATAAAGAATGGGGCGGGTATGGGGATATATTTTATTTTTCCCATGGAGATGGGGCGGGGATGGGAAATGTACTATTCGCCCCATCCCCGCCCCATATACTTATATATTTTTTAAAAAATATATATTTATATTTGTATATATTATTTCTTTTTTTAACATATAATTCATTAGATATAAATATTTCTCGAATCTTACATTCAATGCATGAAATCTTAAAATCTATTTATTTCAGTCATTAGATTTATTTTCTTAAAATCTTATCTAAAAAAGTTTTAAAAAAACATCATTAATTATAGAGTTTTAAAAAATTCAATCATTTTGAATAAATTAAAAAGAAATCGTATTAATAAAGAAAGTCGTCTATATTACTTATAAATGATTATAAAAATCTAATGCGTGTACCAAACTTTCACTCTTATTGAGAGTATGTTTTTCTCAATGTTACATAGACGCTATTAAGATATATAAGAAAAGAGAATTATATTTAGTTTTTATATTTTTATATTGATGTTTTATAGACAGTTTATGTTTATTTTTCTGATTTATTTGAGATTATTGACTTTTAGAGGTTTATAATTTGTAGTTAAGTTTGAAATGAATGTCTAATTATTAGGATTTAATTTAATTTTTAACATTTGATTGTGATGAGATTTCTGTAGTGTGTGTGTGTGTGTATATATGATAATAGATTAAATATGAAAATGAAGAACTATCGTCATGAAGACTCTCCATCCCCAACTCTTTTTAGATGGGGATGGGGCAGGGATGGAGTACTGTCCCTCCATTGGGATTCCCCATCCCCATCCCCAATTTTTTTAGATGGGGATAGAGCGGGGATGGGGGATAATTTTTAAGACGGGGATGGGGATGGAAGACGCGTCCCCAGACCCACCCCGCCCCATTGCCATCACTAGCTGTATGACTGAGGCATAAATCAGTCAGATCTCTAGCCAGAAATGGATACAAGAAGGCAATTCACGAGTTTTCTATATTAATGCATTATAAGTTTATAGGAAAAATCAGATAATTAAAAGAGACGAGTTATGGGTCAACTTAACTCAAGTTTTACTAGTCACATTCACGAATTTCCCATAAGTTAAGGCATGTGCATTTATTTACATAATTTGCTATATATATTCCAATTTTTTGTTCCTGCATTGCATATATATTCAAAAAACCAAACTACGTACGTATATAGTGCACTACTAGCTAGTGGGAAATTTTGGTATTATAGTATTCTAATAGCTAGTTTATATGTACATATATAAATCCATTCCAAGACAACCATTGGACGTAGTTGAATATATAAACCTCTTCTTTGTTGGCATTTTTCCAAGACGGCATATTCCTTCATCTCCCAATAAAAACCAAAAGACCTTTCAACAACCCTATAGATCAACTTCTATGTGGCAACATATATAAGCTAGTTTGGTATATATAATCAATTTTCGGAGACTGTTTTTAGATTTTTTAAAATCTAAAGTAAGTATAGTAAATTTGTCTTTTTAAACAGGTAATCGATTCTATTTTTACCTATTATAATTTAAAAAGCATGTTAAATATTATTTTTTTATAATAAAAACTGCTTGTTAATTTTAAATTACTAAAATATGCTTAATTAATAGTTTATCTTCAACTAATTAACTTTTCAAAAAAAATTAATAATTTTACATATTTACAATATTTTAACAGCACTTTCAAAAATAAAATAATCAAACACTCTATCTCTTTATAATTTTAACAGTTTCTTTTTGCAATACAATTTAAAGCAACAATGCCAAATTAGCACATTGTATTATATACCTCTTCTTTCTATGGATGTAATAATGTTTGTTCAAAGAAGAACCACGCCACTAACATGACCTCTACGGAAACGGCACAAGTCACGTCATTTTAACTTCTCCTTTCAGATACCTACAAAACCAATTAGTGTGTGTGTATATATATATATATATATATAAATATTGTGGTATATGTGCATATAAATAAATACTCATAACAACTCTTAATTAAGTGCATTCAATACACACTCTATCACTAGTCACTAAATAGATCACAATATTTTACAATGGGACTTGTGAAGCTTCTAGTCACATTTCTCTTCCTCCAAACACTTCTTCTCTTCAACGCACACA
Source organism: Boehmeria nivea var. tenacissima (assembly GCA_018132145.1). Classification (NCBI taxonomy): domain Eukaryota; kingdom Viridiplantae; phylum Streptophyta; class Magnoliopsida; order Rosales; family Urticaceae; genus Boehmeria; species Boehmeria nivea. Next base: position 17,969,919 of record CM030874.1, on the reverse strand, counting down.
CATCACTGCTAGTCCAATCACACCCTTCAAACTCAAGCCTCTTCAGGGAGTACATAGGAGCCGAGTTCAACGACGTCAAATTCTCCGACGTGCCCATAAACCCTAGCGTTGACTTCCACTTCATCCTCTCCTTCGCCATCGACTACGACGCCTCGGGCTCTTCTCCGACCGACGGCAAGTTCAACATCTTCTGGGACTCCGGCAATCTCGGCCCTTCGCAGGTCTCGTCCATCAAAAACACCCACCCGAACGTCAAAGTCGCCCTCAGCCTCGGCGGCGACAGCGTCGGCGACGGCTACGCCTACTTCAACCCTAGCTCCGTCGACTCTTGGGTCTCCAACGCCGTGTCGTCTCTCACCCGGATCATCAACCAGTACGGCCTCGACGGCATCGACGTCGACTACGAGCACTTCTCCGCCGACCCTCGCACCTTCGCCGAGTGCATCGGACGCCTCGTCCAAACCCTAAAGAGGAACAACGTGATCTCCTTCGCGTCCATAGCGCCGTTCGACGACGACGAGGTCCAAGCGCATTACCAGGCCTTGTGGGGGAAGTACGGCCACTTGATAGACTACGTGAATTTCCAATTCTACGCCTACGATCAGGGCACGACGGTGCCGGAGTTCCTCCGATATTTCGAGACGCAGAGGTCGAATTACCGCGGCGGGAAGGTCTTGCCGAGCTTCATCACCGACGGCAGCGGCGGCGGGCTCTCGCCGGAGAATGGGTTCTTTAGGGCTTGCGAGAGGCTCAAGAGCGAGAAGAAGCTTCATGGGATCTTTGTTTGGTCTGCGGATGATTCTATGAAGAATGGATTTCGCTACGAGAAGCGTTCACAAGCACTTTTAGCTGGTCACAACTAGAGTCATGACCACATTGTGTTATGCTGTAATATTATTTTACAGTAAAATCTTTGTATTGTTGTGTGTTAGGGATTAGAATCCCTCATTATTGTGATATGCTGTCTTTTAATATATAAATATATCTTTATGAATTTTATTAATTGTGGCTTGTTGTGTTTTTAAGGTATAGTGTTTGGACATTTTGGTGAAGGAATTTAATTGGTGAATATAAAGTAATATTGGACCACAAATTAATGAGTCCATATCTCCTTTTTTTTTTTTTTTCAAATCAGATTTCAACACCTAAGTAAAAATAACTAAATTTTTAATCACTTTCTATTTTATTATATTTATAATAATTATTTTTGATGTTAAAATTTTATTCCAGAATAATATATATAAAAAAAATGATAAAAGATCTAGATTCCAAACTAATTAATATAAAAATTAGATTTGATGAGAAACAAGCCATCATGCTAGCTAGTATCGCATTGTCTGGCTGTGGACCACAACACTTGTGCTAAGACAATTAACTAAAAACAAGTAATATATAATAAATATATCAAATGATAAAGTAGGGATAGTTAAATTATTTGTCTATATATATAGATATGTTTTGTATATATATTCCGAATGTCCATCACGTTAAGATAAAAGGTGATGGCTCCTTTTAAGGTACAAGTGGTGGATGACAAGGTTTGATTGGTTCTCTTTTTAAGAATTTCAGTCAACCGTAGTCGTTAAGTCTCTAGCTCATCCATAAATTATTACCTTTGTGTTATATTACTCAGCTAACTAATCAGAGTGTTTTGTCACAAGCTGTTTTTAAAATCTCTTTGCTTTTAAAAGGTCACCAATATCTTGTCATAATATTATGCTTTCACTTACAATGATATAGGTTTTTATATGATTGAATTATGATTTGTATTGAATTTTTTTTAGTGACAACATATTACAAAGTTAAATTTTTACTATATATTAATAATAACTAATTTAATTAAAATAATTTGGTAAGAACTTGAATATCGTGTGTACGCTGATTTTTTATTTTTATTTTTTGTAATCATCCTTTATAGCACACGCTTGAAGACTTACCGACTGTGTACGCTGATTTAAATTTGAGAAATTTGAGATCTTAATCAAGTTTCCTCTTCCAATTTTGATCTCCATTATATATATATATATTTCAATCAGTATTATGAGATGTATAATCTTAGAGTGTGTATATATATATATATATCTCGGTTGCCACGGTAACCGAAGAAAGAAGGAATAAACACACTTGAAGAGAGACGAAGAGTTGTGTGCTGTGTTTGGAAGGATAAATAGCTCCCGGAAAGAAATCTATTGATTCTGTTCGAATTGGTTAGAGAGTAGATACGGGCGAGGACTCTCATTTAAATCTAGGATAGCCTATCTGCGCCAAGGAAAAGAATAAAATAAGCATTTGTAATATATATATATATATGACAGAATGGAATTTTGCAAGACACACATTTGTTTTCTAGCAAGATGAACAGAAACGAAAAACGGTCATATTTGTATCATATATAGTCCTATGATATATATATCTATGAGGTATATGCACATTGCCAATAAAGCCATAAAAATAAAAATAAAAAAAAATTACCAAAAAAAAACTCTCCAACAGGAGAAAGAAAAAAAAAAAAAAAAGAGTTCAGATGTCTGACTAGTGATTATTTAGAAACAAATAAAAAAAAAAAAAAGAGTTGAGATGTCTGACTAGTGATTATTTAGAAACAAATAACAGACCACCATATATGGTGGGATTTTTTAGTAGCACTTTTGTCAGGCAGTTTTCATAATTTTCTGATCGCACATTATAGGTTTCCACTGGAACAAAGGAAAGCTTGGGCTGGGCTTAAAAGGGTTATGATTTATGGCCTTCCTCATGTCACTTGTGCAAGTAAGGTTTTTTTTTTTTTTTTTTCAAATTATAAAAACTATCTACTCCAACTCTCTTCTCTTTTTTAGATAATTAAAAAAAAATCTATAATCCTCCAAATTATTCAATTCAATTCTATTTTTTTTTTCAACAATTTTTTTCAACTTTTCAAATTCTTATACAATATCTTTAACTCTCAACCATTCATCTCAAAAGTTTGGTTAAATGCCTAAATAACTCTAAAAGTGCATTTCAAAAGGGTAACAACGTTTAAAGAGAGAGAATAATTTTCAAAATCTCCCTTTAATTTTTATCGCATGGTTAAAGGGTAAATGGATTATAAAGTGAAAATCTAAGAGTATAACACATAATGAGATTGAATATTTCTGTCAGTAGTATTTTTCTTCAAGAAATTTAAGACTTTACTCCCTAATTTAGATTTATGTATTAATCTAATCTTGCAATTCTGTTTCTTTCTTCCACTTACTTGTGAAGAGTCTTATCAATTGTTTAGAAAGATAAGAGCTTGTTTAGATATAAATCAAAGCCATATTTTACTATTGCAGTAATATAGTTTAAATTTAATTTTTTGTTAATATAATTACTGTAACAATATAGTTTCAGCTAAAAAAAATTATTCAGATTACAATTTAAACAATTTCTAAATAACATATGATACAAAAATATCTAAAATCCCCTTAAAATGACATTTCTCTAAAAGCCCAAAGCTTTCCGGAGAATATATAGCAAAAACAATGGGACGTCGTAGTCCCAATTTTCCAATTCCAATATGACAACTACGATCTTGCCTTTTTATGACAAAATTAAATTAGAAAACTAACGGATCAATAGAATGTTCATATAGGACAAAAATTTTGGCTCGCTAGGTACAAGCACTCTCTGACCGGCTTTTATTTCTTTTCCGGTTTGATATGGTTGTATTCTTATGGAAAAAGGAAAAATGCGAGTTGACCCTTGCCATCACTTGTCATATGCTTCAATTAAGTCGTAAAGTGTCCATTATAGTCGCCCAAAATGGTCGATTACCAACACTCAAAAAAAAAAAATTCTCTCTTTCTTTTCTTTCTTTCTTTGCATGAAAACTCCAAAAAAAAAAAAAAAAAAAAAAAAAAAAACCCGACTGTAATGCTTATCATGACTTATCCTAAATAGCCGCTACTAACACATGATCCTATATGCACAATCATTATTTGTCAACTTGGAATGCAAAATTCAATGATAGAAGTGAGTGTTACTTAATTGGAAGTGATAGTTTGATGTGGAAACTCGACGGGGTTTATGAAATATTAAAGTACCCCAGTGGAAATTTAAGAATATTATGGAATATTTTTTCATATATATATATATATATATGTCAATATGCTTCAAATCTAGACATTAATGTTATGTGAATTTTAGACAATCATTTTTGAACTGTAGCCATACAAAGTGAACCACATGTATTTGCTTAGACATGGTTCTGTAACTATCGATTTTCACAAATAATAAATTTTCCTTTTTTTCATATAAAAAAGATATCGTGCCCTAAATTGATAATTAGGAATGTAATTTCAAAGCATGATTCCTTATACAACTTTCACATCAATAATAGAGCGGAAAGTGCGTCCATTAAAAGGCTTCACTTTCCACATCACAATGGAGTATAGAGTCTTTTTACCTATTTGTTTTATTAATTTAGTCCTTGAATTTGCTATATATTGGCTTCATTGATCAGAAACAAACTCTTCTTAATTTTTGGTTTCTCTATGTTATAAAAACAGAAAAGAAAACTCTCAAATCTTCTATGTTGGCAAGAGGGGAAAATATATATCCTCCTATTGTCAACCAAAGGTCCAAGAATATAGGCCAAAATTGGTAGTGATCACATATTAATTTCTTGTTAACTATATATTAGAAAACCAAAATATTGTGGAAAAAATCAAATTTTATGATAACAAATATCTAAAATTAAAAACTATTAAAAACTTAAGTAACTAACAACAAAAACAAAATTAAATAAAAAGAGGGGCCCTAAAGTTACTCCATAGAAAATACTTTTAGGTAACAAATCATGAAAAAAAAAAAAAACGCCATGTAGCAAAGCATATTTTAGTACCAAACATAAAATGTTATTGCATACTATTACATAATCTAAGAAGTCCACCACAAACGTTAGCCCCACAAAACAAATCAATTGATATCCACTTCTCATCAAAATTGAGCTTTGGAGATCATATATACGAATAATTCTATGTTTTCATAAATAAATCAATAACTAGCTATAATTCTTAAATTCTATCACGTACATGATTATTTGGGGTTGAGGTAGAGACTAGAGAGCTTGATAACACACAAACCAAATCCCAAATTGTGGTCAGAGAATATCGCTACACTACTCATTGTAGTGGAGACACTGTTCAAGTTGTTGACCCCATTTGACAACCCACAAACCCTGTGCAAAAGGATGTTAATTGGCCAAACACTGCCTTGGTTTCGTTTATATCTTTTTGAAATTGATCGATTGGAATGAATAATATTATTTGAATTAATTCTCTGAAGAAACCCCACTACTATATATATATATATATATATTTTTTTTTTTTTTCAAATCTTCCACACAGCGAAGGGAACATAATTGCCTAGTAAGTGTAGTATTTTTATAGGCATGCATAGTTTTCCATATAGCATAGGACCGAGAATATATTGGATTCTCGAGATGCTTTTCTTTTCGTTTAACAGAAATATCGACCCAGCTAGCGAGGACAACGTGGTGAATAGCTATAGAACCCAGAAAAAATTTAAAGATTATAGCATTTATAAATAATTTGAATGTCTAAACTTCGAATCAACCGAAATATATGGAAGATACACACTAGGAAAATATATATATATAAGCATGCATCCAAGGTATGTATCGATTATATATTGACTTAGGGGTTATTTGGATGCAATCCGAATAACAAAGAAATTTTTTTGTTCAAACTATATTGTAACAGTAATTACACCAATATAATTTTGACTTGTATTTAAACGAGCCTTTAAAATATTAGATTAGATGACTGACTAATTATACGAAGTGGCTCCAAAGGCATAATTAGTCACAATAAAAATTATGACTAAAAGTTGACTTTTTGCGATCCAACATCTTTGAGTAGAATTTGTCATGAAAAAAAAAGAGTATATTATAGTAACTAAACAAAGTTGTGACAGAGGTTTTTTTTTTTTTTTTTTTTTTTTTTTGCAGTGCTAATTCCACATTCAATAGGAAGCAAATATATCGATCCTTGTTAGACCATATCTAATGCAAATGCCAATGTCAATGTCAAATTTGGCACTCAAAAATGTAAAAATGTTATATTTGACATTTGATGCTCCAATGTATAAATGCTATTTTATTATTTTTTAGTTGCAAAAACCATTAAAGTAGTTGATGCTAACCAATAGTAAATAAGACTACAATAGTCAAAATGACTTCTTAGTAAGAGAAAATTTTTTTGAATAAAATATTAATTTTTAATTAAATACCTAGAAGTTGACCAATCAATACTCTACTTCAAATGCCAAAATTTGGCATTATGTTATACTTGGTGCCAAATTTGACACCATGTATAGACTTTGCCAAATTTAATGTCAAATTCAGCATTGTATTAGAGAATATTTTTTATGTCAAAATGCTAAATTTTGGCATTGACACACAAATTAACTTTGCATTGGAGATGCTCTTATGTGATTATTCTAATTAAACAAGCCTTTCCCCATCTTACAAAAAAAAAAAAAAAAAAAAATTGAGGCAATCATGCATCATCAAAATTCAAATTGAGCCGTGCACGTTCTAATGACAACATAAAACATAAAAAATAAAAAAAAACGAAAATATATTAATAAACAAAACAATTAAAAAGATTAATTAATCTAAAATAAAGACAAACCATATATATGAAATAAGCTGGTAAGTAGTGGCCTGTGACAACGTAAATCAAGTTGGTAGAATATATATAGCACTGTCTAATTAAAGACTACGTTGCTATTCTTATATACTAGGGAAATTGAAATAATATATATATATATGGGGGTGGGATAAGTAGGGGTTGGATTGGATAGGGCTAAAATTAGTCCTAGTCCATTGTTTGATGTATGATAAGGATTGTATTAGTTTTTGTGGGCCCTACCATATAATATCATTCGCTTGAGATAACTAATCCCATGTAAAAATGTGGCATAAATAATCCCACTCAAACTAATATAGATCCCATTATAAGAATATATTTTTGCTTTAAACTTAAATTTAAATATATATAAATACATTTATTTTAATATTTTCACATGTCTTGGCATTAATTTTTTAAATATTAAAATTATGATAATAATCCAATCCAATACTATGTACACCAAATATGTAATAGTATTAAATATAATACAATCATATATAATCCAGTTTAATTCAATCATCAATCTCATAACTCATATCCAATCCGACACACCAAATGCACCATATAATACTTGCTGATTGCTATGTAATTTTACTACTACATATATAGTAATTTGGGCCAAAAGTATATTGTGTCTTAGTCGCTAAAAGTACATTTTCTTGTAGTGAAGTTTTAAAGACAATTGATGATTGCAATAATTTGGGGTTTTGATCATATGATTTCCCAATTCTCACATAAGTACACAACTTCTCTACCACCCAATTGGCTGGCAATATTGCCTTTGAAACTAGCTAGCTAGCTCCGTAATCGTGAATTGTATATGGTTCGTTACTCGGTGCACACCACTAGACCATATATATAACACTGTGCAATATTGTATAGGTAAATTATAAGGGTCTTCACGGCAATCAATTGGGCAAGAAATTATAATTGATGCAAGTTTTTTTCTCAGAGAGAGAGAGAGAGAGAGAGAGAGAGAGACCACTTTTTGAAGTGATATAGACGATTCTCTCGGACCTACTTGAGACAGGAAGATGCTATAGAGAGGTCCCCCATGAAAATATATGCATGTGTCAAGCCCATCGAGTTGTAGTTGACAAGTTTTTCGTTTTCAGATTTTGCATGATTATCACCAGCAGAGATTACCTAGCATTTACACCACACAATTTCAATGCATCTTGGAACCAAAAAAGTTTGGCAGATCAAGGGTATAGTACTCCAATATGATCATGACAGAAAATAAAGTACTTGTGGTGATTAAAAGATTGTGATTAAGTTTTTATTACAAAAAATTCAAATTTTCTAAGTTGCAGGCACAATTAATGAAGCAAAAGTCCTCATATATGATGTTGTCTAACTCATGATTGCATGATCATAAACTATATATTATATCTATTGAATTACCTTTCACTACTATAACATATATTTGATTTTAAGATCACATCAGTCCACACTAAAAATTTTGCCGTAAGAGATTATAATTAATGATTAATACATAACTTGAGTCGCCGTTTCTATTTTATAATAACATCAACTAATCATAACTAGTGAATTAATTTAATTAACTATACTTAATCTATCATTTCACTTTATCTTTAACGCATTTGATATGATTGAAACTGTATATGGCATTCACATGGGAATGTATTAAACGACATTAATATATCTCTAATGCCTAAAGTTCTCTTTTGTGGATCTAGGTGGTGGGACCTAACTGTCTTGGTTCTTGTCCCAATTGCAATCGGTGCAAGTTGGGAAAGATTTTAGATATCGATCATGGTCAAGATCTTTGCAAAACTTCTTAGAGGGGAAATATATATTACATAGGACCACAAAATGAATTAAAAGCACTGCTTTACTCTTTAGTTTCTTTTCTTGTTTGACCGAATTTAATGGTTAGTGACATTCTAGTCATGTTTGATCTCTAATTCTCATATTATATATAGAGAGAGAGAGACACACACACAAGACATCGCAATCCAAATCCATATATAAAATATAGATCATACTGTATATATGTACATTAAAAAACCCATTACTTTAAAGAAAGAAATAGTCTCATGAGTATATGGCCAACCCTAGAGAAACATAGCCGATTTAGGCGCGTGTATAGATCAATATTTTTGTGTTCAACGGCCTAAATTTCATGTTAAGTCAACTATTTAAGACCATATGCCTATTTATTTCTTAAATGAAGAGAAATCGTGATAGAAATACATTCTAATAAAATTAGTACTGTCTGAACTCTGAAGTTCCGAAGACTTATATCATTGAATATTTCTAATATATATATATATATATATATATATATTTACTATAAGCATATTTGAATATCCGAGATATCAAATATTACAAATAAAATTCTAATTTAATTTACCTTCAACATATATATAACTAGCTAGTTCTCTCCTTTTAATAATTTCTAAATTTGTATACTCGTTTAGATAGAAATCCAAATCAGTAACAACATAGTTTTAATTTGACAAAGTCCCGTGGCGCTTTCGATGCAGGTGGATTAGAGCTCTTCAATATACAAAGAATCTCAAGGTTTGGATCTCGCACTTATATAGGGAAGGTAACTGTATTACTGACAAGCTTGCTTTCATGTCGACTAGTGCGGAACTTAATAACTAGTGGTTTCAAGCTCCGGAGGAAGTTCATCGTATGATTTATATAGACTTAGTTCCTCTTTCTTTCTATATGTTTAGGAACTTGCAATTTTAGTCTTGGATCATGCACTCTTTTTCTTTGAGAAGATTTTCCCTCTGGATTTTTTCTTCTTAGGGTTTTAACGAGGCCCCACTATGCCTAGGTAGATCTTATAGGACTTTTTTCTTTTTGTCTTTATGTTTGCTCACCTTTTTTGTGTTGGACTTTTATGTATCTTGATATTTTTATTTTTATTTAATATATTAGGCTGCAAGTTAAAGGATGTTTTAACAGAGGATCAACCTAATTGGTAAGCTGCTAAAAGTCATACGTGTGTTCTTACTTTTCAATAAATAAATAAATATATATATATATATAAAGGAATAATACTAGACTAGTAGTGGAAAGTTTTTAAGAAAATTTTCGGCCGGCACAACTTTAAAAAGTATATATAAAATAAATAAATAAAAAGTGAGCAACAAAATTTTAAATAAAAAAGGAAGGCGACTGGCAAGACTCCACCTTTCTGTGTGAGTAAATGATTATGAAAGTTAATAATAGATAACCCTTTTATATGTTATAGTGTGAAGTCAAAAATCCATAATTTGCATGTGCCTAACTTTGAACGTGCACGATCCGTCGACCACATTCTGATCGGCAGCTACAAAACGCTCAGTCACCACCAAAATATATACTATTATTGTAGTACTATATATCGCTCGACATGACAGATATTAGGGTTTTACCTTTATTTACTTACCATATTGCTTTGATATTTCACATTTGCACTCAAGTAAACTTGTCCCCTTATATATATATGATGAGGTCAAATGAAAGGTTGGTTTTGACAGTTTTGTTAATCGCTAGTGCTACATTCGCCAAGTCCGGTGGCTCATTGACTTCTAATAATTAATTGACAATTTCTTTTTGGAGGTAGGCACAAAAGTATTATAACACACCGAAGCATCACTAATTAATCATGTATGACAAATGTCTTTTTTTTTTTTTAATGAAAGAATGAGATATCGGAATGCGTCATCTGTGAGATATATTCGATATTATCGCATTAATCAACATGGTCGTCTATGTTATCTTGTAATGAAGTCGATGAATAACAAGGGTATACATAGTGGATTTAGTCCTAATAGTTTATACAATTGTGACAATTTAATCTTTTTTTTCAGCTTCTAATTACTATATTAGCTAGTCAAACAAACAATAGATTTGAAATATATATTTGACGAAATTAATTAGTCAATATGTAAAATTAACCTATATATTTATATTTCACAGTTATTATTTTCAGTTTTCCTTTTAAGTGCATGGATCTCACACGTTTGAACATATGTTAAACAATTCACTTTTGGTCTTGGCTAGGTTTTGTTTGGTAATACCTTTGGAAATTGTTTTTAGTTTATGTAAGAATCTGAGGTCAAATTTGAGTATTTGATAAAAACAGCTTTTTACATAGGATTTTGCTAAGCACAGATGCGGTTGTCGCGTCTGTGCGATCACAGTCGTCCGTGGTTGGTGGGCCCCACGTGGGACCCACAACCGTGGATGGCTGTGATCACACAGACACAACGCGCGCGTCTGTGCTTAGCACAGCTCTTTTACATAATTTTCTAAACATATGTTATGCATAAGTTGTTTTGAAGAATAAACACAAACCATACTTTTAAACTTTCGTTACGTATTTGTTTTTTTTTTTCAATCAAATGTTTCAAGTACCAAAAAATCTCAGCAAAAAAAAAAGTACCAAAAAAAAAACACTTAAAGAGAAGAAAAATCTCAAATAGGGGCAAAAACATAATTTTGCCTATAAATGAATAAAAACCTACCCAATTACGTGATACGTGGCAATTTTGGACAGAAAAGTTAACAGAAAAACAAATTTGAGACGTTTTAAATGTATAGCAGGAACGGATGTAATAAATTGAAGTACATGGGGCAATTTAATATTCGAGTTAAAGTATAAGGGAAAATGATGAAATTAACCCTAATTTTTTTCATGCAACACAAAGCTACAACAATACCAAACTGACCCTTAATGTGACTAATTGACTCCTAGAATGAAGACTACAAACTTAGGGACCAAATCACAAAAAATAGCAAAACTGGAGGACTGAAAGCACAAGTTACTGTAATTTGTTAAGAAGTCTGACAACTGATCCGTAGGTCGGCGTGGTGGTGGTGGTGGGACACAAAACCGGCCGCTGGGTTCTTCTCTTACAGCAAGGTCAACGCCCAAGAGATGACGTCATTGTCCACGTCATCATCCAGCTTCTGTGGGCCCCACAAACTCCCCCATATTCCCCTTTCGAACGTGCTTTTTTCCCCTCTTCACTTTTCCGCTCTTAAGTAGTACTACTAAACCCCAACCCCAACCCCTTTCATTACCATTTTCACAGAGTGTAACTATTGTAAATTCTCTCCAATCCCCCTCTCTATCTCTCTCTCTCTCTCGCCCCCGAAAACTCCGACCACCACGCGCCATGTACGGAAACCACAGGCAACGCATTCCCACGCGCCACCGCCGAAAACGAGCGGTACTTCACCCCGCCGCCGCCGCTGATGGTACCGGTTCACCACCACCACCACCTGCACCTCCTGCCAGACCAGCTCGCCGCGGAGGCGGCGATGTCGACGGAGCTGGTGGAGTCGCTGCAGCGCGAGACGCTGGCGCTGGAGGCGGCGGCGAGCAGCAGCGCGTGCAGCAGCTACAGCTCGCCGAGCTCGCTTGCGGGCGGGCAGCGGCCGAGCCTGATCCTGCAGCGGAGCGTGAGCAGCCACTCGCTCCAGAAGGGCGGGACCCACCGGGTGCTGTCCTCGGTGGCCGAGTTCCTCGACTGCGCCGACGACACCAGCCCCGTCCGCAGGGTCTACAGCACCGGCGACTTGCATGAGGTGATCGTCGTGATCACCTAATAATTAATTTACCTAATCATGCAAAACATCATTATTAATTAGCGCAATGTACGTACTGAACATCTTAATTAGGCACATGCAATTAGCATTAATAAATTAGGAGTTGTTTAGATTGCAATTCAAATTAAAAAAAAAAATGGTTTAAATTTTCTTGTTACATTAGCTACACTAACAGAAAGTTTAAAAGTCAAATTTAAACTACTTTATTATGAAGTGTAGTTTGGATTTCTGTCCAAACCGGTTATTTAGTTATTAATTATATATGGTAATTGGGTTTGTATATTATCAGTTATCACGTACTAATTGTGAGTATATATATAGTTGATTTTTATTTTTATTTTTTTAATAATTATGGGTGTGTATATGTGTGGCAGAGAATTAACATGGCGGCACATCATAGTTACAGATCATCAGAAAGTCCATTATCAAGCGAAAGCAATGCCATCATTGAAGGGATGAGCAAAGCGTGTCGTTACAGTCCGGAGGAGAAAAAAGAGAGAATTGAGAGGTACAGAAGCAAGAGAAACCAGAGGAACTTCAACAAGAAGATTAAGGTTCATTTTCAATTTCTTAATTAATTAAAAAATTAATTGGAGTATTAATCACTTTCCATTACCCTAGCTAATTTTCCTTTATTTTGCTGTTTTTGTCTTTTGCTCCTTCTCTAGAGGTGTTATTATGCATTTTTTGAATAATTTGATTAGTAGGATCTCTAGATTCTGATTTACACTCATTAGCAAGGTTTTTTTTTTTTTTTTTTGGCACATTGGTAATGTCACGTAAATTGCTATTTTCAATTCTGCGTTGTCTCTGTCTGCCACATACGAACAGCATTTACCCATAAGTACATGGCCTATTCTAATTAATTTCTATATAGAATAAAATTCAATGATGAGACTTGAGAGAGCTTCTATTTTGCTTATGGTAAGAAGTTAGTTAATTAATTCCTAGCCTTTAAAACAAAGGAGAACAAGCACGTAAGTTTCTTGAAAATCCACGTACAAAAAAATAAAAATAAAAAAAGCCAAATCAGCACATGTAAGAGCTGATAGTACAATTATTAATGATTCGTGAAGATATGATGAACAAGTCACATAGGGATTAATTGTTGTTCCAAAATTACATATTTATAGATGACACTATTTCAAAAGTTATACATATGATCTTCATGAATTTTCCAAATACACCTTATCCTTTCTTTTCCAATAAATCCATAGCACGTCAAAAATAGTGCAAATTCCATTATGAAAGAAGATCAATCTCGTTCAATTGGCCCCGTTTTCATTAATCAAGTGAATAATTATAAGTAGCAAAAAATAATATGGAGTTTTAAGAAAATAACGACTGTTTACAAAATGATTTTAAAAAATAGCTACAGTTTCAAAAATTTAAAAACTAGCCCTTTCAAAAATTTCTGACAACATTTCTAGCTAGTGTCAGAATTTTTTGACAGCAATTTTATGTGTAATTTTGTTATTGTCAGAAATTTCTTACCTGTATTATGGCTAATTTTTAAATTTTTTGAAACTGTGGCTATTTTTTAAAAGCACAGTCCAAAATGGCTATTTACCTGGCCCATAATAATATAACAAAGCCTCAATTAGGGAGTTACCCATATTCTAAGCACTTTATAGTTGCCATGGGATAATTAAGGATGATTTTATTTGAGTCAAAATTTGTGTTTTATTGTATTTTTGTTTCATTAGGTTCTCTAACAAAAATAATTACACCTATATTGCTACAATTTCAGTATGCTTGTAGGAAGACACTGGCGGATAGCCGGCCGCGCATCAGAGGGCGATTTGCACGGAATGAAGAAATTGAAAAGAGTTCTCAAATTGCTCAGTGGAGCCATATCAATGCCGGAGAGGACGAGTTTGATGAAGATGATGAGAATTGGGCCAACTTTCTTGATGCTTTCTCTTCAAATTTAATTCCTTAGTGTTATATATCTCTAGCTAGCCAATTGGAAGATTAAATCTTCTCTCCTAGGCATCAATGAATTATTATGTTGATTTTAGAAATAAAAATATTTGATATATATAAATTGTGTAGCCTCTGCCTAGCTAGCTAGCAATGCAAGTTTTAGATTGCTGCGTATTGTTCTGTGCTTGTATAATGCACTTTAAGCTTAATGTTTAAGTAGCTTAAAGTTCGTGATGTGTAAATATATGTAGCTAATTATTGTATGATTTCAAATTAAATGAATAGTTAACCATGTGGATTTCAAGAGTTTTTACTTAAGGGTGGAGTTTATCTAAGATTTTTTTTTTTGGACAAGTATAGCTTCATTCTACAAATTAATTTTCCCTTTACTTTTTCGCATGTTCATAACTTCTAATCGTAGCAATGTCAATGAATAAAAAAAATTAAAGGCAATATTAATTTCAAAGTGTCTTAAATGCAACTATACAATGCATACAAGTCCTAACTAAAGTTCATTGAGTTCGTTAGATCAATACTACCATGATATATATCTTACAAGGTTGAAAATTTGAAGATGGAAAATGAAATCTCTACATGTCATATAATTGATAGAAATATTAAAGTTGAACGAAAAATAGAGGGAAAAAAAATGGCATCATCATGGTGAGAGTCACCACCTCATATTTCCAAAAGAGTACTGTGATACAGTTTGTGCTTTTCCGTTTTAATCTCTGTATATATCAACTATCAAATATCACATATCACAAACTTAAAAAAGCCTATTTTGGCGGATCTATTTTCTCACTAGTCCAAGGTGCTTAATTAGTGCCAACTAATAGTGGAGAGAAATCGGGCTAAATGCTATTCACACCATTGGTTTAAGGAAATATGGATTCGAGCTTTCAATTTGTTATGACATTATGGTGCTCAAAAGATAAGAACTTAGAAGAGACCTCAAAAACATATGGACAATCCCACACCAAGCTAATGTGCCTAGCAAATCAATCAATCAATCAATTTTTTTTTCATGTGTGTACTCTTCAGTATTTTGTTTGCTAGTGAGAAATTTAATGTGCGCAGTTATTTCTCCGTATATATATATATATATATATATATATATATATGCGAGTTTACCTAGTAGGAATTTAAATCATCACACTGAAACTAGTTGCCTCAACACTTAAAAAAGAAACGACAAAGATAAAAAGTGAACCTCATGGACCATTGTCATGTTCAGTTTGTTGTCACTTCTATCAACTTCACATTAGTCCAAAAGTAACCTATTGATCAAAGAAATAAATAATCAAGACTAACATGATCATTGAGGTGAATTCATCTTCAGTGACACACTGACACGTATGTATTTGGATGCTTATGGCCTAATCAATGGTGGCTTAATTTAATTCATTTGTGGAGCACCTAGTCTTGTACTTTAATGTCATTCCTATATACTAAAAGATTAATAATATTTCTTAATCTCAATGCTGCTAATACATAGACAGACCATCATGGAACCACTAACGTGAAAAATAGTAATTACAAACAAATGGGATTCTTGGACAATTCTCAAATGGGGAATATTCTGGTGGGGAACAAATGGGGAACAATAATATATGGCCCAGAATCATCCAGAAAATTTTGAAGTTTAATTTACAGTTTTTTTCAAAACAGTTTGTTGGATTTTTTTTTTACCGTTTTGGTGAAAAAAACGCATTCATTTTATTGGCAAAAATACAAATATTTTTTAAAAAACTGGGCCTAAATTGTAATACAGTAAAAATAAAGGACTAAAAAATAAATAAATAAAATTTTCTGGATGAATCTGGGCCACATATTTGTTCCCCATTTGTCCCCCACTAGAATATTTCCCATGGGAGAAGCGTCCTTATAAAAGAAGAAAAATATCCATAATCCTATTATGAACGGCAAATTCATATTAAACTCCTAAATGTGATTCAGAAAAATTTTACTAATTAAATTAACGAATTTTTTTTTTATGAATATCGTTTTTTTGGCACGCTATTAATCTATGCATGTTTTTGTGTTACACTTATAATTTCTACCGATAATTATACACTAAAAACATGGAGTAAGAATCATGAACACCACTTGAAGCGTAAATTATTAAGTGCACTTAAATTTTTTTTTTTTTTTTGTGTGTGTAATTTCCCCTTTAATTAACTAGCTAGAGCACCTTTGTTATTCAATATCTATAACGCTAGTCCTACTTAGACTTTATAAGTAGGACAAACCAATATTGTATAAGCACATTTCTTTGCAAATCAATCTCTTAATTGGTACCCACTTAATTGGTCGGTCATGTTACTGATTCATGAGAAGGCTAAGAAGATTAAGAAAGCAAAACCAGAGAGAGTTTGTAGTCTTTTAGTCAAAGGCTATGTTAATTAGCATTTAACACAAAAATTAAAGGCTATGTTCTCTCTTTCAAGGCTTAGGAGAACGGCTCTCTCCATTTTTGTCGGCCGGCGGTGTGTTGCCCACTAAGCTTTTGAATCCATTTAATTTAATTACATAAAAAAAAAATCTCAATAAAGCCACACTAATTGATTAAAGATTAATAATAAGGCTCCAAATTCATCCCCCTGGTAGTTTGGAAAAGAGAAAGGCACATGTTTAATGATGATTTCGGGTTTATTAAAAAATAAAGTAAGAAATAGCCACTTAATTTGACACCAATTCAGATCTAAATGAATATTTCTTTTATTATAAGCAGCAAGCATGATTGCTTTGTATTGGATGATATTTCTAACTTTTAACAATGCCACAAGACACATTTAGAAGAATTGGTACTTGTCCTGCTTACATATCTAATACATGAAATTGTTCAAATTTCCCTTTTAAACAGGCTGTTACTTTAAAATTAAATCACTCTTATTATACCATTAACACATGTTTAAAAAAAAAAAAAAAGTGTAAGTTTCCCTCTGATACGTTTCTTCTTGTGCCAAAAATTGAGAACATTATCAAAATTTTGAACTATAAATTATGGGGATATAAATTACAATCAAACATGCAACTGAGCGCGCGGGCGAGACAGAGAGACTAGGTCATCTTTGACTTGCTTGTACTTTTACGGGCCTTCTTCTTTAAAGGTAAAGGATTCCAACTACGCTTGAGAGGAAACAACAAAGCTTGTTGACGTGGCACCTTTCTTTTTCTTTTGGATTTCCCTGCATTAAAATGAACATAACATTTCAATGATGAGCAACCAAACTTAAGAGTTAAATCAAAAGCTTGAATATGACAACCTGCTAGCTATTTGAACACTTGATTTAAAAGTATATTATAAAGAAATTATATATTCTACCATGTGATGTATGAAAAATGGGCACGTGACTACGTGAGTAAGAACTCATGCAGAGCTAAAGCACAATGCAAAAGACCACGAGAGACTAACGAGAATATTATAAAGAATATATCAAGTACACATTACATATGTGATATATATTTGACTGCGAAGTAACAACTTTAATAATGAAACCAATCATTAAAGCTAAAAGTACAGCTTTCAGTAACAAGAAGCACTGTAACACTCAGAAGAAATTTACCTGGTGAAGATTGAACCAAGGTTGGATGATTACTTTCACCATCAGGTTTTCCATGAATTTGATCTTCCATGATCACATCCTGTGGCTCATCACTCGCAACTGATGGACTGTGTTCTACTCGTATCGCATCGCAGTCCCGAATAGGAACATGATCTCTAATTGGATCATGCCAAGGTTCCTCAAGCTGTTCATTTTCCGTGGACTTTTTTGGCAAAGAAAAGTCAACCGAGTGCGAAGATTTTTCATCACTTTTCATATCTAGGCCAGTTGAATCTTCGTCCATCAGATGATCACCGATAGCCTTCTCTGGTATATCAGAACTGATTAAATTATCTTCTTCAACGGGAGTAGGAATATCTCTATCTTTCAATGGGGTAGAAGTCTGATCTCCTTTGGGATCAAAACTTGAAGCGGAATCTAACACAATATCAGATCCGAGATCTCTTACTTTCCCATTAGGTAAACTAACCTCTAACTTCTTATTATTGTCACAATTGCGTAATCGGAAATCACGAATAGGTGTTTTAATCACGGCAGTATTCTCAGTGTACTGACTTGGATTATTTGTTTCTGCTTCCACGGTTGTGGTCATACCACTAATTTTCAAAGCAACTGATAAAGCTTTTGTTGTATCACAAGGATGTAAAACTTGAGAGCTTTGATTTCCAAAGGCTTGAAGTTTGGATGGGGCCTTGTCTACAGAAGTTATATCTGCTTTAGAATCAAGCCGGTTGGGCGGTACTAAATCTCCATCCTTTGAAACTGGCAATTCCTTGGCAATAATATTAGCGTTATCTTTAACATTACCAGGTAACTGAGACACAACCTTAGCTCCAGATATCACATCCTCGAGTTGAAAGCCATGGGACCCGTTGCTATCAAAAACGGAAGCAAAATCGATGGCTTTTACGTTTTTGGATACATTACTAGCAGCAGTAAAAGACTTCGCAAGATCCTCTAACAGCAAATCACCTTCGCCACTAGATATGGGATCCCATTCCAACAAGTCTAGTGACTTGTTGGAGTCAACTTGTTCTCCAGATGATATCAATTCGACCTTGACAGCTTCTTTATGAAATTGTTTCTTCCTCAAAGCTTTAGTCATAAGAGCCCTGCAACAATAAGTAGAAAGTTACAGCTCATTGCTCATCCCCTCAACATTAAAATGTCAGTTCTTTGCAAGTTATCGTACCTACAGTTTTTGGAGACAGCTGCTTTAGCTCGTTCCATAGAGAGCCCAAGTAAAGATGATATGTTTGCAACATCATATGGTCCTCTCAGCACATATGCAGACGAAGCCGCACTTGAAATAATTAGATTCTTTCCTCGGGTCCAATCTACCAGTAGCTGAAAAGTTTTGTAGTGTAACACATAGATTATAAGCAAAACATTCAGGCATAACTGAAGAAAACAAATTGAACTAAAAGCCAATCACATCTTAATCTAATCATACTGCAATGTTACTTCAATCTAATCCTATTCACGATGTAACATGAAGATTACCGTATGCTTTACATTACAAGCTTTTCAACATTAATCTATATTAAGATATAATAAGAAAACATGTTGCATAGGTAGAGATGCATAACCGAAATCTATATTAAGATATAATAAGAAAACATGTTGCATAGGTAGAGATGCATAACCGAATTTAAACGTGAATCGATGCCTTCAGTCAGACAAGCAAGATATAGGTCTACAAATCCCCGCTTTACTCAATTGTGTTTACTTCGTTCGAAATCAAAGCAAACAAATTTCTTTACCTGGAAAATGCAGTCATATAGAGGAAACTAATCCACAAAATTCTGCCCGTCTACCAGCAAATACTGTATACTTCTTCATAAGCACACAGAGGTAATCTTATTCTTACACTTGAAGGCCTTCTCATTCACCACTTAGTTATACAAAAGTACAAATTTTCTTAGTTTCCCTCCACGAGAGTCAACAAAAGCACAAGAACCGCCATTCATACTATCTAGTGTAGAACACAACGCACATTTACATTCACATTCACATTCTATCTAGTCTAGAGGAATATAACATCAAAAAATAAGTTATGCAACAAAGAACTACCCAATGCAAAACACTTTCAAGGTTCTTATGATTAAACACATAAGAAAAAAATAATAATATATATATATACATTGATCCATTGAGGTTATCTTCAAAAAAACTTCATCAACACTCACCTTAGCATTTGTTATCAATTGCCTCCTCGATTGAACATCGCCAAGCAGACCGGAATACGTAATTTCAAAATAAACACCACGCTGCGTAATCAATAATCAAAAAGAAAATTTCAATTCCAATCCCTAACATTCCTTCGTAGTTTATCTCAGAAAAACTATCCAAAAATATAAATAAATAAAAAAAGTTGTTCTTTCTGTGAGTGATTTCCGATGGGAATAATAGCACAACCTGAATAGCAGCTTTAACCATGGGAAGCTTCAAACGGAAAGGTAACCTCTCCGAGAAGTCAATAGCGATTATATCTACCTACATCCATCAGAAACAATCAATCATTAAAAAAATTCAATCTTTATATTTTCTTCTGAGAAACAAACAGAGCTCGAAGAATCACGAAACCTCCAATCTCTCACAGGCCTGGTCGAAGACGGTCTGGTTCAAAGGCCTGACCGAGACGATATCATAGGTCTTCAGGATAGGGTTGCCGGAGTTGAGAGCCTGGGCCTGGGCGGGGCTATCGACGACGACGGTGAGGCGCGTGTACTGGCGGAAGGGGGCGGCGCGTGGGACGCCGAGGAGGTCGCGGTGGAAGCTGACGGAGGAGGAGAGAGAAGGCGAGAGCTTGAGGAGCGAGGCGAGTGTGAGAGGCGGGATCGCGCAGCGGTCGCGATCGGACATGACGCCCTTGATCGTGCGGTTGTAGGCGACGCCGGAGTAGCCGAGCTCCATGGCGGCGGTGGCGAGCTTGGCGCGCGCGGACTTGGCCGGCCCCGCCGAGGCTTCGGCGAAGGGAATGTTGAGGTCGAAGAAGCCCATGGCTATGGCGATTGGGCTGTGTGCGCAAGGGTTTAAGTTTTAAGGGTTGAAAAGAGGGGTGTTAGTTAAGATGAATAAGAAAAGGGGTTTTAGGATTGTATTATAGGATTCTTTACCACTTTGATTTGTGAATTGTTAACCAAATAGTATTTAAACGACATGTTGTTTTATTTCTTGCGTTTTATTTTCGAATTAAGGGATATTGTTTCTTTTCTAATGAAATCTATTAAACGATGACGTTTACAAGAAACGACACGAGCTGTCTGATGAAAAATAACGCAACGTTGATGAAAACGGCATACTATACTGGACGAGAGAAGTTTGTAGTTTGTACGAATCTTTTTATTGTGGTTTATTCGCTAAACGACATAATATTATGGTGTCGTTTTCAAATTAATGTTTGAATATTCAATGTCAATCGTTGTCCGTGGCGTCCTTTTTGAAAGTCATTGTATTGATAGAATGATAGGACGTGTCCTTCGGTAAATTTTGTTATAACTTATAAGTTATAAGAAGATCTCATATATAAGAATAGAGTTTTTAAAGGATTTAGCTAAATTTTATACTAATTTTTTATGAATTAGCTATAGTTTTAGAAATTTAAGAAATTAACTTTTTTATTTTTTATTTTATCATAGTCGATGAAAATTTTAGTAATGGTAGATTTGGTTTGCTTTTTTAAGTTAAATTAGCCGAATTTTTGGAGATTTTGTATTTGATTTGGGCCTTTTTTTTAAGTAATTATCATTTATACTTATGTCCATTAAGATATTTAATGGTTATTTCCTTAATTTTGATATTTTATGGCTAAATCCTTCAAATTTTACCTTTAAAATGGCTAATTTCATATCTTGTTCATATAAATATTAATGCCAATGTTAATGTTAAATTTTACATTAAAAAATAAAAATGTTATATTTAATTTTAAGTGTTTCAATGCATTTGTGTTACTTTAAAATGTCATTTAGTATTCTATTAATTTTGTAGTAGCAAAATTTATGAAAGGTAAATATTATAGCCAAATATAAAGAATACTACAAATAACGATAATTATATTTTGGGAACAAATAACTTTTTTAGTGTAAAATTGTCATTATTATTTTTACATAAAAAGTTGAAAATGGCAACCAATCAATGAACAATGTCAAATGCAAATTTTTAGCATAATTAATGTTATACTAGATGTCAAATTTGGCAAAAAAAATAGCATTTGTCAAATTTGACATCAAATATGACATTGTATTTGGGAGCCTTTTTTGTATGAAAATGTCAAATTTGACATTGGCGCTCTAAAATGGCATTGCATTGGAGATGCTCTAAGATAAATGGCAGAGCCTTCAACTATATTAATAAACGGCTCGTCGTTGATACAAAATATGGTCATCGTCCTCTTTTTTTTTTTTCGAAGTTTTCTTCGATAGGACAGTAAAGGAAGACGTTTAGATGGTTTTTATTTTAGTTATTATTTGGCAAAATCTTGAATTCAAATTGATGTTTTCGATAAAAGTTTGATTTTAGTATAGAGGTGGTTTTGGTAAGTAATTTGGACAATAAAGTGCCAGTTTGGCATTGCTGTGCTGATATAAAAAGTGCTTCAAACTGTGCTGAAGAAAAAAACTGCTGGAGTTATAAGCATGTAGGGTGTTTGGATATTTTATTTTTAGAATTGCTGTGGATATGTGAAATTACGAAAAAATAATTTTAGAAAATTAGTTAGTTGAATATGGATTAAAAATTTAAGGATATTTTAGTAATTTAACATGGAGAAGCAGTTTCGGTTACAGAAAAGCAGCCTTTAACCTGCTTCTCAAATTACACTACGTAAAAGCAAAAACGGTTACATGCTTCTTTAAGAAGCAGGTTTACCAAACACCTCTAGATGCTTTTGATTCTTTTATAATCTAAAAGCAGCCTCCAGAAGCAATGCCAAACTGGCCCAAAATCAATTAAAGTATCAATATCAATGTTTTTTAAGCAAAACTGCCAAAGTTTTAACTTAATTATTCTCTAAGCAATGTCTTAATATTTTTGCTGCAATCAAAATTAAGTTTTTCAATTTTAAATACAAATCTTATCTCTTAGCATCTCAATTCAAAATAATGGATTCTACATCCATTCACACAGCTCAACAAATAATATTCAACTGGTCGGATCTTACAATATCTGATAGCGAATTAGAGACTGAGTCATAAGTTTTGATGACGAATATAAGGTTGAGTCAATGGGAGATCGAAGGTCAAATCATGTGCTCTAACGGTGGATCTCCAATTAGTCTTGGTTGCGAGCTCAAATAGAGGATTCAACGTCTCACGAGCTACAATGGCAAATTGAATGTCAATTCCTAAGTGTGGCGAATACATATCTCTCTCCATGATAGTCTTTTGGTTGATGCTTAAAAAAATCATCATTTATTATTGCTTAAAATATAATGAAAAGCATTTGTCCCAATGGACATCCACAAACCTATCCCACTAATTATAATTGAACAATTCATCAGTTTTTGTAATAATTTTCGTTAAAATCTCATTAACTTGATCTATAATTGTTGTTTGTTTGATAAGTTGTTAAACTACGATTAGCGGGGACAACAATTGGTAACTACATATTTTCATTTCATAAAACAATAATAACCAATTACCCAATTACGTACATACTCTCCTCCATAGTTTATTTCAAAATACTTTCTCTCCATCTTTTAAATTTCAAATACTAAATACAATATTTGTTGTTTTTCATTTTTTCTACCCCCTTTTCATTATTGAAATCTAGGTGCCAATAGAAAATTTTTACTAAGAAAAAAGAACCGACAAGAGTGTTTAGAGGTCATTTGGATATTAGCTCAAATACAAGGAATTAAGGTTTAAATATCCTTACTATAATACTAGTATATCTTTATGGGTTAGTTAGGTAAATAGCCATTTTGGACTGTGTGTTTTTAAAAAATATCAACAGTTTCAAAAAATTTAAAACTAGCCATAATACATGTAAGAAATTTCTAACAATAACAAAATTAAACATAAAATTAATATAAGAAATTTCTAAAATGGTTAGTTTTTAAATTTTTTAAAATGAGGCTATTTTTTAAAATTATTTCGTAAGCAGTGGCTATTTTCTTAAAATTCTCTATTTTTATTCAAATACAAAAAGTTAGATTCAAGCATCCTTGCTATATTATAAAAGTAACTTTCTCAATTCTTAATGCAAATATTTTATCTTATGTGTTTGATATTAGTTTAAATTGCTCACCAAACGATTCATTTATTAACACCAAACTATTGCCTGGTGAAATAAACGACAGGTCCTGTATAATACTGATGTCGATTTTTAAAGGAAGATTTTGAGGAATGCCCAATTCTTTGCACAATGACAATCTATGCCACATGTGTATTGCACTTTTAATTTGTACCAAAAAATTTACACTACAAATATAAAATAAAAATAAGCATAAATTATTTTAAATGGCATCATAATGACTTTATTTTGAAATTCACCCAATTTTTTTTTAAATACAACACCTCTGAAATCAAACGACACCGTCCTTCCAAAGCCGTGTGTTTCGGGTCGGACTGGAGTTTCAAAATACATGGGCCGACAAAGCCCGTCAACCGTCCCGCGCAAGTTTTCGTTTCGCTCCCCCCAAAAATCCAAAAAAACCCCTCCGTCTCTCTCTCAAAATCCCAATTTCAATTTCCCAAACGAAAAAGAAACACACACAAACCAAAAGCTCTAAAAAAATTAGCCCCGTCATCGATCCGCGCCTCATTCTAAAACCCATCTCAACCGTCAAATTATCTCAATCGACGCTCAAAAACGAACAGCACACGGATCCACAACATTTCACAAGCTCAAACACGCCCCTATAAATACAGACCACCACCGCACAGCCTTGAACCAATCCAATCTACACTCAGCCTAAATTCCCAATTTCGAAATCCCTCAGGTCTAATTTCATTTCGAATCCCCAATTCACTCTGATTTCCCAAACCTCTCTCCTCTCGATTCAAATCTCTGATCGTTTCTCGTTCTCTTTGTTGCAGATTTTTGCGAGATCTTTCCGAGGCTTGAGCGACGATGTCTGGGCGCGGCAAGGGCGGCAAGGGGCTGGGCAAGGGCGGAGCGAAGCGGCACAGGAAGGTGCTCCGCGACAACATTCAGGGCATCACGAAGCCGGCGATTCGGCGCCTGGCTCGCCGTGGCGGCGTGAAGCGTATTAGCGGGCTGATCTACGAGGAGACCAGAGGAGTCCTCAAAATTTTTTTGGAAAACGTGATCCGCGACGCTGTGACCTACACTGAGCACGCTCGCAGGAAGACTGTCACGGCCATGGACGTCGTGTACGCCCTCAAGAGGCAGGGAAGGACTCTCTACGGCTTCGGAGGTTAGGCTCGTTGCGGAGAAAAGTCTTGCTGTCAAGAAACTTGTTGGAGGATTGGTCTGTGTTGGTTGTTACTGATTAGGTTTTTTTTTTTTTCCTTTCTTTGGAGAAAAATGAATGTCTTGTATTTGTAATTACAAGCTTGAATTTAGTCTATCGGTCGATGTACTAGTTAGTTTAGGTTTTGTAATTCGGTCTCGGAATTGCAATTGAAATGTGAATCTAATGGTTTGGTGTCTATGTGCAAACTCTCGATTTACTTTCCTTTGTAGAATTGAAATTCAGAAAATTCAGATTTAACCATTCAAGTGAATTCAAGATTTTAAAAGAAATGATGTGTTATTAATTCAGAGCTGCTATGAATTTGTTATGCTTTAAAATGCTAAAGTTTTCCCAAATCTAACATCGATATATTCCAAGTAATATGACAAAGGAAAGAATCTACTTTTGCTTTGCACTACATCCCAAATGATGCCGAATTTAGCTGTAACAAGCTTTGATTAATTCGTTTGGATCAAGTATAAGCTATACATTACCACTTTCAAATAAAGTGTGCAAAAGGAAACTTATGGACTTATGCTTTTAAGTTTGTAATGAGTGTAAACTAGACTCTGATCATCAGTCTGTTCTCAGTAGCCAGACAAGTTTGTGCTCAAATACATTTTTAAGCGTTTATTTGAGGAAACTAGCTCTAGGGCTTGTAATGCTTTCATTGAAGGTCTAGCGTTGCTTCGTCAGTCTTCCCATCACTACATAAAAAAATGTCGATGCAATTTTGACAACATTTGAGGAAAACATAGGTGCGTTTGGTTAGGTAGTGGTGGTAACCTGGTGGGGAAAAGTAGACAGTGATTAAAGCTTTTATTTGAGAAAAGCCATTTGGGGCATTTATTTTATGGGTTAAGTCTTAAGATACAAACAAGCTTCAAATGCTTGAGCTCATTTAACACTGCTCTTTTTCTTCAAATGTTTCTTGTTTGGATGGGTTTGAGTTGATAGGATTGGAAGTTAGGGCCTGTTAGTTAGGAACGCACAAGTTACAATTTGGGCACTTATTTTCCCTTGGTCAGTTGCATTTGGGTGCTTTCTTTGCTAGTTTCATTTGTAGAGTCTGGTTGTTGGCTTCTTTATGGACATAACAACAAACCAGTTGACAAATCTTCCAACAGACTCAGCTTTCTTCTTCTATGACTTAATACCCAGATAAATGCTTCACCAGAAAACTGAATTAATCAGTGTCCAAAGTCCGTCAAGTTGGTTCTGATTTCATTATAGTACCTCGAGTCTATTATCATCACAACTAAATGAAAATTAGAATAGTGAAATCACACTAACTGCTAATGCTGTTCGTTTTTGAAGCAAAGGCGCATGCAAGATTAAACCATCTGATTCCTGAATACCTCTCTTTTTCTTTCCTGCTAAGTTATAGTTCTTCTGATCTCACTCTATAAGGACGACGACCAAAAAAAAAAAAAAAAAAAAAAAAAAAAAAAGAAACAAACCGCCATTCTACAACATCCCATTGGAAATTCAGCATTTTGACGGATCGATCTGAATTCCATCCCATCTCATGGTCTCCGGTTGCATGACAACTGTCTAAATCCGGCCGGCGCACACAAACCTCACCTCTACAGTTTTCCGTTGGCCGGACAGGGATTTTGGCACACTTGTGGGGTTCACAGCGAGCAAGAACATCAGTAATAGTAGCACCAATCCTAAGGTGGTGGACAGTGTCTCATGCCGGCAGATGTTTCTGAGGAGCTACACATTTATTTTTTAGGAAAGAGAGCTTCCACGAGAGGACGACGATCAAACGCTTCGGATGGACGGTGGTAGCACTCTTCCAGTGCATGACTACTGGGGAGAAGGACAGGCCGTGAGTCTCAGCACCAGACTGCAGCAAGAGTGAAGAGTAGGAGGAGCTGTTTCGTGGTCATTAGGCGAGAGAAAGAGTCATCTTCCACCGACCTTCTTGACCATATTTCGACGGTTGTTCTGCCGTCACCAAGGTCAATTGACGAATTAAGACGGGATGATCATTGTAGTGATCTTGATCACTTGAACCATCGCAGTATTAAACCAGTGTGATCATTTTTCTTTTATGTTTTAGTTTTCTACGTCGTTACTTTAATTTTGGGAGATTAAATTGAATGGAATTGATGTCTCCAGTGGAATGGAGATTGGGGTTTAATTAGGTTGGCTGAAAAGGGAAGGCATTTTTCATGTGGATTTGTGTACTTTGACATGTAGATATTAGCTAGATACGCATAGAAAAGAAAAGAATTTATTCCTTTGTTTTTTTCTTACATTTAGTCAACTTTTCTATTTCATGAAAAGCAAAATAAGATTATTTAATGCAAAATAAATACAAGGAAAACAATAACCAATCAGCAACTCTAGAAGAAGGGGGAAAAAAAAAAACACTAGCCATTCATTTCCATCACAACAGTAGATGGATGTGTATTTGTTAGAGTAGGGTTAAAATCAGCAATAGGAACGACAATTTCAAATTGGACAACTTTAAACTCTTTCTTAACCAATGCTTATCCAAAACTCAATTCCCACACTTTTCAGCCATGAATTTGGATGTATATAGGTTACCAAATTATTGGACTCAATAATTCAGTATTGACCAATTTCTTCTCTTCCAGTTCTGATGTTGATATGCACAAACATAATGTGCCCTGTATGGTAGTCACTAGTCTATAATGATTCGAAGTGTAGATGTGTTTTTCTTTATAGGATCTTGACAAACTATAAAAGGCATCTACGTATGTGTGTATATTTAAAAACACTAAATATTGCAACGTTATATCAACAGACATTTAGGCACTTGATGTGACTCATAGTTGAACCCAAGTTTCTATAACATGGAAATAAAGATGCCATCTATAGAACAACATCCATAAGCAAAGTCAAGAAATATTGCACAAAAGTACTCATAAAAGCTTCTTGGTGCTTGTAAATAGTATAAGATAAACACATTAGCCAAGAAGTTTTTGAATTGAACAGATCATTCTTCAAATGGACCAAAAGTCACAAAAATAACCCCCAAAATTCCACAAACACTATCACATAATCTGTACAAAAAGCGAGAAAAAAGATAAAATCTCATCAACTTAATGCAGTCTTTTCACATAAAAAAGTGTACGAACAGTCTCTCAAGACATTGTCTGTTGGCCAAAAAATTCACATACAGTACCAAATTGCATTATACGCGAAAGAAAGATCAACTTTTATCAATCAGACTTACAGCTCCAAACTGTCAAAAAAAGAGAAAAAAAGAAAGGTAAAGAAATAATTATCTTTGTATCCTGTCATGTCCATCAAACATGAAGAGAGAAGCTGAACTCAAAAGATGGCTGACTAAGAGCTCGAACCAAGTCACCTTCCCTCAGACTTCACCAGCTGCGAGAACACCCGGCTCATGGAAACGCCCGAGAGGTCATCCAGATTGGCCATCTCGACAGCGGAAACAGTTATGTCGTTGTTGCTAAAATTGTTGACTTGGGGACGCAGCTCGCCGATCATGTTGGTGCTGTTCTCATCGGGGTCGCCATGAATTACCGCCTCCTGAAGTTGCAGCGCGTATTCTAGATTCCACAACACATCTCCCATAGAGGGTCTGTCCACGCCGTAATCTGCCAAGCACTTCTCCGCAGTTTCCCCGAACTTCCTGAGAGAGTCTGGCCTGATTTTTCCCACCAGATTAGGGTCTACGATCTGTTCCAGCTGCCCTTTCGTCTGCCATTTCATCGCCCACTCAGCTAAGTTGACCATTTCCCTTGGGAGCGTCGGGTCTATAACAGGCCTTGCGCAGATGACTTCAAACAAAACCACACCGAATGAGTAGACATCTGATTTGTCAGTCAGTTGTTGCCTCCTGAAGTACTCGGGATCAAGGTAACCAAAGCTACCTTTCACTGCGGTACTGACGTGTGTCTGATCGATTTCAGGCCCTGCCTTGGAAAGCCCAAAGTCAGCAACTTTTGCCATTAGATTCTCATCCAGCAATATGTTTGCAGACTTCACGTCACGGTGAATGACTGCTTTCGCATAGCCGGTGTGGAGGTAATGAAGTCCTCTAGCTGCACCGATGCACGCTTCGAGTCTCTGCTTCCAGCTTAAGCTCGCATGACCACTGCCGTAGAGATGACTCTTCAGCGTTCCAGTTCTCCATGTACTCGTACACCAAGATCATCTCGTTCTTTTCATCGCAATAGCCAATCAAGGAGACGAGGTGGCGGTGGCGGAACTGAGACAACATCTCAATTTCAGTCTGGAACTCCACAAGTCCTTGCTGGGACCTCGGATTTCCTCTCTTGACAGCCACTTTCGTGCCGTCATTCAATTCTCCTCTGTAAACCTTACCGAACCCGCCTATTCCAATAACACAATTCTCGTCGAAGTTGTTCGTGGCCTCTTGAACTGCGAGGAAAGGGATACGATACTGTTGGTTGGAAGCGATGCTGGTGGTTGTCCTGCTGGAGTACTTACTGCCCATAGTATGAGAAATGCCTCCGTTAATGGGCAATGGAATCCACGTCTTGGAATGCCCTTGCACAGCCATCGATTTCCTTCTCCGGCACATGATACAGACAAAAACTGCGAGCAACACTGCAATAAAAGCCCCGATGCTCACACCCGCTATCACTCCAACTTTCGCCTTCGAGCTTGAGCTTGATCCTGTGCTTGAGGGGACAGAGTTTCCTACACTGAGGCTGCCAATTGTATTGTTGATCTTCATGATCTCCAGCCCATTCAGAATGGCATTGGGGTTACCACTTTGAAAAGTCGAAGGTCCGATACTTACACGAAGCTTCTTGCTAGAGGTTTGAACCGTAATAAAATCCATGTAATGAGGAATGGCCAAGGCATTAACCGATAATTGACTCAAGTCAAGATCAGGAGCGACATTCCAGGAATCAACATACACATTGAAGTAGAGCTCATTGAGAGCCTTGCTTTCTATGTCGCAGAAATGAAACCTGATGAGGTAACGAAACCCCGCATCCACGCTGAAGTCCCACGTCACATTGTAATTGCTGGATGGATCACTCGCATTCATGGCCGTCGCTGTCCCATAGACAGCACTTGGCGCAATATCAGGGGTTGGCCCGCCGTCCGAGTACTTGACCGCAGCGATGTTCGAGACGTTTTTGACACCGTTCTTGGTCAACAGAAAATCCTGATCAGAAACCCAAGTTCTCCCAAGGGTGTCATTCTGAAACGTAACCAGCGGCCCGCCCATGTTCACCCTCGCAACCGTCTCGAACGCGTAAGGCAACAACCCCGCGAAATTCTTCCGCGTGTCAACGGTCCTAGCATCGTCAGTGATGAGCCCATCAGGGACGGAAACCACTTCGATCGCGTTGACAAAGGCGAAGGAGTTCCCCGACGGGGCGAAAGTGACAACAAGGGTGTCCGAGGTCACATTCACCGAGAACTCCCTGGCCGAAGCGCCGGTGGCGGAGAACTCTGCGAGCAGGGTATGATCTCCAGCGGAGACGCCAAATCTCGCGGCGCTGAGGTTGTAGTTCTGGTACTCGAATGGGAAGAAGTAGAGGCGGATCCAGTGCCTACCCTGTTGGCCAATTGGAAAAGTGTACTGAGAGGTTTCTGTGAAAATCCTAGCCGTCTGATAGAGCGGTGAATCATCAGAGGAAGTGATTGAATTCTTGGTTGTACTACCAAGAACATCCTGAGGGGTTGAGAGATACTTCGAGGCTGACTTATCAGAGACAAAAACTCGGTCACCAACTGTAGTGTCCTTTGAGGACCCACAGTCTATGAGGTAATTGTCTGTGGGATCGAATCCAACACAAAGGCTCGCCAAGCACAGTATCGCCAAACCCCAGATGAAAGATTCAATCTTTTTACGACCCATCATCGGAAAATCTGGAACCCTGAAGAGGGACACTATCAAAAGGTGGAAAATTTTTAAGCTTGGAATTGAGATTCAGAGCCAAAAGAGCAATGCAAAATACGCTTCTGAATAATCAAAAACAGGAAAGGAAAGGAAAGGAAAGGAAAGTCACCTCTTAGAGGAAATCACCAACTCCAACAGAGAGAGATGAGAGAGAGAGAGAGAGACCAACCCAGATGCGTGTTGGAGATTGAAGACAGCTTTGAGTTTAGGCAAAAATGAGAAGGGTCAAACAATCATTGCGAATAAATCTTAGCACAACATAAGCTGTTATCAAGTTGATGACAACTCTCTTGCCTGTTATTTATTTTTTTTTGTTCGTTAATTAGAACTTGGTGAATGACAACCTTAGACTCTCCTGGATATGACATGTTCAAACATATTATGTAAATTAAAAAAAAAAAAAAAACAATCAAACAAACATGGCATATAATAACAATAATAATAATAAATTAAAAAAAAAAACACATACAGAGAGACAGAGAGTCAACAGGGGTGTTGTAATTCTTGATGTTATGTTAATAATTGAGAGGAATAAGCCGGCGAAAGTTTATCAGAGGGCTAAGTCTACTCTCTGATCTTGCTTTGGGCAGAGAGTGAAACCCCAAAAATTGAAGAAAAAGGTAAACCTCAAAGCAAGAACATAAATTTAAAGAGATGGGTTTGCTTTTGTTTTAAAGGCGGTGGATAAAGACAGACATAATCAATATATGTAACAGTCAATATATATACATACACTTTTAACTCCAGTTGTTTTTTCAGTTTTGGGTTTTGATATCACTGTTTTGTTCCCAAATATTAAAGCGTTCTTCTACAGATTGTTCATTGGTATTCTTTATTACCTTAATTTATTTTAATATTTCTTGATTTAAAAAGTATTGAGTGCATGAGAAAGCGTTTCACAAGAGCCTAATTTACGGACAATAGGCACATGGACAGTGGACTCATTCATTGTGGTGATTTTTTTATATTTATATTTATATTTTATGGTGTGGTTGATGAAATATACAAAGCTTTCAAAATACGTTATCTTTTACCTTCTTTTTTCTTTTTTTCTTTTTCCCATTGAGTTATTCAGTGATTTTTTATTTGGATTTTCCATAATCCAATGTGAGTGTCAAATTCTTTCAAAAAAGAGATGTTGACACGTAAAGAAAATACATATTTCAGGCAATGCTAGGCACTATAACACATTATTGATTCTTGTAAAAGGGATTTTCTATCTATTTCTTTTCGTCATGATTTTTTAATCAGCATTTATTCAAAGTGGCGATCAAATTCAAAAAGCATAATTACTTGATTGATTAGAGGCTGTTGGACGTATTGAGTATTATTTGTAATTTTGTACCGTAAATTGTGTAAAAATATTTCAATGGAATATACTAATTACTAAGTTGGACACTTTTTTTTTTTTTTTTTTGCTGCATTACTAAGTTGGACACTTGGTTATAGAATTTTAATTTGGTTCGTTGGAATATGTCGGTATTGAATTTCTTTTGTCCGAAAAAAAGAAAAAGAAAATTGACTGAATTGACTGAATTTATATACTTACAAAGCGTAATTAGCGTCATTGAATGTGGACAAAGATATCAAATTTGTGGAGCAATCTCTCCATCAAAACAAAAGTCCCATAGAAAAAATAAATACATAAATTGACATCTCATAACTAAATTAAGCAAGGATCTTAGAAGTTACAACAACCTTTTTTTTTTTTTGGCTAAATTTTTAAGGGCTAACCGGGCATTTAGCCCATTTCAAGCCCACTGTTAATTTTTTGTCTACAACTTCTAAAAATTTTAAAAAATGGCCTCCTAAAATTTATTAGGACCAAACTGCCCTCATTTTCACGTTCTCTTCCCTTCTCGACAACTTTCTTCTTTGTTCCCTTCTCCTCTCTTCTCTTTCCCTCAGTTTCGATTTCTCTAGCAAAAAAAAAAAAAAAAAAAAAGAAGAAAACACTGTATGTCGAAAATTCACTCGCCGAATTTGATTATCAACAACAGAGATTGTTAATCGGCACCGGAGATTGTTAATCAACGTCGGAGAGATATGAAAAAAAGGAACAAGCTCTAGGGTTTCACAAGAGTTACAAAATGTGGACATAATGGCTCATGAGATGTAAGTTTTACTCTTGTTAACTTCATCTTTCGAGTAAATAGTCGTCTTACTAAGGTAATTCATCTAAACACAGGCTTTTAATGAGCATAATACATATAACCAAGTTTTGGATACTGGTAAGCAGTCGATTTACCTTGGTACTTTATCTAAATACGAGTTTTGAATGCAAATAGAACACATGAGTTAAGTCAAGAATACTGGTGACCGGAGATTTACTATGGTAATTCATCTAAATACAAGATTTTAATGAAACAAAATTCATAGAACAAATATTGGGTACGGGTAAGTAGACAATTCACTATGGTAATTCATCTAAATACGAATTTTGAATTAAAACAGAATACATGAGTTAAGTCAGGAATGCTGGTAAGCATGCGATTTACTATGGTAATTCATCTAAATACGAGGTTTTAGTGAAACATAATTCATGAAACAAATATTAGGTGCGGGTAAGTAGACAAATCACTATGGTAATTCATCTAAATACTAGCTTTTAATGAAACAAAACCCATAAAATAAATGCTTAATGCTAATAAGTAAACCTTGGTAGCTCATATACAAACAGTATTTTTAAGTGACAGTTATATCAATAAAATTTTGAAAAAATTAGTCTAATAGAAAATTGCAGACAAACAGTATTTTTAGAGTGTCTTCCTCTTTTTTCGTCTCAGTGTTTCTTTCTCTGCGTTTTACTTATTTCCTTCTTTATGTGTTTATTTATCAGACAGAAGATTGAGAGCCAAACCTCCTAAGGGCAAAATTGTCATGACAAAAAAAGTTAATTAAAAGAGAAAAACAGCTATTTAAATTCTAAAAGATGAAGACATAATATTTATTTAAAGAGATAGGAAAGTCACCTCCCCGAAGTTCTCTATATAACTAGTGTCTCTTTCTTATTTTTTCGGTCTTCTTTTTGGGCTAAAGTTTGGTACCTTTGATTAATGCTACTCGTTACTGGGACTCCCTTTAAATGTTGAAAGATACACTAGAAGACCATAGTCCATTTAATGCCAATGACCTCAAATTTTTTTTCAAAAAATGTTATCGAATTTGAGACTGAATCAAGAGAGCAATCACATCTAACCTAATCGTATTTATGGCTTTTTTTTTTTCTGCTGAAGTTGACAAATTATTTTAGTCATATAAGAAATGGAAATTTAATATGGTATAGTTGGCTTCTTTGTTTATGGACGAGATAAATATTGATTAAATAAATTAGAGAGTGCAAAACCTCTTCAGCATTATCCATTGGATGACATTGACAAATGACAACTACTAGTAGTATGTTGTTTTTTCCGAGTATATATTATTTTTGTTTTAAGTATCAAAACAAAGATCTGGAACAAACTACTTAAAATCAATGTGAACATCCTTACATTTATTTTCTCTCTCCTTCAAAAGCAATAAGGGAATATCTATCTTTTCTTTCTTTTTTGCTCCTTTATTTCTCATTGTCCTGATCAACCAATTATGTCTTGACAGATCGTAGTCTTAATGGGATTTTAGCGTGCCATTAATTTTCAACTTTGTTGGTTAAAATTAACAACCTTTTTTCTCACCCCAGATCAGTGGTATGAATTTCTGCATTATAATATACACATAATTATCATCTTTTTTTTTTCTTTTTCTGGCCAAAATAGTTTTTCAAACCCTTTAATGATAAGCCGGCTTTATTTATATATGTCCAAGTCAAGATGGAGTTCTTGAATGAAAATTGCTTCGTTATGCAGAACAACGTGTACACTATAGTTGCAGCAATTAATTAATGAAAAGCCTAAATCCTAATTATATGATTTTATGAACAAAATACTATCTCTCCTAGGGAGTGGAAACCTAACAAAAATTAAGGAGATCGATACAAAATTGCATTATTTTTATTCCCGTATTCTCTAATCTATTTTTCTGTCTACTTTTTTTTTTTTTTTTTTAAATTTCTTCCAATGATATATTATCACAACTAATAATTTATTTTTAAAGAAAATATAAAATTAAATTAATGAATTGTTGTTAGATGACTAGAGGGATAGAGAGATCTAAGAAAAAGAGATACATGATATAGGAAATTTTAAGAAAATAGCAACTGTTTACAAAATGATTTTAAAAAATAGTCACAGTTTCAAAAAATTTAAATAGAAATTTTAGCAATTTTAGAAATTTCTGACACGTGTCAGAAATTTCTTATAGCAATTTTATGTATAATTTTGTTATTGTCAGAAATTTCTTATATTGTGTTATGACTAGTTTTTAAATTTTTTGAAACTGTAGCTATTTTTAAAAACCACACAATTCAAAATAATTATTTACCTAACTGACTTTATGATATATATATATATATATATTTACAAATAGAGAGAGAGAGAGAGATTACGTGTAGAGCAATGGCAGTTGTTAAAGAGTCTCTGTAATAATATATATAAAGGCATAAGAAGTGGTGCACCTCTATGGTTGCCAAATGGAAACCTACCACAATTCTTATAAATTTCATATTAGGTTTCAATACTATAATATATTCATCCTCGCACTATTTTCTTGCTTCGAAATAAATAATAAAAAATCGAACACATACATTAGTATTAAACTAGAATAAAAAAGTAGGTGTGGTACTGGTAAGGTTGGCAAACCAGCTAGGCAATGGCCTTCCCTGCAGCAAATAAAATCAACGACATGGTCTAGCAAGTTAAAATGTCGCCTGGGATTTCCCATAGAAAAAATAAGAAGAGTTATAAAACTATCTCATGTAGTAATTCTACTAATTTGGAGTTAATTGATCCCAATTTTAGTAACATCTTTTTTGACCCTCGGGTCTGTGAAAATGTTGCACTAGTAATTAATTCTTCTGGTATAGAAAAAATAACGGAAATAATTAACAGACGATCGATCATCATAACATTGGAAAAATAACCAATCTTTGTACTGCGTTTTAAATTATATTGTCTAACATTTTTTGTAATATAAATAGCAAATTACTTATATTACGAAAAAAAAGCAAATTATAACTAGGATAAATGATGTATATGTTAAAAAATTAGAATTATTAAATTAATATATGAGCAAAAGATTAAAGGTCCAATTAAGAAATTAGCCATTTTAAAGACAAAGTTTGAAGATTTAGCCCTAAAATGTCAAAATTAAAGAAATAGTCATTAAATACCTTAATGGGCATAAGTTTCCATAATAATTAATTACTTCAAAAAATCGCTCAAATCAAATAAAAAATTTCCGAAAATTCGGCTCATTCAATTTATAAAAGTAAACCAAACCTACTATTACTAAAATTTTCATCGAATGTGATAAAATAAAAAATAAAAATGGCTAATTTCTTAAATTTTCAAAACTATGGCTAATCCCTAAAAAATTAGTCTAAAATTTGACTAAATCCTTAAAAATCTCTAGATATTAAATACCGAGTACTATTATGTTAAAATGCTTAAACATCGACTATTTTATTTTAATTATTTGTTAAAAATGGCTTGTATACAACACTACGTTAGATGATAATATTGTAATCAAGTTTTACTATGTGATCTTTTACTTAATTATAACTTGCACAAGTTACTAATTATTATTTAATATTAACCATATTACTATAATTTATCAAATTATTTGTTAGTTCTAATAATTTTATAGCTTAATTAATTAATTAATATAACTTGCTTATTTACAGTATTTTCTTATTTTTTCAAACTATGCGAGATTCTTATTAGTCGGACTCATTGTTAAAGTTAACTTATTAGTGAACTTAGACTTTTAGTTGAAATAATATTATTATTCAAATTAGTTATATCTCTGTCATTTTTCCATTCTATTATCATTAATCTTTTATGTCGTTTTTAACACTTCCTGTCGGTTATTTTCATCACTTTCACGTTTCAGTAGTTTTTTACACTCTCTCGTTTTCTCAGTTCATGTCATATTATAAATTCTGACGTCGTTTTCATATTTTGTCGTTTTCACACAGTGATGGCGTTTTCTGATATTATGTCGCTTCAAAATCATCATGCTGTTTTCTATTATCTGTCGTTTTAAACTTTCTGTCGTTTTTATACTCAATTGTCGTTTTTTTCATTTTATGTCGTTTTTACATTACATTGTCGTTTTTTATTTTGTCGTTTCACATTTTGTCGTTTTCACACAATGATGTCGTTTTCTGATATTATGTCGTTTCAAAATCATGATGCTGTTTTCTATTATCTGTCGTTTTAAACTTTCTGACGTTTTTATACCAATTGTTGTTTTTTCATTTTCTGTCGTTTTTACACTAAATTGTCGTTTTTAATTTTGTCGTTTTCTGATATTGTGCCGTTTCAAAATCATGATGCTGTTTTCTATTATCTGTCCTTTTAAACTTTCTGCCGTTTTATACTCAATTGTCGTTTTTTCATTTTCTGTCGTTTTTACATTAAATTGTCGTTTTTCATTTTCTGTCGTTTTTTAACTTTCTGTCGTTTTCAAATTACGATGTCGTTTTTGAAGTTAGTAACATTATGTATCATTTAATCATGCCCATTCAACACTATAAAATCTAAATTAAAATACAATCATGTACAACATCATCGTAACAACACGAAATTATTATTAGCCTTATAATTTTCGCATAAATCTTGATAAAATTTACTCAAATTTTAAACAACAAACAACTTGAAAATCAAACAAATTTGTTGGTTTCAAATCAATGAAAACCATTAACTAATGATTAGTTTTAAAGAAATAGGTCAATTACACAAAGGTAAAAAAAAAAAAACCCCTAAAATATACACAAAAGAAGCGACGGACTTTTTTCATCGTGTACGAAATTGGCAGATCGGCCGTGGTGGCTTATTTTATTTCAAATACTAAATCTACTTTCTACTTATTGTTCACTTATAAATTAATATCATTATTCTATCGTTACTGAAAAGAAAAAAAAAACTTAATGGCACATTATAAAGTTAAATGCTATTTTTTGTTTGCAGTTAAACAAGTGTAAAATATATATGTAGGAAAAAGAAAAGGATACTTCTATTGACACCCCTCAATTTGCTCTCTACACCCCTCGAATTAAAATTATTTACTCAAAATTATATTATCTAATTATATTTTATATTGTTCACAAAATAACCTTAAACCGTGCGTATTTTTTCCCTTTTTATCACCGGATGCCCATTGACAAATTAAATTTCACTCCTAGTAGTGATTTTAGAAATGAAATAAAAATCATTTTTATACAACAAAATTATAAAAATAATAAAATAAGCAACATTTTTTTTTCCAATCATTTTTCCCTATCCAGAACTATTAGTCATTTTTTTGTCTGTAACCCTAGATTTTACACTTCATTTTGGCTATCAAAGATTGACGATAATCACCGTACGACAGCACGATCCGTAGACTTTATTGTAGTGTTAGTCTGCCAAATAAAGTCAACCCGAAAAAAAGAGAAAAACCCCAAGACGTGAAGGGAATTATAAGAGGTAAGTCGTCTGACTTCACTTATAAATTAGCTTAATTTTATTTGGCTTCTTACATTTTTTATTTATTAATTGATAAACACGACGATAGAGAGCCAAAACTGTATGGAATATTAATACAGACGTACATCAGCTTATTATCTACAGACCACTTGATTTAAAATTTTATCAAGCCACGCTAAACTTGCTTTATTTTAGAAACGAATTATTAAAGTAATTTGAAGTACACTGAGAATAATGGTTCGGCGAAGAACACAAATATACTACTCTTTACTTGGCGAAGAACAGGTCTAGCTAGACATGGTACCCACAAACATGCACAACATAAAATTCACGTTCAGCTCTTCTTCACTTGACCTTACCATAATTAGACAAAAACTAAACAAAAACTATTTTTGGGAGATTACTAAACGCATTAAAAAGAGAATTAAAGTCAGAGCACTGATCACTATATATTACGAGGTGTAAAAGTTCCCTCAAACACTCACTTGCAAATTACTACAATAATATCACAATATGGCTATAGCTCTTCTGTTCCTCCTTCTAGCTCTAACTCCTCTATCCCAATCCGCAGGTGTATATAATAATATCTGCTTATTTTTTCTTGCGTTACAAAGCTATAAATATAACCTTTGAATTTGGTTGCAGTGTTTACGAGCATAGATTGCGGATCGGACTCGGACTCTTACACCGACGAGAACTCCATAAAATGGATCGGCGACGGAGGGCTAATCAGCGAGGGCGAGCCTCGGGCGGTGAGGGCCGACTCGGAGCATCGCCCGCTGAGGACGCTGAGGGTCTTCACGGGTCCCCGGAAGAAGTACTGCTACGCCATCCCGGCGGAGAAGGGCGGGAAAGTCCTCCTCCGCACCACCTTCTACTACGGGAACTACGACGGGAAGTCGTCTCCGCCGAGCTTCGCGCTCTTCGCGGACGGGAATGTGTGGGAGCAGCGCGTCAGCTTCGCCAGCGTCGACCAGGTTGTGCCGTACGAGGCGATATACGTGCCGAAAGGCGACTACGTTAGCGTGTGTGTGGCTCGGACGAATCCCGGCCAGTTTCCTATCATATCGGCGATTGAAGTACGGAGTGTTGGGTCCGACATGTACGGCTGGGCGAACTCAACCCATGCTTTGTTGACGAAGCTGAGGATTCCTTTTGGTGCAAACAAAGATATTAGGTAAAGTCGATCGTCCACTAAATACCCTCAATTCTTGTACTTAATTAAATCATAATTAATGATTGATTGATTTATCATATGTCACGAGCTTAAAAATGGACTATATCCATTTACTTCATGTTGGTTAATTACCTTTTTGAACTATGTGTGATTATAATTCATTTTCTAGATTTAAGAAATATACTCATTTAACAGCGTTAGCCGTTAGGTATATATCAAAATTAATGTTACTAAGTATCATGTGATTAGTTGATGGTTTAATTATTAATCCTTCTATAAGCCTATTTTTAGAGGCGAGTTCTAAACTTCTACCCGTGTTTTTTAACCTTGGGATATGGTCCCGTATAAGATGAGTTTCTAACTTAAAAAAAGAAGCAAAATCACAGCTTTATGTTAAAGAACTAAAAGAGAAAAACCATATAAATTTAAAAGTCTCCAAATTTCTCTACCCTCACCAACTAGCTAGATTCAAACAATACTAAAACTTTCAGTTGAAATTCTAATCAAACGATTGATCACATAATCAACCAAAACCAGCTTGTGGACGTACAATATTCAGGTATCCGGACGACCCCTACGATCGATTATGGATTTCAGAGCCAGTAAATCCTGGACTATTCAAACTAACAAACGAAGCTCCCTCCAACATCGATGTGAGTACCGCCCAAGACAATCCCCCGAGAGCCGCCCTGCAAAACGCGGTGTCCCCGGCGTTCATATCCGACGTAATTGGCAGACCGCTGGGCCTGCCCCCCTCCCCGGCGGTCCCAGTGTGCGTCAATTTGTACTTCTCCGAGGCGGCTCCGCTGGGGCTGGGCGAGAAGAGGTCCATGTGGTTCATTATCGACGGGCAGGCCGTCTCGGACACCCCCATTGTCCCTTCCTATGGGAGTGTCACCGAATTCACCGCCATCACAACTTCCTCCAAAAATTTGTTGGCTTTGGCCGCCGCTAAGGACTCTACACTTCCTCCTTCCATCAATGCCCTCGAAGTTTTCATCATAGGCCGTCTAACTGAAGGAACCAATAGCCAAGACCGTGAGTTGTAGTACTGTTAGTACTATTTAATTATATATATATGTTTAATTCTAACATGTAACATTTTTTTTTGGGGCCATATAGTGGAAGGATTGGCTTCGCTGCAGAAAGAATTCAGTGTGTTACAAGGGTGGAGTGGTGACCCATGTCTTCCTGCGACTTTTACATGGGACTGGCTTGATTGTAGTTCTGATCCCAGGCCTCGTGTCACAGCACTGTAAGATTTATATATATATATATAATCCTAATATAATTTATTTTTTTTGGAACTAAGTTCTACGTAATTAATGTTTGGTATAATTAATAAATTTATTTTGGGGAAATTTTAGGTACCTGAATGGCTTTGGCCTTAAAGGCCCAATTCCAGATTTCAGCTCCTTGGACGCTCTAGAGTTCATGTGAGACTTGATTCATATTTATAGAGATAATTCCATTATTGATGTTTCGATTAATTACTGATGATAATCACGCATGCAATTAATAATCAAGTTGTGTTTTGACTTTTGAATTTCCTCTTGAGTTGCAGAGATATGAGTAGCAACAGTTTGACTGGATCCGTCCCTGTATTTCTCGGCAACTTGCCTAACTTGAAAGAATTGTGAGATATATACATATACATATACATACATATGTATTTATTTTAAGAGTGAATGAGTGATTCCTTATTTTATCCTCTTAATTATCTTAGGAACTTGGCCAATAATATGCTGACTGGATCTATTCCGCCTCACTTAAGAATGGAAACTTAAAACTAGAGTAAGTCGACTTGTATTGAATTTACTTCAAAAGTTTCCTAGCGCTAATTATTCAAAATTTATATGCAAATTTTCTAACTAGTTAATAATTTTTTTTTCTTCTGTTTTTTGCCAATTTCTCTTTTCTTTCCAAACTCAGTTTATCAGGCAATCCTGTTACGTGCTCATCAGGCAAGCCATGTACGTCTCGGAAAAATGAATACACAAATTCAAATTTAGTTGGCGGCTCCGCCAAGAGAAAAAGAGGCAAATTGGCAATTATTTATGGAGCCATAGCTTCAAGCTTTCTTTGCTTTGTTGTAATGATCATTTTCACAAATATCCTTCACTGCAATTGCCAGAGAAGACTTGATTATTTAGTGCTTTGCATGGAGGGTCAGACTTTGTGGCTTCTTTCAATATATGAAAGATATGTACGGAGGGGAATTTTGACTGCTTTTGCAGTTCTCATTATCTACATTACTAGTTTTGCAAGAAAATTTGCAAGTCGTTTCATCGTTTGTATGATCACAAAAAGGAATTTCGTTTCTTTCCTTTTTTTTTTTTTTTTCCCGAGTAAAATGTATCAACGACGTTACTTGAGAAGATTGTAATGTGCCATTTGTTTCTACCAGCTGAGAAAATAAAATGAACTATTTTTTTTTTCTCTTTATTTTGCGCGCAGATGAGAATGGAATAAAATTTTATTTTCCTTATCTTTCATTAGTACCAGGAAAGTTTTAGTTTGACTTCGAGGAGCTCAAGTATTCGGATGCGTACCGATACCAAAACATAAGACTAAACAAAAAGATGAAAAAGAACAAACAGAAAAATTAATTAAAAATCGCCATATATATAATCATTTTCAATTCCAACCACCGAAAATAGTCTTCTCACATATTCTTGTAGATGAAATACCCCATTTATATCTGCTTCTGTAATAGCGTGCTTAAATATATATGTATATATATATATATATACACGTATCAAACATTATAATAATCAAATTAGTACTAAATAGTCCCGAAATCCTTTTCCTAAACTCATTTATCGTATATACCACTCGTACGGTTGAATGCTCAACCGGACCTCATAAATTGTATCTTTTTTTTTTTTTTCCTTGTAATTAGATTTACATGGTTGACTTAGTGCCTAATGCACAAGTCAACTCTTGTAATTTACATGCGAGCTTCCGAGCCGTTGATTTTGAATACTATTTCGTTTCCGTAAGGCTAGCAAGGGTTGATAATCACTACGACCCGTAGACTTTGGAGTGGCCAGCAAACTGTAAGTAAAGTCAACACCAAACCAATCAAAACTCGGTGAATTCTACTATCTGATTTTCTAAGTTAATTTTTTCTCTCGCTCATTATTTGATTAAAGCACAGAATATCTTTCACATGTATAACAACTAATAACCAACACGAAAGAAAGAGAAAAACAAATGGAATATAACTTGTAATTGACTAATAAAAAAGAAAGAAAAAAAACTTATCAAGTACTGGCCAAAAGCCAATCAAACAGTTAATTTTCTGTGAGAAGAGAATGAAAAAGGGACTGTAAACGTTGAATTATATATTGAAGATGTCTACAAGACGGGGAAAACCACACACACAATTACAATAGATCTTAAGACTCCAATTACAGCGTAATTATACATGCACAGACACGAAATTTCTAAGAAATACATAATTCCACATTGAGTTTCTTCTCACTTGTGGATTAACATTATTACAGAAGTACAAATTAAAACCTATTTTTAAAAAACAGTAATAATAAACCTATTCCAAAGAAAAAAGTCAAAGTTATGTATATCGAGGTCATAACTATATAAGTTCCCTCAATCACTCACAATATATATTTATAGTACTCATGATGAGCAATAAAATCACCATGGCATTATCCTTGCTATTTCTCCTTCTGGCTCTGACTCGTCTATCCCACTCCGAAGGTATAATATTTAGCCTTTTGATTCGTTTACGATTATCTAGAGTATAATTATTTATCCATCAATATTATATTTGTAGGCCAAATATTGCACCATTTAGAAACTAATGCACTTATTACTAGCCTAGATCGACGTAGGTACATTTTAATTCAAGTAATTTTGCATGCATGCATGCATGCATATGATTTTGTAGTGTTTGTGAGCATCGATTGTGGATCGGACTCGGAGTCTTACACCGACGAAAACTCGATAACATGGATGGGCGACGGAACCCTAATCCTCGAAGGTGAATCCCACGCGGTGGAGGACAGCACCGCGGTGCCCCGAGAGCTGAGCACTCTGAGGGCCTTCACGGCCGGCACCCGAAACAAGTACTGCTACGCCATAGAGGGCGAGAAGGGCGGGACAGTTCTCCTTCGCGCGAGATTTTACTACGGGAACTACGACGGGAGGTCTTCTCCGCCGACGTTCGCGCTCCAGGCCGACGGGAACCACTGGGCCACGGTGAGCTTCGCCGGCGAACACGAGGTCGGGTGGTACGAGGCGATCTACGTGGCGAAAGGCGACTACATAAGCGTGTGTGTGGCTCAGACGGAG
Source organism: Boehmeria nivea var. tenacissima (assembly GCA_018132145.1). Taxonomy (NCBI): domain Eukaryota; kingdom Viridiplantae; phylum Streptophyta; class Magnoliopsida; order Rosales; family Urticaceae; genus Boehmeria; species Boehmeria nivea. Next base: position 17,925,804 of record CM030874.1, on the reverse strand, counting down.
GCTGATCAGTTTCCTTTCGTATCGGCGATTGAAGTGCGGAGTGTTGCGTCCAACATGTACGCAAATGTGGACTCCAACTATGCTTTGTTGACAGCGCAGATGGTCGCTTACGGTGCAAATACATCTATTAGGTGAAATATTTATATATATACATACTAGCAGATATCTATAATTCTAATTTCGTTATTATAATGTGTAGACTTTTTGGTACGTTTATTATTGTTATGTATGTAACGGACTTTTAGCAAAACTGCAAAAAAAAAAAAAATAAAAATATAAAAATTTAAGGAAAGAAATTTTGATAGAAAATTAGCTTTTCGGATCTATTTATGGAATTTCTGTCCACATTTTACAAAATTAGTTTTTAAAATTAATTGATAAAACGAAAATGGTTTTGTAACGTGCTCATATGAAACCACATCTCTCTTCACTTTTTTTTTTTTTGCCCCTTCTATGATCCATTTAATTTAACAATAAAAACTTGTGCTTGACACACCTAAACAAGAAAATGATAAACATCGATTCGCGATCAGGTTTCCATACGATGCCTATGATCGAGTATGGGTTCCGGAGCAAACAGGCCATAAATACACTAAACTCACAAGCGACGCTCTGTCCATTGACGTCGACGTGGCGGACAATCCTCCGGAGGCCGTCATGCGAAACGCGGTGGCCACCTTGAGCACATCCGAGCCGTTGATCTTGAGCACCGGAATCGCGGGGAGCGACGCGGTGGAGGTCTACATCAACATGTACTTTTCGGAGGTGGCTAAGCTCGAGGAGGCGACGGAGAAGAGGGAATTCGTGCTCACCATCGACAACAAGATCGCGTCGACGGAGCCTATCGTCCCGCCTTATGGCGGTGTTCTCCAGCTGTCCCTGTTCAACACGAGCGCTTCTTCCAAAACCACATTCGCTTTGGTTGCCACCAACGCCTCTACTCTGCCTCCTCTCATCAACGCCATGGAAGTTTTCACCCTTGCTGGTCCCCTAACTCAAGGAACCAATGCCCAAGACTGTGAGTATTACTTCACTTTCATTTTTCAATGTATCGAAAAAATAAACAATAATCGAACGGTTCATAACTGTATGCTAATTTTCTAACCGCTAGAATATTATTTTTTCTTTAAATTAATACGTTTTTTTTTAGGGGAAGGATTGGCTACACTGCAGGAAACGTTCAGTGTGTTACAAGAGTGGAGCGGAGACCCGTGCCTACCTTCACCATTTACGTGGGATTGGGTCAATTGTAGCTCCGATGACACGCCTCGTATTACAGCACTGTAAATACTCTCTTATTTATTTTTTTTTGTTAGATTTATAAAATTGTTTTTGAGATTTTCAATTTTTTGATCATGTTTTTGGGAAATCTTGATCAGGTACCTAAATGGCTTTGGTCTTGATGGTCCGATTCCCGATTTCAGTGCCTTAGAGGCTCTAGAGACCATGTGAGTAGTTTAGCTATTCATAATTAATTAAAGAGAAAATAGGACTACTATAAATAAGTGAACGCATTTCATGTTAGTTTCGAAAAGAGCAAGAGTTTTGACTTATTGAATTTTCCCATCGATTTGCAGAGACATGCATAATAACAGTTTGACTGGATCTATCCCTGACTTTCTCGGCAACTTGCCTAACTTGAAAGAGCTGTGAGAATTAATTTCTAAATTTCGACAAAAGCGCCAAATATTATGCTTTTTTTTTTTTATTTGATACTATATATTTCTTAAGAATGGCGTCTTATAACTCAACTTAATATTTCCTCTCAATTAAAGGAACTTAGCGGATAATAAGCTCAGTGGGTCAATTCCCACTTCACTTTCAAAGAAAGACAACTTGGATTTAGAGTAAGTACATCCTTTTCAATATATATTAACAACTTATCCTTTAATCATTCTTTATATTAATTAACCTTTTTTTTTTATATATCTCTCCCTCTTAATTTGTCAAATTTCCATTTTTGTGTCCAATATTGGATCAGTGCCTCAGGCAATTCTGTTCTGTGCGCATCAAGCAAATCGCCATCATGTTCAAAGAAAAATAGAAGGTCAAAGTCAAGTTTATCAGGCAGCGCTGAGAGAAAGAGTGAAAAAGTAGCAATCAATATTCTTGGAGCCATAGTTTTGATCTTCTTTGTTTTCTTTTGATTTACGTGATATTCCGTCACTTGGAATCGCCAAGGTCAGCATTTCAACCTTAATTGATTAATATATATATATATATATATATATATATCCTCGAATTAATTCAAATTAATCTGCATAATTTCTCGTATTCATACATATTTTCCACGTGTTATGATTTGCGATAAACAACAGCATTTTATTTTTATTTTTGATTAGGTCAAATTCGGAATTGAAGAATAAAGAGAAGTTACGGCATAGCTTCACAAGTCGTTGATTTCAGAGCAAGTAGGATAAATTCATTTTATAATTAGCTTTCACAAGTTGGCAATTTGTATGGGCCTATGGGGTGCGTTGAATGGTTGAGTAAATATTTTCCTTTCATTTTCATTACAAAATTTCAAGAATTCATGTGAACAATGCGAATGAATAAAAGGCTCTAGCTAGTTGTCTTTTGGCAAGATTTTTTTTTCTGCAAGATATATATATATATATATATATTAACAATAAGAAAATACAACAAAATACAAGACAACATAATCAAAGGATAAAAAAAAAAAAAAACCCCAATTGTAACCACTAATTACGTACATTAACAATACATCAAGGCCATGCGAGAGTACTTAGGACAAGAAAACAGAAGAAAGAGACCAAAGGAAACTTGGAAACATGAACAGCCTCGGAAGAAATCACTCGAGACATGACACTATAAACTTCCATGCCACTAATGATTGGCGGCAATTTGCTCCCCTCAGCCGCAGCTATAGTCACATTGGCCGCACCACCCTTGACGCTCACCGGATACACCGACACCACCGGGTACGTGTCGTTGTACCACGGGAGGATCTCCGTCACATTCTTCTCGTCGCCGTCTATGTAGATAGCGACCGCCCGGCCGAGTATGTGGGAGTTCCACTTGAAGTCTGCAAAGTAGAACACAAAGTAGGCCGAGGACGTTGTCATGTTGAGACTTGTCGTGGAATTTCACCGGCAAGAAAATGGACTGAGAGGTGTTATAGGCCTCGACGGCGTAATACAACATTGCGAAAGGAGGGTAGTTTTCGGTATTTGCGTAGGACGATAATGTTACTACGTCGAAGGACGGCGCTAGGTTGCGGTAGCCAGAGACTTCTTCTGGCTTCCAGAGTCGGTTGTATGGGTCAGCTATTCTTGAGAATTGTTGCCTATAAATTACATAAGGTTGAATAGACGTAGGTATATGATTCATATTAGTAATCAGACATAAAACATAAGGTTGAATCTGATATTAAAAAAATGTATTAATTCGATATATATAGGTAAATTAAGATCCAATCAAAATTATAGGCTCAAAAGAATGTAAGAGAACTTACGGGACGGTTTTATTGGCACCGTAATTGACTCTTGTCTCAAGATAAAGCGCGGTGTGGTTTGGCATCAACATGTACGGTTTTGAATAGTCGTACAGGTTTGTGCTCTCAAGAGTAGAAATGAAAGGAACGTTGTCCGCTTGCGTGCGAACCAAGCAAACGTCCCCGATTTTCTTAACCGCCATAAAGACAAACTCTACGTAAACGGGATCCTCGCTCAGCGAGGTTGCGACGGTGGCGTTGAGCGAGTGGTCCAGCTCGAGGACAAACGTAGGCGGCTTGAGGAGGCCGTCGTAGTTGCCGTAGTAGAAACCCGCCCTCACGAGGAATTTCTGCTGCGGCTGGAACGTCAGATTGTAACAGTTTCTGTCTCCCTTGGGGAAGCTGCGCAGGGTTTTCATCTGGTAGAGAGTACTGTTGTTCGCCAAGGGAAGAAACTGGACGTCGCCGGTCTTGATGAACTCCTCATCGGTTTCCCAATGCCGATACGTCGCATTATCGACAGATTTGATCGTTGCCCCACAGTCAATGCTTAGAGCGTATCTATCTGAATCAAATTGCAATCACGATATTGTTAAATCTATTTGGTATTTGGCTATATTTTTTCGTAGGACTTAATTTTTTCTCTTTAATATAATATCTTAAAATGCCGTTATGGTACACCTCACGTGTCTTTAGAGAGATCCACATGCAAATGACAGTTGAAATTTATTGAAGAAATTGGTCAAAAAATTCGACGTCCATTCCAAGCATCAATCATCATCATCGATATTCATTAACCAATAAGTACAAAACTGAATCTATTTACGTAACATGCGTGGTTAGTCAATTACCATTCACATTACTATATTGCACTAGAAACTTACCGTAAAAAGCGAGTCCTTGGAAGCTAGAAATGGCTATCAATGTAAAAAACACAACACTGGTCTTGAAGATCTCCATGATATTGATATCACTATGTACTCTCTTAAACATTTTTTTTTTTTTTTGGCTGGAGTACTCTTTTAAACCTTAGGTGTATACATTTGATTTCCTCGCATTGATACTTATATATATAGTTACATTATTTTAGTTCGTATAATGTTGGGACTTGCAGGCAGACATATAATACATAATACAAGATTCCAAGCAATGGAAGTTCTCGGCAGTCGGCATGCAATATAATATATATATATATATATATACATATATATCACTTCATATCCATGTTAAGCTTCGTCTGTTGATTAAGCCTATGAAGTTTTGTCTTCATGTAATAATAAGATAGTGATCAATAATAAGTTCCTTATATAACGTATACGATCTGGTCCTCAAAACTTAGCTGACAGGAGGTCTGTCACGAAAACGATTTCCAGGTACTTATTTTGGCTTTATATATATGTACGTATTAATAATATAGCACCAAAGGCAAGTACGAGACACTAGCCGCGTCAAGAATATACCATCAAAGGTGATATATCCTATGAAATTTACTTTTCATCTTATTTTAAGGAATACTTTGTACCCTTATATTTTTGACTCACTGCTCTCTTTCGTGGAAACTTAGTTCGTCTTTCTTTTCCTCGGATGATTTTGGATGAGCTTTTATACCTTTCTCACTTCATCACTTGATATATATATATATATATATATATTGTCCAGCTTCCAGAAGATATTGTCAAGTCTAAAATAGATTGAATGCTCTATTTCCTGTTTGATTGTATTATCGTAAAGTCAAACAGGTCGGTTAGGGTCGTATCTTCACTAGTAAGCAACAATGTTAAAAATAAAAAATAAAAATAAAATATGAAAACTACAAAAACCAGCATCTACAATATCCTCTAAATTAAGTTTTATGGGTTGAAAGAAACAAATCAACCCAGAGATTTGCACTCAGTTTCGAGGCAACTGTTAGAACCTCTTGTCGATTATATCTGTAGCTACGATTTCCGAAATCTATTTGGCAGATTCAAGATTGAGAGGCGTTTAAAACCAGACCTTTCAGTGCTGGCATTTGGCTCTCCAGAAGCTCCCTTTTGCTCAAAATTCGATCTGATGTACAGTCTTCTTCCTGATAGAAACGAAAAAAAAAAAAAGGAACGATGTGAGCATTTCGAGGAGCTAGTTTTACTACTCAGTAACATATTGCTCCAAGCTTATCTAGCACATAGCATAAATTTCAAGACAAGAAAAGAGAACATCGAGAATTACTAAGCTGGGACGACTTGTAAAACCATACAGTAAAAAGGAACGTAAGAAACGATGAGAAGGAATTTACTCACATCCCCAGTTGCAGCAGATATTAATGCTAAGAGGGTCACAGTTGCGGCCTGGTAATCTGCTAGGATCTTCTGTGCTGAATCGTCTAATTTATCCTGCAAATTCCGTGACTTTCATATGTCAAAACGTTAAAGAATACATATAGCGAGATGGAACTACAATGTGTCACTTGTATAATAAGGAAATCATAGAACAAATATCATGTATGGCACTGTCAATATAACATATCCTTATTATCTGTTATGCAAGTGATTAAATTGCATAATTGATTAGTATTGAAAACAAATGCTTCAATAGGAACCCTCAAATTCTAGAAAGAATAGTACAAATATACCTGCAGCCGAGTGATAGCCACAGAAATGGCTCTTCCCGGAGCTTGAAGAGCTTTATGATGAAGCTATTTGCAAGAAGTCAAAGTTAGGTAATCGACCAAAGGAAAATAATGCTCTTACATGTTTTAATCTACAGAACTCAGGCAAGTTTACAAAGATAAAAAACCTGTATATACAGTAGGGAAACAACTTTTGGGAGAAGAGAAACTGAGTCCGTTTCAGCAGAAACTTGAGATGTCAAATCCTAAAAGAACGAAGCAAGAAAGACAATAATTAACAAAAAAAAAGTGCCAAAAAACACTCTAAATATTGGTACTCTGGTAGCTTAATTATATGTTTGAAAATTTTTCAATATGGAAAGGTATAAAATTTCTGAAACTTCCTTGAACAAGTAAAGGAGGAATACCTTGCGATATGAATGTAGTAGTGTTCTCTCCAATTTTTTGTCGAGCTTTTTTAAGATTAATCCGCTGAAACACGTAATAGAAGTTAAATTATGAATCTTTAAGCATTGATGCTGAAATTTACCATAAAAGCAATAGCTATTTGAAGATGTAGCCAATCACTACCTCTCTTCTGCAATATCTCTTAGCGCAGTCATGAATGTTTCCACCCGCTGTCACATAGAACATGCAGAACCTAATGTTACTAGACCTTTTTTTTATCCGTTTCAATTAGAGAAAACGAGGCGGTAATTATATGTAAGATAATCGTAGGCCAATCCATCTGTTCAGTTTCAAAATACCGGAAACAATGTTTTCAATTAGCAACACTAACCTTGCCTTCCAGAGATTCAACTACTGCAAGAGCCATATTTGACAGAGATCCAGGAAAACTTTTAGCCTGCAAAACCAAAGAGGAAAGCCAAAACCATTGACAACAAATAGGAATTTCATAGTCACGTTGACCGACATTAAATGAGGTTCTGGATTGTTTTATACCATGGATGTTCTTTCTCCTGGACTAAGTGAAATAGAGTCTGCATCCCGAGGTTCAACTTCAACTCCATTCTTTAATTTGTTGAGCATATCCTAAGTTCAATGGATTCTTAGTTGTTAGATCGTCTATCAATCTCACAATACATACAAAAGATATGACGTGCACAAATGATACACAAACACTACCAAGTTATAGATGAGAGTATCCGCAATAGATGCAGCCGTTGTTCTCAACAAATGCCGGTGTAAAATGACCTGTTGATATGGATCGTAAGTCTTCTTTTACACATTTTAACAACAAAGGTATCCTCTTGACATTTGACAATGCCTAAATATTATGAGAAACTTACGGAAGTTGACTGATCTTCTTCAAACAAGTCTAAAGCTTTTTCATACAGCTGCATGTTCAAGAGTGACTGCATAGAAGAGGTTAAAACAAGCATGTTATATATAATATACATGTGTGTGTATGTGTGTGTGCGTGTGTGTGTTTAACTAGAGAGAGAGTAGCTTATATGGAACAATCCTAACAATTTTGTAAGGGATACTAAGGTTGGAGAAGCTTAAAATAAAGAGAAAATGAATATATTCCCTGACCTCATCAAGTTTCTTTTGTAAATTGTCAAGCAAGCTCTTCATTCTATCTGCATTTTCTGTAAACAGCGCCTTTCTTCTCTGCTTCCAAAACTCGACTAGCTTAGGTCTTAAATAGTTTGCCAGTGGTCTAAGGATTATCTCCGGATCATCAATGCCTGCCAAATTATTCAATTAATTCTATTTAATTTGCCGATGAAACAAAAATCCACTGCGATTCTTTGATAATTATAATCAATAAAACCATGCCGCAAATAGACAGACCTTGTTCTTCGAAATCTGTAACCATCGCAGTGATCTTCTGCATAACCCATTCTTCTGATGGAACGTTTTGATTGTCCTCCTTTGCTTTACCCGATTCTTTCCTAACACCTGCTTTTGAGTCTGACACCTGAGAAGAGGTATCCTTGCCTTTTCTCTGGTTTTTCTTTGATTTTGCAGTAGAACTTTCCTGGGTATTGAGGACACTCTCAGTCGCACTTGTTGCCACATTCCCAGAAGCTTTACCTCTTTTTTTCTTTGAACCCTTTTCGGTCGCCTGTTTACTACTACCCATCTCATTTACAGCATCATCCGAGTCCATAAACCTGCTTGCACCATGTCCAGCTTTAGTATCAGGCAGATCAACTGACTGCACGCTACTGGAAGACTCTGAAACACGAAAGGCTTCCATCTCTTTCTCCATGCGGTCATATACAGCCTGGTCAACGGAAAAATGGTGACAGTGAGCAACTAGAGGATTGAAAATAAAGCAACTACACCACATGTTTTAGAGGGTATCACCTTGATAAAACCATCGCTAAATAAATAGCACTCTCCAAAAATAGCTGCTTTATTAGACTGCAAAAACACATGACATTAAAGGTTACAGGAATCAACACACTGTGAAAGTAACAAAAACTGAAGCAATGCCACAATGTCACCTTTAAAGCTAACTGAACAGAAGGACAAAGAGACAGAAGTTTAGATGCATCTTGAGACCCGAAGGATGCAGGTAATACTGAGAGAGCATCAATCCTGCACCAATCCATCCAATAAGACAAAAAAGCAAAATATGGACATTTCATAAATACTTGTATAGCAGTTGTAGATTCAAGAACTGAATTAAGTTCAACTTTTTAGTAGAGATTTTCCCTCACCAGCTACCACGCTCAAGCGCATCCTCAGAAGCTGCATCCAGCATCTCAATCAACGAGGGATGAACGAACAAGGAAACCAAAGCTATTCCTTCAGGATACCTGGACTAAATTGGTGTGCAAAAAACCAAATATTGTAATTAGATACATTTTAAGCAAAGGGGAAAAAAAGGGAACCTTGAGAAACATTCTAAAATGCAGGGACATCATTCACAAAAACAACCGATATCCTAAATATATGCAGCAGATCACTACGAACATAATAGCAACGAAATACCTTCAAAAACTGAATAGGCTGAGGAATGCCAAGGTTTTGAAGAGTCTCGTAGCTGATGAAAGAATTCTGAAAAATATTAGGGAACAAATGCAAATTATTAGGAAAAAGTATTAGAACTACTTCATAGTATTTATTTCCCATAAATTATAGCTGCAAGAGGTCTGGATATCAGTATCAGTATAACTATTAGACAACAACATATTCATCAGCCAGAAAATTTATAACAAACCATGAAAACAAAATTTAGAATGAGGATTAAGTTCACTGATCAAGCATGCATTGAAAAATGCAATTACCAGCAGAAAGAGTACCTGAGAGAAAAATGATTCAATGAATTCTTTTTGGGCAATAGCAAAGACCTGTAGCACAATTAAACAAGACGTTAGGCACAAATGCTTGTGAAAAAGCATGATAATTGATGAGAGTTGTCAAATGGCAGAAGTTTCACTGCAAGAACAATCTGCTACTATGGATACACAATCTTTAGCAATTGGGAAAATTTTGGAACGGCATTCTAAAACTTGTGTGATGCGTCGATTTCTCCATAATGGTCATCCTCATACTCAATCTTTGGGTTTATTTACTTTTCTCAAAGATCAGAAATCATGGTAAACCAACAAAAAGACTACACATCAGGATATAAATCCAAAACATACCACAAGTACAATGCGCCATTAACATATCATAAAGATACAAGAACAGCAATGCACCAAAAAGCACATAAATCATAGGCCACATACAGAAGGTGTCCAATGAACTCCTGCACGAAGTGATCCGAGAATCTCGCCTTCCTTTGCATGCCCGTTAAACAAGGACTGGAAAAACGCATTATCAACAGCCACGCCACTTGCTCCGTTCATCTCCTGAAGCAGCTGCTGCAAGGAACTCCACAGCACCGACAAATTCGTCGGAACCGTGACACCCCTTGCAGCACCGCGAACCATGGCACTAACCCGAGCAACATACGCCGGGGTATACAATTGCCCGCCTTCAAGCCTACCTTTCACCTAAACACTCACAATCACAAACAAAATCCCATGATCACAAACCCTCCTACATTGCTCAAAAATACCAAAATTCCAAAACCAAACACGCCATTACCAAAGTCCCGAGGCGCGGCTCCAACACCGACGCCACCAATTCCGAGCCCACTTGCAGCTGGGCCGCGAGCTCGGCCAGCGCAATTTGGCTGCATTCTTGGAGCCTCTCATTGATTTCCTCGGCAACAGAGTCCCAATAAGATTGTGATATCACTTCACCTTGAATCAACATCAGTCCCGGCTCATCCGAGACCACATGGTTCGCTTGCTTCTCAACATGGTACAAATCAACCCCAATACTATCCGCCAAATCAATCAACGAAACACGCCCTAGTTTCTTCACCTCCGTCAATATCTCGCGCCTCAGTTGCTCCTATTTCAACCCCACTTTCGCAAAGTCAATAAAAACACTGCCATGGCCATTGTTTTCTCTTTTTTTTTTCATGGGTAATTCGAAATACGATTAAAGAGCGATTAAGACTTACTGGGGTGATGTATTCTTTGCCGGAGAGAGTGTGAAGAAGGTCGGAGTCGATGATGCGAAGCTCCTGAAGCTTTTGTACCAATTCGACGACGTTTCGCTCAGATAATCTGATGTTTGACTTGGCTTGTTGCGCTGACTCGAATTGTCTCTGCAATTCCAGTAATTCGTCGTCCATCTTCGGAATTAGGATCGATCGTTCAACACACACTCTCTGAAAAATCTAAAGGGAAATTAGCATTTAGAAGGAAGTTTGGTAATTACACGTTCTTCGTCCTTAAACGACACGCTGTTCTTGCGTTTAGTGTTTGCTGGCATTTCATAGAGATGACGTGTAGTTTTGGGTTACAATTGTTGCTGTTGATTATACATGGTTATTCTTTGAAGAAGGTCGTTCAGTCGAAAACGACATGTCGTTTCTATTGAGGGTTTTTGTCTTTTAAGGTTGAAAACGACATATCACTTGTCGTCCAGAGGTCTCGTGTTTGTAGAAAAAGATTCATGTCGTCTATTTCAAGTAAACGACAGACTGGTTTTTGAATTTTTTTGTCGTTTATTGATTCAAACAACATGTAGATATCTTATTGACTCGTACTACTTAAACGCCACGTCATTTATTAACCATAGATTAATGTCGTTTGAAACAAATGACTAGTAAGTGTTTTGATGGGAAATAGAAGTCCTTAGTCCACTGATAGAATTAATACCCCAATCGTTTAAGTGAAAAATCAGCTAGAAAAACTATACCCCGATTGTCGTTTAAGTGAAACATCAGCTAGAAAAACTAACATGTCGTTTATGTGTGAATTTCCTGTCGTTCTCACTTTTCACAGAAGACGACGTATTTTTCATGTAAACATATGTATCGTTCATAGAGAAAGGTGACATCATTAATATTGTAAGTGATTTTTCGTCCGCGAATGTAACTTCGGGGGAGAAGTCTCCGAGGCACGTTTAAGGCGAACTCGAGCCCCTGATCCCAATAGGAAATGAATAACACGTCGTCACAGAAGCTTCTCTCTGAAGAAGACAAGAAGAGGATCGTCGAAGATGATTCTCGATTATACACCTATGAGGATAAGCAGGAAAAACACCACCGAAGGTGGTGTCGATTTTATGGCAAGACACTCGGAGAGGGATTGACGAACGAGAAGACAGCGGGTCATCGAAGATGATCCGCCCCCGCGAAGCTAGCCTCGGAGAGGAAGTAAGGACTTCACTCAAGACGGAGCGCTCGACCTGCGAAGTTGGTGACCCCGATCGAAGATGAAGTCCATGCGAATTAGATTAGGTCTTTCTTTTCATTCCGCTTTTCTAGCCCCGATCGTGGGATATTCTGTAACCACTCCCGTAAGACACGCGATTGTTATAACCGTTGAGGTATTCAATCTTCGAGTCTTTAGGGAGAGATAACCACGCCTTTACTGCGTATTTAATTTAATAATTAATCCCGAGATTCATGGGATGGTGAGTTATATTTCTTTCTCCGAACCGTTATTCCTCGCTTATAAAAGGGGAGGGACGGGACTGGAGAAAGGGGGGTTGGAAAATTATTACTGAGAATATAATTCAAAGTGGACATAAACTATTACTCCTTTGGAGGGCTGAACCACTCTAAATTCCGTGTCTCTTTCTTCTTTTTCCGATCAAAGAAATTACTGTTAATTGCCACATCACTTTCAGATGTGTGGATCACGATGTTGGTTTAAATTCACACCAACAATTAATATATTGAAATATTTGTAGGGTTCCTCGAAAATTACATAACTTTGTTCAGTTGTTGTCATAAAAAGGGAATGTAGTTTTTTAATTTGAAAACAATTTTTCTTCTGTTGTAAGGCATTTAGTGTCGTTTAAGTAGAGTATATGATGTGTATTTTGTTCCACAAGCTCATTACCATATTAAAATACGTACTGTCATTACATGAAGAACAACAACACGCGTATATGGAAAGATCAAATCCATGTCGTTTTTGTATGAAAACGACATCTTTCTCGTTTTTAAGGTTGTTTTGTTTTTTTATTTTTATTTTTTTTCCTTGTCCTTATCATTCATTAAAACAACGCTCCATTTTTTTTTTCGCTTCTCCTAACTTTAATGTTTTTTTTTTTTTTTTTTGCAAATAATTCTCCTAACTTTAGTTATTATTGTTTCAAGACACCCGATATATTCCTTGTTTCTTGAGTAGTACCCTTACGCATATTGAAAGCAATATGAACCTGGAAGGGAAGCTGTAGAATAAATATGATTTATCTGCGAGTTAAGATTTCTCAACAGAAAATATATAACCGATTTGGGAATTAACCGCATTAGCTCTGATATGCTTCATACAAAGTCCTATCATTTTTTTCCCTTAAAAAAGGATGATTCTGCAGATTTATACACACGCACGGACATATATACTAATAAATGAATAGTGAATAGTGAATCATTTATGATGATTCTAGTATACTAATAAATGTGAATGCAATATTGTTTTTAGGTGTCATGGTCTCCTATCTAATGATTGCAATTTTGTGTTTATAATTCATTTAAGGGTTGAGCATGATGGCTTAAATGACTATTTTCCACTACTGTATATTATTTATTTGACTTTAAATTTTAGTTTTATCTTTCTTACTTATTTCAAATAATTAGTGATAATCTTTCAAAAAAATCAATGATACAGATATTATTTATTTATTTATTTATTAACATTTGAAATGGCATTTGTCTATTTATTTTGTAATTTTCTCTCTCTCTCTCTCACACACATATATATATATATATATATATATTTATATTGCCTATGAGTTTTATGGATCTATATATCAATATATATTAATATCAACATATAATTTTTTTTCAATATCAAAATATTATGGATCAGTTAAGGATTTAGCCATTTTGCAATGTATGTTTTAAAAATATTGCACACATTTTCAAATATTAGCAAAATAGTCATCAGGTCAACATCTAAAAATTTATGACTAAAGAAATAAAATTTGTGACTAAATAAATAAAATACACAATCATAAAATTTGTGACTATAGTCATAAAATTTTAAAAAATTTGAAATAAACATAATAAAAAAACTAAACATCCATTAACAAAATAACCAACTCACAAATAAATGATTGCCTATACAACCAATTTCACAAAATTTATTACTAAATAAAAAATATCTTATAAATAATTAAAAAAAAGACAACCAAAGAAATCACAATTTCATGACTAGAGACACAAAATTTTAGACAATAGTATTTGCAACAAACAATAAAAACTGAATTCAAAAAACTAATGACTGCAGTCTAAAAAATCTAGACACGAATATATGACTATTTTGCTAATAAAAGCAAATATAGGCTAGTTGTTAAAAACTAACATAAATATATAGCTATTTATTATAAAAACCGAAATATTATTTGGTATATGTGTACTATGTTAAACATGGTATTTATATAACCTAAAAATAAATATGTTAATATTTTTAAGAAATGATAGTATGATACTAAGTTAAGTAATTGTAAAATTATATTCCTATAATTTTATTATAATTATTAAATTGATCAAACTTTAACAACTAAAAATAAAAAATGGTGAAGTAGAAAAATACTAAAAGCTAACACAATAATAAATAGTCTAGCTGTTATTTAGCCATTTTCTAATCAATATTTTAAAGAAATAGCCAACGATTTTAAAAATTAAGAAACTAGTCATTAGCCATTTAAAAAATAAAGGTAACATCACACCATAATGTAGTTGAGAAAATGACTATTTTCTTAATTGGGTCAGTTAAGCAATTAGCTATTTTAAAGGTAAAGTTTCAAGAATTTAGCTATAGTTTCATGAAATTAAGGATTTAGCCATAACATGCAACATGAAATGTTACATGTAATGTTACACTTTTACACGTATATATGTTGCATGTAACATAAAAATGTTACATGTTATGGCTAAATCTTTAATTTCGATATTTTAGGGCTAAATCCTAAAAAATTACCCAAAAGTTTGTTTAAATGCCTAAAAAAACTCTTTTTAAAAAACATTATCTAAAAAATACTTATTTACTCAATAATCTCTAAATATAAATACCTAAATTTTTAAAATAATTGAGTAACTACTAACTAGTCATTTTATTAATTAATTGCACATGATTTCGACCATTTAGTCAATAACCACAAATAATTATCACTATTTAAGTTTAATTAAGTGTTAAAAATTAGATATTTACAATTTCTCAAATAATTATATATATAAATATGTCATAGACGAAAGCAAAAAACAAACAATTTCTGTCGTGGACCAAGATGTTCTTGTAGGCCTATATAATATATGTAGTGACAAAAATTATAGGGTTGTTGGGTCTAAAATTTCTGCTTCAACACGAGAAGGACAAAACAGACCCACCACTTGCATATCTCGAGATATACTTTGCCAGAATTTCTTAGCTGAAAACAATTGAAGACAGTGACAAACAAGCCATGTCCTAATGTCCATGCCATATCATGCGTGTCTCTTTGAATTGCCAATTCCTTTGCATAATTCCACATAATAGTCCGTTATTCCTTTTTTTTTTTAGTAGAATGCTGAGTTGGAAAAATTCATTCCACTAGGAGAAAAGTATGAAATTTTCAATTTTAAACTATATGACCAATCCTTAGACCACAACAAGTATTAATTGGAGTCACCTTTCAAATGCATGCGTAAAATCGTCCCTTTGCTTTCTTTGCTTCTGTTTCTATTTTCGAATAGTACAAACTACAAAGGTCAGCTTAATTACACGTTGCTCTTACTCTTTTCTTTACCCATTTTTGGCTTTAGTTAAACTTCTAGTAACGAACAAGACAATCCCAATCACCACACTACTCATCCCTATCTTCAACAATGAGACTTTTATACGTATTGACTCACCTTTTTGTCATTTCAAGCTTAGTACTAGCCTTTCACGCATTTTGAAATATTATTATCACCATGCAACGAACAAACGAACAGTCTTTCAACGATATAGATCAGATATTAACGCAAATGCTTTTTTCAGATTATATATTTACAACGACATTGATTAATCGAAAAATTCACATTTCTATATACTTGAATTAACGCCACGTTTACATTCGGATCAGTAACAGTAGGTAAATAGCGTGTGATATATATGATTCTAATCAGCCGAAACAAAAATTCTCTGGCCACATGAGCGGAGAAGTGAATATGGAGAAAAGAAAAAAAATGAACCTCGATCAACTCAAATGGCGTACATTTTCTTGTACTCGTTGTTAAGAATCTCCGAGTCGGACATGACCGACAAAGACAAGGACCTGGAGTGACTTCCCATGGAGGACTTCCTAATGCTCCTCAAATTGGAAGCCTCGATGCGGTGCCTGATGACCCAGTAGCTCATAGTCCCCAGCGTGGCGGCCATTATGGTGGTGCCTATGATGGTGACTCCGATGGCGAGCCACTTCTGCTTCTCGCCGACGACGACGAAGGAGAGGGCGAGGAAGGCGACGGAGACGAGCACGCAGGCGAGCCACATGAGCTTGTTGATGACGGCCATCATCTGCTTCTTGGCCTTGCTCTCGATCACCACCACGGAGGTCTGCACCACGACCACGGCGAGGGAGATGAAGAGCGCGATGGCGTCGAAGATGAAGAAGATCATGAAGGGCACCTTGGAGGCGATCTTGGCCTCGCCGACGGAGAAGCCGGGAGGGACGTGACCCGGCTCGTCCTCGTACTGACCCGGGACGGTGAAGATGGCCGCGAAGGCCACGGTGGCGATGAGCACGGCCACCACGGTGGTGGAGTTGATGGCGTTGTTGAGGCCCTCCGTGTGCATCTTGTTAAGCCGCTTGGCGATGCCCTGCACGCGCCGCCGCGTCTGCCGCGTGTGCTCCAGCTGGTAGTGCACCTCGTGCTTGATGTCGCTCACCGTCTGCTTCAGCTCGCGCGCTGCTGTGGTCGTCGCTGGCGGCTTCACCGTCCTCGCGCTCTGCACGCCGTGCTCCTGCAGGATGGCCGCCACGTCCGCGTTGTTGGTCTTCTCCGCCGTGTCGATGGCCGTCTCGCCGGACCGGTTTATGGCCATCTTGTCTGTCTGGCTGTGGCTCAGCAGCATTCTCACTATCTGCATTGAGTATAGCCGTTGTAGCGAGGTTAAAAACTTAAAATTTTGGGGTTCATTTCGCGTCAAAATCATTATTTGACAATCACTTTTTAAATTCAACTTAAACTCGCAATTAAAATTTTTACTTTTTCCGTTCGAATGAAAATTATTTTAAATTTTTTAATTTAAATTCTTTGTCAAAGACCTCTTAATTAATGCACTTGCTTAATGAAAAATAGTTGCTGAAATTACTATTGTAATTGTTTTTGTTTTTAAACAATAGATTGTCATCGCTCAAAATTTTCTTTTAAATCTAACTAGCTAAGCATGAATGACCACAGTAAACAGAGCCTAATCTTATATGATAAGCCGTGTTTGATTGAGAAGTGTGAACTAGAGTTTTATATGGGCTAGTAGTGTGCTAAACTTCATCATGTTAGTGACGTATTTCACGACTTTTGAGACGTCAATCACTAGTTCAACTTGGAAACGAAACTTTAATTAGATTTTCTAGATTATGATACTAATTGAGCAGAGCAGGTGAATGGCGATAGACAAAAACTAATCCAGATAGTAACATTTATGACCTCGCAGAAAAAGCCACAAATACGCGACAAAATCGTTTTTTAAATCAATAATAAGTACCATTTGAAAAGTCTTGGTCAATGAATGAAAGCTTAAAAAAGAAGACTACTACTATAAGGATATATCACAAGACACCCCTAATCTCAAAATTATCGAAAAAGATTCCGTCTCTGGCATAATAATTTGGTCAAATTTTTTAATGCAAATTAACCTTCAAATCCCAAACTTTTTGTTTCACAAGTCAAACTGATTTGGCCTAATTGATAAGATAAGATCTAATTCAAGACTAACTTCAAACGAACTCAATATATGTGATATTAAATTATTTCAAAACGCTCACTCGTTCGTGTGTGTCTATGTGTGTGCAATTTTTAAGCATTCATGGCTCTCAAAGTTTGACTGCACTAAATGAAATAAATTTTAGAGCAAGAGAATCAAAGCAACCTACTTATCTGAGTTGACTTCTCAAACTAAGGAAAAAAAAAAGCTACTTTTAAAGCAAATCAGGAAAACCATGTTCTGTTTCTCAACTCATCAACAAAAATGCTTCAAGGCATACCCATTTAGGAAGTTGGTTGTAACAAAATTTAAATTTAACCTAATGTCACGTCACGTACCAAGATCAATTAAAAATAATTAAAAAAAAGATTAAAAAAGAAGGCCAATTGGTACCTGAGCTCTACCCTTGCGAGTGGCAATGTGCAACGCGGTGTTGCCTTTGGTGTCGACCATGTTGATGGTCGCCGGATCCGCCTCGATGAGCTCACCGACGACCTCGAGATTCTGCCCCTTCACCGCCATGTGCAGCGCGGTCTGCCCCTTCTTGTCGGTCCGCGTGGCGAGGCTAGGCTCCTTCTCTAGGAGAGCCTTCACCACGCCCGAGTGCCCGTTTCTGGCCGCCGAGTGCAACGCGGTCTTCCCGTTGCTCCTCGCGATCGCGGCCAGGCTGCTTCCCGCCTCCAATAACAGATTCACTATCTCGCTGTGGCCTTGCGTCGCCGCCGTGTGGAGCGCCGTGGTGTTGGACACGTCCACGGTCATCGCCAGCCCGGGGTGCGCCTCCATTAGTACTCTTAGCACATCTAAAAACATGACACCAAACGTATATATATAAAATTCGTAAAATTTGAGACTGTGAAATGGGGCAGAAGATCTGACACGCACCTATGCTGCCTTGCTTGGCGGCAATGTGGAAGGCGTCGAAGCCGTTGCGGGCTTTGATTCCGGCGTCGGCGAGCTCGTAGTACTTGATCATCTCCTTGACCAGATCAACGTAACCGCACTCCGCCGCCACGTACAGGGCGGTCTCTCCGGACTGGTTCTGCTTAGACAAGAGCTCCTTCCGCTCGGCCTCCCCGGCGCCGGCGAGGATGTCCGCCACCGTGGCGGCGTTTCCGGCTCTCGCTGCGGAATGCAGTGCCGAGTCATCGCGCTTTCCGGTCAGCTGCTTGGTCATCTTCTTCGTCGGCGCGCTCGACTGCGACGCCGGCTCTGGCGACTGTGGCTGCGCAGCTGATCCTTCCATTGCTCACAAGCTCTCTTCTTTTTCTTTTCTTTTTTTTTTTTCTTCTTTTCCTTCACGGATGATTGGACGATTGGATTCTTCAGGAATTTTTTCTCTTCTTACCGATGAAAACCCAGATCAAATTTCGCATTTTTAATCCATAACAATCATAAAAAAAATCATCAATCACCACCGATGTCTGGTTCTGAAATCCCCTACATTTCAAAACAGTCTAAAAATAAACGATCTGGTTTTTAATCTTGGAAAATGGGAAAAAACGAAGTGTTGATAAATTGCATGTTTTTTTAAGAAACTACATATCTTCGATCCTTAAAAAGGCAAACAAAATTTTTGGTCTTCGGAGTCTCACTTTTTCCGGCACATCGCGTTTTTTTTTTCTTTTCTTTCGGTGACAAAAAAATAACACGTATATAAAAATATATGTTTTGAAATGAGAAACATAGATTGTTCTGACCTGGGCTCGAAAGAAGGAGCTTCTTTTAATCCCTCCCAATCAACACCAAAGAATCCATACGAATCAGGAATAGCTTCTGGAAGAGGACCAAGGGTGGGATTAGAGAAAAATAATAAAAGCTAAATATCTCCCAGGAACCGAATTTGTGGAATATACATGAAAGAGAAAAGAGAGAAATGGAAAGGCTTAAGCTTTGCTTTTGAGGAAGAAGAAGGAAGAGGAATATAGAAAGGAATAATAATAATAATAATAATAATGGAATACAAGTATAAGCTAAGGTATATAAAACGCACATGTAAGAGCAACTTTTTGGGAATCTAATCACATCCCAGAGGAGCTATTATATGAAATATGAACAATTTAGCCAATAAAGGAGGGCCTTTTGTAAAGGTGGTGATGATGACAACATTAGCAATGGAATTTGGGTTTTTTAGGAGAAAAAAAAATGAAAAATGAAAAACGAAAAGAATCAAAATGGGTATATAAAGAAAAATTAAGCGAAACAGGGGACATGGCCAATTTTATATATTAACTGAAAATAACCGAACCACGCGCATTCTTGGCTTTAGAACAGAGCGTTGTCCTGAAGCCGATAATAAAATAATTTTATTTCTATTTTTCTTCTTAATTAATTAGCGATTTTCCAAGTCTAAAATTGAGTTATCGGATTTGAGCGATTCAATATTATTTAGTCAATGATATTAATGTTCGTAAATGCTGCTTAGTAGTAGCATTTTTACGGTAGGTTTGTAGTAATTAATTGTACGTTAAGAAGATCATCGCTATTTTTTTGTGATATTAATTATGATCACGTTAAATAAAAATATACTTTACTTTTCAAAAAATCTTCTTGTTTCTTTAGGAAAAGCCTAACAACGTAAACTCTAATATTTACTTTTCTATAACTAAAATTGAGACTTAACTATGTGACCATTTATCAATGATATAAAAAGGTCGTATGTATGCACTATTTATTAGGATCGTAGAGGTGTATCTATAACCAATACAATCAATGAATGATACAAAAAGGTCTGCACAATTTTGATGCCTCTTGATATTTTAGAAGAGGAAATTGAAAACAACGTACTCAAGAGCGCGTGGGTAACGTCTCTATCTACAACTAACATATTGTAAAAAAAATTTCTTCCTTAACGAAACGTAATTTTCGATCACATTATATTACGTTCACATTCACGGCCAATCTTTGCACATTGATAAGAAAAATGTGAAATGCTTCTTATCGATGCTTTATACTATTTCACGTATGATTATATTAAAATTTTCACATAACATATATCGAGATTCAGACGTTAACATAAACACTAAAAATACATTACCCTAAGATAATAGAATATACGTATATATACGTATATATGGAAGAGGCTAGAATATTGCACGATTTTTTGCACTATCAATAGTGTACGACTTATAATAGCTTAAAAAATACATAAAATTAAAATTTTTTTTACACATAAGTACATTATAATGTCTACTAGCATGTTATCCATTCATTTATCAAATTTAACCAAAGAATTATGTTTAATCGGAGATGAAAAAAAAAGTTTGTCCTTTTAATTTTTTATTTGTTATTTATTCATTTAATCTCCGATTGACATAATTTTAGTTTCAAATTTGAGAAATGAAATGATAACTTGAAAATAGACGTTGTAATGCACTTATGTGTAAATTTTTTTTTTTAATTTTATGTATTTTTAAGTTATTATGAGCCGTACATTATTAATAGTGTAAAAAATCGTACACTATTCTAGCTTCTTACGTATATTATATGGTTACAAGAGCACCACAAGGGAAAGGCAGTGGTCACTGGTCTTAGTGGGTGGCAGGTGCAAGTAATTATCAAACTACATTGCATTGCATTGCCCATTGACTTGCACAGCTTGGGTTAGTGTACCGCGTCAAACTCATTTTCAACACACTATTGTCCCACACAAATTGACCCTGCCCCACTTTTATCTCTTTGATTATGGACCGTCCGATCAATAATCTTAATGCTGGATGACGTTTGATTGCGTTCATGGTTGGCCCATTTGCGCTTATCCTGGACCCCTCCCATATTGGAGACGATTTTCTCGAGTCGAACGAGTCCTGATTTTTTTTTTGGGTTTTTAGTGTTATCATTCAGTACACAAAAAAAAAAACACTCTACACATCTATTAAAGGACAATTTTTTCATGCACTTGGTTGGGTTGGGTTGGGTTGGATTAAATCAAAGGAAAATTTGAGTCTCGCAGACGGGTGGTTTTTAAATAAATTCAATTAAATGATGATTGCAACGTGCGAAGCGATTAATAAATAGGAGTCGCTTCGCAACAAAAGGAAGGGCGGCTGAGAGGGCGGTGGGTCCCACGCGCGTAGACTGAGTTTGTGTGTGAGAGCGTTGTGTTTCATTGGACGAACACGACAAAAATGCCCACGTTAGCAAACCCACTCCCTGACAAAATCCACTTTGATTTTAGAGTTAAGCTCACTTGAGCTGTGGACCCCACGCCCCACTTTGTAAGGTCAAGAACAAAAAGGAAGATGAGCCACGTCGGAACGTGCGGGCACGCGCACTCGTGACGCGTGGAAGAACAGTGATCCCGACAGCCACTGCTAAACGCATATGATTAATGGATTTATCAAAATTCAACAGATATAACCATAAACACACCTATCTCAAGACTCAAACCAACGACCAGAACCCAACAGGATTGCCTTGATTTTAGCTCGGAATAATATTATCACTATTTTTTATTTTATTTATTTTTCTTTCTTAAAGATGTAAGAACTATCCATCTATCACCAATCTCTCTGATTAGTGATGATTATGATTGATTTGTTATATGTATTTCTAATTATGGACTGATTGTCAGAGATGGAATTTAAGCTCATGAGCTATATTGTTGATCCATTATTGCGGTTTATAATTTTATTTTTTCGTTAGAACATGATTGGTCATTTATCCGAGTCTCAACGAGCAAATCGCCGAATAATCAGACCATGTGGACTTTTAATCCCTTGTATATGTTATATTTCCTTGACTGATTCACCACTCTGTGTTACGGTAAATAGTACTGGTTCGGAAAAAAAAGTTTTGTCTACGTTTCTGTAAAAATTTTGTCAATTTGAAACCTTTTTTTTTTTTACTTCAAGAGAAATTTGAAAGTGTTTAGAATTAACAAATTAATAAAATCGCTTCATTTTAAATCGCATAGTCACTGATTTTGGATCTCACATGTACTAGTGGCTATATGATGTAGCTGTACCTAGATTGAAAAACCAAAGCATTAACAGTGATCACTTTTGGGCCAACCAGCCAATGATGATCGAATATATATATGTTTTAGAAATACATCTAGTCCCAAGTACTTAGCGTTGAAGGAACCCCTAAAAGCTGCAAAATTATTGCTGGTAAATCAAAGCATCTATGCAATTGTTTATACTGTTAGATTATGTTGCATGCTTTTTATTTTCCAGAGTAAAAAAAGAATATATATATATATATATATATATATATATATATATAAAGATGCTTTATTTTATGGCCCGGATTTCAAATTTGCACGACCTATATACCGAGATAATATATAGTTTTTTTTTTATATTTAGATTATAGTCCACATGGACTTGCACTGCAATGCAACCAAAATACAAGTCCATTGGCTTAATTTGAGGTGGTAAAAAATGATTAAATAAATTAATAATATGTAATGTAGCATTAGCATAATATGGGTTTAACTTTATCTCAAATATCCTACCGCACGTGGAAGCTGCACATGATCCGACCTGACATATTTCAATTTTGTTTGTCATATTCTACATTAATATGCTATACCATATTTATACAGACCAATATGACTGGTCTAATTTATTAATATCTTTAAACGTGACAAATACTAGACAATGCTTGTAGTAACTTAGCAATCCATGCTTATCACATATTATATTGCGTAATGTTCATATTTACGTTTTCGTTTCAAAACTCTGCTCAAAATTGTTTATGATATATAAACATTCATCATGATCTGTCCTCAACCGAAACGCACTAATATTTTCTTACGATAGTAAAATTGGAAATATTTGTTTGGCCTTAAAGTTGACCTTTGTTTGTCCAATCAAGATAAGCAAATTTTCTTTTTCTGCTCTCAACGTGTTTCATGCCAGTGTGATTGGCCGAGTTTTAACCACTAATACCCAATTCTCTAATGGAAGCAATTAATAATCCATTTAAAAAAAAAAACTACGGATAGTAGCACAATAATAACTAAGCATGTTTTGGAGAAACACGAAATTGCTTACGAAAAAAGAAAAGAAAAACGTATATAATAATTAGCAATATGCAATTGTCCTTCTAATTCAACTCATATATTTTGGATAATTGGTGGTGATGTATAGGGTAGCAAATTATAATACATATATATAAATAAAGAAGATGACTAAGATGCATGATTTTTTTTTTTCCCAAACATAAGTTGAGCAAATTTTCATACAGTTCATCTCAAACGATCACCTTCTGAAATATCTGCAAATTTCAAGGTTGTTGAATATGGACTGGACTAGATAGTCATTTATAATAATATCAACCATATTTATTATACATATGAAAGACATAGAGCTCTCTAGTCTACGACGAAATTCTAATCATATGCATAGAAATAATAAGTGGACACGGCATGAAAATTGTGTCATCAGATTATCAATTACCGTAACGGCATTTGACTGACAATTAAAAAACACACCAAGTCAATATATAACATAGGTTCATGGCGAGGCAACAAGCAAGGTTAAAGCAGAAAATAACAAGAATGAATATCTCTGTTTGGATAAGCGCATTAGTAAAATAGAACTACCATATAGTAAAACCAATATAGCGATCAAATTCATTTTTATTATCATTTGTGATATATATAGTCACATGTGTGAATGGACAAATAATTGCGTTTTGATAAACAGCGTTTTTTCCTGTAAATAATTTGGATTAGCACTAGTTTTCTTAGCTAGATTTTCCTTTCATTGACTCCAACAACTCTACTCTTGAAATGGGTACTTTTTCTTGCCATGAACTATTTCTTTTACTTCTACACATCATAATAATAAATGCCACAACTAAAAGGACTTTTTTTTAAAATAATTATTGGACACAACTAAAACGACTTTGTAGGGAAAGAAAACTAGCAAAAATTTGATTGCAAAAGTAAAGGTCACCACCAAATTAAACAATGATTCATGAAATCAAAGCTCAAATCAGCTTTGGAGCTAAGCTTGTTAAACTAGAACTTCTCTCAGGGATTTCTTTTCCGTAACTTAGAGGAACTCATGTTGAAAGCTACACTTCAACAATTTGGTCAATGCAATTAATATATATGCTTACAGTCATCGTCATCTAATTATAAGATGTAAAATATTCATTTATTCTAATTTTCATGACAACATCAATTAAGGCATGATTTGTGATCAACATCAGAACCCCACTATCATAATATAAAATGTTGGCTTTTAAGATAATATAATTTAAAAATAGCTCTTAGACCTTAGACCACAGCTGATAAAACACATCATTCGAATGGGATCGAGCATAGAGGTATGTGATCAATCTGCAGCTTCAACAATTTACCCAAAAAAAAAAAATCAAACAAACAAAGGAATTATATACAGGTGTCTGAAAGGAATTGGCTTGCCTAGGAGGCAAAATTTGACCACAGATGATAGTCACACGTATGATTTCATATCCAGAGAAAATCAACTTGTACTCTTGTAGAAGGCTCTAAAACTACTACAATTTCTTATACAATAGCTTGATAGTTGATAAAGAAATCTACTTAAAGTTGATATATTCAAATTAGAACTTTGAACCCTGATTCGTTTATGGTCCTGATCACCTAATATAAGTGCATCATAGTTGTGATTGCTTACGAGTAACTTTATTATAATCCCAAATGAAACAAAACTTTAGCCCTTCTTGTTGAAGAATACAATATGTTAAAAGACGACAATTTGATAATGTGCAAAAGAAGTGGATCTTATTAGGAATTTGATGAATGTTTTTATTCCATTGGTTTGTATATAAAATGCAGTCTAAAATCAGAGCATAAAAAATGTTTCTTTTAAAATCTTGAAATAAAAAAGATGAGCGGACTTTGAGAACAAGTATTAGTCATGAGCTTCAATCAGATAAATTGCTGAGCTTCTACCATCAATTTATAGAGCGCGAATCCACCGTGATGGCAGCCTGGCATTTTGGAAGCCATGGTCTCCAATTCTACCTGAGAGATATAAAAACTGATGAGTGTGATCCAACCATCGACAGGTTCTGGAAATTCGTGAGTTATGTATAACGACTGAAACTAACCATTGAGACTGCATAAAGCTGAGTGGACTCAAAACCGTCTTGAGCACTCGAATAGAGTGCTTGAATTTCCTTTGACTCGAGACTGCATTTGATGAAGAAAAATATGGTTGGTCTGACATTCAACTCCCTGCACGATACGCCAATTAAAACCGGCTGGCTCTGCATAAGGATACAAAAATCAAAGCACGAAGACGAGTTGATTTCAAGACAATTTAGAACTGAGGAATAGAACAAATTTTATAGTATACAGATAACTAAGAAGAAAAAATCGGAAAAAGAAAAGGCATTTTCTCAATTTAAACAAACTTACAAGGGATGTTGCAGGTACCCCAGTTTCTTCAACGACTTCACGGATAATGCTGTCAAACATCTCCAAAGAAACCTTCCTGTTTATGATATCCGAATCCACCACGTTGTTGCTGTGCTGATGGCTTTCTATTCCAATTTCCTGGGGCTGTCGGTCACCAGAGGATACAAACCCAAATAACTTACAACTTTACAACCGCTAATCATGAAGTTTGAAAAAAAAATTGAAAAGCTACTGCATTACCAAAACAAGATATCCAAGATAATGCTCAAAATCAAACTGCATAGGTACCCAAAAGAGGGAATGCATGACTTTCACTCTTCCGAGTAGATTACCTCAGGGTGGCCCCCGGGAAAAACAAAGTATCCTGGGAATTCTCCCACGTTTGTACTTCGTTTCAATGCAAGAATTTTCTTGTCAGATGTCTCGACAATAGCACCATTGCCTAGTGGACTTGAAGTGTGTTGACAACGCACCAGGTCATCTGGACAAAGCAAAAAACGACGGTGATCAGGACACTCTTTGCACCAATATCCCACTTAACTGCAGCTTTCATTGTTTTAACAGTTCAATATGAATAGGCACTTCATTTAAGAAAAGGGAAAAGCATTGGGCAATGCCCTAAAAACGAGTTGTCCTGTTTCATGTTTTGTAAAGCCATACCTTCTGATGAAACCAGGAACTTTTCCCACAAAGGATTCAAGTTAGTCCCAATAAATGTCCTGTCTAGCAATGGGAGCGTAAGTGTTTGTTAACTTCACAAAAAAGCATCAATTAGAGGGAAAAATGGGACCAAATTTACTAAGACAGACCAAAATTTCGCTCTCATGAATAAACTTCAAAGCAAAACAATTGCGTCAAATTTGCAGTTTGCGTATGTCTGAATGTATGTGAGATAGAGAGAGAGCGTAACAGTAACCTATAATCTGTCAAACCAAGGTGGAGGCGGAGATGAGACTCTTGGTTGGATCCACCCCCATCACGCAGAAAATATCCTCCGTACTGTACAGACCGAAAACGACGTCATGTATCATGCACTAGGAATCAAACAAAGCATCACATATGCAGGAATGCCATTAATAGCAATACCTATACATGCTAACTGTGTGATCAGAGCGTGCGTGTAAGTTTTCCGAATCAACCCATTGGTTTCAGCTGTCCCACTTCCTCATTGTCCAGGCAAAGACAAATTCATTTGAAAAAGAAAAAATATATATATATCTTTTAACTCTCTCCCTCAATGTCTCTATTTGTGAAATGATACACTAGCAACGCCAATAACTCCAACATTGTAATACGGTTTCTAGTCTCTACATACTATGATAAGTTCCAAACTCGAAACGACAGAGTATTGCTTTGTAGTAAAATTAGAGGAAATTCAAGTATGGCAATGGACCAACAACCAACTCACTCTCGCAAAAGCAATATTTTGAGATCAATGGTACAACACATTACAGTCATTAGCATGAAACAACAAACATAGACAAGTCACAAATCAAATTTGACAACACATATGAAAAATTTATGAATGACCCAGATGAGCTCGATATCCAATGAATTTGAGCGTACCCGGAACTTTTTCCCATTGTACAACGACGTGTTTCTCTGAACCCTTTGATCCCATATCTGAAACATAGACAATTAGACATTGAATTGAATCATCAGCCACACAAGTACGGCAAAAACACGATCAACGAAACTGAAGAAAACTCACGTCAGAAATGGAATTCTCCAAGTTGGTGTCTGGGTGAGCAATTCTATCGTAGGCCTCGTCGAAAGTCACCGAAAGCTGGAACAAAAACAAGTCGATGAGATTAAGGAAAACAGTGGGGACGCATAAGAGTCGCAGCGAAGGAATGTTCATAGAGAGAACCTGCGACGGTGAGAGACCAGAAGGGCACGAGAGAAGAAGCTTGTAGGAACCAGGACACGGGTCCATTGGATTTGAAATGCCGACCCACAGACCTACTGTTCGACGAAAGTCCTCGAACAAGAGAAGTCGTTTGTTGGCTCTTCTCTTGGCACGCTATAGTCTTGATGCGTTTCAAACCTACCTAGGTTGCGTAAAAAGCACACCATTTTGTTTTTGTTTTTGTTTTTTTTTTTTTCCAATTAAAGAGTTTGAAAAAGAAATCAATTAGATCGAAATTATGGGATTTTTAATTGAAAGTGATTTATGCGAAAAAAAATAAACGTTTGTTGAATGTTGATAGGTTTATCGTGTATATTTTTAATTTGTTTTATAAATGAAATTTAGAGGTAGCTTTCTATTTATAACTATATATGGGAGAATTAATGTACAAGCAGTCAAGCACGAGCACTCTCAAACATGCTAGTCCATGGTGTCACCCACTTTATGCACGGCTATGTTATTGAATTGGTGGTTCTCAGCACGGGCTAGTCCGCAATAACCACCTTTCGTGTTGTTAACGAGCTAAGGAATCGGCATTTCCCCGCACCCCTGACAACCGTCGCACATCTCTCTCCCGTAGTCGATCCTCGTGCACCTGCGGCCGACGACTGTGACATGCCTTGCTTCGGTCCACCCAACTCTGTCCCCGCCGCACCCCGCGCTCTTCGCCTTGGTCCGACCCCATCCTATCCTAGCGCTCCGCCCCATCAACCTTCCGCCTCCGTCCATACCCACTACTCTTAATAGGTTAGTTTTTTATTTTTCCCGATTTTAATGAATGCTATTTTTTTGACACATTAATAATCTAGGAGCTGGTTGTGTTGTATTTTTAAGTTGTATATCGACTTTATACAATAAACATAAAGAGTATTAATTAAAGCAGCACACCACCTAAGATAAATATTATTTAGTCGCATTTAAAATGTCATTATTTTGTAATTCTTCTGATTTATTTGTAAATATTTAGGAGTTTTGATAATAAAATAAAAATTACTTTCTGATTATTTGTATAAATTTCAATGGGTTAGTTTTTGGGAGATTTTGAGGAATACCCCATTCTTGACACAATGATAATCTATACCCCATGTGTATTGCACTTTTAATTTATACCCCAAAATTTACACTACAAACATAGAGTAGAAATGAAAGGAGCACACCACATGGGGTATAGATTATTAAGTGGCATCAAGAATGGCTTTATTTTGAAATTCTCCCTTAGTTTTTTGTGGATGGTATAGTTGGTAGTTTTGACTTCGGTACTTTTTGTAAATATTGGCAAACTTTAGGATATTTAGGAATTTTGCAATATTTGGTATTGTGGTATGGAATAATTGTTGTATTATGAAATATTGCATAGTTGATGTGTTAGAATTTTGGAATATTTTTTGTAACTATTGACGATTGCTAGAATATATGGGAATTTAGGACTAGTGGTATTATTGGAACAATTGGTATTTTGGGTATGATTGGAAATATGCGGTGTTAATGCATGGTATTTTGGTAATGTTTGTAACATTGGTATATTTGGAATCGTATGTTTAGGTGATTAATTATTTAGAATATTAATGTGGATAGTTGGTGTTTTGATATTGAGAAATTATAGTGAATACCCAATTTTTAAAACTTAATGTAAGTTATTACCCAATCTTTTGAAAAATATAACTAACTACCCAAAAGATACAATTACTTACACAGTGGTAAGTGGTGGTAATTCACTTTGTTACCAAAAGCATGTGCAAGTTATTCACAAATTGACTTGAAACTCAATTACTTCAAAAGTTTGGGTATTTATTTTTATTGTTATATAAATTCTGGGTATTTGCCAACTTCACCCTTTGATATTTTGGTATTATTAGAGTATTTAATTTTTTTGGAATATTTTGGTTAATGGATATTATTTCGGTATTATTTGGTTTGTTATAGGGGTTTGTAAATAGTTCGGTATTATTTTGTTTGAGATATTTTGGTATTATTTTTGGATAATGGATGTTAGTTCGGTATTATTTGGTTTGTAATAGGTTGTTTGAATATTATAACTAGTCCCCTTAAATTAGATATTTACAAATCTAATTTCTATATTAAGATTTTTACATTAATATTTTATAAGGTGTGCAATTACTAAAGAGGACTCTAGACTTGGTTTCTATAAATTAAAAAAAAAATTCAATTTTAGAAATGGATATTACGCAAAAAATTCAAAACAAAATTCCTATTATTGTGGGATTCAAAAATAAAAAAGGTATGCTGATTAATAAATAATAAGAATTGATTAATATTATAGTTACAGTATATTATCTCGGAATTGATTAATATTATCTCGGAAAAATATTATAGTTACGGTATATGCAATATTTCTTGGTTAATATAATATTTACAGTATTGCCGATATGATATTGTATTTCAAAAAACTACTGAATTTGTTGTTTGGAAGTATGATACATACCAGTCAATATATTATTTATTGAATATCTCGTTTGCATTGAGATGGAAACTTCACCTAACAGGTATTTTTCATTAAATTTGTTGAGTTTAATGTGTGATCTATAGTAGTTCTGGTTTATATAATATTACCTGAATAATATAATATTTATTATATTGATATTGTTCATATGTGAAATGTGTTTCTTATATTTACAGTATTTATAACATGTACATTATAACGTTGACAATATTATATTTACAGCATAATATGTTATTGATGTTGAAAACAGATTAAGAGAAAACTTTCGGTCAAAGTCGTTCAATAAGATCTAATACGATTTGCACAAAACATGTATAATTTATAATTAGAAAGAAAAAAATAATAATGCAAACCATATATGAAAAATCCGAATTAAAGCATTAGGATATCCAATTAGAGGGTAAATGAGTAATAAAAAAATATGCATAAACTAAATAAAGAAAGTTTGAATATTGATGTAAATATCTAATTTAGTCTAATATTTTTGTAAATATTGTACTAGCGGAGTATAAATCTGTAATTAGTCCGTAATTTAATGGTCAAAAGTTGACATGTGCATAAAAAACGACATCATATTAATAAAACGACAGTATTAGAGTAAAACGACATGATGACGGGCCAAACGACATCGTTAGCTGCCAAACGACTTGAATATGTGAAAACGACATTAATAAAAAACGACACATATCCTATAAACGACATCAGAAATGAAGAAGCGACATAAAACATAAAAAACGACTTTTGAACTGGAAAACGACATCAGAAACCAAAAAAAAAACGACAGAATACCGTAAAAACAACGTCAACCTTGAAAAACAATAGCAAAGCTTATAAACGACAGTAATGCGATTTGTGTATATACAACAGAGAGATGCAGCGGGCCTGCTTCGATTGTTGGCGAGCTGGAATAGCAAGTGTGTATGTATGATAAGATTCCTACTATTTTATTTTTATTACTTGTCTATCTTAAAATCTTGTAAAATATTGTTTTAGCAGTTGAAAATATTGTAAAATTAAGAAAAGAAAAGTAATAATTCATTTTCTTTTCCTTTTTTGGTTGTATTTTTCTTTTCTTTTTTTTTTCCTCCCCGTATATTATATGAATCAGCTGACTACAAACTTTACGGTGAATAAGTCAGGTGTGGTTATGAGAAGGACATTAGTGGGTTTTTTTTTTTATTTGTATGAAATTTATTGCAAACGCAATTTGGCCAGCGAAGCTCCTAAGTTTGGCTGCACATTTATTGCATTGTTGGTGGTTTTGTAGTAAAAACTTTATTGCGCATTTTTTTAGCTCGTAATTTATTTATTTATTTTTTATCTTTTTCTCTGTCTATGTCTCATTTTTTTTATTCATTGGATTACTGAAGTACTAAGGTTACAAAAAAGGCACCTAGCTGCTTCTTTCCAGCAAGATTTTAGGCTTAGCCTTGCAATTGCATACACGGCTTTTGCAATTGATTTAGAAAATGATATATCCCCGTATATTGAATTCACAGATAGCAATGGCTAAATCTGAAATTCTTTCACAAATTTGTATCTCAAATTCCTTTTACCAATATTGGCAATGAGAGATATTTGGTAAGTAAATCTGGTGAAGAATATCCAACAACTTACATGCTTTTTAAAAGTTTAAATATATATGTTAGAAGCATAAATATATTGTGATCAATAAAACTCTTCCATCTCTTCGCAATTAAGTAATCTATAAATTTCAAATTTTTATTTAGATATTGTGTGATGATAGAATGTGTAAATATCAATGGTTGAACATGATTTGGAAAAAAAGTTCTAATTAAAATATATAACATTGGAATAGAGTGCTTGCATTCATGATCTATTTTCTTATCTGTCATCTTTAAGGAAATAATAGTCTCTCTCTCTCTCTCTCTCTCTCTCTCTCTCTCTCTCTCTCTCTCTCTCTCTCTCTCTCTCTCTCTCTCTCTCTCTCTCTCTCTCTCTCTCAAATAGTAGTATTTAACAGCACAGAAAATAATTTATACCACTTTGATTAGGAACACACAGACATATATATATATAATATTTTTTATTTGTAAGTCCAGATCTTATAATATCCCTTTCCATAACATTTTCTCTTTCCCGATCTAATTAATGTTTGGCATGTAACCATAAATATTTTTTTTTAATTTTATTTATTTTTAAGTAGTACTTAAGAAATATTTAAAGTGTCATCTTACTATGGATTGAAGTAGATTCTTTTTACGTTCTATGGGCATATAGAAAAATGTCGGTCTCTATTCCGTGGAAAATTCGTCAAAGATGGCTTAATGCCTTATGTCTGGCTAACAATCTGAATGTAGTTGTCTCGCACATTTATAGAGAAGGGAATTCTGCAGCGGACAAACTTGCCTCCTCAGCAGCAACGATCTCTCTTGACGGTTGGTGGTTTTACGCTCCTCCTCTCATCACAGGTCTCATTGCTAGAGATATGTCAGGGCTTCCCTACTATCGTTTCTCGTAACTATTTCTAATTCGCTTGAGATCCTATCTCTTTCAAGACCCGGGCGCTCTTTTTTCCTTTGTCAAGTTTTCCCATTGGGTTTTCTGACAGAGGTTTTTACTGAGAACCCGGCTACTTGGCACTCTTGCAAGATGTGAGTTTCGGCTCTATTCTCTGGAAGGCGTCTGGAGTCCTTTTTTGGTTTTATTTTTTATTTTCTCTATTTTTTTTCCTTTGTCTGGAACTGTTCTTGTATTTGGATTGACTTTATTTCTTTTTAATAATATTCGTGTACTGATATAGTGGAGAGTCTAAGGGAGGATCAACTTAGTTGGGAAGCCTTTAGATTCTTAGGCGTGTGCCAACTTTGTTGGGATACGTTCCTATATCGGTCTCACTTTGCCAAAAAAATAAAAAAAATAAAAAATAAAGTGTCATCTTACTAAATATAACGTGTGAAAATACCATTAAGGGGAAACAAAATATGCAAGATCTAATTTTTTTATTTGCATAAAAAACATCAAGTTACAAAATTACTTATCTTAGCTACAATATTTGTTCCTTAATTCCTTTCTCATAAAACAAGTTCATATTCAAAACCTACCTCCGCGTATATAACAATTAACCCATGTTTGCCCCCCTCACCCCCCCCTCATTCCAACAATTTCATTCCATTCCTTTTTTTTTCATTTTTTTTAACTTTCCTAATCCTCCAAACCATTCCATTATATTTTATTTTTTTTCTACTATTTTTTTTAACTTTTCAAATCCCTATACAATATCTTTAAATCTCAACCATTTATACCACCTTAAAATTCGCAAAGTCAAACAATTCTAACCATTTTACAAATTATTTTCCAAATCATTTTTCAAATCATCCAAAATTGTAAAAATGAGCAAAATGTTTTGCCCAAACAAAGGGTTACGTATTCATATACAAACATGTATATATATATATATATAATACTCATATTAACGAAAGTTAAATGCAGGCTTTTATGATCAATTGGGATACCAACAATATTAATCACTATAGAACTACTACTCTTTTATATACACACCACAAATTGTATATATACTATATATAACAAGCAATCGCCAGTGGAATAAGGCGTGACAATGACTCAAGGGTCGCGATAAGCCAATAATATTATTGCAAATTGGGCTGAGTGACTTTTTGATTTTATTATTTTTTGGTATTCGATTCGACGTTGGAGAATGAAGGAATGTCAATGTCCTGTTAATTAATTAAGTTGCTGGTTGAACTCTTTCTTGAATAAATGTTACAAGCAAAAGCCAGCCAGAAATGTTAATCTTTAGCTTTGTAGCTAACTATATACACGAACAGTGTCTATATCAAGTCGAACTGTATGTATACCTCAGGGGACGCTTTGGCCCATCACAGGGCTCGGCCACATGCTCTGCATTTTCGCACATAAATGCTCTTTAAGGATGAAAAACGCTCAGCGCGCACACACACACATATATGTATCTACATATATATATATATATATATAGGTAACTCTTGGTAAGTACTAAGTAGGGACATCACTTTGATCCTACTTTATTCAGACATGTATGATATATTAATGCCTTCCGGTCTTTTCATGTGGATAGGTGTAAAAAATTACTTAGTAATAGACATGCATATATGTGTGTGTGTGTGTAATGTGATGTAGAAGGTTTTTTTTTTTTTTTTCAATGATGTTGAATCTGCCAGTGGAAGGGGACCAAAGTGGTGCGATGTTAATGGATAGAATGTAATTAATGGTCGTATAGTAAATTGTTATTATTATTGGGTAATGTGTCTATATATGTATGTTTATAAATGTTTGCAACGAATATTATGGTCAAATTATTGGGTCTTTCAGCGGACAAGTTACTAAAACGGTACTCCACTATTGTAAATGAGTTTCTATTCCATGTAAAACCGACTCCAATCTAAATACTAATACTAATATCAAATTTGATACTAAAAAAATCAAAATGTTATATTTGACATAGATTACTCAAATGTACTAGTGTCATTTTAATTTTAATTTTTTTATCATTTCAATGGCCGTACGGTACGTTGTTTTCAAAGTAGTGTACAAGCCTGTGCTTAATTTGAAATTATCCTTTTGCCATTTTCCATATATTAAATTGGAGATCGCATATTCAAACATTCTAATCATTTAGCTTTTCTGTTGTGATAAGAGCAATGGTGGCCAATGGCGGAGCTAGAAAATTTTGTTAGGGAGGGCATAATAACGTGAAAAAGGATATATTAAAATATCAGTTTAAAAATACAATAAAATCATGATAAATTCAATTAACTACAAAAGAAGTATAATTATTATTTTTAGTTTTAAATAGGATACTAACCATAAAATATATTTTTTAAGAGGGGCATAAATGAAAATATTTCTAAAACTTAAAGTAAAATTTAAAATTTAATAATTCAAGGAGGGCATCAAAAGGACATTAATGAAATTCTTTCTAAAATATAGGGTAAATTAAAAAAATGTCATAAACTTGATTCTTAGATAAATATAGTAACCATTTTTTCTACATGGTGTAATTTAAAAATAAAAATATTTTTTTTATTAATGTGTCTAAATTACTAATATATCTTTTTTTTTTTTTGCCAAATTAAAATATCATTATTTAATTGTTCATATCACAATAATTATATTTTAAAATTATTTTTATGCAATCATATATGCTCATAATATTTTTCGCAACCGTTACAAAAAGAACAACTGACCAAACTAGCCCAAAAGCGCCAATCTAGCATGGGAAAAACCACGTAAAAATAGAGAACTAACTGAATTAGTAAGAATTAGTTGCTACGTAGAATAATAGAAAAGAAGCGGGGAAAAAAAAAAGTAGTTAGATAGTCCATTATTAATTATCACTCCACGACCTTATATACCCACTTACATATATACATGGTGTTTAGGTACTTTGATGATAGTGAATCAGTTGTGAATTGGCCCACTAATTGCCGGCCGGATTCTATTTAAAACCTCAGTTCCCTCTAAAAAGGGAATAATGAAAACCAAAAAACAAAAAAAAAAAACAAAAAACATCTTGGAATTGTGAAACAAAATAGTGAGAGAAAGAAAATGTTTACAAATAAAAAAGGCATATATATATATATATGTGTATATATATATATATATATACCTGTCCCTCGGTTGGACTATTAAGTGGTTGCATTTAGTGCTCTTAATATTTCGGCACCAAACATCAACACATTTAACAACAACAACTCAAGGTTTGGCATGCCCAGCCCACTTTATGTTAAAAGCACTTATCTTTACAGCTTGACCTCCTTATTTGAATTTGACCATTCCTTTCAAGATCATCAACTCATCTGTGCATTCACATAATCACTTCTCTCTCGCTGGACTTTGGCTAGCTGTGCAATTTATTTCTATATATCTACTCCAAAATGTATTAACATATGTGGAAGGACAAAAAACACACACAGCTTCAAAACAGCTGGTTAACAAATGTGTTTCAATGGATGGTGGGACCACTGGGGTAGTAGGGGTGTTTCATTTACTATATCCAGTAAAGTACTCTTCTGTTTCTTTACTCAAACTAATAAAGCAATATTACAAATCTTTTCAAAATTATAAAAAAAAAAAAAGCATTGGTCATATGGAACTTAAAAGGGAAAAAAAAAAAAAAAGAAAGAAAAGAAAAGGAGATTATATAATATATTTGATGATGTCCAAGAGTAACACAAAATAATCCTAATCCTATCAATGAGGAGAAAAAAAAAACAACAGACTTATTGATTTACGAAATCCACAAAGGGATTCAACAATAATAACCTTTATGTAAATATAGTGTACATAAAGAAATAATTAATAACCAAAAGTACTAAACACTTCTTTTTTTTTTCTTTTTTTTTTCACTTTTCGCTTTTCCAAAACCAATCTTCTGAACCCTAGTTAAGAAACTGAACTGATGAGATTCACTGGCTTTGTTTGGCGTAATCACTTTCACTTTCTGTTTCCGGGGAGTGAGAAAAAACAGCAGAAATTTTCACTTGAGAAAAAAATAAAATTCCACCCTTCATTTTCACTCCTC
This sequence comes from Boehmeria nivea var. tenacissima, assembly GCA_018132145.1. NCBI lineage: Eukaryota > Viridiplantae > Streptophyta > Magnoliopsida > Rosales > Urticaceae > Boehmeria > Boehmeria nivea. Next base: position 17,889,052 of record CM030874.1, on the reverse strand, counting down.
AACTTTCTTTATCCGAAAAAAAATTGAAAACAAAAAGTCAAAGCGCTGCCAAACAGACCAGTAAAAACCTCTTTTAAGAAATAAAATTTTTCACCTGTATCTTTTTCCTCTTTCTCTTTCTGTTTTTGAATCACTCGGGCATTTTGAAAGTGCTCGGATCCTCGTCTTGGATCCAACCGTACTTCTCCATGAAGGGGTTGGTGAGCGTCTCCGGCGGGTATCCGGCGATGTCGTCGTTCCAGACGTTGCCGTCGGCCTGAAGATCCCTCACCACCTCCCACAAGCAGCTGTTGCACTTGAACCCTGCTCCGAAGCTGATCATGAACACTGTGTCCCCTTTCTTCAGCCTCCTCTTGGCCTCCATGTACCCCAGCACGTACCACAGGCTGCTCGCCGACGTGTTTCCGTAGCGGTGCAGCGTCATCCTCGCCGGCTCCAGGTCGTGCTCGCTGAGATCGAGGTTCATCCCGATCCCGTCGATCACCGCCTTCCCTCCCGTGTGGATGCAGAAGTGGTCCACCCCCGTCTTGAAGTTGATCACGGGCGGCTTGGCGCCAGGGTTAGTGCTGATCCCCGCTCCGCCGCCTTTGGCGGGCGAGGCGGCTTTAGGGCTCATCTTGGCGGCCATCTTCCAGTAAATCCAGACGCCCATGAACCTCAGCAGCTCTCTGATTGGGAGGATCTTGGGGGCGATCTCCCGGAGGTTGTCGACGAACGCCCTCGTCGCGGCCTTGGGGAGATTCTTGGCCAGGTGGAACCCTAGCCTCCCCTCGTCGTCCTCGCGCTGAATGCAGCAGCCGTAGGATTCGTCCCTGGCGCCGTGGTGGGTCCGGACGAGGCACTTGAGGCGGAGCATGCAGCGGTGGCGGAGCTCCCGCTTGTTGGTGAGGAGGATCGCGCAGCCGCCGGAGCGGAAGAGGCAGTTGGAGAGGATCATGGACCTGTCCTTGCCGGAGTACCAGTTGGGGCTGAGAGACTCGGAGGTGACGACGAGGGCGACGGCGTTCTTGGTGCTCTTGAAGACGTGCTGGACAATGTCGACGGAGATGAGGCTGGCCGAGCAGCCCATGCCGGTGAGGTTGTACACCTTGACGTCCTCCCTCATCTTGTAGTGGTTGATGATGCGGGCGGAGAGCGAGGGGACGATGGAGAGCATGGAGACGTTGACGACGAGGACGTCGATCTGCGAGGGGGAGAGGCCGGTGCGGCGGAGGATCTTGCCGACGCTGTCGAAGAAGAACTCCTCCATCTCGTCGACGCCGTCCTGGATGGTGGGGGAGTCCTCGCGCCCCGCGAACATGATCCGCGGCGCGTAGGTCTGCTCCCCGAGCCCCGCGCTGACGATGGCCTTGAGGAGGAACTTGTACTCCAGGAGGCCCAGGTTCTTGGTGCGCTTTATCACCTCGCCGCAGAACTCCGTGTCCAGCCTCCGGTCGTCCGAGGGCTTGTACAGCTGGTAGTCCAGAATGTAGCACTCCTTGTCCCGATTAGAGTCGAACCGCTTCCAGATCGTGAAGAGGAAGTAGATGATTGAGAGGGCGTACAGAAAGAAAAGAAGCTCCATCACTACTATATTGTCAACACTATGAGATTATTGAGAGAAGAAAAAAAAAAAAAGAAAAAAAGAGAAGAAGGCGTGAGTTTTGTTTTTCCGACTCGGATTGAATTGAATTGGATTGGATTGAATTGGATTGTGAGAAAGAGTGAAATGTGAACACTTATAAGAGATGAAGAATGAGATATATATGGAGGGACTTATTTGGTTTGGGAGATAGCTACAAGTAGTACATGTGAGGGTGCTTAAGGCCTTCAACGCCCAACTGATCTACTTGCAACTTTCTGTATCAATCTTTATTAGCGGTCACGCCTGAGGCACGTGACAAAACCCAAATCAAGTTTTCTTTATTTTTATTTTCCTTCTAGCTATATGAGATTCAATTAAGATGATAGGTCCTACGTGGGAGAAACATGGCAACGAGGCAAGTTGCAAGAAAATTAAAACAAAAAAAACAAAAAAAAGAATTGTTGACGCGCTTCTGTGAAGCGCCAATAATATTTTGAAGGTGGGTCTTAGTCTTACTCATATATATTTCAAACAGAAATAGTTATTGCGTTGATTATTTATTCCTATATAATTAGTTTATTTTTTAAATTTTTTACGTAACGGGAAAGCTGTATTATAGTGGAGGACTGCACGGTTAGTAGGTTACCGGATGAAGTTACCCGCATTTAAGAAAGAGAAGGTGAGAGTGTAAAGAATATACTAAATGAAACAACATGCACAATGGCAACGAGTTGTCCTAATTTGATGACCCAATTGTATTTGCCAATTCTATATCTATGTGGAAATATGTCCGTGGAATGTCTATATGCTATTATTAATATATGACTTTTGAGGGTAATGGTGACAAATTAAGTTTTTTGGCACAGTAGTAGACCCAAGTCTTAGTGGATTAATTGGTAAACAGAAAAAAAAAAAGGAAAGAAAATAAAAAACCTTAGTGGATTAATTAATTAAGAAAAACTCTAATATATGTATTTCTTATGACTCAGATTAGAGCATTATAATTTCAAACTGCATTTTTTTACCCGCATATCAATAGTTACTATTTGAGTTTTTCTCCCAAAACGACATCAATTGAATGTGATAATATTGATATTCTATAAAGCCAGGGGTGAGGGCCGAGGGGTGTAAGGCGGATCGCCTCTTGGGCTTTAGGGTTTTTGTGCATTTTCGGGTCGGGCAGCTGAACTTGGTGTATTTTGAAGAATGCTTTTTTTTTTATGAAAAAATTTGATCTTATGCCACATTTAAGATTCATGTTTATATCTTATACTATTATTTTACTTCATGTCAATTTGTTCATTATAAAATTATTATGTTGCTCCCCTTCCACCATTTTGTCTTCTTCACTTGTAAGAAAAAGAAGGGCAATTCGGTCAAATTTACTATTAAAAAGTGGCATGAACTCCAAATTTTTTTCTAAAGCGGCTTATTTCAAAACAAGTCGTGCAAAGTTGGCATTTTCAAAATTTTCCCTCTTTTATTGACACAGTAATAATTTAAGTCTTTTTAGTATTGCACTTTTAATTTATGACTATGCTTTTATACTACAAACATAAAAGTAGAATTCAATGGAGTGCAACACTGAAGAGATAGATTATTAAGCGGTACTTGCAATGATCTTATTTTACAATTGCCCTTGTTCAAAGATTGATTTTTAAAATTTCGAGCTCAACTTAAAGTCGGGCTTTGGCCTTTGTCTTTGGATCGGGTTTGGACTTGGGAGAATCATAAAACAAGATCATTTTTAATGTTACTTAATAATTTATATCTCAAATAATGTGCTCATTTTATTTTCGCTCTATATTTGTAGTGTAAATTATGAGATATAAATTAAAAGTACAACACACATGAGCCATATCATATATTATCATTGTGACAAAAGAAGGGCATTCTTCAAAATCCTCCTTGGACTTTGAGCTTTTGAAGCCCAATTAAAATAAAATTAAATAAAATATAATATTACAACAAAAAAATTCTAAAATATTCATATTTATTTTCAATCCAATAAAAATCAAAAGTAACACATAGAAATGTCGAAAAATAACTTGAAATTCATTTAAACAACTTACTAATTAAACGACATGATTTGAAAATAAAATAACGGAATAAAACATACGTTAACTAAACTTTAATGACTTCTTCCACCGTATAGAGCTATGGTTAGTTCTAACGTATAGTAGCTTATAAATATATATTAATTTAGTAATATCTAATAAATTAAAGGGTGAAGTAGGCAAATACCCAGAATTTATATAACAATAAAAATAAATACCCAAACTTTTGAAGTAATTGAGTTTCTAGTCAATTTGTGAATTACTTGCACATGCTTTTGGTAACAAAGTGAATTACCACCACTTACCACTGTGTAAGTAATTGCATCTTTTGGGTAATTGGTTATATTTTTCAAAAGATTGGGTAATAACTTACATTAAGTTTTAAAAATTGGGTATTCACTATAATTTCTCTAAATTAAAAAATTGATTGATTATGTCAAATTCTTAACTATTTTAACTTTTCGTCCTATAAAAATATGCATAATATATATATGAATATTAAAAAATAATATCTGCATATATCAGAACTTATTGTTTACATTTTGACAATTTAATATAAATGATTATGTCCAACGACATGTCGTTCTCTCTCTCTCTTTCTTTCTTTTTTTTTTTGGTCTGGGGATGTCGTTTTCTTACTTGACATGAGTAAAGTTTATAAAAGGCCATGATCTCATAGATCTCTATTAGCTAGCCTGCTCGTTCTGACATGTGTATCACAAGTCACAACATTATTTCCGTGAGGCTAATAGAATTAATCATGGGCTTTTTATAAACTTTATACACGTCGCTCTTATACACATGAGTGTAAAGTTACCTCCAGGGGATTTCTAGAACAAAATTTCTTAGTGTACTGATTGATAATTGTAACACCAAAAAAAAATGATCAATTATTAATCCTCGCAAATCCGAGGAAAAACAAATATTCTGAAATAGCGACCAAGATTAGTTATGGCATTAGTTAAGCGCAACTCTCAAGTATATAATATTTACACCGGATTGGGAGACAATAAGACAAGACAACCTCATCTATAATATGCCCGATCACATGAAACCAATAATATTATATTCGAGTGTTTCGTTTGATGTAAATATTTAGATAGTTTGCAATTATTTAAATTTATTTTGACTATTAACAATATTTGTGGTCATAATGATTTTGAATTGTGTCAATCAACCAAATGAGATTCATGTAATCTTGTTATGCTAACGGAAATCAACAAACACCTAATGAAAAGACTTAAAAACGCTTTGTTCATTAAGCTATAAACGAAACGCAACAACCAGTGCTAAAGAGAGAAATTGCAAGTTGAAACTTTAATCTTGCGACGAGAGCCAGTTTGGATTATTCAAGATTTCAAGTTATACCAAATTTTCCTCTGATCAGAAGTGTCAAAACACACTAAAGACAAACATGTAATTGACAAAACCACATGACGAACAATATTCAAAGAAGTTAATAAATTATTATAAGGGTCTGAGTCGGTACTTCATTGAACTTTCAATAGTATCAGATGACCTTTATAATACTGATCTTTACACGATCATTTCCAAGGCAACTGTACAAGTAAAGACTCTGATGACAAGCGTCGATTGCATGTGACATGTAACGGACTAATGTCTCCTATATATATTAGCCATTATAGAGAGTTGTAGTTATTTTACTAATGATGCTACATATTAATTAATCAGATTAACTTGATACATAGTTCTTTCATTTGTATGATACGTAACTATATGGTCGGTCATAATCAACGTCAACATGCCGTAGAATATCAGTCATATTCTATATTAAACGATCTCATTGTGGACATGAGTCATTCATTCAACGTCTTATAAAGAGTCTAGACTTTTTTTAACCACATGTTTAATCATATGAGCGGTGTTACATTTCTTCGTTAAATAGTATTTTGATTGAATGTTTGGTTCATAGTATCAACCATATAAACATATAAACATATAGACCTAAAGACATCAATCGCGGAGTACGTTGAGTTATTCCCAGTCATAACTCGATTTGTTTATTTTATTTTTAAATAACTGGAGAATATCTAACATTGTATTATAGCAATTGGCCACATGACTGTGTCAATCAATCTTGACATTAAATTTCCGTATTTTACATGGACAAATAAACGTTTTTATGTTCCTATCAAACATATCATGGTCCTGCCAGCTTTCTCCATCTACAACTTATGGTCGAGTTGTCGCTAGCTTCATAAGTGTTATCATTTTTAATTTGCTTTTGTTTATTATGCAAAGAATATACATATATATTTCAAATTTTGATTTTATAAATTAGTCAACATTATAAATTTTTTCTTAAAATAGCAGAAAAAATAATTGACTTACATTGATATGTAGCTAATTTATTATGGCGAAATCTTTGGTAAATTAAAGTAATAATTTTTTTTCTTTTCTTTTTACCAGTTATTAACTTTTTTTTTTTTTGAATTTTTCACCATTAAATCTGAAAGTCCAATTTCAAAGATGTATATTACCTAATTTACTCACATATATTTTTGGGGGAATAATTAGATCATGACTCCAATAATCTAATTTCAATTACGTACCAATTAGCTTGTACGATCTTTACAACAAGTAGTATTTCCAATAAAGTCCCTAATCAAACGCCAGTGCACTGATTAATGTTTGTCCGTAATTACTCTCTATTAATTAATCAATGATGAAGCATATTGATCAGTATTTAAAATTAAGTTGGTCTAGAGTTGTATCATATCGTGTGTGCAGGGACGGATTTATTAAGGGGCCGGGGGGTGCACGTGCCCCCCCTGAAAATTGAGGAAAAAAAATATATTTTGGGTATTTTGGGTTTAAAAATATATAGGGAAAATTTCAAAATAAGCCAATTGTTATGTCATTTAATAATTTATACCCTAAGTGGTGTATTTTTTTTATTTATACTCTATGTTTGTAATGTAAATTTTATAGTATAAATTAAAAGTGCAACACACATGAGACATAGATTATCATTGTACAAAAAATAGGGCATTTCTCAAAATTTCCTTTTATATATCCCATGAGTGATTGGTAAAGAACTCAAATTTGTTGTCTCCACTGTTTATTCTCTCAACTATGCCTCCAATTATAAATTATCATGTCAATAAATATGTACAACTCTCATGTTAGAAGTCAAAAAGTTAACATCTGTTACTAGTTCTTTATCTGAATCCGTTATCTAGTTTAAGGATGAACTCCAATACTCAAAAAATTAGCCCTTGAAAATATCAGTTACTAATAACTTTTCACTTTCTTTCTTTTTTCTTTATGTTTTTGACTAAAATTTAACTTATTTTCTTGTTAGTACTCTTTTCTTTTTTCTTGATTTTTTGCTACAAAATCTCAATAATATAGAGCCCATAAATATATATATATATATATATATATATATATCTTAAAACTCACGACTAATAAATAAAATAAATAAAAAGAACTAATGACCGATTTGAGTTTGTAAATCTGTAAAATATGCCGACAAGGGGTAATTTGGTTTCCCTTTCTTTTTTTATTTCTTTGAGAATTTAAAAATTGACCAAGTTTCTTTTAAAAATTAACCAAATTTCTTTTTCTCTTTAAAATATTGAGTCTTTAATTCGTGCCCCCTCTGAATTTAATTCCTGGATCCGTCACTGCGTGTGTGTATAGAGATGATTCAATTGTGGTTCATCTCATCTATGACATCGTTGTCTTTAAAGCAAAAGACCATACAGCTAAATCCTTCTGTAGTTGGAGAGAAATTTCCAGTGTTTCAAGAGATTACATTGAATTATATATATATATATATATGAGAGAGAGAGCGTGTGTGTTTGATGTTTATCAAATAAATTGACAAAATCATGCGCTTCAACACAAAATAATTAAATTACAAAAAAAAAAGAATTGTTACAATTAACCGATATCTGTCTACAATAAATGCGAGCCAAATCCAAAAAATAATAATCTCCAGCGAGAATTTAATTAGAATATTGAACTTTCTGCTCAACTTCATTGCTGTTTTGAGATGATAAGATTGGCAACTAGGCTTGCCGCATTAATTGTTTGACTTTAGATTTATGTGTTTATTACATACGTAAGTTTCAGAAATGTGGTCAAGGGCGTTAATGGACCCAAGTCATAACTTCGGATGCAATTCATTGACCTTTCAAACCCACATTTGTCATCAAAACCATATATTTTGTCGAGTCTATTTCACTACGATCTCACTAATTTATTGAGTCAACGCACCAAGTGAACACCTATAAGTATAAGGTCGTCAACAAACTCTAGTGTCATGCTTGACTTTTTACACAAACTTACCAGAAGAGGAGGGATATATATTGCCATTTTGCTAAATAATAGTCTTTGACCAACGTCACTTATCTAACAGGAAATATTAAACAAGTTGCTAAAGAACAAAAGCAACGTATGAGATACAATTATAATCAATCTTTTCTTTTTATTAGAAGTTTGAAGAGTGTGCATATTTTTTGCACCAAATATGTAACTTATGAAATATAAAAATGCATAGACCTATTACATATGAGCACAATATATCAATTCTTTTCTAAAATTAAACACCAAAATATTATGTTCGTTTATCATAGATGAAAAAATGAAAAAAAAAATAACTTTATGTTTTTTGCCTGTTCATTTTTTTTCTCCTATCCGATTGAATTAGTTTTGATGTTAAATTTAGAAAGATAATATAAGATGTAGTGTGTTAACATATTAAAAGTTTTATGTATTTATCTTTATTTTTAAATTATTATTATTTTTAAATTATTATATGTTATACACAAGGTTTATGTGTAACACAATGCATAAATATCTAGACTATTGAAGATTTTTTTTTTCACTGAAAATTTATACTCACTATTTGTTGATCGATCTATCATAGTTCCGGGTCAATACAAGATTTAAAAAAAAACGATTTCGATAATTATGAGCATACTTGTCTAGCTCAACTGTTAAATTGTTTTAAATATTAAATGATTTGATATCGACATATTAATTAATGGTACTTAGAATCTGGCACTTCGCTTAATTTTCTTAAGAGAATACATACAGAGGATTTGAACTCTTTTTGTCGTACTTATATCTCGAGATCAAAGGTATATATAGACTCGTAATAAAAATTTGATATTTAATTAAAATGTATATTATTTACATTATACATTTAGACTCTTCAACCGTTCAAAAAAAAAAAAAAAAGGTACTCTTCGTTCGATCGTTTTCCTATTAGCTACTTTTCAAATTTATTCAGTCAACCGCCACAAGTTTGCCATTTAAATAACTCGGTAGTACTTATGAACCAATATTTTCATTTATACTAATTCGATAAGAGTTGATTTATTAAGGGATTTGGAGACTTTTTATTTTTTATTTTTTTTATAAAAGATGACGATCCTATTACGTTATAATATATATATATATATATATATATATATATAAGAACAATCCAAAAAGATTTACAACGGATCCACTTAAGCTAATTAATTTCATCGCATATGAGAAATTATTTATAGCAAAAGGGCTGGTACAAAATATTTAAAATGGTATTTATAACAATCGACTAGCTACTAGCAAGATGGTATGAATTTATTTATTTATTTACAATTGTAAAGGAGATTAAGTAAAATTGAAAGAGGGAATGGCAATACATTAATTTATTCTTTTTGACAATATATATTATATCCACAAGCTGGTTGCAATCTCTAAAGTTTGTCTTGTCTTATCTCTGGAATAAGACGAGAAGACGACTGATCTAATGGTTGAAAACGTGAAATGATAACAAATTATGATCTTGAAAGAGGAGATATCGATCGTAGGACTTCAACATTTAGTCACAGTAAAATTTAATGAAACGCTCAAATTCCGGGTCAAAAATTTTATTTAACTAAGCATGTTTTATTGCTATACTTTTGCTTTTTAGATGATATTTTCTTAACATATCATTAAATATATATTTGCACGCATATCTATATGCATTAGACTTTTAGTTCCAATAATTTTTCTAAAATTAATACTAAATTTGACTGCGTATATATACATTAGACTTTCAGTTACAATAATTTTCAAAAATTAAATACTAAATTTGACCGCTTAAAAAATCATTTAGAAGCATTCTATATAATTAAAATACGGTTGACAGACACTTGATAAAATTATTATGGCAGCGGATTATTTAGTTCATATTTAATTTGTCTAGTATATTTTCACAGCTCCATTAATGCGTGTACAGCCTAGTGTATAATTGCCCAACTTCTAGCTGCGAAAATATGGTGAAATGAGTAGATAACAATCAATCTTCCAGTCAAATTTAGCAATATATAATAACACAAGTTCTTGTTTTCGGTTTGCTTGTCACTATCAGGAACTTATTGTGAACACCACACCAAGAATGACAATATTACATCATAAATTGAAGTGATCGAAAGCCTCTCCCATTCCATCGAACTTGACCCTCCATAGTCTAGTCCTAAATTATATCTCTATTAGATTCATTATATATAGGTCGGACAGTTTCGCTATATCCAAACTCAGATGTGATCGCTTGCAATATTTTTATTGCCCTATTGCATGCTAATTTATTTTCTAGTTGTCAACATTATTCATTGGCTTGACCATACATTGATGTAGTCCTTTCATACTCGGACATTAATTTATACATCGCGTTACTAGCTAGAAGAGCTATGTTGCCTAGTGAAATATATAGGTTAATTAATACTATCCCTAGTTTAAAACGAGATTTAGTACTCAAGTTCTAGTTAATTATAGACCGTGATATTGGGTTTGCAATATATAGTTCGGCTGAGATTCAGTATTAAATATTATCAATTTTATTCATAAGCTTGAAATTTCTAAGGAATGAAGTGATAGATTTAAGAGATATTGAGATGACGAGATTAATTAGGTAGTTTTACAAGTTATTAGTTATGTGCCTCTTGTTTGAATGTCAGTTAACAGATGATGTTGTTTGCCGAATTTGAATAAAGATCTGAAATTTTGTTGAATTACGTACAATTGCAAACTAATTGATAAATATATATAGAGAAATTGTACACAAGAAGGTCATTCTTAGTGCCACTTAATCTATACCCAAGTGGTGTGCTGCTTTATTTGTTTCGTATAATTCTATTGTATGTTTGCATTGTAAATTTTGAAATATAAATTAAAAATGCAACACACATAGACCGAGACATAGATTATTATTGTGATTAAAAAAGGGTTATCTATACAAACGCTTCTTAATGTTGTGCTATTGTTGCAATTTGCACCCTAATATTTAAAAACTATCGCTTTTGCCCCTTAAAGTATTAAAAACTTATAGATATGCCCCCTCTGTCACAATCTGAAAAAAATAGATTAAATTAATAACGTAACGTTAATCTGTTGGCGCCTGTACAAATTTTTAAAGATCAACCGCCTTCAAATTAAGAAAATCATAGTAATTAATTTTATATTTATTTTCACAAACACTCTCTTATGTTGTCTTTTTTTCTTAAATGCACCCCGATCTTTTAAAATTTTGTATTTATACCCCCTGATTTTATCTATTTTTTATCTTTAAAAATTTGACGGGCACCAACAGATTAATGTTCCGTTATTAATTTAATCTATTTTTTTACAGATTGTAACAGAAGGGCATATCTATAAGTTTTTAATACTTTAAGGGGCAAAAATGATAATTTTTAAACATTATGGTGCAAATTGCAACAATAGCACAACATTGGAGGGCGTTTGTATAGATAACCCTTAAAAAAAAGGCATTCCTCAAAATCCCATATATAAATAAATATATATATATGATTTTATAATAGGGTACCATAGCACAAGTTGCACCCTCATTTTCATTTTCATTTGTCCTACACATAATATAAGATATGTCTGTGTGTTTGTTTGCCTGCGTATATGTATGGATGTATGTATATATGCATGTCAATGTAAAAGGTATTACATGAACGAAAAGTTTAAGAAGCCCTGATGTTGAAGTAGCTTATAGCTATAGTAGCAATCACCAGAAAATTAAGGATTAGTTACAGATGCTTTTTATACTTGAATTTTTTTTTTATAATTAGTCTATTTTTTTTAGACGATATTTAAAAAATATATCCACAATTATTTTTCATTAAGTGAATAGTCCACTAATTTTCTTTAACTAGGGGACAACATATCATGGTAATTAATAAACAATATATAATAGCTATTTCTGTGTGAGTAATATATATATTGTTTGTGAAACATGATAAATTATCTACTAACGAGATAACAGATTATTCGCATAAAAAATAAAAGTTTTGAATATTTTTTAAAACAAATTCTAAAATTAAATTATTTAACTATATATATATAACCTCTTTACAATAATATTTTAATTTAGAAAGCAGAAGTACTATAAGCATCGATATTAATGAAAAAAATAGATCACTAGCTTTTTTTGTGGCAGCTGACTTGGCATAAAAGTCTTCACTTTTCATCCAAAAGTAACTATTTTATTTTTTCATTTTTTTCAACTTATTTAATCTTATAATTCATCACATTTTATTTTATTTTTTCAATTATTTTTTTTTACTTTTCAAATCTTCATATAATATATTTAAATTTTAATAATTTATACCGTCTCAAAATTTATAAAATTAAACTATTTTACATTATTTTTCTAAACTATTCTAAATTATTTTTCAAATAATTTTTTTTTCATAGAATAAAATAGACGAAATGACCTCCCCAAACAAAAGGTACCGTGTATCACATGAATCAGAAAAGAAATTAAGCATGTACGTTGCATTATCTGAAAAAAACTTTTGGTAACCTGACATAAAAAAACGTACACGTAAGTCAAACGACAACAAATCATGTGTATTCGGTTGGAGCTATTAATCAAGAGATAATATAATGAATTCACGTATTTCATAGAAATTTCACATTCTTCTTTTTGATTTATAATAATATATATTTACTTTTTTAGATTTTAAAATTGAACAAAAAATATATTTCATAAATCTGACTTTTCAAAGAGTATAATTTTTATCTAAAATGTCCAAGTGTATACTTTATTATCCCATTATTCAAGAATAAAAATAAGAAAATGAAGCCATAGTATAAATACAATTTTTTTTTACCTAAAGTCAATATAACCTAATACGTTTTTTTAAACCTAAATTCAAGATAATATAAATTTTTTGTTTAATTTAAAAAATTAAGAAATAAAATTTATATTACTAAAAAATCAGAAAGAAAGCGTGAAATTTCAATAAAATATAAGAAATATTTATGGTTTTTTAATCATAAAATGTTAGTACAAAAACCATATGAGGGTAAAATCGTTTATCCTTTCTCGAAAGAGGCAAAAAGAATTTCTGTAAATATTACAAAAAAAAAAAAAAAAAAGGTAAAGCTTATTGATGCGCATAATATTGTCTTTCAATATCGGAAATGGCACGCTGGTAAATGCTTAAATCAAATTCCGCATATAGGTTTGAGAATCGTTCTCAAATCTGAAGGTATCACTGCCAAATTGTTGTAAAATATATATTTATATAATTATATATAAACGTCAATATCAAAGAATAGTTGATATGTATAGATCCACAACTACTGGTTTCTTTAAAGCCGTCATGGTGGTTTGGTTCACTGAGATAATTGCTATTGTAAGAATCATTTTCAATCCCCAATACATATTAATTATTGTTAAATATACATGTTATATACCAAGCTCAACTGCTATTTACGACTCTTAAAAGTGCCATTCAATTAAGTCTCTACGTAACTATTTTGTTACTAAACGTCCCAGATGAGTACCTGCAAATGGAATACAGCCATGAAAACTAACTTCGCATTTAAATCTAATAAAAGATTGAGAAAATGGTAGGAAGAGATGAGAGAAAAGTCCCAAGAAATCAGTGTGCCGCAGATGTAAGCATTATATATATACTTACTGAGAATACATTTTTTTTTTTTTTGTGGCTAGAATTGAGCAGTACATGTTAATTTGTTGTGTTGGTTCATAATCTCATATATATATATATATATATATAATTGAGTTGTAAATTGCTGGGGTTGATCTAGATTAATATTGATCACTGCTATATACATATCTTGTTTGTTGCTTATATTGCGTACAACAATATGTTGTTGTGATGTCCAAAGTTCATATCTATCAGCCCAAAAATGCCACAACACACTCAAATGAGTCTAACTTTCGGTGGGGATTCAAGTTTTAATTACCAATATTGATAGAAGTCTGATATGTTATTTCATATTATATATGTGTGTGTGTCATATTTGATGGGACTAATAATGCAATATGATCAACCACCACTCAACGGCATCTTCCGAGTTGGCAAGCTATTAATGTCTTCATGGAATCATGAAATTAATTACAACATGATGGGGCGACTAATTTGGTTAAAATTATGGAACAAAAGCAGCTCCAATACGAATCTAGATCTCAATCTTTTTTTTTTCTATCCTCTTCTTTATTCTTTTAATAAATTATTTTAAATTCTACATGTGTGACATATAGAGAAACGAATATATACGATCTGGGCGATATGCATAATTTTGACTGTTTTGATTTCAGTGATAAGGTAGTGTTATTTTTACAACATATCGATAAATTTCGGTTTCATCAAATGACTGTATTTTTCTAATGTTAAAGTTGTTGATATTTCCATCGAAATTTTCGTCGACAATCATATCATATTGCATTTTATAATTTTACACTGAACGTTACACTTGCACTAAAAATATGTGGTAGAGAGAAATAGAATATTGGGCCAGTATCTAAAGGCCTGAGAGCTTTCAGTGGTGTGTATGACTTGTGTATCGACTTTTCAAAAATTCTCTTTCGACTTAGCTCTTGATGGGTTTTTGGGGTGTGAAATGGGTTGGGTTTCTCTTTGATCAAACGCTTATGGGATCATTAGAAGTTTTATATATACTTCTGCAATAGGCCTATTTTTAAACAAAATTGAGTTATGAAACTCTACAAATCTAAGCTCAGTTAACCAATCGGCCTATTTATTATATAGGTCGGGTTACTATTGTTTGTGCTTCATATACCATTTTCAGGTTATGAATCAATTATCCGTACTGCATGCGAGTTGGGGACAAATTTGCAAAACCAACCCAACTCATACACGCTCTTTTAAGTGGCCTCTTTTTAAGTGTTTGGCCACATATTTACTTTTTCACTCTGTTAATAGTAGGATTTGAAAGAGAATTAACTTCGATTGATCAATATTATTCAATCAATACATTATACATATGAATCTAGAAACTGGAGTAAATCTAAAATATTATGTTTGCGAATTGATTACTCTACGGGCAAACCCAGCAATGGACATTTTAAAACCAAATTTAAACTTGGTTAGTTTGACAAACAATCCCTGTATACTTATGAGTTATCTAATCTCCATTATTAGGACTTTCGAAGGAAGGCCCAACGAGGGCACCGTTAGCCATTAGGTATATAATTTATTCCGCGAGAGTAGGCTTATCTTCGAATTGGATAATAAGCTAGATACACTATAATTCTTTTTAATCTAACCAATGGGTTGTCAAACAAATAGAAAAAAAAAAAAAAAAGTAGCCATTGTGGAATGAGTTTAGGCTTGTTAGGTACCAGATTCTCCACCCTTTTCTGTAGTGGCTTCTCTTGTTCTATATTAATACTTTTCGAAAAGTATTAATTTCATGATAGTATAGATAATTTTGGGCAAAGGAATATTTGAATAGGTCCTCAACCTCTTGATGTACAAGCAATTGGGTTAAAATTTCCTTGTCCTCACGCTTCTTGGAATAGTATCCATGATAGATTAGTCCAACAAATCATCATAACAAACTTGTTTGGGTCTACGACATGAGGTTCAGAATCATTGCCGAATCAACTAGAATTGCTTAATGAATACAAAAAGGGCATGGCCCATAATTTGTTGTGCCAAGTCCACGTGTGTGGATATTGCCGTTCGTCGCTATGACCATAGTTTGGACGCCAAAACAAAATTAAAAATGTGCCAAACAGGTAACAAAACTATTCCCTCATCCCTCTCTCTTAAAATTCTAGTAGCAACAAAAACAAAAAAAATTAAGTCGTTTTATTACGGAGAACCAACAGGAAATTTGTTGTCCACAATTGACTGGTTCTTTGGGTGTTGAATCACAATTTGACAATTCACATATTATATATGAGTTTTAAAGAAAAACAATAAATATAAGTGAGAGTTTTCAAAAAATGATTGGAGGAGACAATTGAAAGGAAAAATACATTTCTAATCAAACATAGCTCATAATGAATTCATGCTGCGTATATATAGTGTGCGATTCATTAACATAAAAAATTAACAATGATCGACAGACTATAATTGCTACATACAAAATTAAATATGAATTATGACATGCGTTATGGAAAATAATAGATAACTAAACAAAATAAATATATAGATATATGTATGTTGATAATTTTGATTTAGAATAAAAAGGCAGATATCGCATCATTTTAGTTAATATCTATGAGATATCATGTGCTATATATGCTCTTTCAGAGTCTTTCCGGCAAACCTCACATCACTCAAAGCAAACACTTCCGACGCAAAGTTCTCAAATCCCGCTCAAACGGATGTACGAGCATCGTGACAATAACAACTTCACGATGAACACCTTCGTCCCAACTTCTCCGGCGACGTCGCCGGCGGGTTCCCGTTTCGAAACTAGTCGGAGATCGAGTTAACAAAAGCTTAAGACGGGAAGGTCTCCTTCTTTATTGGCTTGCTTGACGGCGGTTTCATCAACCTTGGAGGAGGTTGTTCTTGCTGCCGGGATGTTGAGCCGTCGTATAAGCTCTTGCCGTTGGGATGTTGAGCTATCGCAGCTCTTGCTGCCTTTTCCGGTAATGTCGGAAAGAGTCTCATATCCTAATCCACGCCGCCCTGATGATGAAAGACGTTTTTGTTGATTGATTATATTAAATAAATAACATTTTTTTACTCCCAAATCTTCTCAGATAATCTAATGCATTGCATAGTTTTTAAATACCAATACACATCTTGATTATCCACCGTTTATTTGAATTTGGACGGTCTTGATCGATCCAACTTAGGCGTTTCTCACCGGTATATTTTTATAGGCTATTCCCAATGAAGAATCCTCGCTTTTAAAGGAAAGTTCTTACATGGGAAACATGTTAAAAAACAGACTGATAGGAAATGAATGATTTGATGAAATTAAATAGACATATTTTCGAGATGTGTTCGCAAAACATGTGATCATTTTTTTTTTTTTTCTATCTGCAAAGTATTAAAATTTTCGACTTCCTTCTTTTTCTTCTTCCCCTGTCTTTTTTTTTTTTTTTTTTTTTGCACTGAAACAAATCAAAAGCAGTGGCTTGAGACCTTTGCCAAGTTAATAAAAGAGTTACAAGGAACATCAAAAATTTTTTTAAAAAATAAGGTTGGCGTGTGGCATCATATACTAAAAAAACCCAAGCATCGAGCTTGGAAGCCTTAACCATAAACTTCTGTAATGTCTTTCCTTTCTTCTACATCAATAAAAGAAAAGTCCCCAAACCATAAATCTCAAAGTAAAAATCATAGAACCACAACCCAATCTGCAACTGCACACAAAACTCAACTTTATATCCTAACAAACACGCACATTAATCAACACCATTCTCTGAGTTAGTCAAGAGCTAAGGTATGATTGAAAAAATTCCACTCTCTCGCCGGAAGTGACGGTGGCGATTGACCGCCTGCTTGACGCTGAGCGTAAGAAGCCTTGATGCCATAGCTCGTTGAAGGCGGCGGTGCCGGCGGCTTCAATTTCTTGTAATTGTGCGGAGCCTCGGCGAGATCATTGCGGCTGTTCTTTCGCTTCTCGGTCCGATCATCGACGTCGTTGTCGAACGCCGATGAACCAAACTTCAACCACCGGCGCCGAAATCTTCTCACACCGCAATGGATTGCCCGTCAGAATTGACCTCCGTCTCTCCGCTGCTACGGCCACCGCATCTTATCGCCGTTGCTTCATCGACAGTTTCCTATTTCGCGATGCAAGAGTCATTCTTTTAAAAACTTCGGATTCAGATAGACTAGAATAATTTTTTTTTCTTTTTCTCTTTTTTCAGAGGCGGAGAGAGAAACTGCGCAACAAATGGTAGTGGGACCCGCCAAAAGATTTTGGAGTTGAGTAACTAGAATTGAAATTTAAATAATTTTCATCTTCGGCAGCCTGCTTAAATTCCCATTAAAACTATCTTAATCCAAAAACTGTCGCATATCCTTGGGATTTAGGGACAAAACCAACTTTGCGTTTATCAAACGGTGAAATTTATGCTTCCTAGTTAGTTGTCACAATTACAGCGCAGCAAGTAAAATCAAATCAATGAACAAAAACAAACGATAACCGATGCATATTGTAACATAATGCAGCCGACATGTAAAATCAAAGAATTTCTCGTGTCTCTATATTTCATAATCCTCTATTAAAATTACACATATGCATGAGCACACACGTGCCAATATATTCGCCACACGTGCTCAAACTCAAAAATTTCAAAAAGAAAAAAAAAATCTTTACAGCAATTATATTCCACTCCGCACAAAAAAACACGAGCCACCAAACAAGAAGACACAGGCCCAATATCATGAGGCCGGTCCCAACTGACGGCTACGTTTTAACGGCCTCCACGCCTACCGCCGCGCGTATGCCAAGACTGAGAAGGCGACGACGACGCCGACGACCCGCCGTTACCGGTCCCAAAGAACAGGTCCGACAGGTAATTATCCAGATTCTCAGGGGCATATACGACCAAAGACTCCGACCCGCACTGTCTCTCCAGCCCGCCGCGGTGCTTCTCGTAGAACGCGCGGTAGGCCGGCACGAGCCGCCGCGCCACCGACACCTTGATCTCGTCCCGTAGGCGCGCGTCGGGCACGACCCACGCCGTCTGTTTCCGGTACGCGTCCTCGAACGACACGTTGAGCCTCCTGAAGCAGTTCTTGGTCTGCTCCGGCGTGATCTCCGCCGTCGGATCCTCCGGCAGCGAGGCGTACACCTTGCTCCACGCCACGCGCTCGTAGTTTGCCGCGTACTGCCTCACCTTCGCCTCGTGCCGCGCCACCCACTCGTCCCCCAGCAGGAACCGGAGGTTCGAGTCCCGGGCCTTCACGACGACGTATTGGAGGTTGTTCGCCAAGAAGATGTAGGACAATGCCACGTCCTTGTAGAGCTCGGCCTTCCCGTCGAGCTTGCAGAGGAGGACGAGGATTAGCCACGCCAAGCGCATGGTGATCGGGGACGACGAGGCTTCCTCGGACTCGAAGCTCCCGAAGTAGGACTCCGGGAGTTTGGATTGGAATGTCATGGGGTAGTCGGCGAAGATGTCGGCGAGGATTTCGCTGTAGTCGGCGAGGAAGGCCACGTAGTTCATGACGTAGCGGGTGAGCGGGTGGATTCCGCCGCTGGGCACGGGCCCCTTGGAGACGTCCTTTTGGATGGCGGACTCGAATTCGTCGAGAGTGACTCTGACGGCGTCGCCGAGCCGGACGAGGGAGTTCACGGCCTGGGTTCGGACGGTGGAGGTGGATTCGAAAGAGAAGATGGACTCGATCTCCGGCCAGAGGTCTGAGATGGCCTCGTACATGTCCAGTGTGCGGAACATCTTCTCCGGAGACTTCTTGCACTTGGCCACCATCTCCGGTAACGAAAACAGGCACAAAGCCCCCTCAGCGGCGATTTCGGTGAAACACGACTCTCTGATGGAGGCCGAGGCAGAGAACACGTGGTCGCAGAGAATCCTCTCGCCGTAGAAGAGCGTCTTGACGGCGACTTTCACGGCGTTGAGCCAGCCCTTGATCTTGTACTCGAGGACCTCCCAGTCCATCTTCAAGATGTGCGACAGGCTCGTCTTCTCGACCCCGAGGTGGTAAAGCCCTTCCTCGACGATGGATTTCCGAATCACTTTGTAGATCTTGACGCACTCTTTCCCGTATCCGGACGAGATCATGCAGTCCGCGATGGACTTGAGGTCCGCCATGGCCGCGGCGGAGACTCGCTCCACCTCGGAGATGGACTCCGTGGTGGCTCGCAGATCGTCCTCGACCTCGTCCTCGAAGTCGGACAAGCTCGAGATCGTGGAAGCCCTGGAGGAGTGGTTCGACACCGACTCGGCGTCCAAGTACTGGCGGTTGGAAGACAAGATCTGGTAAAACTCCTTCTGTAGTCTCTTCATCGCCTTCTCCATCAGCGTCTGAGCGCTCACGAGCTTCTCCGAGGCGTCGGGGCGAGAGATGAAGAAGTGCATCGCCGACTGCAAGTCCTTGACGGAGCTGAGGTACTGCTTTGCCTCTTGCCTGTCGCCATGGAAGAGACTACTAGTAGCAGAACTGCTGCTACTAGTGGAGGCGTCACTCATGTTGTTGCGATCGGAGTCCCATCGGAGAATTAAGGCCCGAGCCGTGTCGAAGTTTTCGTCCATTATCGACTCGGAGAATGTCCGGTGAGTCGGCGAAGAAGGGGGGATCGTGCTCCTGGTAGGGAGAGCTCGCCGGAGACGGAGAAGCTGATCTGAAAAACATGTTTCTTAGCGTTCCTTTCTTTGGCATGAATTGTGCTTTTCTGATTGACGTATAATTTTCAGACTGTCCTGTGGTTGAGATTTAAAATCGCTGATCTGATCCAGTGAGATAGGAATAGGATAAGAATAAGATAAGGGAAAGTGATTGGCTTTCGTTTCTTGGTTTGGTGTTTTGGGTTTTGGTTTAAGGGCTGTGTAGGGTTATTATTGTGAAGAACTGAAGATTGTTGTTTGTAATTGAGTAGATAAGGGTGTGAAGATGAAGGGGTATTTATAGAGTTTGGAGAGAGAGAAAAGTGGAAATGGCAATAAGGGGCTGATTTGACCACAGATAGTTGACTCTGATTGGTTATGGTGTGCTTGAGCGTGTAATCATACGCGGTTTTTTTATAATATTTTTGTTTAAGCCAATTTTGTATGAGAATTATACGTAAGACATAACCAAAACGGAAGTGGTTCTTGTGGACGAGATGGTCGTTAGTCAAAGACGGATGGGAAATTTCTTTGAAGCTGCAAATAATTGCAAAAAGCAAAAGGCAAAGTGCCATGTATATCGCTTTCGTTGGAGAATCACGTTTGAGGCAAAGTATTGGACTATTTCTTTTGCCAAACCAAATTCTCAATCTTTTTATCTCTCTCATTTTTTATCGCTCACAATAATATTATACCAACTCATCAAAATATTTTTAACAAAATATAAAAATATTAAGTACACATATAAATTTAGAGTAAATTAGTTAAATAGATCATTTAAAAAAATATATTATAAATTTTAGCCAATGTTCAAAAAAATTAAGAAAATAATCATCGTCATGTGCGTGTGTTTTTCTTTTATATAAATAAATTACGTTACAACATAGTCCATAAATGACGTGTTAATGTAATTCGTTATTTTCTTGTATTGATTTATTATCATGACTTGTCTTTTTTGAAGTGAAGTAGGGAAATACTTAAAATTTATATAATAGTAAAAATAAATACCCAAACTTTTAAGTAATTAAATATATAACTAGTCAATTCGTTAATTACTTACACATGTTTTTGGTAACTAAATTAATTACTATCACTTACCACTGTAAATAATTCAATCACTTTGGTATTTTATTATGTTTTTCAAAAAATTGAGTATTAATTTAAATTAGGTGGTAAAGATTGAGTTTTCACTGTAATTATTTTTTTTTCTGTTTATTTATGTCTTTTTTTTTTTTAATCTTTTAAGTTCTTCAATTCTGAGAAGCGATACACCAAAAATTAAAGTGTCGAACAAAAGCCTCTCTCTGTGCGGAGTAATCAAGAAAGCCAATGCTAATTGTGCGCAATTGCTCATATAATAATGCTTACTTAACGCAAGACGTCACGCAATCAGCTCTCTTAATTTGTGGCAGGCAAGGAGCTTATACGCGAACTGATTAGCTGAACACGACTCTTTAGGTAAGACAGTCAATCACTTATAATATTGTGTCTATCGATGTGACCAATTCGGGCCAATGACATCGTTGCTTTTATTCAAGGAAATGATATTAATGCTTTAATTAGAGATTCAACATATTCTTTTCCTTCATTTTTGAGCTCGCAGATTCATCTTCGTTGAACAATTCCCCACACAGAAAAGTCTAGATTATAATTTATACTAGCACAAAATAAATAATATAATTTGATTCCATTAATTTTTTTCCCTTAAGTGATTCGGTCGAATTAATATATATTTTAACGAATATTTATGTGAAGGAACCGTTGCGGAATTAATAATAATGTTGTTTGTTTCTTTAGCTCAATCAATGTTTAGGAGTCTAGCGTTAGACCCGGTAAGACTCTATGAGATGTATGAAATATGCTCTAGGTAAGAGACCGGTAAAATAGAAAAATAACGAGACGAATTTATTAATCGTTTTTTATATAATAAAAAGTCTTGACAGTGTAATTAAAAGGGCATACTTATTTTTGATTAACCTTGTTTAGTGAACAAAGGACTATAGCCTACATACCAATCTTAATTGGCTTAATCATGTCTAACTCTATTAGACGAAAATGAACCTTATGTATACGTGAGCTTACAAGTGAAACTATGCATTCTTTATCATAGAATAGAGTTGGACGTGATTTTATTCGTTATCAATTTTCGTACATATATGATATAACTAAGTCTTATATGGACCTCTTCTTCTAAAGTCAAATTATCCTTGAGGATAAAAATATTCAAAGGTGACCAGTTTTAAATCCATTGTCAAATCCCAAAGAGTGGAATTTTCCTTTAAAAAATCTTTGAACCATTCGAGGTTATTAATGTTATCGATCGAAACGCAGTGGCCTAAATATTATTGTTATTATTTTTCTTGATTTTATCAAGTCAATCGCCGAACGAGTTTATTGTGGGATATACCAATCTTTTACAATGATAAAAGGTTATTGAACAAGAAACAACTGTGACATACCATAAACAAAATTTTTTTATAGTTTAATCTTTGTTGATATGTACGTAGTTACTTGTAAAATCTCAAGAAGCAAAAGGAAACTAAGCAAGTTTTTTTTTTAATTTTTTGTGTTTTGTTTTTTTCTTTTTAATTTGGGTAGAAATACAACATTAATGGATGCTTTGAAGGCTACGTAAAAGATGCGACATTATCATATTTGTTGCAGTATAAAGTCATTAATTTACATAATAATTTGTTGCAGTATAAAGTCATTAATTTACATGATAGGGTGAAGTAATAGAATATCCAAAATTTATACTACAATAAAATTAAATATCTAAAATTTAAAAATAATTGAGTAATTAGCCAGTTTATTAATTATTTGTACATTTTTTTAATAACTTATTCAGTTATCAATAATTATCACCATATAAGTTATAAATAATCGGATTACTTGAATATTTTGTTATATTTTTTTTAAAAAAAATTGGTATCTATTTAAATTAATTAAGTGTTTCAGTTTAAAATTGAGTATTTATTGTATTTTTTCTATATTATTTGATAATAAAATATAGAGGAATTATAGTGAATACCCAATTTTTTAAACTTAATGTAAGTTATTACCCAATCTTTTAAAAAATATAACCAACTACCCACGTAATTTAATTACATAGTGATAAGTGGTGGTAATTCACTTAGTTACCAAAAGCATGTGCAAGTAATTCACGAATTGACTAAAAACTCAATTATTTCAAAAGTTTAGGTATTTATTTTTATTGTTATATAAATTTTGGGTATTTTTTTATTTCACCCTTTAATATATTCATTAACCGTTAACATATGTTTTTCGTCAAATTAATTTATTGTTGAATAATTTTCTTTTTTTTTTTTTTTGAGACAAGTCGTTTGATCAGGGAAAAACAACAATTTCAACGGAGACAACTTTGTCTTTAATTAATTTCACCCCGTGTATATGAAACAGCCCCAGACGAAGCATCTAATTTCTTGGAAACTATTAATCTCAACTGTCAGCTAATTAATCGTAACTTGTAACTCACGTAAACTATAATTTTATATAAACGTGTACATTTTTTTATAGACAATGTATTTGCATAGTGTATATATATATATATATATATATATATATATATGCCAAGTTCATAGCTAGAACACGTTGCCGAGCTAGATCATGCCACTTTTTTTTTTTCTCTTTAATTCATTGAAAATACATTCCGGAAGTATCTTTCATGAAAAATAATTTATATTAGTATATACTTAATTATAAACTAGAAGGTTCGCTTGTGGTTTAGTTGTAGGACGTTATTAAACATCTATATGACCCGGTCAAATAGTAAACACGTAGTTCATGAAGATTACAAAATAATACAAAATGGAATATAAATCATTCTTATAGTTCTTCGTTGTTTCCAAAAACATGAATATTGTAAATATGCCCATTCGTTTGTTTATGTATTTTGATTCATGAAACGACAAAATCACGCTTATAGCCAAATAGCCAATAGCTTTTGATCTTAACTAATTCTATTAATTTGGACGGTGATTTTGGTAGATCTAATTGAATGGATCTTAAACACATGACGCGCGTTAATTAATTAAGCAATAAAAGGGAAGAATACAAACGTATGTAGCCAAATATATATATATATATATATATATTACACGTATAATTACATTTTTAAGCAAACGCGGTATAATCGTGGGTTGAGTACCACTCAATGACCAACATAATTTTTGTCTCATTAATTAATAAGCAAGGTTATTTGGCTCTGTCCAACTCTATTCTCTCTAATAGTCTCACTCTCTTTAAGAAAATAAGGTTCGACATAATTGTGCCCCTTAACATTTTTCTTAATAATTATAACGCTGGCCTATTAATTTGTTGTCACAATCGGAGATCTCTATCAAATAAATGTAAAACATGTAGATTTACACAATCTTATTAGTAAGTGGAATATTAATTTTCAGTCAACGTACGTTTTCACTGCGACGCATTTACTATAAAACGAATCTTTTGGATCGATAATCATCAATTTTGCTCATACAATTCCTTGTTCGTCATTACAATCGACAGCTTTAATAATGTTTTGCCCTTATAGCTTCCTTTTTAAGTACCGTTTCACTTTTTAATTTGTTGATTTTTTGCTTTGATTAATTTGGAGAGACCGAACCGGACGAACCCTTTAGCATCAGTTAGGTAGCAGGTCCTTTTCAAAAACAAATAAAAAATAGCACCGAAAAAAAAAAGGCAAACAAATTTGACACTGAAATAATTTTCTGGGTTAAGAATTTTAATAGCATGTAATCAGTAAATTAATAATTGAGTTTTCCTATAGGTGTAACGAAGTTAATTAACAGCGTTCTAGTAATTGCGCTTGTTATAATTACTAACACCAGAAACGTTAAACCCCCAAAAAACCATATATAACTTAAGAATATGAACTGGCATACTCAAATGGGTTTATCTAAACCTACATTACCGATATGTAGTTTTAATTTGTGTGGATTGATCTTTAGCATCTAGTAAGGTAATTCTGACAAATCAGCCATTAATTAACAAAGGTTCAAATTATTTTACAGAGCGTAATTCAAACGGAAAGTAGTTTATATTTATAGATGCACATTTTTTTATTCAGTCATGAAAAAAAAAATTCAGATTCAAACAGATCAAGTCCATTATCATATGATAACTTTAATTAAGTTAACTAATATTATATTATGAAAATTTTAAGAAAATAGTCACTGTTTACAAAATAATTTTAAAAAGTAGTCACAGTTTCAAAAAATTTAAAAACTAGTCATGTAAGAAATATCTTATAAAATTTTTGCCTAGTGTCAGAAATTTCTGACAGTATTTTTATGTGCATTTTTGTTGTTGTTAAAAATTTCTTACAGTTTTATGATTAGTTTTTAAATTTTTCGAAACTATGGCTATTTTTTAAAAACACACAGTCTAAAATGGCTATTTACCTAATTGATCCTATTATGATTCAAAATGTTACTGGTGCCCAGAAATAAGGAGATTTCTAAAATTAAATTACTAAACTCAAGCCGGTCAACTATATATATATATACACATAAAACTATATATTTTTATATATAAATAATGAACAGAAAAAGTCAATAACTAATCATATGTTAATATATATATATATATATATATATATCATTTACACCTTTTTTTTTTGGCAATAGAAAATACTCAATTATAACCCTAATGAGTTAAGACCTATAATATCAAATCAAAATATTCATTAATTTAATATATAATTAGGTGATTAAGTAGATCTGGTTTCTGTATGCATATATATATATATATATATATATATATATATAATATGGAAATCTTAGTGTTCATTGCTGAGTAAGTCAAAATTAACACTCTACAATTAGATTAAAAAAATTGACCTGATCTTCTATTGATCTCTCTATTAATTAGCACAGATTATTATTTAAATAATATGGGACAATCAAGTAATGATTCTCAACCAATTGAGAATAATTGTCGATCTTTATTCTGACCTTGAAACCTGCAAATTACTGAATATTTTGTTTTCAAGTACAAGAAACTAATACAATAAAATTTTGATAAATTAATAACTTTAATCAAATAATATATTTAATTAGTCGGTTTCAATTCGTGCTCCGCGAGCTAAATTTTAACATTGTTTAGACTATTTTATAAAATATATATCTACATTGCTTGTTCTTTTTAAAAATTAATATCGATATGGATTTACTTACTTAACAATATATCAATTCATAATAATAGTTTGTAAAATAATATTAAATATAAAACATAGTTGGATAAATAGAAAAGATATATTGATAAATTAATCATTAATTTATTGATAAATAAATAAATTGCTAAATTAACAATTTTTCTTTGTCCAAAATTATTAGTTTATAGATATTTTACTGTATAATAAATCGATTCATTGGTGTGTCACACAAATAAAACGTGCAAAGTGGAAACATTTGCATTATATATATATATATATATATATATATATATATATATATGACAAAGACTTTTCTACAAGTAGATGAACCTAGATTATAATATTAGTGGCTATATATTTATTCATAGTTAGAAATCATAATTTAAACTGTTGTTTTGTGGAACATATAGGGGTGGCCCACAATGTGCGATTGTCTGTAGACATATAATTAAGCACTACGATATTCAATTTGGACCTTTAGCTTGCCATGCAACCGCAATCGTCAGATTATTATCATCATGTAAACGTGTAAGACACACGTTTGAATATAATTTCCAAAAATGAGTGTAATATTGCCCGTTACGTAATATAATATTATATAAAATAGATATAACAATATAATGAGTTGATATAATGAATTTAAAATAATCATTACTATATACTTTTATATTGTTATTATATATTTTTTATAATGTTTCATTGTTATATTAATAAGTGAAGCAATATATAAAGGTCAAAAGAAACTATATATAAATGTTACAGCTAGTGATATTGTATGTCAAAAGATGACAGTTGATCAAGATTCAAGCACAAACCGAATTTGCTCTTTCCTTCTTTAAAATCAAGAAGTACAACACAAAAAATTCCCTGCTTAATTATGAAGACATTACCAACTTTGAGACTGTCTTATCAACGGAATATATAAGTGTACAAATTTTGACGTCCAAGAGCATCTCCAACCAGCAGAGCCAAAATGCCATTTTTTAATGCAAATTTGGCATTATGCATCAGTGAACAGTATATGTTATCTCAAACTCAGTTTCATTTTTATATCAAAAAAATATTCTTAGTACATTTTTTCACACCAATTTTTTATAATAATTTATTTTTAAATCCTTATAATTTCAGTATTTTACCAATTGCCCACAATAAAAATTAATTAATATATTATTAATCCAATAGTATAAATTAAAAAAAAAACATATGCATGATAAACTAAATGCATATTTTCTCTATTGCATGAAATATGTTGATTTATTTATCATAAAATATTACAAAAAAAATTATTACGCAAATAAATTATGTCTTTGTAATTTTAAGTTTTTAACCGTATTTTTACCTTGACTAGAATTATATTCAATGTACGTATTTATTTAAAATTTTTAAGTCTTTGTTTGTATTTCAAGTTCAAATATTTACCATTTTCTAATTATATTTGTAATTTCAAAATAATATTTAATTCATGCAATATTGTTCAAAATATAAATAAAAATTTAATAATAGGGTTATATTTAAAAATATTTATAACTTAAAGGATTAAAAAATAAATTAAAAAAATACATCATGAATAATAGTGTTGCAAATTTGCAACACTACTATTCACTTTTATACCAAAATACCATTTTGCATCAAAAAATGGCACATAGTTGGAGATGGTTGGTGATGCAAAATGCTAAAAACCGGTTGGAGATGGTCTAATGAGAAGCAATCGGTAATTTCAGCCATCAATTTTGTTAAAATCAATTTTTCGTAGTGGGTTTTTTTGTTTTTTTTTGTTTTTTTTTTTTTCCGTTGAACTTTCCATTTCTCAACGGATAGTTTGATAGCTTGTATACGACTATACGTCCCTCCAAATCCAATGATGTATGGTCAAGACTCAAGCGCTATAGTTTGGCTTGAAAAAATTGTGCTCATTCTGATTATTAGCAGTCAACAAAGTATAAGAAGAAAGATATCGTATCATTTGAAATTATTGAAAAAACCGATTATGATATGCACATAAATATTATTTTACTCTCATATTATTTCTCCTGGTCAATTTTTTAATCAAAGCTTGCTCCTTTGGACCAATATCCTATACAAAAAGTGAGGTCATTATCGAGGTGCTGAGAGAACAAATTCTCTGTTTAATGTAAATTATTTTTATTGATTTTCTTCTTTATAATAGAACCTCTTGAACAAGAAAACAATCAATTGGAAACCGTCATTTCTGGCGATTGACTATTTCATGAGCTCACTCTATCTAAAATGTTACTATGGACTTTTATTTTCGCTGTTTGATTATATTATTAATGTTCTTTGACAATCCTGCTTTTACAATCAAAGCATGAAAAGAATATAGAACTATTATTTTGTGCACATACTAATTTGATTATTAATCTTGAAAAATGCTTTTGTGAGATTGTCCGTTCCGTTTAAGAATATGGTAATAATCTATGTGTCCAATCCAACCAGTTTATAGACTTAGAGCTTTTAGATATCAAATATTTTCCCATACTGTATTAAATTTATTTATTTTGGACCAATGTATTGATCTTGTGAATGCCACGTGCAATATTAATTTTAAAACAATGGACGTGAGGTTATGTATAATATATATATATATATATACACATATATATATATATATATATCTATTACTAGAGCTAGCTATGTCACATGTGGCATGTTGGCATTAATTTGCAATGCAAGTACTATCGTATGAGTAAACAATATAATTAAAAAAGCACGTGAAGATAAATAAAAACATGGCAAATGTACACGCTATACTCAATTATTACACTATTATTAAATTAGTACATACTGCGTTATGTTATTATATATATTATAGTTATCATATTTCAGAAATAATAATTGACAGAAATTTATTTTTTTTGTGGAATAATTCGTGCGTATACATTAATTCAAACTATTTTGTTGTAGCATTTGCAATATGTGTGCGTGACGGATCCATAAATTTTGTTTAGTGGGAGCAAAATTAGGATAAAATTTGAATTAAAAATGATACAGAAATATAAAGCAATGTTTTTTTTTTTTTGAAAATGTAACTGAAATATTAGTCTCCTTCAAATACATATTATCAAATACAAGTAAAATCAAAACTTTTAGAAGAAATTATATATAATATTTAAAATTATATATATATATATATTAAGGATAACAATGAAAGTTTTGAAGACAATTATAGTAAGGTTATGAATATTTAAAATTAAGTGGGGGCAAATAAAGGATATAGTTGAAAAAATTATCACATCTAGGGGAAAACGAGATATTTCTAGAAAATCAAGGAGAACAAGTGGCCCCCTTGTTCCAACATGGCAATATATATATATATATATATATACACACACACGAGGAGGGATTTTCTGGTGGTTTTTTTTTGTGGTGAATAATTTTATATCGTTAGATTTATTTTTTCAAGATGTAGGGCCACTGAAAAAGTAAATTTAATGATTCAGAATTGTTCTAACTACGAAAAGAAAAATCCACCTAAGAATTTTCATATTATATATATATATATATATGTGTGTGTGTGAAAGATCTGACTAAGGCTTGTGAGTTTAATTATTATATATTTGTGTAAAGACGAGATATTATATAGTTAACTAAAGAAAGCGTCCACACGCGCTTTGGTTTCCTAAAATGTATTAATAAATTAAGCAAATCAGAAAGTACTGCAGGAGGAGGAAGATCATAAGTTAGTTACTTTCGATTAGTTAATTAAAGCTGTCAGAGAATTGTTATAAATAAAGAGGATCATAAGTTACGTACTATCTAGCATGAACTGTTTTTTTTTTTTTTTTGAATCTCACTTGAATGTTAACAAAATTGAAGAACTGGTAGCGTGGTTGACCAACGCGTATTACGTACAAAAAGAAGAAGACGCTTCAAGAATAAATAAACATTTTCCTTTATGGGAATGTTTCCGTCCAGTGTTGAAAAGTGTACATATATATAGATTGTGTCATTTTAACCATTAATATCGACCATGTAAGTCACACCGTTGATTCTAGACCAGGATGATCTGTGGGTCCAACATGGCGCCATTAACATGTCTTTTTCTCTCTTTTTTTTTTTTTTTTTTTGGATAAGGTGAAAAAAGAAAACTAGCAATTTTAGTTAGTTTTCTAGCTAACTTGGTCACATCCTTTAGATACTAAATTAAGCGAACCCAAAACAAAGGTAAAGGGTAATATATTCAATCAGACAAACGACATACGGAGCCCTTGTTAGTTGACAATATATATAAGTAATTTCTTCTTCTTCTTCTTTTTTTTTTTGGCAAACAAAAATTAGAAGTTTTTAAAAAAATTACGTTAATCATATACATAGGGAAGGAGAAATAAGTCCACGCAGATTTTGTCGTCAAAGCAATGCAATAAAGAGAAGCAAGAGACAAATTCCATCTAAAAAGAAAAGAAGCCAATATTCATCATCATTCATCAATATCAATGAGCTCATCTTCTATACGAGTGGGCATATTTGAACTGAGCGTCTTTTCACACTTGGAATAATATTGATTTTGGAAATTAGCGAAAAATGTGTGTAGATTGAAAACTTACTAGTCACCAATCAATGTGGTCCTCCATATGATATGTCGTAAAAGTACTAGAGATCTGTTCCATGAATTTTAAAATTGTCTCTCATTTTTGCCTTTTTTTGTTTTGCAAATTTAAAACTGTGTCTCTTAATAACCTTTGCTTTGTATCGGTCAGATTCTATTTTCACGTGTGAAAGGTATCAAGGCCGCTTGATTTGGGACAGAGTCTCAAACTTTCACTCACAAATAGGTAACACTGACTTTCAAGTTATGAACTGTGAGTGTTACCGCGTTGTTGCGAGTGGGGGATCCGAAGATGTAATATATATATATATATATATATATATATATATATATATATATATTACTAGCATAAATTGCCGAAGACCAATATATTAATAACACATTATAAAGAATAACCTAGACTAAGTCCGTCAACGCTTCAATGTTTTTGAGGCACCGAACCAAAATCAACGTACGAGAATAAGATTAAAAATTAAAAAAACTAAGATCAACGTCGTCAGCAAATGAAACCCCACGAGCGGCCTAATTTGTTTTTGTTATATATATATATATATATATATATTTTGGCTGCTTTCCTGCGGCCTTTTAAGACTACAAATATATAGTCAAATTTTAGATTTTGTAGCACTCTTAGGCGTGATGAATTTCGTGTTTATATTCGTGCACACATACTTGTATGAACAATTATATATCTCAGTAATTAACTTTTACAAGATATATAATATTCTCAATAATTGAATATCAATTCATATCTATCGTATATGATAAATTAAAGAGTGATAGTACATAATATTCTAGTTTGATTAGCAATATAATTTATTATCCAATCAAAACTTTGAAAACTAAATTAAAAAATTGGCCAGTTGAAATGAAACGTGGTTTGGATGATGAATAAAAACATTAAAAAGCATATGCTAGATAATATTGGAGGCGGGATCTTCATAAATATCATATATATAGCATTTGCATATATATATATATATATATATATATATAATGAAAAAATTAGAAACTTAAAAAATGGAATTAAGGAAGAAAATGACATAAAGAGAAAAAAAAAACACAAGATATTTATGACTTTAAAAAAAGAGAGAATAGAGATATCAGCTAAATGATAACTTTTTTCACAAGTACATTATATGTTTATAATTTATTGGTAACAGATTCTTTATTTGGGTCCGTTTGATATGTATACTTCGGCAAACTTTGCAAATCAAATGAGACAACATATTTCGGCTTATATATATTTTACATAGTATTTTGGTGTTAGTTTTGGGTACATGTAGCTCACAATATGTTATATATCCGGGAGGAAAAAAAAAGTAAGGATTTAAATTACTATTTGAAGTAAAAACTTATAGGTATAATTAAACACGTCAAAGAAATTAATCATATAGGGTAAAAAACTGTCATCGTTATAATTTTACAACTCCATAAATTCATAGTGACAACTTGTGTTGATTCACGTGTTATGACAAATAATTCATTCATTTTGTTTTGTTTCGGAAAACAACGATCGATCGACCTGCCGTTTGGCCCTTATATGTGTGGATAATGGTGAGTTTGTACATAGTTGTTTGTGGCCCTATTGTTTACGTAGAACTGAACAAAATTGTCAAACAAATCATTGTTAATATTGGCGAGGTCGCAACAATGGCCAGGTGTTACCTTATATATACGTAACCAGATCAACTCAAAATATGTATAATAAATTATCAGAAAAGATCAAATTACATATATATATTAATCCCGTTCCAGTTAGTCACATCATAACAAATAATTGATTATTCTTCCAAATAACTAGGCTCTAATTGCCGTGTATCAGTGCAAGAGAACATTGATTTGGTAGTTGGGTTGGAGCAAATAAATACCATCAAACCAATTAGTCAAGATATTGCATTAACTAGAGGAGCTACCGGTCAACATCAATTTAATTACTTAGGACACATGAGTTGTCTTAATTTTTTTTTTTTTATGTATGCAAGTCATATACCAAGAATTCTTCTAATTTTATATATATAACTCTTCAGTACTTCTTGCATAAATAGATTTGCGAGTATATCTCATCCAAACATACGCATGTATACGAATATCGCGTTTGGATATTTAAAGCACAATGTTGCTTCATTGAGTCTTAGATAGTATTTATTACACGGAAGTGCGTGGGGACTTTGGGAGCCTCTATGAGTCATTTGAAAAATAAAAAATAAAATAACCGAGTAAATAGTCATTTTTTAAATGATGTTTTAAGAAAATAATCAATATTAACTATATGATGATGTGCAATTGTGCATTTACCTGTATGTCTTTAATTAGTTCTCTTATGTATGAGTGATTAATAACTTAATTTTTGAAAACTTTAGTCATTTTCTTAAAACATGAACCAAGAAATGGCCAAATACCAAATAAATAAAAAAAGCATAATGGTGCCAAAAAATTGACTAAAAAAATATAATAAAGCGTGTTAAAAAACATTTTGAGATAGTGTATATAGTTAAAGAAATAATAGTTAAAATGAATAAAACAAAAAAATAAAAAAAAAAGGAAGAGTGATGAGATAGAAATAGTGAGAATTGAAAAAAAAAAAAAGATAAAAGAAAAAAGCCCTTCAAGCTTGGAAAAAAAAAAAAGCTTTTTTGAAATTTAAGGGAAAAAAAAAACATCGTGAAGAATCTTATTATATGTAGTATAGATATACAAAGGCGTTGTATAATAGCTAGTTAATAGAAGTGTTCGAATTATGATTTGTTTAACTTATTATGTATTTTTAAAAAATGACTAGTTAGGTAAATAATCATTTTGATGGATGTGTTTTAAAAAGTAGTCGGTTTTCAAAAAAAATTAAAATAGCCATAAAAAATTTATTACCAATATAAGAATTCTTTATCATAACAAAATTACACATAAAATTTATTGTAACAATTTTTTACAATGGTAATAAAATTTATAAATGACTACTTTTTTAAAATATGAAACATTAACTATTTTTTAAAATCATCCTCTAAAAATGGTTATTTTCCTAAAATTCCCTTAAAAAATAAAAATAGGCAAATTCTGATTGAGAAAAAAGTATCATATCAAATTAATTATATATATACACACTTGGTACATGTTTCAGTGAACATAGCTTAAGAATTAAATAAATAATGTTTATAACTATATGTTTATGAATTCGATCCATGAAGAGGTAGAATGAATTGCAAAACAAAGACAATCTTAGTGCCGCTTAATAATCTATGTCACAAGTGGTGTGTTCACTTTGTTTACACTCTATATTTTGTAGGGTAGATTTTGGGCTTAAATTAAAAATACAATACACATAGAGAATATATTATCATTATGTTAAAAGATGGGCATTCCTCAAAATCCTCCAAAATAAAATTAATTTAAAACTAGGCCTACCTTCTTACATTTAAATATATATATATATATATGTATGTATAATTGGTACACAAATTTGAATTTGGTTTTAATGTGTATATTGTAGTGTATATGGTCTTTGATTATTTAATACGTCATGGCTCAATTATCTGCTAGCAAGTCCATAACGTTTTTTTCTTTGCAAAAAAAAAAAAGTCCATAACGTTTTTAATTAGCAATAATTACAATCAGTGACCAAGTAAGCTAAACTTTTATAACAATATTAAAAGTTTGTTATTTACGTACGCCAAGTCAAACATTTCGCCATTTTATAATTAAAAGTTGCCACTTTCGACTGCGAGTGGTTTAGCAGCATCTTAATTATCCACATGACACTAAGAAGATCACTTTACAGCTGACAGAGTGCATTCATGTTGTCCATTATAAACTATTAGAAGAATGGGAAATGATTTTGTTTTATCTTTTCAATTAGAATTGTGGTAGTTGGAATCACCTCCAAAAAAAAAAAAATCTTAAGAACTAAAATTTTGTAATGCTCTTATTAGTTATAACTAATTTGTAAGCAGATGGGGGTCTCGAGATGATAGTGATTTCATAGCACATCAGCACTACAGTTATAACATTTCACTCTACATGGCCTAAATTTAGGATTTATGTTTCTGTTTTTGCTTGGCTATCATCTTTAAAGTGATGTAGTTGGGTAGTTGGTTTAGGTTGTAATAAATAAATCAAGTGTAAATTGCCTGATATAAGATTTCTCAAAATCGAAAGGAAGTGTCTTTTTTTTTTTTTTTCTCTAAATGGAAGTAGTTAATCATAAGGTTATGCAATGTTAAACCAAAATAAAACAGCTGGGTTGTTTTGAAGGATAAATATTTTAACTTGAAATTGTTTTACAAAAAGGACCGCATAGCGCAGTGGATTAGCGCGTTTGACTTCGGATCAAAAGGTCGTGGGTTCGACTCCCACTGTGGTCGATTATTATCTTAAATGATGTACCTCACTTTTTTTTTTTTCCTCCGTGCTTCCTTCTCTTTCATTTATCCGCATTATACATGTCGTTTTTTCTCTGGGTAAGACACTATTGTCGTTTAGTTTACTTCAAACAACACATTATTTCAGCAATTACTTTCTTAATACAAGATCAGTTACTATAAATTTGGGCTTTATTAAAAATTGTCTATTTGGTCTGACGCAGAAGTATAATCATCCTTTCTTGCCATTTGGATACGAGACTATGCTATGGTAAAAGAAACGACCGCAATCAGCATTGGATTTGGTTTAGCGCGTTTGACTTCGGATCAGTCTATTGTTGTCGGTTGGATACTGTTGTCGTTTTGTACAGTTAATTATTTTGTCTCATTTTTATATGCTTGTTGTCGTTTTATTGATTAGCATTTCTGAATATGTCGTTTAGCGTGTTCACTGTCGTTTATGGTTTTGCATTCCCATTCACAGAGGGAACTGTAAGTGTAAACATTCATCAGCTCCCTTTGGAGATTATCATTCGTCGTTTAAAGATTAGCAATCTTTTGTTGTCGTTTGGAGAGTGTTGTCGTTTTGTATAGTTAATTATTTTCAAGTCATTTTTTTATGTTTGTTGTCGTTTTGTTGATTAGCATTTCTGAATTAGTCGTTTAGCATGTTCCTTGTTTGTTGTCGTTTTGTTGGTTAGCATTTGTGAATTTGTCGTTTATCTTTTTAATTGTCGTTTATGGTTTTTGTATTCCCATTCACAGAGAGGTTTTGTTGTCGTTTTGTATATTTAATTATTTTCTGTCATTTTTTATATGTTTGTTGTCGTTTTTTTAATTAACATTTCTGAATTTGTCGTTTAGCTTGTTCATTGTCGTTTATGTTTTGTATTCCCAGTCACAGAGGGGTCTGTGAATGTTAACATTCATCAGTTCCCGTTGGAGATTTTCATCCTGCATTGCCATTTGGAGACACTGCTGTCGTTTAATTAAGGAAATAATTTTCTGTCGTTTTTATGTTTGTTGTCGTTTTTTATTAAAATTTCTCAACTAGTTGCTCTTTTTTTTTTTTTTTTTTTTTTTTGGAAAAGCAAATCAAGGCAAACTTCTTGTTTACCATATTCACTGTCGTTTAGGATCTGTTACTCTGTAGGTTTTGTTGTCGTTTTGTATAGTTAATTATTTCTGTCATTTTTATATGTTTGTTGTCGTTTTTTTAATTAACATTTCTGAATTTGCTGTTTAACTAGTTCATTGTCGTTTATGTTTTGTATCCCAGTCACAGAGGGGTCTGTGAATGTAAACATTCATCAGTTTCCGTTGAAGATTATCATGATCCTGCATTGCCATTTGGAGACACTGCTGTGGTTTAATTAACGAAATAATTTTCTGTCGTTTTTATGTTTGTTGTCGTTTTTTATTAAAATTTCTCAACTAATTGCTCTGTTTTTTTTTTTTTTGGGTAATTAGCGCCGGAGGTTCCTGTACTTTCAGTCTGTATACATTTTGGTCCTCGAGCTTTTTAAATAGACAAAAATCTCCCTCAATTTAATTTTGTTGGCAGCCGCAGTCCAATTGGCAAAAAAGTGTTAAATTTGGATGGAATTCTCACATGAACATCACGTGACTTGTCTTATTATCAAAATTTCCCATAATAACCTTCTCTTCTACACGTGGCCATAAACACAAATCAACAGACCAACCAAATAGATCAGTTTTTAGCAAAAACAAAA
Organism: Boehmeria nivea var. tenacissima; assembly: GCA_018132145.1. Lineage (NCBI taxonomy): Eukaryota > Viridiplantae > Streptophyta > Magnoliopsida > Rosales > Urticaceae > Boehmeria > Boehmeria nivea. The sequence continues at coordinate 17,852,055 of CM030874.1, read as the reverse complement.
AAACAAATAGATCAGAAAATGAAAAAAAAAAATTTGGGATGCTTTATCCGGCTTTTACTTGAAATTTTATTCCAAATACAATATTTATTTCTCTCTCATTCTCTTCCCTCTCTAATTTGTGAACAGAAATTTTTTTATTCATAAAATCCGGGTAATTACTCGGAAATTACCCGACTATTCCACGGAATTCATTCCATGAAATGAACAGTTATTCTATAAAATTCCATAGACTAAACTGTTTATTCCATAGAATTTCACATTTGCATGCCTAATTGAAGGTGCGAGGACCTCGGGCGCAAGCAAATTAAGGCAAACTTCTTGTTTACCATATTCACTGTCGTTTAGGATCTAGTTACTCTGTAGGCGTAAGCATTAAGAATTGGAGTCGTTTTGTGTATTACTTAATTAGATGCTATCCTTTCTGATATATGTTGTCATTCTGCTAATAAGAATTTTAAAAACCCTTCGTTTTGCTTATTAACTGTCGTCTATGGTTTGGAAATTCCTTTTTCAGATGGGTCAGCAAACAAACAATAAACATTCACCCTTGATTTGTATATCTGAAGAAGCACATTTTCTCAACACATACTGTCCCAAAAGCACTTTGAAATTATTAAATATTTACCAGCATCCAAACTAAATTTTAAAATTGAAAGGTGGACTCGGATTGCATGAATCATATGAAGCTCTAAAACACAAAACACACTAATTCGACAGAGGAATGACTGATCTTGTTGCAACTTATACCAATAATTAGAGTAAAGAAGTAACCTCATTGAACAACCAAATAAACAAAAACTCAGCTGGAATATCGTCTCCCAACGATCAAATTAAAAAAAATAAAATGCAAAAAGAACTCTTTAAAAGATGTATCCTAGGAATGGAATACGACTAAGTGAAGCCCCAAATTTCCTTGCTATGTGGTTTCAAATTACACCTTAATAGCGTACTTCCTCACTGGAAAGTACATCTCTCTCTTCTTCTCTCTTTCCGTCTTCAAAGAGGCCTGTGTAAAACAGAGATAACGATCGGTTAATTGTCAAAAAACGCAGAAGATTGTGCGCATAAGAGTCAAGGAATTACATAGAATGCTAACTGTTTGTCAACTAAAAGCCTACCAAATCGATTTAAGAATCTTAGATTTCTATATATATATAGCAGTTCATGTGATTTACGGTATTTCAAACTAATCACGAATAGAATAATAGATTTTGTCATCGACGACGAACCGACCAACCAACCAACAAACAAAAACCCAGTCTATACATAGACCAAGCCCTAATCTAGCATAAGAATGAAACCTGGTGCTTGGTGAGACGCCTCCGGATGGCTCTGGTCTTCTTGGGGCGGAGATCGAGAGGCAAAAACTTCTTCTTACTGTAGGCTTCCCTCAGAGCCGCCTTCTGCTTCTGCGATATCACCGTCAGAACCTGCGCTATCGACAGCCTCACCACCTTGCTGACATTTCAAACCCCATTTCATCAAACACCTTATCGCACGCACATTTGTATAAACTATACGCACCCAAAAAAACCAAAAAAAAAATTTAAAAAGAACAAAATGGTTACATCTTGGAGAGCTTGTTGGGAGCACCACCGGTGACCTTGGCGACGCGGAGGAGAGCGAGCTCCGCCTTGAGGTCCTTCAACTGGCTCTGCAAGTCGACCTTCGTCTTGTTCCTCAGCTCGTGAACCTTGATCCTCGCTTCAATTCAGAGCAAAAGCAAATCAGATTGAAATGATCCGAAGTCGAAATAGATAAATGAATAAAAACAAAAATTTAATAGGTTCTGGAAGGTGATTGTTGATACCCATTTTGTTACGGAGTTATGTGCTCAATCGTTGAAACAAAGCCGGCGGCGGAGGGGAGAGGCAGCAGGCGAAGGTCGAAACTGAGGTTAATATATGGGTGCATGTCTGTATCTACACTTTAGAAAGGACTTTTAAACCTAATATCTCCTCTGCCGTGGCCCGGTTTTGAATGTTGGGCTTTTCGCAAGATTGTGTTGGGTTAGTGGTGAAAATAGGCTTGTTTGGAAGCCCACTTAAACAACAATTGGGCTGCAGCTTGTCTAAAGCCCACTTAGACAACAATTTTTTTTTTCAATTAAAAAACAGTATATATTAAATAAAGTAAAGAGAAATTATAATAAATACCTTTTTCTAACGCTCAATTTTAATAGGGATTTCATAAGAACATTTATGTTAGTTTTTAACAGTTAGTCTATGTTTGCTTTTATTAGAAAATAATCTTTTATTTTATATATTCTTATATCAGAATTTTCATTACTTAAGTCACAAATTTAATTACCAACTTTTCAGAAGCTAGCTTATCTAATTAAAATTTTGAGACATGAGTAGCAAATTTTCAAAGTCGATCAAATACCTGTCACAAAATTTCATACTTGCTCTGAGACTCTTTATACGACATTTTATCATATATTTAAAGAGAATTTTAACAAAAATCACACGATAAATCTGAATTTTGTGGTCCGATGAAAGTGGTGAGGACATTTTAATTCGTTTATGTTGAAATTATTGTGCCTATGGCTAATTTGCTAATATTTACAAACGTTGGCTATTTTGTTGAAACGTAGGTTTAAAACTGGCTAAAACTCAAACTGTTACTCATGTCTTGAAAATTTAATAAAATACCGAATTTATTTGATTATTTGTATAGTATAATTGATTAAACCATAAATAATCAACTATTTTCTTTCATTACTCTTATATATTTTAATTAGAGTGTCTAACCTTTACTTTTAGTTTTGGTAAATAAATCAAAATATTTTAGTTAGTTTGTTGAAAAATACATTGAAAAAATCAGCACAAAAAGATAGGCGTACAGTGAAGTTATATCTGTGGTACAATCTCGATGAATTTAAAACCACATATATGAGATAATTATATTTCAATGAGAGAGAATTTTCGGAAACTAATAAAAGTGTTGTGATGTTTATTTGTTTATTGCTAATTTCAGATGATTTTTACAAAAAAAAAATCATTAAATTAACACACACACACAGATATATATATATATATATATATATATATATATATAAGCATAAATGAACGTTAAGAGTAGCAGATATTCAGCCGTCAATAACGTATGTGTATTTGTGTATACTAATTTTTCCCAAAGGAAAAAAGGACGATAAAAATTGTAGTCTATTGCATGCGCTCATCTTGATGTTGCTAAAAGATACAAAGAGCAACAAGCACCAATCAAATCTCCTCCTTTTTGAGTGAATAGAAGATTTCAAACCATATCAACAATCAAACATGGATGAATCTAATCTTCCACTAAAAGTAGAGATCGATCGATATATGTCAATTGCATGTGGGCAGTGAGTGAGTGGCATAGGACAGCCACATGTTTGCAGGCCAATGAGGCAGACCCTATTTTTGTACGGAGATTAACTAACAAGTAACACAAAGCACCCACGCCTACAGTCAATCACATGCAAAAGTCTCTCTCACTTCATTCAAATTTGCCTAATAATTTTGTTGCTCTCATACAACTCTCTCTCTCTCTCTCTCTCTCTGCATATCTGACATTCCTTGTCCCGAGAGCTACAAGCTTATATACAGTGCCTAAAATGCTACGACTGGCTTTTTCGCCTTTTACTCTGAAATTCCTATGCAAATCAATTATATGCTCAAATAAGGGATACAAAAAAATTAATGCGCATATCCATATGCTTCAGTACTTTCTTCACATGCCATCTGATCAATAATTGTATTTATATCTCATCTTCTTTACTCTGCTGACCTGTACGTACAATAATTCCAGACGTCACATTTAGTTATACTTATAACAGAAATGACTTGATTAGCATCTGATGATGATATCACAACCTTTATCTTATTAGAACGTTTGTTGTTGAATATCGTACCTCATAATTTGTATCTTGTATAGTATCACCTAGTGATAATTAGTATCAAACTTGTCTCATTAACTTCGAATTATTTAATGAATCATATATAGTAGTCTTCTTTGGTTATATCACAACGTATTTATATATATATATATATATATATATATATATTTGTAGGACACAAACTGTGATTGATCAAATTGAACGGTGAACAAAAGGCCATCTCGACTTGATGCGTTTATATATGTATATACATCTATAGTTAATCATCATTCATCAGATTATAAGCAGAAAGTTAACACCATTGAACATGAACTTTTATTGTTTTATATGTAAAGATGTAATCAATTAGTTATAGGGTTAGATCTTCCTGTTTCTTTAGCTCCTCAAACTCATATCAAAACGCATTCACCAAAAGCCATAAAAGCAATCAAAAGATAAAGCCTCCTACTTTGATCTTTGTGGAAAATTTGGTATATTAGCAGAAAGTTATAAATATCAGTTTACTTTCTTCTTACACAGATTAAATATTATAACTTGATGATTTAATATAAAAGGCTATTATTATGACTAGTCGAGTCATCACCTGACTAAATGCGCGCCGTCGCCATTGGCTTTTTTAGAAAGCTAATTATTAAGGAGCTCATGAGCCCCAATATCATATATCTATATATATATATATATATAATTACAGCCGTGGTCTTGTCCGTATTATGCTTTTTATGTTCTTGTATGATTGGTTTATAATTGTATCTTTTTCCATTAATATTATAAGCATTGATATAATTGGTTAAGATCTTTAATGGAAGTGCTTGAAAGAAAAAAAAAAAGAGTATGCACGGTGAGCATTTATCTAATCTATAGCATATATATTGTACTTGCAATCTTGCATGCATATTAGACATATATGTGTATATACATTACACATATTCATTGTTATATATATATATATGTATATAATAATGTACATGTATATGAAATATTTGCATGCGACGTACTCCGGCCGTACATATAAGATAAATTAATAAACGTTAATCGATCAAGCGAGTATAGCTAGCTAACACCCATGGAAGCTTCACAGAGTTTGTTAATTTATAATAAATTATATTAGTTCGAACCCAGGTATATAGATGCTAAAATTCCTATATTAACATCGAAAGATTTTCTAATCTATAGTAATTCTATTTATTAAAATTAATCTCATGAGAAGTATATTAAATTATGAATAATGCTAAACATACCAATTCTAAATTGATATGTCTAGCACTACTCTTAAATTTTTTATCATGACTATTTAAAAATAATAATGACTCATTCTATATATATATATATATATTGGATGAAATCTATATATCTGCCAAATTTTCATAAGATATTATACATACTCACAAACTGAAGCTTCGGAGAAAGTGTAGCCCAGTACTAAAACTAAAACATTTTTTACAAGAGAATCGTTCAGAGAGATTCAAGGATTAATATATATAATAAGAAAAAGACAGGGAAGATATCGAAAGAAAAACAAGAAACAGAATTAAAGGGCCTCTTTATTGTTCCACTAAAACAAAGGTCCATTTCTTTAAACGCGTGATATAAAATAATCTCTTCCATTGGACCCCCTGATTAATCTATTTGTAATTTAATTAGTAAAGGAAAACTCCATAGTTATAGCCAGTAACTACGTGTAATTGTGTATATTCCGAGCAAATATTATAGGCAATGTGTAATTGTGTATATTAATTAAACCTCATTAAACGGTATTGAGAGGATTGTAGACGGTCAGCGAGAATAATCTCCACTAATTACAATCACAAGGAGGCAATTGATAAATGTACTTGTGTTTTTCAACTTCCAACAGTTCTAGCCTTTCACGGACTCGAAAACTGTTAGATATATTTAAACATAAACATTCTGAAAAAGTGGGTTCTTGGACCCGCCATTTGGGCATTTTTATGAGAACACAAACTCAGCCATTTTTCAGGCTTAATCATTACAGCCACTATGTTGCTCAATATTTAACAACCCAGTTTTTACAACGAGAAATAAAGCTAATTCACATGATTGTGGACCGTGATATATATATATAAGTAATATATGTATATATAGTTAACTACGCAACAAGAATATTTTTTATTTGTTCTAGTTAATATGCAGTAGTAATATTCTGTACAAGAATCATCATGTGGCTAGAAGCTGAACGAGTTACTTTTAATAGAGAGTTCTTTGATTCTTTGTAATATGCTCAGAAAATCAAAAACCCTTTTGATCAACCAATAAAAGAGTAGAGATAAGTTAGAAGCACATGCATTTGGAGCCATTTGCAGGTTATTTAATGAAAAGATTAGTGCTCGTATCTGAATCATATATCCTATTTTTGGTCTATTAATTAATGATTCTCAGTTGTTCTTAGACTAAAATATATACTTCAAAGTTCAACATATTAATTAATGAACTTTACTGATCACCACGTAGAGCCGACCATTATCGCCTAATATTGACCTTTGCTTTGTCTCCTTCTAATTGTTATGCCGGAATTTTGGGTTCACCATCCAAAATATTATATATTCTTTTTCTATTTAACATAGTCCCAGAGCTTAAAATTTAATTTAAAGATAGAATATTAGTTTTTGTACAGTTTTTGACAGTCGTATACTGTATATTAATCATCTCTTCAAATTCCCAAAAGGTATATTTCTTAAAAATCAAACGTCAGTGTTGTGTGACTCTCAGGAATATAATGCTACTGTAGAATAAAGCAGATAAGCTAAATAATTGTAGATAAAGAATATTCATGTTAACTATGTGGTGGGATCTTTTCGGTAAATGGTTTATTATGCTTTTTAAATCTCATCATATAGAAAAGCCCTAACAATTGCTTCTCTGCCTCTGATTTCCACTATTTTCTGTAATTTTGCGTGTGTATATATATAATGTATTATAAAAAGTATACTAATAAACACGTCCAATAACAGTGAAGGAAAAGACAGTAGTACTGATCAAGTCTATGGTTCAGAAAGAATTAAAGTACTGAAATATAACTATAGGTAAATGTAAAAGGGGTGCATTATGGGAACAAGCCATGAATGAATGGCTATTACTTCCTAAAATCAGAAAAAAAAAAACGTCACCTCCAGCTAACCCATGTACCATGTAGGCATATATGCCTATAATCAATCAGGCTATGGCTAGTTATACCAGCAATCGTCAAATAAGGAAAAATAATTATCTCCTTGAGGGGAAAAAAAAAAAGTCAAACAATCATGTGTTAATTATAAGAGTAGCTAGATATACTTCTTATGGCTAGTTTAGTAACTTTATCCATGCTACTAATAGTTGCAGTACTAGATATAAATATAATCTTCTCAATATGTAGCAATGTTAATATTACCAATATTGATATATGCATATAAATATATATTATATAGATCAATTTTTAAAGATGATCCAACTTGTTAATCAAACACCTACCCATCTCAAATTAACGCAGACTGAAAAAAAAAAAGCTGAGATACAACTTTTTGAAGGTCCAGATGAATCACAAATCTTCAATGGTATCACTATCATACCATATGACACCCATTCTTTGGTAGTGGGACCCACCCACTTCTTTTCTCTCTCTCTCTCTCTACTTTGAAAAGCAGGCTGTACGATTGTGCCTAAATAAAAATCCTCTATTTATAATTCTCTATTTCAGATTGGAAGCTAATTTCTCTTTTTCTCTTCCAAAAAAAAAAACACACCATGAAAAGACTGGACATTTTCTGTTCATCTCCGGCTTCCACAGCCATATGCTCAAGCCTAGACCAACGCTCCATGGTCCGTCGCAGCCACAAACCCATCTTCGATACGCCACAACAAAGCCCACGTACCCGTACAACTCTTCACGATCACCGTCAATCCCGAGATCATCACCAACACCTGAGCCACGTCCCTTGCTCTTCTCAATTGCCGATCAGTCCCAGGCCTCACTTGGACAAGAGTAGAAAGAGCACTAGCTCTAGTTATAGCACCAGTAGATACAACACCAAGCAAGCCTGTAGCGAGGTGCGTAGAAAAAGCTCCGCCGATATTCTTGACCTAAAGAGTCACCGTGACAACTCTTCTCGCTATCTTCTCGGCGAATCTCGCTCGACGTTCGTTCTCGACTGGTTGCCGGAGAGCACTACTTGTGCCGAAGATCGTGTTCGACAACTCGTCACCGCTTCTGATCAACCCGAAAGGGCTAAGTTCAGAAGCCTCAGCTCTAATGGCTCCTCTGCTCTCATCAAATCCTCTTCAACTAATCGCTCTCGCCACCAGGTTTGCTACATATAATATCCCATGTTTTGATCTTTGTTTTTAGTTTCCAAAGCTTGTTCAATCGGATTCAATTTTTTTTTTTTTTTTTGGTAATTGAATATTGTACAGGTGGTGGTTTTAAGGGTGTCGCTGCACTGCAAGGGCTGCGAAGGGAAAGTGAGAAAACATCTCTCTAAAATGGAAGGTAATCAGTTTAATTTTCTCTTAAATAATTTTTTTTTCCTGAAATCAAAAACGGAATTCTTAGTCTACAAATAAATGTTGGCATTAAAACTTAGTTTGATTACTTGTGCTTTAATGCTGTCAAACGAAATCAAACTTCGTTGGTTCACTAGGTAGTCGCTTGTCCTCTTAAGTAGAGCTAAATAAGGGGACTGAAATTAATGCGTACATACACTCATGATACATGTGTTTATAAGCTTGTTTTTACACATTACACTAGATGCTAAAATTGTGCAGGAGTGACATCATTCAGCATAGACTTGGTGGCGAAGAAAGTGACGGTTATCGGAGACGTAACGCCGTTAGGAGTGTTGGCGAGCGTGTCGAAGGTGAAGAATGCACAGCTCTGGCCTTCTCCCACGTCATCTTCATCGCCATCTTCACCTTGGTCAGCTTGATTACTGCACTACAAACTGGTCAACTAATATATGTTCTATTATATATTTGTTGGTCACTTTTTTTTTTAATTTTACTTATTAATATTCAACAAGCACGTCCCTAAAAAGTTTGATTAATGTCAAGTTCCAGAAGCGTGTGTGTGTGTGTTAATTGCTTGAATTATAATTGCTAGTTCTTCAATCAGAAGTCATGTTTAATTAAATTAGTATATAGAATGAATAGAATATTGTAAATGTGAACTCTCTCTGAAATCATAATATCAAAAAATTGCTGTGTTGTTTATTGTGAATTAGAAAGCTAAAAAGTGGAAGAAATCATTTCAGTAGACTCGTGGTGTGATCAAATAATGTTTCCTTTCATTGTTTATTACTATTTTTTAAGTCAATAATGTAACGACATGAGATATTTTGTCGGGTGCGTTAGTGTATAATTTTGGATATGCCCAATTTCTACGTCTCTTCGTGTCAAGAAAATCGGTCTAGCAATTATTCACAAGGTAAAATCACCAAGTAATGATTAAATTTAAAATAAATAAAAAAACCAAGATAACCAATAAATTCAATGATGTATATAACAAAGGAACTTATTGAATCTAGGCCTGATCGAAGATCATCATGATTCATGCATGTTCTCCAAAATGAGTTTTGTTAGCGTAATAATAAGATAGCAACAAAATATAGACACCACGCCCATGATAATTAAAGTTTCAAATATACGAAAAATGCATGATGTGGGAATATGATAGATTGATAGGCAATATATATATACTCAATTGAGACGTGACTAGGTTATCGTTTGGGACAAGCACTAGTAGTTGTAGTGCTTTTTATCCGGTTCTTTTTCTTCTGTCCTATGAATTAATTGTCTGGTGGGTGGTTTTGCTTCTCTTGAAAAGTCAGAATTTGGATACTATGTAAGACTTTCATCAGATTTTATCCCACACTTGGAAAACAAGGAAAAGCAAAAAGAGAACCTAGCTATGAAAAAAAGAATCCGATAATAATATCTTAATTGAAAACAATGACTCTAGAGCAAATTGACCAAGAAATTATCTAAAAAATATCAAAATTCATTGAAGGATTTGAATTTTCAATATGGAAGATTAACCCTAACATGTAAAATTTATTTATTTTTTTAATTTATTTTTTCATAAGTATCATTGGTTTCCAATTCTAGTCTCTACTTGACATGTCTAGTGGTTTGGCGGCAATTCTCTTCATGTTGTGAAAAAGTTGGCTTCACCCCAACAATTACAATAAACCAAAATGATGACAGCGAGGTCTACTTTTGGTTGCAACTTCCATTTCACAAATTTCCAACTAGTGGTGGGCCCTAATTCATGCTCCTCTCTTTCTTCTCTTGTGTTTGCTTTCTACAACTTTATTATTCACATTTCTTGGGACAAAAGGGTATTGGAATATATATTAGGTGTACAAGAAGCAAGCAAATTCCAAGTCTTCTTCACAAACCCCCATGATTCTTTGGTTTTAGTATTTTTGCTAGCTCTTCTTTTTCTTCGTTTTGTTTTGTTTCCCAAAAGATATTTCAGAGCTTTAGTAACTTTGACTATGACTTGAACGCTGAAAAAAAATAAAGAAAAAAAAAACCTAAATGGTAAAAAAAATTTGGAAAATGGTTCAACCATTAAAGAGACTTATCATAATAATATGATTCTGTTGTTGAAATTTGGTTGCAATGTCGGCGCAACTTTTTTGGTGACAATAAGCATGCAAATCTCATCTTCTTTTTCTTTTTACCCTCCTGAGAAAAAATTGTCTGTGGTCATTCTATCATATTTGCTTTGACAAAAAGAATTGTATATGCATGATTTGTGTTGTCAAGTTTATATGTGAGTTTTGATATTTCTCTTACTTTATATCTTCTTAATGATGGCTTACCTGGTATACGCTTGGGACTATAAACTTGAACACAACAGTAGTATTGTAAAGCCCACTCGGAAACATTTATATTCCCATAATTTATTTTGGTTAAGATTTAGAATGCTCCAAAGGGAAGAGGATATAAAGTTTCTAGGATGGTTCTAGGAAAAGACCACCCTGAGAATTAAATATTACTAATGACACACTAATATTATCCAAAGATTGAAGGTCTCTGCCTGCTTTTTAAAGCATGAAGGGATTATAATATTTGCTGCATAAAGTAGATGTTTTTGAATTACTTCCAACAGAAGGGAGTTTTTTTAACTATTTAATCTGCCTGCTGATCCAAAATAAGTGGTCAAAAAGTTTGAGCAAAAATTAGCCCATCATGATTGATCAAATAGGACAAATCATGGGTTGTTTGATGTATAATGCCTTGCAATCATATTAGATGAATCGTGATGGGCCTTGAATTACAGTTGATCCGGTCCATGGCCTCAAGCATTGAACAAAAACACAGCTCTTAAGTGATCAAAATTTCACTGATCACCAAATGAGACTTGAATTTTAGGTGGCAGAGAACTAGAAACCTGACTAATTGAAAACTGCCAATTGGATTCAGCCAGTTTAGTTCAATTAAACTTGTAATAGAACACAAGAAAAAGAAAAGCAAAAAAGATAATTTCCATTTTGTAAATACACAAAGGTTTTGCAGTTCAAGTTACAAACGAGGCCCCACAATGCACTAAAACAATCCACATATCACTTCATCAAATATTTAAAAAAGAAAAAAGAAAAACCAACAGAACCAAAGAGAAGATAAACTAGTAATTAGTGAGATAGACGGTGAACTGAAGCAGAGTCTCGATGCCATCAGTGTTGTGCTGGTCAACGGTAGGCGGGTAGGTCTTGACCAAAGCGAATCCCTTGGCGTTGAGGTACTTGCCAGTCCCTCCCATCACGGCCAGGTAAGACTCCGCCGCGGCGGTCATGTGGACTCCGAAGAAGGTGAGCGTGTCGGCGTAGTCGCCGCTCTGGAACATGGCCGTGAAGGCCATGGTCTGGCTCGTCCCGTCGACCGAGCTCGCCACGTAGAACCCCTGAGCCTTCCCGATCAGCCCCGACCCGATCTCGTGGCCCTCGGTGAGCTCGTCGTCGAAGGCCGTCATGGTCCCGAACATCAGCGTCTGGAGGGTCATGCCCGGCGGGAGCTGGGCGCCGTTGATGAAGGGGAAGCCGGAGCCGCCGGCGATGAAGTTGCTGCCGCCGTTGTTGGTGTTTTGGAGGACGTTGGAGGTGCTGCCGGCGAGCCCCGTGAAGAAAGGCACGTTGTTGTTGCTCACGATGCCGTTGTTGTTGTTGTTCTGCGGGACGCCGTTGTTCACCGGCAGGACCGCGCCGTTCGGCTTCGCGAACGGGATCGCGCCGCTCACCGCCGGGTTCGTGACGATCCCCGTCATGGCGACGGCCGACGGGTTCGTCCCGCCCACGATGTCGTGCATGAAGAAGGTGAACGTGTGCTGGGGGTCCGCATTGGCCTGTGCCGCGCCCCCACCCGTGCCTGCGCCTGTGGCCGGGCTCACAGGTGCGCCGAGCGGGCCTACTGGATTGGCGGCCGGGCCCACTGGGGTGGCGACTGGACCCACTGGGGTGCCAACAGAGCCTACTGGGGTGGCGAATGGACCCACTGGGGTGCCAACAGGGCCTACTGGGGTGGCGACTGGGCCGACCGGGGGTGGCACCGGGGCCCACGGGGTTGGTAGGCAGGAGGGGTGTTTGAGGGGAGTCATCTGGTAAATCATCGCCAATGAGTAGTCTAGCTGAGAATGTGCATGAGATTGTGAGAGAGAGGAAAAGTATCCATGCAATGGCAACGAGGGAATTGGGGATTGACTTCAGGATTGCCATTTGAGTTGAGGGGGACTAGTTTTTGGGAATTGATCAAGATTGTGTAGGAGAATTGAGGAGGTTTTTTTTTTTTTTTTTTTGGTTGAAGCTTGTTGTGAATTGTGATGGGAAGAGATTTGAGTGCTTGAGTTTATATACTTTTAGGGTTGGAAGAGAGGGAAAGGGTATAAACGAGATGGAGTTGATGGCGTGGAGTAGGTACTTGCATTCCTTAGATGGGTGATTTGGTTAGAGCTCAACATACCTAAACCTATAGGCAAATACGTGTATAATTAGATGGTGTATTTGGTAACTTGGCAATAATAGTGTTTGTTTGAGCTGCTTTCCCAACTCCAAGTTTTTGATGTGCTAGCCTTCTTCAAACAAACCCGATGTATCTGTTTCCCACAATCATATTTTCCAAATCCAACACTACCGAATAACATATTTCCTCTTGTTTGTGTTAAGATTAAGATTAAAATGCAAAGTGGCTGATAATGTGTGAGAATATTACGGCTATTGTGATGTTGAATAACTAATCTCAACGAGGATCTTTCTAAACAATTATCTAAACAATAAATACTTTTTTATTTGAAATCTCAATGTGATAAATTAATTTACATTGTGCACAGAGTAGTTGCTAGGTTCTTAAAACATTTCTTTTGTCAGGTAGTCAGAGGCCAACTTGTCGCTCTCTATATAACAAGCTATTTAGCAAGTACTCACGAGCTAGACAAAAACTTAAGGAAAATTGAATGAGCAGAACCAAATGAATCTCCCCCAAATGGATAAACTTCGATCCAATCGCTTGTATAGGCATGCAATCTCGGCTTTGTATAAAGTCAGAAGTCAAAATTATAGCCTAATTGCTGCTGAGTAACGACGTTCATAAAAGTTTCTACCTTCAAAGAAAAGCTACCTTTAATACCAAAGGCTCTCCTTTGGCACATATTATTTCAATATAAAAAATTAAATTATTGTGCCGAACTTTACGAGACTCCGAATCATAGAACTTCACCAAGCAACAATTTCAGCAGAGCTCTGACCTTCTCTCTTTCTTTCGACAATCCTTAAAAGCAACAGATGGGTATAAATATTGTCATTTGGTATCTCTTCTATAATGCAGAGATCAGTTCAGTCACTAGGCCATCTGCACCAATATTCCCACCACAAGCTTTCTTGACTAGAGCTTCCCAACATTCCAAATCAAACTGCAGGTTTCTATTTCCCATCTCCTCCAAGACAAAACAAGCACCATCAAGTTTACCATGCTCGACAAGCCCCATAACCAAACATTGAAACGACTCCAAACGTGGACAATGCCTACTGGTCAACATGGAACTTAAAACCTTCAAACCTCGTTCGAAATCCTCGACCTGGCAAAGCCCATCAAGCATTATCCTGTACGTAGCTGCGTTTGGTTCACATCCTTCAACCTGCATCTCAATCAAAATTTTATACGCCTCCACTGCCTTCGCTTCCTTGCACAGATAATTTATCAATATGTTATAAATCACAACATCAGGCTTAAACCGCCTCTTCTTCATCTCACCGAGCAACGATTTCGCCTCCTCGATCTTTCCTCTCCTCCCGAGATCAGTCATCAAAACACCGAAATTCAAAAGCTTAGGTTTACACCCTCGGTACTCCATGTCAAACATCATCTTTTTCGCCTCCTTATATTCTCCTACGCTACATAAACCTTCCATCATCAACGCGTAGGTAACAGCATTCGGGTGTTTCCCTTTCTCGATCATGTCCTCAAGCAAGCCCTTAGCTTTCTCCAACTCCCCCTTTCTGCACAAATATCCAATCAAACTATTATACGTCACGACGCTCGGTTGCACATTTCTCCCAAGCATTTCATCAAGCACCTTCAAAGCTTCTTCCCAGTCACCTCTCCCAAGCCAACCCTTGATCATTATATTAAACGAAATCGAATTCGGACGAAAACCCATCTGATACGAACGATAGAAAAGGTCAGTCGCGCCAGAAAACCGACCACCATTGACGAGCACGTTAAGCAGAGCATTCAAAGACTGTAACGTTCTAACACAATTGAACGACGGAATTCTGCGAAAAAGCTCAACAGCTTTATCGACCAAACCAGCCTTCGCATAGTTTTGAATTAAAATAACAAAAAGGGTCTCTCCGCAGCGAATATCTCTTTCCCGTAAGTGACCCAAACAAGTCTCGACCGCTTCGAAGTCGCGAAAACGAACGAGCCTATAGATCAGAGCTGAGTAAGAAGAGTAGTCGTGTCTGAAACCCTTTAGCTGGTACTCCTGGAACAGAGACAGAGCTTCGTCCGGGTCTTTGACCTCTTTGACGTCGGACACGAAAGGCGTGCGCTTGGGAAACTTAGGCGTGGCTCGGCGAGGTCGTGCGTCGCGACTGCGTTTTGCCTTAGCGCTGTTGGAACGAAGAGTGTGGTAGGGTTTGGGGCGAAGGACATTGATGAGGAAGCGAGCGAGGTTTGGTTGTGATTGTTTGATGGCGTTTCTGATCATATTCACATGTCAGTATGCCACAGCAAGTGAAGCGAAGTGAGCTTTGTGTTTATTTGATGGACTCTGTTGCAGAGATCATATATATATATCGGACTACAGTGTAAATTAACGGTCTAGTAACAACGCCTTTGACTTTCTTAGGGTACAGTACATAGTGATGGAGTCTTTATTTTTCAACTATCCCTCTTATGGGTTGGTCATAACTCGGATATTCATAGCATAATATATCGTAAATCGGGAATTGATGGACCAAAAATCTAAATGTGCTCTCGATCTTGAATTATAACATGACTCTTTTTTACGCAAGTGCATTCGCTATTCGATTCCAAAGTTTGTTAAAATTCAGTAATTTGTTGTTGAGTGTTTAATAAGTTACAAAATAACATAATAGGAAATTAAACGACATAAGAATGTAGAAAAATGACAGCGTTTAATAACGACAAGAAACCACAGATTAAGTTAGTAAACGACACACTTTTTAACAATCGTCGTTAATATTTTTAAAACGACATGAAATGAAATAAAATGTAAAACATAACATTCAAAGAAAAACGACAATAAAAAATTCATCGAACAACATGAAATGACAGTAAAATGAAAAACGACAAGACAGAAGGACAGTTAAAAAGAAGCGACGTCAAATCGAAAAACGACAGAAATTTCTAAAACGGCATTAATGGCAGTAAAAAGAAGAAACCATGGATCAGCCCAAAACGACATCCAATAGAAAACGACAGAATAAGTTAAACGACATAAAATTAACATCGACAGAAAAAGTGAAAACGACAAGATAATGAAAAACGACAGTAAAGTGGCAAAAGCCTGTAAATGTAAAAGGACATAAACATAAAAACGGCCGTAAATCAAGGAAACAAAAAAAAAAAAAAAGGAAAACAGCAATAAATTAAAAACGACAGAATTAAGAAAATGAAGTAAAAATAAAAACTTAAAATTTTAGAGATGACATAAATGAAAATAAAGTTTAAAAGACATTCAAATGAAAAGCTGACAGACAAATAAGAAACGATAAAAACTGAAAAAGATAGTAAACAGAAAACAGTAGGATAGGGAAAAAAACGACAGAACTTTATAAGACAGCAAGAAAAAATGACAGTAAAATCAACACGACAGAAGAATTGAAACGACTGTGAAACTATGAGACACGACTGGAAAAGTAAAACAACAGTAAGATTTAAATTCAAATGAAAAAAGAAAATGGCATAAAAATCGCATTAGTACGAGAACGAAATGTTTCTTAATGGGATGTTCCAAGTCTACTTTTGTAATTTGTTAGACATAAGTTCTTGGAGCTCAGAATTGAAGACAAACAAACAATGCGATTCCAATTCCAATGTATCTATAGAGTATTCTGGGTGAAAACTGAATTAACATTAATCTGAAAAAGATGCCTCTGGTTCCTATTTGAGAGAGAAATTTGCAAAAAAATGCTAGGGACTTATCTATGTCAGCACATGACAACAAGATTATACGAGTCTAATTCAAAATTGCATTTTGTAAAACATATGAATTGACGTGCCATTGGCACAAATGGTTGTAGCCATGCGCCGTTCAGATGGTAATAGATTGTGCCAGCAACTATCAGCCACGAATTATGAAATTCTGAGACTTTCCAAGGGCCTGAAAAGTGGTTGAAAGAAGTAATAGAGATGGTAAACAACTAAAAAGCCGATTTGAAGATACATTGTAAGAGAAGGAAGACATCTGGACAAGCGAAGATACGATACCATAGATGAGTGTTTTATGATGGAAACAATGCAGTTATTGTCCCCACGATCACGAGAAAGTAGAAGCCTTGTGTGTGGGATACTCTTCCAAGACTCTCCGAGAGCCGGCTTTGGAATGCCTCCCTCTCCACCCACAGTGTGATTGGTCACCTTCATGACGATACGTTGAGTTAACAAAGCATAATTAGAGGGGCAATCAACAATCAATATTGAATACAAAGCTTCTAAAAATGAAATCTACTTTCTTGTTTTATAAACTTTCAATACTTTCCAAAGCACAAGACTGCAGGATTATGTTCATGAAAAGATAAACTGACCATTTGTAATGAAGCTTATGTTTAAGTAAAAAGAAAAAAGAAAAACTCTCACAAGCACTGCAAGATTATGTTCGTGTGCCAGCTTCTTTAGCAAAAAACCAGCAGATACCATCAAGGCATGTCCTGTGACACATGCAAAATGCACAAGTCAACTCATATCAAAGCATAAACACGTAAAACAAGTTCCTAGAACTTCTATGGCGGAGGAAAAAAATTCTCCAAACTAGAAGAGAATAAAGTACCCTGTGAACCACTGCCTCCGAGAATTGGGGTGATTAGAGAGGAGATTGAATCGAGGATGAGCAAATGCACGCGATTGGCTCCTTTATAAAACTGAGGAAAAAAGAAATCAATTAGGGCATCTGACCAACAACACTGCAGAATGAAACCAAGACGGACAAAGACCGTTTCATGTCCATTCGAACCTGGGATTTCAAATTGAGTTCAAGTTGATGCACAACATCGAACATTGTGAAGATGTCAAAAACAGAATGGCATAAGATGTTGTTCATAACACTCTGAAGATGGTTGTGCTTAGCCTACAATTTACAATCTGGAGGAAATCAGAGTGAGATTTTACACATCATCCACACATAAAGAGAGAAGCACAACAAAGATCCGATATAAGATTGAAGGAAAACTCAATACCGAATCAATGAAACGGGCGATGCGTTGCGGTGAAAAAGAGTTGGATGTATCCAAGTACACAACGCGTCCTGGGTGGCTTTGTGCAACATTTGAGGCAGATTGTAGACAAACCTGAACATATTACTAAGCATTTGACCACGACAAGTTTTTTCTAAAGGAAAAAAAACATGTTACACTAAAAAGATACTCAAGCAGTTTATGAACAAGCCAAGACAAAGATAATAAAGGATATGTTATTTTTCTCATCCCACAAAAAAAAAAAAAAAAAAAAAAAAAAAGCAAAAAAACGAGAGTTTCTACTTGAGTTTTGCCAGACGACGAAGGCCCAACAAGCTCTGTTAACTGTCCCTGGCGTAATCCACCTCCAAGTAACACATCAATCCTTTATTTGGTAAAAAAAAAAAAAAAAGGACCCAAAAACCTTTAATTGAACAAAGAATTCCAGTGGCACTAAAAAGAACAAACAGCTGAGAAAGGTTTAATTAAGCAGAGGGGAAAAGAATACCCTTCACACCCAGTTGATAACACGCGCTTGTTGTGTTGAGCGTCTTCCAAGAGCTCCAAACCATTCAGCCATGGCTTTCGTTGAGCGTCAACGATAGACAGGACCTTGGTGATTCCCTACTTACACATAACAAAAAAGAGAGAGAGACAGAGAGAGATTTTAGTAGACGCTGTGACAGTGAGAGAATGAGGAAACCAATTAGTGTGGTCAATAAGACCTGAGTCAATCTTTCACTCTCAGGTTTAGGCTGCTCTTCAGCAATCGAAGCTAATGCGTAGACGTCGTGAAGAAGGAAATCTTCCACTGCAACAACAAAAACCCAACTGGGTTTTTTTTTTCTTCTTTTCCTTTTTATAGAAAGAAAAAAGAAAATTGGGAATTTGAGGATTGAATGAAAAAGAAGGTACCTGAGAAAATGCCATGAGAAGCACAAAATGCTTGAAAATGTTGGTCGATTATTGGGTTATCTTGCTCTAAAGACTTCAAAGGTGCCATTTTTTCTCTCGCTCTCCCACAAACAGCCAAACTAGTATGTTCTCAAATCTCAACAACGAGGAGGCTGTTTTAATTTATTTTTATTTTTATTTTTTCGTATTTTACTCTCAAAGAATAAGTGCAGAATGAAGGGTAACTTTGTAACCGCAGAGGACATAAACGACCTTTCCTTATGATGAACGTGATAAAAACGACGTGTTTGTATTGGAGTACAAGAAACATGATACATTTTCATGGAAAACATAATGCAAACGACATGTTTGTATTGGAGTGAAAGGAAAACGACACGTTTTTATGGGGAACGTAAGAAAACGACACGTTTTATGGGGAGCGTAAGAAAATACATGTTTGTATGGGAACATAAGAAAACGACATATTTTTAGGGGGAGCATAAGAAAACGACATAATTTTATGAGTGACGTAAGAAAAGACGTGTTTGTATGGGAAACGACATGTTTTAATGGGGAACGTAAATACGTAATAAACGACATGTTTGTATGGGAAAATAAGGAACCCATATGATATGGGAATATAAGAAAAGGACGTGTTACGGGAAATACAAGAAAATATGCTATGGGAATGTTATGTAATAAAAACGACATGTTTATCGAATAGACAAAAACGACAAGTTATTAGGGAACGTAGAATAACGACATGTTTATAATGAATTAATACAAACGACATGTTATTAAGACCATGAGAAAAACAACGTATCATTATGGGCAATGTGAAAAACAAAAAACAAAAAAAAAAAACAAAAACAAAAACTTGTTGTGGGAAATATAATAAAAACGACATGTTATTATATGAAGAATTTAAAAAACGACATTTGGGAAATAAGAAAAACGACATTTTTTTGGGGAATATAAGAAAAGCTACACATTTTTGTGGGGAATATAAAAAATGGCATGTTATTGGAAAATAGTAAAAAACGATGTTTTTTTTATGTGAACTATCAAAAAACGACATGTTTTTAATAGGGAATATAAAGAACGACATTTATTTGGGAAAGAAGAAAAACGCCATTTTTCTATGTGGAATATATGAAAAACAACACGTCCTTGTGGGTAATATAAGAAAAAATGACAATGTTATTATTGGTAATGTAATAAAACGCATGCTTTTATTGGGAAGTCATGAAAAAACGACATGCTTTCTGTAGAATATAATAAAAACGACAAGTCTTTTGGAATATAAGGGGAAAAAATGTCTTTTACGGGGAACGAATGAAACGACATGTTTTTTATTGCATATAAGAAAACGACAATTTTAAGGGGGAATGACAAGAAAAAGGACATGCAATGGGGAGAATAAATAAAACGACATCTTACGCGTGAAGAAAACAACGTTCTTTTTTCTCCCGAGTACCCATATTGTTTGAATCCAGATCTTCTGTCCCTTTTCTATATCTCCCAAATCAAATTTAATATCTAAGCATTAATAATTATTATAAAATATAATAAAATAGAAAGTGATTAAAATTTAATTGATTTTGTTTAGGTGTTAAAATCTGATTTTGGGGGATAGAGAAAGGAGACAGAATATCTGGACTCATATTGTTTATACCACTACAAGTCGCACACATATAAGTAGTAAGTCTAATTTTTGTGTATGAACATAAGTTTATTTGAGAAATTTGTGCGTAGCCATGTTGTTGTCATGTGTTTGTATGAAGATTATGGGATAAAGTGGAAAAATGTTCAAATTCAACATTAAAATTACAATATTAAAATATATGCCACTAATTGAAATAAAGAGAGATAATAAACTCATCAATTGATGTGTAATACTACGTAAATAATTGAGTTATTTGAGTTTTTTTAAATATTAAGTATTTATTTAAATTAAGTACATAGCATTGCTATTTTATTGTTTTTGCTCATGCCTAAAGGCTCGTTGAAAAGATATTGCGTAATAGTACAAGAAGACTTGGTTGGTTTTTTCTTATGCCACAGAAAAGCAGAGGACTTATCGCATTTGTATCGCGCATTCACAGACTTAAAATTGTTGGAATTGGCGTTGATGCGCCACAAGACGTTACCATAATTTATTTGAGACGGATTAAATTTTCTCAAACGTTTTCAGTCTCCAAATTCCATTGTTATGCAAAATAGGCCCAAACAAGCGTAAATGGAATCTAAACAACTAATCAAGAAGCTTATAAAGTTTGAGACGCAAAGCATTAAAATTAAACTAATATGATTCATATAATGATAATACTAATTAACGAAGCCAGTTTATAATAAAGCAACTAAAAACCAAAGGCTCACAAACTAAGAGCCCTCATATTGGAAAAAGAAAACAAGAAAAAAAACTAAACAACCTAATTCGAAAAATAATAAAAGAAAAGCGACAATCCGTCTAGTTGGGAGGTGGGAAGAAGATCTCGTCGGAAGTCCTCTTAGACCTGAAGTGCTTCTCCAAGCCAGACTCCACATTGAACGAAGCCTCCAGCACCTTCGGCGACAGAGCCTTCCACACCGAAGTCCTTCCGGCCAAGTGGGTGAAGATTGGGCTGCAAAAACACACACACAAAACGATCAGTCACTCTTTGACTCATAACAACACAACAATGGGTCATACAGAGTCTTATTATTAATAGACACTTACTTAGGGGTGGTGATGATAGAGAACCATTCCATGCCATCAGGGTCGGCGATCTTGGACACGACGAAGAACCTGGGCACGATGAACAAGTTTCCGGCCTTGACGGTGGTCTCCAAGACCCGCTTGCCGTCGACGCCGACCACCTGGGCGCGGCCGCTGCCCCGGACGATGTAGGTCACCTGGAGGGCAGAGTCACACGAGAACCCGGGGGAGCACATGGCGCCGCCGTCGAGCCTGACGAGGTCGGCGCCGAGGCCCACCTCGCCGACCAGGGGAAGGTTCTTGGTGTTGAGCACAACGACCCTGCCGCCGCCCTTGATGTCGACGTCCAAGGGGGCCTCCTCGCAGTTGAGGGCCATTCCCTGCCTGTGCACGGCGCTGGGCTGCGGCATCTCGAAGCCGTCGGAGAGCCTGACGATGCCCTTGGCGGGCTGGCTGGCGACAAGGGCGCTGACGGAGGCCTGGTCGAGGTCCCAGGCGCGGCCGACGAACTCGGCGGAGAAGCCGGTGAAGATGCCGTTGGAGCCGGTGAGGAAGAAGTCGGTGAACTCGCCGGACTTGTGGGCCTTGGAGGTGTCGCCGAGGAAGAGGACGACGAGGTCGGTGTCTTCCTTGTTGTACCACCATGTCACCACGCCGAACGGCAGAGCCAACGCGTCGCCCTTCTTCACCGCCACCACCTTCTCCTCCGACTCTGGCAGCACTATTCCAGCCACACCAGCTCCTGATAATTAATTTTTTAAAAAAATCGTGAGTACAGCTGATTACGGTTTTTTTTTTTCATAAAAAAAAAGTGAACCGAATCTAGATGTTAAGAAACTAATAAAAAGGAAAAAAAATCTATATTCCTTAAGACGCAGAAGAATTTAATTAGTGTAGCTGTCATGAACAACAACATTCATATAAAATTTTTACAACATTAAAAGAGACAAATCCAGTATTAAACCTAAATTAATTAAATTCGATCGTGCAATATATTAAATCGATCATTAAGAATAACCTAGTAAATTAATTAAAAAACCAGCAACTAATCAGAGCATAGAGCCAAAATTAACACTGAAAAATTCAGACCAACAAACAATCCACAGAGGAATGATTGCGATGGATAACAGTCATAATACCTTGAAGAACGTAAGCGACCTTGGAAGAGTCAGAGTAGCGGGAAGAGCGAAGCCGTTCTTCTCGAGAGCGAGCTTTGACGCTCCGATGTTGCCCTGACGGAGCATCGGCAGCTCCGATGGAGCCCACGCGTAGTAGGCCCCACCCTCGCCTCCGTACACCTTCTTCGCCAGCTTCGGGGAAAGATCGAGCTCCATCTCAGAGGGGATTTTCTAGGGAAACAAACACTAAATAAAGAAAGAAAAGCACAGAGAGTGTGTGAGAGAAGAATTGATGAAAGCACTGAGTGATTTGTGTTTGAGGAATATGAATGAAGGCTTAAGAGTCTCTTGTATTTATAGAAACTAATATGATGAGAGATTGAAACCCGCAAGGACTTGGATTACTGATATCATTATCTGTATTTTAAAAATATATATATTACATCAACTGATTAAGGATAATTATCGGGTTTGTATTTTGGAAGGAAAAAAAAAAAAAAGATGCACAATAAATGTGCTCAATCTTGAATTATGTTGTTTTTTTGCAGAAACTGATGACATGTATGTATGTGTATTGATGAGTGTTTAATAGTTGGATATATATGTTACTGACTGTTTGTAAAAGTTTAATATTTTAAAGTGTTTAATAGTTGGATAAGAGTGGTCTATGTTGAATGAGAAATTTTGTAAGTTTTTGGATGGAGTAAACTCTCTTTATTAGTTTCCAGCAAAAAAATGAAAAAGAAAAAAAAATAAAAATAAAAACTCTTGATTAGTGTTGATAAATTAGCCAGCTACAAAAATAAAAAAATAGGAAGTTAAACGACATGAAAAAGCATAGAAGAATGACTGCGTATAATAAAAACGACATGAAACCACATATTACGTCGGTAAACGACCCACTTTTTAACAACCGTCTTTAATTTTTTTAAAACGGCGTATAATGGCCATAAATGTAGAACATAACATTTAAATGACAGGATGTTAAAACGACGTTAAAGTTCATCGAACCACACGAAATGACAATAAAACAAAAAAAAAATGACATTTAAATGAAAAACGACAATAAAATTAAAAGGACAAGACAAAAAACAGTTACATGGAAACTACGTTTAAAACGATAGAAATTTACATTAATGGCAGTAGAAAGAAGAAACGAAAGATGAACCAAAAACGTCATTAGATAGAAAACGACAGCATAAGTCAAACGACTTAAAATCAACATTGATAAATCAAAAAAAGTGCAAACGACAAGATAATGGAAAACGACAGTAAAATATCAAAAGCATGTAATTGTAAAAGGACATAAACATTAAACATTAAACCGACCGTAAAACAAGGAAACAAAAGAAAAGGAAAACAGCAAATCACAATAGAAAGAAAAACCCAATTGAAGCTAATGCTGTGAGCCTGTGACAGTGAGGGACCTTGTTTATAGAAAGAAAAAAGGAAATTGGGAATTGGAGGATTGAACGAAAAAGAAGGTACTGTAGAAAATGACATGAGAAGCACAAAATGCTTGAAAATGTTGGTCGATTATTGGATTATCTTGCTCTAACGACTTTAAAGGTGCCATTTTTTCTCTCGCTCTCCCACAAACAGCTAAACTAGTATGTGCTCAACAATGAGGAGGGTTTTTTATTATTATTATTCGTACTTTACTCTAAAAGAAGAAGTGCGGAATGAAGATTGAAGGGTGGTAACTTTGTAATCGCAAAGGACATAGACGACATGTTTGTATTGGAAAACGTAATGCAAGCGCCATGTTTCTATTGGAGTGAAAGGAAAACGACATGTTTTTATGGGGAACGTTATAAAAACGACATGTTTTTATAAGGAACTTAAAAAACGACATAATTTTATGAGTGACGTATGAAAATACATGTTTGTACGGAAACATAAGGAAACGACATAATTTTATGGGTGACGTAAGAAAATACATGTTTGTATGGAAACATAAGAAAACGACAGGTTTTTATGGGGAACGTAATAAAACAACATGTTTGTATGGGAACATAAGGAAACGAAATGCTTTATGGGAATATAAGAAAAGGACACGTGTTACAGGAAAAATGACATGTTTATGGGTAATAGAAAAAAACGACGATTTATTAGGGAAAATAAGAAGCGACATGTTTATAGGGAATTAATAAAAACAACATGTTATTAATACCATGAGAAAAAACAACTTATCATTATGGGCAATGTAGGAAAAACAATACGTTGTGGGATATATAACAAAAACGACATGTTTTTTATGAGGAACATAAGAAAAGACATGTTTGTATGCGAACTAAAGAAAACGACATGTTTTAATGGGGAACGTAAGAAAACGACATAATTTTATGGGTGACTTAAGAAAAGTTTTGTATGGGTCCTATGGGAACATGAGAAAACGACTTGTTTTTATGGGGAACGTAAATACGTAAACATAAGGAAACGACATGATTTATGGGAATACAAGAAAAGTACGTAATGTAATAAAAACGACATAATTCTGGGTAATAGACAAAAACGACAAGTTATTAGGGAACGTAAGAATAACGGCATGTTTATAATGAATTAATACAAACGACATGTTATTAAGGAAAATTCTCAGGTGGGGAATTTCCCATCATAGGGAACGGTTCTGGACCGTCAGATTTATCTTTTTAAGCAGTGGGACCCACTGAAAAGATAAATCTGACGATCAGAATCGTTCCCTAAGGTGAGGAATTCCCCACCTGAGACTCTTCCGTTATTAAGACCATGAGAAAAACAACTTATCATTATGAGCAATGTGAAAAAAAAAACAAAACAAAAAAAAAAAACAAACAAACAAACTTGTTGTGGGAAATATAACAAAAACGACATGTTATTATATGAAGAATTTAAAAAACGACATGATGTTGGGAAATAAGAAAAACGACATGTTTTTGGGGAATATAAGAAAAGCTACACATTTGTGTGGGAAATATAAATGAAAACGATATGTAACTTCATGGGGAATTTAAAAAACGGCATGTTGTTGGAAAATAGTAAAAAGGGTTAATAGCTCATTTGGTCCTTGAATTTTTGCTCGGATGACAGTTTGATCCCCATTCTTTTTTTATTAGCAATAGTAGTCCTTGAACTTTTTATTTGTTGCTCTGCCGTTAAAATTCAAAAACTCCGTTTAAATCCAGACGCATTTAGCACGTGATTTGCACATGGTGCGGGCCTTAAACTAAACTACCAAAAATACCCTTGTCTTTTTTTTTCTATTCACTTTATTTTGACCAAACTAAACCCTAAATATACAAGGGTATTTTTGGTATTTTAGTTTAAGGCCCGCACCATGTGCAAATCACGTGCTAAATGCGTCTGGATTTAAACGGATTTTTTAAATTTTAACGGAAAAGCAACAAATATAAAGTTCAAGGACTACTATTGCTAATAAAAAAAGAATGGGGATCAAACTGTCACCCGAGTAAAAGTGCAGGGACCAAATGAGCTATTAACCCTAGTAAAAAACGATGTTTTTTTTATGTGAACTATCCGAAAATGACATGTTATTATTGTTAATGTAATAAAACACATGCTTTAATTGGGAAAACAATAAAAACGACATGCTTTCTGTGGAATATAATAAAAACGACATGTCTTGAGGAATATAAGGGAAAAAAAATGTCTTTTATGGGGAACGTAGGAAACGACATGTTTTTTTATTGCATATAAGAAAACGACAATTTTTATGGGGAACAACAGAAAAAAGGACCTGTCATGGTGAGGTGAGAATATGAACACAAGTTTATTTGAGAAATTTGTGTGTAGCCATATTGTTGTCATATGTGTTTGTTTGAAGATTTTGGGATGAAGTGGAAAAATGTTCAAATTCAACACTGACATTTAACTATTAAATTATATGCCACTGATAAAGTATTAATTATTTATTTAAATTAAATATTAAAAATTAGGTATTTTATAGCATTGCTAATTTGCTATCTTATTCTATTTGCTCATGCCTAAAGGCTCGTCGAAAAGATATTGGCAATAGTACAAGAAGGGCTGGTTCTTTCTCATGCCTCAGAAAAGCAAAGGACTTGTCGCATTTGTATCGCGCACTCGCAGACTTAAAATTGATGTGATGGACTGATGAGTGATGGTATATCAGGTACCGAAATTTATTCGAGACTATTAAGATGGTACCGAAAATTATTCGAGACTATTAAAATTTTCTCAAACGTTGTCAGTCTCCGAATTCCATTGTTATGCAGAAGAGGCCCAGACACGCGTAAATGGAGTCTAAACAACTAATCAAGAAGCTAATAAAGTTTGAGACGCAAAGCATTAAATTAAACTAATATGATTCATATAATAATAATAATACTAATAACGAAGCCAGTTTATAAGAAAGCAACTAAAAACCAAAGGCTCACAAGCTCAGGTAAAAGATCTTCCTGTAAATAGTAGAGCCCTCTTATTGGAAAAAGAAAAAAAGAAAAAAAACCTAAACAACCTAATTCGAAAAATAATAGAAGAAAAGCAACGATCCGTCTAGTTGGGAGGTGGGAAGAAGATCTCGTCAGAAGTCCTCTTAGACCTGAAGTGCTTCTCCAAGCCAGACTCCACATTGAACGAAGCCTCCAGCACCTTCGGCGACAGAGCCTTCCACACCGAAGTCCTTCCGGCCAAGTGGGTGAAGATTGGGCTGCAAAAACACACACACAAAACGATCAGTCACTCTTTGACTCAGAACAACACAACAATGGGTCATACAGAGTCTTATTATTAATAGACACTTACTTAGGTGTGGTGATGATAGAGAACCATTCCATGCCATCAGGGTCGGCGATCTTCGACACGACGAAGAACCTGGGCACGATGAACAAGTTGCCGGCCTTGACGGTGGTCTCCAAGACCCGCTTGCCGTCGACGCCGACGACCTGGGCGCGGCCGCTGCCCCGGACGATGTAGGTCACCTGGAGGGCGGAGTCGCACGAGAACCCGGGGGAGCACATGGCGCCACCGTCGAGCCTGACGAGGTCGGCGCCGAGGCCCACCTCGCCGACGAGGGGAAGGTTCTTGGTGTTGAGCACAACGACCCTGCCGCCGCCCTTGATGTCGACGTCCAAGGGGGCCTCCTCGCAGTTGAGGGCCATGCCCTGCCTGTGCGCGGCGCTGGGCTGCGGCATCTCGAAGCCGTCGGAGAGCCTGACGATGCCCTTGGCGGGCTGGTTGGCGACAAGGGCGCTGACGGAGGCCTGGTCGAGGTCCCAGGCGCGGCCGACGAACTCGGCGGAGAAGCCGGTGAAGATGCCGTTGGAGCCGGTGAGGAAGAAGTCGGTGAACTCGCCGGACTTGTGGGCCTTGGAGGTGTCGCCGAGGAAGAGGACGACGAGGTCGGTGTCTTCCTTGTTGTACCACCATGTCACCACGCCGAACGGCAGAGCCAACGCGTCGCCCTTCTTCACCGCCACCACCTTCTCCTCCGACTCTGGCAGCACTATTCCGGCCACACCAGCTCCTAAATATTAATTAAAAAAAAAATTTCGTGAGTACAATTGATTATGGTTTTTTTTTTTTTGAATCATCACAGATGTTTAATCCGTATTTTATTCTCCTAAAAGTTGAAAACATATCGCATAAAAAAAAAAAGTAAACCGAATCTTTAAAAATTATTTTAAAAAAATTATATATTACGCAGAAGAATTTGATTACTGTGGCTGTCATGAACAACATCATTCATATAAATTTTAACAACATAAAAAGAGACAGATCCAGTGATAAACCTAAAACTAATTAAATTCGATCGTGCAATATATTAAAATTAAAAAAAAAACCAGTACTCATGAGAATTAATTAAAAAAGTCACCATCTAATCAGAGCATAGCATATAGAGCCAAAATTAACACTGAAAAATTCTGACAAACAAACAATCCACAGAGGAATGATTGCGATGGATAACAGTCATAATACCTTGAAGAACGTAAGCGACCTTGGAAGAGTCAGAGTAGCAGGGAAGAGCGAAGCCGTTCTTCTCGAGAGCGAGCTTTGACGCTCCGATGTTGCCCTGACGGAGCATCGGCAGCTCCGATGGAGCCCACGCGTAGTAGGCCCCACCCTCGCCTCCGTACACCTTCTTCGCCAGCTTCGGGGAAAGATCGAGCTCCATCTCAGAGAGGATTTTCTAGAGAAACAAACAGAAAATGAAGAAAGAAGAGCACAGAGAGTGTGTGAGAGAAGAATTGATGAAAGCACTGAGCGATTTGTGTTTGCGGAATATGAGTGAAGGCTCAAGAGTCTATTGTATTTATAGAAACTAATATGATGAGAGATTGAAACCCACAAGGACTTGGATTACTGATATCATTATCTGTTTTTTTTTTTTTAATATATATATTACATTAACTGATTAAGGATAATAATCGGGTTTGTATTTATAAAGGAAAAAAAATAAAATAAAAAGATAAACACTAAAGACGAAAGAGTGACTAAAATCATGGCCTAATTATATTCTCTATGTCCATTCAGTAATAGTATGCCACTTCATCAATTTTTATAATGGTTTGACATTATTTTTTACACGCAGAAATCATCAGAAACTGCTTTTCTTTGCTGCCAATTTTTTTAAAAAGTTATTTTCTGTATTTTGAAGAAAGATAGAAACCAAAATAATTTATAGAATAATCAATTTCCTTTTCTTTTTTCTTTTCTTTCATTTGTTTCTTCTTAACGCCCTACAGAGAGAGTGGGATTCGGGACCCACCCACCAAGTTTAACTGGGTGGATTCTTAGAGGGAATGTAATTATCGTGATTTAATTATTTTGATTTTGAATCTTTTTTTTAGGGAAAATTTTTTGTTTTATTGTTTTGAAAGAAAAGTTGAAATTTTATGATGGTAATCTAAATTCGATTCAAAAATCCAATATTGCATCCAGATTTTTTTTTCATCTTTTTATAATTATTTTTGCTAAATTTAATTTTGTCAGTCGGATGAAGTTAAATATTTACCTATTTATTTTAACATATAAATATTTTATTTTATTTTTGCATAGAGTGATGCTACCAACTTTTTTATTAATTTTTTAATACCAATTTATGTGACAGTTGATGTGTTATGTTTTGATTGATTAAATATCATATCATTCTATCAAGATGATTAATACTTACCAATGATGATATGGCATAATAGTTTGTATTAAAAAAGTTAATATGTGTATCATTATTCCTTTTATATATAGATTCTTTACTTTCTTTTCTTTTTTCGAAAAAAAAATATATCTGCTTTATTATTTTTACTTGGTAAAGAACCATGTAAAGCACACTTTGGAAAAAAAGTGGAGGTTCATATATAATCCAAATCTGATTCTTATTCCATTGGCCTCCAGATTTTATTAATTTTTTGCTATTATAGATAAAAGATAATCACATTATTCAACAACCTCTACTATACCAAATAATATCTTATCTTTCAGTTAAAAATAAAAAATCTCCCACAATATCGCAATGTGGATTTACATTTAAACTAAAAAATAACTGCCTAAGAGCCAGGTTGTTGATGATGATAATAAGGCCGAAAAGTTTAGTAAACAACTCAATTATAAAATCTATAAAGGAAGATGTTGAAGAAATGCTTCTCTTTTTTACATACTATATTAATTTATGGGGAACTTCTTTATTTTGCTTACATTGCATTTATAGGCAAACTTTTTTATGTTCCTTTTGATTGCACTTGTAATTTGTATTAATGCATTATAAATATAGAGTACGAATCAATAGAACCGTGCATAAATTATTACCATAGACTTAAATTTTTTTTTTTTTTTTTTGTGCAATTTCTCATTTTATTAATTATCAATTGCAGAACCTATTTTGTTCTGGCCATGGCCAAAGTGTAACATGTGCAACATTATACTGAGGAGTTCTCAATCTCAACTGTAAAGTTTGGGGAATAATGAAAAAGACACCTTAATATTCGCTATCAATAATTACAGGAAGACACATAAATAAAACATAACAACAAAATTTTTTTTTTTTTTTGCAATTTCCATTTTATTAATTATCAATTGTGGAACCTATTTTGTTCTGGCCATAGGCCAAAGTGTAACATGTGCAACATTATACCGAGGAGTTCTCAATAATGAAAAAGACATCTTAATATTCGCTATCAATAATTACAGGAAGACAGGTAAATAAAACATAATGAAAATATGGTAAATATCAATTTTACCCCCCGATAAGGGGGTGGATATGATTTGATTGTCTTAAATTTGTAACAAATCCACTTTGGTGCAATTTTCATATTTTCTGTCGTTTTTATTATTATGTCGTTTTTCAGTTTCTAGTTGTTTTAAGCTTTCTGAACTTGTTATTTTTCAGTTTTTCTTAAGCTTTTAAGAATCATACTGTTTGGTTTTCAGATTTGCAATCGTTTTTACATTCTGATGCCATTTTCAAGTTTCATGTCTTTTTTTCCTATTTTAGTAGTTGCACAATTATTCCACTATGATGTCGTTTTTATATTTTCGGTCGTTTTTTATTCTAATGTCGTTTCTAGTTTCATGTCGTTTTCTTTAGTTGTTAGACAGTTTTTCCATTATGATGCCGTTCTTTATTACTCATGGTTCTTAAATTATGATGTCGTCTTTCCTTAGTATAGTTGATTAGTTGTTACACTATTATTCGACTATGATGTCTTCTCAGATTTTCATTTGGTTTTACATTTTGATGTCGTTTTTAAGTTCCATGTCGTTCTTCCTTAAGTTACACAGTATTCCACTACGATGTTGTTTTTCATATTTTCCGTGGTTTCTTATGTCATGTCGTTTTTAAGTTTATTTTCCGTGATTCTACAATTCTGATGTCGTTTTTAAGTTTCATGCTGTTTTTCCTTATTTTGTTATTACTGAATTAAACTGTGGCACTTTGATGTCGTTTTCAAGTTCCATGTCGTTTTTCATCAAGTTACACATTTTTTTTTTACAACAGTTACACAGTTTTGCACTGTTATGTTGTTTTTCATATTTTACGTGGTTCTTAAATCGTAATGTCGTTTTTAAGTTTCATGTCGCTTGTCCTTATTTTGTTGCAATAAAGGAATTAAAGTGAATTAAAGTATGGCACTTTGGTCAATGTTCAGATTTTCTGTCGTATTATGTCGTTATTCAGTTTTTGAATTCTGTCGTTTTTTCAATTTTTCATAAGCTTTGAAAAATAGTACCGTCTGTTTTACAATATTTCCACTATGATGTCGTTTTTACTTAACTTTGAAGTGAGATTGGTTTAAAGTGTGGCTGCTGGGATTCGAGCCCAGGTCTCCACGGCCACAACGTGGAATTCTCACCACTAAACTACAGCCACAAAGTCATTACTGTTGCGTTAATCTAACATATTTTCACACCTTTTTTTTTGTTTGTTTGTTTTGATCTAAATCGTGTCTTCACGTCAAGGTGAGAGGAGAGTTTGTTGGATCTCGTCTGTTATCATTGTTAGTGGGATTTTGAGAAATGTTTTTTAACGTATTAATAATTTATATGCCACGCTCTTAATTTATGTTTCGAATTTTACACTACAAACATTAAGTGCAAATAAAAAAAAAAAACTACTCGAGACATAAATTATTTAATGACACTAAGAATAATTTTGTTTTGCAATTACTTCTCTTATATATATATAAATATATATGAGTCCAGCCTTTTTTTTTTTTTTTTGTTATTAGCATCTCCTAATCCTATTACGAGTTTTGATGATACTCAAGTTTGAATTGAGTGATATGTTATCGGACTCGTGAAAGGACGAGGAATATTCGATGTGGGTCAAGGAATAAAAGAAAAGTTAATATTAAAAAATATCGTTAGGAATTCAAAGTTTAGTAAACATAGTTTTTATTTTTGCTCAAAAGATAGTTTGGATACGTAAATATTGTTGAAGTCATCTGGATCCTCGAAGCCAAGCCACCTATTGGATAAGTGTGCATTATATTTATACATTTGAAAGATATGGCAGAGATTGAATATAAAATATCTAAGAATCACCTATCTCAAAAGATTTGCCTTTTCAAATTTTTATTTACATCACAAAATTTAAAACGGCAAAACAAAGAAAGAAAAACAAAGAAAAGAAACAATCATCCTAAAGCAAGGCAAAATTGTAAATTTTCTAACCAGAACTATTACATTGACAGTCAATAATTTGCTAAAGTCAGTCTAATTTTTTTTTTTGTTCCTTCCTGTTGAAATAGGGCATCATTGAACTTCTTGGTCTCCAAAGAAAGTCATTCAGAAGAAGCCATTTCGATGCTATGTGGTCCAGATTTAGATTTAATTACCCCCAATTAATTTAAACACTTAAAAGCTAAGCAGCTCTGTACTTTTGAAACCTAAAGCTGCAATTTAATCAAAATTAGAGAAAGTGACAAGTCTAACATCTCATTCAATAATGATCAGTCGTAACAATCCTGAGACTTGTCAAGGAATTGACTTCACAGGACTAGACTCTCCATTTTGTGTTTGTTCTGAAGGTGAAGGTTTTTGGGGGGCTTTTCTCAAGAAGCTTTTGACGTATAAAGAACTGAAGACGATGACCTGAAGAATTCCACCAAATCAATGTGATTAGGATTACAAGGAAAGTTTATTGATGGAAACTGAGATGCGATTACGGTCAGGACTTACAGCTCCAATACACTGTTCCCAGCTTAGAGGATGCGAGAACCACATGCACGACAGCATAATGCTCACCAACTTCATCAACAAAGAGAAATTCATAAGACATAGTTTCATCAAGAGGCTCAATAACAAAGTCGATATGAGAAGATTACATTGTTGCTGGTGAAGAGTTAAAAAGGTACCTGTCTTGTGGTCATTATCGTCGCAAACGTGAGAGCTCCAAACGTTCGAATTGTGTAGGAGATGAAGAATTGACTAGCTGTTGCTACCTGTAAAAAGTTATTGTAAAGTCGAACATTATTTCACAAGTGGTAATTAAATTAAACACCACAAATGTTTACTCACTGTGGAAAGCAATGCAATGTCAAGGAAGCAATCATTATGACGAGAGACGAAGTCTATCGCTGACACTAAATGGCCTTGCAAAATTAGACCTGAAAAGTGAAGGGGAAAGAACCCATCATTAACGCGCAACATGAAAAAGCTAGATGGCAGAAGTAAAAGGATGCTGGTTAGTATATGTATGCATAAGTCGTATAATTTCTACTAAAACCCATAAAATAGTCAATTGTACATGATAAAATAGAGATTTTTAACCAAGTTTCAGCATCGGACTGAACAAATATGCGCATCCTGGCTTTGAAATTTGATCATGTCAGCATGAATAAAATCGCTAAAAAATGATATGACAAGAAGAATCTTACCACACAAGCTAAGAATACAAGAACAGAGCGTTGTATAGAAAATTTGATTGTGTATCTCCATATTATAGCCTTTGAATAGTTTATCTTGAAATGTGCTTGTAAAGCCATCGCACCTGTGAGAAAAACCTGTAAGCATCTAAATGCATATGACAAAATAAAATTCCTCAAAATAAGCACAAAATCAGAATGCAGTCTTACTGAAGCACCCATCTTAAACTGTAAAGACTTAGATTAATGGCAGAAAAAAATTGCCATCTCATTAATTAGGAGGTGGTTCAGAAAAACCTGACTGTGAACCTTAATAAGACACATAGGAGTTCACTAGCCTAATAGGTGGCGATTCAAAATCAAAGTAAAAGGTGTGTAGATTAGATGGTAAGAAAAATGATGAACATTGTATATCTAAAAAAAGCAGATTTACAATCAAAATAACAAAAATGAGTTTCAAACTAATACCCGAGGTAACCAAGCATCAATGAAACACCCCAAACCGTATTCTCCCTTCCTCTACCATATGGAGAGATCTCCGATCCTGCCTACATTTAGAAGCACAAACCAATTAGTACGGTGACTATCAAAATATCTTGAACGGCATATGCAGCTTCTAAAATATAGTAACAAAATAAATCCTTAAACAAGTAATGCTTGAAAATTTTGAGCATTTGAATGATCGTAAAACAGTTCCAATATACAATGAATCACATTCATGGTGTCATTACCGGGTATAGAATAAATATCGAACAGCCCACGGTCACCAGAAAAGCCAAAAAATAGTCAGATCCGTTGTATTTCTTTTGCATAATTATTGTGCCCCATAGCTGCACATAAAAGGAAATAACATTAGCCAAACAATGAAAATATACTTACACTTCTTTGTCACATTAATGTATCAGATTCTTTCCAGGTAAGGAGAGAGTATCAAATCAATATATACCTCCAAACACTTATTTTGAGCAAATAAACTTTAAAACCCAAAGAGAAGTCAAGTTTGTTAGTTTTCATATACTAACCATACAAGGCACAAGATCAAGCAACCAAAGTAGCTTTAACTTTATCTAGAGCAGAAAGACTTCCTATCCAAAATAGTCAAGTGGATTAAGAAAAGTGAAAAGAGCAATGGGGCATAGCGACCAAGCAAACAGTTCTTCTCATACTCAGGAAAACAAATAATAAACTTTGGGCATGCAAAAATGTTTAAGCAACCCATACGCCAGAAAGACAGTAAAAAAAATGATAAGTTTATCATACCATAACAGGTATCATTTTGGCACATTTTGCTAATGTTTGAACAGGAAAACTGACATATTTGAGAGCCTGCGACAATAACATCTCGTTAATAAGAGCATCAAAAAACATAAATAACCAACAACCCAGAAACTAAAAGACATAAAAAAACAAACATCCCCATATATATATATATATATATATATATATGATTAGTGAACTGGAGAGTAAAATACCTCGTATTGGCATGTTGTGGTCAATATGTTCGACACTGATACAAGGCAATACTTGTAAACTGGGGCGACGGGATCCAAGGCTTTTTTACTTGCCTGAAACGAAAAAAGTTAGAAGAGGCTGAGTTTCACAGATAATTCCTAGCCCTTTCACAAGAAAAGTAACAAAATTTATTCTAAACGTCACAAAATTCATCGAGAAAGTTACAACTATTATAGCTACAATACCAATAGAAAACCAGCGGAGACGGCGGAAGTTGTGATGCGGTTGCAGAAGACAAGAAATAAAGAGTACTTAAAATATTCCCCCTTCACACCATACGGGACTCTCATGATCTTCTCCTGCAATAAAACAAAGTACAATCAATTCGGAGAAACATGTATGATCTTCTTTACACTGATCCTATCTATCACTCAGAGCATACCAACCAGATAAAATACACAACCAAGTGGGTCTAGACTCTTGAATTAAACACTACATTTGAAATCTATGAACTTCCAACGCCAGAGAATCAACGCACACAATTACACATCTATGAGCTTACATATTGCTACATGAAAAGGTGAAAGAAAGAGTGGTCTTTGTTCTTTCTTCTTCTTTCCAAAACCATCTTGTCATTCGCTTAAGCTTTGATTTTATTAAAGGCGAGAAGAATTCGTTGAAACCCGCTGAATATCAGCACCGAATAAAAGGAACATCCAAAAGGACTAGTGAAAGAAGAAAGGGTAGCTTTTTAAAGCTAACCTGTAAAACACCATAAGCGACGAGGGTGGTCATGATTCCCGAAACAGCGAAAATCCCTTTCCATAGCTTGTTGTCTTTGGGACCTCCGATCAACGACGGCTCGGCCATCGAGCCTTCCACGATCGCCGAACCGACCCAATATAAATGTAGAAAAAATAAATAAAAATAAAAGGAAAAGCCAAATTGTACGGATGAGAGCGATGGGGCCAAAAGCTGGAGCCTCGGAGCGAGGGAATGGTCAATACGACGCCGTGGAGCAGCAGCGATTTGTGCGGACGGCGGCCGGAGAGAAAGTCAGGCGGCGATCAGGGCGATGTGGCGGCAGATGATTGGTTGAGAGAGAGAGAGAGAGAGAGGTGTCTCAGTGACCACTAGTGTATAGCAATCGCCGGCGGCTTTTTCTCGCTCGCTCTCTCCTTTTTTCGATTTTGGAGTTTTGATTTTTTAAACTGTTTCTCTCTCTCTCTCTCCACTCTAGTCTGGTCTCCTTGGGGGTTTGTGGAAAGGCAAAAACAAAAACAAAATTAAAATTAAAATTGGTGCCACGTCAACGGTCGAGGACGACCCCACGAGTGCCTGGGATAAAGCTCGTTAACGCAAAAGAGAAGAGAGAAGTGGGACCCATTTAGT
The DNA here is from genome assembly GCA_018132145.1 of Boehmeria nivea var. tenacissima. Lineage (NCBI taxonomy): Eukaryota > Viridiplantae > Streptophyta > Magnoliopsida > Rosales > Urticaceae > Boehmeria > Boehmeria nivea. Next base: position 17,815,405 of record CM030874.1, on the reverse strand, counting down.
ACCACTTTTATTAAGCTAATTGGTCAACCCACTGCCACTGGACTGGACCAACTAGAATATAGTGAATACTCAATTTTTAAAACTTAATGTAAGTTATTACCCAATCTTTTGAAAAATGTAACCAACTACCCAAAAGCATGTGCAAGTAATTCACTTAGTTACCAAAAGCATGTGGTGGTAATTCACTTAGTTACCAAAAGCATGTGCAAGTAATTCACAAATTGACTAGAAACTCAATTACTTCAAAAGCTTGGGTATTTATTTTTATTGTTATATAAATTCTGGGTATTTGCCTACATCACCCTTTTTTTTTTTGTCTTTTTATTTCCTTAATAATAATATTGTTTAGCTTAACTGGTATTGGATTTTTGGATTCAACATTCGTATAAAAAGTTTTTGTCATTTTATAAATCCCAATATCCATATAATTATGTCAACAATTTACACAATTTATCATAGAGTTATTAAAAAATCTCTCCTTGAGAAAGTTAATAATTCTCTCTCATTTTGTGTTGCATTTGTATCCTTGTAGCGTTACTTACATATTGATCCACCTAAATAAAATGAAGCATGAAGTAAAACTCTTTAATGGTGCTGATATTGTACCAAATACTTTATCCACCAATAAAATAAAAAAGTTATGGCACTATTTCGACATCTAGTCAATTACAATCTCCACAATTGATGATAGTACACTACAATTGAATGAGAATAAATAAAGGTACCACATGTTGACAAGTATGATCTAAGATATATAATACGTATGTTAGTTATAACACATTGGTTTATGCTCAATAATTATTAAGTTTTTTAAAGCTAATTACAACTAATGAGGAATAAAACTTTAATTTTCAATTATTAACTTTTTCTACAAAAATTGAACTCGTGTCACATTTTCTCTTAGTATATGTTTTAAAGAAATATTCAACATTTTAAAAAATTAAATAATCAACTGCTAATATATATATATATATAAAAAGACATAAAGTAAAAATATATCATTATATAATTAAAAAAAAGTAACTATTGAAAAGATAGAACTATTTATTCAATTATTAAAAATATAAAAAGAGAAATTATATAGCAAAGCCGTCGTTTGGGCCACAAATGAATCATCTACGGCGTTGTAAAAAAAAAAACGACAATAAATAATGGTGCGGCTGGGAATACACTATACAATACAGTCGCTTTGCAAATGACAATACACTCTGGATAACGGCTAAGAATGGCAATGAAAACACATCCAAAACCAGAGGTTGGGCTTTTATCTCCTTTTATACGTCACTTACGACACACCATCATGATGCAACGCTAACCAATCATATTTAATTTCGCAGCTTAACCGAAGTTCAAATTTCTTAAAAAAAAAACAACACACTTTTCATGGACACTTCTTTGCTTCCTCGCCACATCTTTCCTCATATCCTAACTAACTCAAGGTAATCTATCTAGCAACACTTATTTTAAGCGTTTTTGTTGTATATATTTTGGTTTTATTATTATTATTTTTCTAATGAGTTTTTTTTTGGTTTGCTTGACAGTTTGCACAGATCATTCGCGGCTCCGCAGAGCGTGGGGTTTGGGCAGTGCAGGCAGAGATGGCTGAACTTGAATACGAGCTGCTGGGCAGTTGCTGCTGGGAATGAAGCAGATAAACTGTTTGATGATCAGGCTTCTGAGGGGAATGAAAACGGCTCTGCCTTTGGCGCACTGGACGACTCGTCCACTGCGCCTTTCGGGACAGTGGACGCTGAGATTACGCCCGAGACCATTGATTTCTTTGTCAGTGACGCTGAGGGTGATCCTGATTGCCCGTCCGATGGTTACTCGTCCATCGAGCTGGCGCTTAACACCTTGCGCCAAGGAAGGGTATCGACTAGTTATCACCTTGTTCAGTTTGTTTTCTTAGCTTAGCTCTCTTGTGTGTTAATTTGAAGAGAAGTAACATTTTAAACTGCAATAGGATTCTCTAAGTTTATCGTGTGTTAAGCCTTGGTTCCATAGTATTAGGGGAGATTATATTAGTCCTATGATCAAAATATTGGTTCAATAGACTTAAGAGTTTAGTCTTTTTAAGTTCTATGTGCCCCTATTTTTTTTTTTTCCTGATGTAACTGTCATTCATGTTGTTAAGTTCAAAATCTTGCTGTTCAATAGAGTTGAGTTTGAAATCTTTTCTACTTTTTTTACAGTTTGTGATCGTGGTGGACGATGAAAATGGTGACGTTGAAGGCAATATTGTCATGGCAGCATCGCTTGTGAGCCCGCGAGACATTGCGTTCATGGTTAGATATGGCTCAGGGATTGTGTCAGTGGGCATGAAGGAGGAGGATCTTGATAGACTCAAGCTTCCTCTTATGTCGCCAGAGACCGAAGACGAGGACTCGTCCGCTCCCACTTTCACAATCACTGTGGTAAATTACCTATTTATCTCTTTCTATTGCCAGAGAAAACTTGTCTATCAAATGAAAAAAAGCAAAGAAAAGCTGCTTAAGTCCTTTCTCTTGTGTAGGATGTGAAGGCTGGGACGTCTACTGGAGTGTCAGCCTCAGACAGGGCAAAGACTGTTCTTGCTTTATCATCCCCTGATTCTAAGCCGGGGAATTTTCGGAGGCCGGGCCATGTCTTTCCTCTCAAGTACCGAGATGGCGGGGTTCTGAGGAGGGCAGGCCACACCGAGGCTTCAGTTGATCTGGTTGTTCTAGCAGGCCTACGACCGATGTCTGTTCTCTCGGCCATTGTCGATCCAGAAGATGGATCTATGGCCTCTTTGATCGATTTGAGAAAGCTGGCCTTGGAATACAGCATTCCCATGGTCTCCATAACTGATTTAATCAGGTGAGCTTACTCAAAGAGTGTCTTGTTTTTTGAGATTGGGTATAACATTTTGCAGAGAAGGTGATAAGTTATTTGAGTTGAAAAATTGTTTCAACTCAAAATGATTTCTTTGCCTAAAGTTCACAGCAGGACTTGGAAATCATTAGAATAAGACTAGTGGTTAGTGACTACTAAGATTTTCTTTAACAATATTAGTCTCTGAGTCTCTCTTTATGGCTGAACCTGTAATTCTCATTGAACTTAGTAAATCACCAACGTCCGCATGCACCCTTCAACATTAAGTGCTAAATTGTATGAGACAATGAAATATAGTAGTTGTATGTTGACACACATTCTAGTTCAGGGCTCGTTTCACTTATTGTTCTTGATCATGGCTCACTTCTATGATCTCTGCCACTAGGTACCGAAGAAAAAGAGAAAAACTGGTTGAAAGAACTGCGATTTCACGTCTTCCTACAAAGTGGGGTCTATTCGAGGCTTATTGCTATCGCTCAAAGCTAGACGGAACAGAACATATAGCTGTTGTGAAGGTATCTTTGATCTCACTTGGTTTGTCCAATTAGATGGATAACAAATCAGGCTTTTCTAAGCAACATCTGTTTCATTTCAATAGGGAGACATGGGAAATGGACAAGATGTGCTAGTGAGAGTCCACTCAGAATGCTTAACCGGTGACATTTTCGGGTCAGCTCGGTGCGACTGCGGCAATCAATTGGATTTAGCAATGCAGCTGATCGAACAAGCCGGTAGAGGAGTCGTTGTTTACCTCCGAGGCCACGAAGGACGAGGGATTGGGCTCGGACACAAGCTCCGAGCCTATAACCTGCAGGACCAAGGCCATGACACAGTGCAGGCCAACATAGAGCTCGGCCTAGAAGTTGATGCGCGCGAATACGGCATTGGTGCTCAGGTCAGTTTCACAAACTAATGACACGAACAGGTTAATTCTGACAATACTAAATCCTGTAATGCATAACTTGTTGGACTTTTAATTTTGTGATTGAAAAGCAGATTTTGAGAGACATAGGAGTTTGGACAATGAGGCTGATGACCAATAACCCTGCCAAGTTCACTGGTTTGAAAGGATATGGATTGGCTGTGATTGGAAGAGTGCCTGTATTGACACCAATCACAGAGGAAAACAAGAAGTACTTGGAAACAAAACGGACCAAGATGGGTCATATTTATGGCTCTGATATTCAAGGTCCTTTGGCTGCTTTTATCAAACCAACTGTTGGTAACAATGAGCCCACAGAAAAGTGAGAGTAACATATCATACAGAATTTGCACTATAGACCAAGGAAGTTTTCCTTTCCTTGTGTGTAATACAAAGTTTTTTTTTTTTTTTTTTTTTTGGCCATGCCTTTTCCTTTGTTATTTTATGAGTGTTACTTGTGCAGTTAGGGTTTTTTTTTTTTTTTCTCCTTCTTTATATTGACATTCATAGACTGTATGGCAAAAGTTTTCAAATTACTCTTCAAAGTATCCAATCCTAATTATTTTCTCCTGTCGTTGGAAAATGAATGTAAAAAAAAAAAAGAAAACAACCTTATAGTTTTAACATTAGGTGGAGGAGCAAGATGATATCATCAAGCAATGGAGAAAAAATGTCCTGCATAACTGCAATATTTCTGCTACTATAAAAATCTATTAATTAAAATGAGCAAATTGGCGACACTCAAGTTAAACGTATCGAGATTTTGAAGATTCTCCCTTTTTTACCACAATGATAATTTATGTTCCATGCGTGTTATATTTTTAATTTATATTCCAAAATTTACACTATAAATGTAAAGTGAAAACAAAAGAAGTGGGCATAAATTATTAAGTGACACTAAAAATGACTTTGTTTTACAATTCTCCTTATAAATAATGACTCAAGCTCCTAAACAAACTCAGAATTTCAATTTCGTACCACATGAGGCCCTTTCTATTATTATTATTGTTATTATTATTATTTGGTAATTCCTATTACATAAAATTAGAGTCTAGAGTTAGGTATTGGGAAAATAGGTTACTTTTGGAAGTGAATCTTTGAACAATTGCCAACGGTTTAAACAAAAATAAAAAAGGTGAATTTAGTAGGTAACTATTTTATAAGAGATAATTAAGCAAATATTAAGAATATAACCAATATTTTCATTAAGAGATTTTTAAGGATTTAGCCAAATTTTTTGTTAATTTTTTAAGATTAGTCATAGTTTCACGAAATTGAGGAATTAGCCATTTTTATTGTGTAACAAATTTTGTTACACAATAAAATGGCTAATTCCTCAATTTCGTGAAACTATGGCTAAATTCTTGAAACATGAGTCCTAAAAATGGCTATAACCCAAGTCTTTCATTTCATTAATTTAGAAACTAGTCATTTCGTAAACTATACAATGATGTGATTTTACATACGGGTGAAGTAGGCAAATACATAATTCACACAACAATAAAAATAAATACTTAAGTTTTAAAAGCAATTACCACAAATTACCACTATGTAAGTAGTTGAATCACTTGAGTGTTTTGTTATATTTTTTAAAAGTTTGGGTATTTATTTAAATTAAGTGTTGTAAATTAGATATTTACTACAATTTTTAATTTAGACTAATAGTTATTTATGGTTCATGGATAATTTCTTAACTTTTGAAAAAAATTTGTGATTTTTTTGTCACAAAACACAGGTTAAAACTATTAATTGAAAAGAGATGATTTGTAGTGAATATTTAATTTTTAACGCTGATTTAAATAAATATTTAATATTTTAAATAATATAATATAGTGATAATTTATAATAATTGACTGAGTAATTAAAGTTATGTGAAAATAATTAATAAATGGGCCAGTTAAGTAATTAACCATTTTAAAAGTAAAGTTTGAAGGATTTAGCCATAGTTTCACGAAATTAGGGATTTAGCCATAACATGTAATATTTTTTGTACGTATGGCTAAATCCCTAATTTCGTAAAACTATGGCTAAATCTTAAAAAATTACTCAAAAATTTAGTTAAATGCCTAAAAAACTCTTAATTAATTTGTTAATTATTTTAAAATTTTGATTATTTATTTTGATTGTTGTATTTATAGGATTAAAAAAGGTGCATTCTTCGAGATTTCTCAAGAGAAATGGACACGGGACAGAAGTAAGCCGGGTCGGATTAAATATTTGGGCCGAGTTATAACCCGGCCCACGGCTGTATGTATGTTATAAATCCCTCACCATCGTCTTCCCGTCCTAAACCCTAGACGGCCACACCGCTTCTCAGAACAGGTTCGCTTCTCTCTCACTCCTCGTTGCAAACCTAACCTCTCTGCTCTTTTCATTTTTGTCGATTCTTATCTATATTTTTGGTCGTCGTTAGGGTTTCAAGTTTGTTAGACCAGCCAGACTTCTTCTGCGGCTTCCAATGGCTCCCAAAGGTACTGCTTGTTCCTCTCTGCGCTGTATTAGTTACTAGTTTCAATATTCAATGACGATGTTACACTCTCAACTACGAGATAGGTAATTTCGGCCTCTACATTTGCTTGGAAACCTGTTAGTTTTGCTGGCCCTAATAGGCACTCGATTTGTTCCGTTAGCTAGGGTTTGGTTTCTTAATGCTTGCTTTGAATCTGATATTTTTTGTCATGAACACTAAATAACATTGAATTTAGTAGAGAGAAAAACGATTCTAACGCTGTTAAAATTCCGAGTGAACTATTTGGTACTATGAGATTGTTTCGTGCAAGTTATGAGCTCTGATTTCGAGAACAAATGAAGTAGTTCTTGAGATATGGTTGGTCTGGCAGTATTTCCGTGAGCGAGGATTTGGGTTGTTGGTGTATGTTTGTACTTAGCAATAGTTCTTTTGATGCCTTTGATCAGTGTACGAGAGATCATAGTGAGTCCGAATCCATGTAAAATAGTCCAAATGTGAGACATACTGTTTTCCTTAACTATGTATCGGCATTTCTGAGCTGCCTCTGATTACCCGGAGATGGGGTTAGTAGCTGAATTTGCATGTAGTTCTTTTACTTCCAGTCTCATTAGTCCTTGTCACTGTTGAGTAATTTAGCTTGCCTTTACGTATGTTGGTGCTATTGAAATTGATAATTCAGATGATGCATTCTGATATTTGGCGCTTTAATAACAGAACTTGTTATGAATAGTGATTTATGAAATTTGTTGAGTATGTCTTTACTCTTCATACTTTTTAAATCTTTTAATATAATGGATGTCTAAACGTTTTGTTCTTATTACAAGCATCTACTTTTCCCCCATCTGACCATTTCACATCATATGAAGCTGATGGCTCCAAAAAGGGCGATCCGAAGGCCCAAGCCTTGAAGACTGCGAAGGCAGTGAAATCAGGTCCCACCTTCAAGAAGAAAGCTAAGAAGATCCGAACATCAGTCACATTCCATCGGCCAAAGACATTGAAGAAAGCCAGGAATCCCAAGTATCCTCGTGTCAGCGCTCCGTCAAGGAACAAGCTTGACCATTATCAGATTCTCAAGTTCCCCCTCACCACTGAATCGGCAATGAAGAAGATTGAGGACAACAATACTTTGGTTTTTATTGTTGACATTCGCGCTGACAAGAAGAAGATTAAAGATGCAGTCAAGAAGATGTACGACATTCAGGCCAAGAAAGTGAACACTTTGATCAGGTAGTATTGAGATTTGTTTGGATTCGTGTTTATTTGTTTATATTAATGCTGTGTCCTATTATTGTAGTTACACCTTTTACTTGTTTTTTGTTTCCAGGCCCGATGGTACCAAGAAGGCATATGTTAGATTGACACCAGATTTTGATGCTCTGGATGTGGCTAACAAAATTGGAATTATTTAAGGTGGCTTATAGCTTTCTGTGTCAAAAATTTCAATTTTGTTTTCTTTGAAAGATTAGAAAAAGTTTAAAGAGACTTTTGGTTCAGCTAATGTAATGTTTTTGTGCTACTAGTGTTATGCCTGTTATTTTGCACAAATGACCTTGGTTCATAATCTATCTTGCTTAATTTCCAATGATCTCTAAGAATATCCAATTTATTGTCATCTGATTCTTTTATTAAGAATTTCCGGCTCTGCTAATGGGGTAATTCTTTCCTCAACCATAATGCGATATTTAATCAATCAAACACTATTGTGCGTGCGATTTGTTATGTTATCTAATATCTAGTAACGAACTTGTTCAACTTACGGGCATTCGTTTATGAAGCTTAACTTTGTTAAAGTTGTGTTTATAACTTTGACCAATGCTCTTAAGTCAGTTATAAACGTAAGTTAGCGATGACTACAGTGGGATATCCTAGAGATAAAATTGAACAAAGTGAATATCCATTAATCTTATACCAGTCGGTTCCTTCTCTATTTTTGTGTTTAGCCGGTTCTGCGATTTAGCAATTTGTCCGTGGCTTCATGTAGAAGGCCAAATGTGTTGATTCTGTTGAATATTAGATAGGGGGATTTTGAGGAATACTCCATTCTTAACACAATGATAATCTATACCCCATGTGAGTAGTACTTTTAATTTATACCCCAAAATTTACACTACAAACATAGAGTGAAAATGAAGGGAGCATACCACATGGGGTTTAGATTATTAAGTGGCATCAAGAATGGCTTTATTTTGAAATTCTCCCTATTAGATACGACACAATTGTCGTTAGAAAAATGACCCACAGATCCCATCTGGTTCGTAATCTTGTCTTGTTATTGAGTTGTGCAAGATAGAAATTGAAAATTCATGGTAGTCCAATTCAAGATAGATATAATTACCTCCGGTCTACAGAGAGGGCAACTGGAGTGACTAAGAAACAGAGAATTGATGCAACAAATGTGTAACGAATGTGAGTAGTTTGGCAATTGTCTAGGCCCCTCTCTTCATGCTCACTGCGCAATCTGTAGTATACCTTGTCTGGTTCGTCGTTTCTTCACGGCTCTTTTCCTTGAAGTGAGTAATGGGTAGGGCGAGTATGGTTGAGAATTCATATCCACGGCATTCAGATTGTCGGGATTGGACTCGTCCAAGGGTAAAAGCCGCGGCCTCTGAACTCGGTGGCTTGACATGGTTATGTCACAAAGATGTATTGAGCAACCTCGAATAATTTCATAACAGGATGGCAACGGAGATTGCAACTGCGCCAACCAACCATGAAGTCAACTTAAGATTTCATGTTTTGGGATGAGTTTGGACTAGAAGACGTTCCAAGTATATCAAAGCTATCTCCAGAGCTTTCAAAGTTTTTAAAATTGACACCACAAAAAAAAAAAAAAAAAAAATATATATATATATATATATATATAAACCCCTAAGTATGAAGGCTTTAGAGATTACTATATCACGGAGACCAAAGACGTGGACTTGCTAGGCTATTGATGATCTTGAGAACAAAAGAAATTTGAAGAGCTTTAAATTTAAAATTGTAATATGTAATCTCGTGTTATGTCACATTTTCATCCACTGCTCTGTGATTCCGAAACCTCTGTGATTGAGGAGCATCATTCCTCTGCTCTCTATTATACGCGCTTTTAGAGCTAGAAGGTGAAAACCGAGGCTCAATCTGATTGTTCAAAAAAAAAAAAAAGAAAGAAATATATAAACTCAAGTATCACAACTTCACAACATAATCTGTGAGCTCTGCTCTGCGTATATGTGACGCGCTGACATTATAAAATGATCAGGAAATTTTGTGACATATAATAATTTGCTAATAAAAAAATGACAACTTACAATTGTAGTGTTAATTATAAACTTGAATTTCAAATTTCAAAAATGACATCGGATCAAATTTACTCACAACGCACCCTCTATGAGGGTAACAAAACAAATATAGTGAATAGAAATTAAAAAAAATCCAAAGCAACCGGATATTAACAGTAAAATATGATCATCTTGTCCATAAAACATAGGAATAAAGGTAACAAAAGAATTGTAAACAAAACAAAAAAACAAAAAAAAAAAGGTTAAATTGCTAAGGTCATATAATTAACTCAAAATCCTAAAACAAAAGTATCCCCATTTTTACAACCATAAACCCCTACCCGAAACAACTCTAATCTTCCCTTCTCACTTTCTTTTTCTTTGTTTCTTTGCAAAGAAAAAACAACAAAATAACCCCAAAACTAACTCCTCCTCAACGTAGCCTCGGCCGCTTCCCCATCGAAACCTGGTCGCCGAAACCCGAGCTCATCGCCAACATCCTCTTACTATTCAACCCAGAAGAATAGCCACCGCCACCGCCACCACCAACGCCACAGCCAAAATTTAGCATGGATGCCGAGCACGTCTGCGAGTAGACCGAGCTCGAATTCCCCGCCAAATTCAGAACAGAAGAGCCCTCGGCGCCTTTGATCGCGACAGGGGGGATCCTGAAGGGCTGCAGCGGGGGCGGGTTGCGCCACCGCGGCAGCGGCCCCGCCACCAGCAGCGTCTGCAGCAGCGGCCCCGCCTCCATCACGGCCTGCAGCAGCTTCCCCTTCTGCGGGAGCGCCCGCTTCTTCGCAAGACTCTCGATCATCAGCGCCGCCGGATCGCCGCACTCCTGCGCATACTGCCGCGTGGCGAGTGCCGAATTATCGGACACGTTGAAGTTGGAGAATTCGGGAGAAGAGACCGCCGCGGCGTCGAAGAGCGAGTCCACCGGCGACGAGCCGAGGCTGTTGGACTCGGTTATGCTGGAGTTGGCCCTGTTGTTGTTGGCGGCGGTGAAGAGCATGGGGCTCTCGGGGCTGAGGTGAGGGAAACTGGGCAGTTCGTGGGTTGGGATGGGATTGATCTTGGCGAGGATTTTCTGGAGCTGGTCTCTGGCTTCGTCTCTCTCCTTGTTGGCCACGTTTAGGAGATCGAGCAATCTCTTCACGTACTCTTCGCTCTTTCTCATCTGTTCCTTGGCCTCCATTTTCACTGTGTCTAGCTCCAACGCCGTGCACAGAAGCTTGTGCTTCAGTTCTTCCACGCTCTGTTGAACACGCAGACCAGTTTGGTTAATACTTTTATAAAAATATATAAAATAAAAGGGAAAAACAGAGATTGACTGAACAAGGGCCCATGAAGATTCCGGTTGCTTTTCGTCGAAAAAAGGGATTGTCTTTTCGAAAGAAAAAAAAAATAGAAATAAAATTGAAATGAAAATATCACGAGTTAAAAAGTGAGAGTCACCATTAAACCTGCCCATTGGAACAAAAATTTGGATAATGGGCCCAATGAAATTAATTCAATGAAAAAGAGTATCAAAAGCGTTCATGAACAACGACATGTTAGCAAAAGCTTATAGCCAATGAGGTTATAGAGTTGTGTTCGTGGCAAGAAAGGGGTGGTCTTCACTTATCATGAAGAATTCTCAGGACAATTAATGGTATGGCAAATAATTATATGATCATTGTCAAGAGAAAAACGAAATTATAGACGTTTTAGAAGACCCGGAAAGTAATTCCACTGAACCAGAAAAAAAAAAAAAAGACATTGAAGCTTTTTTTTAGTATAAAGAGATGAATTAAGAAGTCAATTGCCCAAAGAAAATATTAAAAAGCCTGTCTTTGCGTAATAAGAGGGAGAGAGAGAAATAATGAGGAGAAGGATTGAGAAAGGAATGAAATGACTTTACCTCTTGATAATTCCATAGAGAACCCAACTCATCCATAGTGTTATCACTGTATGTTATTATCACTCCTTTCAAAGGCAAGAGGAGTTTTCAGAGAAAGAAGAAGGTTAGAGAAGGAGGGAGTTTCATCAAAGTGAATTGAGCGTAATTTATAGACCAACGAAGCACATAAAAGTACAAAAAGTTAGTGAGAGAAGAAAAACGGAGAGAGAGAAAATTCTCTCAAAATAAAAATAAAAAATAAAATAAAAGACAGAGAGAGAGAGAGAGAGAAGGAGAAGGAGAATATGGCTTTGTCGAAAAAAAAATCCAGAGAAAAAAAAGGTCCACGTCAAAGAAAATTAATTAATAATTAAGAACTAAGAAATGGGAAAACCTTCCATATTGGAAAATTTATGGGGTGCGATTTTTTTAATCTCTCTCGCTGTTAAATTATATATATATATATATATTGAATTTGATTGAAATCGCTCCCTGTCTTTCAGGACCTTTGTCTCTTCCAGGGCCGGCTCAAAGAGACCATTAAGGCAATTGCCTAAAATATCACCTTGGTCAAGGCACTATTAATCAAGTCTTTTTTTTTGTTAGTGATTAATGTTTTCAAATAATAAAATTCAACTTATTTTCAAAGGCATCCAAAAAATTAAATCCAGTTATTGCTTTTGGTTTCTTTCTAATTTTAGATGTCATTAATTGGCATGCCTCATTACAAATCCAAACGATGAAATCATTCTCAAATGCGATTTTCCCTCCAAAATTTGTAAGTTCGTCTCTCAGAATTTGTAAGGTTTTTTTTTTTTCCCTTAAGTTTTCCTTACAATTTATTGCTTATAATTTACAATATAAAACCAATATTTAAGAAGAAAAATAATTTTTAGAGGTAAAGCATCTAATTATTCCTTTATATTTTTATATTCAAAATACCATTACTTAAGAAAAATGAGACTGCACCGCGCTTTAACGAATATTGTATTATATTACATATATATGTGTGTATATATATAAGGTAAGTTTCCTTATATATTTATTCAAAAAAAAGTTTCCTTATAAATTATAATTAATATAATATGAAAGTATAAAATAAATGTTTAAGTTATTTATCAAAAGGATATAATACAAGGGAGAAAGTCTAGCCAATAATAGAGCGCCTTTAAAATTAATTACCTCTTATACCAAATATGGTAATATCCAATAATAAAAACATTTTGTCAATGGTAACTTTGGTGTATTCTCTAAAAAAAAGAGGAGGGATAAGAAGGTATTTTTAGAGAAAAGAAAATATGAAGTGATAAAAGATAGGATGGAGAGAAAAAAATTAATATTTTCTTATATTGTTTGGTATGTTAGAAAATTAAAAGGAAAATGCTTGATTAATTCATGAATTCAATCGACTGGAAAATTATCCATTAATTCAATTATTTTAAATAAAAAATATGGATAAAAACAATATTTGTCATTTTTATGGGCTAGTAAAATTTTTGAGATTTTTAGGGATTTAACCAAACTTTTGACTAATTTTTTAGGATTCAGCCATAGTTTCATGAAATTAAGGATTTAGCCGTAACATATGTGTAACATAAAATGTTACGTGTAACATATTATGTTACACGTATGTTACGGCTAAATCTTTAATTTCATGAAACTATGGCTAAATCCTTCAAACTTTACCTTTAAAATGGCTAATTTCTTAATTGACCCAAATTTTTTTTTACCCATTGTTTGGAGGATAAAAAATGGTGGATTATCTCACATGTATTTACGTCTCTCTTCTTTTCCTTCAATAGAGAAACCAAATAAGTCCATTAGTTAATTTTCATCTAAATTTCTCTAATTCTCTCTACTCACCTCCTTCCTTTCTCTTTTTCCATCTTAACAAACATGGTATAAAGTAATCAAAAAGTCTCCAACTTGTTCAATACTAATCAAATTTTGCTCAATTTGAAATTTTTTAATTATGACACAAATTGATATAAGAAACACAGAGACTCTTCATAGATGCACCGGGAACACAACGATATTCTTATTTCATTGTTGCTACATGTAATGATGTTAATATTAGATTTAGCAGTAGTTCCATTTATATATATAAATGTATATATATATATATGCGTATATATATTGTACTGACTATTAAAAAAATAATTATATAATGCTTAGTCACTCGCTATGCACTTATTGGTAGGCACATTTATCAACATTAAGCAATGGAATGTGATTAAATAAAATGAAAATGTTGACGTCTTTAACCATTCATGACTATTAAAAGAACGTGGCACCATGTTTCTTATGGTTTTGTTTTCTACTTTTTTCCCACCGTGGTAATAATTAAGATTAGACTTTGTCACTTTAGAAACATCCCTAGCTAGTTTATTTTGTTTAAGACACTTTATAAAGGCCAATTATAATCTCTCACCAGAACGTTGAAAGGACCTCTCTCAATCAATTTTATATGGTCCTGTTTATATGATTGTTTTATATATGTATGGATGGAAATGATTATTTGCTGTTGTTTAGGAGTATCGTATCATATCATATCTTCGTCACAAAAGCGAATTTGAAATATGCATATAACAAGTGGCTTAAGGATTAGATTTTACATCAATTCTTGGAGAAGTCAACAAATAATAATCCAAATTACACAAGCTGTTAAGTAAGAAACTGATTGTGTTAACTATTAAATACGTAGCTGGTGAATTAATCCAATATTGAGACTCGGTAATATTTTTCAAAGGTCAGTATTATTCTTGCTCATAAACTTCACAAAAACTTACTCTTTTTTTGTTACATATATCTGTCGATGCTTGTTTTTATTTATTTATTTTTTTTGAAATCCTATTATATCTTATATCTTTCTGTTTTCAACAAGTAATATTCCTTGATTACAAATTTTTTACTGCCTCGAATCGATATAATGTCAGCCTTTGCTATAATAATCACTTCTTTCTTTCTTTCAAATTTATATTTTTTTCCCCTTCTCATATCATAAACTTCAAATAATTATTATGATAGACAATGTGCTTGCTAATTAATTATAGATAATTTGGTGAAAACTTTAATGAATCTGTGAAATTGCATAACCGGGTCTATGACTCGCTACGTATTTTTAATATTCTCAAATAAAAAAATAAAAAAATTTGAAAATATTGGGACATTAGAATAAAGAATTTCAGTTCACACTGTTATAATAGTATTACGATGGACCCAATTTTATAGATTATCTATCTCTTTAGGCTTAAGGGGTGGTACTAGATATTGTGAACTGCCCCAAAAAACTGAACTCAACCATATAATATAGTTGACTTATTAATGTATATGTTATTCGTTTTCTTATTCCATTGGTTTACTTTTCACATGACTCATAAAAAATCTATATACATTACTCATATTCAGCGGTTGTACATTATTATGCTAGAGCTCCGCAAAAATAACATTTAAAACTAGTTTCTTAATTATTAGGTTTTTGGTACGCATGTACAATAATAGACAAAATAATGTAATTTTTCCTCGATCGTCAAAAAATTTTGGAAAGCAAATATACATTTTGGGCAACTTATTTTACGATATATTGCACTGCGTATCACCTAAATAAGAAAGGTCAATGTCCATGTAAGTTTTGATTTACATATATTGTCGGCGGATGTTAGAGAAAAAATAGATGTTTTTTTAAAAGATTATATTTATAATATATATATATATATATTCTAGAATATTTAAATATTGGGTCAGTTAGGTAAATAGCCATTTTGGGCTGTATGTTTTTAAAAAATAGCCATAGTTTCAAAAAATTTAAAAACTAGCCATAAAACTGTAAGAAATTTCTGACAATAACAAAAATACCCATAAAAAACTATCAGAAATTTCATACACTAGGCAAAAATTTGTCAAAAATTTCTTACATGGCTAGTTTTTAAATTTTTTGAAACTGTGACTATTTTTTAAAATTATTTTGTAAACAGTGGCTATTTTCTTAAAATTTCCTTAAATATTTAATTTAATACTATTAGCACTTGTATACAAAAAATAGTATAACAAAAGAAGTAAAAATAATGCATGTATCTTATTTATAAAGTTATAATACAACATAACATCCGATCATACATAATTAAAGTCAACCGAATAACTTATAAAAAAAAGGAGTTCAAAAGAGATAGACAAAATAATGTAATTTATCATGTTTCAGACAATTTAATTGCCAAAGTAATGATCTTGAATAATTCTAAAGGTAATTGTTGGATTAAGGAGAAGAATTATGAGTTACCATTTATTCATGAATTAGTCCGTGTATTCAAATATCCTCGACAATTTATGTTATTAAATTTTGCTCATTACAGTTATTTTTGTCACAAAAACTTGAACAATCAATGATATTATTAATATATGAAAAAAGAAAGAAAATTAATTACAGAATTTTTTTAGACGATCACAAAATTTTTCTAAGATTTTCAATTCTTTTTATATCTCCATAAATATCTACAATATTTATAAATGTATAGATATTGGAGAATATCTTAACGATACTCCTGTAGATATTCTTGACATTTCGTTGGATATTAAAAAATAACATTTTTTAATAATGTTGTTAGAGGTTTGAAAATACCAATAATATCTTGAGAGATTGTCAAGGATATTTGTCATTTAAATTCAGAAGTTTGTATAACAATTTTTCTCTTTGGAATATCATAATTTGACATTTAACTGCTTCTTCAACGAATTTCTCCAAGTGATCAAGATAACATAATGTTATATGGCCAGGGAAATACCATTAATTACCGAGCATAAATTTGGAATAACACCTGAAAAAAAAAAAAGAAGCTAGTTGTATAATCCTAATACAATTGCATGTTCTTGGTTCCGAATTAAAAATTTGCATGTCCTTGTTCTATACAACAAACGAAAAAACAGAGGTGCAACAAAATTTATGACTCATGAGTCTTTTATTATTATTATTATTATTTTTTTATTTTTAACTTGGCTCTCATTATCCCTTTCACACACTGCACAAACAAAAATACTTGATTACTATCTAATTGGAATTCCACGTGCAGCGACGGAGTTTCTGGCTGTTAGATTTAGACAAAAACCATAATTTATTTTTCGTGCAAAATTTAATTTTATTCGCATATTAATTATTAAGTACCAAAAAAAAAAAATCCAAACCCTGATAAAACCTCGTCCTGACTTCTGACACAGACAATGCACATGGATGAGGTCTTCACTAAGTTTATTTAATTATATAATCCATGTTATTATCCCGACAATCGGTTTCGGCACTCTTGAAAAATTTGTATCATTATCCTGTTATACCCGTATTTATATTATAATTATAGCGTAAACCATGTAACACAAAATTCATATACCACGCAACAACATTTGTCCCATTAGTAATATTTATTAATGTTTGCTTAGCTATTGATTACGTCATTTTTCCTTGATCTAACAGCTAGGGTTAAAGTTGTATGCATTTTGCGTACAGCCATTGCATGGAAAGAAATGTTTTAGTTTTCTGTATTATTCAATTCAGAATATCGTATATATTATAAGCTGTATATATGTGAGGTACGTTCTCTTTTTAAGCTATAGGAACAAGACAAAGCTGCTTAAATTCATAATGGTTTCGTTTACGACAAAGCAGCTTAATTAAAAAGTACTTTGGTCTCTAAATACAATGTATCTACTTGCTTACACTGTGTGAGTGAGTGATGCCTATTTTAGTTGACTATTTCTTTTGTTGTTTTATAGGTAAATATTATATGCAGTTGTATATATTGCATATAAAATATAGCTTACGCTGTTCGGTTGTCTAAACCACTGCAGCTTTGGTGTTATATTTGGCCCAATTTTAACTACTTGATAACATGTCGTTGGATGTTGGTGTATATTGGTGCCTATAAATAGAAATATTTTCTTTTCTAAACCGTGAACGAACACACAAGAAGTTTCATTTTCAATAAAAACGCTGCTTAATAAAAGTATAGAAAAGAAAACTCTTGATCAATGGGCATTTTCTATTATCTACACCAATCGTGTGAACATGAATCCAATGTTCCTAGACTTCATTAGAAACACAAAGCACACCCCTAATAATTTTTCATTTTTTGTCGCCAATGTCAATTTCACAATGTCATTTCAAGAAACGATTAAAAAAGAAATTCAAACACAATCTTTGGTTACAAACCAAATCGCTCAGTTTTAAGGATTTTCTGCTAGATCCCCCAAATGAAAAAGAAAAAAAAATATAATATATACCCCTTATTTGAAGCATACATGTTGATCCAAAAGGGCACATGCCTAATGTCTATTGCCTAAGGTCTATCATCTATGGATGGTGCTAATTCAGCCGCATAATAGGGGCATTATAGTAATTGCACGCTATTAATTTTATAGAGCGGTCCAAAAAAGTGCAGACCAGTCGCCCTTTTACCCTCCTCGGTCCCTTTAACGTATAACGACTTTACCTGTCGACCTCATCGTATAATTTTATTATTTACAAATACACAATAAAAACATAAATTAAAAAAAAAGAAATTCACAACTACGTCCTCATAATTAGACGGTGCAACGTGTCGTTTGACACTTGGAGAATCTATCTCGCACGAAGCACTTTAATCCATTCCTACATTATTTTAATTTAAATTTTTTATATTATGAAAAAAAAAAAAAAACGAAGAAGAAGACTAAATTAGAAGGCGTCCTTATCATTTAACGTGGGTCCCACGAGGTGCAAAACGAGCCAATGAGAATTGTCCTTTAGTGGGCGATCGCACATGGCAGTTAGGTAACGGTCAAACCAGAGCCAGTGGTAAAGCGACACGTGTGCAACGTGCCAAGTCGGCGGAGGGCGAGGTCCACGCGCGTCCCCTGCTGCTGACACTTGGCGCGTCCACCGCACGGCGAGGCACATGCCCATTGTGCCTCTGCGGAGCCATATTCTCTAGCTTGGATTTGCACGTGCTCCCTCACATTGCTGATGTTTTTTTGGTATTGTAGTTTTAATTAATTAATTAATTTATTTTTATAGGTGTTGTCGTTTTCTGTGCGGTTGGGAGTCTTGCACATGAAAGCGGTCTAACCACGGCACTCCCATGGCAAAGGCAAGGCAACAAAAGCAGGTTCTTGGTCCTCCGAAAATGTCGTATTTGGCCAATTTTTGATATCTTGTATAGCTTGTCCTTCTAGATAATTCTCCTTAATTTTTTGATAATGACCTAACGCGACATGGAAGTGTATATGATCGGGAATACTGTGTAATAGTGTAGCGTGAATCGTGTCCTATTAAGTTGTATCGTGTTAAAATCAAATCAATGTGTCAAAATTTATCATGCTCGTGTTATTAAAATGCACTAGTCTCCACTCTAATTATAACTTTTTTCCCCTAATTAACAAAAAATACGTATAAAGGGTCTTAGAGTTCTCTTGGATTTGAAGATCAATAATTAAATGATGTTGACAAAATAACTTATGAACGATTTTTCTTCATCAATTAACTGATTTTGTTAGAGAGAATAAATAAGAGTACAATATTATAGATACATGCAACTAGCTACAAGTCTTCTAGTTATACTTCTTGGAACTGATTTATAACACTAACAATAGACGAAGGACAATGAAAACATGGATACGTTCATTTTGTGCTTGAATAAGAGATTTTGAAAAATAAAAATTCTAATATAAAGTCAATTCCATGAAATATCATTTTCAAATTTTAGCTTGTAATTCACTCTTTAACTTTTCCATATGTACTTGGAAATCCGCGGGTTCTATTCTCTTCTTTGTGATCTCTTTGTGCTATTTGTTCTAATTATAAGCACTAATTCCGTAACCCTACAAACAAGGCAGAAGGAGGGAGAAAAAAAAGAGCCAACAGTCTACAGGACAACGATTCTGAACCATGCGTAATTAGTAGATTTATGAGGGCTAATAATTAGGAGAAATTTGTCACAGATATCATAATCAGGTAAGTATTAAGTTGTATATTTTATTATAATTCTGAGCAACTTGGTCTTATCTAATAGTTGTTTAATCTGCGCACGATTGGGTATGTGTAAGTACATCAGTAAAGTTGTATTATCTACAATATCTGTTTTTGGCATTCATGCAATTATTGACGGGGTATAAAGAGACTATCCAATATCTTGAACCTTATTTTTGGAGCATTGTCCTTTTATGAAATAATGCAACTAACGATCGTGTAATTACAAAACTATCTAATCTTATATTGACTTCCAGTTGAGCAGATTGGAATATATATTAGTTAATTAATAAATAATGATGAGTTGATGTTGGTCATAATGTCAATCTGCAACATGTTATATAGTTACATTGTATGGTGAACTGTATCCGTGAGTATTACTGTAGAATAGATCATGAAGATCTTTGGTTTTTCATGACAATGATATGACACTATATACAGTCTAAATATTGGGGCCAAACTATAGCTATGGGATGAGATCTAACAATAATATTAATCCAAATTATGAGTTTGAGTAATTATAGTGTTGTTTATACCTTCAAGGTTAATGTGGAAATGATGGGGTAAACTTGGACTGTGTGTACTGTCATCATGGTTATAATCATTTATGAAGCTTTGCCAATTTAAGAGAACTCATTTATGTTTCTTTCAAGACACGCTGATATGTATTAATTAAATGTCATAGGATACTCTATAAGACTACCATATGAACCAATTCCCATTTTCACCCAAAAAGCGCTTCCCATTTTTCAACACAAATTTGACCACTTAATTGTTCAAGATGGTTGGTGTTTTTGGTTTGACCCAAATGTGGGAAGGCATTTTCATAAGAGAGTAAAAGCTAGTCCAAAATTTGAACACTAGATAGGTACTACTCATACTCATAGAACTCCTTTTTTTTTTAGGAAAAAAAGCACTAAACAAAGAGAAAGGGTCATATATTGTGTGTGTGTGTGTATTAATGTCGTATGGGAGGCAGATGAGATGAGTAGGTATGTGACGGCAAAGTGAGAAAATGATATATATATATATATAATTATATATATACATACATATATTCGTATATTTTTAAGTGAATAATTATGACAAAAGCGATTCTGTCTCCTATAGAAATATGACTTATGTGCGAAATAATCATTCTCTGTTTTGCCCCCAAATGATTAGATTCGGTGGAGGATGGGAGGCAGTGATACTCCTAGCGCTAGTGAAATTACAAAAAAAATATAAAAATTTAATGTGCCAAAAAAGGATATATCTTTTTCGGACCCAAGATGAATTATAACTTTGTGAAAGAAGACTACCTAACTGAAGAAATCGCCAAAAAAAAAATCCGAAGGAGATTTTGGTTCTTGAAGTCAGAAAAAATTCAGACAGTTATACCTCTCCCTTAGGACAAAATTATTGCAATTACAATGATAGAAGAGAGTGCTAAATAGTTAAAGCCAACAACCTTCATATCCTGTTATTAATTTGGCATTGCCTTTTGCCTCAACTTTTTCATGATATCTAAGATATGTGAAGATATTATCTATGTTCAAATGAGAAAAATATACCATGCATGTGACAGAAATCCTTTGATGCCACAAAAATATCATATTTCCTGTTATCTCTCTATCCCATGTTATTTATAAGTGATTGGCCCGCTGTAGGTGTAATGCAAAAGTTGAAGCTGTGTCTCTTACAAATTTTTCTAATCAAATGCTATATCATGTAAGTGTAACAATAACGCACCCACTACATCACATATATATACACGTTTATGGGCACATTAATGCTGACCAAAAATTTAAAAGGCAATGGGCTAAAAAGAGAGGGAAGATAGTAGAACGTCACAAACCCGGCAGTTAAAAATTACAAAATAAACACCTGCCTGGCCCATGTAATTGTAATCCAGGTGGTTTAAATAACTTTAATTAACCAGGGTTCAAAAAAGACACCGGGTAAAGTAAAATGTAAAATGGAAATGTTTTGCCTATAAATCCGAGCCAAATCCAATATATATGCAATATGTCCAATCAGATGGCTGTCAGATTAGAGGCAAATCGGATGTCGGTTTCGACGTGAAAGCAAGATATATAGCATATACATATACATTTATATATATATATATATATAATGGTGAATAGTGTGATTATGTTTGATATTGGGTTAATGAGTTGATTTTAGGTAAATTTTATATGATATATTTTGAGCGAGACTTAGGTGGACCACGCAATCTTAAATGATTCAGCTGTTCTAGGGTCTATGTCAACCATCAAGACAAAGTCACTAGCTTCTACCATATTTGGCTCAATCATCAATGTGTCTTTTCGTCAGAGTTGTGTTCATTTCTCCATAATCCCATCCAACTTCTTCTCTTCCTAATAATTCAACCTGCAAATCACCAATATATATGTACGTGTAGTGTAAATTAAACGAAGATGCCATTTCACACTGTGTGAGTTAGTATTCGCGTTTATTCTTTAAAATATAATATTAATATTCTATTGTCATGTGTTTATAGTGATGAATAGTATTATAAAAATATAAGTAAAATTCTCAAGTGGACCAGTTAAATTTAGTTAAATTTATTATTATTATTTTTTTAAAAAAAGTAAATTTAATGACTCATAATCATTCTCCACCGTAAACCTTCATTGTTTAATCCAAAATATAATATGTTATTTTTGTAATTGCTACCTCCTTTTTTTCCGTGGCCCCAAATAATAGTGTTAAAAAGGAAATTTTGAGGAATGTCATTCTTTTGTCACAATGATAATCTATGTTGAATGTGTAGTGTATTTTTAATTTATGTCTTAAAAATTTACACTATAACATATAATGAAAAAATATATATATTATTTGGAACATAAATTATTATGTAGTACTGAGAATGACCTTGTTTTGCAATTCTCCCTAGTGTTATTTGTTAACTACAAAGAAAAAGGCTATGAATGAATGGTTGCAGTCATGGAATTGTCATAGTACTCAGAGCCCAATGAAAGTACTTAGATGTGATGTGGTAATAATACTCAACTCAAGCACCAAATAATTTTGGCCCACAATCAACCATGCATATCTCATATTGGGTAATTTACAATGATGAGGTCCACAAAATTCAACATGGGAGGGGAAATAATCTTGTACTATCAAGGTTTGGTGTCATTAATTGTCGAAGATCGACCCATGTCAGGAATTTGGGCAGGAATGTAGTTTCATGCTTTAGGAAGCAATCTTGTAAAGACAATATGAGAGCTTCATTCATAACTTAATAATTCTTTCGTGGGCTAGAACTAAAACTTCTCTAGTGTATAAATCCACTTGACTGCGCAATGTAATAAGACGAGCGTATGGATCGAATTTTTTGCACTAACCCAACCCAACTCATAAAAATGAAACGGTTTAAGTTATGTTTTTTTTTTTTTTTGGGTTGATATTGTGCTCTTTTAATTTTTAATTTTTGTTTATACTGTAAAAATATGGGTATAAATTAAAAATAAAATATCAAATTATTTGTATATTTATGTCAATAATAAATATCATGTTATATCTTTTATTTGTTGAAATACAAAAAGTATCTACTGTGTTTTTTAAATTATACCTTATATATTCTTACCGGCAATTGATCAAACAATACGATTATGTTTGAATCACTCAATGAACAGTCCATATAGCCTCAATTTTGGGTAGCTTTGAGAGAAAAAGCACTATTTGTCAACTGTTAGTAACAATACAGTATAATCTTGTTATGTAATTTCAAAAACACAGAAGATGTTTTTTTTTTAAACAAATAATGGTTATAAATATGGTATTTAAAATAACTAAAATAGATAAATTTGATATTTTCTCAAAATTAAAAGTACAACACAAAATAGTATAAATAAACGCTATGTTAAGAAAAAAAAAACGGCATTTTTCAAAATATCCTAAGGCAATCTCCAACCCCACTCTAAAATAGAGTAAATGGAGCAAAAAATAGAGTTGGACTTCTCCAACCCAACTCTATTTCCATACTCTATTTTAGAGTTGTGAATAGTGATACTCTATATATAGAGTATCACTATTCATACTCTATTTCTTTTTTTAAATTTTTTTAATATTTATAATATTTGCATATTAGCCCTTTTGACTTTTAAAATGAATAAAATAATATATATTTTTTAAAAGTATAAGAATATAAAGAGAATATTCTTTCTTAGAGTAAAAAATAAAGTATTGGATTGGAGATAAAATACTATTTGATTGTGACATTTACTCTATTTTAAAGTATTGTATACTCTATTATAGAATTTTGGGTTGGAGATGCTCTAAGAGAACAAAAGGTAGCAACGCTTACTATTTTATAACTATTTAAAATTAGACTTTCTATAACTGGAACGGCAATCTACTTTTCATAATATGAGATCTCATCCGGGCTCAAGCATAATCAGAGGTCCATAACCAATCCAAAGCAAACGACAATTCTAGATTCCATTCGCCCCCGTAACGTCAATGGCATCAATCTAGCTAGTAGCTACTGAGTATACATATAAAGCCATATATTCTCAGCCAAAATATATATATATATATATATATATATATATGAAGCCATATATACTAATTATAATTGAATCAAATTAAGATAGAAATTAAAAGTGATAATATTTCAAATAAATACTAAAAAATCTTTTAGCATCCGCTTCAGGTCTCTCTTGTTCATTAACAAGGGGGTTCAAGGAGCTCATAAAAGTCGAGGAATATGCTAATTATATGTTTGAATGCTTCATTGTTGAGCTGCATTAGCTGATAATTATAAGCTTCATGAAGTAGAAATATTATAATTAAGACACTAACAGATTTTTTGTATAAGTTTATAATTAGTTTAGAGCACGGCCAACAATATATTTAGACCGTTAGTTAATTTCACGAGTATTGACTACCGTTAATTATAATGGCTTCTTTGAGGGTATAAATAAATAGTGTCCATGTTTTAAATAAGACCATAAAATAAAATAAACACTGAAGCTTTTGGTGTATTATCATTCCATATTATCAATTTTTTGTACCTTGAACTGTTGAATTGAAAAGTGGACTAGTAGATATATAGTTCGATCACCAAACACTCACATGTACAGAGAATTTTGTTTTTAAGGATAAACGCACATGTCCGATGATTTTATTTATCAGGACATCACATGTTCCTAAAAAATAATAATAATAAGTCGTGGCCTATTCGTGGCCAACTTAAAAAAAAATAAAAAAGCGTTATACTCAGTAGAGAGTATATAATATAATAATTATATAATGTAGCTATTGCAATTTGCAACGCAAGTAATATCCAAAACCAGCTCTACAGACAGAGCATGTGCATGGAATTTTCTTTATGTTAAATTGATTCTATGTCTATCACTAGTTGAATTAACAACAAATAAAGAATGACTATCATATTTTAGATCGAGCTTACTGGATGAAACTCTGTCTATATCACTTGATATCGGACTGTGTTATCTTGTATAGTGTAAGCTTTCTTATTTTGGAAATTTGTGATCACTGCGTTTTGGAGGTCCAATATTAGTAAGTGATTCCGATTTCCGAATACGGAATATATATGTATACAGTCATAAGTACGAACCCTTATCCTCTAATTATTTTTTTTCTCTCTATTCTCTCATTCTCTATCTCCTTCGATCAATAATATCATGATAATTTTATAATTTATTTTAAAAAAAATATATCAAATACATATCTAGAGTTAAAAACAAATTGATATAAACTGTCATGAGACAATTAGAGAGATATAGAGGGAGACAGAGAATTTAGGTTTACTTTATGCATGTAGACTTTCCATTGGTGGGGGTAATATATGTAAGAGAAATTATAGTGAATAATATAAGTTATTACCCAATCTTTTGAAAAATGTAACCAATTATCCAAATGATGCAATTATTTACACAGTGATAAGTGGTAGTAATTCACTTTGTTACCAAAAGCATATGCAAGTAATTCACAAGCTGATTAGAAATTCAATTACTTCAAAAGTTTGGGTATTTATTTTTATTGTTATATAAATTCTGGGTATTTGCCTACTTTACCCTATATGTAATAACAATTCAATTTTCGTGTTAGCAAGATTTCACTATCTAAATTCAATTTAACTTAAGATTCTAAATCTAGGTAATTTCCTTAGATTAATCTTGATGTACATTCAGATTTTTTTTTTTAAATAGAAGACTAGCTAGATATATACAAACTAATTAAGTTGAATCTTTATTTTTTTTTTTCTCTCGTACGTGGTATCATTTAAATTCAGCCATTAAACTGTGCTCCTTAAACCTTAATGTTGTCGAAATTTTGAACATAAGGGTGTATTTGAAGGAAGGGATAAGAGGAGGATTTGATTGAATTAAATTTACCCAAAATTCTATGTTTCATTTTTTTAGGTGTGATTAAATAATTTCAATTTCACGCACTATTTTATCATATACTCATGGGATAAGTAATCGCATAAACTTAAAGAAGGGTGAGGAAACTTTATCGTAAGACATGATATGGTGGGATCCACTTTGAAAAAATGGTTTTTTATTTGTTTTAAAATTAAATTTTAATTGAAAAAAATTATAGATTTGAATATCATTTATTTGAAATTTTTAAAATATAATTATAATTCATTTCAATATTTTATCTTATACATTATAACACTAAATACAGTCTAAAGTTTTCTCTAATCTAATCATAACCGGTACACAAAACCCTCTATAACTAGATAGATCTTTTATATTACTGACCTGTGACCTCTAATTACTAAAATTCACTGCTTCTAGTTGTAGCTTATATAATTCAGTACTAATTTTTTTTTTTCGCAGTAATACATACTTAGAAGCTTAATATAATAGAAGCAGTTTACTGACAGTATATTAGGTAGCCATATTCTCCTTTCAAGATGATCAAAACAAAAGCGATATGCGAGCTAATAAGAAATGAAGATTTAACATTATGAATAGCTTGTCATTTTAATTTGAGTGGTACTAATCAATTGGCTGGCCATCTGAGCCGTCCATATTTTATTTAAAAAAAAATTCCGAGTGGATAAGTTATTTAACTAATAGAAAAGGGAAAGTGTGAGGGAGACATGTCAACATTCTTTAAACCAGACACCAAAACTTGATGCATTATATTTTAGGACAATTTAAATACAACCAGACCAAAATATTAATTAAACTATTATTAAAATTGCGTGGAAATAAGTATATATATACTTATTATTATATGGTTCAAGCTGGATTAACACAAAGTCCAAGTCCACTATCTCAACCCCATTTCCCCACCATTACCTACTTAATTTTCAATTGGTTTTAACAACTCATTTGCGCTAGCTATTTAAACCTAATTTTCAAAGAGGGCCTAGAGCACGAGTAGTCTGTAGTTCTATTCATGCACACAGACATAGAGTAATCATATATAATGGTCGAAATGAACATGCTATTTAACACTAGAATGGCTTTTCCTCTTTGGCTTTTGTATTGACTTCATTATTCTTTGTTTGAGAGTAAGAGTGAGAGAGGGAGAGAGATCTGGCTGCTAAGAATACGGATGGTTTTCAATACATTATATTAAGAAGAAAACAATTAGTTAGATAAAATTGTAGTTTCAAGTGGCACATTGATCGGGATAAGAATGGCCATACATGTGATGTAGAGCCTTATATATGATGATGAATTGATGATCGTATAAATTATTTGAAGTGTTTAAGACGAGTAGTTGGGAAATTGATATATATTTAGCTGCAATAAAATGACGTACAGTTTTGGTTTCATGAATTGTTTGTTGATGTGATCGTGATAGCATGTTGGCCCTTTCATTCTATGAGCACACAAATACTTATTATTATTTTTATTATTCGTATAGTAGAATACAACATTGTATATGTGTACATTTGTGATGATGATATAACGATGAACCTAAAAAAAAAAAAAAAGGAAAAAAAGATGATCCAAGGATGATTTTTTTTTTTAATTTTAAAGCTAGGACTTAGGAGTGTAAATCAATCTCCAATCAATTTTATTTTCTATTTTAGACGTAGTTGTAAATGTTGCCGGGTGATTTTGGCACTAGCTCCTTGAGCGCGAGTGACATAAGGCTAGTCTTCCCTCATAGAGGCATATATAAATGAGAAGTCATATAAAATAGTCATTTTGTTTAGATAATTTAAAAATATAGTCAATGCTTTCACTTATGAAGAAAATAACCCTTAAGTAGTCATGGAGGATGATGTTCATCCTTGCATCTTGTACTTGGAATATCATAACTATTTTTTTTAATTTTTTTGAAATGTTGGTTACAATTTAAAAAATCTTTTCCAAAATGACTTAAAATCATTGAAAGCCAAAGTAATATGAAAGGATCAACGTCGAATTGTCAATGTAAAAAAGTTTGCGTAAACTTTTATCTGAGATAATATTTTAATGCAAATTAAGTTTAAAAAAAAAAAATTCATCTTCCATTAATATTACGGAAGGCCGGAAGGGTACGTACCATTCACGGTATAAATGGTGAAATGCTCATATGTATTTATACGTAAACATAAGCCCTAATACCGTAATAGAGCATATGATCTGTAGCATATTAATATAGAGGCATGATATATTATATAATATTATACACACACACGCACACAGACACAATAAGCGTTCTTGGAAAGAAAGCGCCACTGAGAGGCATGGTAATTGGTAAAATGACAAAGATTTCAACCTGAAAAGTGCATTGATTTATCAAAGTTTGTACTGCCCATAACATTTACAATCGGTCGTATTATTATAGCGGTGGATTTGGAAATTCTTTTTTTCACAATAGACATGAATGAAACTCATTCAAAAAAATCTGAATATTTGAATATTTTGGAATTTTATAAGGGGCATGAATAGACAATCTTCATAAGAAATTTATGTGTGATAGTATAAACTTTTTTAAATTTAAAAGGGGTATGATTGAAAATTTTTAAAAGTCCTATCTTATAAGAAGTAGAATATTCAAATTTGAAGGCCGGTGGCATATAGTATATGAGTGGGTCCGCCCTTACATGTCTATACAGAAGCTAATAGTTTTTTTTTTTTTTTCGAAAGAAGGAAATTCCATTCAGGTGATCAGTAACAACACATTTGTAATCGACCACAATATATAGCACACAAGTTAGTCCTGACTCAATACAGCTGCTAATAGTATTCGGAAAATACAAAATAATATTTTTGACAATTGGCTAAATTTGAAACTTATATATCTCATTAAGAAATTTCGTTTTAGTGCTGATCAATTAGCTATAATCTTTGCATTCTCTAATTACTAAGAAATTTTGTGTCCTTGCTAATCCATTAGTCTATGCCCATGTTGTACTTTTACATTACAAACATAAATTAGAATCAAATGAACATATTATTAAGTGATGCACTTGGAGATGAATTTTACAAATATAGCACATACATTGCGATGCTCTTATACTATGTCTATGAGCTTCAAAAACTATACCACAAACTAAGCAAATAAAGTTGATTTATTTAAATTTGTATTTATATTTAACTAGAGTCTCAAATAAAAGATGAACAAATTAGATGTCATCGATTCGCAATTCGAAGTCTCTACACTCTAGCTTCTACACTCTACCAAAACACAAAGAAAAGGGGAAAAAATTTTTGTCCTAACTGATTAGTGCAATTTTGTTTTTAGCATAAAAAAAAATTTGATTAGTGCTTGATAATGAAAGCAACACAACTAATCGCGCCGGTCCACGTCACCACACCCATATACAAATCAGATGGTCGGTCAAGCAAAAAACCCAAAACACCAATCATTTGTTGCCCGGGCCCACTTTCCACAGCCAATGGTCGGTCGCCGATCAAGAAATTTTCCTCACTTTCCACCGATCGTCCCCAACAAGTCACATCGAGCCGTACACGTGTCAGGCCAGGAACGATCTGGAGGCCCGCCTAGCTGGCTGACCATAGACACTGACAGGTGGCAATGCTCTCGATTCTAGTCCTTCAACTTCATGACATTGACTTCCTTTCTTACCGGATCCAAACCGGCTATTCCGGTCACCAAGCCCGTTAGCATTGTCCCTAAGGACCTCTGTAGGCTATGTATAAATAACTCTCACTACCAAGTGAAACAAAGCACAAGCAGCAAAAAGCTCAGTTGGGATTTTCTTGGCTTTTATAAGTAGAAAGCTCAAAGCAAATCCTGAGTTTAAGAGAAGAAGAAAAAAAAATGCCGATCTCTAGAATCGCCGTTGGAAGCCCAGCTGAGTTCGGCCAAGCCGATGCCATCAAAGCGGCTTTCGCCGAGTTCTTCTCCGTTCTTATCTTCGTCTTCGCCGGCGAAGGCTCCGGCATGGCCTTCAGTAAGTTCACACTCACTTATTAATTACCCAGAATAACACTGCGATTTTTGTGCTTATTACGAAAGAGAATTATTATTGACAAATGTAAATTGACTTTGTTTGTGGCAGACAAGTTGACCGACAACGGATCAACGACGCCGTCGGGGCTCGTTGCGGCGGCCTTGGCACACGGGTTTGCGCTATTCGTGGCGGTTTCGGTCGGCGCTAACATCTCCGGCGGGCATGTGAACCCGGCCGTGACATTCGGTGCGTTCGTGGGAGGACACATCACTCTCATCAGGACCATCTTGTACTGGATTGCCCAGCTGCTCGGATCCGTCGTCGCTTGCTTGCTTCTCAAGTTTGCAACCGGTGGATTGGTAAGTCTCCCTGAAAAAAAAAAAAAAAAAAAAACACACACACACACACTACTGGCCAAGCATATAAATCCTTTGCCCTAATGGTTACTTAAATCAGTTGTTTAGCAATATTAAGCCACATCATAAAATGTCAAATTTAAATCATGCATGATACATTCATATTAATCTTGAATTATATATGATGAAAATGCGCAGGAAACTTCGGCTTTTTCGCTGTCGAGCGGCGTGGGAGTTTGGAACGCGGTGGTGTTCGAGATAGTGATGACCTTTGGGCTGGTCTACACGGTGTACGCCACCGCAGTGGACCCCAAGAAGGGCAACATCGGCATCATCGCCCCCATCGCCATCGGCTTCATCGTCGGAGCCAACATCCTCGCCGGCGGCGCCTTCGACGGGGCCTCCATGAACCCCGCCGTGTCCTTCGGCCCCGCCGTCGTCAGCTGGACATGGACCCACCAATGGGTCTACTGGCTCGGCCCACTCGTCGGCGCCGGCATCGCCGCCGTAGTCTACGAGCTTATCTTCATTGGCCCCACCACCCACGAGCAACTCCCCACCACTGATTACTAAGAAAACACAAAATGAAAAGAAAAAAAAAAATCCCTCATTATCATGTGATTGATCAGTGCTAGATTTGAGGTTGAGTTTGAGTTATGTGGGTGATGTGGTATTGTTTGCATTTGGTTGTTGTTGTTATTGTTGTTGTTGTTGTTGTTAGTTGCTGATTCCTATCGTTGTGAATCTTGTAATGTGGTTTTCCTTTTTTCTCATGTTCGATCGATTTTTATCTTTTGAGCCTTATTCTCACTCCTTTGTTCTCTACCTCAAAAAGTTTGTATTATTTTAGGCACTATAGAAAGCAACTACTTCACTAGAGCACGTAATTAGAAAATGACGAGTAAACCAAAAAAAAAAAAACAAGAAGTAGAGATGCAAAAACGAACAAAACGAAATGTAACAGTATATAACCATTGATGTCAACAGGGATTGGCCGGTGACTATAGTAATATGGAAAAATATGGACCACTTTGTGGAATCTCTACAGCGACCATGTCATTGTCATGTTAGCTGATATAAGGTTCTAAATTTCTAATTTCTCGCGGCGCAGTTCTGCCCCCACTAAATATAAAGTTATATTTAGTGTTTAAACATTGTATATGTTAAAAGCTAAACCAATTGGTCTTTAATATATGTACCTTAATTAAATTAATCAAAGACCAGTAATTTCAAAACAATAGCACATTGTTTAATGAGACTTGTTTTGAACAGGTTTGCACTTTTCTAACTAGTCAAAAAATGTGAAGAGAACCGTCGAGACCAAAATGATAACAAATTATAAGTCAGTTGTGATTCCACATGGTTAATCAACTCACAGAGACTACATATTTCTTTTACGGCAAGTGTTATATGAGGGAAAAAACATTAATTAACCACTAAAGCCTAGCGTGCTAACTTTCGAAACTAGCTTAAACTTAAAACCATCAAGCACTTATTCAAGAATTGCATGTGACATGACAATGGAAAAAATGAAAATTTTCTAAATTCTGGAATTTCAAATTCTGAAAGCGCTAACATACATGATCAAGTTACACAACCAAATAAATAATGTTGGTGGAAATAATATGGCTTCACAAGGCACTGTGTCTGTATACATGCATGCTGCAATTACTAGAAAACTGGAAATTAATTGTTGTGATTTTCTTTTCACTTCTTCTTCATCTTCTTCTCGTTGTGTTTGCCCAATTTCGATCGCCGTTGCTTGAACAAGTGCAGGTAAAGTTTCAACCATAGGAATGGGTAAACCACAAGCAGAACCTGAGAAAAGGATCAATGATTTTCCAAGTGATTGCTTACAATACATTCAGTGCAAAATTTGTCCTTATTCACAAAAGAATTGGGATAGTATCAAGCCACAACGATACATAAGTGAAATAATATATATATGTTTAATGAGTTTATAAACTTATCTCAATTATTTATTTATTTATTTCGGTAAGTAATTCACATTCAAACATTACTAAAGTTGAGCTACATAGACCTCAGTTGCTGAAGGGGAAAAACTCAAAAAACTCACAGTGACAAAGTTGTAATAGGTAAAAGGTACGCTGGCAAAGAAATCTGCATAAAGATTCTTCTTCTTTATATATGGAAGTGCTTGGTACATCAGCCACACTGCGCGGTAAAAAAAGAAGAAAAAAAATTCAATGTAAAATTTAGAACAATGAAGAGTTATAAGACACTTGATCACAGTTGGTATTTGGAAATAACAAATTTATTAACCTATCTAAGAAATAAGTGTTTTATGGACTTACTTTCACCAGGAATCAATCCCACTGGATATAGCACAATAAAAGCAGTGTACCTAATAAAAAGACAGTATATAATTGCTCAGTTTTTGTTTTGCGATGCTATTCATGGTCTCATTGTTCTTTTAGGGTACGTATTTAAGTTCGGAAATTTTTAGGGGAAAAAAGAAAAAGAAAAAACCTGAGATAAGTTATCCAAAATGGGTGACTCCCAATACAGTTCAAAGCATGATGGGGATATCTAATAATCTGCATATCGCACAAACAGAAATGAGCTGAAGAACTTTTGAAGAAATATTAATAATGATAAAGCGATCAAATAGAAAGCTAATTTGTAAGTTACAAAATATCTGTTCACTTTTTCCGTGGTGGGTTTGGCAATTTTCTATTTTTGATGGGTGTTAGTTAGAGCGATGTTAGAAAAGATTTCTATACAATCAGATGTTACAAAGTTGCCTTAGTGCACGTCTTTTGGTTAATCGTTTTCATGTTTCTTGCAATTCTCAGTTTGCTGACATTTTATGTCGTTTCTCTGTTTCTCGTCGTTTTCAAATTTATTTCATTTCAGTGTCGTTTCATGGGTTTATTCTCGTTCTATACTTATTGTCATTTGCAAATGGTTAAGATTGACGCAGATTCTATTTGGCTGCTATATTATGTCGTTTGTGGATTCTGTTGTCTTTTTATCACTTTCTTTCTGCTAATAATGTCATATCCTCTTTTAGTTTATTGTCCTTAACTATTGTCGTTAGTTTATCAACATAGTGACATACCATGATATAAATTATTTCATGGAGTTTCTTCGGTTTATTGTTGTTTTTATGTTTTTGTCGTTTTCAATTCTAGCTGCACTATGTTGTTATCTTTCTTTGTCAATGTCGTATAATTATTCTATTGTCGTTCACACTTCACAGATTTCATGTCGTTTCCAGAAGTGTCTTTCGTGTTTTAGTTTTTCTATTATATTTTCTTATTTGTTTATGTCCTTTTTTAGCTCCTGCCATTTCGCCAATTATTTCGTTTTAGCAACTGTCATTATGCAAGTTATGTCGTTAAGGTTATTTTTGTTGTCGTTTACCTTTGAATGTAGCCAAGTTCATGTCGTTCATGGCTTATTGTCGTTTTTTAGAACTCATCCTTCTTGACAGTTTCTTGTCGTTTTCTTTCGAAGTGTATTTGTCGTTTATTACTGAACTTGTGACATAATCCATCTGTTTATTGTCATTTTCCTTGTAATGGATCTCTTGTCGTTTATAGACTCGACGTTGGTATGTGTCATTTAGGGTGTGTTTGGTATGAAAAAAAAATGGGAAGATGGAAAATATATGATGTATTTTGGGATGGAAGTTTAAAAATTGAATTGTTTGGTAAGGAAGAAAATGGAAGGGATAAAATGAAGGTGGATCCCACAATATTTTTTTTCTCCAAGTATTAGAAATAAAAGTGGAGGGAAATATTTTTATCAGAGCAATCAAGAGCAAATTATTCTTTTGTTCATTTATAAATTATAAAAAATAAATAAATGAATACAATAATAAATTTATAGATAAAAAAATTTTTTCCTTCTATTATACTAAACAACAAAAAGGAAAAAAAATATTTTCTTTCATTTCCTTTTTATTTTCTTTCACCTTTTATTTTATTTTCTATCTAATTTTCTTTCCCTCTTATCAACCATAGCGTTAAAGAAGTAATTGTCAACATTCGAGATTATCGATTTGATTTCCATATCAGTTTAATTCGTTTTTCTATTTCTATCACTTCACTAATTGATGTCGTTTTTAGCTACTGTCAACATTTCAGTTTGTCCTTTACTTCATTTTATTGTCGTTTATTTTAAATTGCCAAGTTTAAGTCGTTTCTTTGTGTTCGTGTCGTTTTCTTAGAACTCATGCTGCTTAACAGCTTATTGTCGTTTTCTGTTAATATGTCTTTGCCGTTTATTATTTCTGTACTGTTATTTTAATTCATCCGTTTATCTTTATTTTCCTTATAATGGATCTGTTGTCGTTTACCGACTTGGTGTCGTTTTCTAGTATGTGTCGTTTCCAGAAGTAACTTTCATTTTTTCTAGTTTATTTATTTTATTTCCGCATCAGTCTATGTCGGTGTTCTGTTTCTGTCACTCCACTAATTGGTAATTTTAGCTACTGACAAAATTCCAGTTCATGTCATTACTTCATTTTATTGTCGTTTTCCTTTGTAGATACGAAGGTTAAGTCGTTTCCTTGGGCTGCTGTCGTTTTCTTTGAAATTCATTTTGCTAAGCAGTTTCTTTTGTTTTATTTGAAATGGCTTTTTTGTTTATTATTGTTGTGTTCGTAAAGTCAATCCATGTTAAATTTATTTTCCATAAGTAATAGTGTGTTACTAATATGTTGTCGTTCACAGGTTCGATGTTGGGGTTCTTTTTTTTTTTTTTTTTTTTTTCGTATATGGCGTTTCAACAAGTAATTGTATGGTTTCCTATCATTTTCCTAGTTGATGTCGCTTTTAGCTACCGTCTGTAACTCGTATCGCAGTTTATGTCGCTTACTTTATTTTACAGTCGTTTTTAACAAAGTTAATAAGTTAATGTCGTTTCTTTGGATTTCTGTCGTTTTCTAATAATTCTTGTCTGCCTAAATTTTTTTGTCGTTTTCATCAAGTTAGATCGTAGACTGCTTCTTGCTGTTTCCACGGATGATGTCGTTTGAATTTTAATGTCGTTTCTAAGTTAATGTCTCTTATTTTTTATTGTCGTTCCAGTAGACAATGTCGTATACTAGAATAATTGTCGTTTCCTTAAGGGATATAGCATTTCGATTTCCATCCCTACATGCCATTACGGTCGTGTTTGGAGCCTTATTGTCGTTCAGATTAGTTTCTTTTCAATTCTAAATATTGTCGTTTGACAAAAAATGTGTCGTTTCTCGATTGTTGTCGTTTTCTCCCTTCCTCCTACTTGTCATCCTATGCATTTGCTCATAGCTCTATATTAAGTACTCAAAATCCTATCGTGTTTTATGCTGACGAGAGGGGGTTTTCTTATCAAACTCGTGTTTCTCGTTTAAGCAAAATGGCTGTGTGATTCATGATTGTTGAGGTTTCTCATGTGGTTTTTCCCCAGTAATTAGGATTTTGCCCTAAACATCCACCAATAAGCGACAAACAAATGAACATTCTAAGAACCCTAAAACTTGCAACGATAAAAGCATCCAAATTTGGGGAAACAAATTACCTCACTTAGGCTCCAGGCAACAAAAGTAACAAACACAGCAGGCAATTCCTGGATCTGCAAAATTGACAGGATAGTGGAACCGAAATTAATCCAAACCAGCCACAAAAAGGCCCTGCTTTAATCTAAATTAAACCAATCAAAGGTAAAACAAAATGAGAAGTTAGGTAGAGAACCTCATTAATCTGTCTAACAATTGCCAACAGAAAGTGAGTCCTTCCTCCCCATTGCATCAGAGGAAGCACCACTCCACTTGGCACAATACCTAATTCCAACAAAATAATAATAATAATAATAATAATAACTAAAATCAACCTGAAAAAAGAAAAAAGAAAAAAACCCACCAATGGCTCCATGTATAACTTCCAAGAAAGCAGCAGCTTGCAGCAGACCTGCAAAGGGGAAAAAAATAAATAAATAAAAAAAGCCACGAAAATAAAATAAAAAGAAAAATAAGAAAAAAGAAAAACACCGACATATTAGCTCTCCTGCAGAGGCATATCCTTGGTTAAAGGAGGCGATGGCGATGAAGGCGCTCAAGAGTTTATAGAGAGAAACTGCCCTGTAATTGATCAATTTCGGACCAAATTTGTGTGAGAGAGAAATAGTCAATCCAAGAAGATGAAAAAATGTCAACGGACTAACGCACCATCCAAAGGCCTGCACAGAGTTGTAACACAAGAGATAGAGATTGGATAGCCTTGCCATTTTGCTGACTCACGGACTCTGTTAACTCTTTGTGAAATTTCAACAACTATTCATCAACAAAAAGGAAAAAAAAAAAAATACATAAAGAGGCTCTGGATTGGCCACGTAATACCAAACATATTTAACGGCACTAATTGACTGTGTCCATGTTTACATTACTCTTCCGCAACAGAAGTTATTTAATTAATTGGCCCCGAAAAGTTGATTGAAGGGACCAGAGCCTTGAAATTATCTTTGGTGGAGAGAGTGTGTGGTCTTGAGTTCAAGTTCTCATTTCACTAAGTTTTTTTTTTTAATTAAAAATAATTTGGAGTCATTTAACTTTTTCTTTATCACCAATTCAACATACATATACACTTTGTGGCTCGATTAAACATAAGATAAATAATAACTTGTTTTGGATTTCAAAAGGTTTATAACATGATCTTCTTGCTCATATCTCTTATATCTAAATACACTAAATATATCACTTTTGATATGCATGGATTACATTGATTACTTTGATTATTATATATTATGCAATTGCTTGAAAGCATTTAAATGCAGTGTATACTTGTAGATTCTAAATGAAGTTCGTCTCCCTGACCAACTTGGCACGTCATTTGCACTATAAAATCATTTTATCTTTTCATCAATGGAAATTGAAAAATCATTCAAATCTTTTAGTTTCATGGGAAGAGCGTGGTGTTGGTACTTTGTAAATTGCAAAGAGGTTTAGTCTTTCATCAATGGAAATCATTTTATCTTGGCACGTCATTTGCACTATAAAATCATTTATATCATTTTATCAATGGAAATTGATAAAATCATTTTAGTCTTTCATCAATGACCAACTTGGCACGTCATTTGCACTATAAAATCATTTTATCTTTTCATCAATGGAAATTGAAAAATCATTCAAATCTTTTAGTTTCATGGGAAGAGCGTGGTGTTGGTACTTTGTAAATTGCAAAGAGGTTTAGTCTTTCATGCAATCTATTTGCTCGTTACTTAAACTACCGAACTTTCATTGATCTTATGATTATTAAAATCCCTAATGCTCTTGGCACTCAAAGGGCATTTGTGGTGTTGGTGGTGTGGTGGGCGATGTTATTGGGCCGAACCCAGCATTTAGTGGCCCACCCTGTGAAAGGTCTACACGACAAAGTCAACTTAATTAGGAAGGAAGCGTCTCCACTTTTTTCTCAATTAGTTGCATAAACAATTTAATTAGAGTATATCTCAGCAAAAAAAATAAAATAAATAAATAATTAGAATATATATAACAAACAATATAATGATGCATAAACATATATGTGTATATATATTTAGAGTGATTTTTTATGGTCCTTATGGATTTGGACGGCAGATAGATAATCTATTATTTTGATAAAGAACTATAAGGAAAATAAATAATATTTTTTTAGGAAAAACTAAAAAAGGAGCAATATTTCCCTACAAAGTATTTGCTATTGCTAGCACTTTGCTTTCTTGCTTTTCAACAAACATTCAGTTAATTCGACCCCAGTTATCACCTTGTTGATCTTGTACCCTTTCCCAACTTAGAGTTCTTTATAAAAATAACAATAAAGTTGGAAACTATAAATATATATATATATATTATATTGTGGAACACTATGGCTATATGTACCTCTACCCATACCTATGCATTAGTGTTTATATTCTTTTCACAACAATTTAGCTTATAATCGATTATTTTTGCAATAGGAGATTACGTGAATCTGGGGAGTCTAGAACAAGAATCTTTCCTTCTCCTGGAGATTCTTACAGTCAAAAAATTCTATCATATCTTTATCATCTGGAAGGACCATAGCATAAAGTTTCTGATCACTGTTATTATCAATTAGTGGTCCAACTAATTACACCACTATGTGTTAATCCAATAAATTTTTTTTTCAAAAAAAATAAAACAATAACCCCAATCACAACCGCCATATATAATTGTTAAGCCAATACTAAAGTGCACTGCTATTAAATGTATAGGGCCTAGAAGTACTTTCGAGCTAGCACTTTCAGATAATGCTTCACACATATATATGACTATTAAAAAAAAAAAAAAAAAAAGCTCCATTATATATATAGAAGAATAAGACTGATGATGAGGAACAGATTGATTCAAAAGCTGTAAATCATGATGATTTTATAAAAGGCGTGTATAATACAATGCAATAATCCATGAAATAAGTAAGTTGGCTGATATTATTCATACCATGCCAACTCTCATGATGAAGTTCTCTCTCTCTCTCTCTCTCTCTCTCTCTCTCTCTCTCTCTCTCTCTCCCCTTCTGATATCTGAATATCTTAAAAAGTAGTGAAAAACACACAAAACCAAACAATATTGATCATACCGGCAAGACCAATAGATGCTGCAGAGAGACCAGAACATGACCCGACCGTACGTACGTTACAATAATTTATCAGAAAAAGCAGCTTACAAGCGAAAACCCATACATCAAGGCACTAAAGTAGGAGGTTCGATCGGAGAGCGCGACACTATATATTGCAGGGTCAATATCTTACAATATGAACAAATCTTAATGAATGGAATCCCTATAATAACTAAGAGCCTGAGGTTAGAATAGTTTCTTCGCTCGCGCCGAAGCCAGCCGAGAAAGCTGTGTCGTAGGCGTTGTTAACGAACGTCGTGATTGGCTTGCTCGCTTCATCATCATCCATCTTCCAAAGCGAGTCGGAGCAGTAAAACTGGTCCATCTCCTGGACCACGTCGTTGCAAACGAAATTGTCATGGCTATTATTGCCTTCTAGCTCAAGCATGGTCTCGGCAAGAGGATCCATGGTCATGCTCATGGCGTTGACGTCGGGGAGAGAGATCTCCTTCCATATGTCGTCCATCGAATAGCAGCTGCCGCCCTCCTCCTCGGCGGCGGGGCGGCCCCCGGTGTCGTAGAAGCTCTCGACGCCGGTGGTGGCCTCCAGGAAGGGGAGGGATTCGACGGTGGTGATGGAGGAGGAGGAGGAGCTGCTCTTGGAGTTGTCGGTCGACGTCGACGACGACGATGACGGCGACGGCGGAGGACGAGGAGGGTTGTTGTTGTTGGTGTTGGCGGCGGCTCGCTTTTTGATCTCCTGAGCCTTCTTCCTCATGTGAGTCCTCCAATAGTTCTTGATCTCGTTGTCCGTACGCCCCGGCAGCTTCCGGGCAATTCTAGACCATCTGGCAACATAAATTGTCACAACTCACATATACATATACATATACATATACATATACGCTGAGGGATCAGGCCCGAGCCTAGCTCAAATTAAGCATAAAGTATAAACATGATTGATTAAGTAGCTGGTAAAGAAAATAATAATAATAATAATAATAATAATAATAATAATAATAATAATAATAAAATGAAGGTTGGATGGATGGATGATATGAATTAGCAAACCTATTTCCCCATTTGGCGTGAAGCTCGAGGACAAGGCGTTCCTCGTGAGGGGTCATCTTGCCTCGTTTGAGGCCAGGGTGGAGGTAATTGACCCAGCGGAGTCGGCAACTCTTGCCTGTGCGGTTGAGACCTACAAGCAAAGATTATAATAAAACCACCCCAAACAGAGGGGGTTTTGGTAATTTTGGTTAAAATCTAGCCCCTGGCAATAGCGCTCCATGTCCATTATAACCATACCTATTATGTGTCTCCCGCCACCTTCAAACCTGAAACTTTGGCGATGAAATCCCATCGCCTGTCTCCAAACAGCCCCACAAAGCACACTAGTTGGAAGTCCTCTTGCTCTGTCCATGGACCTTTGCGAATCTCCTCTTGTGATTGATGATGATCTTCAACCATTTTCACTCTCTCTCTCTCTCTCTCTCTCCTCCTCCTCTCTTCTCTCTCTCTTTCTCTCTCTCTTTTTTTCTTTCTTTTGGTGATCTCTATCCAACTAGTAGTGCGTGGAGAGCTAGGTGTCACAATACCATTATTTATACCAATAACTCAAAGAGACGGGTTTGGCTTGGTCATGATCATCATCATCTCTGTGTGTGATGGCACTGTGTTGTTATTTTAATAATATTTTGATCGATTTGGATTTTAGTATTGTTTTTTTTTTTTTAAATTGTGACATTTATATATATATTAATATTCTTGATGATGATCATCGGTGTGCCATATATACATGTGGTGCGCGCGCGCATGGGTTTCTCTTTTGATAGGCACTTTATGAATCTGACGTAACGTGCCCACTATAACCAAAGTGACCGATATATTGATATGCTATTCTGACTTTCATTATTATTAGCTCCTCTTAATTCCCCTCCCTTGTCATGTAAAACAGATTAATTATATATATTATACATTTATATGCACTTTCAACTTGTATGAAAATCACTTTTGTATGATATCTAAAAAAAAAAAACCAATCAGTCTTGTCTTTATTTGCTACATGCATGTCCTGCGTATAAATTGACCAACGTTATTGATCAACAACGCTTGATCATCATGGAACTTCTGTTGTTATATGCAAGTACAATATTACACAATACAAATATATATGGTTAATATTAATTTAAGAAGCTCTTTTATATATATCGTCTTGGAATGCAAATTTGCTGATCTTATTTAATGTTTTCGATGATATGCTTCAAATATGAACTTAGCACATATAATTTTATTTTAAAGAATAATAATAAAGTATGTGAAAAAAACTGAGATGTATGAAAGTCGAGAAACGAGAACAACGGAACACTAAAATCTGTATTCTATATCTCTATCGGAAACACATATATTGGGAGATAAATTAAATAAGAACTTAAGATTTTTGCTTTGCTAAATTGCGAATATGCAGATGGGTTAATATTATTGGGAGTGTCCTTAGCAAAAATGGTCAAATCAGATTGGTTGGTGGAAGAAAGAAATGATGAGAAAAATGGATCCATAGAAATGGAATTTGGTGATAAAAGAGAATAAGTTTATGGAAGTCACTGGAGATCAATTT
Organism: Boehmeria nivea var. tenacissima; assembly: GCA_018132145.1. Lineage (NCBI taxonomy): Eukaryota > Viridiplantae > Streptophyta > Magnoliopsida > Rosales > Urticaceae > Boehmeria > Boehmeria nivea. The sequence continues at coordinate 17,774,146 of CM030874.1, read as the reverse complement.
CTCATCCTTGCCTTGGTGTTACTTCATGAGAGAATTAGAAATGATATTAGTGCCCCTTGACTTTACTAAAGGCCAGAATACATAAGCTAAGATGAGTAAAAAAGGGTCATAAAGCGGAAGAGGACAAAATTTATAAAGCAAAGGAATAGGAACGAACTGTTTAGGTTCTCTGTAAGTGACCCTCTTCCAAGTCTTTTTATTTTTTTTTCTTTTTATAAAAATGGAATATGGGATGAGATATTATCATCACTCAAAAGAGAATTGATTTAATATTGATTTATATTATATACATATATACTAAGTAGATGAATTTCCTACCACAAGGCTAGTGCAAGTTGTTAATTTGTGTCCCGAGCAACCTTAGATTCTATTGGGTGTGTGTGTTGTGTGTGTTTGGTTTGTATTTGCACTACATGGTTAATGGATGTTCTCAAACTCACATGAGTGTGATGTTTGTAAAATTAAAATATTGTAAGAAGTTTTATAAATATAATATCTATGTGGTGTAAGATAAGACGGTACTGTGGTTCTGCTCAAGAACAAAAAAATAATATATATATATATATATATATACACACATCTGTAATGTTTCATGACATGATTTTAATGAAAATTATAATTTACATGATAAGTGATGAATTAATATGTTTTAAGTAGTGGTTTGGTAAGAAATTTAGTTATATAATGATTAGTTGATACTCGGTTACGACGTGATGATTTGGTATATAAAAATAGGTGAAACCACTAATTGTAGTTAATAATTAACATGTAGTTACAAATTAATAACCCTTTCGACATCAGTGAATAAGCTAGTTCTGATATGGTTTAACCGTATCTTAGACCTGCTGACATCATGAATTTCAAACCTTTTTTTTTTTCTTTCTTAAATCTGAATGAGATAGAATCCAACATCACTAAATTTTCCATACGACACTTTATCCGTTATTGGCAAATTATTTAAAAAACGAATTTATTTGCCTATCCAAAGATTCATGCTAAATTTAGTACTAATTAAAACAAAGCTTTGTGCTCTTCTGGTAGAGGCAGAAGTAATTGGCATATATAGCAACTTCTCCAATGAATATAGATAAGAGGGTGATTAAAGGTATATATGGAAACTACAACCTAACTAATATCCATTTCTCCTTCGACGCCAAATCTAATTTTAATGTTATAATTGGCATGAAAATAAACATTAGAGGTCGTTTGATGAGCTATTCGGATAAAAAAATATATTAAAGCAAGCATATATTTGTTACAATATCAATATTTGTTGTCAAACTATTCGAGTTTTAACTTAATTATTAATTTACAGTGTTTTTATTTAGGGTATACAAAAATCCGAGTAACCTGAAGAGGCGAAGGCCTAACCCAACCCAAAAATACGGGTTTAAAAGTGTAAAAGTTCATTTTGGGTTCATGTAATTTGAGCCCATGAATGACGGATTGAGTTAAAATTCTAAACTTTCGAATCCGAGCAACCCAACCTAACCCAAAGTTTTTAAATCTTTATCTAAAATTTATATATATGTTAATATAATATGAAAAATATAAAGACATTAATATTTTCTTAAAAGTTTAGTTTAAAAGAAATCCTAGTTTGATTGATATCACTACTCGCTCATCGACTCACTCTTTCTTTCATAAACCTTTTTTTTCATTCTTTTTACTAAAATCGCATATCATCTCATTTGTATTTTCTATGTATGACAATAGTTTGTCTTTTCATTTATTTTTCTTTCTCCATTTGATTATAAAAATGTAAATATATAATTTTCTAATCAATTATTTTTGGACTATTCATTTCATCAATTTTTGAGAATTTTTTTGAGGATCTAATCTAAGCTTAGCATTGTTCAACATATGAAACATGAATTAAAATTATTAATACCAACACGACAACCCAACCCAACCCAACCCATTTTAGTTTTTATTCGGGAAGATTGTCATTATTATTTTTTATTATGTGTCATATAATTTTCAACCCGAACACTTTAGATTAGGTTATAATTATCTTAAAACCAGCCCAACCGGCCAACCCTAATTTTAATACCATTAATATTTAACACTTAATTTAATGCACAAATGCAGTTTTTAATATTATTTTTTCTTATGTTTAGTTACATAAGAAATTGGTGGAAAGACATAATTATATGAAGATTTTAGGGTCAAACAATATCATTATATGAGTAAATAATAAAATATATATAGGATAATTCTATTGCCGCCCCTTATTTTAGTATTCACACTTTTTAATAAAATTATTCTAAAAACAATCTTTTCAATAGAATTTTAATTTCGTTTGTATTTATTAATTTATTATTAAATCTTCTATCTAAATTATTTACCAAACAACCTAAAAGTATATTATTACTTTACTGGGGAGATTTTTTTAAATTTTAATATTCGTACAAGTATTTATCATTTATTGGATATCCTCATAAGTTACAAAATTGTATAATGAAGAGGATGGCTAGCAAACCCTTATTCCTACATTATTTGTAGTATTTTTCACGCACCATATCGTACATATATATATATATATTCCATTTCCCTCAATCATTTCTCTCCCCCTCAACCTCCAAATACAGAAGTTATCATGTATGTATTCCGAGATCTCATATAAATATATATATATATATTTATTTATATATATATATATATGCACATATATAAGCAAGCGTGGCGATTGCATGGGCATTTTGTAGTGCCATGAAAATCTATTATGATCGACCTGCCGTGTAGATATGTCCATCTTTCTTTCTCTACGTACGAACGACCAATATGATTGGAAAATCAATTCCTCTGTACCATCCTTTTCCAAAGGCCAGAAAATCTCTTTTCACGTTCTTCTAATCATACCAACAAGGTTTATATGCTTCATATTGTAGCTAGCTTTATATATATAATATATTAGTGTATTTTTTCCACACAAAAAAAAAATGTAAAGAAAAATTGCGTGACTACTTATTTTTATTGCCTGTATCTATATTTTAACGCCGAGAAAAAAGGAAACTAAGGTCAACGAAAAAATTCTCAATTAGAAGACTCCATTATTGTTTTAGAGAACAAATGACGTAATTTGAAGGACCACAGATCCATGCTAAATCTTATGCCTGCTGATTTAATTTTTAAAATTTGTTGATCTAACAGCTAGCTAGATAGATGTGTGTGCTTTTGGAGGAGATGAATGCATCATTATGACAAATGTGATTAAATATACAAAGTAAAGTGGAAAGATATTTAAAGTTGGAAATCGCGTCATGTATGTGTGCCTCTACTAGTTATACCAATATATTATATAACCAAAGAACAATATGTGTTTGTGGTGGCAAAATGGTGACGCAAGCGTGGAAGAATGTAGAGGAAACAAACACACGATGATATATATGTTGCAATATAATATATATACGTATATATATATATATATAATATGGTGGCCAATGGCCCTGGTATTCTGCTTTCTAAAGACTCCCTTTTAGTGGTGCAACGATTAAAAGATTAGCCATGATGACGTGGACACCACCAATTTGTGATTTTAGTTTATTCTTCGTCTATCTACATTTGTATAAGAGGACATACACCAAATTGTTCTCTTAATCCTCCAACCGGGAAATTAGAGAATTTTGAGTCAATTATAAAGTAGTAATTAAGGTGTCTCATGAGACATAGCTCAACGGTAAATAACTAATATTTATAGTTCTACGTTTTTTGATTTGATTTCTAAAAATATAATAAGTAAAATAAAATTGATTTCGACTTTAATCCGTCCTCATATCTTTCAATAAAACTAATTAAGGTAGGTACTACTTCTTTCTTTTTCCTCTTGTTTGAACCAAAAATAAAATAAAAATGGAGAGAATCAAACAGAATTCTCCGTTAAATCGAAGAAAAGTAGAAGATCACCTTTTTATTTCTTACTTTAATCCGGATTCTATTCTATTACTAATATAAAATTAGCTTAATACAGACTTAGACTAGTAAGGTCGGTCGAAGAATTGAGACGCTAATAAGATTTTTCGTCGAACCTCATTGAATATGTTAATTATCAGGATATATGAATAGTCATAAGTCCTATGCCGAGCACTAAATTAATAAGTACAAATTATTTTTTAATTAAGACTTGTGAAAGAACCACTTAAACACTTGATTTTTTATTATACATATATCAAATAATCTTTTATTGTTAGATTAAATAGTTATCTTTCTAGGCTTCAGCTTCTTCGCGGTGAATTTAATACATATTTCAGGGGCAAAAGATATCTTCTACGTTGAAGCTCATTATAGCATCATTTTTAGTTTAAACATAAGTATTTTTAAGAAGATATTTCGCTTTGTATGTACAAAATAATATATAATATAATATAGGGAAAATTTCAAAATTAATAAAGTCATTCTTGATGTCACTTAATAATCTATACCTCAAGTGTGTGCTCCATTCATTTCCACTCTATATTTATAGTGTAAATTTTGGGGTATAAATTAAAAGTGTATCCCATATGGGATATAGATGATCATTGTACCAAGAATGAGGCATTCTTCAAAATCTTCCAAATATATACCATTACCATACATGTAAGCATTGACTAAGGACATTATGTTCTCTAATTTATGAACTTACTCTTTATATTGGAAAATCTTTCTAATTTTTCTCCTATGTCTATACCTTTTTTTTTTTAATTATACTGCCACACACATTTTTTTTTCCTTATTCCAATGCCTCGCTCAACTGCAATCCTAATTAACTATCACTACTCATATTCTCACACACACACGCACACTATATATATACACATATATATATCGTACATCGCTACTTATTGATGGCATATATTAAAATACAAAGTCATTTGTACCCGTTTGATAATAGTCGGCTGTTCAGCATTTTTCACTTTTAAAATTTAAAGGCCAAAGAAATCCCCTCATATAATTAATCACACCACATATATATATATATATGGGTATATAATGGGAATATTCCAATGTAAAATCTCCACCTCTACAATATTTATAAATGGGTTATGATGGCCTACAAAAAGAAGTTGAGATAGCACCATAAAGTTGGAGTCCTTTAATATTATATTCATGAGACACATTAGTCATTACACATAATTGCTGGTTAGCATAAGCTGATCTCTAATTCTTATGTGCTTGTCTGTATCCTGTCACGTCTTAATATGACCCTTCAAAATGTTACATCAACTGTGTTACGTGCCGGTTTGAGACGTTTTATTGATGATTATCATTTTTTTGTTACTTAGTTTTTAAAAATAAAAAACCCAAATATGTTTGGTAACCAAATACATAGAAAGAGAGTCAGAGGAGAAAAATATAGTAATAGCAAATGAAAAGAGATAAAACATAAGAGGAACATAAGGTTGAACGAGTAGAAGTAGAAACAATGTTAACCAAAAAATTTGTAATCTTTTTGTTTGTTTGTTTATTTTGCTTAGGATGGTTCGTTTTTAATTCTATATTTGGTTCAACCATTTGATTCATTTACATAGTTGTTGACTTTTTTAAATTCAAAGCGATTAGATAATAAAATAGTGATGGATTGATAATCTAAGTTGAAATGAAGTATTTCATTTTGAAATTGAGAAAGTCCATAACTATTTAAAAAATTAAGAAAACAATGATAAAACATGGATCAATACCTCATTAAATGGTTTCATCCGTATTTAAGATTCCATAATAACAAATAGTTATAGCAGTTCTAATATATTATTTGATGGTTACCAAATAGTAATAGCAATTCCCTACCAATATATAGAGCAGAATCTTAATGAAAAGAAACTTCTTGATTTTATGTAGTGGCGTATAAAAAGATAACAGCAACTAGCAATAACTCATAGATAGCCAAATATTAATAAAATTTCCTTCTATATATGCACATATTTCTTTGAATCTTCAAAATTAACATAACTATTTGATGTTCCAACATTCAATATAAGAATCCTTACTATATCAGAATCTCCTTAAAAAAAGTGCTTCTTGATTTTTCTTTTTCCTTTTTTTCTTTTTTTGTGTTCTTGTTTTTGCTAGTAAGTGCTTCTTGATTAAGATACCTTGCTTAAAGAGTATCTCCAATCTCTTGACCTCGTGTGTCCACAAGATTGTCACTTGCAAATGAATGTAATCTAGTATCCTCTGGTGGAGTATTTTAGCTGCCACATGATAATATAATTTAATAAGACGTGATAATCTTAAATATTGATTTTTTTTTCTCTGTTATTTTTTTCTTTTTGTGCTCGAATATTGAAGATAATTAATAGTAGCTAAGATGGACCACAAATAATAATATACCATGGAAGGAGCGAAAAAAGAAGAATAAAAAATTTGTTCCTTTTTGTATTGCAATTAGCACATTTGCACTAAAGGTTAATATAGTGGGTAGAGAATTGTCTAGCCTTGAAAGTTGAAAGGTGTACTAATAATATTAAAGCCCGATACCTTGGGATAGTGGGAAGTACTATCCTTAAAAAAAAAAATAGATGTATAATAATCTTATAACCAGAAATGGCCTGTGACTGCTAAATTTAGAAAACAAATATTAAATTTCTCAGATAGCAATTTAATCAATGTTGAGGACTAAAGTTAGAGGTATTATATATATATATATATAGTAGTTCGACTTCCATTTTTTGGGATATATATCTAAAGAGGAAATCCTTTTTCTCTATCCCTTTATTTAGTTTTTTTTTTTTTTCCCTCTCTTGTACTGCTGATCAGTCAAAGGCAGAAGATTGGTTGTCCTTTGTTTTTTTTTTTTCGAAAATGATTGGTTGCCCTAATTACGATCAAGATTAGAATGATTAAAAACATGTCGGTCCCTTCTGATCAAGTCCCACTTTCTTTGGTCCTGCTTTTTTGCCTTGTATATTCATTTATGGTGCTGTTGTATGGTCTTGCACACACAATATAATTGCATATTTCAAATTAGTAATAAATCATGGACTGTAATTTCTGAAGAGTCGTATCTGTCACCGATTTGGGTTATATGGATAACGTTATTGCTGTTGGAAAAAAAATGTAAAAGTTGAATGTAAAGTATGGTATTTTAAAATTTTTAATTAAACATCTTAATCAAATCATGAAATTATATCACATACTATAAAGAATATAGAACAAAGATTTTTTATAATTGTATTTATCATATATGCGCAAAATTTATTTTATAAATAAATTTTAGAGATCAAAAATTTAGAAATTTTTTAATGTGATTGAATTTTTCACTTCACGCCGTACGTGTATTTTTATGAGCAAATATCTTTTTCTCTCTAGAATAGGATACAGAATAAGGGGTGGTGTCTTTTTATGTACAAGTGTCTTTTTCTCTCTAGAATGAGATAGAAAATAAGAGGGTGTCTAATTGGCCCACTTCAAATACTATTTGTACTCAAAATATAGAATAAGGTATTTTAAATCTGTATTGATTTGAAACTCTTTCCAAATTCTATTTCAACTACGATAAATATTTATCTAATCAACTAATTAAATAATATTTAGTATGAAAATACCTCATAAAAATGGCGCCTACACTAGGGGATTTATCTCAAAAATTTTAATTTTTATTTCCATAAAATAATAATTAATTGGATAAATCTAAATATTTTTCAAATAAATCTCACGTTGATAATTATCCAAACACTTTAGATAATTATCAAACATAATAGATATCTCATATTTATCCATAGATGGGGCCATTTTTATTAGTTAAATAAATTTGTGCAAATCCTAATCTAATTGAAATTTATATAATATACCTCATTTTAATTTACCTAACTTTTGGATAATTTAGTAATTAAATAAGACTCTTTTATTTTAATTGTTGGCCACCCAAGTAACTATTTTTGGTGTAAACTTACTTCCATAATTCCCTCCGAAATTAATTCAAAATTAATTTTAAATATATAATTAAATTATTTATTTATTATCGGATAAAACTATTAATCCGATACATGTGAGAAAAATATAATTAATCAATATTAATTATTAGAGTAAGTCAATCGATCTGATAGAGTCGATCTCAGGACCACAGACCCAATAATTCAGGCTCCAATAAATATATATAATTAACTAAAACTCTTTAATTCGTTAAAATTATAATTTATAAATTCTAAAGTTACTCCATGAAAAACTCAAAATTGCAATCCTGAAATAATTGTAACAAAATACTCAATGCATTGTCCACTAATATAATCATCGCAGGAGATTTGACTCTTCCTATATATTAGTTCATGATTAGAGTTTGTGAATTTCTTTACCCATCGGTTCATATCTTGTTCTTTAAGTACCATTGATTCATTAGTGAGCAATTCATTTATGATCTATATTATAAATGCACTCGCAATTATTCGATTTCAGAATCAACACATTCAGGGAATCAATTTAATAATTTTAACTCTTTTTGTCAGAAGCTAGATTTCATATATATGAAAACCTCATTACCCAGTGTTTATGTTACGGACCTTCAAAATGCAAGTATTTGGCCCAGATCAAATCAAATCATTGATCGTAACGAACAAATTAAAATGACTACAAACATAACCTGGCTAATCTACGAGTCTATGGTCACTCAAGATTAAGATCGATTCTTAATTACAAACATCTTGTGACTTCGATATGAGTATCATAATGGTACTTCAAAATCGAATCAATTCATAGCCTATATGATCTAATTATATAGAATATTTTCACTTAGTGTCATCACACTGACATTCCGGATAAAATTATCACATTCAATGTGTTAGTAGACCGTATATATGGTGTATTGATGAATCTTTATAAATAAATAAAGTCTCAAATAATTTATAAAAAAAATTCATTTTATTTCATTAATAAGCAAGTTCAAAATTACAAAACTAGTCTCCTTTTTAGGCATTATTTTAACAATTGCTCTTATGTTATTATTATTTGATTGAATTAATATATTAAATCGTGCATCAGATTATATATATCATGTGGTAGTGGTGGTGGGATCAGCTTTCTTTATTGTGAATCTATAATTCACTCAATACTATTTTTGACCAAGGAGATCAAAAGACATATAAGAAAAAAAATGTTTTTTTTTATTTTATTTTTCGGGCAAGCGCAGATATTGGTTACCTCTAATCAAGCGATCATTTCTTATATTTGGACACTAGTTTTCAGTCAATTCATGATGTAATACTTCAAGGCTACATTGGAAGAATGTTGCATTATCTTTCATTCCATCAATAGATTAATTAACGTACTATAATATGAATATGTGTCCTCTTTGTCATAACTTTGTGAAGAATACAAACTCTAGGTTCAACCAAATTGAGATTAATATAAAATAACTATGATATAGAGTTAAGCATATAGTAGCTTCAAATGGTGGGGACATTGGAATTCACCCAAAAAAAAAAGCACTAGATATGCTATCCAGGCAAGCACATATTTATTGGATATTTTAAGCAACTTGAGAATGCAATGGCAAGAGCTAGTTAGCATGAGTGACGCCATAGCCTATCCCCACAGTGGCTTATCTTGATAACACTCGCAACAAAGTCTTACTTACAAACCATACATAATATATATTGTAGACCCAATCATCAGCATGATAATAAGTTTGTCATGGTTCATTATGGGTGGTTTGTGGAAAATATATAGGGAAGAAAGGGACGGTCGAGATTTGAAGTTGGTGCGTGCTTTAAAGAAAGTTGAAAAGGACAAAATACATATATAATTAATGCAGTGCATATAAATATGTATGCGAGTGTGTTAAAGAAGGTTAATTAGTCTATATATTTTGTTTTTCCTTTTTTTTCTCCATTAAAACGAGAGGCTATCAGGATAACTTGAAATGTGGGAGGACAGACAAAGACATCACTCTCTACAAAGTGGAAACAATATATTATGTGCAAGATGTCCATTATACATGGCACTTTTCTTTTTATTAATTTTGCCCTAATTGAGTTTTTGCTTGTTTTTGTAGCTATACATATCTTATTATTACTATTTGTTGCACTTGCACAAGGAATTCATAGCGTTGGCTCTTTCTCGATTTCTCAATATCAAATCGGTCTTTGTTTTCATCATGAATAACATATAATCTAGAAACGAAAGGGATTTATTTTTGTTTAAAAAGAAAAAAAAAAGATTAATTATTGAGTAAATATTAATAGCCATATTTTAGATGATGTTTTAAGAAAATAGTCAATGTCTTTATTAATTAAGAAAATAATCATTTTGTCAACTATATGATGGTGTGAGTGACGGAGCTAGAATTTTATCTCAGTGGGGGCACATTGAAAGAAAAAAAAATTTAATTAGTGGGGGCATGTCTATAAATTCATTCAATTCTTTGGCAAATTTAAAAAAATTTAATTTTTATGGAGATAAATTCATAATCTTTTAAAAAATTATGGTATAAAATTTAGTTTTCAAAATTCTGAGTGGATGCATATTTTAAATTTTTAATATTTTATAGGGGTATACTTATAATTTTTTTTTAAATTGCAGTCCAAAATTTAATTTTCAAAAATTTGAGTGTGGGCGATTGCCCTAACTCACCCTCATCTAGCTCCGCCTCTGGGTGTGATGTTACCTTTATGCCCTTAGTTTTTTAAAGAGCTAATGATTAGTTTCTTAATTTTTTCAAATATTGGTTATTTCTTTAAAATATAGATTAAAAACTGGCTAAATACCAAATAGACTAAAAAAAAAGCATGTTTGGACCGAGTGTAACTTGGATTTGTCTCTTCGCTTTAATTTTAATTGTTCATTTTTGTCAATGAGAGTGAGTAGTAATTAGCTAATTTAGTCAATTTGACTAAAAAAATTGAAACAAACAACCAATAAATTGCAGGAGAATATTGTTAAGTTATTATCAAATTGAAAAGGCATAATCATACTTCATACCACGGATTCAAGTTGTTCAACTATCACACTAGGCGTTCAAGCTATTCAAATGATCTACTGACAATAAATATTCTCTTTAATTATTGACAACATTCCTATCTTAGTTCATTAATATTCTAATAACCTTGAAATATTGCTTAAAAATAGGTTTGGATATATAGAAAATGTTTAATCTCAAAAGGAAAATTTATAAAAATACCCCCATCAGTACAACCCTAAACAGTGATATATTGTGTATATATACCTAGGTAGAAAATAAATTTTTTCCTCTTTTCTTCAAATCCTCTTTTTTTTTTCTTTTTTTTTTTCCCTGACGACCTGACCCAAGTTAAAAATACAAATAAATATTGTCGTAGAGTGAATATATAGTAACAATCAGTTCTAAGAGTATGAGATGAAAGTTTCCAAGCAAGTAAATTAACACTGCTCTTTAATCACATAGATGTACGTTTTCCAAATAATACCCTCTCACGAGCTCATGAAAATTATAAGGCACATATGACTGTGTGTGTGTGTTTGCATGTGTGAAAGCTATACATATTGTCATGCGTCTCGGTCATATATAGATGATAGAAACTGATTAAAAAGTTGGCAGCAGATTCGAACTGATCGTGTATATATGGTGCTTTCACATATATATACATACATGATATTTGATACGTGTAATGTAATTAATAAGGTGGTGATATGTATAGCTCGGAATATCCAATTTTCCAAATGTCCATTCACTCGACAAAAGCCTTTCATTTTCAGCAAATAGAAGGCATCTTTTGAGCATAGAGTCCCACGTCACCCTTGCTCAGGACCACTTAACTAGAGAAGAAGAAGAAGAAAAAAAGAAAGAACCTCATCACACACACACATATATATATATATATATATATATATCATTATAATGTTTCATATATTAATTATACAGTGTGATAACATCGATCGTGCGAATTGCGTGCCTTGCTTTGATTCTTAGATGCCAAGTATTTCACATGCACTTCGAAGAGCTCTATATATTACAATATAATGGGACCAACCCACTTTGCTTTTAATATCATCTATTCTATATTACGTCCATATTGTTCTGCATGGGCCCTATTTACTGTCATATTTTTGTCATCCTAGCTCAAAGCGACTTAAAATATTAAAAGAAGAAAAAAAAAAAAAAAAACGAGCTCATGCGTATATCATGTATACGTGTGTTAAATTGTGTATTGGTCATGATATAAATGTACTAAGGATATTATAAGAAATTAACATTCTACTTTCGTGATTTAAATACATGACTAGTACTTTTAGTTATTAAGAAAATAGCTATCATGCAGTTATAATTAAATGATGAAGTTTATGCTTCTTGTATTTGGACCATAATTATTTTCTTAATTTTTGAAACATGGATTCAAATTTAAAAATATTTTCAAAATAACTTATTTAGCTAATTCACTCGTGTAAATAAACATGACACTTTTCAAATTGTTATGAATTGTTTAGATTTATATTGTTATTAACTTATTTTCTATCTTATGCATTTTTTTAAGAAATAAAATAAAAGACATTGGTTATAAACAAAAGTCTATAACCACTAAAAGTTTATTTTACCCCTTTCTCTCTCTTGTCTTTCTTATTTAAAAAAAGTAATGTGATCAAATTCACTACTAAAAGACCTTCTTTTTTGAGCGATACTTTTTTTAAATGAATTGTCCAAAATGACATTTTCAAAATTTCCCACAAAAAGCAGAGCAATTGAGTCGACACAGGCCTTTAGTGTATTCCAGCCTACGATAGGCTTGGGCCATGGGGGGTTGGGATTTTAAATGGCCCAACCCAACCTAATTGACTATCAGATGGGCCAGGCTAAAATAACCCAACCATAAACCCTATTATGGGGAAATTTACACTTTTTTAAAATGCCATTTTGGTCAAAATCTTTATTAAAAAAAAAAAAAAAAAAACTACCACCAGTTACTTTTGAGCACTAAATTTGACAACATTGCCATTTTTTTACAAATTAAGAAGATGAGATAGGGCAAAATAGTCATATAATAATAAAAAAGTGGCATTTATTTGTAATGTTTGAATCGATAGTAAACTTAGATTTCAAAGGTGATATTAGATAAAATTTTCACAATAATTTTTTACTACTTCAATTTACATTTATGTTACCCAAAAAAAAAAAAAGATTCCGAACAAAATTCAATGGAATGCCACTTTTGAATTGTTTTTTGCATCTAATGCCACTTAGACTTATGTTGCATCCAATCTCACTTTTTTTCATCTTTAAAAAGTGGCATAAGATGCAAAAATTGAGTTTAAATGTGGAATAAATCTAAACATGTTTTCCAAAGGCGAAATTTTGTTTACCAAAATTTGTATTTATAGCAAATCAAGATCTGTTGTTTCCAAAATAGTATTTCTTTTGCCGTGTCCACAATAATAGTATGACACTTAATCATTAATTTTTGAAGAGAAAGAATCCAAAGAAAAAAAAACTAAAATATAGTTAAAACAATGTAATGTGACGTATCCTTATCCTTATCCTTATCGTGGGCATTAAGAATATAAGAATGAGAGCACTAATTTGGAAGAAGGAAGGGGAAAGGAAATAGCATATCTTTAATTAATTTTATTGAGAAAAATTGATCACATCCCACATTTCACATTCAAGTTTGTAATCTATACTACTAGTATATGTTATGTCACTTTTTATCACTAAACTATTATGTTGCCCCATTTCTTCTTTTTATCTTCCTCATTTGTCAAAAAAAAAAAGAAGAACGATTCGATTATTTCACTGTAAAAAAGTGACATGGATTACAACTTTTTTTTAAACTGATATTTTTCAAATCAAGATATGCAGAAGTGACGTTTCAAAATTTCCCATCTTTATTCATTTCTAATGGACCCAAAACAAATTCAACCCAATGGGCTGCAGTCTAGCGAGGCCCAAAACTACCAAGCGCACTACAAAAGTTTCTTTTAATCTTTTGAAAAAATTATAAAATAGTTCTTGTGTTTTACCTAAAATCTAGTTTCATCCCTCTATTTTTTAATAATTACGAAATGATTTATAATTTTTCAAATCGGTCTAAAATTATCCTTTTACGAAATGATCTTTTAATTTTCTAAATCGGTCTAAAATTTTCAAACCTCTAATATTTTAAAAAATTGGAAGATCATTTCGTAATTACCAAAAATAAAGGAACGAAACTGGATTTTGGATAAAATAAAGGGACTATTTTATAATTTTTCCTAATTTTTTTTAGACAATGTTTTACACACACAAAAAAAAAATTCAAAACTTTCAAATTCTTTGTTTAAAAGTATATTTTTAGCAAGTAACGTACTTATCATGGTATAATTTTCCTTTTTCTTTTTTTTTTAAATTAAAAAAGTACTATATCTTGAGGACACTTTTTATTTCAACTCTATTGTGTGTTGTATAGAGCCATATAAATTATATTATAAACATAAATCACATAGATAAAACACCATTCAACTAGCACATCTGTTTATGAACACAGTGACTCAAAACCAACTTAACTCCAGTATATTCAGCAAAAAATAAAAAGGAAATAAGAAAAGAAAAACACTTAACTCCTGAACGTTATTAAGGTAGCATGTGTTGCATTTCCCAATCCACCAAATAATTAATAATAATAATAAGCAATAATAAATTCCTTTTAAAAAAACAAAAACAAACAAAACAAAACAAATGATATAACACTGCTGCTTGCTGATATGGTGTGCCATATTTCGTAAATAAGTCCTTTTGTCATTTTGCATTTCTTTTCTTTTCTTCTCTTTTCTTTTCCTATTTGATGCTTATTTTATTTGAGTTCCATGTTTCAGGCATTCGTCTTTTCACGACGATTGCACTGATTAAAGCAGAGGTCTTTGAGAATAATATAACGAGTGATGCTACACCGTAAGAAAAATTGATGAGAAAATTGACCAAAATAATGTAACATTAACTAATTTGATTACAAAACATACTTAACAATATATTTATCTAATAGTTAATTGGCACATCATTCTGACTAATTTTTTTAAACAAAAAATTATGGTTATTTAACTTCTCTCTTATATAATATGATATATTACTTTTTTAACCATACGAAGAAAACTAACAGAGCTGCTTAACCAACTACGACTCACTCAAATACACTTATTAATTATCCCTCAAAAAAAAAACAAAAAAAAAAAGGAAAAAACCAATAGCTACACTTCAAAGTTCAAACTACATTTTCCCCTCTCCTAACGAGTATGGTGCTAAGAAATTCACTAAAGAGGAAAAAATGAGCTTCTTAAAGCTGATTAAATATAAACATATTGGCATAAATATCTCTAAGATGGCAAAGAGTACACGAAAGCTTGGTAGTTGTAAGCTTACTGTAAACGAGCCGACATAAATCCTTGTAGTCTTCCGGGCAACCAAAGGTAAAAGAAGAATTTTTTTCCCCCCAAGTTTGGTGGGTCACGGAGTTTCATATATATATATATATATATATATATATATATATATATATATAATTTGTAGCAAGAATTGGGGCGTCAAAAGTATGTGGGAAACAGATTGAATGAACAGAATTTGGGGACCCTGAATCGCTTCTGATGGGCCCAAATGAGCGACGGTGTTTTCCAAATTTGGGGTCAATGCATGTGCCAAGGCTCGTCTATCTGCATGGGAAGATCTCGTTTGAACCTTTGGACTCTAACGCCGATTACTTGGACCAACCGACCACTCTTTTATTTTATATTGGTGTTTTTTTTATTTATTTATCTTTCAATTTTAAGGGCTCTTTTGTCTTTACCTGATGATACAACTGCTCTACTTTGGTTCCCAAAGTTTGACGATAAGTCATATTTGTCACGCTCCAGGTTATTTTTTCTATCCGTCCTCAACGAGTATTTGTACTATTTTAGCTATATTTATAAAGCACGAGATACAAAGAAAATCATTGTTTGTATGGACTTTTGTTCAATTGATTAACTTTCTCACATGATATGTTATATATTTATATATCTAAGTCTACATTTCACCCACGTAAGCTATAAGCTACTTATTTAGCAATCTTGCCAAGCTCGTGCATTCAATTTACGATCCCAGAGATGAATAGAGAAATTATAAGAAATGGTCATTTTATTTAGGTATCTTAAAAATATAGCTAATATTTTTAAGCGTAGTTAAGAATTTTAGCTTTTTTTAGGCTTATATTTTAATAATTCAGCTTGATACATGTGTATTATATTATGCTACACGTGTATAAAAAATACGATAAACGTGTATCAAATATATAAATAATTAATTCTTTATTTTCATGAAACCAGAGTTAATCCTTAAAAAATTAGCCAAAATTTTGGTTAAATACTTAAAAATCTATATTTTAATTATTAGAAAAATAGTACTTATTAAATAAGTATAAGAAATGAAGTTTATCAATGCATCTTATATTTGGACCATAACATTAACTAAAATTTAAAAAACTTTTTTCTAAATACCATATGTTGGAGTTTTGTGACCCGAATTCTATTTTTGGACCAACCCGAAGACCTGCGGTGCGACATAAATGAAAAATTGAGAAAAAAATGGGGATCTGTTGTGAAGCGGAGCGGCCCAAACCCGGAGCCCACAACTGATCCCGTGGGGGTGCGAGGGCGGAGCCAGGGCGGTATGGACCTGTTGAGTTAGGGTTTTTTTCCATATTTTTTACTAAAATTTCGATATACTCTGTAACTTGTATCAATCTTTCAGATAGTGAATTTCTCTCATCTGCCAGTGGTTTTTTCCCGTCTTGGGTTTCCACTTAAATCTATGTGTTCTCTATTTTCGTGTTTCTATTTTTTGTTTATTTGCCATTAATTTCGTAACACTTTATTTAGTTAATTCTTATCATTTGTTTGGTTCAGTCATTTAAATGATATCGTTTAAATGATTTTCGACTTTCATGATCCTAGGTTAAAGATTTAAATCTTAATTTTTTGAATCACTTTGAAATTATAAAAGTCAACAATCAGATAGTGATTGTTTTGTAAGATTTATGTTTTTTTTTTTATTTTTCAAACAATAATTTAAAAGTGTTTGTTAGAGTTTGTGATCTGAATTTTATTTTAGACCGATCCGATGGCTCGCGGTGCGACTTAATGAAAATTGAGAAAAAAATTAGCAGTTAGTTATGGTAGCGGAGGTTTAAGGTTTTTTTTTTCCTATTTTTACTAAATTCACATATACTCTCTAATTTTGTAACAATTTTTTTTTTATATAGTGAATTATCTCCTGTGCCAGTGATTTTCTCGTCTTGATTTTCACTTTAAATCTGCATGTTCTCTATTTTCGTATTTCAATTTTTCGTTTCTTTGTCATTAATTTCGTAACAGTGTTCTTGTTATTTTGTTTTCAAAATTTTAAAAACTACAAAACATGTAGGTAATCACAATTTATTACTTGTTTTGAAAAACGAAAAACACAAAATATTTTATAATTAATAAAGATTGAGTCAAAAGAGAGAATATGTAATGAGGAGGTATATCAAGTGTAAAGATAAAATAAAATACACAAAAAAAAAAAAAATTAAACATCTTTTTGTTTTAAAAAGTTTTGAAAACAAAAATTTGTTATTTTTTATAATTTTTAATATATATTTTCAAATTAAAAAAAAAAAGCAAAAAACGAAAACACACTGATTAGTTGCGTTTTTTAATATTTTGATCAAATTTTAGTTTAAAAAATGAAAATTATAATTTTTTTAAATTAAATTAGTCACATTAAACGGTTGTTTCAAACAAATGATTAATACGCTGCAAGTCATTATAAAACTCAGTGAATTCAACTATTGAGTAAAAACAAGTAAACATCGAGTATTCTTGACAGTATTTAATATATTTAAAGAAAAAAAAAATTCACGAGGACTACAAGACAGCCCATCCAAAGATTTCATCGCATCCACTTGCAGATCTGACCGTACCGTGCGTTTGTCTGCTTTCGATCTGGACCGTCGACCTTGTCCGATATGACGACTCTGATTGAACGTTGCCCGAACTATCACGGATATACATCACGTCCGTCCACGTAATGGCCTGATTGATGCGACGGTGATTAACAAATGATCACTTGGTCAACGACTTACTGTTCGTCTAATAATCTTTGCTGACGTAAGACGTCGTAGGGTCCACTGTTTTTGTGTTGCTTTTTAACTTTAAGCCTGAAAGAAAAGTAAACTTTATTAACGCAATTAACGCGGTGAGTCAAAGGTTAGGTGAGGAACTGAACTTGGGAATTAAAATCAATGCTTAGTCAACTCTTCTTTTTGGATTTGAATTTTGCTAAAGATATAATTGGATTAGAGAATATGATATGAGCAGAGAGAAACAAAAGTTCTTAAATTAACTAATAAAAATCTTTTAAAACTATATTTCCTTTTTGAGTTATGGTTTTTGATTTAACATGCCCTCGTGGATTGGAAATTTAGGGGCAATAATTGACTCTTTTGAGTTACACTTACTATTATAATTATAATTATTATTTATTATCTAACGTTTTATTTGAATAATTGAATTTTTCGTAGAGTGTATGAAAGCGTTCACATGATGGTTGCTTTCATATGATGTATTTGACATGATTAACTTTTCAAAATTTAATAACATTATTTAAATGAATGTAACATGTGTAGAGTCATACCACATAAATAATGGTTACTAAGAGAGACCATCGGGGACATCCATAAAATTGTCAAATTGTAAAAGACTGCTTTCTAGATGAAGGACTAATTTCACAAATCAATATGAATATTTTCAGTATATGTTGTATTTTTTGAAAATCTTGACTCTAGAGTCATTGACTTATAAGGTTTTTAAAAAAAGAAAATGCGTATTGTTAGCGTAAGTGATACTCATAAAATTTTTAAACTCTACTTATTATACAATTGTATAGTTTAAAGTTCATTGATTGCACAGTTTTATAATTGCACACTTTTAAAATTCATTACACTTTATCTTATACAAGCGACGTGGGAATGCATAACTTATCCTCTATTATTCTTTTGAGTTTTAACTGAATGAATTGTAAGTGCCCCACTGTTGGAGCTTAAGATGCCATTGGTTGTTTTAAAAGTTCAAAATATAATTTAGATTTGAGAATCATGTTTTTAAATATTAGATACTAGTTTAAGGGGTTGTTTGGTAAACAATTCAAATAATGAAATTAAGATAATTTCGATTCAGAGTTATTGTTTAGAAAAATTTTGATATTTAAATCAATGTTTGGTAAGAGTTTTAGTAGCATTTGAATTGAGATTTACGAGAGAATATTTACGTTAAGAATTGCAAAAAGTTGAGAAAATTAATCTCATCTCACATTTGATATTCAAATTTGCAACATATGTTACAATATTATATGTCATGCCACTTTTTTATTATCAAATTATTATTTTGTCCCCCTTCCCCCCTCTTGTCTTCCTCGTTTGTAAAAAAAGAATGAGCAAATTGATCAAATTCACTACTAAAAAATAGGCATGGACAATAAACTCTTTTTTAAAGTGGTATTTTTCATAATAATTTGTCGAAAAATGAAATTTTTCAAAATTTTCCAAAAAAATTGCTTATACACAATGATTTTAAAACACTGGAAAAAAAGAGAGTTAAAGATATAGATAGTTTGCCAAAAAAATATTAATACTCTAATAAGGGTACTTAATCAAACTTTTGTGTATTTGAACGTCAAAGACCTCTAACTTGGATGCTGCTTTATAATATAAACTTATTTTGGGCAAAAATCTAACTGCTTAGCAATCATTTTATATTTCAACTTTAATGTACATTTGAATAGTGGTACTACAATTCAAATCTTCTTTACCTTTTTTTTTTTTTTTTTTTCCAAATTGAAGCCCCATATTTTAAATTTAATCTGCTTGAATATGTAATAGATAACAATATTCCTCCGCTTATAAATTTATCTAAACATTAATTTGCACTTTTGCAATTCAAATAAAAATTTCAAGCATTTATTAAAACACTAATTTGTTAATTAAAAACCAACGTAGATTACCAATTAATGTTATATTCCAAAAAACAAATCGATTCAAATTAAAAACAATGTCATAATGTTGTTGTCAATTACATAGGTAAGTCTCCAACTATAGCAAATATAAATAATAAAATATATATATATATATATATATATATTCATAACAAAACTGGCAAAAGAGAATGCACAATATCTCTTCCCTAAAAAATGGATAATGTCTCTCAAATTTATATCGTTGATTAGGTAGCCAAAAGTATAAATTAATAATTTATTGACTAATTGACCTTAGCATGATTTCTGATATAGAAGATGAATTTTACCCCAATTGAAGTTCTTTTTATATGAGATGTATTATCTGCCAATAATACTTGTCCTAGGGAAATCTTAATGTCCATACTGTTTAATGTTTATCAAGCTTTGGAAATACGAGCTCTGATTTGAATTCAATTATATTCATTAACAATATATAAACCATACAATACATCTAGAACAGAGTTGTTGTCCAACAAGTCGTCGAATTTATTTATTTTTGACTTGTAGCAGGAACATAGATAGTGACATTGGTTATTAGATATGATGATAAAAATAACACAAATATGTGCTAAATAAGACCTCAAACAACATTATATATTAACAATGATACAGTATAGTGGCTGAGTTTTCAATTTTACGAAAAATGAGTTACAAATTATTTAGGAAAATCGTAGGAAATAGCCAACAACAAAAAATTCGTTTTAAAATACAGTCTATATGATTCAAAAAATTAAAAAAATAACCATGTTACGAATTATATAACAAAAAAGTGTTACATAAAATATAACACATCTGTAAATATTTGTAAAATATTTTGTAACACTTCAAGTTTTGCTCATTATTTTTTAAAATATTAAATAATATCTTACAAATATTTACAAATATGTTATATTTTATGTGATATTTTTCTATTATATAATTTATAACATGACTATTTTTTTAATTTATTGAAATATAAACTATCATTTAAAATAAATATTTAATTTTAGTTTATTTTTACAACTCATTTATATACTAGTTTATATAAAACAACGAGACAATACTGCGAATCTACGACTAAACCGTCACGCATTTATATACATGCAGGGATCGATCGGACAAAGATCTGGTATCAATATATTTTATATCTATCTATCATCTTATTATCCCATCAACAAAGTTTATGTTTAAAGAAAAGAGAAAAATTCCAAGTAACAGTACTGAATATGAAAGTTATTGGATTAAATATTAAAGATATAGGCAAAATTAATTGCAGGAGCTCCACGTGACCATGTTTTAAGCAGTGATGATTAATAATGAGCGCAAATTAATCACTTCTATCATAGTAATCACAGATATTTACTTAGCCCCGAAATTAAAAAAGAAAAAAAAAAAAAGAAAAGAAGAAGAGTAGAATCTTAACGTGAGTTCTGTACTGTGTGTGTGTTTATTTAAGACAGTGTACAGTTACTTGTTTTCTAAACCCACAATTTTCCATAATAAACAAATCAGAAAAAAAAAAGTCGAAAAAAAAGAGACAGTAATGGGAGAGTACTGAAATCTCAAACAGCCATCGTTTGTTGTGTAGCTGTTGTCCACAGCATCCACATTTTGAATATATCTATGCTACTCCAAAAGTCTCACCTTTCACACTTTTCTCTTCCCTTTTTTCCTTTTTTTTTTTCGTTTCCCACTTTTGTCCATTTCCTCTTTGAAGTCACTTTCGCGGCACTTAAATTGGCTCGGCCAGTTCGTCTTCCCTCTCTCGACCCCCAATATTCAAACA
The DNA here is from genome assembly GCA_018132145.1 of Boehmeria nivea var. tenacissima. NCBI lineage: Eukaryota > Viridiplantae > Streptophyta > Magnoliopsida > Rosales > Urticaceae > Boehmeria > Boehmeria nivea. The sequence goes on along the minus strand of CM030874.1, from coordinate 17,752,451 downwards.
AACAAACAAACAACACCACTCTTCTTCAGTTCTTCTCATATATACACATATATATAACAAACCAGTGTTGTAACGTAGAAGCTTTATTGATACATATATAATAAATAAGAAAGAATGGCGGTGGCTTCGAGAGGACAGGCGAGAGAGGTCCAAAGGCACGTCCACCACAAGGGATGGAAAGACATGTCAGAGAGGAGCCCAGAGAGGACCAAGGTTTGGAGCGAACCCAAGCTGAAAGGCAGCGCTGAGAGAAAAGTCCCTGTTGTTTACTATCTGTCCCGAAATGGCCAGCTCGAACACCCTCACTTCATGGAAGTCCCTCTCTCTTCCCCTGAAGGTCTTTTTCTCAGAGGTAAAACCATAACACGCTAGCAAGCAAACAAACAAAATCATTTCTTTCTCATATTGAGATCCCACTTTGCTCAGAAACTTGTTTGTTTATTGTTTCAGATGTCATAAACCGCTTGAACGGGCTGAGAGGTAAAGGCATGGCTACAATGTACTCGTGGTCCTCAAAACGGTGCGTTTTTTCCGTTTGTCCTCGTCTGCTTTCTGAGCCGTTTTGACCGGAGTAGTCTGATTATTATTATTTTTTTGTTATTATTTATTATCAGGAGTTATAGAAATGGATTTGTGTGGCATGACTTGTCGGAGAACGATTTCATATACCCAGCGCATGGGCACGAGTACGTGCTCAAGGGCTCGGAGCTCCAACTCTCCGACCCGGCGTGCTACGACCCGAAGGTGCTCGAGTCGGCGTCGTCGAGGTGCCTGAAGCCGCCGCCGGAGATCCAAAACCGCGGAGGAGACGCCGACTTCCCGGCGATCGTGCGGCGTCGGAACCAGTCGTGGAGCTCCATCGACCTCCACGAGTACAAGGTGTACAAGGCCGAGTCGGTCGGCGACTCATCCGGGAAATCCTCCGTCGCCGCCGCGGCCGACGCGGCGACTCAGACGGACGACAAGCGGCGGCGGCGGAGGGCGGCGGCGAGGGAGGAGAAGGGCGGCGGAGACGGAGGGGAGATCGCGTGCGGGAGAGAGATGGTGAGCACGGAGCTGAGCAGGGACGAGATTTCGCCTCCGCCGTCGGATTCGAGCCCGGAGACGCTGGAGTCGCTGATGAAGGCGGACGGGCGGCTGGTGATCCGCGCAGACGGAGGGAACGAGGGGGGGTCGGATCGCACGGCGGAGAGCGCGCCAGGTGGCGGCGGGAGGGCGAGAGGGGCGTCGTCAGTGCTGATGCAGCTGCTGTCGTGCGGCTCGATGTCGTTCAAGGACTGTGGGCCCACGCTGGTGAAGGACCACGGGATGTCGTTGATCGGGCAGTACAGCAAGGCTAGGCTGCCACGCGGCGCAGGGAATCCCGGAGGGGTAAAGTTGGAAGACAAGGAGTATTTCAGCGGGAGCTTGGTGGAGACCAACAAACACGACGTCGTTCCGAGTCCTACATTGCAAAGGTCAACGTCTTACAATGCTGATCGGTGAGTTGGATTAGCTTAGACCATCCAAACTTTTTCATTATTAGTATGTAGTTTTTATTTATTTTTTCATTGAGGTTATAAAATGTGATTTAGTTTTGTAACATTTTGTCATAATTATAGTTGATAGACAAGACAAGTGACACCGTGAAGCTATATATGTTGAACTAAAGAATAGCCTATTTATGGTTGGTACATGGTAATGATTTAACTGCTGGTAATTAATGTGTTTCCTTCACATTTGTACCTTCAAATAGGAAGTTTCTTTTTAAAAAATAAAATGAAGGGGTAAAGTTTTCTCAAATGAAATGATTCATGAACGGAAGGGGTAAAATGGTATTCTTCCAGTAAGAGAGTTGCATGAGCTCAGAAGAGTAGAGTAATATGATGATGATTTTATTGGCTTTTGCCTAGTTGCCTTTCCTGTGGTTTTGGGTCAGGGAAAATTTTGATTCTCTGATACCCCTTTTGCTCTTCTATTGCTTTTAATTTGAGATTCGTACGTTTTCCATAGAGGATAAGAAAAAATGAAAATGAAAATGAAAAAGAAGCCAGCTGGCTTTCTTTTTAACTCTCTGTTACATTGTCATTACACAACAAAAATAGTCATATAGATATAGTAGAGCATCGCTTTGCACTCTACTGTGTTAGCTTGGCACGGTAGGAAAACAGCTTTTAACAATCCAGCTTTCTGATAGATCAGATCATATTGATTGCTGCCGAGTCTTCTGTATTAATGGGGTATATATCTATTATCCAGACCTCTTTGTTATCTTGTCACGTGGGACCCTAGTATTAGGGAATTCAAATACCCAGCTGGGTAATTTAATTCAATTAAGCCTCTTAATTTGACAGCCTTCCATATGGTAAAATGTCAGTGAAAGAGGATGAGTTGACTTTTTGCACAATGATCAAGTGCTTTTTGCCTTTCATTCTCTTCTTTTGAGGATTAAATTTAACATAAGTTCCGCAGAGGAAAGTTCATCTTTTTGTTAAATTTTTTTGTTTAAATTTTTTTGGGGTGAGAGTTTAGTTTGGTATTGTTTCAACTTTCAAGTGCCTTGATTTGCAGGAGTTCAAGGTTGGAGTTGACCGAGGAAGAGCTAGGAGTTCGCACAAAATGCATACCAAGAAAGTCAAAAACGATTCCATCAAAGAGAGAGAGCAACATTATCACCTCTTGTGACATCAATAGCCAAGGAGAAAGCAGAAGACATATTGACATTCACACATAAGTCAAGGATGGAGAGAGTTATAATATTAGCAAAAACAAAAAAATGCATTGTAAATTGGAATTTGGAATCCATACACATGAAAGAGGAAGTGAATGAATGACAACGAGAAACATGTCAAACTACTAGAATATGTGTGATATGGTTGAATTTCTAGTCACGGCAATAGAAAGAAGGCACGTAGATTGAGGAGGGCTATGAAGAAAGTGGCCTAGGAATCTTGTAAAAGCTCTCTCTTATTCTTTGAAACAAAGTCTAGGCCATTGACTGATTGTACATTTCAGTTTGGAGTTTGTGACTTCGGTTTCTGGAGTGGGAGTCTTTATATTTTGGCCTTGGTGTTAGTGGGGATTGATTTTTTATTTTTCCCTTTTGGGCCTTTAACTTTTGTAATTTGATGCTAAGTAGCTCCTAATTAGCTTAGAACTGTGTTTGACTAAACAATGGCTTTGACTTTTGAACAGGGAAAATAATAATAGTAGTGTTATATATGTTCCTAGGTATCATCATTCACAGTTTTCACGCATTGGGTTTCATCGTTTTCTAAGCATACACGTGAGCTTTTTTACGGTCTTTGGTTTCTCAGAACCGCCCATGATATAGAGATTGGAGTCTGGAGAGTTATTTCGATTCCTCCAAGAAAGTGCCCATTTTTCACATGTGCTAATCTTTGAGAGTTTATGAGTATGACATTGCAAGTTGTCAACGACAGTTGTAGAAATTAATCGCTCAAATGGTCCTCACTAAACTAGTGTATGAATAACGTAATAAATATATAGAACTCTGATCAGTTTTTGTTTTGTTTTTGTTTTTTTGTTTTTGTGATAAACATATATGTACGTCTCTACTATCTGTCTCAGTTCTCAGATGAAAATGAAATAAATCCTGCAATGACACTACAACATCCCATAAAATGCGCGCTTGCATTAATAAAATGTGTACCCCTTCCGCCAGTGGTAATGAGTTCATTGTTTTACCAAGAATAATAAAACAGAAGTTTCACAATTCCACGCAGTAAAAAGTGAAAGTTTGACATTTGACAATTTTCACTGATCACACACTCACTTTCTCTTAATCATCAGGGCACTCAAAGGTAAAAATATGGAAATGAACTATGAATCCTTAGCTGCTAGATCAATAAACATGTTGAGACTGATCAAAAGAAAAAATCTGGCATTGACAAGACATGATGAGAAAGCAAGTGTTTGTAAGACCATATCTCTTAACAAGATCGGTATTTTTATATGTTTTTTAAGTTCTAACCTCTAACATAAACGATATAGAAATTGAAATAGACCTAGTTGGATAGCGTGTGGGCTTTTTTACTTCTAACATAACAATCAACATTTTTTTTTTTCCATCACCATCCAAGTTCAACCTTGAACAACACCATACAAGTGAACGCCTTTTCTATTTTGTTGATCGGCACGGCAATTACATGATATAGCAGCTCTGATTGGTATTTTTTGCGTGCTTGTAGAACATCTGATCCAATAACAACAAACCTCACGTTGGCTAAAATGTTTAGGTCTAACCATAGTTTTGTGTTTACAAGGGAAAAAAATAACAGAAGTGTTAAGGTTATGAGGTCTCTAGACACAGCATTAACTAGTGTGAAACCATGACATTTATCTGTTTGTGAGCTATCTTTGCTCATGTTGTGAGCTGTGACAATTTTATTCGAAGCAATAGATTCAATCCTAAACTTGGGACCTTATTCTTCCCATTCAATTGAAAGATGGTTTTTAAAGTCTGTAATGGTTCATCAGAAATGCCTGGCAATAACAGTTCAACACTTAATATGTCGATATTATTATCAGAAAGATACTAAAATATGAGCGAGAGAACATAAGTTATGTAACATGTAATATACCTTTAGGGCTTCGCTAAGATCTGAACTCTTCTCGACAAAGCTGTCCAATTTCTCACCTCGCGCAATCACACTGTCAATAGTTATAATATGATGCAATATATAGAGACAGAGACAGAAGCCATTCTAATTAAGCAAAACTCACGAAGGATTGATTTCACGCCATGTAATGAATTACATGGTCAAATACCAGAAAATGTTATAGAATTTAATCTAAAAAAAATCCTATATTTATATGCCTAGTTTTTAAAATTGTAAAAGTGCACACATTACTACCGAAGGCATTAATTGATGAGCAAATATATCAAATTACGAGTTTTTAAATTCCAACGCACAAAGACCATTTCTGTTGTAAGCGTGAATCGTGTACTCTACAAAGAAACAAAACAAAGCTATTGGATTCACGGAACAATTTTCCTCCGAATTGGACATAAAATACTTGTTCACAAAGAGATAGACAATTCCAAATTGATCGAACTATAAGATTACATTCATTCAACATCTGCACAGGAATCTGTCGTTCAATAAGAATCCGCAGAAGCACCATTTCGATGAAAGAAACCAAATTTTCAAAATGCACGCAAACAAATCCAAAGAAATCTATTCCTAGCAAAACAAAAGGACAACATCCAACAAATAAGCTAAAAATTTCGAGAAAATCTCTTAAAAAATTAGACAGATATACCTTGAGAAAAAAAATTCCAACAAAAACAACCGTTCAAAATTTATTTAAAAAATATCGTACCACTCACTTAGGATGTAAACGTATTTGCAACAAGTGATAATTAGACCAAAAAAAAAATGCAAGTGATTGATAATTAATATTTTGGATGTGTAACATTATTTTAATCACATGCGCTCTCGTGTGTCACTGCAGTAAAAAATCAGTGTGTTAATTTTCAGGAGAGTAGTATCACACAAATCAGATAGTTTGTGTACCTTTTAAGTTTGACTTTAAGAATTTGACCCTCACAGTCACAGACTGGGTCAACTAGGAAAGACGTATTTAGGTCGATGGGCTTGAAATGAGGTTGAAGCTATAAAAGGACATATTTAAATGTTTTGTGGTAGCTGGGCAACTGACAGTTATGGTAAGAATATAGATTTACAATTATTGCCTACAAAAGTGATAAAAATTTTGAAGCAGATTTGAATTAACGGGCATATACTACTTGTTAGTAGAATAAGGTGACATTTAAAATAAGCCATTGTAAATTTATAACCATAGTTATATTATTATCATTATTATAATTAACATATGCAAAAGGACTTTGAGTTTCAAAAACTATAAAAAGATATATAACGAGCCCAAAAAGTAGCTCAGGTTGTACTTGAAGCCCACAAAAAATATGGAACTTCCCCATTTGTCATGCATGTGTTATTTTTGTAAACCATAAGGAACTTGGAACTTGTTTGCAGTCCAAATATAGAGCGTTGAAAGTTGAAACTATGTAAACAATTATTGTTATTTTTTTTGGAAAAACAAAAGTATTTTACGATGACACTCTTGTATTTTACTTTTTATAAAAAAAGAGTGAAATGAAAAATAAAATAAATCATTAGTGTCGTTTTTTCTTTTTTAAGCGATAATTCTGTGATGGGGAATGAAAAAAAAAAAGATCAGTGTGAAAATTTTAAGATTATTATTGGCTCTCTAAAGAGTACATATCAATTAACATGTTCTTTATCTCACCCAATCCCCCTCCCCCCACCTTTGTTTCTTCTCTCTTTCTCGTTGTTCAAGCCCGAAAAGAAATAACTCAACAATATCAACATTGAATCTAATTGCTGATTTTCCATTGTCGAATGAAAGAGAAAGAGAAACTCACGAGAAAAATAGCATAATTTGTGAAGTCAAGAAAATCACTTTGTGTCATTCTATTTTCGAACTTTCCCCAAAAATCGTTTTTTATTCTTCTTTTATATTTATTTATTTTTTAATTTTTGGAAGTGGTCATATAAATGATGGATTTTTTGAAGTCAACAAAGATTAAATCCATTAAGACTTTAAAGCTAAAACCAGAGAACGTCACAAAAATTATAGGCTATTTGCTTCTTGAAGACCATGGTGGAGATTGCTAGGCTTGCCTCAGCTCCGGAGCACTTGTTTCACTAAGTCCTTTTGGAAGCCAAGACAACTTCAACAATTGGCCTCTTCTAGGCTTATTGTCTCTCAAGTCTTAACCACTCTCGCCTTCTCTGAACCCCAAATCCCCTCCTTTCTTGCCCTATTAAACCTCAAACCCAAGGCTTTTCTCAGCCTCATCAAACTTCCATTCCTCTCCATCACCATTGTGAGACTCAAAAGTCACAACGACAACATGTCTCTTATTCTCCTCCATTGGAACTCCAAAACCAACCTCAGTTTCTTCATCCTCTAGCACAGCTCCTTCGTCCATAGTCCGAGACAGTGTCCCGATAATCTAAACCCTCGGCCTCTCCAACAACTCTCCCTCCCCAGCAGAAATCCCATCTTTGCAAAATGCAGAGCCTTGGACGACTTCTCTGAGCCAGGAGGAAAAAAAAAAAAGAGGTAAAGAGAGAGACGATTTGCAAGTGAGCTTATTTTAAAATTATGGAACAATTTGAAAATCTACCGTCAATTTTCAGATCAATGGCTCGTATTTATTTTCCCCATCAGTCTCTCTCTCTCTTTTTTTCTCTCCCAACACAGAAGTACCCTTTTTAAGCACTGGCAGTAAACAAGAGTATTCACGGTTTTATTGTCAATACTTAATATATGTCCTTTATCAAAAAAAAAAAAAAAACACCTCAATATATGTCTAATCGACATGTGTAGAAGTTTTATTTTGCTTCAACTTTGTAGAGAGGAAATGACAACCTAACCTAGGCAGTAGGCAGTACGGAATTCAATTAAAAATTTCACATTAATAACAATTAAGAGCTTAAATTCAAAGAAAGATTTGGATTTAGCCTTTTTTTTAGGTCATATTTTAAAAATTTAAAGAATTAGTCAATTTTATATTTGTTATACGTGTATTATTAAATATAAAAATAATTAATTCTTTAATTTTGTAAAATCATGACTAATTTAAAAAATAACTAAAATTTTGATTAAATTCTTAAAAATTCCTATATTCAATTAATAAATCATGCGAGTTTTGTATTTCTAAATTTAAATCATAGAATTTTAAGAAAATAGCCATTGTTTATAAAATGATTTTAAAAAATAGTCATAGTTTCAAAAGATTTAAAAACTAGCCATGTCATAAATTTTTTGCTTAGTATCAGAAATTTCTAACAGTGTTTTTTATGTCTTTTTTTGATATTGTCAAAAATTTCTTACAATTTTATTACTAGTTTTTAATTTTTTTGAAATTGTGGCTATTTTTTTAAAAATAGACAATCCAAAATGACTATTTACCTAATTGACCCTTTAAATTATTGGTAAATATCATATGAAGCGATCCTTCAATTCATCAGCTTAAACAATCAATGACCACTCAATTATCATAACATTTCTCAATCTTAATATTAAGTTAAAACTTAAAATTGTTGTAATCATAGAAGTTCTAGTAAATTGTAGGATTGACATAACTCATCTAAGTGTATAAAAAAGTTAACTGAATTGTATCATTTCATACAGAGCGATTTTTTTTTTCTCATTCTAATTTGTCAAATTAACCAATCAATTGTTTTTCTATTCAGTAAACTTATTTTGTTTTCTTTATAAATTTAAGAATCACTACAACCTAATGTACGTTACATAAACTTATTCTTGACAAAACAGTTATTTTGGTGGTGGATTCTCAATAATAAATACAGAAATCCCAAAAATATTACAATCATTAAGGAAAGTACATCAATAATACTACCACCATTCAACCACATACACATGATAATATTTACCATACACAACAATAATATAAATTTAAAATAAATAAAAAAATAAACAATGCCTACAATGCCGTTGTCATGCTTCATCATTAATTGAAGAACACCATTGCACCATTTTTTGAAGACCAATTTTGAGAATTATGCAGTTATAAAAGTGCTCAAAAAGAGAGCTCTACTTTAGTTAGATATGATATAAAATGGTCATCTAAAAGCTAATAACCTTGTAAACAAATCCAAATTGTCCCTTTCATAGTCCGTAGAATACTAAAATATGCTAAAACTAAAACAAAGAGCAAGTAAAGAGATATACTTCTTCTTTTCTTTTATTATTATTCAACTGTTAGAAACGAAAATAAAAGCCTTATTTTATAAAAAATATAATACTTGAACTGTTAATATCCATAACCATAAAAGCATTCTAGTTTCTACCACAATCTATGTGCGTCAAAATTCCTTTTTACCTTACAAACCAAACCATTTATGGAATCAACTTGAAATAATAAAAAAAAAATTGAATTTTTTAATTAAATCTACACGAGCAAAACGCTTTAAGTTTTGCTTGATTCTGAGGGAAAGTCCAAACAATTTATAAGTAAAAGTTCTCTCTCTCAAATCTAAAATGTTTAGTGATAGTGAGAGAGAGAGATAGAGTCTCTGCCAGAGTACACCAATGTCCATATCTTTCACTTCTCTTGCCACATTGTCCAAAACCTCTCACCAATAAACATTCCATTACTTACCCTTATAGCCTCTGTACCTATCTCTCAAAGAAAGCAAAACAAAAAAATAAAGCCATCTTTTCCTTGCATGTTTGGGACATCAAACACAGTCACTCAGAGCCTTTTATTAAAGCAAAAACACTGCAACAACACAGTTTCTCATTTGCCAACTGTTCTGTTTTTTGCATGTCGTGAGCTTCATCATTCCCTCATGATCTTTTATGTCTGTGTTTGTCGATATTATCATTTGTGCGTTTGTTTGTCTTGTTTTGTTAATGGGTATTGATTTTTTTTGGTTCTTTCTGTCAATTGTGACCGAGTTTGTTTGACTCTTGCGGTTTTGAAGCATTTGGATTGCTGGGTTTTGAATTGATTCAATTGGGTCTGCTTCACGCTCATGGCTCCAGTGAGAGGGTCAAAAAAGAGGAAGAAGACTGAGAAGAAGCCTGAAGAGAATGCTTATTGTTATGATGCTTCTGGGTCTTCGGAGAAAGATGGTCCTCTAGATTGGTGGGATGAGTTATTGAGGAGAATCAACGGTATATGAATATATATATATATATATATTTATATATATGATTTTTCTATGATGTTATGATTGCTTTACTTATTGTCTGAGTTTGGCCAGTTTTCATTGTTATTATTATTTCTCTGCTATGTGCTTGGTTTTTTGTTTTTATTTTTTTGGTTTCTCTTCTAATATGATCGATTGATGTTGCTGTTGTTGAACTGTCATGTTCTGATAGGTTTATTGGTTCTTTTTCATATTTGATGAATTTTTGGTTGATGGGTTAAGTTCAGTTTTGTCTAAATCAATTAGCTTTATGCTTTGTTTCCGTATTTAAGGTCAATGATATTTGGTCTATCCATCACAATGTATCTGGGTGAACATATACGAAGAATCCCTAATATTTTTATTTGTCATTTTTTGTTTTGGATAAAAGCTTTGTTTTTCTTCTGCTTAAGTGAATGTATCGAAGGATAATATTACTAATAATACGTTTCTAACGCTCTTATGAGAAGGGATTTAAAAATGAAGATGTATAATCCTTTCTTGATCATTGTACAGTCCAATGGTTTCTAACATGAAGACAAAATTATAATCCTTTTGATACTTCTTACAAAATACGAGAATAAATATGAAATGTTCTATTCAACAAATGAGTGATCTCTTGCCTGTTGTTTAGAAAAAGTCTGAAATGGGGACATAGATAAGGGTTGCATATGGATGGTTATATGCAGATATTTGCTGTTTACGCTTCTGATTGCGGAATGAAAGGCCAGAACTATTTAGCGTTTTATGTCTTCAAAATCGTAGTTGCATATAGAACTATCTTACAGAAATTTAATGAACCAGCATCATTGCGATTTTGATTTCATAAAGGGCTAAACTTTCAGGTGCTTAAGATTTAGTGATGCAGGTAAATATTTTTTTTACATTATTCCTCTGCCACTAAAATGTGGAACTAGTTCTAATATGTTAGTCATGGTGTCAGGTACAGATTTAAAACTTAGCTAATTCATAGGCCTTTTACCTTCTTAAGTCAGTCAGGTAAGTCAGGAACATAGTTATTGGTTCTGTTGCCTATAGTGTATGATTCCTCTTCAAAATTATGTTCGTTTTTCTTCCTTTCATTTACGGTGTTTTTATCCATACAGAGTTAATACATATTTTTCTTCTTTCCCTTATCTTATTAGTATATGTATAATTTGCTGATCGAATGTATTATCAGAATTTAATATTAAAAAGGAGAAAATGTAGCATTTTTGGCTTAAATTGAGATGCAGAGAACTAACAGATTTATTTTTCGAGCAGAAGCATCTCTCTTTCTATAATTTTATTTGCTTTGTATGCTTTTAGTAAATGCTTGAGTAAAATTGGTTTCACATGCTAGAAACCTTCTTTAAGTTTCAATTATGTTGACCTTACTGTTATTTGCATTTGTTTGAAAATAGTTCAAGGTCAAATCCGAAAAACTCCGGGGCTTCCATTTTGGTGAAAATTATGAAATGTACACTCATGCAGTTATAACCAGAATAGATTGTCTCATAAATTATTGAAAGTATCTATGACAGCTTGGTGAAAAATCTGTCTGGAAAACCTTGGATAGTTTTATTAACTCAATGTGGTAGTGCCAATAGACAAAATTCTACTTGGGGGATACTGGATCATGAAGAAATGAACTAAATACTACATTATTTGTTTCAAAAGAACCTTGAAGTAGTCCAAAGTAAATGATTGACCAATGAATATATTTAATAGGTAGATGCAAGTTGTTCCTAGACTTGGAAAAGACTTACAACTGAGATGATATCCAAAACTAGTGATCTAGTAAGCCAGAGTACTTTCAGTTTGATGGATATTGATAACTGTCTTGAATAAAAATTATGACTATAGCGGTTAAGAGATTTGGATTTTGAGAAGCATGCTGAGTCTCTAATTTGTGATTAATTTAGTAATTACTATGGCCTGCAGTAACTGTTTTGAGTAAGAAAGAATTCAATTCATTATGTTAACTCTGGGATATACACATTTGTGTAGTTACACTTAGACAGGTTGAAGAATAAATGGGTTTTGGTGGTCAAATCAACTGGAAGAAAAGAAAACATTTTTAGGATCTCAAGAAGTCGAAATAAGGGACTTGTTTAGCAGATCCTATTTTTGGCAGAAATCGTTAATTAGGTTAATCATTTAAAAGTCTCCATGACTGCTAAAATGAAAAATAAGAAACATATTGGAAAAGCTGTTTCTTTCTTGCTTTGTTCAACACTTTGCATGGTTATTAGTCTCATGTAGTGACCAATCGCATGCCTTGTATACCAGTCAAGTAACGCTCATTTTGACTGATACACATTTTCTCTCTTAAACTGTTTCTCTACTAAAATAAGTTAATATTTACAGCTGAGAGATTGATGATATGCATGAATGTGGTGCCATAATCATATAATGGAAGTCTTCTATTTATCTGTCTGTCTTTATCTGAACTCTAGGTGGTGTTTTAGTGCTAATTTATTTAGAGGATAATACTAGCCTGGTCACCTTTTTACGTTAGCTCTTCGCTCTTTACGTGTATTGCTGCTATTAACTGACTTGTCTTTAGATATGAACATGTGATAAAGTTTTTTTTTTCTTTTTTTGCTTTGATATTTTAATCCTGATAGTTGAGATAGCATTGGTTTTGTTACTTGCTGCAACATCCCATCAACTTAATTGAAGTGAAGTAAAAACTAATCCAACTTTGAATGATAAAAATATTCTCTCCTCTCTTCACGGCAGGTGTTCAGTCTCCAACAAAAGGTCTAGGCAAGTTTGAATCTGTTTTTAGGATGTCCCGAAAAACCTTTGACTACATTTGTTCCCTCGTAAAGGAAGATATGATGGCAAAGGCAGCTCATTTTACGTTTACAAGTGGCAAGCCAATGTCAATATGCGACCAAGTCGCTGTAGCACTAAGAAGGCTGAGCTCCGGAGACTCGCTTGTGACGATAGGCGATTTGTTTGGCCTGAACCACTCGACTGTCTCTCAAGTAACGTGGCGGTTTGTGGAATCCATGGAGGAAAGGGGGCTTCACCACCTACATTGGCCATCCACAGAAGCAGAAATGTCGGAAATCAAGACCAAGTTTGAGAAGATACGGGGCTTCCCTAACTGCTGCGGTGTCGTTGACACCACCCACATCGTTATGTGCTTGCCTGCCTCAGACCCCGCAGGTGATGTGTGGCTTGATATCGAGCAGAATCATAGCATGGTCTTGCAGGCAGTTGTGGACCCCGAAATGAGGTTCCGGGACATAGTCACCGGATGGCCAGGGAAAATGAAGGACTGGTCGATCTTCGAGAGTTCAACTCTCTACAAACTTTGTGCCAAAGGAGAGAGGTTGAATGGCAAAAAGCTAGAGATTTCCAAAGGATCAGACATAAGAGAGTACCTAATTGGCGACTTAGGATACCCTTTACTGCCCTATCTTGTGATCCCTTATGAAGGGAAAGAACTCTCGGAAGTCAAATCCGAGTTCAACAAGCGCCACTCCGCAACTAGGATGGTCGCACAGCGAGCATTAGCGAGGCTGAAGGACATGTGGCGGATCATTCACGGAGTGATGTGGAGACCGGACAAGCACAGGCTGCCGAGGATCATTCTCGTTTGCTGTTTGCTTCATAACATCATTATCGACATGGAAGACGAGGCTCAGGACGACATGTCTTTGTCTCACAACCATGACTCGAGTTATCGCCAAGAAGTCTGCGGTGCCTCGGGCATCGAAGGCGTGAGTCTCAGAGACAAGCTGTCTCTCTACTTGTCTGGAAGGTTGCCACCTTGATTTTTAGTTTTTTCTTTTTCGACCATTTCTGATTGCTGAGATAATTATTATTTTATACCTTAAAAATATTGTTGTCTTTGAATCCATAAGTTCTCGTTTTGGACAGAATAAATGTTGAAAAAAGCCTTTGAGATGAAGTTTCATAATTTACAAGTGAGTCTTCAACAAGTATTTGTAAATCCTTGAACCAATGAATTTTCTGAAGCCAGTTGTTTACATAATTCCTGTCGTTTTTCTGAGTATTGTTTATAATGTTTTCACTTGTCGTTTGTAAGGCCAGTTCTATATTGGTATTGCTGTCCTTTCAATTAATTGTCTTTTTTTATTCCTACTAACTATTTGTCGCTCACTCTCAGCCAAAAAAAAAAAAAAAAAAAAACTCTGTCCGCTCACTACATTGGCCCTTATGAAGCCTGGTGGAAACTTTTTTTTTTAATTTTTATTTTAACATCGTTACTGTTTATTAGGTATAGTTGATACTTGTCGTTTTATATTCGTTATTGTTTGTCTTTATATATTTTTATTGCCTTATTTTATTAGGGCCTATCGTATTGCTGTCTTTTGTATATATAATTGATCTTAGATCATTGTCGTTTACTTGATTGTGTCTCTTGCTGTCCTTTCTTACTACTTTTTTTTTATCGTACTTATTGTTGTCGTTTTTCCGATCCTGGTTGTCTTTGACTATTAGGCCAGGTCATACTACTGTCGATTTTTTTTTTTTTTTGTCAATTCTTGTTATTTTAAAATAATTGTCGTTTAGGATTTGTCGCTTGCATCTTTTTGTTAAGATATCTCCTCCTTAAACATGTCGTTTCTGAAGTATTTATTGTTTTTTAAGGCCAGGTCGTCCTTCTGTGGTTTTCTAGATTATTGTCGTTTATTTAAGCCAGTTCTAAGGCCAGTTCGAATTGTCGTTTTAAAACTTGATTGTTCACTTTCTTGTCGTATCTTAGGCCAGTTCGAATTCGTATTGCTTTCCTTTTAAGTAATTGTAATTTTTCTTTTTACTTTCTTGTCGTTTATTATTGTTTATGAGGCCAGGTTGTTATCTTGTCGTTTATTTTAGTTCTTGTCGTTTTAAAATATCTTACGTTTCTTAATAGATGTCGTTTTCACTGATTATCACTTCTCTTGTCGTTTCCATCTATTTGTCATCTATGTTAATAGCTATTGTTGGCTTCCCTCATTTTTGTTGTCGTTTCTTAGGTAATAATTGTTTAGGAGGCCAGGTCGTACTTCTGTCGTTTTTGATAATTCTTGTCGATTGCAAAAATGTGTCTTTTACTGAAACCTATTTTCGTTTCAAACAGGTGTCGTTTTTTTTAATATCTGTCGTTTTCTGAGTCTCTTAGCCCCTAGGTCTTTCCTTACCTTGCGTTAGCCCTCTTGGTCGATTTTGGATTTTTTTTTTTTGAAGCAACGTTTTTGGTCTTTTACGCATTAGTAGTTTGTAGTTTTACAGGATGCTGAGCTGTCATTTCTTTCCATTTTATTGCAATTTCTTATCGTTTCTTCTGCGACGTCGTTTATCCAACTTTATCGGGTTCTTTTATCGTGCTTTGTTGCGTCTTCTTTTATTACTAGTTTTTATAACACATGCTCGTATAAATTTTTCAAGTAAAAAATAATTTTAAAAAAAAGATATATTACAAAATTAATTAATATTTTTGTCTTTAAAACTTTTTAAAAACCCTTAAAAGAGGTCCTTAAACTTAATTTTTAAAACTTCTCCAAAAACCCTTTAAAAACACCCTCAAATGCAATTTAAAAAAAATTCAAAAAAAAAAAAAAGAAAAAAAGAAGGCACTACGTGTCAAAAAGTAGTGAATCAAGTTTTAAAAAACATTAGAATCTTAGAATATTTAGTTAGATTATTATTTTTAAAAATTAGGTGAATTGTTTGCTAATCTCCTCCCGAAGTAACGTTCACAACTTCAAAGATCATTAAATGAAAACCATACAAATGAAACATGACAGAAAGGTATTCGTTTCATAAAGGATACAAATTCAGTTACAAATCCGTTTAATTTTATTTTATATGCACAAAAAATGCTTCAAAACCGCTCGTACATAAAACTGTTACATTGCTAGGGGTCGAAATTATAAAGAGCCACGTCCTAATTTATAAAATAAAAGCCATAGCTAAAAACTTTCGACAGAGCACTCTATTTTGCTCCAAAACGTGGTTTGTAGGACTTTTACTTTTCATCATGGAGGGACGATATAAAGGTTTCGGACCAGCTTTGTTTTGTAGATTCCGGGACCATGAACTCACCGAGGTACGGGTTCCACATGTCGCCCGCGGGACCAGCCAGAACCCAATTTATCGTCGATGGCGGGCACCCAAAATCATCCACAGCGGCTTCTGTCTCCTCTCCAGTCTCGCTTTTCTTTGGCGTATCAGAATGCTCGGAGGGCTGGAAAAGAAACAACGGGCCGAGAAGAAGAGGATTCAGGTTCTTTTGTCAAATAAGAAACCACATCAACTATATGTGTTGATAAACTCACCCCAGAGTCGTTATCTGGCGCGACTTCCTCTGGTATAGTTCTGTTTTCTTCAGATTTTGTTGGGTGACTATCCAAAACTTTTTGAGGACTTATCTCTGGACTTGTCTCCTGAGACTCGTTTGTACTCTTAGACTCGAGCGAAGCCTGAGAGTGAAGAACATCAACATTGATCAAGCATTGATATGGAATCAAATATGTATTGTTTTACTGCTTCAAGTGGAATCAAATATGTATTGTTTTATGGCTTCAAGTGAACCTACATGGCGCTTATTGGGACGTTTAAACTCCTTGAGTGTCATCGAGTACTCATGTTCTTCCTTTTCTTTTAGGTATCTCTCTACAGCTACTAAAGAGCGAAATTGCTGTCCAGTCTCTGGATCAACATAATACTGCCAATTAAAATGAACAGGTAAAACTCTCTAGTTTTCCGACAGAGATGTGCTTATGGATGAAAGAAAATCAGGAACAAATTGCCACTCTTCACCAACAATATAGGTTGTATATATACAAGAATTCACGATTCTACTTATAAGCAAATACAAAGGGCACATAAATATATACACCAAGAACAAACTGTAAATGCAAAATTTTATAGCTCACCCAAGGAAATTGCCTTTAGCGAATATGAAACATGATAAACCAAGCATAACAAACACCAGCGGGAGCCAAAATATGAGATCGGAAAAGTACCTTATCAACATTAGAGGAAAAACGTCTACCACGCCGATGCTGTTTCTTAATGATCCAACCTTCAGGGAGTACAAAGTCTGGTGAGCACGTGGTGCTGCGGGGAACTATTTGCTTCTCAATTACTGAAGGACCCTACAAGACGGCATGTAAATCCCATTTACTAAACTTTACCAGAAATTACAAACTTGATACTATGGATTTTTTTTTTTTTTTTTCATTCGGTAATTTATTTTCCATCAGGCATTATTGAGCCTCCTTCTACCACGCTCTTTAATTAGAAGTTGTAAGGCAGCTAGCATAGCACACATTATATAGAACATACACTGTAATCCTTATAGAAACATACTAACCAAGTTGAATTTAAAGCTTTTACTAATTCCATTCCTTTCACACACACACATTTATATTTGTGTGCGTTTGCGTGTGCCTGTGTATGTGTGTATGTATGTATGCATGCATTATTAAGTTTACCTCCAGTTCCGGACTTCCAGCGGATATTTCGTCTGCTTCTAGCTCTTGTAGTTGTAGGTATCTCTTAACAGATATCATGGAACGGAACTTCCTTCCTGTCTTGGGTTCAATGTAATACTGCAACATGTTTGAAGAAGCACACAAGTGTTAAGCTTGCTTTATTTATATAATAATAATAAAAAAAGAACTCATGACAATGAGTTCAAGAATGAGCGATGTTAGTAACACGATAAGTACTACGGTATAATCGCATTAACTTTTTCTAATCATGGAATGGAACGTCCAAATACACCATCTACCTTAACATGCATAAAGATGGAAACACTACTCATTGCATCATAAATATTCATCAAAGTTTTTATTTCCTACAATTTTCCAATGCAAAAATCATGGTAGCAGGCCTAAGTACCCCACTCTCAAAGAGAACAACTCAAGCAATTCCTAATGAGATAGGCCTAAACACTACTCTGAGAATCATGGTTAGTCAGAGGTTAGGCAGATGTACTCATTGTCTTTTTTTAGTTTTAAACATATCTTTAAAGCTCTTACGATCAAAGTCGTCGTCCACTATCTGGCTTATTATAGTGCTGCATATAATATAATCTCTAGCTTAGACATATATAACTGAACTTGTCCACTATTTGGATTAGCCATATATAACTAAAATTGTAAAATACTCAAGCTTCTGATGGAGGAAAATGCTTATAAATGAAAGAACAATGAGAACCAAAAAATTCACCAGTTGTATAATCTCTACCTATGCATACACACATGTATGATGTTCTACATTCGAAGAGCGTACAACTACATAAACCAAGACAATGTGATTAGTCTTCAGCATTTGAAACTGAAGGACAACAGCAACAGCCAAAACGCCAGAACAGAAACAATACCTTGTCAACGACAGGAGAATTGTGTCGTTGATGTCCCTCAGTTCTCCAACCATCAGGTAGTACGAAGTCTGATGAGCTCCCAATGGCAAGGGTGGTAATTTGTATCTGCAGTAGTATCGG
Organism: Boehmeria nivea var. tenacissima; assembly: GCA_018132145.1. Classification (NCBI taxonomy): domain Eukaryota; kingdom Viridiplantae; phylum Streptophyta; class Magnoliopsida; order Rosales; family Urticaceae; genus Boehmeria; species Boehmeria nivea. The sequence goes on along the minus strand of CM030874.1, from coordinate 17,734,286 downwards.
AATTGGCCATGAATATTTTCTTTTTAGATTAATTATTATAACTTGAACGCCTTTCCTCCAAAATTTGGCGTAGTCCTTTTCCCCTTTTACCCTTCACAGGTGGGATTAGACTAAATTCTAAAACCTTTACATAAAATCCATTGATGTAATATCTCGAGTGATATCCAAAAGTAAAGCACCAAACTGCATGGATTCTCTGCCAAACCATGCGTGCAATGAAAATTTAATGTCAAATGTATGAGACTCAAAACGTCATCAAAACCTTACAAATGCAAAAACTAAAAAACAATACGAGCGTTATGTAAGACCACTGCAATCCCTCATAGGAACACATAAACCGAAAATTGAATCTAATTTATTACGCCTTTTGGCCGCCATGGAATATTTCCATCATTCATTGGTCTCAAAATGTAGAACAGGAAACCTCAAATTCTGAAACTCGAACTTACTTTTGGTTTCTTTTCTTGTTCATTAGGCCGCCTTGAAGCGCGGGTATCTATCGTTCCATCCGTTAAGTATCTCTCAACCGCTGGCAGCGATCGAAACTTCCTCCCCGTGTGGGGTTCAATGTAATACTGCAACACATTTCGATAACGATTCGCAATGAGTTCTGAGCCAAGCAAGTAATATTATCCAGTGTCCACAACAATCTAGTTCAAGCTAAAGCATCAAACTCGGTAACTGATGAATTCTCGCCCAAAAAAAATAAAAAAAAATGATATGCATGCATTAAATTATAGCTAAGAAACACGCGCATTGTCACGATTTGCAAAATAATAATAATAATAAGTAAATAAATGGATTGAGAGTTGAAAAAGAACCGACCCTATCGATTTTCCCGGGACAGGAAAGGGAATTCTGGCGAGGCTTTTCCTCGATGAGCCAATCGAGGGGCAGCCGGAAGGCCGATGTGGGCCCCACCAACGCCAGCTCGCGGCAGTCAGACTCTCCTCCTTCGCTGCGTGGTCGCACCACTCGCAGCGGTACCGGGCTCACCACCGAAGATTTCCCCTTCATCGCTCACGTCACTGTCTACTGTATGTACGGATCAGCACCCTCTTTTTTTTTTTTTTTTTTTTTTTTGTCTCTTCAGCAAATTGCGATTTGGTTCGGAAGAGTTTGGTGTGATTTGAGAATTTGAAGTGAGAGATTTTCCGGTGTTTCGCCTCCCACGGTAGAGAGGTGGAGCAGAGGTAGCAGCGCCAAAGATCACACCCACCTACCTTCTGCAACTAACTTCTGTTAGTCTCAGGGAAGAATCCCGGAAAATAAAATAAAAAATAAAATTAAAATAGCAATCGTTTTATTGGGCTTCTTGCTAGATTTAAGCCCAAAATCTAATGAATAATTGAAGCCCGGCCCAAATTTCAAGTTCGATCACAGAGTTTTTCCGTTGTGTTTTGATTTGGAGACCGTAACTTATAAGGAAATAATCGATCATATTATTATAATTATTATCATTAATTTGAGTAATTATTGTGAAACTGTTCTATGATATTTATTTAAAATTAATATCGATTCCGACTGTTTCACTAACTAGCTTAATTTTCCAGAAACGACGAGAAATTCAACTTCTTGCATCACCAGAAAATAAATTACTATTATTTATCAAATGAATTATCATATTTATTAAAATGATACAGATCCGTTTGATGGCTTATCTACTATAGATATATTCATATATGGTAATATATAGGTGGTTTTTGTTTTCTTCTTTTTTCTACATAACGAGTTAACACATGTTCCACCGGTTACAATCACTACCATGCTTCTTTGGTTTACATTAGACAAATAATATGTTGTTCTGAAGTTAATGTGCCAAAGTTGAATTGACTTGCAATGTAAAAGCTAAAAAATGAATTAGTCTTTTTTTCCAACCATAAAATATACACGCGCGCATTCCTTATTGAAATTTGAAAGTACTGAGCATAAAGGTATTCTAGCTTTTTCGAAGCTTCTTCGTGTGACACATTTTTGATAGATAATCCTGAGGATTAGATAGCAATTGCGTGGGTGCTTTTGTCACAACACTTTTTTTTTTCTTTTTTGAAAGTTGAGCAAAAAAGGTCAAGCAAGCATCAGATTCAAAGACCACAACTTATATTATGATTATTTTTTTAAGAAATTAAGCTACATATGACTCGGGTTCTTTAATAATCATGTTCGAATACCATTGCTCACAAGTAGTTGGAATCTGAAACATATGTTTTGAGTGTTGACTTGTCTCGAGTCTAGCCACAAAGCAAAGATTTCCAATAGAGTTTCTACATACTTTACGTCGGGAATTGTAACAAAGACTTTAGAATTTAGATTGCTCGATAGAAGTTTTATACAACACTTCAGTTTTTGCCTCTTGGCCTCAGTACAAAAGATTTTCAACAGGCAAGTTCTACGAAGTACCATAATTAGTCATGATAAGTTAGGTCTTGTTTCGATTGCAATATGAATAAAAAAAAATTGTTTAAATTATGTTACTTCAGTAATTACACTAATAAAAAAAGTAAACTTAAATTATGGTAATACAATAAAATATGGTTTTGATTTGTATCCAAACGAGGCGTAATATATAATAATTCTGAGAGGAAAATGAGCAACAAGCTACAAGATCGCATAGTTTTTCTATCTTCTATGTTTGTTTCTATCATGTGTGAACAAAGCCACTCTTTTAATAGTATAAGGCAAAATGATCCGTACGTTACTGATTTTTCTATACTATAGCTTTGAACTTCTGGCCGATTCTCCAAACGGGTTCAGATTGAAATATAAAAATAAGTAACTACAAGTGTGCGGAGAGGAAAGAACATATTTTATGAAGAAACATATTATATGAAGAACCTGATTTTAGTGAGAGAAAGAAATTGGGTGAGAGAAAATAAATTAAAAGTATAAGTCGGTTGTATTATAAGGTAGTTCTCTTTCTTTTTTTTTTTTTTTTTGGTTGGCTAGACCATTATAAGTAGTATTTAGGAAGAGGTTGGTTGTTATTTATTATTGGCCTTTGTTGATTCTGTCTTTCAATGAATTTCTTTTTCCAAGTTTTGCATTGAGTGGAAACTTGAAAGAATGTTCCACATTCACGGAATACACGCAATAGATCTTTTATACGGGGTAGAATAGTAATAATAAGAAGTGTTAGTTTGTCCAAGAAAATCCTAACTAATACAAGCAAAGCAATAACGAAGGAAAGTTTTATCAGTATCGTCCGGATTCCAGTTGACGCAAATACTGAATTTAATGCACCAACTACACCTACACACATTGACCCCCAACAAAAAAAAAAAAGTATATAGTATATATTATATACCCACCAAAAAAGAAAAAGGCAAACAAACTTGGTGTGTAACTGGGTCCGAAGTAAACCCAGTACGCTTTTCAATAGAACAAAGCCAAACGCGGTACGTAATACACCCGTTCGTACAACAGAAAAAATCGTCTGTACGACTCTTCAGCTACTTTACAATCAAAGTTTGTACATATATACGACAAACGAATATACATACATATATATAAACTGTGAGCTTGGATTGAATGGTATATTGGTATATGTCCTGAGTTAAAAAAGGGCTTGGAAGATATTATGATCAAGGAAGAAAGAAGGAACTTGCTGTGGACCCTATTAACTGTATTAAGCTCACTTATTAGAAATGTATTGCTACGATAGTTGCAAAATGATTTCATTGAAATTTTGTAATAAAGCATATTCTTATTGCTTTTCTTTTCTTTCCGTTGAAGAATTAGAAATATGGGGCCGTACAAGCACTTGCCTAGGAAGCTTTGGTTACATTATTATAAGATGGCGTGTCACACGCCTGGAGTGGGACGTGATATTGTGAGTTTTACGAGGAGAAAATACCATCAACAATCATGCGTTTTTTGAAAGAATAATCAAATCATGTATTATTTAATGATAACAAATAAAACTATATCATAAGTATATTTTTTAGGAGTAATCAGTCGAAATTATGTGTAAAAATTTACAAATATTTCAAAATTAAACAATTTTATTTTGATATATTCTTAAATGAAATTAATAGATGATCAGTTAATGATTTAGCCATTTTGCAGTATATGTTTTAAAGTTATAGCCCGTGTTTTGAAATATTAGCAAAATAGCCATCATATCAACAACTAAAAATCTATGACTAAAGAAATAAAATTTGTGACTAAATAGATAAAATACGCAGTCATAAAATTTGTAGCTATAGTCACAAAATTTTAGAAAATTTGAAATAAACACAATAAAAAAAATTAAACATCTATTGACAAACAACCAACTCACAAAAAAATGATTGCCTATACAACCAATTTCACAAAACTTATTACTAAATAAAAAATTTATAAACAGCAAAAATATATGCAGCCAACAAACAATAAAAACAGAATTCAGACAACTAATGACTGCAATCTTAAAAATCTAAACACGAATGTATGACTATTTTACTAATAAAAACAAACATAAGCTAATTGTTAAAAACAAACATAAATATATGGCTATTTATTATTTAAAAAAAACCAATTAATAGAAATCAATTTATTTTTGGCATGTCTCAAAAAATATTATCAATCTTGTGAAAAATGGTTCAATTTTTGAAGAGTTAGAGACCAAATGGCGCTTGTTGGTGGGAGTGGTAGACCAGTTCGTTGGTAAGATTTGAGTACTCAAGAAGCGGTCGACCGATTTAGGAAGCGGTCGACAGTTCATTGCAAATAAAAGACCCATGTTTCGCAAAATGAAGAAAAATTAGTTGGCCAGTTCATTGCAAAATAAAAGATCCCGGTTCGCTAATCATGTATTGACTCCTATCAGTGCACATTTCAAATTAATGGTGGTTAAAGAGAGTGAGGTGGAGCTTGAGACAGGTTTAATGAAGCATGTGTCTTATGCGAATTGTATTGAGAGCATAATGTATGCTATAGTTAGTTCTTGATCGGATATAACGTACGGAGTTGGTTTAATAAATAGGTTTATGAACAATCCAGGAAAATCACATTGGCAAGTCGCGAAATGGTTACTTCGTTACTTGAAAGGTATTTTAGATGTTAAATTGGTGTATTCAAGGAACGAGTAGCAAAGTTGCAAGCTTATTGGATATTGTGATTCGAATTACGCGGGAGACCTTAATAAGAGGAGATCATTATATAGTTACCATTGGTGATAATATGGTGAGTTGGGAATCTCGTCTACAACATGTGGTGGCTTTGGCTTTGTCGACTACAGAAGCGGAGTATATTGTGATCACAGATGCAATTAAGGAGGTTATTTAGCTTAGAGGATTTCTTGGAGAATTAGGATTTGATCAAGGAAAATTGGTAGTGAATTGTGATTCACAAAGTGCTATCCACTTGACGAAGAATACGATGTATCATGAAAGGACGAAACATATCAATATTCGGCTACATTTTATTTAGGGCATCATAGTAAAAAAAAAACTTTTCAAGCTGTGAAGATTCCTACCAAGGTCAACTCGACGGATGTCCTTACAAAAGTTGTTCATGTTGATAAGTTAATGCTTACTGAACTTAAAGCCTACTTAGTCACGGAAAAAAATGGGATTGCATTTGAAGTTCATAAAAATTTGAACCAAGATGGAGAATTGTGAATAATTGTTCAATTTTTTAAGAGTTAGAGACCAAACGGTCGACTATTTCGTTGGTGAAACTCGGGTATTCAAGAAGCAGTTGACTGGTTTGTCGCAAATAAAAGGCCCTTGTTCGAGAGAGCTACAATTTTCATACCTATTACTCGAGAGATATAGGGAGAGAAAGTATCGCATTTTAGAGAGATAAAGTATTTCGTATCTTCTCCTAGAGAAATCTCTAAGTTCTATACTAGTTTGGGGGGTTTTGAGTAATGCCTTATTTTTGACACAATGATAATCTATGCCCTATGTGTATTACACTTTTAATTTGTACACCAAAATTTTCACTACAAATATAGAGTGAAAATAAAAGGGAGCACACCACTTAGAGTATAGATTATTAAGTGGCATCAAGAATAGTTTTATTTTGAAATTCTCCTTGCTAGTTTCTTTAGCAGAATCTGTAGAGAGATTGTTATCGTGCGAGAGACTATTCTTGAGGTGTAATCAATCTATGATTAGTGGATTCAATTGGGAGGTAATCCCGACTTGGATGTTGGAGGATTTAAGCTATGAACCAAGTATAAAACCGCTTGTGTTCGTGTTTGTTATTTCGATTTCGTTCGTGTATTCGTCTGTGTTAACATTCGCATGTGCTTCAAAGATTTAGAGTATGTCAAAAGATGATTGAGGGATTTCTAAATTTCCACAAATTCTTATTTAAAAATACACTTTTTTCATAAAAAAAAATCTATATTCATAACCAAATTTGTTAAATATTGAGTTTTTTTAGGCATTATAGAAAAATATGGGTATATTTAATCAAAATAGAATTTACTTGGGTATTATAAAAAACATAGGGTTTAATTAGGCAATCTTTTAAAAGAGGGGTTTTTAAGGTTTTTTCACTTTTTATGAGTAGTGTTATATAGTGGAGAGTAATGTGACACATTTTAGTTTCAAAATAATATCATTATTATATATTACATGTAAATTGTAATCATATCTACTCGTTAATTGTATCATGTAAAATTTTAAAAATTTAAATAAAATTGTTAGTTCAAGAAAAAAAGTCCAAAAAGTTGACTACCAAGCTCTTATTTTCTCCAAGGGACAAAAGAAGTTCATAAACCCCAAATGGAAACACAACAAACGATTAGAATATTTTTTCTTATGATTAAGGATCTCGAAGAGGCTAAAACGTAACTGAAGGAGTACTGGCGAGAAAAAATATACACATTTGATTGGAAAGTGAAAGCTATTGCCCAATACTCTCACTACAAGTCTTTAACTTTTAAGAGCAAAATTGTCCTGAAATTCATTTTCATGATAAAACCCACGCAATAAGTTTGACTAGCACCACTAGGACGAGATTATGAAAGGGACACACTTAAACAATGACTAGTGCGCTAAGTTAATTAGTACCTTGTTTGACACGAACATACAAATATCTTGTTTAAGAAGTAGATCAATATTATGTGAAAGCGAGTTCATAAACAAAATTAGGAGACAAATCTGAAAGGGTTGACTTGACATGAAAGCCTCATTAATAGTTACTTTCAGGAGCAAGCTGCGAGGTAGGCACTGGGAAGGTGATACTGCGCCACTAGTAGTTTCTACACATATGCCCGCATAGAATTTTTATGCAATACAATACAACATATATTATAAAATTATTTATACGTGTGTATGTATGTGCAGACATACATAATGTGTATGTGTGAATATACAGTAATATATATACAATTACGTGGGTGCTTACGGTCGATGGTCAATGGTGCAATTTTGGTTATAATTATTGTTCTATATGCTTTCACAGTGTTTCACTTGTGCTGACTTGCTTGCTTCTTGGCCAGACCATATAAGCTTTCATACTCAACTACTGGATTTTTTTATTTATTTTATTCTCCTTCTGCAATCTGCCCCACGCGAGTTTGAGGAGCGGGGCTTCATGACTTTTAAGTCTCAAATAATTTTGTTTATAAAGTTGCTTTATTTTATCTTTGCTCATTTTAGGCCATGTTTGTAGGGTAATTGTTGTCAGTGATTTCTCGTCACACAGTGAGTCCAAAGGCGGTATCCAATTCATTTTCAAGAAATCCAGAAACCCCGACTCCACCGAACCAAGCGAAAGTCACCCCTCCGTGGGAGCGCTCTTCAGAGAAAGGACAGAAGGTGATTATCGAAGATGATCCCCGATCCTACGCCCCCGGAGGAAAAACATTACAAGAAAAGAATTTCCATTCTTCCAGAAAGCCTTCCTGGTGAAGGATCAACATTTCACGACAAAGTCCTCAAAGGCGGTATACCCCCGAAGGAATTTGCCACAAAGGAAGGACCATTCGACGGAGACTCGGCCCTCGGAGTCATCGACCCTCGGTCATAAAACGTTGGACCGAGGGATCACAGATCTCAATTATTCTCCCTCGGGCAGGGAATTCACTGTAGCGACAGACTTATCCTGCCGCAGTCAGGTTAACTGCTCTCGGCAGGTGGGCAGCTTTATTAGGTGAATTAAACCCGTGACTTAGGGGATTTGACATTTTGTCTTTTCCCAACTGTAGCTCTCTTCTTCGCTTATAAGAGTAGGAGTAGTGACAGTTGGGAAGGGGGGAAAGCCACTTTCAATGACAAATATATCAACAACACAGTGGACGTAGGCTATTACTCTCTATGAGGGCCGAACCACTTTAAACTTCTCCGTGTGATTATTTACTTAAAAACGTTCTTGAGTGGTTATTTCCTAAAAATTCGCAATATTCATTGCCGTATCACACACTAGAGATACGGATCACGGCGTTGGTTCAAATTATACACCAACAGCTTGGCGCTAGAAGGAGGGCCTGCCTTGAATCAAACTTCCGGGCAAGCCTTTCCATTCCAGTTTTCTTCCAAGCTTTTTTCCGGGAGTCTCATCGTCACCTATGATCGGAGATCATGGCGCCGACGACCAGACAAACGGGAAAGAAACCCCATATATCCCAAGTTGGGTGATAGTTAGCGTAAAAGAAAGAGCGTCCAAAACCCCAGGTCCTGGATGAAACAGCATGGTGAAGATCTTCGGCTCATCATCACCAACATCCGCAGTTCATCACCGGCAGGGGATGAACGGACGAGCTCCAGGCGTGGATCCGGACAAAGGGGAACAGGCCGCCGCTGTGGTGGTTGCCGAGGGCTTCTCCGAAAGAGACCCGAAGCCAACCACCCGGCGGGGGACACGCTCAAGCCGGCCGCCATCACAGGTGGAGATCTAACAGTAAACCTCCCGGAGGACTGGCGGTGGACCTTCCGGAAGCCCAGAGGCACAGAGGCACATCCATTAATGGCCCAAACCGGAAGATCCCGACCAACAAAGGAGTTATACTCTTTCCGCATAAGGCGAGCTGGGTCTTTACCTCCGAGAATCACTGAGGCATGCTCCGTCGCAGACGGAACGCCGCCCCAAGTGATCACGACGCCAGACGGTGACCCAGTTTCACGAACGGCTGCAGTCCGGAGGACTGCGAAAGTTAAGCCTCGCCTCTCCCACTTCTTCCTTGCCCCCGTTGATAATGCACCCCGAAGTGTGTCTTTTGGTCGTAGACCAATGGCGCAGGAGAGAGGGTTTGGGGGAAGACAAACCAGAGGTCTCTGACCACAGCCGATGTAGTCAGGGCATCTCAGATTCTCAAGGAGAGGAAGCCGCACCTTCCGGCCAGGCACGGGATGTCCTCATACGCGTCGTGCATGGCTCAAAGCAAGCCGGCGGGAAACAGGCATAGCACTAGCCCCCAAAGGGGCTATCGGAGTCGAGTGAGAAGGTGCCTCTGCTACCAGGGCAGACCGCCAGACCCGCGAATCTCGCCTGAACAGGAGATTGGCGAGAAAAACGGTCGCCACAACGACAGTTCCCTCTTGCTCACTCACCAAACGCCGTCGTTTTCGCTCATCGCCCAGTACATTACGGCCAATACTCTTTTGTTAACTCGGAGCACCCTCGGGTACTCCGGGCATAGCTTCAGGCGTGCCAAAACGAAGAGACGGCTCGATTGACCACCAAAGTACATCTGACGGCAACTGAGTCGCCCGCGATCAGAAGTTGTCCGCGGGGTAAGGTTCCGGAGGGATCTTGCCGCGTAGCCAGTTAGCTGGCCAAGACCGCAAACTCGATGTGTAAAGGATGGAACCGCGAAGCGGATGAATCCTATAAGCATCACTCAACGGCTCTTCTTGACCGCGGAGTCTTCAGATCACTTGGGGACCCCCGGGGCACTAGAAAGAAATAGATGTGCTCTATAATTACCCCGAAGACGAGCGAAACTAGAACGTGAGAATTCCGAAAGGTTCGCGTAGATTTTACTCGCTGAGGCTTCCCGCCGCCGAAAGATGAATCTTGTCAGGTCTCTCTCTCGATGAGAACTTCTTCAAAGATTAACTTGGGAATTTGGGCCAAATGTCTCCTAGAACCATTCTATCCCTCGGAGAAGGAAGAAGATCTAGGTGCGCTTAAAGGAGGAACTCCGAGGCGGAAGGGACTAGAATCTCTCGAAAGATGGTCTAAACCGCCGGTGTATTAAGACAAAAAGTCCTGCCCCATTCAGAAGCACCGGGAACCGCTGCAAGCAATGGGGTACTAGCAAATCTCGATGAATACAAGATCTAACCGAGTACGCCCCCGAAGAAGCCTGGTTCGGGATAATCCTTCGGAGAAGGAACAACCTGCGACTAAACAGTGCATTCAAGGAGGTATACTCCGGTTCCAATCTGATGTCTAATCGAGTAGTTTGCTAGGTATGGCCCTCGGAGAGAGCATGACTCAGACGAGTTGTAGTCCTCGTAGAGGACACGACGAACGACTATATGGATGATCCCGGAGGGATTGGATCATATAGTTGGAGGTCACAGCGTGAAGAAGGTAGTATTTACACTTTAAACCTTATACTTCGAAGTAACCAATGATCTCTTTTATAGGTAACCACGGTGTTCCACCATTAAAAGAAGCACGGACGAGCTTCCCCGGCGGAGCGAGGATCGAGATGTTACCGGAGTCAACAAGATTCAGGGCCAGAAGGACAATTGTTCCCGTAGGGATCAAGCACCGTTTCCCTATCAGAGGAATCAAGGATTAGAGGAACGTCTGGTTCCGGAGGAATTAGACCTCGTTTCTCCGTCAACGGGATTACTTTCATACTAGGCCACGAAGATTCGGTGCAGCTGAAGTTGCTTCCACGAGGCTTCCTTCGCGGCAGGAGATGCATTCCCAGCAAATTGAATTCGATCAAGAAGAATCCCAAGCAACACGAATCGCGCCGCTGGGATTGGGGGGCAGATGTTGTCAGTGATTTCTCGTCACACAGTGAGTCCAAGGGCGGTATCCAATTCATTTTCAAGAAATCCAGAAACCCCGACTCCACCGAACCAAGCGAAAGTCACCCCTCCGTGGGAGCGCTCTTCAGAGAAAGGACAGAAGGTGATTATCGAAGATGATCCCCGATCCTACGCCCCCGGAGGAAAAACATTACAAGAAAAGAATTTCCATTCTTCCAGAAAGCCTTCCTGGTGAAGGATCAACATTTCACGACAAAGTCCTCAAAGGCGGTATACCCCCGAAGGAATTTGCCACAAAGGAAGGACCATTCGACGGAGACTCGGCCCTCGGAGTCATCGACCCTCGGTCATAAAACGTTGGACCGAGGGATCACAGATCTCAATTATTCTCCCTCGGGCAGGGAATTCACTGTAGCGACAGACTTATCCTGCCGCAGTCAGGTTAACTGCTCTCGGCAGGTGGGCAGCTTTATTAGGTGAATTAAACCCGTGACTTAGGGGATTTGACATTTTGTCTTTTCCCAACTGTAGCTCTCTTCTTCGCTTATAAGAGTAGGAGTAGTGACAGTTGGGAAGGGGGGAAAGCCACTTTCAATGACAAATATATCAACAACACAGTGGACGTAGGCTATTACTCTCTATGAGGGCCGAACCACTTTAAACTTCTCCGTGTGATTATTTACTTAAAAACGTTCTTGAGTGGTTATTTCCTAAAAATTCGCAATATTCATTGCCGTATCACACACTAGAGATACGGATCACGGCGTTGGTTCAAATTATACACCAACAGTAATAATTGATAGTATTGGACCCCAAGTATGTATGAATTATATATCAATGCTATATAATTTCGTGTTTGACTGAGGATAAAATAATCTCAAACAGCTAAGTAATTAATTTATTAGCGAAGATGATCTATTAATTTTATCAAGACATGTGAGATAATTGAGATATAGAGAAAGCAGTTTTCTCTCTCACTTTGATTTCTTCAATGCACAGGGGCACATCCAACTCGGAGAGTTTTTTTTTATTTTTTTATTTTGAAGAGAATTATTTTAGGGATTCTCTTTTTAAAGAAAGATTAAATTTATGCTATAGTACCAATCTTGATTTTTTATTTTTTATTTTATAATTAGTTGAAGTAAAATGTTATAACCTTAACGAGTGGACTGGTATACGAAAAAATCATATACAATAATTTTGATCCAATCTTATAACTAAACAATTTTGATAAATATAATGGATAATTAAAGACTTTCCGAATAATGGTAATATGAATAAGTTACAATAATCATTCATATACATTAATTGAGATAGAATGACTTGTGACTTTCCTGTTTGTGTCAAGCTTTACTAGTAAGCAATATATTCTTAGTACAATCCTCATTTAATGACAGATTTTTCTAGAGGATCCAGAATAAGTAAATTAATCTGCTGTCAATAAGAGAAAAGGAAACTACTTAAAAAATAATAATATTAATAAAATAAAATAAAAGGAACATAAATAAAAGCGCGTGCTATTAACGCACGTGAGTGGTGCGACTTTTCATATGCGCAAACAATAAAAATCTTTCTAGAATTGTCAAAAAAGCCTAACTCACAACCACACCAAAACCACTCGCCTCACAGTCACCGCAAACGACTTGTTCGCCAAGTTAGCTTCCGCTTACGCGGAGATCCAAACGCGGTGACGCACGTACCTACGAAAGGCGGTAACATTGCGAAAAGTCCAAAACAACCCTCCGTTCCCACCGTATTTACCAAAAATTTCACGCAGTCCATTTTCCTTAATCCCCAAGCAAGAAGGGCAAATCCGCCCACGCAATCACACGTCAGCAACAAGTCAAACTTATCAACTCAAACCTGCCTATATATATCGCTCACTACTCGATTTACTTTCATTCAAAACATTGTCCTTTCATAATACGCATAACATCGCAAGAAACCAGTTCGCCGCCAACAGAAGAACTAGGATCACAAAAACCAACCAAAAAAAAACAAAAACAAAAACCCTATTCGAAGGTTTCGTTATAATTAATTATGACGCCATTGAAGAGATCGAGATCGGAAGAGTCGGACATGGCCGTGAACGGCCTCATGTTGCTCTCCAAACTCGGAGATGTAACCGAATCGAAAACCAATTCGTCGGCTGTAAATCGTGTCTTCACGTGCAAGACGTGCAACAGGGAATTCCCTTCCTTCCAGGCCTTGGGAGGGCACAGGGCGAGCCACAAAAAACTGCCAAAGCTATCCTCCACCTCGTCGGCCTCGTCGACATCGGAAGAAGGCTCTCTTGCAGCGCCAACGTCGCCGCCTAAGCCCAAGACGCACGAGTGTTCGATCTGTGGACTCGAGTTTGCTATCGGACAAGCGCTCGGCGGCCACATGAGGAGACACAGGCAACAGATTGCTGATGCGGCTGCTATTAATAATGTTCGTGATCATGATGATCATCGGGATGAACGGTCGGTGATGGTGCCAGCTGTGCCGGTGTTGAAGAAATCTAACAGCAGCAAGCGGGTTTGCTTGGACTTCGAGTTGGATTTGGATCTGCATTTGGGGCCTCCTGGGAGTTATCGTAATGATCGTTTAACTCTGCAGTTGATGAGTCCTCTTTGTTAATATTTTTTCATTATCATGTTTATACTCAGATTTTGGAGTATATTATATTATTCTTAGCATAGGGGTGCCGGATTTTTTCATTGGTTGATTATGTCTTTTATCTTTGTAGCTATGACATTATTATAGTGTTTATATTTGTAGAGATATTGAGGATTTCTTTTTTGTGTTCTTTGAAAACCAGCGTGTTAGTTTCCTCTATTGTTTCGTTATTCGTTTAGTTGTTTAATATTCATATTCATCCAGTGTTTTGGTATAAAAATTGGATTGAGTTGGTCTGAAAACGTACGCCAGAAAATTGTATGAACTATAGGAAAGGAAGTACAGAAAAAAAAAAAAAAAAAAGAGTAACTACTGAAAAAAGGCATATGTTTTCCTTTTATGAAGATTTTGGTTTAGGTTTAGCCATAGGATTCGAGCAAACTAACAGTGTCATTAGTGCTAATGAATGTATATGACAGCGCAAAAGCGAAACTTTCTGTTGGATGTTATTTTTCGCTGTATTTCTACTCTAAGCCAGCACACACGTTTTTGAAGAGATAATAATCTTCTAGTAAGAACGACGTCGTATTCAAACCATTAGTTTAAGAGTTGATTCGGTTACGCGGTGCTAATTAGTTATGTTGAAAGCTATCCTCAACATATATATTTATTTGATTGTAGACGTCCAAAGTCCAATGAATGTACTAATTAATTGGTAGACAGATAGATATGCTCGGATATTTATTTTGTGCGTGTCGATCATAAAGGTTAAAGACTTATGTTTTGTGTAACTATGACCAGTTATATATTGCTTAGCAGTCCAAAAACTAAGCCCTTGCCAACTTTGAAGATGATTTTGCAATGAAGACTTGTTATTTCCTTTCCAACGAGGTGTGAAAATAATCGAAAATACGTATTGACTCTCTAAATAAAATTTTTACGATCAAAATTTTGATCGATTGAGTCTAAAAGATCTACGATAGAGAGGCCACACAAGTCACCGTATAAAAACATAAAGACGAATAAGTTAAATTGGAGAATGAAGAGAACATCTCCATTATTACAAAATATAAACATAAACAAAAAATAAAAGGGCAGAAAAATCTCAGGTAACAATGATATAAAGAATAATTAAAAGCAACAATGTAACAATCATTGGAGACACGCTATCCCTCATGTCGGTAGGAGAGTTTACTATCGACGATTCGTAAAATTTACCCACTATTGCAGTCTTGAATATATATGTTGTGAAATATTGCAACTCCTCAAAGATAATCACTCCGATTTGAAAATTCATCCCTCTGAAAAAATTATCATCGAGCTATCAAAAATTATTTGTATTGATCGAAAGTCCGATAGCTTAAAAAGACACCTAACTCTGACCTTATCGATGAGAATATCACGCCGGTTTAAGGGGGAAAAAAACCGCTAAAAAAGAGAGAAATAGAGAAATACTAATATATGCCATAATTTATGCCATTTGTACTTCTACTGTAGCAAAGAATTATTGTTATGTTGAAAATATAAGAAAATAATTATGACAGAAAGCGAAAAGAAAAAATAAATTACAAAATTTTGATCAAACTTTGGAAAATCATACAAATTATAATATCAAACCATTGAACGTAATATCTTCCATAGTCCCGGTTTTCTCTCTTACGTCAAAATGTTTCATTTTCTTATATATCAAGTCTAAAGATCATTTCGTAGTAACCATTAATCAATCCAATTTTTTATTTTAACCATATCAACTTTTAAGACTGCATTATGACATTTAAAGCACATAACATTTTTTTTTTCGCAAGGATAAAACACATATATATACCGTGTACTACTAGCTATTTGTTTAATCAACATTCGAGTTCAATCTATGTTAATTTCTTTCGATTTTTCCTTATTGCACACTATATTTCGTAGCAATGAATGTCATATTATGAAGAACAATTTTAAACTATTAAATTTATTTTTTCATTAATTTCCATTTAAAAAAAACTTATAGTGAATATTTAATTTTTAACACATAATTTAAATAAATACTCAATCTTTTAAAAAATATAACAAAGTGTCCAAGTGATTCAATTGTTTACATAGTGGTACTTTGTGCTAATTGATCTAGTGACAAAAAAACGTTCAAGTAATTCATATATTGGCTAGTTACTCAATTATTTCAAAAATTTAAGTATTTATTTTTAAGGAATTTTAAGAAAATAGACACTATTTATAAAATAATTTTAAAAAATAGCTACAGTTTCAAAAAATTTAAAAACTAGCAATATAAGAAATTTCACACAAATTTTGCGTCTAGTATCAGAAATTTTTTATAGTATTTTTATATGTATTTTTGTTATTGTCAGAAATTTCATATAATTTTTTGACTAATTTTTAAATTTTTTGAAACTGTGATTACTTTTTAAAAATACACAGTCCAAAATGACTATTTATCTAACTAATCATTTTTTTATTATTATATAAGTTTCGAGTATTTTCCTTTTTTTTTATAAAAAATAATAATTATAAATTAACTGTGCAGAGTTATTTTGTATGACATTTCTTAAAATTTTCCATAAAATTAATTTAAGAAAATATATATATTTTGAGTCTGACTTCGGTACATCATTTACTAAAATTAGCCAATGTAACTATTATTTCAAATTTACGTTGTCCATTGTCGTAGTGATGTACTACAGAATTATGCGCTTAAATTTGATGGTTTTAGAACATCCTGCTTGTTTAATAGGACTCTAACTCTATAGACCAAGGCTCAAATTTCTCTCCCTCTAAATTTACCATTTATTATGTAAATTTCGCCTCCGTCGCAATTTACGACAATAATCCATCGGACGGTTGGGTTTCGTTCAACTCCGAGGGTACGATCGTAAAAAAATTTGTGCCTCTGGGGTGGTTCTTTTCTAGGGAAATTCAACCGCCTTTTGAATGAATGTAAGTGTAATTTTTTTTTTTTTTTTTATCTTTATCGCAACATTTAATGTAGAAAATTGGTGTAATTTGAGTTGGAAAGTTTGATTTCGTAGAAAGAAGTTCTGGGGATTATAGTTCAATTCCTGTTTCAACTTACCCAGTATTTCCCTGGTGAAAGAAAGTTTATATGATTTTTTGAGGATCGAGAAGAGGAGAAATAGTCAGACTGGTGACACAAATTACTTACAATCACTTGGAAACTGCGAAGTGCGAAGGAGCAAAATGGTATGTTTGATGTTCTCTTATGATTGTCAAAATTATGAAATGTGCTATGGATATACACACACACACATATTTAAATAATAGCGGTAGAAGCTTATAACTTGGTGAAAATGGTGATTATAATTTTGATTTATTTCGAGGGCGAGGATGCTTTGTTTTTTTTTAATTTATTTTTATTTGACTCCTAAGAAAATTATTGTTCAGAAGAAGACCATATACCAGCCCTTGCTTTAGTAAGCTTTAGGCGTTTTGTGATTATTTTTCTTTTAACATTCTCTTGTCTAATTAGCTATTACCAAAATGAGGCGCCAGTTTAAATCACGCACTGGTGACTTATCTTGAGTGCACATTTTAATCCAATATATCTTATCTTAAGTTGATGGTGGGTAGTAGATGACCAATGTGGCTGGACCAATATTATTTTGGTGAGAAAGATTTCTTTGTTTCTTCGAGTGAAAGCGAGATTGAATTAAGGTTTGTGATTAAACGCTGAGAGGGATTAGCTGTAAGGTTGGCTGATTAATGAGAAAGCTCAATGTCTACTTCTTGTTGATTGTGTGATTTATAAATTTTGAGTGTTAATATCATTAGTGTGTGGTTATGAAATGCCATCTTCATTTGATTTAGAGAAAATAGACAATGATAAGTGTGAATATGGTGTGCTGTCATATATTATTGTTTGAGTGGCTAATCTCTTTGCATTCCTTATTTCTTGGCAGGCGTGCCTGTGATTTATGAATGGTTCCTGATTGATTGTTTATGCCAAAAACTTTGCAGAATAAGGGGTTTTGGATGGAAAAGAACTCTGCACATATAAGTGACGGAGATGCAAATTTTAGTAACGCAACAAGAATGGGACCTAAGAGGTCGCATCAATGGTTTGTAGATAGTGCTGAGCCAGAGCTGTTGCCCAGCAAGAAGCAAGAAGTGCAATCTGTAAACAGCAACCTGAGTTCAGAAATGTCATATGCAAGTGTTAATGTTAATCCATGGGAGAACACTTCAAGCCTTCAGTCCGTCCCAAATCAATATATGGACCGGTTATTTGGAGCTGAAATGGCAAGGTCTGTCAACTTCGCCGAGAGAAACTTGTCTTCTGTTGGAACAGATGACCTGAGTGGAGGAAGAAAGGGAACTGACAACCAATTTGGAGTACAGTTTGAAGATCCAGAAACAAGTCTCAGCTATGCAGAAATTAGAAAAGTCAAAGTCAATCAGGTGAAGGATTGTGCCAATTACACAAATGCTCCAAGGAAACATGTTACTTATAACAGAGACCTTTTGACTGATCAGGTCTTCGGCAGGGAGAATGAAATGATTTTTGTTACAATGGGGCAGATGTATAATAAGGAGCACGATAGTATGATGCTAACGAGTCATGCTTATGACACGGATAATGCTCCTGTGAGGTCAGCTGTCCCAGATTATGTCCCGGGGGATGAAAATGCCACATCGATGGCTGATACGTATGTCAAAGCTGATACTGATGTGATTTCTTTTGGTGGGTTTACTGATGAAAAAGATATTATCCCCGCTGGTAGACCTCTTGGTGGCTATGACCAGTTATATCAGACTTCTGTGATATCAGAAACAACATGTGAGAACGAATTGGATGCACCGAATGCAAATGCAACTTCAAATACCAGTCATGCTGTTAAACTCAGAATTGACTTAGTTGTAGAGAATAAACCTGAGTGCAAAACGTCAAGGAAAGAAGCTCCTAATAGCTTTCCCTCAAATGTCAGAAGCTTGCTATCGACTGGAATGCTTGACGGGGTTCCCGTGAAATATGCTTCCTTGGCACGTGAGGTAAAATCCTTTTGCTAGTCCATTGTTTGACCTGGAATTACTGTTAATGGCAAACATTATGTTTCCTCAAATGTGAAGGAGCTTCGTGGAATTATAAAAGGTTTGGGCTATCTTTGTGGATGCCGATCGTGTAATTATGCAAAGGTAACTAATTCTCAATCACTTGTTGGCTTGCCCGACACAATATCAGGAGTCATAATAGTCGATTGTAACATTTATGTTGAAGGTGCTCAATGCTTATGAGTTTGAGCGTCATGCTGGTTGCAAAACCAAACATCCAAACAACCATATATACTTTGAGAATGGAAAAACAATCTATCAGATAGTGCAGGAATTAAGAAGCACCCCAGAGAGCTTATTGTTTGATACAATTCAAACAGTTTTTGGCGCGCCTATTAATCAGAAGTCCTTTCGGCTCTGGAAAGGTAATGAAATTTCGTTTTTAATTTTTTTTATTATTTATTTATGTGCACAATGCTCTTGGGAAAATTGTAACGGGGTTTTCCATGTGTCATAGTTTTCAATCATAATCTTCCTTGATCCCGCAGAATCTTTTCAGGCAGCAACTCGGGAACTTCAGCGAATATATGGAAAAGAGGAATTGAACTTGTAGGAGTATATTTTTACAGACTCGAGACATTCTAGAATAAGATGCGGAGTTGTATTCTATGGATATCAACCTAGGATATCAACCTATGTTTTCAAAAATACTTTAATAGTTTTGGCAATGGATGTAATGGATGGTTCTGTTATTTTGCTGCAAAAGGATGTAAATCTTGAGATATGTGATTAATTGTAAAGAGAATTTAATCTACATAATGATTCTGAAGATAAGTAGGTTCCATGTTTGGCTTAACCTTTTGTCTTCACAATTTACTTGATAAGCAGCTGAGCTTAAGGAGATGGACTTGGACATGGTCGTGAATGGCCTAATGTATGTAGTTGTAGTATTCGGAACTCGGACATATGACCGGAACCAAAGCAGGGATATTTTATTCAATCATCACGTGTTTCTCTAACTTGGCAAAATTTTTAGGTTTTATGTTAAAGTAATGTATTTTGGTTGTGTGCGTGGGTATTGAGAAAAGGCGACAAATTGAATGACCTTTGGAGTTATTTAACACGAGGCCAAAACTATTCCAATGCAAAACCTTTAGGTTTTATGTTAAAAGTAATGTATTTTGGTTATTTGTATGAGTTTGAGAAAATGGGACAAATCGAATTACTTTTGGAGCAATTCAACATGAAGCAAAACATGCTTTTGTGTTTGTATGAAATGAAGATTTTTGGGGCTTTTTATAAGGCATGTTGCATATCAAGGATTCGAAAGCGCTTTTTTACGTTGTATCATTCGAATCCTTTTGATAAGTGACATATAAGTTGGGAATGTTTCAATATCAATGCACTGTTCGGAGAACACCTAGTGCGTAGCTCCATCCGCGGACATTTTGATAGTATCTCCGGCGCACCTGGTGGTGCCTTTGTTGCACCATGCACCATCTGACCCACAAAATGGGGTGTGTTAACAAGAAGACATAAAAATGATAAGACGAAATCAAGCTCCGAGTGCATTTGTCCATATTAATTTTCATCTTCATATTTTATCTTATTTGTATGTACATTTGTTATATAGTTTGTCTTTATTTTTATTTATAATAATCACTGTACATAATGACAATCTAATTCAACAATCTTTGTCAACAACTCTACTTTCTTTATTAATTGAAGTGTCTGTGTAATTACGATTTACTAGCACAATTGATTTTTGTGACAGTCACCCAAGGTCAAAGACGCTCAATTGCTCGTTTTGCAGGCTTGATTTCGCCATCAGCAGACACTTATTGGCCACATGAGGAGGCACAAGCAGTAGATTGCCAAAAATGTTAATATTTTTAATATGAAGTGGAAGCAACGTCGGTGTTGAAGAAATCGAGTAGAACGCTGCAATTGATGGCTCATCTTTATTAATATTGCCTAATGTGGTTCGACCAAAGCTTTGTACTTATACTACTTCTGTTAAGAGTACTCTACATGAAAGGAAATAAAAATTCAGCTTAAAACGAGTTTAATTGGGACAAGTTGAAACAAAAGCTCAAGTCCTTATATAGCCCAAAGATCTCACCATTTCTTTCTCAAACAATATGGAACTTTTCAATGTTGTTGAATTATTTGTGTAAATTTACCAATCTATCTTAAAAATTTAAACTAATAGTAAGTGTGCCAACAATCGTTTTATATTTCAACACTTTCTTTACATGTATGTAGTAGTCGGAATAAGAGCAAATTTTTGGGTAAATACCAATTAGAAAGTTCAACTCTGTATTAGATGTTCGAAAAAAATGAAAGACCTTACAAGTTCCACATGGATAATTTTGGAGAAAATTTGAACGAATGCCACCTTTTGTATTGTTGGTTGCATCTAATGCCACTATAGACTTGTGTTTAAATCTAACGCCACTTAAAAAATATGCAAAAAGAATGGCATTAGATGCAACAATGAGTTTGAAAGTTATATAGATCTAAACATGCCTCTCAAAAAAGCGTCATGTTTCTAAAATTTTCCAGTTTTTAACGGTAAGGGCTTGAATTCGACCTTTGCTTTACTACCAACGATAAATATTCCCTTCATTTTGAGTTTTCGTACTTGGTAGTCCGAAATATCACCTTTGAGCTGCATGTTTAGTACTCGTAAATTTCTTTTTGAACTGTATGCAACTTTTTTAATGAAGGAAAAAGTGACAAGGATCTCAATAGTTTTCTAATATAACGGATTGTAGAAGAAAACATCAGAAATATAAAATAGTAAAATTTTTTAATATAGGAGAAGAAAAAGAGAGCGGTAAATATGCTAATTAATCAGGACTTCTACACGTCCTCTAATGCCCCTATTCAAGAGGGACGTTTAATCCTTTTAATGAGTGGGGGATCAAAATGAAAGAATGAACGGGGAATATAAATTTGCCTAACGACAATTTTCAGAAGTTAATAAAGATAGTTCCCAAAAAAGAAAAATAAAAACTTATAGATACATAGCAGAGAATTCTCATAAGAATACAAATATTTATAAATCTAAATAAAAAATAACCCAGATTCAATGGAAATGGCAATCTCATAGACCTCATTTTCAGAATCTACTTGTCACAACGTCAATCATTTAATCTTAAGAAATCAGTTCAACCATTCTTTTCTCATAAAGTTCTTCCAAGCACAATTTTTTTTTCAATGCACACTCGAGTCGTCTTTAAGAACCGCAGCAAGCTGATTTTTGTGCGGCTAAACTTGAACCAGCACCTTGATCTGGTTGATTGATCTTGATCGTTGTCGGCTGTGATGGCAGAAATGAGGCAGAAACAGATTTAAACAGATGAAGCCAATAACAAGTTTCCATTAATAGAAATATTCCACTATGCTTTGAACGCAATGGACCACAAGAACCGAAAAATTAAAAATACCTCGGCCTTGGAGTCGGTATCGGCGAGCCTTTGCTTTATATCTCTTGCTATTGAAAAGAAAACTTGTTCAACATTTAGATTTGTCTTTGCACTCTGCAATGGACGGCATTCAAATGATTAGTATACACCTAAAAGACTTGTTGAACCAGTTTGTACAAGCTGCAGAGTTTACTCACAGTTTCAAAAAACTTGATCCCGTACTCATCTGCTAGTGCTTGGCCCTTGGAGGTGGGCACAGCCTAGAAAAAAAGTTCATAGAACATGATCAGTGGTACAATTCTAAGGAAAACAGAAATTAAACCAATTGATTACCAAAAACATTCTATAACTCGTAAGAAATCGTAACATACCCTTTTGCTTTCATCCATATCAGCTTTGTTCCCGACCAGGATCTTGTTAACATTATCTGAAGCGTGCTGTTCAATGTTGCGAATCCAATTCCTAATGTCTGAATTAATAGAAGCAATGTCAGTTCAACATCAATGTGAAACCATGAGCTCGTAATTGAGGAACAAAAGTCTATATGAAACCAGTTAAACCATCCAGGACAATTGAAAACCAAAAATAATAAACGGAGAGCAACTGAGGTAAACAAGATATGCAGAAATATGACGACAGCTGAGAACAAAGAAAACATGTTGATAGCTGTAACAACAGAAAGGAGAGTTACTATTGAAAGAAGATTCATCAGTTACGTCGTAGACCAGTAATATCCCCATGGCTCCTCGATAGTAAGCTGAATAGCAGGGAAAAGGCAACTAGTCAATAGGTCTAGGTGAAAACTGCTGATGATACAAAATATCATATAACTCGATACCCTCCCTTGTGAGGAGTAGTTTAGGTTCAGAGACCAACATTTCATCCATTTATCCATGATACGATATATGTAAGCAGCAGCCACCTATCTACTATATAAAGTCAAAATTCAAACTACAGAAGGTAAACAAAAATTTTACCAGTCGTGATAGTACGGAAGCGCTCTTGACCAGCTGTATCCCAAATTTGGAGCTTAATCCGCTTTCCATCAAGCTCAATGGTCCTTATCTTAAAATCAATACTGCAGGAGAAAAATTAACAATGGATCTATCATAATTTCTCAGGGAGAAACACTATATTTCAAAAACTTTTGAGATATTATCTACCCAATGGTTGTGATGAAGCTGGTGGTGAAGGAACCATCTGAAAAACGCAAAAGAAGGCAACTCTTACCAACACCTGCAATGTATATGGAATTCAACAAGGTTATATAACAGAAAATTCAGTATTTAAAATCTTTAATTTTATAACTCTTGCTTTAAGACTTTGACAAATGAGCATCTGTGTGTATTTGAATAATGAAACACACAGCAAATATTGCTAGCAGGAAGCATGGATAGACATTCAATATTTGTAGGATATTTCTCCAGCATACCATACACCAATGTTTAAAAAAGGAATCATACAGCCAGAATAATAAAACATACAGATTATCTAGTTTTTATGGTTAAACTAGCTTCATCATTAAGGAACTCTTCACCTGTATTTTATTGACATATACACCATGACCCCAATCTACAATTTCAATTAAATACCTAGTCTTTTGAGGTCATTCCTAGAGTACCAAATAAGCAGTGTATGTGTACCTTGTTACATTGAAATAATGAAATTATGTTGTATATTCTTTATTCCAATAATTTTATAATAGAATAGACTATTACTGCAGAAGAATTTATAAAGAAAGAGAAACAGAAAAAAGAATACAAGAAAACCATAGAAGGATCTAAACCACATAGAACTACTTCGTAACTTTATCATCTACTCCAACAAACGTTGCCATCCAAAGTAAACTCTACTAGAAATTACGACAAAAGGAAAAGAAGAGGTAAAACAGGGTCCTGTTCCATTCTTACTCCCTTTACAAGTTTGCATAAACTAAAAAAACCAACACCCTCTGGCATTAAATCAAACAAAAAATCGGGTAATCAAAATATAGCAACTTATCCATGCATTATCGATTTCAGCAATCCACAAGAGCAGAAAGTATTCTATCACTTTCCAGAAAACTGAAATGTTGGAATGTAATGAGAGGGTTAAGTGTGTGAGTTATACTACACTAGACAGCCTAATCTGTTTCTTTTTTTATGTTCCTTTAATATGGTATTAGTGAAAGCGGGATAGGAGTGGGAAGAACCTTCATCACCATAATCTGTAAAGGGAAAGTTAATCTACGACTATTATATAGTAATCTTAATTAATTATCTTACTAAACTTGTACATATGATGGCCAGGAAATAGTTGATATATTTCATTAGACCAATCAATACTTAGTCAAACTTGACAGCAGGTTAAAAAAATCCAACTGGAGTTACATATCAAGCCAAATATTAGTCTCTAAATATATTAAACACCAGAAAAAGTACCTAAAATGCACAAAAACAAAAAGATTAAAAAGAAAAAACAGACACGAAATATCACAACTCTTCTGACCTCACTACCACCAAATGAGAAAGAGTAACATAATTAATCATAGTCGTCTAAAATAATAAAGAACCAGCTAGTATATTGAAGACCCAGTCACAGTCAACCAATGCAAAAACCCTCTATCATGAGAAGAGTTCCTCTTAAGCTAATGGTCATACAAGGAATAGGAAAAAGGGCAAAGAATTTGTCGAAGCAAACATTTGAGGCCCAATTTGACTGGTGAAACAAGATTTAATTAACCAAAAAATGGAACTTTACCATGATGCATCAGATTTAAAGGCCGCCAAAAGAACAAACCAACGCACTAAACAATCTCACATTGAGAATTAGAATTAAAGGCCACAAATCAATCAAGCTATGCTAAAAGGTTCAACATTCATGACATTCTAAAAGCTGATTTATCAAGCAAAAGCTACATAAATCCCCAACTAAACCAAACTACACAAATTCCCTTTTTTTTTTTTCCTCCTTATTTGAAACCTAAATTTGATATCTGTCAACCGAAAAGAAAACATCACAGAGTCATAATTTCGCAATCTCAAAACCTAAATCCAAAACAAGCGAATACTTCCAAGTTCCAATACATATGGAAGCGTGTGCATCTGTTTGTTTCTCGGGAAACTCAGCGCAAACGAAGGAACATAAACAAAAAATAAATAAATAAAAAAGAGAAAAATTTCGAACTTGGAAAACATACCACTATCGCCGATCAACAGAAGCTTAATAAGGTAATCATAATCAGCTCTAGCCCTTGCTGGTGGAGCAGCCATTAGTGAAACGAATTTTCCAAATCAATAACCCTAAACAATCACCTATATATATGTATGTAGATATATGTCTATATATCTCTCTCTATCTGCAAAAATACCAAATATATACACATCAAAAACGAAAAAAAAAAAAAAAAAGCACAAGAAAATTAAATTTAAAAAAAAAACGCCGCCGAAAATGGACACAAATACCAGATCGGAGAACAGGAGAGAGAAATATCAAGCTGAAGTCCAATCGATTGAGAGATTCACAGAGAAAATAAGAGAGTGAATGGTAACCTTAGAGCGGTACACAATAGCCTGCGAAGCCCCTCTCCGACTATGGTGCGCCGGCGGCGTACGGCGCCCTCTCCCAATCTCTCTCTCGCGCGCTTCTCAACACAGCCGTGCGCCGATCGCTCCCCGCGCACGCTAGCAACTCCACCACAATGACAGAGAGAGAGAGAGAGAGAGAGAGAGAGAGAGAGACCGAGATATTCGCGAAATCAGAGAAAGTGCTATTAAGTAGTAAGGATCAAGTTGTGGCCAATGAAATGATAAAACGTGGTGCGAGCGTTTTCTGTTACTGTATGCGTCGCAGGGTATTTGAGTAGAATCGGGCGTAGGGGATCGAGGCGGAGTCTGTGAGCTGGTAGCCGAATCACCAAGAATGAAGTCTAGTCTGTCAAAAGTATTCGTTATGATACAACTGTCAGCTGGGTATGGGACAAGCCTAGGAGAACAACTAAGCTGCTTCACAACACATGATTGGTGATTCACTTAATAATACTTTTTTTTTAGCAAAATTAGCCTGTATAACATCCAATCGCGTTTATGTGTGGTCGTTCAACGATCCAACGGTTCAAATTGCGTGAATGGGCTCCACCATGTCACTTTTCTTTTTCTTTTTTTTTTTTCTTTTTTAATAACTCCACTTTTTAGACTTTAGTCCGGTACGTTTATAAAATTAGCGGATATATGTTTAGGCTAATTCTGTAATATTTTATACTCATTAGTGTTTAATATAATGTTATGAAAGACCGTCCTAAGGAATAGGAAAAAACTCTCATTATAACTATACAGAAATACTTTTTTAATGACTTCAAAATACAATATATTTTAGGGCTCATTTGTTAAATAGCCACTTGAAAGTCTATGTTTTAAGAAAATGACCTAAGAATTCAAATATTAAGTTATTAGCCTCAAATCCCTATAAAATCTCATTTATATCAATTATCACTCTTCTTCCAACCCCATGTATCAAAGGACAAAAAAGTCAATACATATTGTCAAAAGGCTAATAACTTAATTATAACAAACTCAAGTCAATTCTTTAAAACTAAAGTTAAAAACAGGTCACTTAATAATCTCTATATTTTAAAGGTTCTTTATTATAATGCTTTTTCTCGAATATAAATATTAAGTAATGTAGATATAATAGTAAATATGTGATTGATGTTCGCAAAAAAAAAAAAATATGTGATTGATGCACAATTTGTTTTTGTAAATAACTTTACATATTCGTTTAAAGGGATGCAAAAAAATTAAAAAAATAAGTATTACCTAATAATTTATTTTTGAAGGGATGTGCTCTATTAATTCATACTCTATATTAATAGTGTAAAAATATGATAGAAATTAGGAAATTTTAAGAAAATAACCATTGTTTATAAAATAATTTTAAAAAATAATCACAGTTTCAAAAAATTTAAAAACTAGCCATGTAAGAAATTTTTTATAAAATTTTTTCCTAATGTCATAAATTTCTTACAATTTTATGGCTAGTTTTTAAATTTTTTGAAACTGTAGCTATTTTTTAAAATCACACAATCCAAAATGACTATTTACCTAACTGACCCTAGAAATTATAAGTCAACACAAAAAGGGACATAGATTAATAGTGCATCAAAAAAATAGACATTTGTCAAAATCTCATTTCATTAAAATATAATTGTTTGATACGTATAGTATAAAATACTTTTAAAATTTTAAATATTATACATAATTGTAAATCAAAATTTGAAATAAAAATTAGTTTTTTCGATTTCATCAGTTTACCACCAGTATGCGAGTATATTTTCTAAAGTCTTGCTAAAATTAAACAAAAATCTCACCAAAATCGACATTTATCAAAATAACCTCCAAAATTTGATATTTCAGCTGAATTTTTATGTGCATTGCTTTTATAAGAATAATGACTGTACAAGCCTATCAAGTTTCATTAATATTTGCTTATTTACTGGGTTGTACAAAAATACCGTTAAAAAAGAAAGAGTTTCGATCGACCACCAATGTTATGTTCTATTAAACTGACCTAATCCACAAGGATCTCCCTTGTAAGAAAAATAACATAAATTCTAAATAAGTTTTCATAAAACACAAAATACATTTGTCCCCCTCGAAATCTTTTCAAGCAGCTATTCAGGAACTTCAGTGGGTAATTGGAAAGACGAACGAACTTATAGAAGTATGTGTTATAGTCTTATAGACTTGTAAGAATTGAACTCAAGCATCATGGAAATTAATGCATCTTACTTGCACATTTACATTAATCTTTGCTGTTGTAACTTCAGGAGTTAAAATTCAAAATATAGTAAGTTTTAAAGGCAATAAAGCGTCACTTGAAGATATGAGATAGTCACTACTCACTATAGTTTAAAAACCAGTCAGTGGCCCAAGATACTACTATCATCAGAAAAGAAATGGCAGTCTTTAGAGATAAGAGATAGCAGGCAATTTAATAGGGTTATTATAAACAAATCGAAGGGAAAAATGGAAAATACTGATCACTTTTGTAGAATAGGTCACTTTGCCAGAAAATAAGAACTCCCAAATAATAACAAAAAAAAACTATCTCACACACTAGAAACAAGTTTTAAAAGAATGACAAGTAGATTACAAGCATCATTGTCGTACAGTTAGTTTTCTTTCACTTTCTCCATTCCAAGCACAGATATTTTTCATGCACACTTTAGTCGCTTTAAGAACCACAGCAAGCTGATTTTTGTGCGGCTAAACTAGACCCGGCAGACTGATCTGGTTGGTTGATCTTGATCGTTGTAGGCTGTGGAGACAGAAACGAGTGGTAATGACAGGTTAAACAGATAGAAACCAAGAATAGCTTTCTATACTAAAGAAATTATGCTATCCTTTCTGGCAATATACCATATGAATAAGGAAATGGAAAATACCTCGGCCTTGGAGTCAGTATCAGCGAGCCTTTGCTTTATATCTCTTGCTATTGAAAAGAAAACCTGTTCAACATTTAGATTGGTCTTTGCACTCTGCAATACACAGCATTCAATAATTAGTGTATACCTAAAGGACTTGCTGAAACAGTTACAGGCTGTAGAGTTTACTCACTGTTTCAAAAAACTTGATCCCGTACTCATCTGCCAGTGCTTGGCCCTTGGCGGTGGGCACAGCCTAGAAAAATTGAGAGCAAGATAAGTTATAAGAAGAAACACATAATACACTATGAAACGATAATCCAAAAAGAAAATAATACTAACAATAATAGTTGCAAAAAAAATATAGCATACCCTTTTGCTTTCATCCATATCAGCTTTGTTCCCAACCAGTATCTTATTAACATTATCTGAAGCATGCTGTTCAATGTTGCGAATCCAATTCCTAATGTCTGATTTAGTTAGAAGCAAGGTCATTACAAAGTCTTTGTGAAAGCCATGAGATCATAAGGAAGGAACACAGTTCTATATGAAACCACTACAACCATCCAGTTCAATCTCAACAAAACAATTTAAAACCAAAAGTAACTAATCAAACAACCTGAGGCAAACAAGATATGCAGCAATATATATATGGCTGAGAATAAACAAAACATAATAGCTGAAATAAGAGAAAGGAGGGTTACTGTTGAAAGATGATTCATCAGTTACATCATAGACCAGCAATATCCCCATGGCTCCCCGATAGTAAGCTGCAATGCAAGGAAAAGCTTACTAGTTAACAGGTCTCGAGAAGATGTCATAACTCAATAGTCTCCTAGATGAGCAGTTTAGGTCTCAACTCTCAAAAACAAACATTTCATCCATCTCCATGATGCGATATTAATAAAAACAATGCCTAGCTTTATACTATAGTTTCAAAATTTAAACTAGGGGAAATTAAAAAACTTACCCGTCGTGATAGTACGGAACCGCTCTTGACCAGCTGTATCCCATATTTGGAGCTTAATCCGTTTTCCGTCAAGCTCAATGGTCCTTATCTTAAAATCAATCCTACATGAGGAAGACCAACAATATGGGTCCATCATGATTTTGTTTTAAGGAGAAACACTATTTTCGGAAACTTCGAAGATAAAATTTACCCAATAGTTGTGATGAAACTGGTGGTGAAGGAACCATCTGAGAAACGCAAAAGAAGGCAACTCTTACCAACACCTGTGAAGTAGATGATATTCAACAAGGTTGTAACAAAAAACCAAACAATGTTAAATTCAAAATTGATTCCACTAGAAATTGCAATAATGTGATAACATTAGGTGAATAATCGCATTCGCTTTACACATATGCAAAACCATAAACCCAGCATCAATTGGCATAAGATCATACAAAAAATCAGTTAGTTAAGTTTAGCAACATAGCCATGCATGATCACTTTTCAGAAAACAAATAAAGTTGGAAAGTAGCGAGAGAAAAAATGTGCTTGAGTCAAACCTAAACCACGACAGTCTAATCTTGTTTGTTTATTAAGTTAAAATAAAACAGAAAGAGGAATGGGAAAGGAAATGACCTTCATCCTCGAAATCTTATATGGGTAAGTTAATCGATCACTATAGGGTCATTTTTCTTACAAAAATATCTAACTACACTTGTGTATATGAAATAGTCAAAATCTTGTAATTAAATTAAGCATACTTAATCAAACTTAAACAACAAGTTAGAAGGCAAATGGAACTAAAACAGCCAAAATTAAGTACCAAAAAACACAAAAACGAAGAGATAAACAATATGAAATATCACAACTTTTCTAACTACACTGCCAGCAAATGAACAGGTGTAACAATTGATCAAAACCAAGAATATCGAGCACATAATTAACCACAACCATCTAGAATATGGAGAACTAGATAGAATATTCACAGTCAACACGTACAAAAATCATGTTCCATGGGAAGAGTTCCTCGAGCAAATGGGCATACCACTTTTCTTCTAGGGAAAAGGAAAAGAACTCGTCGAAGCAATTATTTGAGGCCTAATTTAATTGCTAAAACAAGCATAGAATTCATTCGCCAAGAAGTTGAATTTCACCGTGATGCATCAAAATTAAACAGATAACAACATCATATTGAGAATTACAACCTTAAACAGCAATCCGATAACCAATGCATATATATATGCAAAGTGCTCAACATCCGTGACATTCTAAGAGCTCATTTGCATCAGGCTAGAGCAATAGAAATCCCCAAATAAACCGAACAACAATCATCAAAATTAATATTCATCTTTTCTACACATTTTTGTCCTAATTAGGAACCCTAAATTTGAAAAAATCTCAGCCGCAAAAGGAAACAGCTTAGAGCCATAATCGCAAGATCTAAAAACCTAAATGCGGCGATTCAAGCGAATATTTCCAACACATATCAAAGCGCGCACGTCTGTGTTCGATAAAAGTAGGTTGACAAATCCGATTCAAGCAAATCACGCTCTGTTTGTTTCTCGGGAAAAACAGCGGAAACAACGGAACACAACAAAAAAATTCAAAAGAAAAAATGGTTCGAACTTCGAAACACGTACCACTATCGCCGATCAACAGAAGCTTGATAAGGTAATCATAATCGGCTCGAGCCCTCGCTGGTGGAGCAGCCATTATCGAACCTACTTTTCTCTATCAATAACCCTAAACGATCACGTATGTCTCTCTATGCAAAAGACCAAACATTTACACAACAACTTAAAATATCAAAAGAGAAAAACAAACAAAACGCCATGAAATAGAGAGCCAAATACCAGATCGGAGAACAGGAGTGAGAAATAGAGAGGTTTAGAGAGAGAGAGCGAAAAATATTCTCGTCAGTCAGAAGCTGAAGTCCACGGAGAGATTCACAGAGAGAGAGACAGAAAAAAAGAGAGTGAATAACAACCTTTAGCGGTGCACAATAGCCTGAGAAGCCCAATCTGACTATGATGCGCCGGCCTAGCGTACCGCGCACTGTTGCAATCTTCTCACCACAGCCGTGCGCGATCGCTCCCCTGCGCACGCTAGCAACTCCACCACAATGAGAGAGAGAGGAGAGACGCCGAGATATTCGCGAAATCGAAGTGCTGTTAAAGAATCAAATTTTGACCAATGAAAAGAACACACGTGGTCGCTGTGTTTTCTTGTCTATCCCTATCGCCTGATCTGATGCGTCTCAGTAGATTTAAGTAGAGACGGGTGTAGGGGATTGAGGCTCGTATTTTAAGTATGAAACAAAATATTGAGCTGTTTATGATTAAAAGGGTTTTTTTTTTTTTAATTGTTATGTTATAACTTGTAGTCATTTGGTAAATAATTCAAATAACAAAATAATACAATTAAGATTATTTTGATTTAAGATATTATTTAACAAAATCTTTAGTAAGAATTTCGTTGTAGTGCTTAAATTAAATTTGTACTAGAATTGAAAAAGTTATTTTTCCTTGTAGTGAGAATATTATAATACTTAATAAGAGATATTTGAGTTAAAAATTTGAATAATTTATCAAAAATTACTATCACCGAAACACTAATATTTGAATCAAAACATTTTTATTTGAATTACTTACTATACGAAGTCTCTACTTACCTAAGCATGTCACGGCAATTTGATCCGACACGATCACCACTACTGCCGTAAATTTATTGTTTACCACATAATCATGTTATATTTTAGAACAATTTGATTCGGTCATATTAAACTAGTCGGTCACTCTCTAGAATAAACATTTCTACGTTATTCTATTTATAAACAACCACCATAAGACAGCCACAACAACAACATACACACACAATATGACACTTTTTGCTGTATTTGAGTTTTTTGTTTTTGTTTTTGGCTGAATCTGTCTATGGTGTGTTAAACACCAACTCCGGTGGCCAAATAAAGTACATACACTTATGGCCCTCAAGTTGTATATGTGAGGACAAATAATAATTCATCAGAATTTATGGCTTTGACTTACTCCTCCTTACCTGGGTGTAGACGTTTAGATTACAATTCACAATTTAATAAAAAAAAAAATTAACTTTTGGGAAAATAAAATTGAAAGTGCTCAGTAGGTGGGTCTTATTCTACAGTACAAAAGTTTTATTTCTACATTAATATAAATAGTCACAACCAAACACCAATCTAAATATTACCTTTAATCAATAGTTTAAATTGACAATTTGACTATTTTTTATTCAAATTAAAACCATCCCAATGTGTCAATTTAAATGGCAAGCCAAATGATAATTTAATGTAGATGCAAACTATATTGCTTGTACTAGTGTGTAAACTGTGAAGCAAGGAAACATGAATGTCCTCTCTCTCCTTTTTTTTTTTCTTTTTCTGTTAATGATAACTTAGTATCTATGCTCTGTTGACAAAAAATAAAAACAAAATAAAAAAGAATGGGTCTCCATTGATGGATTTAATGAACTTTATATGTCATTAATTGATGCTGATTTGTGAAATATTTTACTGACCCTTTTTAATATTGGTTTTTTGATTAGGATGTGGGTTCATTAACAAGTCTAGCAAGCAACCCATAAGTTGACGATTAATTTATGTGTGCAAGATATAATAATACATTTAATTATAGAGTTGACATAGATATTGATTTATTCCAAATAATTCTAATGACAAAACCACTGAATAAAACAATGCATTACCAATTATTTTCCCAAAAATAATCAGAACAGTCATGAGTTTATTCCTCTGACTCATCTATTCCCATGTTAGAGAAACAACATAAACTTTTTTTCGTTTGAAGAAACAACATAAACTAAGTGTGGGGGAAAATAAAGAATATCAGAATTTTTCCCAATTTGGTTTATTGATCATTTTTGTTTTCCTCATCATGATCTGATAATTGCCTTTGGTAACTCAACAAGTAATGATAGAGAAAAGAGCTTGTAATTCCTTGAAGCTAACTCATCCAATCCTCTGCAAATAGGCGTGCAAAAACGGGTGGAAGAAATCCGGGTAGTTTTTTATCCGGTAAAATTTTTGGATAAAATTCATATATTACCCGGATGGATAAAATCGGGTATTACCCGAATTTTATCCGATTTTCTTTCTACCAAACGTTTCTCACCTCTTACCCAGGAATTACCTGATTTAAATATTTTTCCCTGCTTTCTTTCTAAAAAAATGTGGAGACAAGGTAATTACCTAAAAATTTAAAGTTCCGGGGGATTACCAAAGAAATAAGTTCGGGTAATCCCCGTATCCAAATTTCCTTGCCTATCTGCAAATGTCAGCCTATAGAAAGACTGAAAGACCTAAACTTAAGTCTGTACTCTCTACAATCACTGAAATTGAGGGAAAAGATTTGAAGCAACGAATTCGGTCATAATTGTTCTTGGTCCTTCTGTGTTTTTTTTTTTTTTCCTGTAACAACTTGGTCAATAGCCACTATATTTTTAGATAGCTATTTCATGCACTTGACTATTAAATGGGCGGCCAATTTTATTTCCTCAAATTGTATTATTCATGCTCATGCACTTGACATACTCCAAAACCCAAATCACCATGTGGCCTAGTTGTGCCTTTAAGTCTCCATAGTAGGTGAGTATGTAAGTTGTGAACATATGCTATCAATTACACAAATGCACTACATCACCATTAATAAATATTTTATGGACATATTGAGAATCTAGATAGCCTGCGTATAATTAAATTATCTTTGTGATAGGACCATAATGGTGAGTCTTTGAACATATTCTTGGTTTCATTTCTAATATCCAATCTTACAAATAAGTAAGTTTAAAATTTTATAAATTAGGAACACTTTCATGCTTCAGAAACTCTTCTAATATACTAGAACAAGTTGTATAAGAAGAAGATCACACACAAAGTCACAGTTACATCCCAAAGTATACACTTAATTAATAATCCCAAATAATTAGAAGAAACTTTGAGGGGTACAAACTAGCCGGGTTTGTCGTTTGTACGGCTTTCTTTGCCTGTAAAGAACAAAGCTGATTTGAAAATAAAATAAAATAAAATTATTGTAACCGGAGATTTTGTCGAATAGTGGCAAGATATTGCTACTTTCATGAAAATAATCCAATTTTGGACTACATATGCATTATATAAAATAGAACATGATTGGTGGATACAGAGAGACAATCCAATTCTGCCATCCTTTTTTATGTGACAAATCGATGTGGGTCTGTAGCCTAGTTGTATAAACCATGATTGGTGCAATTTAAAAAATAATAATAATAATAAAATATAAAAGATGCACTAATTGGCCAATTGCCCTTTTTATACGATTATAAAAACATTAGCCTATTTAGCATTTAATCATTTTTTATGTTTTAAATAAATACCATTATTTTTTTAAATTAAGAAACTAATCATTAGATCTTTAAAAAACTAAAAGTATAAAAGTTAAATCACAGTATCAAATAGTTAAGAAAATGACTATTTCTTTAGTTAATAAAAATAATTGCTATTTTTTTAAAATATCATTCAAAAAATAGTTATTTGGTTAATAATCTCTAAAAACATATGTGTTTTTGTTTTTTTACTATTCTCCAAAAGCCTCAATGTTTATTTCGAAAATTAGAGCATTTTCAATGCAATATTATTTTTGAGTATTGGCATTTTCATACAAAAAGTGTTAGCATTATACTAAAAGAATGACGCTACAAACCTATAAAATTTTGCCATAAAAAATTGTCAGAATGATGTAATATGTCTTTACTTGCTTTTTTTTTTTTTTGCAAGAAATGTCTTTATTTGCTTACTTAATAGACTTATTAATATATTGTATCCAGTAAACCAGCGACATGTCATTCTGAGCAATATTTTTTGACCAAAAATTCTAATTATTTAGTATTTCTTGCGCAAAAAATTTGACATTTGACCTTATCATTAAATGGCTTTTCAACTTTGTATGAAAAAATAATGATAACGACAATATTATATTTTAAAAGTTATCTTCTAACAAAAATGTTTAATAATTATTATATCTTTTTTACTATTGACCATAATATTCACCTTTCATGAATTTTACTGTTAAATAATTAATAAAATAATGAATCGCATTTAGAATAATAATATAATATTTTTACTTTTTTTTATCAAATTTAGTATTATTATTGACATTTGAACCATACCCTACTTAACTATTGACAATAATTATGCCAAGAGAAACAACATACTATGTATCACAAGTATACAAAGACAAGGCGTGTCTTTGTGCTGCTTTTGCTTCTTCTTTTTTTTTTTTTTTTGGTATTCCACCCATTTCCTTACTTGTTTTATTTATTTATTTTCGTTCTCCACACGATCTATAGTAAATCAAGGATTAGACAAAGTGATAGCTTTGTAATTTTTCCCTATCTTCATACACTGATGTAGTGTCACTGTGTAAATGAGGGCAAAAATTTAAACCACGGCATATAATAATTTTTTTCCATCCTTCACATAATAATTTTCTCTTCCCATTATTATAATCTCATCATCCATACTCTACATCGACATAACCAAACATAGTTTGAGCCCATCTAGTAGCTACACACGTGTATTAGCGAAAGACAATATAATCCAAAAGAGACTGACAGGGAAGAGCAAAATACAATTAAAAAAAATAGCACAAGTGCAAATTGAAAGGGCTACAACAATTTTTTTTTTGTTCATAAATAAATTGATATTTACATATATATAGTCACACTCACACTACACGTCCCATGTTCGCATAACAAAAAAAAAAAAAAAAAAAGGTAACAAGCTAAAGTGGAGAATAGAAAGGGGCCAGCAAAAACTTAATGCTCTAAGCATATGCTTGGAAGATACTCTTCCCACAAACTCAAAAAAAAAACCAAAATAGCATATTTTATTATTCCCTTTAAAACCCCAAAAACTCATTCCCTTCCCTTCCTCTTGCTCTCTGCAAAACTCCATCTTTGGCCTCCATCAAGGGGTGTTTCCATTGCCACAATATATAATATTGCTGTTCAAGCACCAAATATCATGGCAAGCCGCGAGATCCGCAGAGACCGTGGCCGCGGCGGCGGCCAAAAATACGTGAAAAATCGTGGCCGTACTTGACAAGTTGTGGTGGTGATTAGAGCGTGTTTTTGGGCAACTAAAGACCCTTTGGCAGATCGAGCTCCTAGGATGAGATACGTCATTTTGTTTCATCATGGCTCAAACATATAGCAAAAGGTTGAGCTGTTTTTATAGAAGAACAAAAAAAAGACTTCCACTTTCTTGTTGATTATAGTCCTTTTTTCGTATGTTGTACCGCTGATATATTATGATCGTAATCTTAAGCTTCTTGTCTTTGTAACCCTGTTGTGTGCTTGTTAGTGGATACCGATATATATTTTGCAAAGGTTTTTGTTTGGCTTTGGATATTAATTGAGATTCCCAAAGGCTTGTTAATATTATATATATATATATATATATATATATATCGTTGTCAAATGCTAATTAACTACATGCAGAGTTTAGAAGGTCCTTGAGATTGAATGAGGGCCGGTTAAAACTAGAACGCCTAGTGTAGTCAACGCTTATTATTCCCTTTGAAAAAGAACACGCCCACTTATTTCAACTATTTAATATACAGTCATTTATCTGTACACAAATGGCCACACACAATTTTTTTTCAAATAAACATAAAAATATTCATCAACCACATGTAAATATTCAACAGTATTCAATTGAAAAGACGTACGGCTTTGCAGTAACCATTAACATATTAAGGGCACCTAGATGACACTAGTCCTGCATAAACGGGTCCCGGACTTGGACCTGGTTTCGCTTTCGCGGGAGACCCGTTTCTACTAAGATACAAGAGTGGATTTCTCATACCCGTTTTACACCCTTGTTTCTTTAGGTTAAAGTCTACGTGGTTGTTTAGCAAACGGATTCAAATTGTGACAATTTGAACTTTTTTCATTTGAATTATAAAATTTGAATTAGGTAATTTGACGAAAAATTTAAATTATTGTTTGGCTTAAATAATCTTAATTGAAAATATTATTTAGATTGTTGTTTGGGTAGATGTGAAATATGTGATTTTGAGTTAGAAAAAGAGTCGTTAAAATGCCAAATAAAAAAACACTATTCAAAATGGATTCAAACTGTTGAAATTTGAGGAGAGGAGGGGGAAGAATTTGTTTTGAAATGTTTGAATGACTTTTTTCTATTTGGATTTTATCTATAAAAAAAAGTTACCAAACGACGATTTAGAATGACAAATTCGTTTGAATGACGTAAGATGGGTTCAAACCCATTTGCCAAACAAGGTCATCTTTGTGTTGTTTGGCAAAAAGCTATGAACGTTTCATTTTTCCCCTAAGATGATCTAAAAAAATAAATTAACTAGCACAATTTCTCAAACTATAATTACATTAGTTTATTACATTAGTGAAAACACAAAACTGGTTATGGTCAAGTACTAAATTATCCCATCGAAAAAGGCCATCTACGATTTTATTTTCATGCACGTTATATAAAATACAATGTTACATATATTAGCTTATTAAGGGGACTGAAAAGTGTTTTGTCCTATAGCTAAAACTTGCAAATGACAACCTCAATTTTCTTTACAAATTACAAGTAAATAATGAGTTACAAAGAAAACAGCATTCTTTATAAAAACGACAATGTGAGAAGATACTCAAAATTCAAAATAAACAGGCCTATGTTCAAGTAAATTCTTTTAAAATTAAACTCCGCTTGAATTCACACACTTTGTTAGAGTGCCAAGATACTCAATTCAACACTATAATTAGAATAGCCAATTAATCAAATCGATCAATTACCATTATAATGAAATCACTAGCTGACCAGTACAGGCTTTTCCCTGTTGAGACTGTAATGCTGATGGTAAAAGAACTTGATCGGTGGACTCCTTAACAATGGCCTCGTTTTCTTTTAAGCTTGTTTGGAATGCCATTAAGCATCCTTTACATAACCTTTCATTGAATTATTAGTCCTACTGAAAAATGAATTTATATTACAATTGAGATTTAACAAGATTTTGCCTCAGGTTCAAAGTGCACGACCATACGTGTTTCCCAAGAGCTAAACACGGCGTTGGGTAGGATGAACCTGCCAGATCGACCATAAGAACTAAAGAACTAGGCAATATTCATACCCAGCAGCGATAATACATGCTCGAAGAACTACAGCGATCGAGTAGTAACAACCAATATCAACCGTAAATAAGGTGCTTGTCCAAGTCAATTTCGGCCTTTGAAACAAGGTAAATTATCACGCCTCATACCCAAATCGCTGCTTAGCGTTTTGTATCATATAAGATGCAACAATGTTGAACACTAAAAGCAACAATAGTATAGAAAAAACATGGTTTTCAAATCCCACACTTGGCTATAAATAAAGATCCTCAACAAAATTTGACATATCCGAACCAAAACATTCTAGTGGCGAAGTGCAAATTAAGAATGATACTAACATAATGAAGAAGAAAAAAAAGACATTCATTCCTTTGTCCTAGTTTCTTTTGTAATAGCACCAAGGGTTGAAGTAACTGGTACGAAAATCAAAACTCCTAACAGATCCTTAAAAAACTCATTTAGTAAAAGAAGCCAAGCACCTTGCCACCAACATTCTTCCTCCTAGCTTCCGCATGGTCCATGATGCCCGCGGAAGTTGTCAGAACAATATACCCGAACTGCAAAACAGTATCCCCACTCATCAGCGAAACATACAGTTGAAATCTAACAAGTATTCTGAAACACAAATGCCATAACAACAGTCTAATACAACATTCGTAAAAACCAGAAAACCATAATCCGTAAGCCACTACGATTAGTTATTTGGAGCATCAGAAGATATTTACATTACATAGTATTGGCATGTAATTCATCCAGTATTAACACCTCTACATATGCACCATGTTTTGAATTTCTAAGTTTTACCTTCTACTAAACTTCTAGGGTCTAACTTGATCATTTTATTCTTAATTCCGATGATATAACAAGAATACTAATAATCAACTCCATCAAACCATCTTCATTGTACATTGCCATGGAAAGAACTCTATACGCAGCAAGCTTCCCATAAGTTTCTCTTCCCCATCATGTTGAGATCAAACATAAGACAACTGAAAATATATATATACACATAAACGGCAAGAACTGCTAACCTGTCTTGATGGAAGCAGCCTTTCAGTCCATCCTTCAATCTCTTTCACTCCAACATCAAATCGGGGACTGATCACACCGCACTTATTCAACCTTCCGTTGAGTTCGACCACAATTTTGCCAGCTCTGTGGTCATCGACATACTCAAACTCGCCAATGTAACCTAAAATTCATTGCGGAATGGGAAACAAATTAAACGAAAGGTGAGACAGCGCCCACGGTTCATTCGAATAATGTCACGAGGAAATTATTAGCCGGAAAGCGAAAACCGTAACGAACCGTGCTTTTGCATGACCAACAGGAACTTGATGACCACCTTCGAGGAAGGCCTGATCATGACTTGTCGCTTCCCTCTCTTCTCCGCATTGTACATGCTCTTCAGAGCATCATTCAACACGCTGATTCTCACCATCCTTCCAAATTCAAGCTATCTAAAAAACAACAACCGAAACTTCAAATTAGTGTTTTTACAATAGTCATGAATGGGGTTTATTCATAATTAGCCTTCTTGCTGGATCATAAAAAAAATCATCAACCCACATAACACAAAACCAATTGCTTCCAATCAGTCGACTAACGGCAGTGCATTCACAATCGCAATCTTCGGAGCATCAAAGACTATTACTTAGCCGAATAACGAAAAAAATTTCATAATTCATATTAAAAATAAATAAAAACCCAGAATATATGCATTAGTTGATTTGGAAATTTGACGCTTATAGAATAATAACAACATCTCACTACCATCTTAAAACAACAAAATTTCTGACCCAAAATTACGAGCCAGTAAAAAAAAGAGCAAAGAATCTGCAGATAGAGGTAAATACACACCGACGAGACAATAATGCCAAACATGAAGCGAGAGCGAAGACAGATGAGATGAGAGAACGGTGTCGATGGAGTGGGAAGAATCAGAAGCTGTACCTGAGAGAGAGACACGAGGCTCGGCGGCGCTTCTTGGCTGAGGAGACGAGTAGAGAGAGAGAGAGAGAGAGACTGAAAAAGAGTTTAGGGTTGGGTAATGTGGAGGGTTTTAGTATAGCACACAACACAGGCTTCTTCTCGCGGGTATATAATCCCGACCCGGATTTTATCGGGTTCCAGGCCCATCATCAATGGGCTTATTTGAACTGGGCTTTCTTTAGGGCTTTTTAGACATTTAACTAAATTTTTAATTTTTTAAGATTTAGCCCTAAAATATTGAAATTAATGATTTAGCCATAACATATAACATATATACGTTTAAAAGTATAACATTATATGTAATATTACATGTGTTACATTTTATATTAGTGTAACATTATATGTAATGTTACATGTATTATACTTTATGTTATACATTTAATGTTACACTTTTTACACGTATATATATATATATGTTACGAGTAACATAAAATGTTACATGTTATGGTTAAGTTCTTAATTTTGTGAAATTATGGCTAAATCCTTCAAACTTTACCTTTAAAATGACTAATTGCTTAATTGGCTTCTCCCTTTTTTATTCTCTATGCAATAAATAGGGAATTACAAAATATATATATAGGGTCAGTTAGGTTAATACCCGTTTTGGACGGTGTGTTTTCAAAAAATAGCAACAATTTCAACATTTTTAAAATTAGCCATAAAACTGTAAGAAATTTCTGATAATAACAAAAATACACATAAAAATACTCTGACACTAGGCAAAAATTTTGTAAGAATTTTCTTACATGGTTAGTTTTTTTTTTTTTTTAAACTTTAGCAATTTTTTAAAATCATTTTGTAAACAGTTGCTATTTTCTTAAAATTCTCATATATATATATATATTATGTGTTACTTAATAATTTATATCTCAAGTGATGTGCTTTATTGATTATTGCTCTATATTTAGTGAAAAAATAAAAGTATAAATTATAAATGCAACTAAAAAAAAATCATAGAATAATAATGTGTCAAAAATTGAGCATTCTTCATAATCTCGCCAAAAGTCTTTTTTTTTCTTTTTGCAATATTAAGCTGGCTGGATGTATTTTTTATTTTAATTTTTTTGTAAAGGGAAATATAAATAAATATCAATATAGATTTTACACTTAAAGAGTTTTAACTTATTTTATTACGTTTTGATTTAGGAGTAAAAGATATTATAAACGACATATGGGATGGAATTTTTTAATAATGCTTATATTTAAGTAGTTCTTATAGTTTGAAATCAATGGCCAATAATTATTGTTATTTAATAAATATTTAATTTTATGATAAATGTTCATAATTATAG
The DNA here is from genome assembly GCA_018132145.1 of Boehmeria nivea var. tenacissima. NCBI lineage: Eukaryota > Viridiplantae > Streptophyta > Magnoliopsida > Rosales > Urticaceae > Boehmeria > Boehmeria nivea. The sequence goes on along the minus strand of CM030874.1, from coordinate 17,692,560 downwards.
GAAATAAAGCTTCCATTATTTTTTATTAATTTTGAATTCACAAAAACATATTTATCATTATTTTTTATTTCTTAAAATTGATTGATATTGTACTTATACTTAAGATGATTGTTTATTATAATTTTCTTCCTTTGTATTTATGAATAATTAAAATTATATGGTTTATTGAACAAAATAAACCAAAGAGTAGCTCAAAATAAGTCAACGAATGTTCATGACATTTTGTAGAAGTATAATTATGAATATATAAAGCTCAATATTTTCCTTTAATTTGATTTAAACATAATGTAGCCATAAGTACAATGTTTTAAATTTTGATCTTAATGAATGATACTGTTATCAAGTTCAATCAATTACTACTCGTCGCATATCGCATAGTTACAAATTAGGTTTGCATATGCTTACCTTAGTTATAAATGCATTAGGATGCGTTTCTAATTTCAAATTGGAATGGATTTGCATTTAATATTATGTTATGTTTGTTGTAGTATTTGATTGAATTATGGTATATTTTTTAAATTTAAAAAACAAACAACAAGACATATAAAAATATTAAACTATTTAAATATCTATAAGTTTATTTCAATATAATTGAAAAGTAAGTGAAAATTTGTGTTTTTTTGTTTAGGCTTTACCTTGAAAGTTGAGGCTGAAAATCTAAGAATGTCTAAGGTGTCTCGTTCAATCATGAAAGGTATAAGATCAAAGTGTCTCTGTAGACTTTTAGGACATAACCATGGTTGGGACTAGTTTTACAATTACTTATAGTGAACATGACATCGCTAAAATGTGGCATCAGAGATTAGGTTATGTTAGTGAGGGGAGGTTAATTGAACTTGAAAAAATAAGGCCTATTAGGTTATGATAAGATAACGAGTCTAGATTTATGCGAGGAATGCGAATTGTGTGAAATGTTAACCCTGAAGTCCAAGCACAAAAAACAATGGCTTGCTATTATGCAAGAGGAAATGAAATCTCTTACAGTCAGTGACACTTGGAAACTGGTTGATGAGCCAAAAAAATTAGACAATTATAGGTTCAGACAGTGACGGATCCGGGAATTAAATTCAGAGGGGGCACGAATTAAAGACTCAATATTTTAAAGAGAAAAAGAAATTTGGTCAATTTTTAAAAGAAACTTGGTCAATTTTTAAATTCTCAAAGAAAAAAAAAAAAAAAAAGGGAAACCAAATTACCCCTTGTCAGCATATTTTACAGATTTACAAACTCAAATCGGTCATTAGTTCTTTTTATTTATTTTATTTATTAGTCGTGAGTTTTAAGATATATATATATATATACTTATGGGCTCTATATTATTGATATTTTGTAGCAAAAAATCAAGAAAAAATAAAAGAGTACTAACAAGAAAATAAGTTAAATTTTAGTCAAAAACATAAAGAAAAAAGAAAGAAAGCGAAAAGTTATTAGTAACTGATATTTTCAAGGGCTAATTTTTTGAGTATTGGAGTTCATCCTTAAGCTAGATAACGGATTCAGATAAAGATGTTAACTTTTTGACTTCTAACATGAGAGTTGTACATATTTATTGACATGACAATTTATAATTGGAGTCATAGTTGAGAGAATAACACAGTGGAGACAACAAATTTGAGTTCTTTACCAATCACTCATGGGATATATAAAAGGAAATTTTGAGAAATGCCCTATTTTTTGTACAATGATAATCTATGTCTCATGTGTGTTGCACTTTTAATTTATACTATAAAATTTACATTACAAACATAGAGTATAAATAAAAAAAACACACCACTTAGGGTATAAATTATTAAATGACATAACAATTGGCTTATTTTGAAATTTTTCCTATATATTTTTAAACCCAAAATACCTAAAATATTTTTTTTTTCCTCAATTTTCAGGGGGGCACGTGCCCCCCCTGGCCCCTTAATAAATCCGTCCCTGGGTTCAGAGATGATTTTTAAGAAAAAAATGGTATTCCAGGAAAATAATAATCTATTTTTAAGGCTACACTTGTTCCTAATGGGTTCACACAAAGACAGTGCATAGATTATAATGAAGTGTTTTTACCCATGGTATATTCCTATGGCCTTAACAACAACAACTAAAGCTGAGTATATTGTAGTCGTCTCTAAATGTGTATTGCGATAATCAAAGTATTATGCACTTATCTAAAATCAAAGTGAGCTTTCTAAGAACATTGACATAAAATTGCATTTTGCAAGAGATGTGATTGAGAGTATAGCAATTCTGGTTGACAAAATTGATATTGAACATAATCTTGCTGATGTGTTCACAAAATCCTTCCACATAGTAAGTCTGACTATTGCTGGAGTTAACTAGGGTTGGGAGTGGCTAAGTACTACAAACAACTTGAAGGGAGACTATTTTATTAAGTCTAAGGCTTAAGGTGGAAAATAAGTCTTAGGGCCAGTTTGGCATTGCTTTTGGAGGCTGCTTTTAGATTATAAAACAATCTAAAGCAGCTATAGGCGTTTGGTAAACCTGCTTCTTAAAGAAGCAGGTAACCGTTTCTGCTTTTACGTAGTATAATTTGAGAAGCAGGTTAAAGGCTGCTTTTCTGTAACCGAAACTGCTTCTCCAATTTAAATTACAAAAATATCCTTAATTAACTACCCATATTCCACTAAATAATTTTCTAAAATTATTATTTGGTAATTTTACATACCCATACTATTTTAACAGCAGTTTTAAAAATAAAATAACCAAACACCCTACATGCTTATAACTTCAGCAACTTCTTTCATCAGCACAGTTTGAAGCACTTCTTTTATAAGCACAGCAATGCCAAACTGACACTTAGTTATTGACTTATTTTTATTTTTATTTTTATTGATCAATTTATTAATCCTTAGTCATATAGAAACATGTCTTTAAGGTGTCCATCGAATATTTGGCAAGTTATGTTCAGTCATTGATGACGTGTTTATTTTATTCATATATTTTACTAACTTTGTAGCCACATCACCAACTAGAGCTTTGAGTAGGCATAATTAAAAGCGTTGATAACATAGTATACAAAAAGGCTGCCTCAAAGCCTCTAAATCAAAGAGTCTTGCATCGAAGGCTTGAAAGAGTTTTAGTGTTTTTTTTTTTAATTAAGGGATAACGTAGTAAAATCCTGAAAAATACAATTGCACTTAAGAAAAAGTTTACCCCTTGTTTGTTTATCCCATTTTACGCGTTTCATTCTATTTCATTTTTTCATTTTTTTCAACTTTCCTAATCCTCCAAACCATTCCATTCCATTTTTTTCAATTATTTTTTTCAACTTTCCAAATTCCTATACAATATTTTAAAATCTCAACCATTTATATTATCTCGAAATTCGTAAAGTCAAACAATTCTTACATTATTTTTTCAAACTATTCCAAACCATTTTCAGACCATTTTTTTCATCTCAAAAAATGGGATGGAATGAGCAAAATGATTGCCCCAAATAAGGGGTTAGGAAATTAGAACTTGGTGAGTTTTTTGGGCTAATTTTTGTCAAATAACTCAATGAAGTTATGGAATATTCCTTCGTAAATTCTATGAGTACTTTTGGGTTGTACTTGTATTTTTGAACTCAACAAAAGCCTAATAAGAACGTGTCTCCAACAATGGATGTAAGCAATTTATGTCAAACCACTTAATTGTTAGGCCTCACATAATTTTTTTGTTGTTTGTCTCCCTTGCAATATCACTTGGTTCCTGGTGTTGATAGTCACTAATTTGTTGCTCTATTTAGGTCTTTTGATTTATGAGGATTTTTTGCTGAGTTTTTTATACCAATTTCACAAACTTATGAATATAGGGCTTGTTTTGATGCAAAATCGAAATCAATTCACGTTTTACTGTCACAACATGATTTAAGTTTAATTTTTTGTTATTGTAGTCATTGTAACAACATGGTTTAAACAACTTTTTTTATATTTGGATTGTAGTCCAAACAACTCCTAAAACATTAATTATGTATTTTCCACATAATCAACCTTTTAATTTAGAATTGCGATAAAGGAGTCATGAACCCTTATGGTGTTCTAAGAATGATTAGTTGTAACGACTAGTAAATTTTTTAAAGTGGTCATAATGAAATTATATATAGAGATTTTAGATATTACATTTTAATATTTTTTCCGTAATTTATGCTTCAGTTATGGAAAACTAAATCGTTCTTAAATTATAGAGGTGGGAAAAGCTAAATCTTTCTTAAATTATAGAGATGGTTTTCTCATAAATTTGAATGAGTTACATAAAAATTTCGAATTGAGTTCGGAACTAGCGGGTATTTTTGGAGCCTGAGAAAATGTTCCAAATTCACTGGCTCAAGTCTAAAATAGCGCCAATTCAGCAAAAAAAAAGTCTGAAATAGCGCCAACAAAACTAGCTTCCCGCAAATTTTGATTTGACTAACTCACCCTTGTCCTCAACACGTATCCTCAAACTTCAAAGGATATTTTCGTCAGATCAAGAACAAAAAGCAAAAAAACCATCTCAACCGTCCAGCAAAAGAAATCCATCCAACGGCATTAAAAACTGCCAACTCACCGATCCAAACCGCTTAAAGTCGCGAACCTCATCACAAAAAAGCCAAACTCAATCCCGACCGTCCATTCCCAATTCAATCCAACGGAATACTCATCGCCACATTATCGATCCTCGCCAAAACCCAATAGCCAATAGAAACCCACCCCTCTCGTCTATATAACCAAAATCCCAAACCCATTTCTTCTTCACCGAACATCCCCAATTCACTTGCTTTACCTTCGATTATTCTCTGCAACGAACCAAACCAAACCAAACCCAAACCCTAACTTCTTTTCTCACACCGAATCAATGGCGCCAAAGGCCGAGAAGAAGCCCGCCGAGAAGAAGCCGGCGGAGGAGAAGAAGTCGAGCGTAGCCGAGAAGGCGCCGGCGGAGAAGAAGCCGAAGGCCGGCAAGAAGCTGCCGAAGGAGGGCGGCGCAGCAGCCGGAGAGAAGAAGAAGAAGAGGACGAAGAAGAGCGTGGAGACGTACAAGATCTACATCTTCAAGGTCCTGAAGCAGGTCCACCCTGACATCGGGATCTCCAGCAAGGCCATGGGTATCATGAACAGCTTCATCAACGACATCTTCGAGAAGCTCGCCCAGGAGGCCTCGCGCCTCGCCCGCTACAACAAGAAGCCCACCATCACCTCTCGGGAGATCCAGACCGCCGTCCGGCTTGTCCTCCCCGGAGAGCTCGCCAAGCACGCCGTCTCCGAGGGCACCAAGGCCGTCACCAAGTTCACCAGCTCTTGAGCGGAGAGATCTCGTCGGCGCTGGCTGTGGCGGTCGCAAGGTCTAGGCTGATCATAAGGATGTCTATTTTCTAGCGTTAGGGTTTACTCGGTACATGTTTTTTTTTTTTTGGGTTACTTTTGTTGGTTGTGACTAGGGTTTCTGTATTTTGTTTTGTAATTCGCATGTGGATCTTCTCGATCCGTGTGTTTTCTATGGTGGAAATGAAAGATTATTGCTTACTTGACTTTTAATTTTGTGTATTTATCCTTTTCTTGTTCTGTATGAATTTGGATTTTGGATATCCAAAATTTGTCTGCTCTGTTTCGAAGACTGTTTTAACATATAATCTTGTTAATTAATTTTATATTTTTTCTGCTGGATAAAAAATTCCCGTTGCTTAAATTTGTCTCGGTAAATTGCACTCGTTTCGTGTTTTGGAGGCGATTCCTCGAGTTATTTACAATTATTCATGATCATTTATTTTATTTTCTTTCGAATTAATTTATAATTGTTCAGTATATTCACAGTTGTGAATCGTGATGTTTATCTTTTGTCAATTGGTATTTCTTTTCAAAACCGCCGAATGACTCTTCTTGACTGCGCCATGGAAATGAGGTTTAAAACTACAAATTAACTCTTGCAATGTAATTTCGAATTCCCATTTAAATTTTTGGTCGAATGTGTTAGTATTTTTGGCGGGCAGGTAGTGGATTTTTGTTGTTTGGATGGTGGATATGTAGATTTTTATTAAAGCTAATTTATATGCCACTTAGCGCCATGTGAGAACGAATAGCAAAAGGAAGTTCAAAAGAGTCACGGTTGCTTGCTAGCATTTCCTTTCGATTTCTTATAGCTTGGCTTTTGCGATTTGTAACTCGTTTCTTGCTCCGTTTAAATTGAATTCCACGCTTTCCATTTTAATTTTTAAAAATAAAAAATTAAAAGCGTATTGGTAGTGTCGTTCGGTCTTAATTTCAGTGACTGTCGTTTTTTTGGATAATAGCGTTGTTATTAGTAGCTCAAACCGAGTGTCGTTTTTTAATAACGCTATTTTATTACTCAGTTGGACTGAAATTTAACCCTTAATTCTTTCTTTTTACAGAAAATCCAGGCAAACAATTCTCAATTTCTCATCATTATCTTTTCTTCTCTCCGCCATTTTACAAAGAAAGCCAGTCCCCAACTTCTATTAGTATTATTATTATTCTCAACGTTCTTATCCACTATTGTCTTGCCCGCAAACTGAATTCTGTTCGAAATTGTACATTAGATGCGAAGAGGTATAAGTTTCGATTTCCCATTCACTTTGTTTTCTTACGCTAATATTTTCTGCTGATTTTTTTTTTTTCTAGTCCGTTTTTTATCTCCCATTTATAATGCAACGTGTATATTTGAGAGACTTGCTAATATTTGGTATCTAAAGTTTGCATTTTGGTACTGCCCACCAAATGTTTGTGATAATGTTCTGGGTTTTTTTTTTTTTCTTTTTCCTTTTACATTATTTTCTAATATTTGCTGTTGTGTTACTTGACTTTCTTTTTCGAGGAGCTTGAACTTGTTGCCTCTGTTATCTGCTAGATTTATTTACTTTGTAACCAACTAATTTTTTTGTCTCCTTTCAGATTTTAAGTTATAATTCGTTGAATCCAATTTAAGTTTAAAAGAAAGGCTAGAATTGAAATGCTGGTGTAAAGGAGCTTAATATTCTGGGGGTGGAAAATATTCACCTTTGCAAATATTCACTCTAGCAGAAAGTCTTACATATTAGAGAATTTTATCACTTTTATTTTTATTATAAAGTCCATTGTGTACATCAGTCTAACCAATCACTCCAAACTTGCTATTAAAACTTAAACTATGTCACTAGGTTCTTGCTTCTTGGATCAATTCCAATAGTACACCATGATCTTTGCCATATGGTCATGTGCAATTTCCAATTCATAGAAGAAACAGAACATTTGAGCAGTTGGTTGACTCTGTAACCAAATTGTGGATTTTAAAACGTTATATTGTCGAATACCTGTTCAGTTTGAACACATCTTCCTCAGCGGTGATCTTCTCGTTCTTTTCATTAACAAAATCTAATGGCATTAGACTGTAACACTTCAGAAAGTGGTGTGGAACTTGTATGGGTCATTATCGGACAAAAGCAGTAGGATGTGAAGCAGATGATTTGTTCATCCCGGGTCTCGCCACTTGCAATAGCTTAGAGCATAACTGCATATCGCTTCTTGTATCGATTTTGAAAGATATAATACTGTGCCCATCTTCAAAATATTGGACTTATTGGCTAATGCCAGTGATTATGGTTGGAGCCGGTAGCAACGACGAGTGCTACCTCTGAGAGTTATGTGTTCGATGAATGGGTTAAGCTTATCGGTACTTGTTAATTTGTTTATGTAGTTTCTAATGTGTAAAGCGTCATTTTGGTTGCAGAGTCACTCATTTGTAAAGCTTTGAGCTACTGTGTCTTGTTATGATGAAAATAGGTCTAAGGTTTGGCAACATTGTGTATGATACTCAATGTTGATATAGAGGTTAAGACTGGCTAGGCTTACCTATTTGAGAATGACAATTTTGTGTTCAAGTTTTATCTTATTTTCTCGAGCTATTTCATTTCTCAGATTGTTTTACCTATCTCCATATTTTAATTATGTTGTTTTAGAGCTAGTTTTGCCTATCTCCATATTTTAATTACGTTATTTTACTTATCTCAAGATTTGCTCGCTTTCACAATATCTGCCTCGTGCAAATAATGATGATGTGTTATGCTTTAGATTGGAAAATTATGACGAGTAACATTGAGTCGATTAGGTAATTGCTAAAACAATGTAAACTAATCGTTATTTTATTTCATCTTGTCCAGTTGAGCTCGTTGGCCATCGATAAATTCTTGAAATCTTGATATTTGTCTGCGAATTGCCACTGCTGCTGCTTCTAACCAACATGGCCAATGGATTATTAAGCCCAAGGCTCTTTGTCAGCAGTAATCTTTTATTTTCTTCTACTTCATATACGTTTGATTTTTTGTTCTTCTTTTCTTATCATTGGCTTTTGGATCAGGATTATCGTCGTACACAACAAATGAACACCTCAAGAAGTTGTTCTCTCCCTTCGGAAAAGTCGTGGAAGGTACTTATACCTGCTATGCTTTGTTTCTTTTACTCTCAGTAAACTGTAATTCAAGCTCTGACTTTTGTCCAACTAAATTGTCTTCGGGTGTTATAGCTAGGTTAGTCATGGACCCTAAAACTTCAAGACCCAAAGGTTTCGGCTTTGTCACGTTCGAGTCAGAAATTGCTGCTGAAAAGGCTCTCAACGCCATGAATGGCAGGGTATCTGGAAATAAATAAAATATTAAAAAAAAATTTGCTTCTTCATTTACTTTTTGTTGTCATTCCCAAGTTGATTTCTGTAATTGCTCAACTCTTTAGTGGGCTTAATTGCTTCCATGAGTACATTCTTTCTAGTCTAGTCTTATGAATTTCCTCATGTTCATTTTCTCTTTTTGGGGTTAGTGCAGATAGTTGATGGGAGACTAATCTTTGTTGAAGTTGCCAAGACTTGAGCCTGGAGAGGAAGCTACCTTTTTTGATCAATAGAGAAGCTTTTCGAGCCGTTGTGTGACAATTTTTGAAACTAAAAACTAACGGTTTTCATATTTACAATTGCATGTAAAATAGAGCTAAATCCGCTATAGTGCCTCTTTTAGAGTGCTCTTTAATTTTATTTTTTTTCCTGCCCTTGAAATCCTTGAATAATGACTTGGGACATTGTTTAGAATAATCTTTCCTTTTATTAATGGAAGCGGCTAGAATAGTGTACGATTTTTTACACTATCCATAGTGTACGGCTTATAATAGCTTAAAAAATACATAAAATTTAAGTTTTTTTTACACATAAGTACATTACAACGTCTATTAACATGTTATCCATTCATTTATCAAATTTAACCAAAGAATTATATTTAATTGGAGATGAAAAAAAAAGTTTGTCTTTTTAATTTTTTATTTGTTATTTCTTCATTTCATCTCCAATTGACATAATTTTAGTTTCAAATTTGATAAATGAATTGATAACTTGAAAATAGACGTTGTAATGTACTTATGTGTAAAAAAAAATTAAATTTTATGTATTTTTTAAGCTATTATAAGCCGTACACTATCGATAGTGTAAAAAATCGTACACTATTCTAGCCACTTCCTTTATTAATAGAAGCATGTTCAATTGTCTGCCACAACATGCCAAAAGTTCCTCTTTTCTATAAATTGCTCGGGGCATCCACTTAGATTTATCACCTGTTGAACAAATTGCCTCATCCTTGTTCTCCAAATTCTATATAGTTCATGGTTTAGGTTCGTAAATAATTATGATGATATGCTTGCTTTTTAAGATAATGCTGGTTTTCATTTAAAATGGCTTTTAAAAATGCTGCTGCGTTCTTATTCGTCTTAGTCGTTTGAGATAATGCCTAGCACATATTCTTTATTAAAGATATTGTCGTTTTTTGGTATTATGTCGTTTACAGTATTTTATTTTTATTTTATGCGCAATTATTCTTATTGCCAGAGAGTTGTGTTTATAGTTGCAACAGATTTGCTTGTTGCAATAATTATAACTTGGATAAAGCCGAAGTGAATATGAATCAAAATGCAGAACTATCTTCATAGAGAACAAGGCCAAAAATGGAACACATACTATATATTTCAACTAAATTACAATTAAGAATATTGGAATATCAATTCATTGCCAAGTGAGGACCAGAGCAGAAACAATTCAAAGTTCTATAAGACATGAATTGGCATGGCAACCAAACCCTGCTGCAGTCGATTGCTGTTCAATGCCGTCGTTACACTTTCCCTACAAAATACAGAAGTAAACAAGTTTCAGGGACCACTCTGTCAATGTGCATAGTAACCAAACAAGCATATCATCTTGCGGTTAGAAAATGACAACTACAACAAATCTTCATACCAAAGGTTCCGATGAGTAAATAGCTAAACAACAAGCGATTAAACCTTTAGAACATCTGTTATCTTTTTAGGGCAAGGCTTCTATAGGTTAACAAGAAATCCATCCAATAAATTGGTGAAACAAGAAATAAAGCTTTTATGTTCAAACTATATCTGTATATCATACCTGATATCTGTGTTATCCCTTGTGAGCAAACTGCAAGCGGATATTCCTGCCGTCCAGTAACTGATCACAAACAATAGAAGATTCAAGTCTGTTATCATTATCTTTTCAATATACAGAACTTAAAAGTGGTCCAAGTTTTGACACCAAAAGAAATCACAGTGGATGAGAATTACCTGACCATCCATTTCTTTTAGAGCTGTGCTTGCGGCAACATCAGAGGTGAAGTGGACAAATCCATACCCCTTTGATCTCCCACTCTTATGATCACAAATTACTTTAACTGTATTATATATGACAACTATTTAGTATTTCCCTTTTCATATAACACGTGTTCCTGTAAGAGAAGAAACATCCACAAACATTTATACAACCTAAACAATATAGAGATTACCTTGGATCAAATCACCATACTGCTCAAAAGCATTCTTTAAAACAGTTTCGTTGGAGTCATACGATAGACCTAACTCAAAACACAACCTCGAATGAGTTAAACTGCAAAACGTAGCTATTAAAGACTAAACAAAACTTGATGTTACAGAAACCTGAACTAAATTTCTTTCTTTCCTTCTTCTTTCTTTCTTTAAATTTTTTTTCTTTTTCACAAGTATAATCTGAGTCACATACTAACGTATCAATATCAATACGCAGTTGATACTAGATTGGTGCCACAATTGATGTTCTCAACTCTCAAGTACCCAAAGAACCAAGAAATAAAGAGCACTAAAATATTCCTTTTCACGAACAAGTAATACATATATGCATATGAGGCACAAAAATTGCACAAAGCCGAGAGAATAAAGTCGGAAAATACCTCCGACAAACAGTTTGGTGCACGAGTGGCGCGCCCACAACTTACTTGCTAATGGAAATTTGGCCAAAATGCGAAACCCGCTATCTGAGACTCTCATTTTCTTGCTATCGGCCACAAATGGAACCAAAGTTCAGACGAGCATATTCGATAATGAACCCAATAACGTAAACCCACCACCAACAACAATGATGCAAAAAATAAAAAGTAAAAACCTTGTTGTTTATCAAAAAAAATATAAAAAATAAATAAAAACCCTTGTTCACTGTCCTCTTCCTCGTCTGACTGTCTCACGACTTCTTTTCTCCGGTGCCGTCGCTCACTTGTCGCGCCTTTGCTTTTGCTCTGCTGCCGTTCCCGGCGATGAGAGTATAGTATATATCCAATATGCTTTTACAATCAGAGTTGGATAAATTATGAAAACACCCTGATCTCGTACTATCGTAAAAAGTTGCCCCTCATTTGTTGCATTCGTCGTCCTTTTATTACCCCTGATATTCGAAATGGTTCGAAGTTTTAAAAATTAAAAACTACACCACGAAACTTTTAAAAATTTCACTTGTACTTTAGTTTAATAAATTTTCAACAAATATAACCAAATTTTATTAACAAACTAAAAAGTACACGAATAAAAGAAACAAAAAAAACAAAACCAAAGTGTCTTCTTCTTCGTCCTTAATCTGGTGAAGGGGCGTACCAAACGGGAACGCTGTCGGCATAGAAGATGGCGACGAAGGTTTAGAGGTTATCAAATGAGTTTTAAGTGGCGTAGCTGAAGTGGCTGATCGAGAGAAAAAATATATATGAATTTGGAACATTGACCACCATCTTACCTTAAAAAACAAAAAAAAAAACAAAAAAGCAATGACATTGGCTTGGCTAGATTCCAATTCTCTCTCTCATTTTTTTTATTTGAACATGTTTTTTTTTTTGGTTCTTTTATTTTTTGATTTCTTAGATTTTCGAATTAGTTTGATTTTTGTTTAAATACAGTGAAAAATAATTTTTGGTTCTATTTATTGAGCATTTATTGAATAAGAGTGCAAGTGAAATTTTTAATTTAGTTGGAGTACAATTTCAGTATTTTATTGCCCCCACCCCTTTCTTATGGAATGAAAATCTATTGTTCTAAATGGTTGTTTTGTGTCCCTGTCATATTGGTTTTGACATCACATCTAATTTATTAATATGTCTTTTAATTTATTGATATATCTTTTGTAAATTTCTATAAATTAGTCAATAACTGTCACCTATCAAATGAGTTGTCAAAATATAATTGAGCTTTAGAAACGGCCATAAGGACAACAAATTTTCAGTTAATCTTATGGTATTGTAATAAGTTATCCTGCATGTTTTATCCGTCACCTTCGTCTCCCAAACTTCTAAAAAGTACGTTACTCCTCTTGTTTATTTGATTAACCTAAATTTATAGTTAAAGAATTACAAATCACAAATAACAAATTAGGATTTAGAGCGACCATTCCTCTATGCCTACTAAAAATCATAACGAGAAATTTGAGAATGACATGTGTCTCCGATTGGTGTTGTTGTTCGTGTTTATTTATTTTTTCTTTTTGGATAAATGTTATTAAATTCTAATGTATTTTGATGTCGGTTTTGCTTTTTTTATTTTTATTATTCAACAAAATAGCATGCCATTACAGCACTAATACTAAAAAATGACTCTAATTACCCCTTTATTCTAACTCTGTAAATTTTATAACGGAAAATCAACATCGGACCAGGATGTTGACAGCTTAAAGGAGGCAATATTGTAAATGAACAATGAGAATCCTTAGGCCATCTCCAACCATAAAACCCATTTTCAAACTCAAAAACCAATAAATGTCAAATCATACAGTAAACTATCTCCAACCATTAAACTCATTCTCAAACTCAAAAAACTATTCCCACTATATTCTTTTTTATATTATATTTATCTATTTGCAATAATACCCACAAGTTTATAAATTTTATAAATTAGATACATGTTATTTTTTTACTTCTACTCGCAAAATAAAATTAATTAACTAGCATTTAATAATTTTATATCAAATAAAATATTATTTAATGACAACATTATGACTAAGAGGAAAATTATTTTAAATATTCATTAATTAAAGGGTACATTACAAAATTAAAAAAAAAATTACCAGATTATTAAATCAATATGCGATGTTGTTGTGCTAATTTTATTATTTATTATGTATTTTATAATTATCTGTTGTTTTAGGATATTTACTATCTGTGCTTTTCATTTTTATGTTTGTGCAATTTTTATTTTTATGTTTGTGCAATTTTAATTTCAATGTGAAGAGTGTTTTATTTATGTCAATTTCTACAATTTTAGTTAGTATTTGAAAATTGTTCTTCTATTTTTTAAATTATATTCATAATTAATTTTCTATGCAAAAAATTTAATACATATAAGTAGAACATAAAAATAATAAAAAAATGCATTAACAATAATAAATATTATTAATCTATAAATAACAATTCATAAAAATAAAACAAATATTCAATAATAAACATTCACATTAAAATCAAAATTAATAAGAATGAAGGGACTATTTTGCAATTATATGAAATTGGAATAGTAAAATGGGTATGAAAATGGCGTGAACGCATATATGCGTTTTTGTTGTAGAATTTGGGTTTTGAAATGGGTTTGGGTTTGAGTTTGGGTATTGGGTGGAGAGGATTTGGTGTAAATTTTGGGATATGGGGTATGGTTGGAGATGGCCTTACTTGTATAGTTGTATAGCCCTCAGAAACAAGCTGACTTGCTAAAAGAATCTTATAGGTTTAAATTTGATACCTAAAATCCTGCCAAAAAATCTATAATTTCAAAGAGAGTGTTTGAGATTTGAGTCTCGATTCCATGTCAGGAGTAAAGATGGACTAGTGTTATAAATGCAAGAGTAATTTTAATTTAAAAGTTAACTTGATAAAAGAGAGGTGGCATTGAATTAACTAACAAGTGCCCTCGTAGTAAAATGGAGATTGCGATAACGAGTTTTAATCAACAATATGTTTATTTTGAGGACTAGTCATTTGTCAAGAATGTGTTTATTTTGTTTCCCGCCTCAGTGGAGTGGAGATAGCTCCGACAAGCTATTTCTCACTGTATTTCTAGTTCGTCTCTTCACTTGTTTCGACTAAAAAATACTAAATACCTATTTCTCTCCTGTATTCTCTCTTCTTTTCAATTATTAAACATGCTATCAAGTGAAGTCCTATAGCAAATGCAATCAAATTCAAACTCGAACGACAAGCAAACGCAGGACTATGCCAACATCACTGTTATTTTTGGCAATATACAATATAGAGAACTTGCTCTCATAAGCAGTGCTATGGTTTTCATTTTTCCCCAATAACACAACTTCAAATGTATTCTTTTAATTTTTCCTTCTAAAAGAGATGAGGGTTCTGTCTTTTAAAGTAGACGCGAATATAAACATCAACGATCTCAAATTAGTGGTGATGCTCAGGAATAGTAAAAGATAAATTCCATACTTTTTAAAAGAGCAAAGTCAAATTCGAATAAGAACACGCAACTTTAAAAATGGCATATTAGCACCCACTGCCCGTCACAACGCCGAAGATACATAAATCTTGAGTTAAAACAATAGAGATTCTCTACGAAAAGAGAAGTCTTAAAGTTTTAAAAATGGTAACCAATAAGCTTTATAATGAACACAGAAAATTAGAGAAAGCAGAAACAAGTCGTTCCTTTCATTAAATTCCAAAGACAAGTAAGTTTGCCTACATAATCATCGACCACAAAGACATTACAAATCTCCTATTCAAATCGTTAAAAACTTGCACCATTTCTTCGCTACACAAACAACCAAAACCAGAAAAAAGCTAAGACTTCCTAAGAACCACAATTACATACAAAGCAGCGGACGAGAAAGAGAGACAAGACAAACAAACGCCACGTAACCCAAACTATGCCTTCTTTGGGGACTTGGTGGCCTTGGATGGCGACTTGGGTTCCTTCGCCGCCGCCGCCTTCTCGCTCTTCTTCGGCAACAGAACCGGGTTGATGTTCGGCAGAACCCCGCCGTGAGCGATCGTCACTCCGGCGAGTAATTTCCCGAGCTCCTCGTCGTTCCTCACAGCCAGCAAAACGTGCCTCGGAATAATTCTGTTCTTCTTGTTGTCCCTCGCGGCGTTACCGGCCAGCTCCAGAACCTGAACCAAATCAAACCATGACCACAATGTTAAAATCCCAACGAAAATCCCCAAATTGAACCAAAACCTAAACCTAGATCACGAATGTTGATCCCCAAACTGAACCAAGCACACAAAACGATTTCGAATCCCGAACGTAAACGGAAGAGATCGAGGAGAGTGAAAGTTACCTCGGCGGCTAGGTATTCGAGCACGGCGGCGAGGTAGACCGGAGCGCCGGTACCGACGCGCTGAGCGTATCGGCCTTTCTTGAGGTACCGGCCGATTCTTCCGACGGGGAATTGGAGGCCGGCCTTGACGGACCTCGAGACGGGCTTCTTCTTCGGGCCTCCACCTTTACGGCCTCCGGCTCCCTTCTTCACCTTCCCACCGGCGTCCATGGCTGAGCTGGAAAACTCCGACGAAGCGAATAACACAGAGGAGAGAGAGAGAGAGAGGGGAGAGAGTTAGAGAGAGAGGGAAATTTAGACGGTGGAATTTATCGGTAGCGTGGAAGCAGGGTTTTATAGGAGTTGAATATGAGATTGTAAAAGCATTGTGTTCTGGGAGATGATGAGCGAAGGCAAGGGGGTGAGGGAATTGGGCGAGATTTGGCCGTTGGATTGGGGTTTTGATCGACGGCTGTGGTGGTTCTGTGGCGATCCGTGTGGTTGGTGATTGACCAATAGAAAACGAGCTTAGCTTTAAAAAAAATAAAAAATTGAACTTTTGCGATCTCATTTTGTAGCGCCTACTTGTTTTCTGTTTCCCGCTGCAACGTTTTCACTTGCAACATGTTTCGTGTGTGTAATAGAGCTTGTAATTTTTTTCTCCCAGTGGAATTGTTCTTATAATTGCAAAACTATAGACTTTTAATTTAAGGAAAAATACATATGATATCGTCATTAATTTAAAGTCAAATCGACCTTAAAAAAGAAAAGTAACACAAAGTAATGTGACCTAAACAAACACACACAGGCACACAGAAAAATCTTTTGTGACTAAAAAATATAATCGACAAAAATTGATTGTAACAATATGGAGATTTTTTATTCTTCTTTATCCATGGGAAGTTTTTAATTGCGCTTGTAATTTCAAAATGTAGGCAGCTCATTTTACTTTGTTAGCAAACAAAAATTTAAAAAATAAAATTCTTTAATGATGGGGACATCTAATATACCTTTTTAAATATGAAAAATGCTTAAAAAAATTATTGTGTTTTTTTAAGAATGTGGAAAGTCAATCTGAAGATAAGGGGATGCAGAAACAGGTTGCCCGCCTCTCCTCCCATTTTTTTACAGGTACAGGGTGGGTGCATGTTTTAGGGAGAAACGGGTACAAATGCCTGTTTTGGGATGAGCACGTGTACCCGTTCTTGTTTAATCCGGGTAAAAATGGACTTCATTACCCATTTTACCCATTTTTAAAAAATCTTAAGATCCAACAGCTTATAACTTTTTAAAAATGTTGCTTTGAAATATATATAAAAAATGAGTTTTTTTTTATAATAATAATAAAGGGGGTAAACGGGTATACCGTACCCATCCTACATTTTTATGGGTAGTACAGTATACCCTAGCCCGTCTATTGGCATAAACGGGATCCCTGCACCCGTTTCCCTGTTTACCTGCAAAAGGCAAGGACGGGGACTCGTTTCTTTAGGTTGAGCGGAAAGTATCCTCAGTTTTCAAAAATGTCAGACGTTTTTCTTGTGATTTCATAATAATGTCATAAATATCCATGTGGCAAACTTTTATTATAATTTTAACTTAAAATGACTATAAATCTCTTAGTAAAAAGAAATATTGCACAATAAAATTTTAGGCATTAAGCATAGTGCATAAACACATAATAGCTTCAAATTTACATAGTTGCATAAATATCCTTATATATTAGCACAATACAATCTTTATTTTCACATTATTGGTTCATTTTCTAAATTTAATACTAAGATAATACTCAATCAACAAAGAGAAATACGAGAAAAAAAACAAAAAACAAAAAACAAGCTTACCTTTTCTTCTTCCGTTTTCTTTTTCATTTATGATTGAGTATAATTTCGATGTTTAATATGATATGTGAATCAATAATATTAAAATATAGGATATAATGTGTTAATGTTTAAAAAATATTATACGTTAATGTAATTTTCAAGCTATTATGTACTCAAACTCGACCCGAGTATAAACCTTTGTCGGGTTGGCCCGTGGACACTAACCCTAGGCTCGGCCTTGCCCCATTTTATATTTTGGGTCGGTTGGGCCCGATATTACACCGGCCAACCATATTCACATGCTTGGCTACCCGTCGAGTCCAACCCAAATTGCCACCTCTATTTGTGAATCACCAAATAACAAGAAAGTTAACTTCATTGTTTCATAGGAATTTATTCACTGCATATTTATAAGTTTCTCATTATTGTTAGGACAATTCGTTGGTTTTATTCGCCAAGAGGCGTGCTCTAAAAAATAACACCTCGAAGAATATATAGATCTCAAACATGAAAAACAACTCAAATTTGCCTCGAATATCTTTATTGCAAGACTAACCATGTAACTACAAAATAATGCAAAACCAACCTCAAATAATTCCCGCGATAACAAATATTTGAAACTGTTGATGCAAATTTTCGTTGAACATTAACTTATTTTAGAGTTCGTTTGGTATGGTAGAAAATTTGAATGAAGGAAAACTTTGAGTGAATTTTAGAATAAAAAATATAAAATTAAGTTGTTTGGTAAGAAAGAAAATATGAGAGAAAGGAAAACATGGTGGATAAAATAACTAGTGGGACCCATAATTTGTTATCATTGCAATATTGAAAGGAAAAGTGGGTGAAATTTTTTTTTCAATACAATAAAGAGTGTAATTACTCTTTTATCTATTTTCTAAAAGATTAAATAAGTAAAATGGTAATTGCATAGATTAATAAGAATTTTCTTTCCCTCTTAGCATACCAAACAACAAAAAAGAAAACTAGTTTATTTTATTTCCTTCTTATTTTATTTCATCTCATATTTTCATTTCCATTCAATTTTCTCTCATTCTTACCAAACGGAGTGTTAAGTTAAAACATGAAAAAAATATAGTTCTTATTGAATTTATTATTGTACAAATGAGTGTATGTTTTTTAACCTTATGTTTGTTTGACCATTTGAAAGTTTTTATTTAAATGATTTTTTTACTTTTACAATCCCGAAGTTAAAATGAAAAAAAAAATCTTATTAAATATTAACCATTTAAATAATTTTGAAATTATAAAAGTCAACAAATATTTGAAAGTTCTCATTAAAATGATTACAACAAATAAGGATTAAGGTTCTTTGGCTATTTGTAAGCCTTGAATCAATAATTTTTCATTATATTTTATTAGACTTTCCAATTTTAATAATGTCTAAGGTATCGTTTGGCAAACGAATTCAAATTGTGGCAATTTAAAATTTTTTTTATTTTAATTAAAAATTTTGAATTAGGCAATTTGAACAAACAAAAAAAATTAAATTATTGTTTGACTTTTATAATCTAAATTGAAATTTATTGAATTGCTGTTTGGGTAGATATAGAAATATGTGATTTGAGTTATGAAAGGAGTAGTTGAAATGTCAAATAAAAATAACTATTCAAACTGTTAAAATTTGAGGGCGAGTATAATTTAAATTTTAAGGATTTGAATGAGTTTTGGTCATTTGAATTTTTTCTAAAAATCAATTTACAAACGACGATTTAAACTGACAAACTCGTTTGAATTACCCAAAACGAATTCGAACTGATTTACCAAGCAAGGCCTAAGTAATCGTTTAGAGACTTTTTTTCTGTTTAATTATTTGCCTTTTGATCTTTCATTTAATTTCTATTAATGGCTATTTAATCTAAGAACTCGACTGTCATTAATATATTAGAGATATGAGATTTATCACATTCCATCAATTTGAACTCTTATTTGTTGAGACTGGTTCGGGCTCTATCTTCGTTATCACTTATTAGGTTAGGTTTACTTCTTAAGACCAATATAATTTTATTTTATTTTTAATATACAAGATTGGACTATCAGCCTTAAGATCGGGTTGTTTGACATTATGCATTAACTTGTTGTCCAATTAAGTAGCATCGATATTCGATCAAATTACTGTGACAATATTTAGCTATATCGAAATATTAATTTAAATTATGATAAGTTTTATAAACTAACCCCCCCTCCCCCCCCACACACACACATTTGAAACGTCCAATGTATGTCTCTACTTAACACTACCTGTTTGATAAACATTTTTCATATTTTTTTTTTCAACTTTTATAATTTAAATGTAATATCCTTAAATTTTAATTATTTATATCACATTAAAATTCGTAAAATCAAACAATTCAAAAATAAAACAATTTGAATATTTACCCCAAAACCCTTTCAATTTTTAAACAAAAATAGATATGTGTCAATAACATAAAATATCTGCTGAATAGTCTAGAGTAGAGTTGCGTTTTTATCCCTCTGCTATGACAAAAAACAAACTCATCTATCCAAAAACACAATTTTTAATAAAACTAATTAAATTTAAACATATATCTCCATTTTTTAAATTTCCTTTCTTCTTCATAAAAATAAAAAAAAGTTGTATTAACAAATGCATCCATAATCATCCTTCTATTAGTTTCAACAAAAGCTTATGAATCAACAAAATACAAAAAACCATCAAAGAACTTGGAATCAAGAAAAAAAAAAAAAAAACCCATTTGACACCAATCTCCGTCAAGCTTGTAGTGGAGAAATGTACAGTTTTTTGCCACGGTCGATCTTTTTTCTACTTAAATACGTGCATATCATTAAAAATAGTAATTTTAAATTGTACTTTGTTAATTTTTTATTTATTTTGAGAATTAGGTTTGTTTGAATTGCAATCCAAATATATATATTGCTATAATAATTATATTAACAAAAAGTCAAACTTAAACAATATTGCTAAATAAAATGTGGTTTGACATGTTGACATTTGCCTTTCTAACCTCTTGTTTGGATGAAACATTTTGCTTATTTTTTACCATTTTGGATGGTTTGGAAAATGGTTAGAAAAATGATTAGCTTGTGTTTGGAAAAATCATTCTAGTCATTTTTTACCATTCCAAATGGTTTGAAAATTATTTGGAAAATGGTTTGGAAAATGGTTTGTCTTTGCAAATTTCGAGGTGGTATAAATTGTTGAGATTTAAAGATATTGTATAGGGATTTAGAAAGTTGAAAAAAATGGTTGAAAAAATTAGAATTGGAATTGAATGGTTTGGAGGATTGAAAAAAGTGAAAAAATGGAATGGTTAGAATAGGTGGGTAGAATGGTTTGACTTTGTGAATTTTAAGGTGGTATAAATGGTTGAGATTTAAAAATATTGTATAGGAATTTGAAAAGTTGAAAAAAAAAATGGAACGGGGGAAACAAACAAGGGGTAAAAATTGACAAAAGGAGCAAAATCGTTAAAAAATACAAACATGTTGAGGCATATATTGGACGTTTCAAATTTTAGCAAGCATAATGGAATAGGTGTCAAGAGTTGAGGGTTTTTCTTTTAATATACTAACGGGTTGTTTGATAATGGATTTTAAGGGTATGTTTAGTATTTAGTCATTTTTTTGTTCGTGTATTAAGAAAAGAGGACTACTATGCTCAAACGCGACTGACGCATACGGCCGAGATCGCTCAGACGCGTCAGTCGTGTCTGAGCTTAGCATATTTTTTAAGAAAATGGTCAATGCTTTCAAAAATTAAGTTATTAGTCATGATACATAAGAGAACTAAGGACATAAATGTTAATGCATATCATCATTTAGTTAAAAAAATAGGTAATTTCTTAATTGATAACGTTGATTATTTTTTTAAAAAACATAATTTAACAAATGATCATTTACTCAGTTATCTCTTGATTTAATTGTCGATTTTTAGTAAAATAATTTGCTGCAGTTAAAATCAGTGTTTGATAATATATTTTTGAAATAATTTGGGACAATCAAATGATTATTGGGCCAGTTTGGCATTGCTTCTGGAGGCTGCTTTTACATTATAACAGAATCTAAAGCACATAGGGTCAGTTTGACATTGGGCCAGTTTGGCATTGCTTCTAGAGGCTGCTTTTAGATTATAAAAGAATCAAAAGCACCTAGATGCGTTTGGTAAACCTGCTTCTTAAAGAAGCATGTAACCGTTTTTACTTTTACGTAGTGTAATTTGATAAGCAGGTTAAAGGATGTTTTTCTGTAACCGAAACTGCTTCTCTATTTTAAATTACTAAAATATCCTTAATTTTTTAATCCATATTCAAAAAATTAATTTTCTAAAATTATTTTTTCATAATTTTACATATCCACAGCAATCCTAAAAATAAAATATCCAAACACCTTACATGCTTATAACTCTAGCAGTTTCTTTCTTCAGCACAATTTGAAGCACTTTTTATATCAGCACAGCAATGCCAAACTGGCACATTGCTTTTGGAGGCTACTTTTAGATTATAAAAGAATCTAAAGTAGTTATAGGTGTTTGGTAAACCTGCTTTTTAAATAAGCAGATAACCATTTTTGCTTTTACGCAGTGTAATTTGAGAAGCAGGTTAAATGCTGCTTTTCTGTAACCGAAACTGCTTCTCTATGTTAAATTACTAAAATATCCTTAATTAACTACCCATATTCTACAAACTAATTTTCTAAAATTATTTTTTGGTAATTTTACATACCCACGCTATTTTAACAGCAATTTCAAAAATAAAATAACCAAACACCCTACATGCTTATAACTTCAGCAACTTCTTTCATCAGTACAGTTTGAAGCACTTATTTTATAAGCACAACAATACCAAACTGACACATAGAGGCGTTTGGTAAACCTGTTTCTTAAAGAAACATGTAACCGTTTTTGCTTTTACGTAGTGTAATTTGAGAAGCAGGTTAAAGGCTGTTTTTCTGTAACCAAAACTGCTTCTCCATTTTAAATTACTAAAATATCATTAATTTTTTAATCTATATTCAACTAACTAATTTTTTAAAATTATTTTTTGGCAATTTTACATATTCACAGCAATTTCAAAAATAAAATAATCAAACACCCTGCATGCTTATAACTCCAATAGTTTATTTCTTCAACACTGTTTGAAACACTTTTTATACCAGCACAGCAATACCAAACTGCCACATTGACTTTCTCAATTCATGGATTAAAGACTTAACTATTAACTTAAAATTTTAACGACTATTTAAATAGTTGCATACTTGCATTGAACTAGATATTAAATTCACATTTAGATACCATTTATATTCTGCAATAAAAAAATATTTTTTCAAATTCTTAATCTAAAATTTATCTTTTAAATCTCAATTATAACTAAACAACAATTCAACACTTTAACTTTAAATTAACAAATAAAATGCGAAGTTTTTAATTTTTTGGCCGAAATAAAAATTAATCTAAATTTTTAAATTTAAATCGTGAGCCAAATGATACTTAATTTTTATTGAAGTTTAAATTTATTGAATTAAACAATTTATTTATAAAAAAAAAAAACTCAAAGCAAGAGAACATTGAACCCACGTCGCAAACGATAGCTTAGATCTACAGCAAATTTTAATTTCAAACAAGGCTCGGGGTGAAACCGTCTTTTCCCAAAAGAACCACGCGTCGCAACGTCATTGGACAGACCTACTTTGTCTCAGTTGTCACGCATCATGAGCACCATTATGATAATTAGAGGGAGTGGAGCCACCGCATATAGCAGGCTCTCTCTGTTTCGACACAAAACCGCAACAAAAGGAAATACCCAAAAAACTAAAAAAAAAAAAAAAAAAAAAGAGAGAAAAACTTGGCTGTACAAAAAGCCCAATCTCTTTCACTCTCTCTCTCTCTATATCGTTTCTCTATATTCT
This sequence comes from Boehmeria nivea var. tenacissima, assembly GCA_018132145.1. Taxonomy (NCBI): domain Eukaryota; kingdom Viridiplantae; phylum Streptophyta; class Magnoliopsida; order Rosales; family Urticaceae; genus Boehmeria; species Boehmeria nivea. Next base: position 17,669,290 of record CM030874.1, on the reverse strand, counting down.
CTGATATCCTCATTTTCCGTTTGCCCTAGATTTCTGCTTCCATTTTGGTTTCCTTGCTCTTTTTCTGTTCCGATAACCATGGTCAGTTTTTACTCTATTTGTTTATTTTTGGCTTGAAATTTGCTTATTCGGTGTTCGATTGATGTGCGATCAGATATTTGTGCATTTTTCGGGCTTTGGATCGTTTTAGATCTGAATTTGGATTTCGTTTTCAATTCGGATCTTCTAACTTGGGCTAGATTGTGAATTGAAGAAAAGTAGTGTTATGGGTTGCGAAAAAAATGATTTATGACCTTTTTTTTTTTGTTGGGTTTTGAAATAATGGGATTTTTTGTGCTTTGCTTGGATCATGGGTCTTTTGGGTGGATTATGCTCTATTAATTTGTTCGAGTACTAAAGTTCACTATGTTTTTTCTTTTTCATTTGTTTCCCTTATATGTAGTGTAAAAGATCGCGTATATGTAGATGGATACTTGCTTGTATATATATATATTTTTTTGTCCTTGCAGGTGTAAAGTTTTTGACTCGTAGCCACATTTTGCGATAGTTGTAGTGCATGCATTTTGTCCGTATTTTTTTTAGGGACATTTTTTGTCCGTATATGGTTTGGTTACACATGCTGATCGATTTTTCTTCATTAAAATTTGATTTTCATTTGTTTTTGGTTTTTTTTTCTTTTGTTGCTTTGTCAACTTTTTAGTAATGGAGTCCCTGACTAATTTATTGGGAATTTTGCGTTATGGGCGTTGTGTTGTTATCAAAGGTTTGTAAATATATTAGTAGACTGATCTCTTACACTGATCTAGCAATAGATCATCTAACATTTGATGATTATTTTTAATCCTTTGAAGCGTATAGTTACGTGCCCATAACTAGTAGTCATAACAATGATTCAAATTGGGTCTCATTTTCTGGTTTAAAAATGCCATTTCAGTTGCTTGAACAGCTTATTGATTGTAACTGGAAGCTGAGCTATGTTAGTTCTGCCTTGACCTTTGTGATTGTAAAATTTACTTCTTCACCCATTGGTTTTTCTTTATACTTATGAATCTTATCTGATCAGAGGTTTAACCCGAGTCAGTCCCCCTTGAGGCATATAACTTGACATTTGTTTCTCTCTCTCTCCATTTCTTTCCTTCTCTTTCTGTTGCAGGCCAATGCAGCGTCGGGAATAGCTGTAGACGATGAGTGTAAGCTCAAGTTTTTGGAGTTGAAGGCTAAAAGGACATACCGCTTCATCGTGTACAAGATCGAGGATAAGCAAAAGCAGGTAGTTGTGGAGAAACTTGGTGAACCGGCTCAAAGCTATGAAGATTTCACTGCCAGCCTTCCCTCTGATGAATGCCGATATTGCGTCTATGATTTTGACTTTGTGACGGCAGAGAACTGCCAGAAAAGCAGGATTTTTTTCATTGCCTGGTAAAATGCCATTGACGATGCTAAATTGCTTATCTCTCTCTCTCTCTCCCTGTGAGTTTGAGTCTGATAATTGTCTACCATGTGACTGTTTTTCGAAAAAGGTCTCCTGATACAGCAAGGGTGAGAAACAAAATGATTTATGCAAGCTCCAAGGACAGATTCAAGAGAGAACTTGATGGGATTCAAGTAGAGCTGCAGGCTACTGACCCGACCGAGATGGGTCTTCATGTCATCAAAAGTCGTGCGAACTAAGCGTATCCGGTGTCGGCGCTGGAGATATAATATGCTCTCTCTGTGTTCAAGTGAAATGTTAATAGTTTGTGGGGCTGTAAACCTGACTGAATTATGAATATTGGTTTGTTGTTCAAGTTTTTATCTTACAGTATTGTCTTCGCTGAGACCATTTCAGTGATCTCATTTTCTATATTATGATTTCATGTGGAGTAACCTGTAGAAGAGCGTTGAAGTGTCTTCTAATAGTTTGTGCCCACTAGCTACAACCTTTTGCGCTGAGGATAGAAAACACTTGGGTTTGTTTTTGGATATGGATGTTTTACCCTTTTTACCTGGAGTTTCAACTCGTTAACAATCAAGGTTCATATGCTAATATGATGTGTTTTTTGGTACTTTGAAACGGTTTGGTATTCATCGTTATATGGACAATATATATTTGCATGAATTTGTGTTGGCTGATATATGATTACACTGCCAGCCACATGCGGATGTGGATATACCAAAAGATAAATGCAATTATATGCTACAATCACAATAAAAAAGTATTTGCATCTTGAGATTTCCTTTGCTCGTGATTATTACTCAGTCATGACACGCACTTCCTCACATTGCGAAGACACGCCGTTTTCTTTCATCACAGAAAGGTGTTCAGAATCTGCAATCCGTAGAAATGGCAACATAAAGATTCTCTAGCCAAACCATGTAAGGTCTTGATGATGAGATTTACTTCCAAAAACAAATACAAATACAAATACAAAAACAAAAAGAGCCCCAAGTTTTGGGGGGCTTATTTAAAGAATTTATGAGACATTACTCTGAGCTTGAGGTCGCTCATCTTTAACACTTGCCTTGAACTACTTTTACGAGTTTGAGACAATGTATAATGCAGTCATCTGTGACCAGCACTTGTTAGATTATTCCCGGGTGAAAATTTGGCCATAAAAATCAAGACTATGTCCATCTTTATCAAAGATACAAAGCCACGAATTTCCTAGTTCTCTGCTGAATTGATTCAATTGGGATGGTTGGGTATGTCTAGTCCTGTCTAGCCACTGGTTGTCTGTGCTATACTAGCCACGCAGACTCAATGCATGACACAGTTGTAAGTGTATCGATTCGGCTTCAACCCTTGTCTCAACATGTCATCTCGCAGTTCAAATGCCTTTGCTAACTCTCCAGCGACACAGCAACCGTATATTAAAACGTTATAAGCCAGTGAATCAGGCTTGAAACCTTATCCAGCATGGTATCCCAGAGCCCGATAGCTTCTTGCAAATTACCCCTTCTACAATGCTCGTGGATAAATGTTGAATACGTGATGCAATCTGGAAAAATGCCATTGTTCGTCATTCCGGCTAGGAGTTCAGAAGCCTCCTCAAATTTACCCATTCTGCAGAAACCCCGGATGAGAATGTTGTACGATACAGTGTTCGCTAAAAACCCATCAAGCATAGCCTTGTGCAGCTTTAGGGCTTCCTCCATATTTCCTTCATTGCTAAGGTTGTCTAAGAAACAACTGTATGTGACGTGATTGGGAGCAGAACCGCGGATCACCATGTCCTTACAAAGAAGCTCAGCTTGATTCACATACCCAGCTTTACACAATCCATTTATCAAAGCTGTATATGTTACAACATTAGGAGCGCATCTTTCGCCGATCATTATGTCCCAAACTCCATATGCCTCTTTGAATTTTCCTGATTTTCCATAAGCATCGATCATGCTTGTATAGATTACATTGTCGGGCCTCAACTGTTGATTGCGCATCTCCTTTAAAAGACTGAATAACTTTTTTGTATCCTGTTGCTTTAGAGTTCCGCTAATGAGTATGGCATAACAAACCAGATCCATGTCAACACCCCGTTCAACCATCTCACGACAAGCACTTAATGCGTCGTTCAATCTCCCTTCCTCGCAAAAGCCATATAGCAAGGCACTATAACACATCTCATTCAAGTTACAATTCTTCTTGTGGAGGTCATCTACAAACTCTTTGGCTTCAGAAACTCTCCCCGTGGAGCATAGACCGTTTATCAGGGATCTATGAGTATACGTGTCGGGTTGAAGACCCTGCTTTATCATTTCATCAAGAAGCTCAAACGCCCTCGTGGTGTTACCCTCGCAACAGTAGCCATCGATCATGACATTGTAAGTCACCTCATTAGGCACAATTTTTCTATCTGCCATTTCATCAAACAGATTACTTGCTTCAGGCATTCTATTAGCACGACAAAGACCAGAAATCAGCGCAGTAAAGGTGTACACATTCGGAGCAATGCACTTCCCGATCATTTCATGATACAGACTAAACGCCTTGTGCATTTCCCCGGCTTTGCAGTATCCACTTATGAGTGACGTATAGGTTGCAACATTTGGCACCAATCCTTTATCAATCATCTCGGCAAAGTAAGATTCTGCAGCTCTCAGACTCCCAAACTTGCATTCCCCGTTTATCAAGGAATTATATGGATATACTGTCACTCTTATTCCGGCTTCGTTCATTTTATCCAAATACCGTAGAGCAACATCCAGCTCACCCTTTCTGCAGAAAGAATCTATCAAAATGGAATAAGTAACATCATTGGGGAACAAACCCTTCGCATCCATTTTACTAAAAAGCGACTCAGCCTTGTCTATTTTCCCATCCTTGCACAAATAATTGATCAACGAATTGTACACGAACAAATTAGGCACCATCCCAACTTCACGCACTCTATTTACCAAATCAATAGCATCGTCAATCTTCCCTTTCTTCATCAATCTGTCCACCAGACTCGAAAGAGCTGCCTCACTCGGGACAAACCCCAATTCCATCATTTCACTCATTAGCTCCACACCAACCTCGAACTCTTGCACTCTGCAAAATCCGAGAATCAAGGTACAATACGTGACCGCATCCGGTTTCAACCCCTTTCGCCCCAACAAATTCTTAACCTCAACAGCCTCCCGAACTCTATGGCTCTTGCACAGCCCATGAATCAGCACATTATAAGTAACGATACTCAATGCGCACCCATTCGACTCAGCGTCCTCGATCACTTCCTTAGCCCTAACACAGTCCTTCAATTCACACAGGCTTCGAATAACAATGGTGTACAAATAAACATCAGGACTAATCCCAGCATCCACAAACTCACGAAAAAGTTCCAAAACAAGCTTGAATTGCCTAATTCCCACAAGACCATTGAACAGAGCACTCAGAGTTCTAACCTCAGGCAATATTTCTCTCTCCCTCATAAGCCTCGCCACAACGACGCCATCGAAAACCCTCTTGCCCTGCACGTAACTCTGTACCAACAAATCAAACCCTAGGCTAGAAGAGAACCTGAAACTCTCGTAACACTTGAGAAAGCAATCAAACAATTCGCTAGGGTTCAGCCCTCGAAGAAGAAGGGTCTGAACCAGCGACGAGGCAGGACAGTAATGGCCGGACTGAACGAGAGAGTGAATCAGGATGCAAAACGACGCCGTGGAGTGATCGAAGCCCTTGTGAAGGCCCAAGAAATTGAAGAACCTGAGAGCTAACCTGGGATCGTTAAGATTGTGGATCAAAACCTTCTCGACGTGGCGAGGCTTCAGCGCCGCGGAAATGGAGGCGTCGCCGAGAGCGACTCGCCAGCTCCGGCCGCCGCGGACGATGTCGTTTAGCGTCGAAACGAAGCGCGATTCGGTGTCGTTTTCATTTTCGTTTTCGTCGTTGTCTTTAGCTGGGGATTTGCAGAAAGCGCAAAGATTTCTGTGGTTTATCTTGAAGCGAAGGTCCACGGTAATACGATGAGGACGAGCTGTTGGTATCCTCATCTTCGCTTGGGTTTTGAAAGGGAGGTCTAGGTTTGAGCCATGGTTGAGGAAAGCTCGGAGCTTGATGCAATTGATTGCACTGTTGTGCTGCTTCAGAGTTGCAGAGAGAGAGCCCGTATCACATTATGCGTTCGTATATAGTAAAAAAAATTATCAAAATATAATTAGAGGAATAAAGGAGCAGAAAATGAGATGGAAAATTTGAGTTCAGAAAGTAATCAGTATAATTATTGTAATTTTATAAACTGATATTGTGTTATTTTGTACAAATTTTATTGCTTTACAATCTTGTTGTACAATACTTATTGATCTAAGTTTAAGTAGTGTATTTATCTAACTCATTTATTTTTCTTTTTAACTTCACTTGTTATTAATATTGAAATTCATATAATTTCTAAATTTGACGTAACCAGTTTTTATGTCCTTTTTATTTATTTGTCTGGCATTTTCTAATTTTTCTGTCGTTTTCTCTATTGTATGTCGTTTTGGCTGTCATCTGTCTAATTATTCTGTCGCTTTATTTTCCCAACACATTTTTAGTAGTCTAAAACGTCGTTTCAATAATTCGCGGTCAATTTCTTAATTGTATCCCGTTTTCCTGTTTTTATGTTGTTTAACATTTTCTGTCGTTTCTTTGTTCTAGAGCCTTTTTTTGTCGTTTCTTGACAGGCTCTTTTTTTGTTTCCTTTCATCTGATATGGCTGTCATTTGTCTAATATTTCTGTGGCTTCTCATTTTTCAACCATTTTCAGTAGTCTAAAAATGCCGTTTCAATGATCGGCGGTCATTTTTGGTAATTGTATCTCGTTTTCTCATTTGAATGTCGTTTTCTTTATTTCTGTCGTTTCTTCGTTTTATCGTCGTTTCTAAATTCTTATGTCGTTTCCCGATCAGGCTTTCATTATTATAAGGAATGCGACCAGAAAAAAAGGGCTGTAATTTGTTGTTACTAATGAATATATCTTTTTCATATTTTTAACTGATATGTCCATATAATTTCTAAATTTGACCTATATCTTACAATTTATTTCGGTTTTTTAAAAATAAATATATGTTATCGTTTCTTGCTATTTGATGTCTTTTTTCATGTTAGTGTCATTTTGCAACTCATTTTCACTAATCTAAAACTGCCATTTTAATGATCGGCAGTCATTTTTCTTAACTGTATCTCGTTTTCGTTTCTTTTCTTCTGTCGTTTCTTCGTTTTAGCGTCGTTTTTCAATTTTTATGTCGTTTCGCGATCAGGCTTTCATTATTATAATAAAGCGACCAGGAAGAAAAAAAAAAAAAAGCTGTAATTTGTTGGTAATACTGGCGTTCTTGTATTTCTCAAAAAAAAAAAAAAAAAAAGGCATTCTAGCTGCTACTACTTTTAATTTGAATTGTCAATTTTTGAGGATATGAACAACACTTTGTTACGGTTTGTTTTCGGAACTTTTATCTCGGCCGTTCCCAACGGTAAAACCGTAAATACACACACAGCACAAAAGTTGACACACCTCTTCGGTGCGACGTGGAAACGTCGTCGTCAAAGTCCCAAAGTCGCATAAAAGGAGATATATAGCGAGAGAGAGAGAGGAGACGACCAGGTCCGCGTGCCACGTCTACACAGTCCCGATCATTCGCCGCGCGAGAATCGCGCAAACACCAGGGGCTCTTTCGTCATTTCACAACCTTCTTCCGAATTCAAAAGACGTGCTTCCGCTTCCCTTTCCCGAACCAACCCGACACTTTCTTTCACACGATGTCTCTGTCAGTTTACGACGTCGTCCTTTCGGTCTTCGACGACATCGCGACGCGGCGACTGGCCCTCGTCCGCGCGGCGACGTGGACGGTCCTGCTGACGGTGACGGTGGCGGTGGCGTCGGTGGCGCCGGAGATGGCCTTCGTGACGGCGATATCTGCGTCGTCGTCGTCGTCGTCGTCGTTCGCTAAGCCTTGCAACGCCAAGGGCTATGTTCGGATTCCTTTGAACGATCCGACGGAGGTCCTGTGCTTCCCGGCGCACATGGTGAGGCGGTCCGAGTTCGACTTCTTCGTGCCCACGGTCTTCGCGGCTCTTGTCGTCGCCGGCTCGGCCTGCCTCGTCCGGTCGCTGACGTGCTGAGATTGGGATTTTTTTTTTTTTGTGTGTATTTTTTATGTTTTTTGGCTTTGTAAAAGAATTGGCTGTGGTGATAATGTGATGGTAAATTTTATAGTAGAGAAGTTCTCTGCTTTGTTAATAGAATTTACGGCTGTCTTTGCTAATTAACTGTATGTTTCCTTGAGCGATTTTGGCATTCATAGACAAAGATTTTGCATATTTGATTAATACAAGCTTGAAAGTAAAACCATATTCAAGCCATGGACATCGCATGCAAGGCCTTCCATAATGAATTTACCCCATTCTAGTTTTTTTATTTATAAAATGCTAATAGGTACACATTCAAGCAACAAGGGGTCCATAGCTCAGTGGTAGAGCATTTGACTGCAGATCAAGAGGTCACCGGTTCGAACCCGGTTGGGCCCTATTTTTGTTTTTAATAAATTATTTATACATACATTGATTTTTAGGGCTATTGGTATAGTTTGCCTATTTTTATCAAAATTATTACAAAAACAACTCACATGACATTGAATTTTATTGTTTTGCTTTAGTAAATTATTCTAGCTTTTTTTAATTAAATTATTTATACAAAATAATTTAGTAAATAATCATTTTTCGAATGATGTTTTAAGAAAGTAACAAACATTACGTTTATACCAAGCAAATGTTGTTATAAGCGATTTTCATCAACTAATGTAGCTTTGGGGGTGGAGTCTCCGAGACACATTTGAAACAAGCACAAGCTCTTTTTCCTGAAGGGAATGGTCCGGACGAAGATGGGGCGAGGATTGTGGAAGATGATCCTCAATCTTACACACACGAAGATAAACAGAAGGAAAAACACCACGAAAAGTGGTGTCGAGTTTATGACAAGACCCTCGGAAATTGATTGACGGACAAGAAGGCCGCGGATCATCAAAGATGATCCACCCCCGCGAAGCTAGCCTCGGAGAGGAAGTGAGGACTTCATTCAAGGCGGAGAGCTCGAGCCGCAAAATTGGTAACCCCAGATCGAAGATGAAGTCCACGCGATTTAGTTTAGGTCTTACTTTCTGTTCCGCTTTTCTAGCCCCGATCGTGGGATTTCTGTAAATACTTTCGTAAGACTCGCAATTGTTATAACCGTTGAGATATTCAATGTCCGAGTCTTTAGGGAAAGATAACTGCACATTTAATTTAAGAATTAATTCCGAGATTTAGGGAATCATGCGTTATGCGTTTCCTTCTCCGAACCTTAACCCCTCGACTATAAGAGGGGAAGGGAATAACAGAGAGGGGGTTGGTTGGAAATTATTCTTAGAATACAATTTATAGTGGACGTAGGTTATTACTCCGCAGGAGGGCCGAACTACTTAAAAAATTGTGTCTTTTTATCTTTCGATTAATATTCCGATAAAAAATTTGCCTTTAATTGCCGCATCACATCAACGTTGGTTCAAATTTTACACTAACAAATGTTATAAGAAATTTGTTATTTTCTTAACTACACGATGATGTGCATTTATCTTGCTCTCAGTTCTCTTATGTATTAGTGGCTAATAACTTAATTTTTGAAAACGTTGATAATTTCTTTAGAACATGGAACAAGAAATAACTATATACCAAATAGACCTTATTTTTTATACATACGTTGATTTTTAGGGCTATTGGTACAATTTGCCTATTTTTATTAAATTATTACTAACCGACGTGACATTGCATTTTTAATGTTTTGGTTTATTCATGTTTTACACGTTCACAGTCTTAAAACTCTACTCATGCAACGCAGTAGTTTTAATGTTTTGCTTTACTCATTTTTTTAATATATCCATGGCCTCCGAACTTTTGTTATGCGACGGTTTGATTATTGAATTATCTATATAGACATTAATTTTTGAACAGTGTTGCACGATTCTCATATTTTTATTAAATTATTACAAAACAATTCACGTAACAATGTGGTTTAACTTTTTTCTTTGTTCATTTTTTATACATTTATAGTCGTCTAAGTCTGTTCATGTGATGATGTTGCAGTTTTAAATTGTTTTATACATTTTTAATGCTTTTTCATAATCTCTTATTTAGTGATGGTTTGATCTAGGGCACGATTTGGATTGGGTGGGTTGGAGACCTTTGCCTAACCCAATTCTAATACATCAAATTTGAAAGAAAAAAGAAAAACCAACCTTATATTAGAGACTAACCTAAACAAATCATGACATTCAACCCAAAGGTTTAGGCCAGTGGCAAAAATTTAGCTTTTCAAGAGTAAAGTTGAGGGTTCAAATCGTCTTTATCACATAAACCTCCATACATTTTTCTAGATTTTTTGCGCACCCCACTTTGATCATTGAAATTTTGTGGTTAGTAACTTAATTTTTGAAACTTTAATCATTTCATTAGAACAAGAAATAGTCAAATACCAAATAAACCTTGTATAATCGCAACGAAATAAAAATGAGCTCAAAGATAAAAGTGTTTCCTTAAATAAATAAAAAGATAGAAGCTGGCGTCGCCCGGACTCGAACCGGAGACCTTCAGTGTGTTAGACTGACGTGATAACCAACTACACCACGACACCGATGCAACTCAAATGCCAACGTTAATTTATTGTCGAAAAATTAAAAATTATCGATATTAAAAAAAATTCAACGTAATAAAAATCCCTCCGCGTGAAGGCATTGGTCCTCCTCTCCAGCTAATCGCGTGACAACGAAGCTGCTTTTTCTTCTCCACAGAAACCCTAGCTACCCTCTTCTTCTTCCTCTGCGGAAGCTCCGATCTCTTTCTCTCTCCCTCTGTCTCTCTCATCTCTGCAACCAAACATGGCTTCAGATCCGTTAAGCATGTCCCTCGACGACATCATCAAGACCAACAAGAAGTCCGGCTCGTCAAACCCTAGAGGCGGCGGCGGCGGAGGCGGAGGCGGAGGCAGAGGGCGGTCCTCAGGCCCCGGACCCGCACGCCGCTTCCCCAACCGCGCCGCCAATCGCGCCGCCCCCTACGCCGCCGGGCCGCCCAAGGTCAGCCTCGCTCTGGTTGTTTTGGTTAATCGGTTATTTGGAAGTGATTATAGGCTTAACTTTGGTGTTGAAATCGGATCAGGCGCCGGAGGCGACGTGGCAGCACGACATGTTCGTGGATCAAGGGCCGTCGTACGGCGCCCAGCCGGGAAGAGCCTCTGCGATCGAGACCGGGACGAAGCTCTACATATCCAACTTGGATTACGGCGTTTCCAACGAAGACATTAAGGTATTTTTACGTTCGGTTCTTCAAGGAAAAAAACTTTATTTTGTTTTTTTGTTTTGAAAGGAAAAAGCTTTTGGTAGCTTCGGACTTGTTCAAGTTTTTGTTCTTAACGCACGAGATTTCTGGCTGTGCGTATTTGGGTTAGGGTTGGAATCTAAGTTTTTTCCATTATGTGACTTATGTCTAATATTCTCATCTTGTGCAGGAGCTGTTCTCCGAAGTCGGTGACCTGAAACGTTTCACAATCCATTATGATCGAAGTGGTAGATCGAAGGTACCTCGTCAAGCTTGGCATAATTTTCATCCTTCTGATGATTCTTTCTATGCTGCTGTGGTTTAGAAAAACGAAACAAAAACAAAAACAAATACTATTTTTCTTAGGGAACGGCGGAAGTAGTCTACTCACGAAGAACGGATGCTGTGGCAGCGGTCAAAAAATACAATAACGTCCAGCTTGATGGGAAACCAATGAAGATAGAGATTGTGGGAACCAACGTAGTGACTCCTGCTGCGCCTCCTCCACCCACCAGGGGCGGTTTTGGAAATTCAAATGGTTTTCCGAGAGGGTATGTTTTCTGCTTTGTTACTCTAAATGGCCCTTGTCTTTAAATTGTTGTAATTGTTATTAGTTTGACCTCCTCTAGTGTAAGGGTTGCTTAGGAATTACTTTATGTATATACTTCTGACATAAAACATTAAAAGTAAGGGCTTTGCAGATTCCAAAGTTTCTATGTTGGCAACTATTTTACTTGCTGGAAGTAATATGAATATATCATGTTTCATGAGCAACCCTCGATCAAAGCTTTTTTTTTTTTAAGATTATTTCCTTTGAACTATGTGATCATACACCGTTTCATTTTGCCTATGGTCACTTGTATATTAATGCATGCTTCGTTTTTGAACTTTTGCATTGTGATGGGAGGATAATTCGATGCTGCTTGTGTGCTTTGTTTACCTTTAATCAATTGGCCATTTACTTTGTGATTTTGGATGACTTTGATGCCATGTTCTAGCTGGTATTCCACGTAAATTAGAATGAAATTGAGGCTTGGCCTATGCTATGCTATTGTTACATACTGATCCTTTAGATGTGTCATTTAATATGATTCTCACAAAAGCTACTCTTAAAAGCTTAAATAGTTTATTTGATTTTCTCTGTCTGAGTAACTGATATTAAGCTAACTTGTGATCTTCAAACAGTGGACAGGCTAGGGGCGGTGCCCAGGGACGGCCACGTGGTGGCAGTGGTAGTGGAGGGGGCAACGGTCCAAGAAGGGGCCGCGGACGAGGAAGAGGCCGTGATGAAAAGATATCTGCTGATGATCTTGATGCTGATTTGGAGAAGTACCACTCCGAAGCCATGCAAGAGAACTGAAAGCCGATCTTGTGTTATTTGATTGCTAGTAGGTCGTCTGTGGTCGTTTTAAGTGTTTGATGGTTTGAGAACTGCCGTCTATTTTGTGTACTTCTACCAAAATCCAACTTCTAGAGAAAACAGAGAAGTTACTTGTAGAAACAACTGTTAGATCTTGCTTTTGGGCATTTATTGTTGATTGTTCCTTTAACTTGGGTATGAAATATGTGGGTCACTGGACTGCTGTCAGTATGTAATCTGCACCAGCACTTTTTGGTTTTTTTCATCCTTCTTTTATTTCGATCATCAAGTTAGGGTAAGGAAGCGGGAACTTTATCTCTATCCCGCTATGTGCAAACAAAGCAGTGGCTGCAAGGTGTGAAAGGATTGAGCCTTAAAGAAATCACACTCTGCTCCTATGCCTTTTGGGTTGCAACTGCTCCAAAATACTTGGGGACTTCACTGAGGTAGTGTTCTTTTGTTTCCTTCACTTACTCAATTCAATTTTGAATTTCCTCGTGTTTAATAGTGTAGTTTATTCTGCTCCCTCGTAATCTGGTTGTGTTATGGTAGCTCTCCTTTTTGTATATTCTCCAGGGAAATATTAACTCCCATCTTTATATCATGTGTTATGGTGACATTGCATAGAGTATCTCTGCTTTAGTTCAAGGTTCAGATGGAAGCGCGATTGAAATAGAGTGGAGATCCACATTTCACCCTGTTCTTGTAGAGAAGTTAAACGGTAGTGATGATCAGAATGCTCGTTGTTACTTGGTCTTAAAAGGAAATGTTAGATGCTTGCTTGTTAACAAACGACGTTTGCAAGTGATCGGCGAGTCAGTTTTATGCAGCTCAACATTATCTGGAAAGAATAATATAATCTGCTTAACTCTGAATTCCGCATCATTTTGGTTTTCTTCGTAGTGATCTGATTTGAGAAGTTCTACACCCTTGAATGCCGGAATAGAAAAGGCAATGCTGCATCTGTTAGCAGCCATCGTTCCATGCAACAATCATGGTGTTGGACCATTTTTCTTAAACCACCATCATTTTAAATTGTGTTGTCTTCACTGTCACTGCACGGCATGGCACGTAACTTGGAAGATTGGAAACTGCTTCTAAGCTGGTTCTGACATGGATGCTTCACTTTTATCACCTGAAGTTTTTCTCTCTTGGGTGTGAAAGGATATACGCCGTTGTCCTGTTCAGAGTATTACTCTTTAGGTCACATTTATCCAGTTTATGACTTTGATTTCTAGATAAATACTCACCCTGCATTGGCTGTGGTTTTTAATTTGAGGATACTTCATTTTTCACTTTAGTTAAATCTAACTAGGCAAAGATATGTCTTGACTGAAAAATGTGTTTCGGGACGTTTCTTTTCCGATCGCCTTTATCTCTTTTGTCTGTTGGTGGTTATGCTTGGTATATGTTGTGAAGAATGATTCCAATCAAATATCAAAACTGTCTCTTCTTGTGCTAATTGCATTTATTGATACGTTTCTACTGTAATCCTATGCTTCATGCGTGAAGGTCCAAGTATTCATGTCAATTTGTTTAAGAGAAGAATTTGGGAAATTTGACCCTATGTTTGGTACCCTCATTTTACCCATTCTATTCTATTCTATTTTTTCATTTTTTTTAACTTTCTTAATCCTTCAAATCACTCCATTCCATTATATTTTTTTTTAATCATTTTTTTAAACTTTTCAAATCCTTATACAATATTTAAAATCTCAATCATTTATACTATTTTGAAATTCATAAAGTCAAATTATTTTTAAATTATTTTCAAATTATTTTTTACATTCAAGGACAAACTGTCCTCCCCAAAGGGTTATTTTTAGCTAATGACCCTTTGTTTTGGTCATTTTTAGTTGATGAAACTTTGAACGGTGCCACAATTCCCCCTCTTAGCCGCCCGCTCTTTATTTATTTATATGGGTTTTTAGTTTTGGTAGTCCCTGAACTTTGGGTCGAGTGACAGATTGGTCCCCAATCTTTTTTTATTAGCACGAAATATCCCCGAATTGTTTTTTCATTGCAGCACCGTTATTTAGAACGGAAAATAAGCACGTGAGTTGCACTTGGTTCATTTTTTCTTTTAATACCAAAAATACCACTGCATACATGGGACCCACATGGCGTGTTCCTTCTCGGTGACCTTCAACCTCCACCATCCCCACAAACCCCGACCACCCCGGCGAACTTCAACCTCCACCACCCCCACAAACCCCGACCACCCTTGAGCCACCCAAAACCAAATCTCACACGATTCTTCATTTTCTTCTTCTTTTAACTCTTTGTACATCATTATGAAACTTCAAATATCAAATGAACGGTCTTTTTCTAATTCATTTTTTGGGCAAAACAAGGACTTCAAAAACTGCAACCAGAGCAAATACGAGGCGAAACAAATGAACAGTCTTACTTTTTTCACCCTCAAATCAAACCCTGCCCAAGTATAAATAATCGTGTACAGGGTAACTATAGCACCATATTATATAGGCAAAATGATAAGCAAATGATCATAACTTATTTAAACCAAAAAAAAAAAAAACCAGGAAAAGGAAAAAGCAACACAAATATTAACGACTGATCAATTAACCACCACAAGATACAATAAATCATATATATAAATATATATATATATATATTCAATTACTGCCAAGCAATGATATAATCCTCCTCTCAAAAACTCGTTGAATTTCTCGATTTCGTCGTCTAAGAGCCTGATGAAATCGGCGACCTTATTGCTCTCCTCGGCCTCGTCACTGCTCTCCGGCTCGGCAGCGACGAACTCGCCGGTTCCGGAATCGGAAGATCGTTGTCGCTTGGCCTACCGTTCTTCGCCGTCGCCGACGCCGATTCCGGACTTGGGATAGATCAAGTTGAGTTGTTTCTTGAGCGACTTGTACGAGAGAAACATGCCCCGTCGGACGGCGGAGGGGGCGGAGCGGAGGAGGTCGCATCGGGGGGCGTCGGGGAGCGGAGGGCGTCGCATCGGGGGGTAGAGGGGGCGGAGCAGAGAGCATCGCGTTGGGGGGTTGGAGGGCGTCGTGGGTTCGGAGGGACTTGGGCGTCGGAGGGCATCGGAATCAGCAGAGGTGGAGGGGGAGGGGTCAGCGGAGGGGGGAGGTGGACTTTTATTGAGTCTTGATTTCCCTTTTTTTTTTTTTCTTTTTTTTTTCCCTTTAATAGCTAAGGGTATTTTCGCTATTTTTATTTTTACATTGCATCAAGTGTGAAGCACATGGTAATTCCGTCACAAAACAAACGACAATAGTTAATTTTAACGGTGCTGCAATGAAAAAACAATTCGGGGATATTTCGTGCTAATAAAAAAAGGTTGAGGACCAATCTGTCACCCGACCCAAAGTTCAGGGACTAACAAAACTAAAAACCCTATTTATATTTCGATGCTTGGTTGAGTTTCGACCCCAAACCACTGCTTGTGGTTGATATTCTTTATCCAAGTTAAGAGTTAAAACTTAAAAACAAGAGATGAAACATGAAACTTTCCAATTCTCTATGATTGTCAAATTTTATATAGTTCTTCCACTAGGCCCGTATAACTTGGTTGCAAATGCAAAATGGTTCGTATTACAGTTATATGAGAACAATATATTAAGGCACGTAGAATAACGGGAATTCTACGGGAATCAAAGCACAGCACCAGTCGAGAGTTGCGCGAGAAGAAAGAAGATATTGAATGATGAATGTATGTATTAATATTATACAAGAAACATATGACATATGATACTTTGAAACTGGAAATGCTCGCTCAAAGACACGATTTGGCTGCTAAGAATAGTGCCTCTTTGGCTTGATCAGCTTGTCCCAACAGGAAAAGATGAGTCCGAACAACGAATACAATATCGCCTTTATGCAAGACACTACAAAGTTCCAACAAGACGAAGGCCAATACCACGGGTAAAGTAGCCTGAAAAACAGGCTTATAAGATGCCGAGGGTAACGTCCAACCTGTAACACCGCCATCGGAGCTATGTTAAAATGTATTTACACCAACTAGAACAAATTATAGATTCCAAGCAAGTAGTAGACAAAGTTGTCAACCAAGCGCAAACATCACGATGTCTAAAACACAAGTTCAAGTTCATTGGAAACTGCAAAAAGTATATGCAGGATTTAATGCAGCTCTGTAGTTCATTAGAATTATATCAGCCAACTGACATGGGAAAGAAACGATACTCACTGGGAAAAGATAATCTAAAGTATCCCAGGCAGCATGACGGACAGCTCTAGTGGGATACATTGGACCTCCAGGAGAGGTGAAGCTATACAAACAACTTTTCAACCTTGTACTTGTTGTCATTCTCAGTTCCATGCCTGTGAAAAATTCGATGGAACTATATGAGCCTAGTTATCAGCCAAAGGCCCTAGCAAATTCGCACAAAAAAAGAAAAAAGAAAAAAAGAGAGAAGGCGCGGATATTACCTTGGAGAAACTTAAGTTGTGAAAGGTAATGCAATAGTACTGGTTCAATTTTTAGCTTTTGTAGCTGTAGAAGAAAATTTACTGGCACTAGATTAGAACAATAACAGCACCAACCCTTTTTTTTTTTCAATGGAATTCATGAACATTAAGAAAAAGAATTGAGGGAGAGACGTGCTCTGATATTTAAACCGGGACTACCTGGTCTGCAAGCTCTATAACAAAAAAATCAGCAGGACCACCAACCAAGAAAGCGTTCGGAAAAACAGGAGATTGCTTTAAGAAGTCTTCAAGCCTGTCAACTGCAGGGTAAAAACCAAAAAAGAAGAATATATGGAGAGTACTTTGCCTATTCGTTCAAAATAAAATTACTTTCTCCGAAGCCTACCTGAGTTATAAAAGAGTATAAACCTTGAAAGCAAAAGATACAGATCTCTCTGGACCTGAGAATCAATGGAAATTTCTCAAGTTAAATCCTACTTCAGAAAGCTTTTGTTAAAATAATTGATAGGATTTTTAGATTATAGGCATTAGTCCATATCATCATAAGGATATCAGAACACTTTAGCCATAGAAATTTAAAATGTGAAAGGACATAAATGCCTGACCTGTACAGGAATTTTACTCAACCGTGATGGCTCCAGCACCACTTCCTCGAGGAGATACTGAAAATGCATGGCAGCACAGAATGTTAGTAAAAAAATCATTAATACAAATTTGTGACATTCGTCAGCCAATGTAGTTGACAAATGAAAGATTCTTACACGAAATAAAGATTGAAAACGTCTTGTATTTGTTTGGATGTCAATCCTACACATAAACATGCAAATACCGTTACAAAAGCAGATTCAGATTCTTCCAACGGTTAAGTTCTTAGATACACACACCCATGCACACACGCACACAGGACAATTATATATATATATACACATATATAAAGGTAAGAAACAGAGCCTATGATATTGAATAATAAATCCATTATTTCCCTATCGACTACTTAACTAAGAACTAGTAAGTATGAGACGAGGTTGTTATTTTGTTAAAGTGAACATGACTGACTCAAATATCAAGCTCTGAAACTAACAACTGAAACTTCAAACGCATCTTTAAGCCACTTTAACTAGCTTCACATATGATCAACTATACACCTGTACAGATTTTTTGATCCAATTATTCGTACCAGAAACAATTTGTAGCACCTTGAACAAGAGCAGACGAGTAACGAAGGAGGACTTCAGAATTATCGAGCTCCACTTCAAACAACTGCCAAAACAACCGCACATATAAAATGCACATCAGAAATCGAATTACAGTTACGTTGCATTTATTCGTTAACTAACTAAAAATGCAAGCTCAGGCACTCGCTTAAGAACTAAGCCGAAATTAGTACAAGTTCACAGACCATATGAAACCGAGCAACAACCATTCACAAGCTCACATACCCATTTGTGAAACAACAGGGCAAATATATGGGATGCGAAGGACTGGCTCCATAGTTGGACAATCAAATCCAGGACGGATTTTCCGCTCTCGGGCACCCGAACATAATAATCCGCAAGAACATCATAATAACATAGATGACCATCAGCACCCTCATCTGCAGGGGAAATCAGGTCTTCGTCCCGGCTGAGAATTATATCTGTTTTCAGATTTCAACACACCAAGATAACGTGACCACCAATTCTTAAAAACTCCGCGCTATAACTAAACAATGTAGATTTCCACATGAATTTACAAGTGTTCATTCACAAAAACACCCAACTCTTCTGATCAATTGAAGTTCCAAACAAATATCAGTGACTACTCTAAATTTCTAACGAATCATAGTACCAGCAACGTACTATAAATGACATTTTCAATTTCTTTAATTAGGATTCTAATCAATCAGAGAACTAGCGAAAACCAAACACATAACAAAACACTAGAAATCTTGTCTAACCTTTGGCTCGATCATCGACCTCCAATGCTATATCAGCAAACAGCTCTTGCAACAAGTTGAGCCTCTGCGTCGGAGAAGTTAGTGCCTGAAAGAATTTCAACAACCACATTAATAAATGCCTAATCAAAACCCAGAAAGAGAATCATATCAAAACGAGAGCGAGAAACGAACCCTTTGAAGCTTCTTGTGAATTTTTTCCTGCGTTAGAGCGTCCAGATACGCAGAGCTTCGAGGCGTTGAAGAGGCCTTTGGCATTGTCGCAACAGCATCAAAATTCACACGATCCAATCCAAACACGGCTTAACCAAACCCAACCCAACACAGTTCTTATTCGTCCCAAGCGTTGAAATTCCTTTGGACCAACAAAGATCACGAGGAGATTGATCAGTGTCGAAGCATTTTAGGGCCGTTGTCTCGGTCGTCGCCGACAAAATAAAAAATTCGCAGAAAAAGGAAAAAAAAAAAAAAACACACACACACACACACACACAATCCAAAACAAATAATTTAATTTTAAAATAATCGAAGTGGGTTCGGAGTTGTGATTCCGTCGATCTGGCGTCGCGTAAGAGCAACACGATTGAGGCCAGAGAATGTGGACACGTCAGCATATTTGTACACGTCTGCGTGCTCCTTTTGGATCAGATTGGAAAATTAAATTGGGATTTTTCGAATAGTGCTAAACATATTTATTTTTAAAATAAATATGTGTCATATTATCATTGATAATTATTTATCATTTAATTAAAAAATATTAATTAAAATATGATATTTTAATTGTAACATAAATTAATAAAATAATTTATATATATAATATTATTCTTTACAAATATATCCATAATTGATTGGGTTACTTGGGATTGAATGGGACCTGGCTCACGGGCCAATGCCGTGGGTCCACGTGCCAAGCAAGTTCATCACTCAAATTCTTGATTGAAGAGTGGGCTAGAGTATTCTAATTTGGGGTTTTGTTTGACTTTAGTACCAAGAGGACACTAAAATGAGTTGTTACTTGAGGGATTTATAATTCATTAATAATCTTATTAGAAATTTCTTCTCAAGAATAGACTTTTTAACTAATAAACGAAACTAGAGCCGTAATGGAGAGAGATGATTCGATATTAGAATTTGATGTTTTGCTCTTAACATGATTATGGTAGAATTAAGAAGGGGAAATATCAAGTGAGCGTTTACTCGTTTCAACTGCCATTAACACTAATCACAAATTACTAACCCTCCAATTACTTGTCCAACTATTTAATTAGGTCCGTCTGCATACAATTTCAAACCATTATAGCAAATTAAGATTGACATTTTATTAATATAATAGTATAAGATTGAATTTTTATTAGTATAATTGACTTTTTATTAGTATAATTACTATTGTAACATGATTTAAAATAAAAAAATAAAATATTTTCATATTGAGATCCAAATAACTCCTTAATTAAAAATTATCTTAAAAAAATTAATCAAACACACAGTAATTTAATCTAAATAACCTATATTATAGTCTTTTTCCTAAGTGCCACTTCTTGAATATGAGGAATCAAAACCACTAGAAGAGAGTGAAGTCAAGGCATAAGACAAAAGATCTTCCTACCGATAATTACTCCAAAACAGAGAAAATTGCATAGAGATTATATTACACTCACGAAGCCGCAAAAGGAATAAATACATGACACTAGTCACTACAAATCCATAAAAGTAGAAAATAAAGATTCACTACACTATACAAGCCAGGCAATCAGATGATATAAGTAACATGAGTACTTATTGGCGAGCCAAAAGCTCACCAACCCATCAAAGTTCTTCTAACTTTATCCACAATCTGATTCCTAATCACGATGTTTGATAATTGAAATCTGCAGTTCTCTTCCAATAGAAACCTGTAAACTTCCCATTCGCGATCCGATGCAGAATGCCTGCCGATTTCGGCCTGAAAAACATTGCAAAAACTCCATAAAGTTTGTTTTGATCCAAATAAAGAGAAGTGGATATGAAGCATAAATATTATCATCTATTTGACAAGTTTAAACCGTAAGGCATTACTCTAACTTCTGGGGCTGGAGACCCAATACAAATTATGATTTGTATGACTTTTAGTGATATATCAATGCTCTGATTTGCCTTAGATTGCTCCAAACAATGTTATGGCCAATTCATAGTCAATTTATTAGATTTTACTTCTGTCTTACCGAGAAAATGCAGATACCGAGGGCTTTTAGGGCAAGTGTGGCATCGTAGAACACTCGAGGCCTTCCCTGCCCAGAGAGCTCAACTGGATTAGCAACCAAGAGTTCGGTATCAGGCCCTCTGTTTGAGACGATAACACGCAGCGGGTGCAGCATTTCCACCTTCAGGCGAGAACATACTGCATTCTGTTTGTCAAGATCGACAATCTTCTTCCCGTCCTTGTGCTGAATGAAAAGGTCTAAGTTGCGATAGCCTTTTGAATTTGGCAAGAACCGACCGTAGGAAATCTAAACCAGGAAAAGGAAAGAGCAAACTATGCATATGAGGGGCTATTCTCATAATAAAAAATTGAGCGAAACTATTCCATATAAATTCATCCGGCATTAATAATTCAATTAAACTTCTATCACGGAAGACCAGACATTGAACGTCATTGTTATTCTATTTTCCTCTTTCTATTGCAATTGACCAACTAATTTACTTTCAGCTTGAAACTTTAAACAGTTTACTTGAGAAATTCCGGTTGGCGTCAGATACTAGATGGGCACGAATTTAGCCTAGAAAGTGAGGAACTGGGAATCACAGCTGCAAATAAATGGTTTCTTGATGCCAATTGGTTAAGTTGGAAAGTTTACGCAATTGTAACTTGAACATTTTTGTTACGACTCTGTCCTTCGGGCTAAACCAGAAAGGATTGCATTGGACTCTAAGAATTAGATAAGAAGAAGCAAAAACAAAATGTGAAAGTTAGATTATCATTCCCCAACACCAATAGCTAGTTGAGGTGTTCTTTGAGTTAAAATTCTGAACACCTTTTAGGATTTAACTCTTTTCAATTTCGAGTATAGCAACCGTAACCATGCCTCATCGCTCGAGACAACAAGAACAGATATGGACTTATCAAACTTAAACACTGATTAATATAAACTAGACTTTCAGGTAAAAAAGGACAGAAACTTTTACCTGGATATTGCAGTCTTTCAGAGTTCTCATGATGTCGTAAAATAGACCCTTCTGATCGGCACAGTTAATCTGAAGTAATGTATGTGCTGGGCTCAGCGAGTTGTCCACCGTTACATTGGCTTTCTTCAATTTCGTCATATCTGGACTTAGAGCTTGAGAGTGGATTTCTTTGTTTGACAACTCGCAGCTGAATAGCTCTTCGGCTAGTGCAGGAGAAAGAGAAGTCATGCCTTGATGACGCTCGAACTCAGGGCCCGTCAACAGAAGTTCACAGCTGATGCACGATTCACCCAAGACTGCATGTAAATTTTCGAGTGTCTCGTTCTGCCGTTCTTTTGTGTGTAGAAGCCCCCTGAAATTACAATATATGAGTACACCACAAGAACATTTGAAAAACAACAAGATTAGTCCTTCCTTCTCTTAAGACATACAGCTAAACAACTATAAGTGGCTGTGAGTTATTGCAGAGAAAACTGACTATGGGCATATTGCAATGAAAAGAACATTTGGGTTTGCCCAGAAATGGAATACTTGTTGAGGAGGATAAATCATGGTAAGCTCAGCCAATTTCCATGAATGAATATATTATAACATAGATGTTCATGCCAAGTTCACGAAGTTCGAGTGATGAATGAACAACATAATAAAGGGGGAAAAATTCTCAACCTGTGATCAGTTATGAAGAAGAGGTCCAAGACACTGCCATCCGGTGTCGTCGTTACTTTGACCCTCTGGATCGTAAGCTCAAGCTCACATAGAACTTGCGTAACATCTAAAGAAAAACATAATCACATTAGAGCATGTAAGAACTCGCTTTTCCCTCTTCCTTTTTCCCCTGTTACAAAGCAAACAAGCAGTCAAGCGAAAAACAATCTTTTACCGTGTAATAATCCTCTCCGGTCAAGGCAAAAGAACTTCAATAGATACACCGGAGAAGACAGCGGATACGTGGGCGGCTGCTCATAGAGCAAATACGACACCGAACACGACGGGCATTCTGATTGAAGCCTGTTCTTCAAATTTGACCATTTCACGACGAGTGAGCTGGAATGAGGAACCACCCACAACACTACGTAGCACCATATCCCATCAGTTGAAATATCTAAAGCCAGAAAAAACGTATCACAAATTAGACAAAACAGCTCTATTAGCATAGGCTTAACGTAACATTGAACAGAAAATATCTTTCTTTCTAACGATATACAGAAAATGGAATGATATAGTTTGCAACATAATTCACTCCATTACCACTTCTTTCACTTGCTACATCACTATTTGGATCCAAACGACTAAAAGTTATGACTTAAATCAATACAATTTTCCAAAGATAAGTTTCACACATGTGAATATGTCTCAGCATGGGTTTATGAGTTTGGCTTCCAAAAGAAAGCAAAGGGCATGAGCTTAGTTAGGCTTTAGTATGGTAACTGTAACTCAAAAAGAATGAATCTCGTATTCAGACACATTTCTAATTTATTTGAATCCAAAGTCAAAATAATTAAAACATTTGACAAGAAAAGAAAAAGAAACGAATCGTAAGATTAAGGATGAGAAACACTAAAAATATGAGCATGAAATACAAGAGTGGGTGATCTAGAAAATACCTCCTTTAGTGATGTAAAGGCCAAAATCGAGGATGATTCTGCAAATATCGCAACCGAGGCCGGTCTTATCTGGGCAGTTGACGGTGATGACGGAAGGCTCTCCCGGCGTCCTTCCTTTCTGAATCAACACGACGTCGTCGCTCGGCACTCCCATACCCAACAACCCCGCGAAACGACACCGTTCGGTCCTACTCCGAGATTACGCGACGTCGTTTCTGCCGAAGCAGTTCGACGGAAAATGGAGGCTCTGCAAGAATGAGGCAGAGACAGACGGACTCCTTGAGATGCACAAAGAAAATAGAATTTTTTTTATTTTTAAAGATGGATAATAATATTATAATGAAAACATACAAGTGGAGGAATGGAGATGGAAGGCGGTCTGGCGCTGGTTCCGTCGGCTATTATAGTGGGGCGTGGTATCCAGAGGGATATGCCACGTCATCACCCTGACGACATGGCCTCTGCCACGTGGATTATTCATTCATTCGTGTTATATGTGCGCATGAAATTAATTAGGAAAATGCTAGATATACCAACTCTTTTATCAATTTTTTAATACAAATTTATATGATAATTGATGTGTTATATTTTGATTGGCTAAATATCAAATCATTTTACCAAAGTGATAAACACTCACCAATAATAATATAACACATGAGTTTGTATTAAAAAAATTGATAAAGAAATTTGTATGTGTAGCATTGCTCAATTAATTATTATGGTTTCATCAATTTGCGACGGGGACCATTTTATAGATGCCGAATTGGTGACCACACCTTTTGTTAATTAAACAAAAACGTATCTCAAGTTCCGAATCTAAAACATGAACTAGCAGCTTGAAAATAAAGCTCAATTTATTTCGGACACGTTCAGATAAAAGGAAATTAACAATATTAGTAAAATAATATATGGTACTAGTACCTGCTCAAAGGAATGAAAACAATTTAAAAACCCAATAGAATTAAGGAAAAATGAAAGCAATAAGTACGAAATATCCAAATCAGCGTATTTTACTGGTTCAGATGGGCCTGTGGGACCAATTATTACGCTAATGAACGATCCACAATCCTTTATGGCTAAATTGAATTTACAAGTCCAGAGTCGGTGAAGCAGAAACATCGGGGCATGACAAATGTTGAAATTTTTCCAAGGCTGATATTGGCTCTCGAATTTTAACTAATTCCATTTAAAATACAATTGATATTTCAAGAAATGACGCTGATCGAAAGATGTCGTTTTCTTGATAATTAATGGTCCTGTGGACCACTGCGAAATAGAGCGCTACTTTTTGCCGTTTCATTTTCAGCTAATTTCCAAGTGCGTTGTCGTTTTCCATGTCCAATTCAATTTCGTTGTCATTTTCCATGTCTATGTTAAAACGTTGTCATTCCGTTCAAAGAGAAAAAAATAAGAGTCGTTTTGTCGTGCTATTATAACCTTTCAGCTGTGAAACCTCCATAACTCTTCTAAACGATATTGATTCAATCATACAATAAGAGAGAGAGAGAAAACCGATAGAAGAAAATACAACAAAGAACTGCATATACGAACACAAGAGATCTAAAACACGAATTTCATTTTCATTAAAAAAGATTACACTAAGAGAGGCAAACATCAAAAGGCCAATATACTTGAGATCTAAAGCTAAGATCACAAAGTATCAGTAACACAACTACTATTATCATCAGGCTATTAACATCAACCTCCGAAGCCGTAGAGAGTCCTTCCCTGCCTCTTGAGGGCGTAGACGACGTCCATGGCCGTGACGGTCTTCCTGCGAGCGTGCTCAGTGTAGGTCACAGCGTCGCGGATCACGTTCTCAAGAAAGATCTTGAGAACGCCTCTGGTCTCCTCGTAGATCAGCCCGCTGATACGCTTCACGCCGCCACGGCGAGCCAGGCGCCGGATTGCCGGCTTCGTGATGCCCTGGATGTTATCGCGGAGCACCTTCCTGTGCCGCTTCGCTCCGCCCTTGCCCAGCCCCTTGCCGCCCTTGCCGCGCCCAGACATTTTCTCCGAAAAAGTTTTGGTGTTTGGATGATAAGAAAGAGAGAGAGATTGAGGGATTTCTGATAATTGTGGTGAGATTTGGGGAGAGATCTGTGGGGTTTTATAGGATTGGGGATTTCGGATTTGGGGGTTTGAAACTTTGGCGCGGATGGATTTGGAGCGTTGGATTTTGTGCAGATCGACGGTGTGGAGACGCGATCCGTGTAGCTCTATGTGACGTGGTTATAACCGTTGATAAGGCGTGAATAGACGGCTGAGATTGGATTTTTTGTTATTGGCACGGATCGTGCTTTTTCCGTGAGAGCGGTTTCGGTCTCTTTTGGCGGCATGTGGACCGTCATCCAAATTCGAAAATATTTCAGTTTCAACTTTTTTTACGGTAATTTGGGTTCGCTTAATGTAACCCGCCAAGATCCAATTATTCGAAAAACTTACCGATTATCATTATCTTCTCGCCTAGAAAAATTTAGCCTCACTTCAAAAAATGCGTATCTTGAACAATATTGCAATTATATTTCCCTTTCCTTCTCTATTATCACTTTGGGAATTTTGAAGTTCGTAACCAAATATTACATGTTTATTAATCTTTAACTGGATATATGTAGCGTTAATCTCAATCTTATAATATAACTCCTAAATTTGTTATCTCTTTTATTCTTCTTTTGTTATGTCTTAATAAAAATTGTCACCTAATTTTATTTCAAAAAAAGAAAATACGAACGTTAAAGACCAGATAATTGATAAAATATTTTATAAATGGATAGATATTTTTGTAAAAATGGGGAATAAAAGTTGAGAAATTTTGAAAAATACCGCTTTCGTGAAATATATTTTAAAAATTACAAATAAAAAAAAATTGTAATACATATATGATATATGCAACTTTTTAACTTGAACAAATCGCTCTTTTTATTTACAAATGAGAAAGACGGTACAGAGAGCGAAATAATAATTTTGTGATACAAAAGTGTTATAATTTACATAAGTGTCTTATATTATAATTCGAATTAAAAAAGGATCAAATTTTATCATAAAAGTTAAATAATACAAATTAATCTTATTAAAACGGTTACCATTACTATAACCTTTTTTTTTTTGCGGTTAACGATTACGGTTAAACCGTTTTTTAAAATTTTTATTATTATTTTCCAAATTATATATATATATTTAATTTATTTTTAAAAAATAATAATAATAATATCCAAACGGTAACCGTTACCACCGATAACGGTTTCGTTAACGGTTTTAACCGTTACTGTTGGTGTAAATTTAAACTAACGACGAGATCAGCACCTCTAGGATGTGATGCAGTAATGAAAGACAAATTTGGTCATAATTTAGATCGAAAAGATAATAAACGAGACATAAATTTTCAAGTGGTTCGGCCCTCATATGGAGTAATAAACTACGACCACTGATTGTTGTATTACGAGTACTCGACAATAAGAAATTTCAACCAACCCCTTGTCCAGTTCCCTCATTCCCCTCTTATAGTCCAGGAATTGAGGTTCGGAGAAGGAAATATAACGCACGATCCCTCACAAATCGGGAGTAATTACCGAATTAAATGTGCGGTTAATGAGCGATTATCTTTCTCTAATGACTCGGGAATTAAATATCATAACGGTTACATCAATCGCGAGTCTCACGGGCTTAATTACAAAATATCCCACGATCGAGGCTAGAAAAGTGAAACATAGAGAGTTACTTAAACTACCATGTGTGGACTTCATCTTCAATTGGGGGTCACCAGCTTCGCGGGTCGAGCCCTCCGTCTTGAGTGAAGTCCTTACTTCATCTCCGAGGCTAGCTTCGCAGGGGTGGATCACATTCGATGATCCGCGGCCTTCTTGTCCGTCAATCCCTCTCCGAGGGTCTTGTCATAAAATTGACATTGCCTTTCGTGGTGTTTTTCCTGCTTATCATCATGGGTGTAAAATCTATGATCATCTTCGACGATACTCGTCCCGTCTCCATCTAGGGGAAGCTCCTGTGATGACGTGGGATTCCTTTCTCATTGGGATCGGGGGCTTGTGCTCGCATTATTTGTTCATCGGATACTCCGTCCCCGAGGCTAAGTTTGCTGATGAAAAATCACTTACAACAGTTACAGTTTAATAAATTTACACCTCTAATACAAATGGCTCTCCAATATTTAAATCTCAGTTCAAAATAATAAGGACAATAAGAGGAACTTGTCAAACAAGCGAAGTTAATTTCTTATTTGCCTTATCGAAGTAGTAGTTAGCAATCAACAAACGTGCTATAAATTAATATTAAGGCATAAAAATAAATGTATAGGTTTGGTTGCAAAAACTCTATATATATATTACATAAAAGTAGAGGTGGGTAAAGGTATACTCGCTTAAAGATTGAAGTTAAACTCAAATTCATGTGATTGTAAATGTAGATAGCCGAAATCTACAATCAATAATATGGGGTTTGAGGGTCCTTGGTCATTCGATTGTTGTTTTAAATAGGTCTTGCAAAAAGATTGCTAGTGGCGCTTAGCTTAGGTCAAAACGCGTTTTTTATATTTCAAGTAGTAAATATAAAATATTAAAGATATTAGGGTTGAAGACTTTCGATGGTGTTTTTGTGTGAAAGCTCTCCCAGTTTTGAGGCTTGGTAGAGTATTTATAGAGTAACTAGAGCCAGATTCTGATAAAGATTTATCTTTTAAATTTGAATTTTCGATAAAGATAATCTTTCTTTTTAAATAAGATGATCTCCTTATCGATACATTGGAGAAGCAGTTTTGGTTACAAAAAAAGCATCACTTAATATGTTTTTCAAATTACAATGCGTAGAAGCATAAACGGTTACATGCTTATTTAAGAAGCAGCTTGTTAAACGCCTATAACTATTTTAAATTATTTTATAATCTAAAAAAAGCAATGCCAAACTGACTAATTACCAATGTAGGAAATAGGGGCACTTAAAAATGAAAAAAAAAGGAGAATTTGATGAATGCCCTTTTTTTGCCACAATGACAATCGATGCCCCATGTGTGTTGCACTTTTAATTTATACCAAAAAATTTATACTATAAACATATAGTAGAAATAAAAGGGGCACACTACTTGAGGGATAGATTAATTATTGAGAAAATTTGATCTCATGCCACTTTTGATATTCAAGTCTGTAACCTATGCCACTATTGTATGTCATGCCACTTTTTTTTTATTTATCAAATTACTATATTGTCCCCTTCCCCCTTCTTGTTTTCATCATTTGTAAAAAAAGAAATGGCAATTCGGTCAAATTTAAAACTAAAAAATGGCATTGCCGGAAACCCTTTTTTCAAGTGACATTTTTTAAAATTTTCCTAGATTATTAAGTGATAAGAAGGACATTGTTCATGAATGAAAAAAAGAGAGAATTGCAAAATAAAACTATTTTTTATGCCACTTAATAATTTATGCCCAAAGTGGTGTGCTCTTTTTATTTATACTCTATGTTTGTAGTGTAAACTTTGGAGTATAAATTAAAAGTACAACACACATGAGGCATATGTTATCAATGTGCTAAATGGGGCATTCCTCAAAATCCAAAAATAAAAAAAGGGTGAAGTAGGGAAATATTCAAAATTTATATAACAATAAAATAAAAATCAAAACTTTCGAAGTAATTGAGTAACTAGTCAATTCGTTAATTACTTGCGCATAATTTTGGTAACTAAGTTAATTACCATCATTTACCACTATAAAAATAATTCAATTACTTGAGTATTTTGTTATATTTTTTTAAAAATTTGATATTAATTTAAATTAGGTTGTAAAAATGAGTATTCACTATATTTTTTCTTAAATAATATTATTGGGCCTATCTGAAGCGTTCAAACTAGTCTCAGCCCAAAATAAAATCTATCCGAGACGTAGAAATGGCCTCTATGGCAACCTAGTATCATCGACTCTCGACTCATTCTCAATTCGCAGACCAAAACGATCGCAAGTGTTTGTTTGGGAAGCGAGAAAAACCAGAGAGAAAAAAGGAGTACTAAAAAAATAAAAATGAAAAAGCTCGACCCATGGCCGGTGTTCTTCAAGCGAGAATGGAAGAGGAACTGGCCGTTCCTCGTCGGCTTCGCCATAACCGGCACTATCATCACCAAGCTCTCTCTTGGCTTCTCTGGTAATCCCTTCTCTTCCGCCTCGATCTCGCTTTCATTTGCCTCTCTTCTTCGTAGCGATTGAAATTTTAAAACTCCTCTCGACTTTAATTTTTTGGGCTAATCTTTATTTATTTATTTTGCATCTGCAGAGGAAGATGCCAAGAAATCGCGTTTTGTCCAGAGGCACAAGAGGTATTTATTCGTTTTCCGAAACCCTAGATCTGGATTTATTTATTTTTGTTTATTTCTTAAATTAATTTTGATTGATGTGACGCCCAATCCAAAATTCGTAATTGGCATGATTATTGTTGTTAATGTTCTCTGTTAGGGCCTAAATTTCGTATACAAGATTTATTTTCTTGTCATTCGTGTTAAATTGAGACCAACTGGGTCTAAGAGTTCTGTACAACAACAGCATTGAAGTCCAAGATTTGACTGGCTTTCGTTGTATTTGTATTAATTTGTGCACAAGTTTTTAGCTTTTGGATATCATGTGTCAAGGAAGTATTGAACGCTAGAATAAGTAAAGTGGTATTTGTGATCATACCCATTGGTGGGTACAATTGATATAGGTGAATTTATGTAAAATGCACAATTGTTTTGTTTGATGATTTATTATGCTAAGCGAACCTCTCCAGTAATGGATTTGGTTTTATTGAGCTATATCTGTGCTGGTCCAACTCTGTTCATGTTTGTAGGACTCCGTTGTTGAATTTGGCCAATACGTTGAGTGGTATAACTGGGTTTTGAAGTTGAATATAGTTCTTTGGCTGTAAATATTCTAGTGCTAGTAATAGCTTTGAAATTAACAGATGCATACTTAGTTGATAGAGACTTTTACTACTACCTCAAATATTGAACTGCAAGATGACTTGATGAAATGCAGCGCCATTGTCGTGTTGGATATTTATTGTTTTCTGTGATTGAATTGAATTCTATAATGTTAGTTTGATCAGGTATCTCTACTCTACATAGGTTAAAAGACTATACGTTAAGTGGCAGTATGGGCCTTACGTGATCATATGATATTTTGGTGTATGTTGATGGCGTAGCAAGTTGTATTAAGCCGTAGTAACGTGTGCTTCCTTTTGGCAGCTGATTCTGCACGCCGGTGCCGGTGCCTGCCTTGCATAATGTGGAGCTGGATTATGTTGATTGTTTTCATTGATTATAATAAGTGAAAGGCGAATTCTGAAACTCTTTTGATTTTAACACCATGGTGTTTTTGCGCGAGTGACATTGTGAAGAGAAACTTCGATATGTTTTTTTTTTTTTTTTTTCCCCTAGCATAATCCTCAGAATGTCATCATTTTCTTCCCTGTTATTGCTATCAGCATGGTCCTTATGCTCAATGCTTTTTTGTTATATGACTGTTCAATATGGTGCCGTGTCGTTTTGGCTAAAATCAAGTGTCGTATATCTACTATCAGGTCACAGGAATGATAAATTACTGAAATGAAATAATCCCTTTTAATCATTTTGAAAAGCTTTTTAAGTACTGCGTTCATATCCTCCGAAGTCTCATTGTTGCACAGATCAGCCACTTGTAGTTGATTTAGGTGCTTCTCAACCTTAATGTGATAGAATTTTTTTTCTTTTTTTATTTTTGGAACCGATTTGCTTTTCCCAGGCCATAAATACAATAATGTTGAATCCATATCTGTGTCGTTTGG
Organism: Boehmeria nivea var. tenacissima; assembly: GCA_018132145.1. Classification (NCBI taxonomy): domain Eukaryota; kingdom Viridiplantae; phylum Streptophyta; class Magnoliopsida; order Rosales; family Urticaceae; genus Boehmeria; species Boehmeria nivea. The sequence goes on along the minus strand of CM030874.1, from coordinate 17,638,212 downwards.
ACAAAATTACCTTTTAAGTTGCCGTTATGATTCAACCTCCGTGGATGACGCCACCAAATCAGGCTTTTTAGAAAATTATTAATTTAAACTTTTAGATAATATGAAGATACTATGCGAGATTGGCATTGCTATGCTTATAAAAGAAAAGCTTCAAATTGTGATGGAAGAAACTACTGAAGTTATAAACATGTGGGGTGTTTGGTTATGGTTATTTTATTTTTGAAACTGTAGTTTAGTGTGGGTATGTAAAATTATTAAATAATAAATTTAGAAAATTAATTAGTGGAATATGAGTAGTTAATTAAGGATATTTTAGTAATTTAAATTAAAAAAAGAGTTACTATTATAGAAAAGTAACATTTAACATGTTTATCAAATTATGCTACGTAAAAGGAGAAACAATTACTTGTTTCTTGGTTTACTAAATGTCTATAACTGCTTTAGATTTTTTTATAATTTAAAAGCAACTTTCAAAAATAATGCCAAATTGGCCCTATATAAGTTAATGCTATTCAAGTAGTTCGTGAATATTTGAAGGGTAATTACTGGCTTAATCTTGATTCTAATACTTAACGAGATCGCTCTGCCACACAGGTCAATTTGAGTCTCAAGGAAATGCCATTAGCCATACAGCAGCTAAAAACTTTGACAAGTATGCTCATAGATTGGAAAAGGAGTTGAAGAGAAGACTAATCGATTAAACCGTCAAACTCAAGTGAAGTGTACTTATATTTGTAAAATTCTTTCGCGTACAATGCGGCATTTTGAATACTGAATAGTAGCCGACTCATCGAAAGAAGCCTTCGTTAACATGCTAGGACCGTATAGGTCCGTGAATACAAAAATTCAAAAATTTAAAATAAATGGAAGAAAAAGGTAGGACTGCAATGAGATGCAAAAGTCACCACCATTTATTTCCTGCAGTGACATTATTGGAATGAAAAATAAACAAAGAGAACCAAAACTAGGCAACAGGAACATTGTCGTCTTTATACTTAGCAGTCTCATTTCTTTTGGCCAGACAAAGAGCTAACCCTTGTGCTCGTATATATATTTTGTAGCTATGGACTTTCATTTCTTTTTGGCTACTCCAAGCCTTAGACGGAAATCCTCCTCCATCAGGGGAAGGCCTTCGCGTAACTTGATTTTCGGCTCCCATCCCAGCAGCTCTTTCGCCTTCGTAATATCGGGTTTCCTCTGTCGAGGATCGTCTGGAGTGTTCTCCACCTTCTTTATCTCCACCTCAGGATTAATCAGCTGCCAAGTCAAGTTGTTAGACATTAGTCGTGACCGCTATAACTCGCAAACTGGCTATCTCTGTCAGTAACAAGTTTCAAATCAAGTTATGCAGCAGCTAAGAGTGACAATAAAGGACAAGTTTTAAATCAAGTGCCAACGATTATGAAAGAGAAGCAGAAGAATGCTAAAGGAAGCCCACCTCCTTCACTGTCTCTGCAAGTTCAAGCATTGTAAATTCACCTGAATGCGAAAAAAAAGAAGACAATGTTAGGTTAGGTTTTGTTTTGTTTTGTTTTTTTTTCTGTTTTTTTTAAGCCTGCCGCTGAACATATGCAAAATATATTTGCAAATTGAACCTGGGTTTCCGATGTTGATGGGTCCAGTGTGCTCTCCTTCCATAAGACGGACTAGACCATCAACCTAAAACATTTTCAACAACAAAAACTCGTGTGGGTAATTTCCTACCCAGTAATACAATATATACAAACGAGGAAAAATAAATATCTTACTTACCATGTCAGAGACATAACAGAAACTACGAGTTTGAGTTCCTGGAAGTTGGACAGTCAAAGGTTCATCACTGCGTTGACGAAAACAGAAGTCAAATGAATGCTACATGCCATAACCACAATATGCATCTATAGAAATACTCCGATCAGCGTATGGGTCAGGACCTTTATCTTTGAACAAAGAAAGGGAAAGTACCACCAGCTTTAGGGCATGAAGCGGGACGATGACTCACCGAAGTGCTTGCGCGATGAAATTGCTGACTACACGTCCATCATCAATATTCATACGTGGTCCATATGTGTTAAAGATCCTGGCAATCCGGATTTCTTTTCAGGAGAAGCAAGGAGGTTAAATGCATCGAAAAATCAGTACTCGTGAAAATTACAACAGAAAATCAACATATTTGCATATAGCACAATTACCAATTCCATGCTGCCTATGATAGTCAAACATTAAGGTCTCCGCTACACGCTTTCCCTCATCATAGCAGCTCCTGACTCCTATAGGTTCAAGAGAGTGTAAATGCAGATGAGAAAATCTTCTCACGAGCTTAAAAAGTATAAACAAGGATCAGGTTTTCAATATTTTGCATACAAGATGAATGGAAAAAAGGACATTCATAAATACAAGGATCACGTTTTCAATGAATAGCATAGTAGTCAAACATAGACACATTTACCATCCAATAAAATTGGGATGACTAGCATTTTTTCATCAAATTTTGAACTATGTTCAGAAAACTTTTGGTGAAGCTATAGAGTTGAGAACATTAGTGTCAGAAAAAAGCCTTTGATAAATACTTCTGCAATTATCATAAGGACAGAAATAAATTGTCAATACATCCAACGAAGAAAGAAGGATCAAATACATGATTCCAGATCTTTATTGTTGTAATACAACTTTAAGAGAAAATAAATAATTTCTCATGCAAAAAGTAGCAATCCAAACTAAACTATGACACAGCTCATTACGTAGCTTTAAAGTGAGATAACACTTACCGATTGGGTTGACATTACCCCAGTAGGTTTCCGGTTGTGGATGCACAAGAGGGTCTCCATATACCTCTGAAGTTGAGGTAAGCAAAATCCTGTTCAATAACGTCTTATTCGAATAAATATATTATTATAACATAGAACAAGTATATTTAAATGCAAAAGCAAGAATCAAGTTGCCTCACCTCGCACCAACTCGCTTTGCAAGTCCAAGCATGTTCAGCGTGCCAATCACGTTTGTCTTTATTGTCTGTTTTGGGGATTACATGCTAACACATTAGCTTGATTTCAAGGTCCATCTCTATATCCATATGGTCTTCTAATTAAGAGAAAACCTTGATAATATCGAATGAAAGCACGGACAAGTCCAGCAGCTTAATTTTCAAGACTAAAGACGTATGAACGCACCTTTACAGGATTGTATTTATAGAAAATTGGAGAAGCAGGGCAAGCAAGATGGTAAATTTGATCAACCTCGACCAACAATGGCTCAGTGACGTCTAGATGATAGAAATATAAATAAGTATAATGTAACAAACTTTGCTCCACATATAGAAATAGGTGAATTTAGTTAATTTAATTCACAGTTAGATTGTAAAATTGCAAGAAATTCAATTAAGAGCTTATAAATGCAATTGCTTCAAACTAAAGACATCCGGAACAGATAGAGAGAGATCGAATACCATGGCGAATAAGCTCAAATCTAGGATGACCAATCCATTTCTTAAGATTGTCCTTTGAGCCGGTGAAGTAATTATCAGCAACAATTACCTGAGAAGAAAATGCTAAATCAACAAATCCTTACTATACAAATCTTTAATGCTTTGTCTCATACTCGCCTATTTCACACCGTTGCTATTTCTAGAAAAACCAAGGACTTGATGCAAAAACTTGGTTAGTTATAGCAACCTAGAGGCCCACCTATTTAGATTGGATCTCCAAGCTACTAATTAAAAATAAAATAAAACAGAACTAAGTCTGGTTGGATATGATCGTGCTTACCTCATTCTTCTCGTTTTCCATCAATCTGTCCACGAGGTGAGAGCCAATGAATCCAGCTCCTCCAGTAACCAAAATTCTCATATTGGACTGTACATTAATACCTCAGTCAACTTAATGCTAAGAATGGCCACAATAAGCAAGCAAACACGATACTGGTTTCAAGTAATGGCACAATGTTATGAAGTTACTGATCCAATAAGAGCATGAAACAAAGACAAACCTGCTAACGCATATAACGAATGGCAAAAGTAGGAGAAAAACGGCCCTATTATACAAATCAATATAGCTAAAACACATTGCCCATTATCTTACAGATCTAACGCATTGAACCGCATTAGCCACAGAAAACGAGCGTGTTACCTCGTTAAACGTCCTCATTCTATATGATATGTCATGCTCATCAATGGAATTACAAGACTGATTCATGATCTCACTCCACCAGAAACAGATCTTTTTCTAATGCCAAGTATTACTAAATGTTTTGGCACAGAGAGCAGAAAAATCTAATGACTCACCCAGGTATACAAACAAATAGTACTGCTATATTTTCTATAGCATACCCAACAAAAAAAAGGCATGAAACAGAAACAAAATCAGATTTTAAAGAGAACCACGTGGAAAATGAACCAAAACCATGAAAACCCATCTTAAAGAAATAAAAATATGGTACAATAAATGCATGGAACAAAAAGGCAACTACCAAAGACAATCACATCAAAATCACAATATTAAATTTTGCTAAACAAGAAAAGCAAAACACAATTAGACCAAAAAAAAAAAAAAAAAGAAACACACACAGTAATTACTGGAAGGAAAATCAATAAATGGTCAAATAAATAGCCAGACCTGAAAGAACTTGGAACTTCGCAGAGGAGATGGCAAAGGAGGTTGCTTTGTTGTGGCCTTTTGCTCTCCGTTTGATGATGAATTGTTTGCCATTGCTGAGATCTGCTCTTAGCTCAGAAACCTAAAAATTTTAAGCTTCCAATTATTATAGCTTTACATAGTAATTATCAAATTCAAAACTTAAACTTCTTAAAAGCTGAAAATTTTGACTTCTAAATTCAGTAAATATATAAAAAATCACAGAGAAATATTTCAGATTTCTTACGACTAGGTTCAAAATGAAAAAAAAAAAAAAAAAAAGCACCTAAACCCGAAAATCCTAAGAAGCCTTTGGATCCACAATAGTCAGTGTGATCAGAAACTCGTATTTATAGTCCCAAAATTTTATTATTATTTTTTTTTTCTAAAGAACAAAAATTGAATCACCATTCACCAATGACCAAACGATGACTTTCAGACGAGAAAATAATAATAATAAAAATAAGAAATGATTAAAGAAAACCGAAATCAAAGCCTTCGAATTCAAGGAAAGTTTTGGTCATCATGATAGCTCCTCGGTAACGATAATTAAAACAGAAACCATACCAAACTGCGTTCCCAAAGAAATCGAAACCAAACTTTCTTTTTTGCTTAAAAAGTTTGGATCTTGACTAGGGATTTTGGTTTAAATACTTATGGGTTTTGGGCTTCTGAGATTAATAGGTAATCAGGGATGAGTAAAGCGAAATGGTGGTTTTTTAAGTCATTATATTATTAATATAAAATTACTGACGTAGTTAGTCAGAGAAGCTTCTACTTGGCGGGGTTCGCAAGGCTAGAATATAAATATGAGATGCTCTACTTGGCCTTTTGTCTTTTCTTACACGCTCGCGCTTCTAGACGTGTCACGTGTTTGGAAGAGACGTGCCACCGGTGATGATATACTACAAATTTGTCGTTTTTATTTCAAATTTGTTTTGTAAAAAAGCGGTGTCGTTTTTATATGAAATATTGTCACGGACTATGCAAATAATTATGGAAAATTTTGTAAAATGTTACCATTTTTTTAAAAAATATCATTTTTAAAAATTTGTTTGCAGTTCATATCAATTTTTTAGTTGTGAATTTCATCAAATTCTTTTATTCATTTATTTCACAAAAAAAAAGATAATTCGTTCAAATTTATTTTTAAAAAGTGATATGGATTGTAATTTTTTTAAAGTGATATTTTTTAAAATAAATTATCTAGAAGTGATATTTTTCAAAATTTCCCAAAGTCACCATGTAAACATCTAAGCCTTATCACATTGTGTTCCAAAAAAAAAAAAAAAAAAATCAAAAGGAGGCCCTTTTTTTACTCGAATTGAAAAAGGTTATTCAATTTTGTTTAATTATGTTGAAAGAATTTTTTGCAAGTTGAGTAATAAATAAAAATTATATCGTAATGGTCATTATATTTTGGAGATTTAAAAATATGATCAATATTTTTAATTATTAAGAAAATAATTATTAAGTAGTTATAAATGATCAACTTCATTAATGTATCTTGCCATTAGATCATAATTATTATTTTTTTTAAGACTTATTCAATTTTAGCGTATTTTTATAACTCATCAATTAGTAAAATGACCTGTTAAAATAATATGTTTTAAGAAAATGACCAAACTATATAAAACTTAAGTTATTAGCTACCTTGTCTGTTCACATACATCTAGACTGCCTAAAATGTCATTATTCACCCAAATTTTGTTACAATCTATAATAACTATTGTTACGGATTGTAACAATATTTGTTACGATATGTAACAATGTTGAAACAAATCGTAACAGACAACTATGTAATGAAAATTAGATATTTTATCACATATGTGTATCAAAATTTATATGTGACGGTCTATATCAAAAGTTATTACCTATTGTAATGTTTCATTCTGTAACAAATGACAAAATAATCAATGCATAATATTTTAAAAAATAGCAAAAAAGAAAAATGTCTAATAACTTAATTATGATAAACTCATGTCAATTCTTAAGATTAAGGCTAAAAATAAGTCATTTAGCAAAAAATAAATGATAACAATAAGTTAACGTGTCCATTGTTAGTAATTTAAATAACCCAGCAATTAAGATCAACGTGATGATTCGATGTGGTGTTTAGTTGACTGAAATTATGATGTGGGATTAGAAAGTCGTTACCTTGGGTATGTACCATCATGTTTTCTTTTTTAAAATGCGCAATAAGAATAACATAAGAATAATCAGTGTAATGAAGTTATGGCAATCACATTATAGTTTGAATCAATTAACTTGAATGTAGAGTCAAATCTCACACTTACCACCATAAGTCTAATGCAACAAAATTAATTGGAAAAAACATGTTTAAATTGGTTCCATAATTAGCTCAATTTCTCCAAACTTACTAAAAAGAAAAAAAAAAAAAAGGCACACAACCACTACATCAACTTATAGTTATTAGTCCCAGCAAAAAAAAAAAAAAAAAAAACTTTATGTTTTTTTTTGGATAAAAACTTAAGTTATTAGTGAAACATCATGTTATCCAATATTTACTACATTTGATGTCAAAAAAAAAAAAAAAAAAAAAACTACATTTAATCAAATTGTCACAAACCAGACTCAACAGAGATCAACGTCAATTAAAAAGAACGTTGAGCATATGTCGTAAACTGGAAGCCCAAACTGTTCTGACTATTATTTGTTTTGGTAATACTTTGTCATCAAGTGGCTGTAGTTTAGTGGTGAGAATTCCACGTTGTGGCCGTGGAGACCTGGGCTCGAATCCCAGCAGCCACAGGTTTATTTTGTTATTAATATTTCTTTCAAATGTTGCCTTTAGGAACTCACTTGGTAAAATCTTTTTTTTTTTTTTTACTCCCTTTCTCTCTATTCAATTTTCCTGTAATCACATTCTAATACGGGACAATATAATATATATACCAATCAAGATGTACAAATTTAATTTTAATCCTAAGGTTTTTATAGAAATATACTTTAGCAAATTATTAAAATGAACGTAGATATCAATGTGTTGGGCTGATGCCGAATTTAAAATCTGAATTAGTATTAAGTTAACCCCTTTGCAGTATAAGGAGAACATTTTGGCCATTCCATCATATTTTTTGGGATGGAAAGAATAGTTGAAAATAGTTTGGAATGGTTTGAAAATGATTTGGAAAAATGATGTAGAATAGTTTGACTTCCTATTCGTTTGGCCCACCCATTTCACTCATTCCATTCCATTTTTTTCATTTTTTTTCAACTTTCCTAATCCTCCAAACCATTCCATTTCATTTCATTTTTTTTTCAACCATTTTTTTTTCAATTTTCCAAATCCATATACAATATTTTTAAATCTCAACCATTCATACCACCTCAAAATTAGCAAAGTCAAACCATTCTTACATCATTTTTAAAAACTATTTTTAAACAATTTCAAATCATTTTCAAACCATTTTTTCCATCCCAAAAAATGGGATGGAATGGCCAAAATATCCATCCCAAACAAGAGGTTTACGAATTTCGAGGTAGTATAAATGGTTGAGATTTTAGATATTGTATAAGGATTTGGAAAGTTGAAAAAAATGGTTGAAAAAAAAATGAAATGGAATGTAATGGTTTGGAGGATTAAGAAAGTTGAAAAAAATGAAATGGAATGGAATAAGTAAAATTGGGGGGGGGGGGGGGGGCAAACAGGGGATAAATATAGAAATTATAATTATAATTGAACCTTTTAACACATTTGATTAGAAATTATAATTATAATTAAACCTTTTAACACATTTGATTTTTATTATCTTGTGGGTGTATCACATGTCATTAGAAAAGGAAATAAGCTTTTTTAATAGAAAATGTTTGAATAGCAATCCGAATAAAAATCTTTGAGCTTATTATCTCTTGTTACACTACTATCACTAACAAAAAATCAGACTTAAAATCATCTTACTACTGTCTAAATGTGGTTTGGATCCATACCCAAATTAACAGGCGCTTAGTAATGATATAAATTTAAATTAGAAATTTGAGAGGAATATAAATCTAATAGTTATTTGCATGTATGAAGAATTGGTAATCTCAGGGTTTGCATGGTTTTGAAATTTCTCATGATGCAATATAATATTTCGATATGAGGTGTATTATCGAAGCCGTCTTTATTTATTTTTTTTATGATAAATGTATTAATTTTTTGTTTAATTTTTTTTAGAGTTCGAATCATTATTATTATTTATTTATGAATTTTTGTTATTCATGAGATTGTATTTTAGAGGTTTGAAATATTGTATTTTACAATATCACATTTTTCAGTAAAAACTACATAATTTCCTTAAGAGATTTTTAGGCATTTAACTAAACTTTTGGGTAATTTTTTAGGATTTATCCCTAAAATTTCGAAATTAAAGATTTAGTCATAACATGTAACATATATACGCGTAAAAGTGTAACTTTACAAGTAATGTTACATATGTTATATGTAACGTTACATTTACTGTTACATTTTTTACACGTATATATATAAGTAAACCCTAAATCCTAAAATGTTACATGTTATGGCTAAATCCATAATTTTCGTTAAACTATGGCTAAATACTTCAAACTTTACCTTTAAAATGACTAATATTGCTTAACTGACTCTTTTCTTAAAGGTGAATATATAATACTATTAAGTTCTTTTTCTTTAAATATTATACCGTGTTTACAATAATGCACATAATTTGATTTTGAACGGGTCTGTTTAAAAACTATAAGCTCATTTGTCTAAATGTGTATATTGGTTTTGATTTTGATTTTGTTTTAACATCTGTTTACTTTGAAGATGTCAAAATGCTAGGAAATGGGTATCCAAGGGATATAATTGTAATATAACAAATTCCAAATTTATTTAAAAAATGTTAGTATATTATTATAAATATCTAATTTTCTCAAATAATTTTGTAAATATTAAGCGTAAATAAAATAGTCTTCTAATGCTGCGACATCTTATAGGCTACAACAATAAAAACATAGGCTACGACATTTGCCAAAAGCTATTGCTTTCTATACTATACAATTTCATTTTATTTGATAAAACAAACAAAACCAATATCATAATGAGGTTATTGAGCAAATAATTATTTTTTGAATGATGTTTTAAGAAAATAGACAATGTTTCAATGGTATTTAACGATAAGATGCTTACATATGATATTGTAATTTTACTTTTATGTATTTAATTCTTTATAAACTAATGACTAAATTTTTAGTTTTTAAAAAGGTTGGTAATTTTTTTTTTTGAAATATAGACTAGAGAATGATCAAATATCAAATAAGTCATATTATAATTAACCACACATGTTTGCTTTCTCATTAATACTCAAAGTCGTTCAAAACCATGACCTCCAAAATCAAAATAAATGGATCAAAATGACTTATTTTCAATATTTTTCCCGATAATTAGTTGATCAGTTATTCTTCTCCCTTTCCTTTTTAATTCCATAATTTATTTCTAATTGCATGACAAAGTTTATCCGCATAAAAGAGTAAAATACAAATAAAATTTATATTATAATTACCAACAAACGAAGAAAAAAACAAAGGAGAAACAGAAAAACAAGAATTTACGCAAAAAGCAAAAATTTTTTTTTGCATGGGTGCTATAGTAAGGAAACTGGTTGTAGTTTACATTGCTTTATTTCTTCAAAGCATTTATCATACAAGAAATCTCATTCAAATTAACACGTCTAGATGGATTCTCCCACTTGACAAGTTCCTTTATCGCTACTTCAATTTCTCTCGTCTCTCTCATCAATCCACTCAAGCAAAACCCTAATGCACTCAAACCCAATACCATAATTTGCCTCCTAACCTCAGCTCCCCGATCACGATCACCATGGTGATCATCACACGGCTCATCAATCCTCGCAACAACTTCTCTCGAGTGTAGCATATAAGAGCTCACGACCTTGTCGATCTCGTCGTCGTTCAACAAAAACGACAACTTCCTCGACTTTCCCATCTCAATGTCGTTTGACACAGAAACATCAGTACTCGTCTCAATGTTGACCCTCTTCTCGAGAACCGCCAAAGACTTCACTAGCGTGATCTCTTGAGCGCACTTCACCGACGAACAAACCAACTCCTTGAAAACCTCGAGATCACCGTCACGACCGTCCAATGCTGATTGATCTTGCTGATCAAGAAACCCCATCGCAAGAGCACTGAAGTCAAGCAGATCGGCCATATTCGACAAAGACCTCAACGCCTTCCCATAAGTGGGACCAGGGAAAGGCAAAAACCAGAAGTTCGGCTCCAAATCAGCCTCGCCAACGAACCTCCCCAGCTCGCCGACGCACGCTCTGAGCTTCTTTCTCTTCTCGGCCAGGTCAAAGGTCGAGGTCAACGCGTTGACGCAGTCGTGCAAGGCCTCGAGGCTCTTGGACAAGTGAGCCTTGGACAGCGCCGAAGCCCTGCCGGGGCTGAAGACGAGGTCGACGGCGATGGAGCAGGACAGGCCGATGAAGGTCTCGACGATGCGCGCCACCGCGAAGTCGCTCGGTGCGCCGAATCCCTTGCGGCCGAGCACGAGGATGGCCCCGATGACGGCCGAGATCGCCCCGGCCTGGCCGTACATCTTGCTGCGCTGGAGGAAGCTGGTGAAGACGAGCCACGGGAGGAGCGAGACGAGCCTCGCCGGCGAGGACTTGGCGAACAAGAACCAGGCCAGAACGCCGTAAACTGTTCCGAGGACAGTTCCTTGGGCCTTAATGTTGGCGACGCGGAAGGTGGCTTCTCGGCCGGCCGAGAGGCTTATCGCCACCGGAAGCCCGGCCCAGTAGCCGTCCGGCTTGCTGTAGGTTAGGCCGAAGAACACGGCCAAGCCCAATGAGAGAGAGCACCTGAAGGCGTAGATTACTCTTTGGCTGTTGTAATTATTGCTTGTCCAATATTTGTTCACAATGTCTTTGAGATCATTGTTGTTGTCTTTAGTGCTGTTTTGTTTGCTTGGTTCTGGGTCGTTTTGGGTGATTGGTGTCGTTTTGGTGGTCATTGGTGTCGTTTTTGTCACGTGGAGGACTAGTTTCATGCAGAAGAGGAAGAAAAGGGAGGGCAAAAAATTGTTGCCCTTGTGGGTCGTTTGGGTGGGGATTTCTTGAGGGAGGTTTTGTTGGAAAGTCGGGTTTTCGAGCTCGGTGGATTCGGGGTCGGTGCTGATGAGCGACACGTCGTTTTGCAAGATGCCTGAGCCGAGGTTGATCATGTTGTTCTCGACCAGTCTTAAGAGACCCTTTTTGAGGTCACGATCATAGTCATGGTTATCTTCGTTTGGGCTTATTGTGATGGGAAACGAAGGAGTGTTGGTCAAAGCCATCTCGAGACCTCTTAGAGGCATTTCCAGTTCTTGCATTTTGTCTCCTGGGTTGGTCAAGTACCTGGGTTTCAGGCATTTCAATGGAGGTCTCTCCCACTTCATGCTTTCCTGTAAAACATATATAGCATTTGATTAGTATGATTTTCTTACGCATTCGACTAACTTAATTGGGTGAATTTGAAAAATAAATGGCCAACATTTTAATTTCGGATGATTTGATAAATCACCAATTATTTTATAAGTATAATTCAATCATTATCATAGAATTTTTCAGTAATTAAGTCAGTAAATAAGGTCAGGTTGCTTTTTTAAATTTCTTAACTTCGATTTTTTTTTTAAGTTCAATTTTCGAAACAGTAATTTATTATTTTTTTGTATTGATTTTATTGATTGAGAACTATATTTGGTTTCAACAATTCTTTTTTAATGTATGAAAGTACCAAGATCTCGTATTTATTCTCACGTAACATATTTATCTAATTAATATATGCAAAAAATGTCACACACACACACATATATATATATATTAATTAATTAACTGTGGTGATAAATTAATAACAATATTGTCACTAATTTCTTACTTGAAAGCGTTTGACAGTTTGTACAAGCTTGTTTCCCGTAGAAGCCAAGTTCTTGGCTTGAGAGATTGATTCAAGAGCCAAAGTCTTGTCCTCAGCGCAAAACGCCTTCACTAAATTCTTAAGCCTCTCCGAAGCATTTTCTGTGAATTGTTGGCAATTGTGTTTCACCTGCACAAATTAAAATAGTGATCAAATTATAATGATCATGTGTATAACATGACGTGTGTATTGCAGGATTCGAAGTCATGTAAAAGTCAAAATCTGAATCTTTTTTTTTCCGTACACCACTAGAGCTAGAGCTACTATGAATAGTCAAAACCATGCTTCTACAGAAGAGATTGTGGCTATGGCAAGTGATTAAGGAGTCAGACGATCACTTTGCACCAATAGTCTTGTCGATGGTGATATATATGCTATCTTTCATTTTTCCACACGTATGACAAAGTTGTGGGCCATTGTGTACCAATATCTACTAGCACAAAAATCTAACACTATTGATCAAGTAGAAAAAATATAGAGAAAAAATGAGAGCCACTTATTTGATCCACTCATCCACCTCATCACCATTACGCTTGATTTTATGTTATATTCATAGAAATATTAGATCGGCCAATTCTCATTAATGTGATCAAATGGAGATTTACCAGTGTAAAAGGTTATTTTTGTAATGAAAAATTTGTGATGGAATAACGCTTTATGATAACTAGAAAACCGTTCAAGAATATTGTTAGATTTATTAATTATTTCCTACTGCATAATAGATCTTATTACAATTTTTTTGTACTGTAACTATAAATTCTAACTATATTTTAGTTATTGAAAATTTGACCGCACAGCAAAAATTAGCATTTGATAAAAATGTCAATATATCCTCAATTGCACACTATTATAACGTCAGTTCTTTGGAAGAGATCTAATCATTTGTCAAATAAAGAAAAAATTGCTCGAGTAATTTATTTCTTACAGTTAGTACTACTTAATTATCATAGACGTATCTACGTGTCTGTGCATAAAACTGAAAACCGAATTTCAATTTTTTTTTTTTCAAACAAAGAAAATGTACGGTGAATCGGTGATATGAATAAGAGGCGTGTAAGCAGTAAAATATACTATTAGGTTCAACTGAGCTGAATTTAGAGACAAATAAAATTTCGCATATGAGTTTTATCAAAATCTATCAATATATCAGAAGGGATTCACGATTTTATTTTAGTGGGGCACAAAATTGTACTTAAAAATCTAACAACAGCACTGACTACTATGGTTCAAATTTTAGAAGAAATTATGGTCTTGTTTGGCAAATGGGTTTGAACCATCTTAGGGCCATTCAAACGAATTTTTCAATCTAAATCGTCGTTTGGTAACTTTTTTTTTTAGCTAAAATCCAAATGAAAAAAAGTCATTCAAACCCTTCAAAATCAAATTCTTCCCCCCCTTAAATTTTAAGGTTTGAATCCATTTTAATAGTATTTTTTGATTTGACATTTCAACTACTATTTTTGCAACTCAAAATCACACATTTAACATCTACCCAAACAACAATCCAAATAATATTTTCAATTAAGATTATTTGGGCCAAACAACAATTTAAATTTTTCGTTTAAATTACTCAATTCAAATTTTCTAATTCAAATGAAAAAATTCAAATTGCCACAATTTGAATCTGTTTACCAATAGCTAGCCATAAACATGTAGAAACTTTGATGAGTGAATTGGCACAAAAGTGGAGTCTAATTTAAACTTCACGATTAGGAGTAAAATAAAAATTATTAAATAAAATTCATTGGGGACTAGTCTAATCCCATCATAGATCCGTGTCTGTCTGTATGTATATGTGATTATGGAATTGAGCTTAATTTTAATTACAACTCTGTTTATATAACAAAAAAAAATAGAGATAAAAACTATAAACTATCTAATTATGTTATTAATCATTTCTACTTTGTGTGAGGTGCCATTATTATACTTTTAATTTATAATGTATTATGCAAAATAAAAATAAAAAATGCAACACAACAATAGAGACATATAGAAGTACGTTTTTTTTTTTTGAAAAATTCAGTGTTTTTTTTCCAAAAATATAGTACATATATAGTTGAAATAAATGGTTGGCCGTAATTTAGATCCTCTATCATCTTTTTCTATCCCCTTCTCTATCATCTAATAAGTTGCTTTAAATTCTACATATGTGATTAATACTTTTATAATTTTTAAAAAATATTTTGATGAGTTATTATGATATTATTTGGAGGGATAGAGAATGTAATAGACGATTTGGGCTCGTTGGGGCGTGGCAGCTGAAATGGTATTTGTACGTGGAACAACGTATTAGCTACACATGGCATATTAGTAAATAAACAAGGTTATCGTCTTTTCACCTTGTTACGCAGACCAACAACATGCATTAATGCTCTTTGAATCCCAATTACACATAATCTTTTCTCCAACCTTCTAGCCAAAACTATATACACACACCCATGCTGTCAGCGTTACATAACCCACGTGCGTGCGAAAAAAATCCACCAATACTATTCACAATGCATATTCCATTCTTCTCTTTTCCTATTAAATTATGTCATCTCTGCGCGATCTTATTCGATCTTTTACTATTAATTAGCGACAAAATTTTACGTTGTAATGTCTTCATGCATAGATAAGAATGATAAATACACACCATATATATATAAAAGGTATATATATATATATATGGATATGCATGTTGATACATAGTTAATACACACACATATATATATATATATTATTTATTTATTTATACCTCTTTACAAGCAAGGCGTGGGAATGGAAGCAAGAGAGCGAAGACGCAGGCCAAGATTCCAACTCCTGTGCTGGCAGCGACGCGCACCGTGTGCATTATAGGCTCGGTCGTGTCTCCGTTGATGAAGCCTATTACATACACCAACACTATCTGGCCGAGCGCGATGCGCTTGGCCACCAGGTGCGTAGACTCGGGCAGCGCCACCACGAACGCGCCGAGCGCCACGGCCAGCGCAGCCACGCTCCTCGTCAGCCGCGCCGGGCCGATCAGCCACAGGCTCAGCGCGGCAGGGCCAAGGCTCTGCGCCGTGGCGTAGAGCGCCAGCCAGCAGCCCCGCAGCGTGTCGCCGAGCGAGGCGTCGGTCACGACGAGGATCACGGTTACGTAGGAGAAGGCCGGGAAGCCGACCACGCTCCGGAACGAGGCCGGGCCGTAGAGGGTCGCCAGGCCCACCGCGGCGCATGCTGCAGCGGTGCGCAGGGACGCCGCGAGGCAGGCTCGCCACGCGGCGCGCGTTCGTGCGTCGGAGGAGAAGATGTGGTCGCAAATGGATGTCATGTTGTCGTGTTGGTGGTTTTGGTGAATAATATGGGCATGCAAAGATGTTGCACCACTGCTCAATTAGTGCTAATTGAGTAGTACTACAAACAAACTATATTGCAGCTTACAATATATGGTTGTTGAGTTCATGTGATTATATATAAGGAGAAAAATTGGTCAAGTAATTGAAAACACGTGGAAGGCTCAGGTGGGCCCACGTCTTGTTAATGGAATACTGGATCACTAGTGTGTGTGTGTGTGTGTGTAGGTATATTTATATGTGAGCGTAGATCTACCGTATTGATGGAGGTGGCGGAATGAATGAATGTCATAGGCGATGGCTCAAGCGGCAACAGTGCCACGCTCAATATTAATAATGAAATCATGTTTTGCTTTTTTTACGTGTCTTCTCAAATTTTTTGTTTTGTACGAAAATAGGAAGTGCATGCGCGCCTAGCCTTTGCTATAATTTTGTTGAGACTTATAGTAAGTGGAATTAATGAATAATGATATATATGATGGTACGTATTTTATAAATTATAGTACATATTTTTCAATAGATATAGATCATCAGAGTTATGATTTCCAATGCTGACGAATTGGCACTCGATCATGTTCTTAAACTACTATCAGTAGTATCTATTAATCTATATATATGATACTCAGAGATCATGTATGTGTTTACAGCAGTATATATATATATATACATGTGTGTTCGCTTTTTTACTAGATGATCTTCGATAAATCTAAAGGCAAGTCTTTTGAATTTTCTTTGATTTATTTATCGGCCAGTCGAAGTGGACCGCGCGGCGCCGCCATCTATAGGAGTAGGACTAGTCATTCAAAAATTTTAGTTTCCAAATACCTGCATATATTTTTTTATAGCAATTGGTAGCTCCTTATTTATCTTAAGGACTAAGATAAGACATACAGACATACATATATATATATATATATATATTCTTTTCTTTTCTTTTTTCTCATAGTTTGAACTTTTTCTCTCGTAGATTTATCAATGTAGCGCAAAGCAATATATCCATTAAGATAAACCAATTAGGTCAGACTTTTCTATTCAATATTTATTTATTTCCTTAGGTCGTAATTGCGTAGTTAGTGCCATAAATTAAGGTTGCAAAAGAATGTTCATCAGATATACATAGATCTTGCTTGCACCATTTCAAATTTACTATTATATATATATATATATATATGTTTTACGCATAGAATAAGAATTTGGTAAAAAGGCAAATGGCAACTAGCTAGATAATTAATTAATAATTAATCTTTTCACCTCATGGGAGGAGGGTCATTTTAACTGCCTTCAGAGTGGAGGAAATTTAATCAGATTGGTTCCTCACGAGAATGTGTGACAGAGATATCCATTGACTGTTCACTTAGACGATTTATAAATGGCTCAGAAAGACATAATATATATATATATATATAGCTCCAGTAACATCGTATATAATATACTATATTGGGTGGTGGTGATAATGATCAAATTAGTTTTGCATAGTTAGATTGCGTGATTAGAATATATATGTACTTGATGCTAAGAAGTTTTGAAGTATTTTTCAGAAGCAGCATTTATTAGCTAGATAAAGTGGAAAAAATAATTAAAAAAAGGGAATATATAAATCAGCCAATGGGTGAATTTAATCCTGATCATCATGATAACAGGAGTTGGATATATAGTACAATAATAGATTATTTATGATGCCTCTCCAAATTATTTAATTCTAGCACGTATCAACTTACAAAGACAAGCTTTTTAGGGTTTTTATCATTCTTGAAAACAATAATAAAGATTATCTAAGTCTACCCAATTATTATGAAGCCTTGGTTTAGTAGAGCTCCCTAAATTAATTAAGCCCTGTGCATGCGCAAAATGATCCAATTATTGAAGGCTTGTTTGGATTAGCTTCTTAGAAGTTATTTTTAGCTTCTTAAACTAAGGCTTGTTTGGATTAGCTTCTTAGAAGTTATTTTTAGCTTCTTAAACTTAAAAGCTGCTTTTGAGACTGTTTTACCGATATTTTAAAAGTGTTTAGGCCCTACAAAAGTGCTTCTGGTCAAAGCTAGAAAACATGACTTCTTTAGGAACTCTTTTGAAAAAACTTTTAAACTTATATTATAATTTAAAAAATCACTATAAATATATTATAATTATTATTTTTTTTGTATTAAAGTTTTTTTTAATTGTGGTGCTAAACACTTGCTGTAAAGTCCAAACATTACTTCTCTTTCAACTAGCTAGAAGAAGAAGCAAAAATTCTCTCAAACAGACCTAAAGTAGTGCCAAATTAATAAAGAGAGAATTGCAAAATAAAGTTATTATGAGTGTCACTTAATAATTTATATCTTTTATGTTTATAATGTAAAATTAGGACATAAATTAAAAGTATAATACATATAAGATATAAGTCATCAATGTGCCAAAAAGAACCTTCCTCATGAACCCCATTAATAAGAGATGAATACGGTAAAGTACTGATTTGCCTTGCCATGTGAAGATTCAAGTAATAAATATTTATAAAGAAACGGGTATTTGAGAATATAATAGAATCTAAGTGGGGTTTTCCTAGATTTCCACCATAGATATATATACTTGTGTCCTAAATTTTGTACGAATGTGATCCTTGAGGCGATGGAAGGGTCAAGGGATGATCGAGAAGCGGTATTCGAATGCACTTATCAAAAAACTACCAAACAAAAACTATATATATATATATATATATACATATATTGTTAAAATTAAAGCTAAAAACCGCTGTTCCCCTTGTGCCCCTTTTATCTCAACTATAGTTACGTACAATCCAAAACTAAGGAAGTATAAAGCAATGTCTCTCATCACTACTACTACAACATATTGCCTTTTCTTTATTTCAAGTACCTAATT
This sequence comes from Boehmeria nivea var. tenacissima, assembly GCA_018132145.1. Classification (NCBI taxonomy): domain Eukaryota; kingdom Viridiplantae; phylum Streptophyta; class Magnoliopsida; order Rosales; family Urticaceae; genus Boehmeria; species Boehmeria nivea. The sequence goes on along the minus strand of CM030874.1, from coordinate 17,619,488 downwards.
TTTGCTTACGTAGTTGAAGGTGCACAAGAAAATAACCGGTCACGAGCTGATCATGATCGTGCTCTCTTAGTGCTTAATTCCATATGCACCCGGAAACCCACTTTTTTTGTATGTGCGCTGACATAAAAAGAAGTTAAAAATCACAAGCCTTTTTTTCTTTTTCATGGAAATTATTTTTAAGCAGCCATATATATATATATATATATATATATATATATATATATTACATATATAATATATCTCAGCCTCATTTGGTGGGATCCTATGTAAGAAAGTGGTCTACAATTTGTCGGGATAGTGAATATATAGTTTCATCAGTGGTTGCTTATGTATTAATTTATCCACTTTTCTCCCATAGCTGAAGCATGACATATTATGTATATGGTTTTCTTATATATATATATATATATATATAAAATTATATGTGTATATATATATATAAGGGTGAAGTAGGCAAATACCTAGAATTTATATAACAATAAAAATAAATACTCAAATTTTTGAAGTAATTGAGTTTCTAGTCAATTTGTGAATTACTTGTACATGCTTTTGGTAACAAAGTGAATTACCATCACTTATCAATGTGTAAGTAATTACATCATTTGGGTAATTGGTTATATTTTTCAAAAGATTGGGTAATAACTTACATTAAGTTTTAAAAATTGGATATTCACTATAATTTCTCTATATATAATATGTCTTAGTTTTGTTGTATTTTCGAGCCTCTTTAGGTGTTCCTATATACTAATTATGAATCTCAATGGAAATTGTGCTTTTATATATGGCAAAGCAAAGTCAAGTCTATTGGAAACTAGGAAATAGCATACTATATTAGCCATATTTGGTAATGTAGATCTATAGATGTTACAAAAAAATGTAGTATATGTACAATACAAACTCATGTCCTTATTAATTATATTACATGCGCGTTGAATATTGATACATATTATATAAGCTTTGTTTATGTACTTTCAATTGAGTTGAGAAATGAGCATGCCATTAATATTGTTTTATTATTAGTGGAAGTTGTAAGATTATATTTGAATTGTCTAGTACTATATATATATATATATATATATATCCATTTGGCGATAAATTAACTAAATTGTTTCTGCTCTCTAGCGAGGCAAATTCCATCATCTTCCACCAAATATGCTAATTGCTAAAGGTGGAGTGGCCTCTTTCTCGGAAGTTGTACAGTGGCCATATGACTATGATTATCTAGAAAAGGAAATTAATGGTAAGTACATGGTGGTGGTTGTATTGACTACTAATATTATGAGATTATTAGGTATAATAATTAATTTTTGAATATGATGTTAATATTTATAATAATTAAGAAAATAATTATTTTTTAAATACATGATGTTGTAATTTTATTTATATGCCTTTAGGCTAATGATTAGTTTCTTAAATTTTAAAATCTTTAGGTCATTTTTTTAAAATATGGACTAGAAAATAACTAAATACATTATTAGTTAATATTATTTTCACGAGTTAAAATCGTGCAATTCGTGCATTCTCTCGTAAGAAACGTAAATTCAATTAATCACAAGTAAAGACTATTTGTGAAAGCACTAAATCGTAGTACAGTGCCAAATATGTGAACTAATGCTGTATGTAATAATTGTGCAAGTATGTGTCATAATTTATTAAAATCTCTCACATCTAATTATCGTTATAAATAATGCTACTTGGTGAGAAATTTTAACAAGAAAATGTTTTCAAAATTTATTCGAAAGTTAAAATAGTTAAGATTAAATTTATTGGGATAATGCCATCACTTGCAGAGCCAAGGCTTTTTTAAATAAATATAAAAAAACCATAAAATTTTGAGCTTAAATATTTTTTTGACTTTCATCAAATAGTAAAGTGTAATTAGAAATCTAAAATTTTAGTGTGGAATAATTAAAATTTTCAAATTAACATAAAGATACAAAACATAATTTATTTCAACCCATTTCTCTTCTCTGCTTATGAATGTAGTATCGCTTTTTCTGGATTTATAATTTATAGTTAAATATTACGTACTCATATCTCATAAGCATTGATACTTGTTTTTGTTCTAGAGTGGCACTGCACATCTATAAATAGCGTAAAGACAAACTTGGGATGAAATGAAGCCAATGCCATTTTCCCAAATACTACGAAAATTTTATCGTACAGGTGTGAAATTAATAACAAAAAATCAAGCCATAAAAGTGGGAATGAGAGAGGAAAGAAACATCTGAATTGATGAAAATTTTGATTATTTCCTTTTTATGTGCAAACGTCAGCTGTCGTGATCTGTTCGGAAACCCAAAGGTCACAATTACAAGTTTCCACGTTTCGGAAAAAAGCAAAGAAAAGACGTCAATATTTGGCATTACAAAGGACAAACCAAGTGCTATTAAAAGTAAGTGCTATAAACATTTTGCCCAAAACAAAGTTATTAAAATAACCAAAAGAAAAAAAAAAAAAAAGGACAAACAAAGTGCACTTCATTGTCAAGCAATTTCGTGGTATAAGCCATAAGGCATGCATTTAATTGTGTTTGGACAAATTTTACGTTCCTCATTGTAAAAAAGATGTGTTTTGGTTTGGCCAAAGTTGACACATTTGAAAATTTAATTATACAACTACCGCCACCACTACATATCATATCTAGAATAGTTGAACAAAAAGTGGCATTTACTAGCAATATTTAACGACTACGAGGTATTTACCCTTGAAAGTGTAAAACCATACTCATAAATTGGGGGGGGAAAAAAAAAAAAAAAACTTACTATTTGCCACAAAACTCTATGATTATTAGCCAAAAACTAGTTCTTTTTTAGTGCTTATTATATGGTTCCTTTAACCCACCAAGCACGTTTGGACTAATTATGTTGTCCTATCGCTGACGATCGCATTTCTTAACCCTAATGATGAACGATAATCATTGCGCCGTTACTATTTCATCTTGGCTCGTTTTGCCTCAGCCTCACTCATTAAGTCTCATCACTTTCAACTTTTGGTTTCTCAGTTCTGATACATCATACTCTATATTCCACTATTTAAAAAGAACAGAAAAAATATATATATATATCGTTCCGAGGAAGAAATTTCAAAGAATCTGTTTGGATAAACTAGTTGCTTAAACTAGTTAACACTAGCTTGTTTACCATATTTCATGATATTTTATCAGTAAGAATAGTGCTAGACATATCAATTTTTTTTATCAATATTTTAATACTAATTTATGTGGCAATTTAAGTGTCATGTTTTGATTAATATCTTTTAATAAACACTCACAAATTATAATATGACACATGAGTTAGTATTAAAAAATTGATAAAAAAAAATTAGTATGTCTAACACTACTCTATCAGTAATAGATGGTTAGCGTTTAACAATCATTCCGAGATCTTCAATGTAAAAGATTCACTGGTTAATGCTACGAATGACATTCCATAGGAGATGCAACTATGAAGTGATGAGAAGTTTTAAGAGTAAGTGACAGGCAGAGATTACATAAAAACTTATATTCTACAAGCTATATGTACCAATGAGTATTCTTGGCAACTATACGTGTATCAATACAATTATACAAGCTTCGACCACCAAAATGTAGAAAGACAACTGTAATGAATTTCCTAAAAGAGTCTAAAATTTCTATGGCGTACCAACATCGTTGGCGTGGACGATTAACCGAGTATAGAGAACAAAAGCAGGTCGGTCTTATGGTCTCATCTCATGTAGAAGAGAAAAAAGGGCGGCTTTCAGGGTCGTGTATTCCAGCAATAAGAGCTATGAAAACCCAAAGCATTAGAACGGTTATCATAGCTGTTCTCACAACCTGATCACAGTTTCCATGCAAATCTGCACCGGCTGTCTCAAAGGTTGGACCGAGTAAGAGTGGATTTTCGCCATCGTAGACGCTGTCAGTTGATTCGGTTCTCCTAATTTCATTTCTAGTAGGAGAGTGCCTTCTATTACTCATTTCTGAGCATTTCTCGCACGTGCATTTACCATCAAGATACGACGGGAGTGCCTGGAGGTGCTCGGAGAGTACCTTCGTGAACGTCTCACCTACGACTCTCAGCTTTTTTCGTGTCACTGGTTTTAGTAACTGAGGAAAGAGTCCATAATTAATCAATTCTTATGTAAGTTTAAAGGCGCGAACCTTTTACTGCGGCTATCTGCAGCGGAAATCATAGCCAAAGAACGGTCAAGATGGTTTTGAAGCATACCTGTATGAAAGTTTGAGCGATAACACGGACAACTGGAGGAAGCCGTATGACAAATAAACAACCAAGACGGTTTGGGAAGTGATCTTGCAGGAGGGAAGAACAAGTTCTCATGATTTGCATGGGAAGTCTAAATGGCGATAAACCTTCACAATCCACAAGAACTGTGATTTCAGGATTTTCCGCATCAAGTAGATGCAAGATCCCGTGCTCCACCTGAGATACTATAAAAAGCAAAGACTCATTTGTCAGAGAAAAGAGTGTAAACGGCATGGAAACACTAAAGAAGCAGTCACTCTTCATGACTGAGAAGAACAATGATAAATCGCCAAAAATAACGGACACCAGGGACATATCTTACTTGATAAAACACAACATAAAACTCACATACTAACAACCAAACAAGTTTTGGAGCTTGACAATGATTCTTTAAATAATGTACTTGATTATAGTGCCATCCATTTGCATTACTCGGGAGTTAAAAGTTCTTACAATGATTGCTCTTCTTTCAGATCAAATTTGGTTCAGTTTTGAAGGAACTTAGTCATTTTAGTTTTCATGCTAAACAAAGCAAAACTAACAGTGCATGTAGATTCACTACGGTTGTGGGAGATTTACTTGAAGGACCGAGATTAATCAAGTTTCTCTACTTAAAACAAGATTTTGGTGGCAAAAATCAGCAAGAAGTCTAATGTTTTCATTACAGGGCGGGTGCTTAGCGAGTTAGACACTTATGTACAAAGTGGGAATCAAGACATACTGACTGCTTGAGCAAAACGAGGCCTATCAGGAGGTGGCACGCTGATGCAAGCTAGACCAAGCCGCACTACAAGACAAGGCCGTTGTTTGATATCAAATCCATGCCAGAAGACCATATTGGACCAGATTTCCAGCTCCTCTGCTGAAAGAATTCTGTATGTCTCCCTCCAACGTATCGTCTTCTTAATTGAAGATAGGAAGCATGAAAAGTCACTGTTTGCAGCCCTGTAGAACCTAAGGAGTTCATCTTCATTAATTCTGCACAAACACTAGAATATCAATGGTCTGCTGCAACAAGGTAAATCAATACATTTATATTAAAATTGCTAATGAAGTTAAGTATAATGTGGATGAGAATTGGATGCAATGAAAAATTATTCCAAAGAAGCTTGGAGTAAAACTACGAAAACAATAATCCGAAGACGATATGTCTTTACAAATTACAAGTCCCTAATTTCTCAGTCTCCATAAGACATGTCACATCAAGTTGATAAAGTTTGGCAAGTATATTGTCAAAATGTGAGAGAACTAAAGACTACAGCGAACTCGAAAACCTATGTTCAGAATAGAGAAAATCACTTGGAAGTTTCTAGATCCTAACTTAGTGCTATCAAAGACATAAATTTGAAATCACCTCTCTGGCAATATAATTCCTTGCTTGTTCAGCTCGTTATGGAGTTGAATCATCCAGATTTCAGATGCTGAACTTTGAGGACTCTCATCATCAACTCTGCAGTTTACACGAACGATTGATAGAACATCTTAGAAGGGCCAAATAAACAGATGGCAAGAATCACTTGGGATGTTTCCCCAAGTCAAGCCAATTATTATAATCATTAATCATCAGATGTCGCAAATAATTCAGACTTTCAGAAGGAAATTTGTCAATAATCAGATCTCTTCAATAATAAATAGGCATGGGCGAGCTTCATCCTCTTTATACCTTGTGACCACAGTATCCTCTACACTTGATATCTCTGAATGGTCATCTGAACCGGGATTAGCTTCATTTGTATTATTGGGTGTCGACTCATTTGATTGCGCTTCTTCCGTGAGAGCCGTCACAATCGAAAGCACCAGCAATGGCCTAGAAAACATCTACAAGGAGAGAAAAACACTAGCGTCATCTACCTTAGAAAGTTAGCGAATGCCGTAGGGAAAAGCACAATGACACAAATTCAAGCCCAATCTTTTTTTCTTTGGGCACTAGAAGCCACTAAACTTGCAACATTAGAGGCATGAGCAAATTTCCGTCCAAAAATTGAACGGATGTCTTCAATTTGTATGAAACTGCCACGAGTTTCAAATTCATAGAAGCAATTGCCCAAAAAAAAATGTTGCACTGCAGAGGCCTCTGGTGTAAAAAAAGACTAAATATAACCGTAGTGCAAGCAAGCAATCTGTAAAAACGACAATCTTAATACACTAACAACGTAGACTTGAAGAACTTTACTGACAAACCTGCACGGCTTTGATCAAGCTCTTGAATGGAGCCAATCTCTCAATCCACTTAAACGGCGGATAGCTTAGAACTTGCAAAGCCTGAAGACCACGCCACGCAAAGGGACATTTGGCCTTTGAGAACCTCCGAACAGTCTCCAGCGTAGCTACTTTCAGTACAAACAACCCTATATCACCAATCATCCCACACCCATTTCTCCCATGTCTTACAGAAGCTATGTGCCGCGAAGAGACTTTATAGATAGAAGAATCCGAACATCTTCTAGATAACTTCTTTTTGGAAATAATATGGACCTTATCAGCGGTCCTACTGAGCTCGGAACCGTTCACTGAATCTCCCATTGGGAATGATTGCAAAGAGCATAATTCATAGAACACCACTTGAGATGGTAAGTCTACAGATCATCTAGCCAATGTAGATGTCTCAAATCAGAAAGTTTCTGAAATGTAACAATTACAGATATCTGATAACAAAAATCGTGCTTCCACGGATAAGTTATATAAGCATTCGAGTAAATTTGTGAATTTTGTCAAACCAATTGGTTAATAGTAATTGAACTAATTGATCCATTCAGAGCCAAAATAATTAAACATATAAAAGGATTAACAAAACAATACACAAGCTCATATTCATGCATTGGTTGCTTACACCACCTCGCCCAACCAAAATAAAAAACGTAAATTTCCAAATCCCTCTTCTCGCACAGCAAAAATTTAATTATTTTCTAAACCGATTCATGAATCTCAAAATCCTGAGGGAAAATCAAGTCAAGTCAACAAACATAAATTAGAAAGAAATTAACGGACAACACCACAAATCTCAAAATCCATGAATTGAGGAACTTGAACATTTAAACCGGATCGGAGCTACCTGACCACGGTCTCGAGCGGACAGGCAAAACGCAGCTAGATTTCTCGTCAAATTGGCGCCCTTCGAGCTCAGAGAAACTGATCGCAAGCTTTCTTGTCGTTTTTCTCTGTATTCGCTGAGATCACTCGATCTTAACCTTTTTTTGATTGCCTTTTGGTCGGTCTATCGAATAAAAAATGAAATAAAGCAACTTTTCAATCAGTGAGAGGCAGTATCCAACTATCGTCCCTGTTTTCGCACGATAATGACGGTCGCAGCTCGATCGTGTAAAAGCAACAGTTATGGAATAGCAACTAGCAAGCATATGAACAGAAAGTGGCCCACCCAACACGTGACTTTCATGTGCCTTGATTTTTTGAGAAAATGTAATGTCACTTTTTTTTTTTATTATCAAGTTATTATATCTTTTAAGCCAATTATGTTGCGTCGAAGTTACAGTTTTCAGAATTCGGTTTCTTATTGACCTCTCAATCATTGGGCTGGGCCAAACTAAAGGCCCAAAATTGATCCATGAGGCTCTTGTCTCAGACTCTCCCACTCACACAGCAAAGAGACATGTGTCAGTGCCACGTAAGAGCGCAGCAGGCAGGCATGCATGAAATCCACGTGCCACGTGTACAGTTCAGACAGTTTGGACGACCTGTTCGTTCCTCTCGTCTTGGTTTTAAAAGCGCTTTGCTCTCGATCTCGATCTCAGGCAGTGCAGAGGCGTAGTTGACGATGGCAACGTCGAACGAAAGGCCAAAGTTCGGTTACGCGGTGCTGTACGTGGACGACGTGGCGAGATCGGCCGAGTTCTACCAGAGAGCTTTCGGTTTCACCGTCCGTCGCTTGGACAATTCCCATAGGTTATTAACTTCTCTCATATCTCAAATCGCGTCATTTATATATATACATATATATATATATATGTGTATGTATTTATACAATTATACATAATTTGTGTGTCTGATATCTGTGTTTTAGGTGGGGAGAGCTGGAGAGCGGAGAGACGACAATAGCGTTCACGCCGCTGCATCAGCACGAGACGGATGATCTGACCGGAACTGTTCAGACTCCGTCGTCGGGTCGCGAGAGAGCTCCTCTTGAGGTTTGCTTTATATACTCCGACGTCGACGCTGCTTACAAGGTACATACATACATACATACATATATATATATATATTATATTGAAGTTTGAACATTAGTTGTTATAAATTTGACAACAAAACAAAAGGTGTCACCACACAACATTTGGAAACGTGCTATACTTTTTATGTTAAGGGTGTTGAGGTATTAAGATTCGGACGGCTACTGATGTGTCAAACACATAACATGAACATGGTGAATAACCAACCAACTCATTACATTTATGTTCAATCTGGGATTTCTTCTCAGATGCAGAGCAAATTCGTAGCTCTTGTGGCATCATTGTGTGAGCGCTTTCAACGAATAATCAGAAAGTGGTTGAGCTTAAGAGACTTAAACACGTCATTTATTATGTTAAGATAGTTTTATAGTCCGCTTCCGACTGTGTGTTGTTGGATGTGAATAAATGACAAATGCGGTTTTGTTCAGAAAGCGGTGGAGAGCGGCGCAGTTCCGATGAGCGAGCCAGAGCAGAAGGAGTGGGGCCAGAAAGTTGGGTACGTCAGAGACATCAATGGGACCGTTGTCAGGTTGGGAAGCTATGTTCAACAATCCAAGCACGCTTAAAATCATCATACGAGGAACTACTTCTTTGTGCTTTATAAATAAACCTGTTCACTCAAAGCTGGTTTCTTTTCTGTGCGCACTTGTGCGTAATGTATATATATATGTACACAATAAAATAAATAAAGCCTATTGGGTTAATGCCAAAATCGTTGAAAATCCAAGAAATCAAATTTTTAATCATCCATGGCTGCAAGCGTAGTCCATATCTGGGTGCCACCAAAAAGCGTACTACAGTTGAAATCCCTTCACTCTTAATTATTATTAGAAAAAAAAAAGAAAAAAAAGAAAGAAAGAATTATCATAAGCTAGACAAATCTTTATATTTAAAAAAAAAAAAAAAAAAAAAAAGCTTGGTCAATACATTCTATTTGAGATGTGGTTGGTGACTTTGTTGTCATTAGCGATCAAATCTAGCAGAACAGGTGAGAGTAGCAACTACTGGGGGCTTTATACAATGAGAATAAAAAATTAATTTGAACATATAAAATATCCTACAACAGTCATGTCTTAGATTTGATCTGTGGCTGGTAGTACCCTTATAATATTTTAGAATTATTCGTTGAATTAGTATTCGCCTACCAGAATCAAATGACTGTTGGTTGATCGTCGAATGGGGTTGTAAGACCGAATAAATTAAAGTGGAGAGACACGGTACCAAAGGCAAGAAAATAGACTCCAATTTGGAATGCAAAGCCCCAACTAGCAAAGCGCGGACCATGACCGGTGTTGTGCAGACAAAAGACAAGCTGAAAAACACTTGCCAATTGCTTGCCCAAAAAAAGGTGAAAAGTCAAAGCCACAAAAGGGTCTGATAAGAACACATCGTTGCCAAGCACTAGATAGAACGCTTTGAATACAAAGACGTCTCGAGTCATAACAAATACTTTGACATGAAGATTAAAAGAAAGAAAAAGAACTCAAAAAAAAAAAAAGTAAAGGTAAAGCAGCTTAATGCGAGAAATTTCAATGGCAAGCCATCCTACATAGACCAACCGACCAACCAACCCACCCAACCACCCATCATCCGGCTGAGGTAGTTTTTACCCACACAATCAATCAAGACACCTTGCTCTAGCACCGCCGATGCGTTTGCCAGTTTAGTAAAGGAACTTCGGGCTCACAACATTTCTTGCGACTTTCTCACGCATCGGCCGACTTTTTTTTTGAAGTCGTCTCTCCTGTCTCTCCATTCTTTCTGCAAAATCAAATGCCAAAAGAGAATTAGTTATGCAACTCCTTGTTTGGGGGAATGTGGTATAATATCGTATTAAGTACATCAGATAAGCATAAAAACCTAAAAAAAATAATATAGCTTTTGGTTGCCAACAGAGAGTAGTATAAGCACTTACAGCTGCCTCAACATTGGCAGGCGATTCGTCATTCGGACTGGAAAGCATGGATATTATACTTAGAACTATGCTTTCAACCTGCAAAAACAGTTCCCACATTGGTAACTTCAGAATGTAAAGAATCGAAACTTGTAGCATCTCTTCAAGGCAAGAAGAGAGACAGCTTCTGACCTAGTTGAGGCAACAAAAAGGACAGATATCGTCTCATGTAAAGATATAAGATGGAAGAAAAGAAAAATAAATAAAAATAAAATCTCCAGGATCCATTAACCTCGAACCCTTATCATTCATCTCAACTTCATATAGAAGTTACAAAACTTTAAGATTGTAAGTTGCACTCGCAGTAAAGAAATAGTTCTCATAATCTGGCATCAATCCATGATATGAACATTTCACTAACGTAGGAAGGGAAACAAGAACCTAAATTTCATACAAATGGCAACTCACATCCATACCATAGAGCTAAACCCTCCAGTTACAGAATTACAGCATGCTAAGCTTCAAAATCATGCTTCAAAGATCCTTTTACTTTTCTCAGGGTGGAAATAAGGCTTGAAAGGTGTCGAAGCCATGTGCTGAGCAATGAGCACAGAATGAATACGATACTCTTCAAACTTATGATGCCCCATGGTCCATCTCTGTGCTTCTGCTTCAGTGTAGTAAAGTTAACTTATGGGCACTATATGATCCTCTAGTATAGGAATGGCTCAAAGGAAGATAAAGTTTGCAAATTATGGTTATATGAGTTTGCAAATTATGGTTATATGCACGCTATCATTGCCAAAAACTGATACTCTCATGTTCTAGATTAGCACCACAATTCAGTGCATGCTCCGAATTCTTATTCCCAGCATCTTCAGTAACTCACACTCTCAAATGCTTGCCACACACACACACAAAAAATAAAAAATAAATCAATAAATTAAGAAGCACCTGAACAAAATCTGAGCTTCCTCCTCCAAAAAGTTTCCAAATAACAACACACAATGCTTTTGAACATTTAAATCTTCTATCCAATTGTGTCACCCTGTCTAAGGTACTCACACAACTTCTGAATTTCAATGTGTTAAAAAACATCTCCTAAACCCAATAACTTTTCACATAATATCAACTATCCAGGATTCACCAACTTTCAAGTCTCAAGATACAAATAAGGAGATACTAAGTAATGCGAAATTCTAACGAATTTCTTTTCTTCAACAGCCAACTAATGCTTCTCTTGTATTTAAAGGTTGATCGCGCAGTTTCCATCTCTTTCATTGAATGGGAAGTGTTAAAAGATGATGATTCAGATACTCTGAGCCTCATTCACAATCTTCATTAAGAAATAGGCAGAACTTCTCTAGTTTACCTTAGATTATTATATAGAAATTGAGTGATGGACATACCGTATGAACAGGCGTCCACCGCTCACTCGCAAGCTCATAACCATTTGGATCATCACCAGGAGGATGAAGAATCGATATGCATACACGCCCATCGGGATAAACTGTAATTCATACAACAAAAGTCAGTCACCCTAACATCATGAAAAACATCAGATAAATAGAATTTATAATGAAACAAACCATTTGGATGCCATATCTCCGAGGTAAACTTTACGGATGGAGGACTATTTGGGTAGTTTTGAGGAAAGCTCATAATTGCATTGAAAAATCCTCCCTCACTGCAATTAGATCATACGTAATTATCAATAACAAAACGCAAACATGATTATGCATTTGCCTACGTAACTACTTTAAATGGAGTCCCAAAACAAGAAAATAAAGCATCCAAATAACAGGAGTGCATAGAGAGATAATAAGTATGGAACTCGAACCGAATCGTTATGCAACAGTAACCAATAGGTGACTTTAAACTAAGATCCAAGAATGACATAAATTTGCGACGCTAGTTAGTAAATACGAAAAAAAAAAAAATCAACTTTAAGGACCTAATATAATATAACATGTAAAAAAAAAAAAAACTATAACGTTTTAGAGGGATCCAGTTTCTAAAGAAATTTCAAGCAGAAACTTTGATTGTTGAGGGGTCCAGATAAATTAACGATTTCCGCAAAAGGAGAAAAAAAAAAAGAGCATCCCCAAAAACTTGAAAGCGCTCAAAAGCACAAAACTCCCATATCAACTCCCCGATCAAGGCAAATCCACAAACCTAACTCCACCGAATCAAAGAACATAAAATTCCCAAAACTAATCCCCAAATACACCACTCTCGCCGCTCGATCCAATCTTGCACAATCAACCACCGAATCCGCAAAATCCATACCACAAACTCAACAAATATCAAGGAAAGCACGAAAATTTAAGCTGTAATTTGAAGAAACGAAAAAAAAAAAAAAACCAAGAATACGTACTAAAGCGTATCTGGAGGTCCAATAATCGTCACGCTCCATTCAAATATGTTTGTCTCGTCCACCAGACCCGCCGAGAAGCCATCGACCGGGTTCTTGCAAAGATCTACAAAGTGCGCACGCGAAAAAAAAAAAGGAAGAAAAGCAAAAATGAAAAATCCCCGCTCAGAAAGAAAATCCCTATCCAAATCGACTAAAACACGAGAGAGCGGAGAGAAATTTCAAATACCTTTGAGCTGTTTCTGAAGAAGAAGGCTCGCTTGAGACGCCATGGCTAGAGAGAGAAAAAGAGAGCTAGAACTATAGAGATTTTATCAGAGCTCGGACCTCAGCGATTGCGAGGGGAGAGAGAAAAAAGAAAGAAACAATAAAGCCGACACTTTGGTGTATTTATAGAGAGAGAAGGTTCTTCTGAACGTGGACTCGATTATCACTGTGGGTTTTTCTGGATTTATAATCATCTGCGGGCGCGAGTGTTGGAGCGGGGTTTTCGTCCAATTGGAAAATGCCACGTACGAAGGGGGTTTTGGGGTGGTTTGAGGATGAAAATGTTATAGTACTTTCTTGTCCACTGTTGGATTTTACGGCGGATTAAGATATCAGCATCTTGGTGTGGGACCATATATATTGAGGATCTATTTGACTTTTGTATAGCCTCCCATGGCCACGTACTTAATTACGTTGAGAATTGAGATCTTGATTTATATACATGTCCATCGATTGGAAGTTGGAATAGCTTATTCAAAAAGAATTATATCGCAGATATAAATTTTAAATTAAAAGTTTTCAAAAATCAAATTAACCGCTAGAAATACCAAGATAAAAACAAGAAAAGAAAATCATCATATGACAAAATTAAAAATATATATATCATATTATTTAGGTGATTTAAAAGTATTACTAATATTTTTTAACTATTAAAAAAATCATCAAATAGTTATAAATGATAAAGTTCATTCGTTTATCTTATAATTAGATCATGATTATTTTCTTACTTTTTAAAATATGTATTATTTATAAAAAGAGACATTCAATTTTAACATATTCTTACAACTCACCCAATAAATGAATTATCAACTAAAAAGGATGAGCCGAACATTTGTGTTTATTTTTTATTATGTCGGTTTTACCATGCATGTATTTTGTTTTTTTTTTTGGTCGTTTTTGGTTCTCTTATCTGTCGTATTGTGGTCTTTCACTCCCGTCTTCTTTCCAAAATTTATATTGTTGTCGTGTTCTCTAACTTCTTTGTATCCTGTGACCTTTGCTAACTTTTTTGTTGTTTTTATTTTTTGTGCTCATTCAAACTATCAACTTTCCTCGCGTTGTTTCTCATTTTTTTTTTTATCACTATTATTCTGCATATGTTATTCTATATTATCATATATCTAATTTCTCATTATTTCTTATGTTGTTGTTTATGAGAATTTTCTTGATCGTTGTTGTTTATAGTTTTCATGCTCTCTTATCTTGTTGTTTCATTTCATTTTCAATTTCAATTGCATGGTCGCCTCTCTTTTTATGTTATTTTCTCGATTATTGTCTTTTCTTTTCATGTTCTTTTACATAGTTGTTTATACTTTGTACGCCTATGTTGCTTTTATTATGTCATCATTTCTCTTATTAAGTTTTTTCTTATTGTCGTTTCTACTTCTCATGTGCCTTTTTTGTTGTTTTTCATCTTGTTTAACCTTGTCGTATTTCATACAAATATGTTGTTTTAGTTTCTTGTTTGCTTTCTTCTGATCCCGTCATTTTATTCTTTTTAGTTTGTTGAATTTATTGTCGTTCCTCCATTTTCTGAAACTCTCACTTTGAGTGTGTCTTCTCCTTTATTTTTGTGCTTTCTTCTCATGTTCATTAAATATTGTCGTTTCAACTCTTATGTCCTTTTTGTGTTATTGCTTCATTCTCTTGTCGTTTTTCACTTCTACCACGTTTATGAGCCATTGTTTTAATTCGAATATTGTTATTTTTTTTCATATATAGTTGTCTTTTTTATTCCTATGTCTTTTATTGTTGCTTGTCATTTTTCTCCTTTATCTTCTTTGACATACGTGATTTCACTTTTTTTATTTTTTTATTTTTTAATAGTTAGTCAATTCATTAATTATTTATACATGTTATTTACAACTCAGTTAACTATTACTGATTATTACTATATAAGCATTTAAGTATTTTATTATATATATTTTTTAAAAATATTTATTTAGATTAAGTGCTAAAAATGCTCTTATTGTCGTTTCTAATTTAATGTCATTTTAATGCTGTAACTTGTTATTATTAATTTTAAAATTTTCTCATGTTGTTATTTTTTTATTTTCTTAATATTAAGTTCTTATCGTTGTGTGTTATTTTGCCTCCTTCCCATATTCTGACCACTACTACGTCCTTGACTCCTTATTTTGGGTTTTTCCTTTACTGTTGTTTCTTATTTTTATATCGTTTCTTCCTTGTCTTATACTTCCGTTGTATTTTCTTCTCCTTCTTGGGTGTTTTTTTTTTATTTTTAATTTTATTTTTTTATAATAATTTTCGTCTAATGTTGTGGTCTGTTTCCCTCTTGTCATCTTCTTTTGTTCTTTTATGTCGTTTAGGCGTCAACTTAGGGTCGTTTCATTTACTAGTCATTTTTTATTCTCTTATACATTTAATTTTGTCGTTTTCAATTATTCGTCAATCTTCTAGGCCTTGTTCTTGTCGTTTTTTCTAGGCCTTATTCAGTTGTCATATCTTCTCCTTCTTGTTGTTGTTGTTGTTTTTTTTTAAATTTAAATTAATTTTCGTCTCACGTTGTGGTCTGTTTCAAATTTTCATTTTATATTGGTGTTCTTTGTTTTCATTTCTTAATTAATGTTATTTTTTCCTCTTGTCATTTTTTTGTCATTTTCTGTCGTTTAGGGCTCAACTAAGTGTCGTTTTTGCTTCTCTTATACTTTTAAATTTTAATATTGTCGTTTTCACTCATATTCGTCTATTCTCTGTCTCAACGTCCATGTGGGACTTTACCCAACTCTTGATTCCTGAGCGGAACCTATAGTGGAGGGATAATGTAGTTAAATAATGTTTTGTCGTACAATTAAATACACTTATATACATGTCATTACAAAATAATTGGACTCTTAATCACAACAAAAAAAATTTTGTGACTAAATACTAAATAGTATCATGGCGTCTTAGGAATCCATCTAGTCCTTGGGTGTAACACTGCTAACTCGACAATAATTGGCGTTTTCATTGCAATATCAAACTGATTAATACTCGGCCAAAATAAAAAAACAGACTAATTTTTTTTATTGAGATTATTAAATGAATAAATAGAGTAATAATCTCCCTTGAGCGAGAAAAACGCCACTAGAAACTTATTATTATTATTATTCAATTTGCTTGAAAGTCAAACTTCATGAGTATCCGCACCTTGGAAATGAAAGGATAAAAGATTCTCTGGCAAGTCACGAGTAGGGTTATAAAAGAGTCAAATCGCTCGTGAGCTATTCGGGACTTGACTTAATAAAAGCTCATTTTGTGTTCGGTTTGTCATGTAAAAGAACTGAGTTTGAGCTTTGTCTTAGTCCTTGTTTGATAACCGAGCCGAGCTCTTGAGCTCATACGTACTCGGCTCGTTAAAATTCACAAATTAGCTCGTTTAAGAGCTCAGTTATACAATCGTTTAAAAGTTTGTTTCTATACTCTATTTTTTTTTAATAATTAATTATATTATAAATATAATTTGAATATTCATTATATTATAAATATAGTTTTAAATTTATTATAATTTAAACGTAATTTTAAATGTCAAGTTTTATGGAGTTCTATGGTACTTTTATGTCTAGTTTGATCTGCTCAACATGTACGTACTCGGACTTGTTTGATAGGCACGCTCTAGATTTGCTCGGCCTTGCACGACACATGCTTGCTTGGACTTGCTCAACACAAGTGTGCTCAAACATGCTCAATAGGCGCGATTAAGAATTGCTCGGTACGTGTGTGCTCGAACTTGCTCGGTGCATGTGCTTCAGACATGCTCGGCATGGCCTTTTTTAACATGCTCGGCACGGCCTTCAGACATACTCTTATGCTATTCTGGAGCATGTTTGCATTACTCTTACCGAGCGTGCTTGACTCTTATGGTCCTATGCTCTTTTAATTGCATTTGGACTGCTCTTATGTTATTATGGTCTTATGCTATTCTATTCTTATTTGCTTACTTTACTACGACCCACGGGTAACGATTCTATTATCATCAATTGCGATGCATGATTTGATAATTGTTTAAGAGATATTATACTATTACCTTCTTTTTTTTTTCAATAAATTATTTTAGTCTAAACAATACAAATGTATTGAATGAATAAAAAGTCTTTTAATAAAATTAGTTTGAATTCTATCCACAGTTCCAAACCTATTATAAACTACCTCAGTGTAAAATGCAAAGTTAATTAATGGAAAAATTACCTTTTTACATCCTTTATTTGTGCGTCATTCACCGAATACACCTCATTT
This sequence comes from Boehmeria nivea var. tenacissima, assembly GCA_018132145.1. NCBI lineage: Eukaryota > Viridiplantae > Streptophyta > Magnoliopsida > Rosales > Urticaceae > Boehmeria > Boehmeria nivea. Next base: position 17,602,289 of record CM030874.1, on the reverse strand, counting down.
TTTAATTTTGACATGTTTACACCCTGAATTATTTAGCGTCTATTATTTTGCACCCTTCGTCCAAATCCGTAAGTTAAATGATGACGCAGCACCAAAAAAATTTATAATTTATCCCTTAATTTATTTAAAAATTTCACTAATACCCTAAATATTTAACAACTTAACAAAAACAAATAAACCATTAAAAAATCCCAAATTAAATCATTAGATAATCAAATCTATAACGGAAAGCTTAAAGAATAGCTTGATTTCCAAAATCAAACCACTAATCTCCGATTCGTAGAAAAAAAAAAACCCACTAATTTCCAATCTTTTTCCAACAACTTAAGATCTCAACAAGATGCTGGATCAAATCCAACATCACATAATCACATACACATACAACCTCAAATCGTAAAAACAACCAGAATTGGAATCGATTGCTCAACGACGACGATGACGCCGATAGCAACAAACAGCGGAGCGCCGCGAAGGCATGCCACACCTGCAACCCCGATCGCCGAACCACCCACAAATGCCATCGTTGAACCCACCTATAACCAAGACCTAAGCCGCTCTGGCCCAGCCCAAATCTCGACCTCCAACCTCCGCCTCTGCCTCTGTGCGTACCCCAACCCCTTACCCAGCCCAAACCCTGACCTCCAACCTCCGCCTCTGCCGCCGAGCGTACCCCGTCCCCTTACCCAGCCCAAACCTTGACCTTCGCCTCTGCCTCGGCGAATACCCCGACCCCCGACCTAGCCCAAACCCCGGCATCCGACCTCCACCTCTGCAAGTACCCCAACCCAGCCCAAACCCCGACCTCCAACCTCCGACTCTGCCTCTCTCGCGCCTCTGCCTTCGCCTCCCTCCCCTCGCTCTCGCCGGCTCCGCCTCCGCCTCCCTCCCCTCGCGCCTCCGCCTTCGCCTCCCTTCCCTCGCGCTGGCCGGCTCCGCCTCCCTCACGCTCGCCTCGCGCTGGCCGCCTCCGCCTCATTCCCTCGCGCTCACCGCCTTTGCCTCCGCTTTCCTCCCCTCGTGCTCGCCGGCTCCGCCTCCGCCTCCCTCGCGCTCGCCGCCTTCGCCTCCGGCTCCCTCTGAACCCCACCTCAACCCCTTACCCATCCCAAACCCCACCTCCGTGCGACCTCCGAACCCCACCTCCGTGCGACCTCCAAACCCCACCTCCGTGCACCTCCGAACCCCACCTCCGTGCGACCTCCGAATCCCACCTCCGTGCACCTCCGAATCCTACCTCCGTGCGACCATCAACTCTATGACCCCGACCTCCGCCTCCTCGCCGAAACCACAACCCAACTTTTTTCTTTTTTTTTGTACTTTTGCTTAAAAACCTTTGAGAACTTTTTTCAGTGAAATAATAAAATTTTAATTTTATTTTTAGGGTATTAGTAAAATTTTTAAATAAATTAAGAGTTAAATTACAATTTTTTTGTGCCACGTTATTATTTAACTGATGGACTTAAATAGAGGTGCAAAATTGTTCACGTTTAATAAATCAAAGTGCAAACATATCAAAATTAAAAAATAAAATGCATTCGATAAATGACGCTCAAATATAAGATGCAAAAATGTAATTTTTCCTTAATTAATTAATCTTTTGATTGACCCCTCCCTTGTCCATTCTATTTTTAAAATTCGCAGAGTTAAAATAATTGGGATATTTATCACAAATAATTCATAATACATGCATCTGACATGCACAGTCTTACACGTAATTTTTTTTTTCTGCCGAAGTCTTGCACGTAATAATTAAGCGCGAAACATTCGAGAAAAACGAATAAAAAAAAGTGAAAAGTAAGAACAAGATGGTCCCATTTTAACAAGGCCGAGGCGCCTCTTAATCGTTTGTTTAAATTTTTTACTTTTAAGGGTGAGATTGACCATTGTTCTCTCGTGTTTGTCAGTTCTGTTTTCTTATGCTTCATGAAAAATATTCCTTAGAGATTCGCTAGCTATGCCACTATTTTTTATTTTTTATTTTTAAGAAGCTATGATGATTTTTGCCCTTTTGACTGGCCCGCAATACGTTTTTGGCCGCTGGAAGGCCTCTTTGCGTGTAGTTTTGCGCTGTATGTAAAGAGTTTTTATTTATTTTTGGCTTGAAGTATGCTAAACAAAATTGCTGCTTTTTTATTTATTTATTTATTTTTTGTGATGAGCTTTTAATTGAAGACAAACTGTGGAACGGATTCTTTTATTTTATATTTACAAACTTAAAAGTAGAGATCACGCTCACATACAAAGAAGAAAGTGAAGTATATAAAAATGTTAAGCTTTTTCCTCAAAAACAATATTATCTTTCACTATTATTAAAAGAAAAGAAAAAAAGAAAGATTATCATGATCTTCTTTCAGAAAAGGAAAATAAATGCAGCTATCTTTTTTTTTTCTTTCCTTTTGAATACAGAAAATGACATATGGTCTATAAATCAAAGTGGTGTTAAAACAGATAAGAACAAAGCCAAAACAAACAAAGCAAAACATTAGCTAGGTAAGCAAGTGCTTATTATACCATGAATACGCTTCATTAACCACGGTTAATCCTACAAAGATACAGTACATTACTAAACACAAACCACATGCGTTCTCTGAACATCACTGCATAACAAGCCAAACGGCCAGATCAGAAACAAACTACAAACTCACACTCCTTTTTTTTTACCCCTACTTTTCTAAAGTTGAATCTTATTATAAAAATCCAGACTTTGTTGGACAACAATGCACATTATCCTCAAGAAACGACAAACGAAAAGCGATCAACTCGTTCAGTGGCAGAAGATGACCTTGAGCTCGCGTGGCGACGAGCAGTCGTGCATGAGAGAGGGCGTGTCGTGCGCGTAGGTGAAGGTGGAGGGGCACGCGCGCTTGAAGAACTCCGAGTAGCTGGAGGCCCTGCAGGTGTGCGGGCTGTTGTAGTGGTTGCGGCAGCACAGCTCGTCGGTGCCGAAGGCCTCGCAGCCGCTCTTGCACGCGACCACGTGGCCGTGCTGCGACAGCACGCGCAGGTGCTCGGGGCACGTGGCGAGGAGGTCGGCGCGGCAGCCCACGACGGGGCACACGCCGTGGCCCTCGTGGGGCGTGATGGTGAGCGGGACGTTGAAGCCGTCGACGAGGCTGACGCCGTAGGAATAGAACGCCAGGTTGTGGCCGTGGCGGAGCACGAACTGGGCGAGGGTGGCGGGGGTCTTGCCGCCGGCGCCGGCGCACTCGAGGCGGCCGGCGCAGTCGCCGGTGGCGCAGGCGAAGCGGCCGTGGGACTGGATGCAGCCCGTGCGGGCCCACACGCGGCCGGACCAGTGGGCGGCGGGGGCCGGGAAGGAGCGGTGGGTGAGGGAGGGGAGGGCGAAGCCGCCGCTTTCCAGGACGGGGTGGCCGGCGTTGGGCTGGATGCCGGGCCAGACGGTGTAGGGGCAGTTGTTGACCAGGGTCAGGATCAGGCCGGTGTCCTGGTTGGCGGCGGAGAGGCCGACGAGAAGGAGGAGGGCGGTGAGGAGAGAGAGGGTTTGAGAGGACCGAGCTGCCATGTTTGAGAGAGAGAGAGAGAGAGGTGTTTGGTTTTGGGTGGGATGGGAAAGAGTGAGGGGTTGTGGTTGGATTTTATAGACAGTAGAGTGCGGTCTAGCTAGCTAGACAGTACGAGTGCACTGCTTTTGGTGTGAACGGGTTCCGCGTGTACATTGAGCTGCTCCAGGTTTTTTTGTCGTTTTTCTTCCCTCTCTGTCTCTTTTTCAGGATCCAATACCCATTGTCCGAAAAGACGAAGTTGTCCTCGTTTTTTTTTTAAATCCTTTGATAATGGGGTCTAAATAGTCATTATGAGTGTTGTATTTAAAAAAATATACACAGCTTAAAAAGTTTATAAAAAATTTGTTTGGTAAAAATTTACCATAACAAAAATATACAAAAATTTACTGAAAAAAATTTCTTGTCAAGATAAAAAAAATTAAAATGACTATTTTTAACAAAATTGAAAATCATATAACTATTTTTTAAAATTATTTTTTCACGTATTATTATATTATATAAATATAACCGTGGTTACACGATGGAATGAGTATATAATAATTTTTAGGAAAATTTTGGTAAATAGTTCATTTTTTACATCATATTAAAAAAATGTCCACAACTTTTTAAAATTAGGTGAAAGGCCCGATCGTGGTAAGTTGACAAAATATTATAGTAAGCGGATGAAATACCAGTCATTTTTAGCTTGAGTTTTGTCTACTTACCATGGTAAATAATCGGTATACTCCTAAAAAAACTTTGAGTAAACCGATAAATTACCATGGTAAGCAGACAAAATTCAAGCTAAAAATAGCTGGTATTTGATCCGCTTACTATAGTATTTTGTCTACTTACGAAAAATTGGCCATTTACCAAATTTTAAAAAGTTGTTGATATTTTTTTAAATAAGTTCTAAAATTAGACCATTTAGCTATAAACTCCTAATTTTTATATTGTTTTGTATATATATATATATATATATATATATATATTTAGCATTCTTTCATAATGTAACTTATCCAGTAATGAATAAATAGTCACGTGGTTTTAGGATAGTACAAGAATTGTATAAGCGTTGTATCTGCAAACGAGACTATCAAATAACAAAAAGACAGAGAAAAATGTTGCAAGGGGTCAAAAGCATGGAGCGCATGAGAGGACCACACAAGAAGATTTGATATGATTTTTAAAAGGTGAAGTTGGCAAATATTTAAAATTTATATAATAATAAAAATAAAATTTTAAATATTTTAAGTAATTGAGTTTTTAGTCAGTTTGTAAATTATTTACACATATTTTTTATAACAAAGTAAATTATCATTATTTATCATTGTATAAATAATTGCATTATTTAAATAATTGGTTACGTTTTTTAAAAAATTGGATAATAATTTATATTAAGTTTTAAAAATTAGATATTCACTATAATTTCTATTTTTAAAATTTGTGGGTCTTGATCTATCTCTTAACCAACCACTGATCTTATCAAATTATCAATTATCAACTGAGCATTGCTCTGCCATCCATCATGACATGAGCGTCATTGTGTGATGGACAAACTCAAACTCCTCTCATTTATATTTTGTGAGATGATTAGACACCAAAACCTTGTTTGGGACAAAATATTTTTCTCATTCTTTACCATTTTGAATGGTTTGAAAAATAATTAAAATAATTTGATTTTATGAATTTCAAAGTGGTATAAATGATTGAGATTTAAAGATATTATATAAGAATTTAGAAAATTTAAAAAAAAAAAAAGAATGGAATAGAATGATTTAAAGGATTAAGAAAATTGAAAAAGAAAAAAAAGAAAGAAAAAATGGAATAGTTTGAGTGGGGGGGCCAAACAGGGTAACCGTGAAGTTTGTTTGTAATGGAAAAAATGTATTCTGTATAGTTAAATTTATCGTTTAATGAATGTTACATCTTAAAAATATAAATATAATAGTTTATAATTATTTTTTATCACAAACAAACAAAAAATCATCAAAGAAGTTCTTATTGTTTTAGCTAAAGGAAATAAAATATGTATGCTTGATACACAAACAATGCAAACTTTATATAGTAATATATTTATATTTGTTGTGAAATACACTGCATAAAATAAAATTATTTTACGGAGTGCTTTAGTGAAATACACTACATCATAATTTTTCTGTAGTTTGTATGTGAAAAAAAATTGTAATATGTGTTTTGTTCTGTCGCACTTGAGCTTCGTATAACACCGTTGAGCTTCCTTGATCAAATAATACTGTGAATGTCTACTGAATGCGCTAAACACAAGATCTTAGCCATACATTTTCTCTTTTTGCTTCAAGCAATGCACACATTTCAGCAAAGTTTGAAGAGGCGACAACAATTGTTTGCTTCCGGGAACGCCATAATATAGCTATATCACCATATGTGAATATATAATCTATTTGTGATATCAGACAAATGTCCTACTAACCCAATGGTAATTTTGAAATTTTTGAATAAAATAACCACACATCAATTATTCTAAAAAAATAACGAAATATATGTTGTATTTTTTTCTAAGAGTTGAATCTTAGCCATTGATGACTGTGGGACCCACATAGGATCAACTGTGAGGCCCACAACCATAACGATTGTGTTTCAACATACACGACAGTAGCGTCTGTCAATAGGATTTATCTTTTTCTAATATCTCTATGTTGATTAAACGTTATACTTTCTAAGTAAATTAACAACAATAAATGTAAAAGGCTTCATAATATTAATATTGACAATATATTTTATATCCTGACCACTTGCCTGTCAATATTAACTATAATATTGACAATAAATGCAAAAATATATGGCTCGGTAGGTTTCTCAGTATTGGCTGCCGGGGGATTAGGGAATCATCGAAATGGTGGTGTTTTAGGCTCATTGGAATTCTATGGCATTCCATGTAATAAATTCATGGAATAGCCGGGTAATTTCTGGGTAATTATCCGGATTTTACCCGGTTCTAATTTTTTTTTTTTCCGTTTTTTTAATAATGTTTTTTTAATAATAAGGTTTGTAAAAATTAAATTAATATTGAGTTTGATAATATGTTTTTAACTTTAAATTAAGTTTGATAATTATATTTTAATTTTTAACTTAAGTTTGATAATTTTTTAAGTTTTAATAACCCTTTTAAGTTTTACAACCACTTTGTAAGTTTTTTAAAATTAACTATTATTTAGGTTTATTTATAAGTTTGAAAGTTTAAATTAGGAGTAATAAATTAGGAAAATACCCGGTTATATATATTTTTTCGTTTTTTTAATAAAAAAGTTTGTAAAAATTAAATTAATGTTGATAATTATATTTTTAACTTAAATTAAGTTTGATAATTATGTTATAAGTTTTAACTTAAGTTTGACAATTTTTTTAAAATTAAGTTTTAAGAACACTTTGTAAGTTTTTTAAAATTTACTATTATTTAGGTTTATTTATAAGTTTGAAAGTTTAAATTAGGAGTTATAAGTTATTTATCAACTAATGTTTAATTTTATTAATTACAAATTTGTTTTGATTGTGTTTTAATTTTATTGATATATTTAAATAATTTTGTAATTAATTTGATTGTTTATAACTTCTAAGGAGTAAAAAAATTTTGATTTTATAAATTTGATTTTATCTAAGTTTTTTTGTAAGTGTTATATATTATTAATTATAATGGTAATTTAAGTAATAATATGTTATTTGTAAATAATAAGTCAAAAAAATTGTGTAGATTAATTAAATAAAATATGAATAATAATTGTCTTAATAATTAAAAAATAATACAAAACTAAAAATTTATACAAGTAAAAAAAAATCGAAAAAAACCACTGCCGACAATTGTATTAGATTCTACATTCCTCTTCTATGTACAAGTGATAATTCATTGTAATTTGGATAATGACCATCGTACAAGCCTTGTCAATGCCCATGTGCATGGTTGGACACTTGGACTCCATGGAGTATTCAAGTTAGAGTGGCCGTGACTAAAAAAAGTCATGGCAACTGGTGAATTCGGGTAAATACTGGGCAAGAGCTCGGCATGCTCTTCATTCCATATTGTTCGCGACTTCGCGTAATTTTAGGTATATACCTAATTATACCATTCGGATAATTTTTTAATAATACCTTAATTTTATCCGATAATTTTACCGGATAATTATTTATCTGGTTCTATATATTCTAAATTTTCATGCCTAGAGGCCATTGTAGCGACAAACACGTTGGCAAAAGAGGACAAGCCACGACACGCTATCCGAGGCATTCCTACTGTCTGTCACTGGTCACTACCCACTACTCTGTACTACTGCTTTTGAAGTTTTCTTTTTGGTCCCGGGAAAAAGACCGAAAAAAGAAAATAAATCAAAAGGCTACAAACAAGTGACAGAACTTTACCTTTATATTTGCTTTAACAATCTTCGACGAAATCTTCCGCTGTGTTTCATGATTTTATCTTTATTCGTGGTTTCTTTTTGGCTAATGAATCTTTTTTTTTTTTTTTTTCTTTCAGATTTTTGGTTTTGACTAGCCATCTTTTTATCTGTTCAAAAATCTTGTCGTTTTACAAAATTATTGTTTATCTATTAATTCTGTCGCATGCAAATTATCTTACCCTTTACTTAATTATACTTTCGTTTTAAACCATTGTGTCCAGTTAAATTACTACCGTTTTAAGATAAAAAATACTGTCGTTTAAAAATTGTGATGCTGTTGTCGTTTATAATAAATAATGTCGTTTTCAGAAGGCATGGATTCAAAGTTGTAGATACTTGTCGTTTTTAGTTTTAGTTTTTTTTTTTTTTTTCATAAAAAAGATACTGTCGTTTCTAGTTAGTAATGTCGTTGTCAGAACTATCGATTCAGAATTGAATTGATATTGTCGTTTTCGGTAAATAACGTCGTTTGTAGAAGCTATCGTTTGATTAGAAATTTGGAATGAAGAGGGATGAGAAAAAAGGAAACGCTACATGGGTAGTATTGTCATTACAAAACTCGAGCAATGGTGACGTGTACTTCCCGTTAAAATGACGCGTCAATAACAAGCGATTAGCCAAAAAAAAAAAGTAAAAAACGGGGAAAAAAAAAAGAAGATCCTCTACATTCATGGTTTCTTTTTGGCTAATGAAGCTTTTCAAAATTTTTTTTCTTTCGGGTTTTTGGTTTTGACTAGCCATCTTTTTCTCTTTTCGAAAATCTTATCGTTTTACAAAACTCTTGTTTATCTATTTAATTCTGTCGTATGCAAATTATCTCACCCTTTACTTAATTGTATATATATTTTTTAAACCATTGTGTCCAGTTAAATTACTACCGTTTTAAGCTAAAAAAAAAAGACTGTCGCTTAAAAATTATGATGCTGTTGTCGTTTTTAATAAATAGCGTCGTTTTCAGAAGGTATGGATTCAAAGTTGCAGATACTAGTCGTTTTTAGGGTTTTTTTTTTCGTAAAAAAGATATTGTCGTTTCTAGTTAGTAATGTCGTTTTCAGAACTATCGATTCAAAATTGAATTAATACTGTCGTTTTCAGTAAATAATGTCGTTTGCAGAAGCTATCGTTTTATTGGAATGAAGAGGGAAAAAAAAAAACCTGCTACATGGGTAGTATTGTCATTACAATACTCGAGCAATGCTGACATGTACTTCCCGTTAGCGTCAATAACAAGCAATTAGCAAAACCAAAAAATAAAAATAAAAAACGGAAAAAAAAAAAGATCCTCTATATTCAACTCTAAAGATCTTCGACGATGTCCAAGTTAGGGTTTGCCAGCTGTTATCTTTAAAGAACCATTAATACTAATATCGACATCAACAACCGTCGGATCAAAACAGATCAAATCCAACGGTTAAATCCATACACCTAAAAACCTATAAATTGGCGTCACTCTTACGCGAACATTCACGCTTCGCTCGCTGTTTCTTCTTCTCCAAGAACTTTGCCGCCACTTTCACAATTCTCTCTCTCTCTCTCTACGACTGTAAAAATCTATAATTCTCAATCTCTAATTTCTAGGGTTTCGCGTTTTCGCTCTGACAAATCTTCTTTCTGTTCCAACATTCTCTCAGAGATCAATCATTATGGCAGAAGAACTGGACTCGCATGAAAAAGCACATAATTTCTCTCCGACGATCGGTTTCACAACTCTCTCTCGCGTTCTCTTCGACTCTGACAATTACACTCTCCAGGGTTTCGCGTTTTTGCTTCGACAATCTTCTCTCAGCTTTCTCTCATAGGTCGATCATCGATGGTGGAAGGAAGCGGACGAGCGGTTTCATGTCTCTTTCTCGTTCTCTCTGACAAATACATTCTCGGTTTTCTATTTCTATGGTTTTTTCTTTCTTTCTATTTCTTATATCTGTTTCTTCTTTCTCTCACAGTCACAGATCGATCATTGGTGTAAGAAAGGGATGACGGTGGGTCTCTCCGGACGAAAAAGCTAATACCTTTTCTTTGACAAATCGATTTGGTGCTCGAGATGGACCTAACCTACTTGCTCTTTATGAGTGGTTGTTCCTTTTCCTTCGTGTCTGGGAATCATTCTATAAGAAGCAACCACATCTTGGTTAGTACTTATTTATCTATTTGGAAAATGCAACTTACATGATGCACATACACTTGTACTTTTGCATGCACACTTGAGAATTATTGTATGCTACAATTCCAACAATGAATTCTGCTGATATAGTTCGGAGCTGAATCCTTCCTTTATTTCAGATGGACTGTATAAAAAACCTCACATTCTACTTCCTTAGGTAGCAGCTAAGCTTTTGAGAGCTTCCTTGGTAACTTCTATCACTTGTAGTTTTATGGCCGACAACATGAGTTCTGCAAAACGAGTTGAATTTTGCTAATCGCTTGATTAACTTTTAGACTTTTTTAATCTTAGATCCTTGCTATGTGATTTCATCCTTGGAGTCTGTTGAGAAATTTCGATTGTAGACTCAACTGATCTAGGTTAAAAAATGATGCATGCTAGAGTTTTTCTATTCCCTTGTTTCTATAATATTTATTACAAGCAGAGGTCCTTCTAGTACTCATTTTCATGTCATTTAAATATTATGATATCTCATATAGATGAAAGTTGACCTCATATACCGCTGCTTGCGTCGTAATTCCTTTTCTTCCTTTGCTTACCTACAGTTCAAACTTCAAACTATTGATATCCCACTAGATAGTTAAGCCACTACTACCAGTTACCAATTTTGTTGTTCTTATAGGTTTCAGGGCAGTACAAACGCTAGAAGAAAACAGTGGTGGAGAAGCACGGAATTGTTTGGACGTTCTTCCTAGATCGGCTGTGGTAGGAGCTTTATAGTATCAGGTGGCATTCTCTGTCTTTCTAACTGGCTGATTTGAAGAAGAAATTAAAAAAAAAAAAATTAGAGTTTGGTTCTGGAATAAATAAACAAAGGATAAACAAATGGAGCAAAGAACAAACAAAAAGGTCTTAGTTTGTCTAAAACACTTCTAAATACTATCTTTTACTTGAAGCTGGGTTTCTCATTTGGTTAAAGTTACGTGTTTGTGAGGCATAAAAATGTCTATGTTCTAACTCTCAATCAAATTGATGTTGCTTTGATATTGTCTTCTACATAACCCTTCAAGTTAGGCAAACACCTAAAAATCTATTGTGGATTTTCGCTTGCCAATACTCATGCAACAATCTTGAGTTGAGCAAATATAAATATGAGCATAAACATTGATATTTTATGGCTTAACTCAAACTCTTAAACCTTAATTTAGCTGATGCAATCATAACTATATATATATATATATATTTTTTTTTTTCCCCCATACACGATAGAGTAAATATGTGCTTGACTAGAACATGTTGCTGTTAGTTGTTATTTGTTCTTTTTAGATGTTCCATCCTTACAAGTTATACTTATTTTGTGCGCTATAGATCTTCTTGTTCAGATAGGAAGATTTTGGTTAAACTGTACAACATCTTGTTCAAATATGAAGATATTGGTTTTTCCCTTGGTTCGACTAGCTGTTACTCTAGAAATAAATAAGGTTTCACATGGACTCCCATACAGTGACCTGGTGGTAGGACCAATAGAGGATTCGATCCGGGTGTAGACAGTGTGAATCTGCAGGGGCCATGCAATTTGGTTAGCAATGACAGGTCTTTGAACCCTCTAGCCGTCCCTCCATAGATGGACAATATTTAGAGATAGCAATCGATATCATAGCTCAATTGCCATTGACTATAATTATTCAAACCTTCTCACTCTCTGTACAACTTATTAACCACAAAAACTGGAAGGGATAAAAAACGTTCTTCTTAACTTCTAATAAGCATGACCTTGTTAATCTCATATTCTAGTTAGTTTCTTCCTGTAGTAGTTACATATAAAAATGTTAAAAAAACAGAGGTGAATGGTCTTCTAATCCACAATACGCGCACACTGGCGAGTGCATCCACTAGTCGGGTCTAATACGAAGAACTTGTTAGGTAGGTATCGAAGAGAGAGAAACGAGGCCTCAACCGATGGTTAGAAAACTCCATTAAAGGTTGAGAGAAAAAAGAAAAAAAGAAAACGAAATCTTCACTGGTTACCTCATCTAGAATCTTTAAGATTTTGAAGACGTTTGGCAAGGGTCAAGGAGTAATTGAGCACCAGCACTATCCTAGAAAAGAATTTCCACTGGGGTACTTCCCAACTTTTCTAATAATTATAAAGGAAGTAGAGTACAAGTCACTCCTGCAGAAAAGACAGTTTTAGAGGCAATTTCATCCTGCTGACAAGCGCATGATGCACATGCGTATGCACCACAAGCTGTCTTATCTCATGTCGTTAATACCCAACGACAGAACCTAATCCATAAACGTAAATAACTTTTTGATTTCAACCATAGGCTAAACACCCAGAACAGTGAGAACCCCTGTTGCGAAAAGAGTGAATTATGCCTTGTTTGTTTAAAACATTTGAATGATTCAAAACTGTTCAAAATCACCATTCTAATTTTTAAACAAACTGGCTATTAGCTACTTTCATAGTACATATCTCCCGAAAGAAAAAATAAGCGTTAGTTATGCTTTTGTCCAAAAGTTGTAGTTTTAATTCGTCTCTGATTTTTTAAATGTTCCCAAACATCCGGATTTGAAAAATTGTGTATTTTAATTCCGTTCCATCAAAACGCCATGGTTAGCTGATATGAATTTTTAATGCATTGGTCATATTATATAAATGTCATACCACGTTATGATTTTATGAAATTTCTATTAAAATTTTGTCAAATTGTCGATAAAGGATTATCATTTGAAAATTTTAATGGTAAGAAGATATATTTAGATACGTTACGAATGCCAGAGACTACAATGAGATTTGACATGAAGTTCAGAAACTAAAAAGGTGATTATCCCCACCTAAAAAATGTAAACAAAACAAAAGAAATCATTAAAAGGTTAAAAAGACAGAATATCAACAAGTAAACGACTCGGTAACTAAAAGAAACATGCATCGGTAGGCCCCGAGTGTCAATTGCCGACAGCAAGGCTCAAGCATTCAAAACAAAATGATAGACAGTACTTAAATAAAACTATCATGGAGGCAATGATGGCTGGTGAAGAAGTCAACTCGCAATGACGAGCCATTCCCATATTCCCATTTCTCACCAATACGATAACCAATGGCATAGGATTCCCAAGCACTCATTCATCACAAGCATTCCGACAAAAGTTTCAAATTCGGATATGATTACCAAAAACGTGTCAGATAAAATTGCTTCCTCATTTGCTTGCAATAAATCCCGCCACAACCACCCTATTCTATTCACAAAAAAACCACAGCATTGACAAGAAGCTCAGGCTTGAGATGGCAAGACAAACTCTCATCGTCCATCTTCTCTTGGCATGTCTTCTTTTCGCAGCTACTCGATTGCATTGCTCAATCATTACAGTTCAAACTATTGAACCAGGCAAGCTATTATCTTATGTTATTCTTCATTATGCACAAAAAATTTCATTAGGGACTCACCTCACTATACAGTCTTTCATTAAAATGGAGAGACTAGGATATTGGCAAACAGTTTCTAACTATTACTAACTTAAAGTACTTGGCATAATTGATGATAACAGATCACTTCAGGTCCCAACCTGCACAACCAAACTCAAGGTCTGGCAGTAGATTTCTCTTACCTCATTGGGTAAGTAAAAACGTCTCTTTTCAGAATCACTATTTACTTTTACTCATAGTATACTGTGTTTACCATGATTCCTTCCATCTCTGCCCAACAATCAAAATAGGTTGATGAAAATAAGATTCATAAAAAGCCATCAGGGCCCAACCCCGTCGGAAATCACCACCCGCCGTCTCGACAATGATCAGCTGATGGATGCACTTGGTAGACAAGATGGTTTAGGACTAATTATCACTATTTCCTACGGAGTTCAAAGTACACCAGATGTATGTATCTGTTTAGGTTGCAAAAATCTGTCTTTTCATTATGTGCTTGTACAAAAGGTGGAATTCAATAGATGACTTTATTTCTAGAAGCTCTATCCACAAATAAATTCACAGTTACACAATTCAATGATATGAATCTCTGGCTAGTATACAAAGCTACTATCTTAAGTGGGGAAAAAAGACATAAGATATGATAATACCAACCGGTCGGGTTTCCTTGCACCGTAGCTGTGAAAAAAAAAAAAAAAAAATCGGTTGTTTCATTTCAGCAATAGTTTGCTATTAGAGGTCAAAATGATATTGAATGGTGCTAAATCATCTAAATGGTTTACCCAAATAAAACATAAATGGAAATGAAAGGGGTGGAAAAATCCGAACAAAACTTATTCTAGAAGATCATGAGCAAGGAGAAAAAATAAAAATAAAATGAGCTATACGACACAAACGCCTCATGGACTTCTTACTTGACATCCATGTACTCCAAAATAGATAGCTACAGAAGCTCCGAACTTTGTACAGAATAGTCCACCACCAGTAAAAAGGGTTTGACTTTGCTTTAGAAAATCCTCGGAGAAGAGAATTGAAATTAAGAAATCAGATCTCATGCATTTGCCAGTTGTCGTTTCTTATTTTCATATGGAAGTTCTTTGTTGATAAGTTCCGGAGGAAATTCTTTTTCTTTAGAGTTTTACGGTATCTCACACCCATACTAGAAAGAACTATGACATAAAAAGATGCTTCAAATATAGTACGTACCTTAAAGGTCTTATAACCATTATTATTTGCACGATTAGCATTATATCCCAAAATGAATGATCCAACCCAAAACTGGCCTCTACATATTAGAAAGATTTTGTTTTGAGGTGGACATAACTCACCGTAAACTACAAAACATCTGGACGCGATCTTTTATACAGCACGCTTCCTTTTAGACCGCTTGCTTCTCCTAGGCCGAGAGTAATCTGGAGCCTGTTTGCTAACATTAGAAGCATAGGCCTCTTCACGGACCTCCTCACCCTGTTAGAAAACGGTGAATATTAGTTTCGTAGATACCAACTTGAAACAAACTCTATATACAGATAAGCATTGTCAGATATTCAACTTGAAATATCAAATTTGACTTACCTTGCTGGTGTCGTCATCCGAGGCTTCTTCAGAATCATCATCTGAAGCTGTGGCCTGAGCATCTTCCACCGGTAACGCCTTGCTCGTTCTTTTGCTTTTCTCTTCTTCTTTTAGTTGCCTGAATCTGTTGGTCAACAAAATTTCTCAGACAATTTCGCAGGATAAGATATTAGATAAAACTAGCATGCATTCTAAGTAAGATACGAACCTATCACCAGAACGCACTGGTTGAGAACCTTCCCTTTTGGCACGCCCTGCTGTTATTATTCCACCCGCATCCTTACTCACAACAGGCTTTGCACCTCCTAATTTACGCAGCCATAACTGTTGTGCAGTGCTGAGGACATTGTTTGTAAACCTGAAAAACAAATATATTAACATCAATAGCTCATTTAAGTAAATAATAATAAAAATTTCTAAAATACGTCTATTCTTCGTTGTGTACATATTTAATTATATGTCTTACAACAAAAAGGTTTTATTGTATGCCTGGAAAAGTTTGACGAGAAATCAAGAATGGAATAAAGGAGTGAGTTAGGCATAACTTGAGCAATAAAAAGAATCCTCGAACTACTCCTTGAATTGTAATTTCTTGTAAATACAAAGATTTTGAACCACAAGATTTTTATTTTTTAAGCTGTAACTACAGGAAAGTAGCAGCTTCCTTCTTTCCCCTATTTTATAATAGAAGCATCTTCACAGTCTTAGCATGCGTACACAATATATGGGGGAAGAAAAGTGTTTCTTAATCTACTAGTCACTGCATAGATAAATTCAAGTGAAACTGTTCAGTGAAACCAACCAGTAAATTGACAATCCCGAGGGTACAGACAAGGAGAAGTAACCAATCATGAGCGGAAGAAACTTGAGTACAAGAAGACTGTTCTTTTGAGAATCATCAGTCTACCAAAAGAAAGATCAACAATTAATAAAATATAGGAGAAAGAGGGAAAGAGAAACAGAGAAGTTAAAAGGTCCTTAATGGCACTGTACATATTTTACCTGGGGAGGCTTCATGATCTCCATTGAAACATACTGAGAAACAACGAGGAGCACAGGTAAAACAAGGTATGCTATAGTGTCATGCCAACCAAGTGGTGGATGGCCATCCTGCAAGCCAAATTAAGCATTATGGCACTCCAATGAAATATATAAGCTTGGGCAGATTATAAGCTTCATGCATGAAAAGGCTGACCAAAAACAATTGTTAGCTTTATGATCACAAAAGCATTGAATGTATTACCACGAATGGTAACAGCCAAGAAATCCCAGATCCACTTTGTCTAGCAGCTATAGTCGTTGGGCCACCCAAGGAGGGGATCCAAAAGAAACCTTCTGTCAGCAATCCCTTTGAGTAGAAAAGTTTGCACAAGTCAGAAAGTTTCCATTTCAATCTTATCGAGATTATTAAAACTGACTGGGACAGAAAGCAGACACTTGCCTCATTCGCCACATTGGAAAGAGCTTGATATAGACCAATCCAGACTGGTATTGTAGCCAAAGTTGGCAAGCAGCCTACACATAACAACAATAAATAGTTGGTATCTGTGGCACCAGAACACGGACTTCACATCGTGGAAGATGCTATGAGTAAATGCAAAAAGTATCAAAAATGACGGAGAAACTTGGGAAAAAGAATGAAAAAAAAAATCCATTAAGGATAGAAACTAGTAGAGCAAATGAGAAGCCATTTCACAGAAAGATACGTCTCAGGGCATAGGAAACACTAGTCTCATTCTATGCAGCTTTTGTTATCCTTTTTCTTGTGGGTTAAGAAACTCCAAAAAGGAAATGTTATCTATGAACACACACGAGATCTAGTGGTACATTCGAACGTCAAGTGAACCATAAAGTGACCTGAATCAAAATTAATCACACAACATAAGTAGAATGAAACAGTTTCACCCTCTCCCACGCCCAATAAGATAATTAGCACTTTTCCATGAGATCAGAGATTTTACTGGCTCTCCTAATGATAAACCCAATCCCACAACACTTAAACTGTTTTGATCTCTGTTACTCTCTTTGAATGCTGGTGCTGTGGATGAAATAGGCCTAAAATAAACATAATCAAGCAGAACATGGCAGCTGAAAATTTCTTTGCTGAAAACTGAAACTGGAGCTGCACACGACAACCAAGTCTAGCAAGCAGGTTGATCTTTGGAAACCAACTCAGAAAGTTCCATATAGCCTCAGATTCTTAGAATTCAATATTGGTAACTTTGGATACTGCAACATATAAATGGAGTCCAAAAAAAAAAAAAAAAAAAAAAAAACTTTGCAAACCAAACATTCATTAACTAGGTAAGTGAGATGTAATAATGTTTTTGGGATACAAATAACAAATTTTTAAGAAAAAATGGTTAATCATGCAAACTACTATTTAAAAAAGGAAAAAAAAAAGAAAAAGAAAAAAAAAAGAAAAGAAAAGAAAGGAGTGTACCTGCTAATGGGTTAACCCCAGCCTGCTTGTACAGCCGTGATGTCTCAAGTTGAATTCTTTCCTTAAATGAGAAAAAGGGAATTGAGAGATTGTAAGACAAGGACAGTTATCGTGTGACAACAAGATAAATACGGTGGACCTACTCAATCTCAAAAATCAGATGAAATTTAAAACTAATAGTAAAAAAAATTACAAGGATAAAATCTCACTTGATTGCCTTTGTATCTTTCTTGGATGGCTTTAATCTTTGGTTGGAGGTTTTGCATTGCTAAAGTCGATTCCACCTTTATGTTACCAAAGAGAGTGTTACAACAAGACTAACACTACCAAGCGAGCTCTTCATCACCATCATACACTAAGATCAGTGATTTGGAATATCAAATTCAAAGCTTTGATAAGAGAATTCTCTTTCTCACCTGTTGCTTTGTCAAAGGAAGCGTGGCAACTTTTACAATAACAGTAAGCAATATAATCGCAAAGCCATACGCATATGGCACATGTACTGCCGAAAGTCCATCTTTCAAAATCTGATTCAGTCCAAACACTCTCAAAATCAAAGGCATGAAATGTTTATCAAAGCTTCTACGGACACGATTACTATTTACTATAAACCCGAACTAAACGCAATAGAGCTTGAACAGTTAACTTAAAGTCCTCTAATTGCGCAATTACTATCATCTCAAAATCCTTATTAACATTTCCTAAAAGAGCAAACTTTTCGAACAGCAACGATAGAGAAGCAAAACGCAAACGCAATACGGAAAAGATAGCTTCCCAGGAGCAGAACTACAATTACCTTGAGAACGAATTCCATGGCTTCCGATATGAAACCGAACCAGCCACCATTTTTCTGCACGGCCGCAGCGGCGGCGTCGGCCGAGGCGGAGGAGTCAGCGGAGGCACCGGAGGCGGCTGAGTCCGCGGCGACGACGGCGGCGTCAGCGAGCGTGTAGAGCAGGCCTTCGGCTCGGCTGGCAATTGCGGCGAAATCGAAGGCCGAGTCAAGGGAATGAATCGGAGGAATCTCGTGGAGGCTGACTCTGACTCTGGCGCTCAGAAGCCTGCGGCTCGGCAGGCTCGGCCCGTGGCGGAAGGGAAACGGCACCGGCGCGCCGACGAAAGGCGGCGACGAGATCAGGATTTTCGCCATGGACGAGCTCTCTAGGGTTTCGAAAGCGGTCGTACGGACGGAGAAGAGAGTGCCTCTGAGTCCTCAGTGTCTCATGAGGCTGAGTGGTGGAGATGAGGCGGGTTTGGAAGTGGAAGAGAGAGACACTCAGACTCGGAGAATTTTTTCCGAATTATCCGTATTTCTTTAATATTTTTTCTTTTATAAATTATGATGTGTCTCAGATAAATGTGCAAAAATCTAGAGTTTGGGAATAATTGGGTACTTTTTTCAGCCAATGTATGCGTTCCACGTCATGAAAACGAGACTCCTATGGTCGTTTTGACGGTTTCGCTTTCGATTGAAGATGTACGATTTTACTGAAACGCCCCTGAAATGTTCGTTTGAGGCTGTTGAGAGTTGAATATTCCCAAGGAAATACGATTAGAAAATCTTAAGAAAGGAAAAAACAAACACTGCCAGTTTGTTACGTATGGGACATATTCACGTACATACTTTTTTTTTTTGTTGTAGTTTTTTTTTTATAATATATTTTTTGGTAGTTTCTTGTATTATTTATTCTTGTCCAAAAAATAAATAAATAAAAAAGGTTTCTTATTATCGTTGCATTATCTTTTCATTGAATAGAATGTCTTGCTGTCCCTTTTCATTAGCAATGAATTATAAAATTTCAAGTGATTATATTTCCTTTTATCTATGTAAATCATATTCAGCTTATAAACTAAAACATTGGCGCACTTAAATGTTTAAAAAAATAGTAAAAATAATAAATGTGCACTGGACAAAAATCCTTCTAAAATATAAAAATAGTTTGACTGAGTTTGACTATGATTCTATGAACGACGAAGATTTTGTAAGACATGACGACATGTCGCTCGCCCAATTCGGAGAAGAAAAGTCTGGAACGGCCTAGAGAAAGAAGGCGCGTAAACGAACCAACTAACGTCGTTTAAGCAAGTAGACTCTTGAAGCATCTCGATCCAACGGCCACCGATAGTCCATGGAAGAAGCACGAACATTCGAGACATTACAACACTGCCTTTATAAATCACCTCGCCTCCGCCATGCTCTCTCAATTCATCGCAACAAACAACAAACAGCAAGCAAAGCAAACACAACAAACTCTCTCTCAGATTTCTCTCTAAAACTCGAATTTTCTCTCTTTCCATTTTTCACTCTTTAACTCACTCATCGGGAGATATGGCGGGAAAAGGCGAAGGTCCGGCGATCGGGATCGACTTGGGAACGACATACTCGTGCGTGGGCGTGTGGCAGCACGACCGGGTCGAGATCATAGCCAATGACCAGGGCAACAGGACCACGCCCTCCTACGTGGCTTTCACCGACACCGAGCGGCTCATCGGCGACGCCGCCAAGAACCAGGTCGCCATGAACCCCACCAACACTGTTTTCGGTAAGTTCTTTTGGCTTCTCCGATGTTCTCCTTCTGCATTGCCAAATCGGTGTTTGTGAGTTTTTGTTTTGTCTAGTGTTTGTAGGATTGATTTCATTTATTATATATGCTTTTTGGCTTTGAAGGATAGTAGTTTCTGGTCTGTGAATTATGGTGATTGACTTTAAGCTTTAGGCAAAATTGAAGATGAGTGTTACCGCTATTGAATTTATAAACTGATTCTTTAGGTAGAATTTTTGTAGTTTAATTCCTCAGGATATAGATTAGACGGTTATTTTAGAAATGACATGTAATAGTAATTATTTTAGTAATGGCTAGGGAAATATTCTTGAATGAGTAGTTAATTGGTCTGATTTAATTTGTATTCGGCGGAGTAGTTAGTTGGAAAATTAAGATTACCAGCTTGACTCTGGCTCTTTTTTACTTGATGTGAAATGTTTGTGATCCTTGTGGGAATTGCATTCTGACTCTGTGATGTTGTGAACTTGTAGATGCCAAGCGTTTGATTGGGAGGCGATTCAGCGACCCCTCTGTGCAAAGCGACATGAAGCTGTGGCCGTTCAAGGTGATTCCGGGCCCCGGCGACAAGCCGATGATCGTCGTCAACTACAAGGGCGAGGAGAAGCAGTTCTCCGCCGAGGAGATCTCCTCAATGGTGCTCACCAAGATGAAGGAGATCGCCGAGGCCTACCTCGGCACGACCATCAAGAACGCGGTCGTCACCGTCCCGGCCTACTTCAACGACTCGCAGCGGCAGGCCACCAAGGACGCCGGCGTGATCTCGGGCCTCAACGTGATGCGCATCATCAACGAGCCCACCGCGGCCGCCATCGCCTATGGCCTTGACAAGAAGGCTACGAGCTCCGGCGAGAAGAATGTCCTCATCTTCGACCTCGGCGGAGGGACATTTGATGTTTCGCTCCTCACCATTGAGGAAGGCATCTTTGAGGTTAAGGCCACTGCCGGGGACACTCACCTGGGAGGCGAGGACTTCGACAACCGGATGGTCAACCACTTCGTCCAGGAGTTCAAGCGCAAGCACAAGAAGGACATCAGTGGCAACCCCAGGGCGCTGAGGAGGCTGAGAACCGCCTGCGAGAGAGCCAAGAGGACTCTGTCCTCAACCGCTCAGACCACCATTGAAATCGATTCCCTCTACGAAGGAATCGACTTCTACTCGACTATAACCAGGGCTCGGTTCGAGGAGCTGAACATGGACCTCTTCAGGAAGTGTATGGAGCCGGTTGAGAAGTGCTTGAGGGACGCTAAGATGGACAAGAGCAGCGTCCATGACGTTGTCCTTGTAGGCGGGTCCACTCGTATCCCGAAAGTTCAGCAATTGCTGCAGGATTTCTTCAATGGGAAGGAGCTCTGCAAGAGCATCAACCCAGACGAGGCCGTTGCCTATGGCGCGGCCGTCCAGGCGGCAATCCTCAGTGGCGAGGGCAACGAGAAGGTGCAGGACCTTCTCCTGCTCGACGTTACTCCTCTCTCGCTCGGCCTGGAGACTGCAGGCGGCGTGATGACAGTGCTAATTCCGAGGAACACGACAATCCCGACGAAGAAGGAGCAGATATTCTCTACGTACTCCGATAACCAACCCGGTGTGTTGATCCAGGTGTATGAAGGTGAGAGAGCTAGGACGAAGGACAATAACTTGCTCGGCAAGTTTGAGCTCTCTGGCATCCCTCCGGCGCCGCGTGGAGTCCCTCAGATCAACGTCTGCTTCGACATCGACGCTAACGGCATCCTGAACGTCTCGGCCGAGGACAAGACGACGGGACAGAAGAACAAGATCACCATCACCAATGACAAGGGAAGGCTCTCCAAGGAGGAGATTGAGAAGATGGTTCAAGAGGCCGAAAAGTACAAGGCCGAGGATGAAGAGCACAAGAAGAAGGTCGAGGCCAAGAATGCGCTGGAGAATTACGCGTACAACATGAGGAACACCATCAAGGACGAGAAGATCGGGTCGAAGATCTCCCCGGCGGACAAGAAGAAGATCGAGGATGCGATCGAGGAGGCCGTGAAGTGGCTCGACGGGAACCAGCTCGCCGAGGCGGACGAGTTCGAGGACAAGATGAAGGAGCTGGAAGGCCTCTGCAACCCGATCATCGCGAGGATTTACCAAGGCGGCGCGGGCGATGCTGGCGCTTCCATGGATGAGGATGGTCCCACCGGAGGCCGCGGAAGTGGTGCTGGGCCCAAGATTGAGGAGGTGGATTGAGATGAAGATATGCTCACAGGGGTTTAAATTTGAATAAGTTTTAAGTTTGGGTGAATATTGAAGTTGGTTTGTTGAATACTTTTTATGGTTTCAGATATGTGTGTTGAATTTTGATTTTGAACTATACTTTTCATAAGGATTCTGTATTTTTGTTAATGGTTTGGTCAATGTGAATCGACTTCTGTTTCGGCTTACATTTCATTTCAGTGCTCTATTTGCAATCTCATCAACTTTTATAAGCACGGTTATCGTGAATTTGTAGTTCTTTTCAATTTTCATAATGGAAAGACGCTACTAATATATCTTATCTTGAGGCAAAAGAAACCAAGGCATTGAAGGAGTAACAATTTGATCATTGATGTTATATTAAGACGACAGCAATTATGCTTGTTGAAAGAGAGTGAAGCGTAGCAATCAAGTAACAAGTCAATTGACAATCGTATAAACTGTAGTGTTTGATAAACACGACAGAATTCACTTGTAGCAGCAACAAAAGAGCGCTAATATCTTGACATGAATAATTAGTAATTACCACAACTACACTGAAATCTTTCCAGATTTCTTGAATAAAAGTCGTATACGAAATCTCTCAAGTATAAGCAAAGACCAGAACAAACGAAAAATGTCATCTGTTACAGACCATGGTGATTGTCGTTTTTCACAACTTTTTCATATTGTCGCAGTTGTCCTTATTCATGCGCTCGTCTTTTATTGAGATTGTTGGCTCTTCCCATCTCGTTTTGCCGTGGCTCCTAAGTTTCTTGTCGATTACCAAATTTCATGTACTTTTTCTAAACCTATTGTATTTTTAATGCTGTCTATCAACTTTTTCAGGAAGATGATGTTGTTTTTTCCCTCATTGTCGTGTTCTCCAATATTGTTGTTTCCAAAACCCCGTCGTTTTGCTTAGCTTGCCGCTCCTTACTTTCTTTGTCGTTTTTCATGTAGTTGTTTATACTACTTGTCGTTTTTTTATGTTCTATTTTCTGCCGCTTCTGTTTGCCCATCTATTATGTACCCCTGCTTTTTGTTCATTTTCTTTTAAAAGCTTTCTAGTCCTGCTTCGAGCTTACACATTGGCTTGTCGTGTTTTTACTTCTATGTCGTTTTTTCATTTTTGTTGTGGTTTTACTGAATTTTCGTAGTCAATTCCATGTCGTTTTTATATGTTGTCGTTTTCCTTATTATTTTTCACAGCTTCATGTCATTTTTATCATAGTTTTTTTTTTTTTTTTTTTTTTTTTGGTGCAAAATGGATGATTAGATTGCAAAAGATCAGATTACAAAAACAGAGCGATGAGAAAAGCATTACTCATCCTCAATAAAAGTGGTATTAATCCACATAGCCAAATCGAAAGCTAAATTGTTTAATTGTCTATCAATAGAAACGATAATCCAAGAAGAAATCAACTTTGAGAGATGATGAATAGCAGTAAAAATTCCTCAGTCCTCGCCGGTTTGAACTTTGTAATATATATTGATTTCCTCAGTCCTCGCCGGTTTTAATTCCTTGCGATTTGTTAGCATAACTCGAAAAGAAAAATGTACAACGCCTATAGGAGAAACTTACAAATCAAGCATATGACGTGTCATCAATATGTTGAGTGTTGACTAGTTATTGATCTAAAACAAAGTATAAGGCCATCTTCAATGCAAATATCAATGTCAATGTCAAATTTGGTACTCAAAAAGGTAAAAATACTATATTTGATATTTGATACTCCAATGCACAAATGCTATTTTATTATTTTTTAATTGCAAAAATCAATAAAAGTGGTTGATGCTAACCAATAATAAATAAGACTACAAATAGTCATAATAATTTTTTGGTAAGAGAAAATTTTTTTGAATAAAATATTAATTTTTAATTAAATAAATAAAAGTTGACTAATCAATGCTCTACTCCAAATGTCAAAATTTGACATTATGTTACACTTGGTGTCAAATTTGACATCATGTATAGCATTTGTCAAATTTAATATCAAGTTTGACATTGCATTAGAAAAATACTTTTTATGCCAAAATGCCAAATTTTAACATTGGAACACAAATTTGACATTGCATTGGAGATGCTCTAAAACCTTCGAACGTTCTTAAACAAGGTATTGATCTAAAATTATTTTCCTATTTCACTCATTCCTAGCAATTTGTTGAAAAAAAAAATCCCGATATCAACAAATTCTGGGTAGATAAGTTTGGTAGAATTTTACAATCAATAATCTTAAACTAGCGTCAAAGTCTTTCACAAGTGTGTAATATTAATTTGTTGGATTTCATATGAAAACTAACGGTATTAAATAATAAATATATCTTTAGTAGTCCATGTGCTCCTTTAAGGGATATTTTAAAGATATAAAATGAATTATTTTGTCCTAAATTTTGGGAAAATTAAAATATCCCAAAGTAGATTAGTGTGCTTTCCCACCGTCTTTCAATTTTAAGCAAAGAATGTAATCGCTTACGTCGAGCGGGTTCTACGTAGACATGACTGAGCCAGGATTTAAATTCAGGATGGACTTATTTTAAAATAATTATAATATATTTTAAGAGAGTGGTCCTACAGTGAAATTTGAGAAATATAAAAGAGTTACTGCAAACAAAAACTAAAAAAATAATATTTAAAATAAAAATTGTAAAACAAAGTCATTTTAAGAATCACTTAATAATATATGTTTCAAATAATATGCTTTTTTTGTTTCACTCTATATTTGTAGTATAAAATTTTAGACATAAATTATGCAAAACAGCGAAAGAGACACACGTTATTAATGTGATAAAAGAGTAGCATTCCTCAAAATCTCCTTATTTAAAAACTAATTACTAATGGTAATGGGTCATAGGGTTAGCTTGGGCATAGGAGGCTGGAGGATAAAATTTGATCTCATGTCATATTTTATATTCAAATTTACAGTATATATCATTGCATGTGATATCACTTTTTCATTATCAAATTATTATGTTACCCATTTCTTCTCTTTGTGTCTTATTCATTTGTCAAAAAAAAAAAAAAAAAGACAAGTCAGTTAGATTCACAATTAAAAAATGACATAGACCATAAACTTTATTATAAAATGATATTTTTTAAATAAACTGTCTAAAATTGATATTTTTCAAAACTTATCAAGCTGGAGCCCACCCTGGACCAGACTAGCTCTGCGCCTGCCTCACTCTATCATTATCAATACCTGTTGAGTTGGAATTATTTAAAACTTTCAATAATCAAGAAGATAAAATTAAGTGAAGAAGGATGACTTGCTCATGCAAAAGTGATAATAATTGACAAATTACAAACTCTATGTAAACTTTTTTTTTTCCCTTTAACTTTTGTTACTAAAAAAGTTAGTATTTAGGATTAGTAATATATATTCATAATATATATTTAGTCTTTTTCTTCCTAAAAATCACAGTCAATATTTCCCTCAAAGTTAGAGAAGATTTTTCGTTTCCCTAAAAAATCAAAAACATTCAAGGAACATTAGCAAATTAAGTAGAGACAAGTAAATAAATACAGCAATGGGAACATAAACAACCCTTGAAAGAATATATATATATATAGTCAATGGTTCAGAATCAGTATGATATGTAGTACTTTGAGTTTGGCCAAAACATCCCAAACAGACACTGCCGAAGCCATCAGGCTAAAGCATTGTCGTCGTTTACGTGCGGACTACCACAATACGGTCGCAACAGTAATTGTCGTATTGTGGACAACTAGCCATTGTCTGATAGTTCTAATATAAGCTAAGCCCTAGATAGCTTAGCTTAGCTTAGCTACACGCACAGAGTTTAGATATCCGCCAAAATATTGCATCGAATTTTACGCTTTAAAAAAGGCGTCATTAGAGAGAGAAGCTGGAGAGAAAGCTGCGCCGAATAGTCGATGGGAAATTGTTTTTAGGTTAACGAGGCGGCGCGGCGGCCGGGACGTCCAGAATATCTATAGTATATCCACGACACACAGAGAGACCGCTATGTACCTATATATATATATATAGATATTATAATATATGTGTGTGTGTATAAGTTAGAGAAATCAAGGCTTGAATCAAAGCAGACATCATAGTCAGCGCTATATACACACTTGAATCTCTTCACAAATATTGCATTTATTATATCACGCATGCATGCATGTATATATTTATCGAGAGGCTAGCTACTAGCTAGTAATAATGTCTTTCGCGTCCCGTACAGCCTTTTTTTGTTTGAATCAAGAGGTTTCCTTGTTTAAAAATATAATTAATAAAATACAAAGTGAACATATTTTTAAGTGTTTATATGTCAATATCTTGTTAAATGGTAAAAATAAATGTTACACGATCAGAAATTTTGTCAAAAAAATAATCAGAACAATATAACTCTTATTTTTCATCATAAAAGTATACAATCAGGCATGTGTTTTTTTTTTTTTATCAGCCAAAAAAAAAGCATGTTTTTTTTTTAATTTTTTTATCTAGGAATAAACTATTGCATCCTTCTAGTAAATATTCATTAAAAACATTTTGATTATTTATTTATTTCTTATATTGTTTTTGTTTTAATTGATCTATTTTTACTGGGTACTTCTATGGATTTTTTTGTGATGGGAAACAATTCTGTGCCGACATATTCACCTTTTTAGTGGGTCCCGCATCTTAAAAAGATAAATCTGATGGTTCAAAATTGTTTTCCACTACACAAAAAAATCCACTAATTTTTTTTATTTGGTGGGTCCCGCATCTTAAAAAGGTAAAACTGATGGTCTAAAATTATTTTCCATCACAAAAAAACTCACTAAAGAATTTTCTTTTTTATTTGTGCTCCTTGACATGGTATTTCTTAACCATTATGGTTAAATGACATGGTATTTCATAAAAAAATATCCAAAAGTTTAGTTAAATGCGTAAAAAACTCTTTATTATATACATTTAAACCTAACTGCTTTTGTTTATGTTCCATTATTCCAACAATTTGATCATGATTGGAAGACTTGACGATTTGGATTTTTGCTTGCTATGGGGCTTTTCACTAAAAGTAACAAAGCTTATTAACTTCTCTAGAACGCTCTTTTGAGAATATTTTAAACTTGTTCGAGCTAAAAAAAAAAGATATTAAGAAGCAATATTTTTATAAATCATGACTATATTTGGTAACATTTCATTTTTTTTTTTGTTTTATAAACAAAAATATGAAAGTTGTTTGTTATTTTTTTTTTTAAAATCATGTTTAATTTATATATATATCTATATATATTGTTTGTTATTTTATTTTTAAAAACGAAAAATACAAATAATATTTTGTAACTAATAAAACGGGAATTTTCAGGTGATTTTTTTTTTTAGAGGAACAATTCTGAATCGTTAAATTTATATTTTCAGTAGACCCTACATCTTAGAAAGGTATATCTGACGATCCAGAATTATTTTAAAAAAAAATCACTAGAAAACACCTCTAACAAAGAGGAATTGAAAAGAGAGAAAATGCAAAGAGTAAGTATATAGAGTGTGTAATAAAAGAGAAAACACACAAAACAATTTGTAACGTTTGGCATTTTTGTTTAAATAAATTTTGAAAACAAGAATTTTTTGTTTTCTCAATTTTGATAATTTTTTTTTCCAAATTATAATAAAATAGAAAACAAAAACAAATTTATCAAACGCGTTTTTAAAAAATTTGATCAAATTTTTGTTTAACAAACAAAAAATAAAAAATAATAGTATTATCAAACGAGACATAAGGAAATTATATCTTAATTCTTTATGGGCTAATAGTAAATTTGTTAATTTTCTAAAACGCAGGTTATTTTTTAAAATTATGGACAAAAAAAAGTCAAATAATAATATTAAAAAAACTATTAGGTGTTTTTTTTATTTTTTTAAATTTTTATGTGGTGACTTACTCAAAAGAAACAGGCCACCAATTACTTTGTATGAGCAGTCAGTTTGATATGTTGTTTTGTTATATATAGTAAAACTTCGATAAATTAATAAGTTAGATTAAATAATATTTTTAGCCAGTCCTAACTCAGTTCTAATGTGCTAAATTAATAATTCGCTTAATTTAAAATATAATACATTATCAAGAAAATCTTTAGGACTCACTTGATATATAAATTAATAATTTATGAATATATAATTTTTTTAACATTATTTAGACTATTTTATGAAATATATATCTAGTACTATTTGTTATTTTTAAAAATTAATATCAACAAATACATGAAATGATAATAATAATTTGTAAAGTAATATTAACCATGACACATTTGGATAATAGTAAAAATATCTTGAAAAATTAATGATTTTTCTTGGCCTCAAGGTTATTAATTTATAGATGTTTTAACTATATATGATCTCTCTAAAGAAACATATTCTATGAATTTTGCAATATTATATATTAGGCAATAGTATTATACTAATCGGATTATCCCTAAAAAAGAAAAAAAAAAAGAGTATTAATACTCGAATGATGCTAGACATACAAACTCTTTTATCAACTTTTTAATACCAACCTATGTGACAATTGAAGTGTCATGTTTTGATTGGCATCCTTTTAATTAGATGATAAACACTCACCAATAATAATATGACACATAAATTTGTATTAAAAAGTTGATAAAAAAAATTGGTATGTATAACACTACTCTTAATACTCCAACCATGAAACCGAACTATATTCTATGTGAAAGGGGAATTTTGGGCAATGTCCTTTTTTGGAGATTTGGATATAATATATGAAATTAAATGCATAAATTATAAGAAACTAATCAACTATTTGGTGAGTTTTAAAGCCCATTAAAGTGATTGGCGATTCAAAAAAAAAAAAATCGCTAAAAAACTCACTAAACAATTCTCCTAATAGTATACTTGTAAATTATGTATGGTCTTCCTCCCACTGTTGCATTGTCTTTTGTTAATATAAGTTTCTTGGGAAAGGTGTTTCATTGCATTTGCGTGTGCATTTGGGTAAGTCTTGGAGTGGAGTCGTTACAATGTGCATCAAAATCAAGGATCGGGAATCTCAAACAGAATTTTGGGTCTTAATTTTTCTCATAATTTGTTATTTGTTTTTTAGCAGTATTAAACCAATCACAATTACTAATTCAAGCGGACTACGTATCTAAACATCTTAGAGAGAGCACTTCTTAATGAGAATAGTACTATTAATTAAGGTCTAAAATCAGTTAATTAATGGCCTTTTTGAAGCTCCCATATAGAGAAGAAGAAAAATATATAATATTGTTGATCACTAACTTTGCCATTGGCCGCAAAAGCATAGATAATTGATATAATATAAAACAATGTGGCTGTATATTGATGATCATATGGGAAGAGAGAGCTGATTTTGTAAATTAGGGAAAGAGTCAAGGGAAGGGAAGGGGCATGAGGGGAGCCATGGTGCACCATATTCCAAGGCCTATGAAGCAACAACACCTCAACCATAGACCTCCATCTCCACCTGCTTTGCTCTGCAATCACTTCAATTCCCAAAGCCTAGCTATTACCTACATTACATATATATATGTGTATAAATTATATTTACTCATTTATACACTATATCCTTATAACCCAACCGGCTGTCGTTTTCCCTCACCCACACTTCAATATTTGCTAGCTCTCTGTCATTCCCAAGACATCATGACTCTTCCATCACTTCTTCAGTACTACATTAATTAAGGATAACAGATCATAATTTTATTAGTATGTATAGCCCTAATTCATTAATTTATATACGGTATATAACACATGATAAGAGCGCCCTAATTCATTAATGCATATAGGTGCTAGCTTTACACTGTGCTTCATATACGAATGAACATCTAGGTGATCCTAATTATTTTTAAAACTCAACCAATCAACGATAGTTATTATCAAAATTAATGACATTTTTAATATTGATAATAAAAAAGTGATCAGAGGAACAACCATTCTATTCCTACATATATATAGTGGGCATGCGGTAATTTTTGCCAATGAAAAAAAATTATATATATATATATATATACACAATATGTATATATCGATATGCTAATTAATGAGCAACAAACTATAATTGATCATGCGATCGTATAGGATAAAACTAAGTAAAGTATATGGACAATGTAATTATGAAACTTAATTGTGTATATGTTCTTGTTAATAATAACAAATTTACTCAATTTTCTGTTATAATTAGCATTTGAATATGTTATATATCGAGTTACATGAGTGCTCAAATTTTATTTTGCGATGATCATTATATATTAATTAATAATTAATCATATTAATGATCAACATATTTTTTGGGATTTTTTTTTTTTAAAACGGTGATGAAATTATAGAAACCAACCTCCCTTTGATTAGCCAAAAGCCAAGGCTCACCTCATGATCAAATACCATCATCACTCTCAATTTCTCTCTCTAGGCACTACCGGCCATGTTTTCAGAGTTTTTTATCGCCAAAAACAATACGCATGTCAATCTCTCTCTCTCTCTCTCTCTCTCTCTCTCTCTCTCTCTCTCTCTCTCTCTCTCTCTCTCTCTCTCTCTCTCTCTCTCTCTCTCTCTCTCTCTCTCTCTCTCTCTCTCGTTTTCTCTGCCTCTGATCTCAATTTGTTTGACTCTCTGTCGCTCTATAAAACAGTACAAAGCCATGCAAAAGAGTTAGCCAGATCCACAAACCCCACCATAACAACAATATGATCTATATATAATATTATCAAGTCTTTATCTCTTCCTCACTTCTCTGCAACTCATATAATATTATCAAGTCTTTATCTCTTCCTCACTTCTCTGCAACTCAGTACACAAAACCCTCCACCCAGGAAACCTGGATTATAACAATCCCCTAACATGGAAGATCATGATAATACTAATCACAACCATCATGAAAATCAGGTCATTAATAACAATTACAACAACAATGGCGGTGGTGCAGCAGGTGGGACCCCGGCGGCGGGGAGCTCGCGGTGGACCCCAACGAAGGAGCAGGTGAACATGCTGGAGGGGCTGTACAGGCAGGGAATAAGGACTCCCAGCGCCGAGCAGATACAGCAGATAACGAGCAGGCTTAGGGCTTTTGGGCACATTGAGGGCAAGAATGTGTTCTATTGGTTTCAAAACCACAAGGCAAGGCAAAGGCAGAAGCAGAAGCAAGACACCGTCGCTGCTTATATCAACCTCAACCGCTTTCTTCACGACACTAATTGTAGTATTACTACTACTACTACTACTCACCAACAATATCCTAATTGCCCAAATGCAAATGGTACCCTTAATTATTATATGTTAGTTAGTTTACATATATATATATATATAGTATTATGTATAATGCACACATGACATGTGGTAATTCCCTTTTTGCTAATTAGTTTACATGTATGATACACGTATACTTCTAGCTCTCTTTTGCTAATTTTCAAATTAACCACTTGTCTTCATGGATTAATTATTGGACAACACTGCCTCCTTTTTTTTTCTCTTTTTTTTTATAATAAATATGGAATGTCCTTTACTTTTGGAGGTTCGTTATATGCGTATATTGATTTTTAAATAAAATTAATTTTGCGCTCTCTCTCTCTCTTCATGTAAAATATGGAAGAATATAGATGTCTATATATAAATATTACATATAAATATAATCATATGTGTCTTTGCGTGTCTGTTTCAACTGATTTTTCTGCTAATTAATTCAGTTTCTGAATCACCCGGGTCTCCTGACCAAAATTTTGTTTTTAAGTCCTTTTTTGTTCGTCAAATACTTGATTTTATATCAGAACTAACTGTTACACATACACTATTAATCACTTTTTATCCCTGTTTACAGTGGTATGCGGACAATACTACGTACCGATACAGACTCAAATCACTGATCCAGTTGGGACGTTCCATCAACAAATATACCATCAAAACAAGAATATTCCCATGAAAACAAGCACTACTTCCACTTCTAGGAGACCGCTAAGGTTGGAAAAATTTACACATAAGAGCAGCCTATTACCCGCTGCTGCTAGCGCAGGATATAATCATGTTCCTCAGCCCGTATATACCGTTGATCATCATCCTAGTTCTGCCTCCGAGACAGTCAACGACGAGGCGGTGATGATCGGCAATAACTACCAAGAAACTCTCGCACTGTTTCCTTTGAGTCCAACTGGGGTTTTGGAGGGGAAATTAGATCGCGAAGATCGTCGTATCTCCGAGAATATTCCGATAAGTACTAGTGCTAGTAGATGCTACACTGATCTGTCTGCGACTAATTCGTCGGGGTTTGAAGAAGGTTGTTCATCGCCTGGTGATGCGGACAGCACTTTCTATGACTTTTTCTCTCGATGAATTAATCCATTTTCATGGTAATTTAGAAATTAGAATCCTCCTTGAGATGGACTGTATATGCGATTTTATTTCGCACCTTAATAGATTCACTTTCTAAGCTTTTGAAAATCCCATTAGGTTTCTCTCAATTTGACTAATTTCAAGTGTCAACTAATACTACAAATCATCGTTTTAAATTTTAATATTACTTTTTTATTTTTATTTTTACGTTAGGTACAGATTAAGGTATCAGATTAATTATAAGAGCTTATTGTTAAATAGTTAAATTTCTGGACTTTTTGAGATAATGTCAGCAACTTTCAATTTATAGTTAACAATATACCAGCTAAAAATAAGTACTATATCAATGTCTTACCATTATGACATATATAAAAAATGAGCCTCTCATCTAATAGCTAGAAAAAAGTTTGTGGATGTCTTTCTTTTAAATATGGTCTAAAATGAATTGATTAGCACAAATTCTCTTTAAAATGTTATAAAAAGTTACAAATGCGAATTAGCACAAATTCTCTTAAATATGGTCTAACGCTATTCTTTTAATATACTCAATACTTAATAAGAGTAAGTAATGCATCGCCAAAATCAAAGTACATAAACAGTACTGTTTTATTATACACCAGTACATAAATCTTAAGATTATTTTGACATACAAATGTGCAAATCATTAATGATATAGAACATTCACATAGGTAATTGTAGGATAGTTTATGATCAGTAATTTCAAGCCTCGTGACTTCAAAAAGTCTAGAATTAATTGAAACTCTCCCACTCTCAATTATCAAAAGTTAATAATAATAAAAACATTCACATGAGGAGAGATGATTTTTTGGGTTTATATATAGATGCTTGATGTGAATGAGGGGAAAGAAAATGAATAAGCTAAGGTTGATCACATTAAAGATTTGACGCAGCGGAATAGGATAAAATCAAGCCAAATCCATGACTAAGGGGATAAAGTGAGCTTTTGCTCCACAATACTCAATGTTTGATTCTCAAAAGTTGATTTCACAATGCATTAGTCTAGCATTTTATACTTAGGCCAAATGACAAATAAACTAAGCAAAACGACAAGTAAGATAATAAACTAAAAACGACAACAAAACTAATAAAAGTAACATTATTTTCTATTTTTGTCCTACATCAAGATTACTATAACTTCTCTTTCAATAATTATCTCCCAGATCAAATAATTACATATATAACTAGTAGCTTATGAGTTATATAATCACGGGCTAATAAAATATATACAAATGGCCTGTCCTAATGGTAAAATTTATGGTTTACTGTGAGCATATATTATCATACTAAAACATGTAGATAAGGAAATTGTGTTTGAGATTCTAAACAAATCATGTTTATCTACACAATATTCAATTAAGATTTTAAACAAAAACATGTTTGTCATGCAAGCATTAAAAATGTACGCATGAATAAAATATAATACAACAATATAAAGTGGAATTATTGTAGTAATTAAGTACCAAATTATATTAAAATGAGAATTACAAAATAAAAACCTTATTATCATGTCTTATTACATAGCTAAATGGCAGTACATAATCATATATCTTTCACTTGACAAGATAATGATGCACTGCTTGATCGGTGTGTAAAACTGATCATCATTCAAGATTGATCCTGATTTGAATAAAAAAAATGCTTTTTTTTTTTAATCTGAGCCGTTAATCTGACTATCTGCCTATAAATTTTCTGTTATTAATTACATGAAAACAGAAATAACACTATTAGGGTCAATGTATATGAAAAAGGGTTTAATAAAACGATTCTTAATTCGTTAAATATGCTATTTTAATAAACTCTACGTCACAAAAAGATTAATATGACGTTGTAGAATCGTTCTTCATGCGAAGATATTCTCATATGAGCCTCTTTATATTTATATATAAGGAATATTTTCTTATGACGTATGTGCACATAAAATTATCTGGATGTCGATGGAAACAATGTAAGACGAAGAGTTTCTTGGTCATGAAATGCTTGAAAAAAGTCTGTCAGAGAGCTTGATTAACAAATAACGTGAGGGTCTTGGATAGACCAGGAATAATTAATTATTGTAAGTGAATTTCACAAGGTGCGAACTTGTGGTGCACAAAATGCCAACGCCAATTTGTGGGTTTTTTAAAATTAAAGAAAGACAGAGAGAGTCGTCGTGGGTCATTTTTGGTCGTGAAGTTCTCTGCAATACTATTTTATTACTTTTTTCTTTTGTAAGTACTGAACGACATCTGCAATTTGATCAGAGAAAGCTAAAGCCCGACTAATAAGGAACGAGGCTAAGATAGGCAAGGATTATGCAACGAATTTCATCACATATCATCATATATATGTATCTACTAACAAGCCTTTTTTTCTTTTTTCTTTTGTTTAAGGAAAATTAATTGCAAGAGAATCAGAAATCTTGTGGAATTAGATTTTGCACACGCGAATAATTATAGTGGCCGGTTAATTCTTTGAGAATTCAAATTAAAAAATTAGCTCTTTTATTAATGCATTTGTTGGAAATTACTAAACATTAACCATGACCAAAACTAGAACATTAAAGAGATTAATAATGGGGTTTCAGTTTCCAATCCCTTTATTAGGACATTAAATAATACTGCTTTTCTAAGGATCGAGTATTATTTTCGCAATCATACTGATAAAAAAAAAACGGCTAAGTTTTTTTTGTAATATATTTTTTTCTGCAATCCCTGAACTATTATCTATAGTTTGGTTTACTTATCTGTATTTGTTTATTGGTTTTTTTCTTTTTTAATGGATCTGAAGGTTTTGGTTGATCATTTGCATTTATCAGTGTTGAATTGATAACAAATAGAATATTACACAAACACATGCAAAGCGACAACAAATATTTCAAAAAGAAAAAAACAACAACAATTATAACAAGAAAAAAACATGAAACGACAATAAAGCAGAAAACGACGACAAGCAAAAAGCTAATCCTTGGAGCAACTCTTTCCCTATAATTGCTTCCTAATACAGTGCATCTTTGATATTTAGCCATTGTACCAAATATTAATACGTAACAAAGTTTTCAATCTGATTGCAAAAAAAAAAAAGTTTTCAATCACTTCTCTCCCAATCGGTGTGGGATTGGATAACAGGTGGCCAATTTTCACGATGGCCCAAATTTTAATTAGATTTTGAAATGACCTTTTTTGAGATTATTGGTTTTTGATTATTGACTAAGCACTTGAAATAGGGACTCAATACCTAATTGAGGACCCATGTGCTCCATGATACGATATATACTCTGTAGCCCAGTTAAGTGGGAATATCAGATGGACTTCAGTCACAGTGCTGCAATGTTAACATATTGGGCCTAAAATGTGACATGACAGAATAGACGGATCTAGTAGGGGGCTGTGGGGCACAGGCTCCCCTGAACTTTAAAAAAAAATCTATTTTAGCTCTATGATTAAATAAAATTTCAGATAAATTCTTCTAGTGCCCTCATTTAATTTTTTTTATATATAATTTGGTTTATATTGTTGTTAAAAAGTTCATTTTCACCTAATTTAATTTATATAAATTTTTCTTTCATCTTATTTATAAGTTTTATATAATTTTGTGCCCCCACTGAATTAAAATTCTAGATCCGTGCCTAGACAGGACCTATTATTCAACACCATCTCTGATTATTCAATAAATATAAATTTCATGTATTGTTTAAAATCAAAGAGCAATTTTTATTAGCCAAATAACTAACTTAATACAACAAAAGGGCTCAATCACTCTCATGTGAGATGCATGCTTCTGTAAAATATGAAGAGCTAAGCCTTTAATTAGTGGATCCACTCACATTTGTTTCGTAGGCATGTATTCAACAGAAATGAGAGAATATTCTACAACTTCTTTTTTTTTTTGACAAACAAGAACTTGATATCAATGTGTTTGGAGTGCGAAGAACTCTTAGCGAAGAACTCTTAGTGTTCTAAGAGAAAAATACAACTACGGCATTATCACAGAACGATTTCAGCGGCTTCGCAATAAAATGAACAACCTCTAACGCTGAAATAAAATTCTGAAGTCATATTGCATCATACACATGCCATATACTCAGCTTTCGCAGTTAAAAATGTCATGACTCATGAGTGTCTGTATAACATTTTTCTAAGAAACAACTCCTCACGTTATCATGAAAATATAACTAGAAGTGAATTTGATTTTATGGCATCAGTGCAACCTACATAATCAGCGTCATAATACCCAACTATGTCTAAAGAGTTAGTACATCGATATGTCAAGGCAAGATCCTTTGTACCTTGAAGATACCTTAAAACCTTATTTGCGGTCCTCCAATGAATTAAACCAAGATTACTCAAGCACCTACAGAACATGCCTATGACATAAGCTATGTCAGGTCGTGTGCATAGTACTTGAGCATATATACAAGGCCGCCAACCAAATATGGGACTACTTTTATCAGATATCTCTCTTCACCATTCTGAGGACACTGTGCCTTTAAAAGTTGACCACCTTTCATAATTGATGTCTTACTAGGAGAACAAGATTGTATGTTGAATCTTTTAACAGTCGATCAATGTATGTCCTTTGAGACAAACTGAGAAGGCCTTGAGTTTTGTCATGCAAAATCTATATGCCAAGAACATATGAAGTTTCTCCAAGATCTTTCATATCAAAGTGAACTGATAACAGGTGCTTTGTCTCACTCAGAAGATCAACATCATCAAAAGCAAGTCGTATGTCATCAATATACAACACAATAAATATAAAACTGCTCCCATCCTTGAATCCACACTTACTGAAATTAACCACAATAATCTAATCATAATTTACCCAAGACAATTGATCTATAATCTATTGTAGTATGAGTATATCGTCCAAAAGACATACCACCAACAACGTTCGAATTGGGGGCTGCCATATTTACGATCTTACGCAATCTGCAAAAACAAAACAACAATCACAAATAATACGAAAATGCGTGGAGAATAATGAGTCAATTATTATTGTCTCGCCTCTGGATAGACACATTTTGATAAAAATTCTATTCTTTGCATATATGACAAAAGGAAATCTTATATTTATAGAGAAACAAAGTTGTCTATTAATATACCGGGTAAAAACCGAAGAGAATTGTTTAGTCCAACAGGCTAACTTAAGAATTTAAGATAAAGTAAACTCATTTGCCTCACACAATTAGTAAAATTAAAATAAGTCCATCATAATGAGCCAAAGACAATACCTTACATATTATATATCTATAACACGCTCTAATATATTATTCGAAATTAGTATATGAGTTTAGTGATTTACTAGTCCATATAAATGTGTACAAAATGGTTTATGGTATAAGATGTGTACATCATATTAGAATCTTCCAATATAAAATTACATTATGAAAGTAATGTATTTACCATGAGACTTACTACTTACCAAATAGCGATTAATTTATTAAAAACAAACTTAAATTTTTTTTGACTGTTTTATCAACGCTAATTTTTTTAATTTATAAATGATCAACTAGTTTAAAATCTGACCGATCGTATTACAGATTTTAAAAGTATATAAATGAACTAATTAGCACAATTGAAACACTAACAGAAGACATAACACTTATAAGTTTCTTAATTTAATGGCATAGCCTCTTGGCTTTTTGCTGCGAAAAAGAGTGTATTACAATCAATACTCAAACAAGTGTTAAGTCATAGTTTTCTAGTGGGGCTTTTCTTGCAAAGTTGTTCTTCAAGTCCACTAAAGGCCTTTTGCCATAAAACATCCACTCAATTCCCGAAACTTAATGACTAATTAAAGACTACATATTGACAATAAACATTAGCTAAACAAAGCCTTTGTAGATAAGGCATTCATTTAATTTCCGAGCGTTTAATCATGAGCTAAAAAACACACCACAAAATTGACAGATGAACAACTAACTTAGTTTAATAGCAATGACATTAGTCACACACACACCCCATTGCGAAGAACACCACATCACGCAAACAGACAAAAGGACAAACAAAAGAATTAGCCCGTTACGTTAATTAGGTTAGAATCAAATTAATAGATTGTTTCCTTTATAGGTAATGCACATATATATATATATACATATATATATCGATATACAAGAGAGAGAGAGAGAAATGACTTTTATCTTCCAAAAAATCTGCCTAAGGAATCAAGTAAACAATACAACAGTGATCTCAATTTTAATTACGGAATGGAAAAGAAAATTGCTGCAATAAATAGCATTATAAAATTTATTTTCTTTTTTTTAAGGAAAAAACGCCAGCGTTTGGGGCAAAGGAAGAAACGAGGAAGGTGACTTATCTGTTTTGTGTTTTATGTCTGAAATGCAAGTAAATAATGTATATGTATACGTATACACAAATGTGTGTGTATGTGTGTAAATCCAAAGACACATATTATAAAGAACCAGCTGGATTTTCATGGGTGACGAGTGTGTGCCTTGGCACTGCCCTCCAATTAAACTAGATTACGTGGATGACGCAATTACTTCTCATTATTTTATTCCTTATTTTTTTCTTCTTTCTGCGCGTATATTCTTTTTTTTTTTTTTTGGAAAATTACTCTTTTGCTTTTTATTTCTTTTTCTACGTTTTAAAAGTACACCACATTTTTTTAAGTGTTACATTTTTACCCCTTAATATTTAAAAGTGTCTAATTTACTCCATCCATTCACATCCGTCATTAAAAAACTTACGTGTCATAAAAAATTGAAATATGACTATGAATTTATCTAAAACTTTAAGAAATACCCTAGTTCAATAATTTTTTTAACAAATATTCTCAAATTGTATTTTGACCCTATCATTCTAAATCAACAAGCCCCAGAAACATTTAAGCTAGATCTTGTGGTTTGAGTTCGTTGTTTTTGGGTTATTTTTGTGAGAGTGTTTCAAACCATGGGGTTTTTAAGAGAAAAAGGAAAAGAAATGAAATTCCTTATTTTTTCCTTCTCTTCCCCGCTTCTTTTATATTTTGTTTGTGAGATTGTTTACAATTGCTTGATTTCATTTTTCTCAAAAGCCTTTTTGCCCCCTGTCAAGTATGTGAAGTTGGTGACAAGATATGAGAGGAAATGGTTGTTTTGTCTCATGTCTTCGATTTTTTTTTTCCATTTTTTTTAATTAATGTTGCTAGTTGAGAGATACATGCTTGAGAAGAAAAAAAAAGTAATAAATATGAATAAAGATCTAAGCAAATAAGAATTCGTATGGAGAAAATGCCAACCCTTGCCAATGTTAGACTTTCTGAGAAACTTAATATTATCGGAGACAAGAAGATGATGACTAAGGTTAGGGTTCGAAAAGTGCGAAAGTAAAAAAAAAAAATAACTGAATATAAAAAAGAGAACAAATACTAAATGTGAGTGGAAGTAAATTCGTTATTGACACCATCATTTAGAGCCAGTAATAAGTCTTAATTTATGCCCACTGTTTTGTTTTTTAAAAGCAAGTTAAGCAATTAGTCATTTTAAAGGTAAAGTTTAAAAGATTTAGTCATAGTTTTACGAAATTAGAGATTTAGTCTAAACATGTAATATTTTATGTAACGTGTAACATATATACATGTAAAATATATACGTTACATTTAATGTTATATTTTTTACACGTATATATGTTACATATTACATAAAATGTTACATATTATGACTAAATCCTTAATTTTATGAAACTATGGCTAAATCTTAAAAAATTATCCAAAAATTTGGTTAAATGCCTAAAAAACTCATTTTCTAAAGCACTCCCTATGTTTGAATCCTTTAGCATCTACATTAGTTTTTTTTTTTTTTTATTGAACTAGGGTATTAGTGAATTTTAAATAAATTTAGGAGTCAAATTTTAATTCCTCTTAGTGATACGTCTTTAACTGATGATTTGGACAGAGATGGTAAATTGGACACTTTTTTAATAAATCAAGGAGCAAAAATATAAGGCTTTAAGAATGAAGTGCATTGTTAAAAGGTAGCAGCACAAAAATAAAGGGCAAGAGAGTAATTTTCTTAAAAAATAAGACAGACAAGTATTTTGCACTTGAGGAGCCAAAGGAAAATAGCTAAAAAGAAGATAAAAAAGAAAGGGCCGCAAATCTTTATTGAATTTACCCTTTCTAATTTTATATTTTTCCCTTGAATATATAATTATATATGATTGAAAGAGCACACACGCTTTTCCAAGCCCATGTGAACCAGCACTCAAAACATTTGCTCACAATCACATTCATCATCTCTGATAATCTCCACAAAGGTTTTTTTTTTTTTTTTCTTCTCTTTTTTCGTTAGGTATATATATTTAGGTCCGATGATGCCCTCAAATTTTAATTTTTTTTGAGGATTTCGTTTCTCAAATTGGGTCTCTTTCTCTTCTCTACTTCCACACAAACCCATTATCTGTGGTTCTCCGGGAGAGCCTTTTACAAAAGGTAAAAACTTTTCCTCTGCACCGAATATTTCCACAAAGTAGAAATAGAACCAACTCTCTCTCTCTCTCTCTCTCTCTCTCTCTCTCTCTTCTCTTCTCTTGGCGTGTGTTTCAGGCAAAAAAAAAAAAAAAACTTGAAGCAGATCTCTATAATGTGAATTTGGCACTACAAGAAAGACTCCTCTTGGGTTCTGGGTTTTCTTTCTTTCTTTCTTAATTTCAGTAAACTTAGCACTCATGAGTATTTAATATTAGACTAGATAGTACTATCTACACTAATTAATATCACCACATAACCCTCGTCGTTAGTTCTGTTGGGCCGTTTGACGAGTTTTTATTGCACACAAAAGAAAAGAAACTCTCTTTCAACATCATTGGCGATGTGAAGCTCTGCTCTGTACTGTTCTGTCCTGTTTGGTTTGTTCAACTCCTGGGGCCAAAAATTAAAAATAAAAATGACATCTTTTAGTGGGTTAGGTCTGGGTCTGAGCCTAGTCTTCGGGTTCCTTCTCTTGGCGCTCATGGCAGAGCTTTACTATCTTCTATGGTGGAAAAAGAAGCGAATCACAGACAGCACTGGCGAGATCGACGACCACGACTACGGCAGCTTCTTCGCCAAAGAGCTCTTGTACTTCACCTTCTGGAGAAAGACGAGAAAACCACACTCCTCCGATTCCATCGACCACAACCACACGGCTCGCCGCGAGGACTTGGAATCGGGCGACTCGCTGGGCAAAGACGCCGCGGCGGCGGCGAAGGCCTTGGAGGCGGATCAGGATCAGGATCAGGGCGTGGAGTCGGAGCTGATGAGGCTCCACAACCTGGCGGGCCCACCGAGGTTCCTCTTCACCATCAAGGAAGAGACAAAGGAGGACCTGGAGTCCGAGGACGGCCGGTCGAGGAAAGGCTCGCGAACCCGGAGCCTCAGCGACCTGATGGTGGCGGCCTCGGCTCTCGACACGCCGTTCCTCACCCCTCTGGCCTCGCCCAGGCTCAAGTCGCCGCCCCTGGGCGTGGGTATGAAGAACAACCCGCTCTTCGAATCGGCGGCGGAGGCCGAGCTGACCCGGCTGAGATCGTCGCCGCCGCCCAAGTTCAAGTTCCTCCGCGACGCCGAGGAGAAGCTCTACCGGCGGCTCATGGAGGAGGCCGAGAGGAAGAGGGACGAGGGCAAAGTGGTCAATGGGGAAAAGTCCGAGCGCGTGTTTGCTTTCGTGGTCAAGGAGGAGCCGGGGAAGGGCGGGGGAGGGAATTTACCGCTCTGCCCTTCTGGGTCTTCTCAGGTACTTCCGTTGGCTTCCTCGCCCACGGCTGTGCATTGAACTCAAAAAAGAAAAGGAAAAAAAAAAATCTTATTTTGGTTGTTTGTTTAGTCTGCTTTTCGCTAAAGTTTTTATTTTTTATTTTACCCTCTAAGATCGCTGATCTTGTTAATTCTTTTTAGCTTGTTAAATTATCAAGATCATTGCTTGTGTATTATCAATCTTAAGAGGCCTGTTTTTTAATTAGTGATTTTTTTGGGTGATGAATGGCCTGCAACGTATTTGTTCAAAGGTGCCTTGAGAATTGAATGTCACACTGACAAGCCCTGCAAAGTGATATAATTAAGCTGTGTTTGTTAGTTCATCAAAGTGGGCCAAATTTTAATTTGTGTGTCCACTGTCTATGGTGTGTCCCAAGGTGTCTCAATATAGTTATCATTCAATGTGACCGGTGGTACTACTAATACTATGGTGCTTGATTTGCCAAGTACTCAAAAAGAGCTATTGTTACAGTGCTTCAATCGCTTTTCATTCTTCTTAGGTTCTTTTTTACAAATATATACTTACACATACATACACATGTACAAGAAAAAAACACATATGAAATCTTAGCTGGGTGAGCCATCTTTGTCCAAAGATGTGTCGTGTGGTTTTTATTGTATTAGCCTCCAAATGAGGTCAATGTGTGTGTTTGAAAATGTAGTGTGGTTATTGGGCAACTTTTCACATGGAGCGTTCAAATTCCATTTGTTCAAAAGTAAATAGAATAGGTAGTGTTGTTTTCAAAGTTTGTTGGTTACTAGATTTACACGACAAATGAAAGAAGAAAAATGATGATTTACAGATAATTGGCAACTGGATTTTGTCTAGAAGCGTTGGATTTTTTATTTTATTTATTTTATTTTATTTTTTTGTAGTAATGGAATGAAGCCTTCCTTTGGGATGGTCCGAAGTCCACTATAACGCAGCTTAGCAATAGCATGCCTAAAAAGGTTAAATTTTATTCCCTAAAAAAATAGGTTAAATTTATTTATCAACAATGCTATGTATCACATTAGTGTGAAAACTCCAATTAAATTGGCCAGTGGTTAATGAATTACATATTTCTTTTACTAGGGAATTGCAAAACAAGGTCTTTTTTAGTACCACTTAATAATTTATACCCCAAGCAATATGCTTATTTTGACTCTACTTTATATTTGTAGTATAATTTTTTGAAAATAAATTAAAAATGCAACATACATGAAACAAGAAGTGCATTCCTCAAAATCCCCCTTTATTTATTAGAGCTTATTGGGGATTTGGGTCCGTAGGCTAACTAACGGGTGTAAAAGTTTAGTTTATGTGATCCCCGCTAATTGGGAGCAAAATCAAGTAATAACTAGTACCGTTATGTCGTTGTGATAATTAAAATAAAGAAGAGAAATTATAATAAATTGTCATTTTTATTTAAAAGTATGACCAATGTTTTCAATTATTAAGAAAACAGCCACTAAATAATTATAATGGATTAAGTTCATATATGCATCTTGTTAGTAAATTATGACTATTTTTTTAATTTTTTAAAACTTGAGCTATAATCTAATTTTTTAAATAAAAAAAAAAGTGGTCTATTGACCCAAAGTATATATATGAATATACAACCAAAAATGGGGGAAAAATGGGCAATTTTTTTCTTTAATTCTTATCTAGAATGAAAATTTATTTAAATGATCATAAA
This sequence comes from Boehmeria nivea var. tenacissima, assembly GCA_018132145.1. Taxonomy (NCBI): domain Eukaryota; kingdom Viridiplantae; phylum Streptophyta; class Magnoliopsida; order Rosales; family Urticaceae; genus Boehmeria; species Boehmeria nivea. The sequence continues at coordinate 17,558,340 of CM030874.1, read as the reverse complement.
CATTCAACATATGCCTTGAGAGAAAGTCTTATTACCCAAGTTTTAACCAATAAAAGAAGAAGTCGAATACAAATGTAGAGTTGTGAAAGATCCATTAGCTTTTACCTAAACATAAAGAAATGCCGTTGTTAATGTTATCACGAATTTGGCTGAAAATTGTCCCCACATTATCCTGTATAATTAAAATGGAGATGAAAAACACTGTAGTTTCTACCGTGTATATGGGTAAATACAAAGTTGCTCCCACCGGTAATTTCATCATATAAGGTTTAAGAGATGTTATTATCAATTTATCGTTATAAATGCATTTCACCAAAAAACCCTTATTTCAACCCGTTATAGTTAGGGCAGTTAGGTCATTTTTTGCCTATTCCTCTACTCTAGGGTTTGCAGCGAAGAAGAAGAAGAAAAAAAAAAAAAAGACTCTTTTTGGTTTAGGGCAAGCTAAGCAATTAGCCGTTTTTAAGGTAAAGTTTGAAGGATTTAGCTATAGTTTTACGAAATTAATGATTTAGCCATAACATTATGTTACATATATACGTGTAAAAAGTGTAACATAAAATGTAACACATGTAATATTACATCTGTAACTTTTACACGTATATATATTACATGTTATGGCTAAATCCTTAATTTTGACATTTTAAGGTTAAATCCTAAAAAATTACCCAAAAATTTAATTAAATGCCTAAAAAATCTTTTGGTTTATGTAAAATGTGTGTGTATATATATAAGTGTGTGTGTGAATGTTAACTAAACCAAAAAAACAAGATCTCATAATTATTATGATAATTTTTTATTATGCATTATACATTATTATAAAATACAGTTGTCTACATATTTTTATATAGATATTATTGTTTATTATTGGTTTTTCTTTACGTAAATTTTGAGACTTTTAAAAAATTATTATTTTTTATTATTTTTGTTTAAAAAGATAATCTTGCTGCAACGTGCGGATTTTGAAACTCATCCATGCTCTAAAGTACTAAAAAATAAAAATTAAAAGGATCACAAATTTTAGAATTTGCCCACTCTCAAGCCTTGACAAAGGTACTTTAATGGATAGAACTTAAATATGTTGAAGGAAAGATTTTAAAATAGTCCCTAAGTATTATACAAAATCCAGTATAATCTATTTATTTTTAGTAATTACGAAATGGTCATTCCGTTTTATAAATCGATCTAAAACTATATTTTTGTGCTGACTAAAACTAAATTTTTCTAAATGACAAAATACCCTATATAAAAATCATTAATCCAACCTGTAAAATTTTTAAAAAGTGCATTTATACCTCAATACATATAGTTCAATCCAAAAATCATCCAAAATACAAAGAAAAAAAAATGCAATCCCCAACAGTCATTAAAAAAAAGGGCCAGTTAAGAAATCAGTCATTTTAAAGGTAAAGTTTGAAGGATTTAGCCATAGTTTCATGAAACTATGGCTAAATCCTAAAAAATTAGTCAAAAATTTGGTTAAATCCTTAAAAACCTCTAAAAAAAATTCATAAAAAATTAAACCAAAACAAGCAATCAAACTCCAACCTTAGGCGAACCAAAACACGGCATACCTTCGCGAACCCCCGACCGGCGCTTCTCCGTGAAACCTACAACTCGGTACCCCTCCGCGAAACCAAAAAACCCACGAACCTTCAACCCCCGCGAAACCCTGAGAATCCCCGTCCACGAAACCCACAAATCCCTGCGCCTCTCTGCGAATCCCATGAACCGCCGACTGGCGTCCCTCCATGAAACCCACAAATCTCTACACCTCTCTGCGAAACCCATGAACCGCCGACTGGCGTCCCTCCATGAAACCCACAAATCCCTACGCCTCTCTGCGAAACCCATGAACTGCCAACAGGCGTCCCTCCATGAAACCCACGAACCTTCAATTGATGCCCCTCCGTGAAACCCACGACCTCCAGAGAGAAAGAGAGAGAGAGTAAATCAAAGAGAAAGAGAGATAAAATATATATAAATTCAGGAATTAGATTCATAAAATAAAAGTAAAATATCAGGTATAAATATTATTTTTTTAAAATATTGGAGGTTGGATTAATAATTTTTATAAAAGGTAATTCCGTCATTATTATTTTTTTTTTAAGTTTTAGTGAACGCAAAATGATTGTTTTAGACCAATTTGAAAACTGGATGATCATTTCATTATCACTAAAAATAGATAGATTAAACTGAATTTTCAATAAAACTCATGGACTATTTTAGAATTTTTCCTATATTAAATTGGGTTAGGCTGGTCGTTGTTCTTTCTTTTTTATTTTCTATTTTTTGCGGTTTTTTTTTTTGGTATAAAGAGCAAGAGACTTTTAAGGAAATAAAAAGTCATTTTCAACGGTTTGTTTTTAAAAATAATTAATGTTTCAAATTTTCTAAAAAACAACAATAGTACAATTTTTTTACATTGATAATAAATTTTTTTATCATAAAATTTATATTCAATTTGGTTGTTTTAAGATATTTTTTTTATCATTTGTAATTTATTTTTTAATTTTCTGAGATTTTAATTATATTTTGAAAATGAACTTCTAAAAAAATTATTTACCTAACTACTGATTAAAGAGCTCCAAAGTAGACATATTGTTGTTCTTTCAAATTTCCATGCTAGAGACTAGACCAAGTGTGGTGGTCCAAAGATTTCAAACTGTGCGACTTCTTTTTGTTGGGCCAATTCCATCAACATCATGGTGGGGCCCAAAATAATATATCCTTTATGTAGTACTTAAAGAAAATATTAATAAAAAAAAATTTTCTTTTTCTTTTTCTTTTTTTTCTCTTCACAAGTTGCCAGTTTGAAATTTGTAGTTTTTGAAAAATATATGAATCATAGAAGCTCATCAATATTCAATCCCACACTAATTTGTATTGTATATTGTATCTCAGGCAGCCCTCAGGCTTATCTTGTTCCCTATCCAAAAATGACAATATTAGGTGGGACCAGCCCATTTTTCATACTTGGCTAGAATTTCTAGGCCTATCTCAGGCTTTCCTGGCAGGGCACATTGCAACGTTCATCTTTGCCTTTGAGTTCTGAGATTTTTATTTGTTCCAAATTAAAATTCTTTCATTTAGATTAGGGCATTATTCACCTTGTTAAAAATATCCGAATGAATTTTGTTTTCTTGTGGACGCTATACCAATCAAACTATAGAGGACTTGACCAATGATGGATATTATCATTATTAATGAAAAATAAATTTCATTGTTCTGTTAACATTTAATTTTATTAGCACTGACTCTTGGCACTAGTAATTCAATAAATAAATAAAAATATGAAATTAGTAGTTTAAAATTTTATTATGCGGCTAAGCAGAGTTCAATTCAATTTTATCTAATGGAATCAATATAGTTTTTTTTTTCTTTGCCTCCCTCGTAATGAATAATTGAATATGACTATTAATAGTTGAACTTGATACTTGAATGCCATATCATTGATTACTTAATACGGAAACAATATTGGTGTTTATTTAAAGAAGAAAGAGATCATATAAATGTAAATTAAATGGCAGATTACCCATCTCTCAAGAAAAATAATATGAGCTGGCTATTTGCTACCATGTTTATGTCGAACATCCAAATATTTAATGGAGTTAGGTTTTTTTTTTTCTTTTTTGGGCATATTTTGGATTGACATTTTGACATGGTTTCATGACTCTCATCTCATTCTCATTTCTCACCAACCCACCAATGTGCTTGAAGTTTTTTTTTTTGATGGAACGATGTGCTTGAAGATTGAGGGAGAAAATCATAGCATTATAATAGAGTTCTCAAGAGTCAAAACTCAAAAGGGAAAAAAGGTGCATTTTTTTGACAAAAATTTGTACGGCAAATTACTGTGGTTTCACATGATGGTGATTTTTTTTTTTTTTTTTTTTTTTTGCCACGCCGCGATTGCCCATATTTCTAGTACCACCAATGACAAATATTCTGCTTCCATAAGTCCATTAGCTTTTTTTCTTTTTTTTGGGGGCCATAAAATTATGGTCCATACGAGAGCGTTTTGATGACCACTATTTTTAAGACGTTAGCTTTGTTTTCGTACGATATATAATACATGATTATAGTCTCATCTTCTTTTTGTTCTAAAGATTTTTATAGTCTGGTCACAGTGTATACATCCCTCTACACCTTTTACATGACCTACACTTTCACTTTCGGCTTTTTATCAAATTTGAAGACATTTGTACTCTCAATTTGGGCACATGCAAAGGGCAAAGCACTTGTGTGGTTTCAACACAACTTCAACGCTGTGGTCAGATAAAACATAGGGGATTCTTTAGAATGCACAGGGCCACATGGAATACTTATAATTCTTTCTTAGAAAAACCAAAAAAATGACGACAAAAGAACATTGTTTGCAAAACCAAAATCTTCATTTCGGTCACACGCTGACGCAGCGACACACACTCAACGCTGTTGGAGTAGGAGATGGAATCGGAGTCGGAGATTTTGAAAAAATGCCCCCTTTTTTAAAACATTACTAATTTATACTATGTTTTTGCCCTTTAGATTTTTACTTTACAATTACATTGTAAAAAAAGAATAAATTAAAATAGCACAATATTTAAATAACACAACATTTGAAACATAAATTATTAATGGTGGTATAATTCAAATTATCTCTATTCATGGGGAAGATTTTGAGGAGTGCCTTTTTTTTAGTACACTATTAATCTGTCCTTTTTTTTATTGCGTTTATATTTATTAATTTTAATTTTATATTATAAATATAGAGTAAGAAGCAAGAGAGCACATCACTTCAGTATAAATTAAGAAGAACCTCGCTCTGATACTATATTAAATCACCGATTCATCCCAAAAGCTTCAACTGATGGGAGACGGGTCGACATTAGTTTTTATATCTCAACAGGTACTAAGAATGTCTTTTTTTACGCTACTCAATTTCTCAATTGTAAAAAAGACATTCTAAGTGTCATTTAATAATTTATGGCTCAAGTAATATGCACTTGTTCATATTCCATGCTTATAGTGTAAACATAAGATAAAATTTATAAGTGCAATATAAAAAGATGCATAGATTAATAGTGTGTCGAAAAAGGGACGGAATAAATTGTTGGAATTCTATGAAAGAGTCATAATCTCCCTTTGGGAATTGCAATGAGGCTATTCTAAGTATCACTTAATAATTTATACCCCAAGTGATATGTTCATTTTTTGCTCTATATTTGTAGTTTAAAAATAAAGGTATAAATAAAAAGTGCAATACAAAAAAGACATAAATTATTAACGTGGTCATTACTCTAAGGGGGATTTTGAGGAATGCCCCGTTATTGGCACAATGATAATCTATACCCTATGTATATTGTATTTTTAATTTATACGTACAAAATTACCCTATAAATATAGAGTAAAAATAAAAAATACACAACTTGAGAAATAGATTATTAAGTGACGTCAGAATGTCTTTAGATTGAAATTCTCCCTCCCTCCCTCTCAAAATCCCTCATTCCTCATTGGGGGTGGAATCCTTTTTAATATTGGGCTAGACCCAACAAGTAAAAGGGCTTCGTGACACAATAAGATGGGCCGAATAACTTCTGGGCCCAAACCTCGAGTTCCATTGGACCAATATTAGTAGGGCCCAAATCAACCGAGTTGTCTTCAAAGAGATTCGACGCACCTTCTTCTAGTTTAGTCTCTGTTCCTCTTCCAAGCTGCGACTCTCCGACGGCCATAACTCATCTATTTTCTCGGAGATTTCGCAAAGGTACTGTTTTCTTTGAACTTTAAGCTCTGTTTAAAACTAGGAATTCAGGACGTAAATGGGGAAAAATAAATTTCAGAATTATATTTCCAGTGTTTTGGAACCTAAAAAATTGTCAGGAAAAAAAAAAACGAAATGCTCGCTTGATCTGTTTGGTTCTGTGCGGTCTCAGAGCAAAAAGCTTTGGGGGATCGTTTTGCCACCATTAATGGTGATCTTTGGCCGTGTAAATCCTGGCCAAAGGCTTTTCTTTACCCTCTGCTTCGGATTTTGATGCCTTGTTTTAGATTTTTTGCGAACTTGGTTGTGCATTTTTTGGTTCTTCAAGTGGCGATGATAATTGAGTTCGAGTAACTTCATTGTTGCTTGGTTATTTGGTCCAAATGCATAGGCTCTTTGGCCTTTCAAAGGGTTGTTTTTTGTTCGACTCCAACTGTTCGATGAAATGTCTCACTGGTCGTTTCCAATGTTTTTGGCTTTTTAAATTAGAAGTTGTAAATTGTAAATTTTTTGCCGGTCTCAATGTAAAACGCACAAGCACAGTTCATGTGTATTTGTATAGTGAAAGAGTAATGAAAGTTGCCTAGCTTGTGATTACGTCCTTAGCAAAAATCTGGTTATTAATTATTTTTTCCTCCAGATTTTCCTTCAGCTTGTCCTAAGATTCCAAACACAGCTAGTAATAAATTATTATTTTTATTTTTTGGTTTGAAAATGAGAGAGGATTTGGTGAGATTGCTGTTTTTTTTTTTTTTTTTGGGTCCCTATCTGACCAGAATAGGGTAAATGTTTGGATTCAGAAGTTAGGGAAATTGATGGCGATTACAGAAGCTAACGGCAAGAGGCGATGGTTAGGTTATTTGTGAACAAAGGGTTGAATTAATTTGCTTCCCACGGAAACTCCAAAACAGAAAGCACATATGTTATAAGTCCTCTATGATTACTCTTCCAAGCTTGGTTTTTATAGTTTCACTTTGTTAAGAGAGAGAGCGCATCTGAGGTTATTTCAATTGAAAGTTTGTTTAGGATGCTAAAACTATTACGATTGATAATTTGGCAATAATTTGCTGCTGAAGTGAAACTCTCTTCACTGTTCTGTTTGTTGTTCATAAAATTTATTTTTATTTTCCGTAAAGACAACAAGAAAATGAAAATTTTTGGACCAGTAGCTCTTCCGTGGAGGTTGTGAATGCGATCGCTGATGACTAGCAAAGCTCATTCATTTGATGTCTGTGTTTTAGTTGCACTGATCGCTATGTATATTTACTTATCTAGTGCACATAAGCCTTTTCCCATGTCTAAGTTGTTAAAGTTTATGATGTTGGAAGAATGGATCCTGGTTACTAAAGTAGTTTCCAAAAGATATTGTTGAAAGAAATAAGGTTAAACTTGTGTAAGATGTGTTAATCATTTTGATTTTGACATGTTGTTTGTGTGAAGCAAAATTTTGTTTACTTATAAAATAACAGCCATGTCGAGAACGAGTCTTTTTTTACTTCACGGCCACTTTTGTGGCTTAGCTAGTTTATGTGTGTGTGGTTTTTTAGTTTTTTTTTTTTGGTCTTTGTCTTTGTTATTGAAGTGTGGTTCTGTGATTGCAGGTGCCAGATAGTTGGTCGCTCTGTGGTTAAAGCTCTTTTATCTTAGTTATTTGGAACAAAATCCTATCTACTTTATTTGGATTATAAGGATGTTATGCTCAAACTAATACAATAGAGCTCAATAATACAAACACGACCAAACAATGGAATCGATCACAGTAATTCAACAATTCAGAACAATTAAATTGAACAAGCAACACCAATTAACAGTAATATTGATGAAATTGAAAAGGGATAATAAGGAACAATCTCACAGAGCTTTCGAGAGGCTCCGGTCTCTCCCACAAGAGCAAAGCTCTGCAAAATAACAAAATGCCTAGATAGCCCTCACATTCTAAGCGTGTCCCCTATATTCCCAGCACTCACGTGAATAGCCTAACTAATTTCAGCAATCTGACATGTTACACAACCTACACGTCAGACTCACACACACACAAGACCTACACGTCAGACTCACACACACACATTAGAGGCTGTAGCAAAACGTATTACACGTCAGTGTCTTGATTTCCCTTGTTCTTGCGCCTCACGTATGTGAAGCGAACCTGTGGCCTAACATTACCCGCCGCCCAAACTTTCACCTTGTCCTCAAGGTGAAATTGCGGAAACTGATGTTGCACCAACTGAGAGTCTTCCCAAGTGGCTTCGAACTCGGGTAGACCCCTCCATTTGAGAAGAACTTCCAACTCTCCGGCGTTCCCTTGTGGTTTAGTCCGCACCCCAAGCAACTCTTCCGGCTCAACAAGCAGCTCCATTTCAGGAGTCAACTGTGGCGGTAGTTGCGGAGAAGAATGTGACACGCCATAAGCGCGTCGAAGTTGGGAGACATGAAATACCGGGTGAATAGAAGCCGTCGCCGGTAAGTCCAGCTTGTAGGCAACATTACCAATGCGCTGTAAGATCTTGTAGGGGCCATAGAAGCGGGCTGCAAGTTTCTCGAATCGGCGCCGCGCCAACGACCGTTGCCGATAAGGCTGGAGCTTCAAAAAGACCATATCTCCTACTTCATACTCCACGTCGTGGCGCTTTTGATCAGCTTGGAACTTCATCTTTTGCTGGGCTCGGAGCAGATGCATGCGCAAATCATCCAATATGTCATCCCGTTCCGACAACTGCTGGTCCACGGCTGAAACCAAAGTAGACCCGGGCTGGTAACGAATGAGGGCCGGTGGGTCTCGGCCATACAGTGCGCGAAAAGGGGTACAGCGCGTTGCCGAGTGAGTCGACGTGTTGTACCAATATTCGGCCCATGGTAGCCATCGAGCCCATGAACGCGGCTGCCCGGACGCGAAGCACCTAAGGTAGGTTTCCACACTCCTATTCACGACCTCGGTCTGTCCATCAGATTGGGGGTGGTAGGCGGTGCTGCGTTTGAGGGCGGTACCTTGTGACTTAAAGAGCGCGGTCCAAAAATTGCTCAAGAAAATCCTGTCGCGATCTGAAATTATCGCTTGAGGAATTCCATGCAACTTCACGACCTCTTGAACAAAGATACGTGCGACTGACTCAGCCGTGAATGGATGTTTCAACCCGAGAAAGTGAGCATACTTGCTCAACCGGTCCACTACGACAAGAATCGTGTCCACCCCTTCGGAACGCGGTAATCCTTCAATAAAATCCATAGTAACCTCATCCCATACTTGCGCCGGTAACGGAATCGGTTGGAGCAATCCCGCTGGAGTGGTGGCGAGATACTTATGTTGCTGGCACGTAACACACTCCTTCACGAAGGTCGCAATATCAGCTCGCATTCCCACCCAATATAGCTCAGCCGCCACACGTTGGAGTGTCTTCGTTTCACCGGAGTGCCCTCCGACCGGCGAGGAGTGAAAATCAGCCAAAATTTGTGGAATAAGCTGTGAAGTCCGAGGAATTACCAATCTGCCTTTGTAAAACAGCACCCCATTCTCCACTGTGAACCCCACATGTTGCCGGGTACCCGAAGTGATGTCTTCACGCATTTGCTTAAGGAACGCATCGGTCTCGAGCTCGGACTGAAGGGTCTCCCAATACCTCCATTGTGGGACATGCAACTCCGAGCACTCCATGGTGTCAGGTATGCGCGACAGTGCGTCCGCCACTCGGTTGCTTGCGCCGCATCGGTATTGGATCTCGAAATTAAACCCCATCAATTTCGTGACCCATTTTTGATAATCAGCTCCGATAACCCGCTGCTCGAACAAAAACTTCAAGCTTTGTTGGTCCGTCCTCACCACAAACTTCTTACCAAGCAAGTATGGTCGCCATTTGAGAACAGCGAATACAATGGCCATGAGTTCTTTCTCATAAATCGACTTCAAGCGCGCTTGAGGACCCAGCGTTTGACTGAAATAAGCTATAGGACGCTCCCCTTGGATCAATACAGCCCCCAATCCGTACCCGGAAGCGTCGGTCTCGATAATGAAACTTTGTGAGAAATCCGGCATAGCTAAAACAGGTACCTGGGTCATCGCTCGTTTAAGTTCGGCGAATGCTTGGTCCGCCTCATCATTCCAGCCGAACCGATCCTTCTTGAGTTGATCGGTGAGCGGTAGAGCAATATTAGCATATCCTGCCACAAACTTGCGATAATATCCCGTTAACCCCAAGAAACCCCGTAACTCCTTCAAGGAACCAGGCTTCGGCCATTTCACCATTGCGTTCACCTTGGTGGGGTCAGCAGCCACTCCTTCCCCTGAGATAAGGAACCCCAAATACGCTACTGTTCGCTTACCAATTTCATATTTCTTTCTGTTAACATATAAGCTATGTTGCTGCAAAATCCCCAACACTTCCGCCAAGTGGATCACGTGCGTCTCTTCCGAAGGACTGTAGACCAGTATGTCATCGAAGAAGACTAACACCGTTCGTCGAAGCAAGGGCCGGAAAATGTCGTTCATTAAGGACTGAAATGTGGCGGGAGCATTCGTAAGCCCAAAGGGCATTACGAGGAATTCATAGTGGCCGTCGTGCGTCCGAAACGCTGTCTTAGGAATATCCTCCGCTCGTACTCGGATTTGGTGGTATCCGGACTTCAAATCCAACTTGGAGAAGACTTGTGCGCCATGTAATTCATCGAGCAACTCATCAATCACGGGAATAGGATACTTGTGCGGCACCGTCATCTTGTTAAGTGCACGGTAGTCCACACAAAATCTCCACGATCCATCCTTCTTCTTGACCAGCAGCACCGGACTTGAAAACGGACTCTTGCTCACTCTAATAATTCCCGCCATCAGCATCTCCGTGATTAATTTTTCAATCTCATCCTTCTGTACATGGGGGTATCGGTAAGGTCGGACGCTGACTGGAGTACACCCGTCTTGCAAAATTATACTATGCTCGTGGCCCCGACTTGGGGGCAATCCCTCTGGCAACCCAAAAACGGCACCGTACTGCTTCAGAGTTGGCCGCAAATACCCCGGGTCCTCATCCCCCGGAACCCCGCCACTCTCAATATGGTTCAGCTCCACTAACACCCCTCCCCCTTCGTGGCGAATGGTCTTGAGCATAGACTTGAGTGAGACCAGTGACCTGCCCAGCGAAGGATCTCCACGAAGTGTGACGGTGTTTGTTCCCACCGAAAATTTCATGACTTTTGTTTTCCAATTAGTGTGCGTAGTGCCCAGTGTTTGGAGCCATTGGATCCCCAATATAACATCAGCACTTCCTAATTGCAGGGGTAAGAAGTCATCAATGATGTCTAAACCTTGAACATGCAACGCCAATCCTCTGCAAATACCTTCCCCTGGCACCGACTCGCCAGTCCCCATCGTCACGCCATAAGTCGCCGTCTTGGTCAGTGGCAAACTAGCTTTATGGACCAAATCCACAGAAATAAAATTGTGGGTCGCCCCTGGATCGATCAACACCACTACCTCCTGCTCCGAGAGTGTTCCTCTCAGCTTCATCGTTTGCGGCGCCGTGAGCCCAGCCACCGAGTTCAATGACACTTCGATGATCTGATTGATTTCCGCCGCCTCTAACTCCGGTTCCTCGTCCTCCTTTGGACTCGAGCTGTCAGTCTCGTTGTCTTCTTCATCGTGCGTCAGGAGCACACTCAACTCCTTCCGTTTACAACGATGGCCAGGAGCCCATTTCTCATCACAGCGGTAACAAAGGCCTTTCTCCCTCTTCTTTTGCGCTTCCGATTCCGACAGGCGACGCACGTCCCCGAAAGTTCGCGTCGCTCCGGCGCTTCCCCCAGTCGGTGGTCGATACCCGTCATGAGATGGTGGAAACCCTTTGGAAGTCCAATGCGAGCGTGGAAGCGGTCCTGGTGAAAAGCCCATTCCTCCACGATGGGTTTTTGATATGGTGATTTTCTCCTCAATTCTTTGGGCTAGGTCCATGGCTCGGCCCAAATTCGTGGGCTCAAGAATTCGTAGCTCTGCGCGCACATCGGGCCTCAGCCCATTCACAAACGTGCCTAGAGCCATCGCTTCTGGAATATCCTCCAACGGTGCGGCCAATTCGATAAATCGGCGGCAGTACTCACGAACCCCGCCGTCCTGCCTCAAGGCGATCCACTGCTCGTGTAAACTACCGGCCTGAGTCGAGCGAAATTGCCGAAGCACTCTCAGCTTCATTTCTTCCCATAAAACCATATTGCGCTTCTTACATTCCCACTGATACCACAACAGGGCGTCCCCTTCAAACGCAATCACAGCGGCTTCGAGCTTCTCCTCGTTGGAGAAGTGGTTCATGGCGAAGTAGCGTTCGGCCTTAAGGAGCCACCCATCGGGATTCGATCCGTCAAAGGCCGGCATCTCCAGACGCCGCAGGCGGTAATCATGTCGGTTGCCGGACCCAGATCCGAAGGAAGTTCCGCCATAGCCCGGAGAATCCCCCATCGGAGACGGATTATAAACACCGGGTCCTTTCATCTTGTCGGTCGCCGAGGTGCCACCCCGCGCCGAATCCTCTTGCATTTTAATGAGGTGTTCAAGACGTGCTGGCAGATCCTCGAGATGACCCAGACGCTGCCCAACACTCTGCAACTCGTCCTGTACCGATTTCTCAAAACGACGGAAATCCTGCTGCACCGAGTCCAGAACGTCCTCGACGTTCTCCATGCGCTGAGTCATATTCTTCGCCATCCCTCAGGTTCGTACGGCTCTGATACCAATTGTTATGCTCAAACTAATACAATAGAGCTCAATAATACAAACACGACCAAACAATGGAATCGATCACAGTAATTCAACAATTCAGAACAATTAAATTGAACAAGCAACACCAATTAACAGTAATATTGATGAAATTGAAAAGGGATAATAAGGAACAATCTCACAGAGCTTTCGAGAGGCTCCGGTCTCTCCCACAAGAGCAAAGCTCTGCAAAATAACAAAATGCCTAGATAGCCCTCACATTCTAAGCGTGTCCCCTATATTCCCAGCACTCACGTGAATAGCCTAACTAATTTCAGCAATCTGACATGTTACACAACCTACACGTCAGACTCACACACACACAAGACCTACACGTCAGACTCACACACACACATTAGAGGCTGTAGCAAAACGTATTACACGTCAGTGTCTTGATTTCCCTTGTTCTTGCGCCTCACGTATGTGAAGCGAACCTGTGGCCTAACAAAGGATCCTATCTATCCAATTGACCATTATACATGAAACTGACAATTGTGCTTACGTTTGTATCTTATAGTAGTTCTGTATGATAACCAAGGAATAAATATCTTGCATGGCTCAGTAACATAATAAAATAGTATTAAATACTCTATCTATACCATTGTTGGTCTTGATGTACAACATTTAAATGTCAATCCATTCTTGCCTATTTTGATTCTTTCAAAAAGGAGATTGAACCATACAACGTGGTTATGTGACTTTCTACAGTTTGGAGGTACATCATGGGCCGAAAAGCTGGTGCTCTTCGTGTCAACCCAAAGATGTTTTCTGGGATGACCAAACCGTGCATGGCGGAAATGGTTGCATTTCTCAACTGCTTGTCTCTTCACAACAACAGTGACGATAAGTGTGCAAAGCAGATGGAGCTTTTAAATACTTGTGTCAATGCTCAGGTAAGTTATTATTTCCGCATTTGTGGATTTTTCATCTGCATTGTGTCTCTTTAGTCTTGTAGCTTTGAATTTCTTGGACCATCTATCAACCTTGCAACGGCTCTTATTGCAGGGCAAAAACAAAATAAACTGGGGAAGCATAAACTACCACTTGGCGAGGCTTAGTAAAGGAAGATAACTTTTGGGCAGTTATAGGAAGCAAAGTTTTTCTTTCCTGTATGATTATTATCCGTCTTCATTTGCAGAGAGGCTTAGTAGAACAAAACATGACCCGTTTCAGAGTTTTTATGACGTCAGTTTTATGACATGCTCTGGAGATATATGATCAACGGTTTTATTGCAGTTTATTTGGTTCTTCTTATGGCGCCATGAATTACAGAATAATATGTGGGACACTGGCTACTGTTAAAAGATAAAACAAATAAAAACGTCTATTTCAAGATTGATTGTTGGGATAATTATTTTCTACTTTCAATATACACGTTTTTCATGGTTGTAACATAAAGGATTTCTTAGCCCACAACAGGCTCCATTTATAGACTAATAATTTTCTGGAAGTTCATATGCATAGTTTAAATTTGAGAAAATTCTTTTCATTTGCCAATCTATTAATGAGAGTCGTCACGCATCGTGTTGTGTCTATTTAGACACATGGTGTGCTTTCTTGCCAATCAACTGGTCTGTCCCTACCGACTTTTGACTTTAATTTTGAACTATTTATACGAACCAATTTGGCACAAGAGGAATGACAAAAATGAAAAAAAAAAAAAAAAGAACTCAATCATCGAGTTTAAGATGGACTTTTCTGCATATTAGATCTTAGCCTACACCTTGTTGCTTTTATTATTATTATTATTTATTTTAGTGCAAGTCTGTTTATAAAGCATATGATAAAGACGGGTTTTCGGATAAAATGTGGTTACCCATCGACTCAAATATAACAGAGACTTTCTCAATTTCACTAACTTTCCCAATAGATAAGTTTTGGGAAACTGGATTATACTTTTTGCATATCAATGTCCCTAATAATGCTGTAAGGGAAGTTATGAACCCATTATGTATGAACAAGCTTCCACTACTTTGTGCCGTATGACATAACATTATCAAGATAGAAAAGGCAAGGTTAAAAAGGAAAAAAAAAAAAAAAGGATAGAGGAGAAAAAATGTATATGTGTATATACATATATATCGCTATTTATTTATTTATCACGTCAAAATAAAAAGTACAAAAGAAACGAGGCAAAGAGACAGTGGTGCGTACTCAATTTTCCGTAGCTAGTCAAGTGTCTTATCCGTATTGTTCTGTTTTGGAAGAAACGTTGGAGCCAAACCAAGAAAGGATAATGAAACCAAAAATATACTGATATATCATTTGTCCCCTGAGACACAGCCAAACACATGATATCATTTTATTTTATTTTATTTTCAACGAATAAATTAAAATAAAAAACAATTACCCCACTTCTTTCCCATCATTCTACCACCTTGAGGGATTTTTTCTGTCAGTTTCACTAATTTGTATAATCATAAAGTCAAAGCATGAATAAGTCAACCGGCCCTCCAAAAGAATGGTGACTGATCTTTTTCTAAATTAACATAAGGGCAATATTATAAATTTTGTAAAATAAAATCAATATAGTATAATCCAGTTTCCACATCTTTCTAAAAGAAAAAAAAAGTTTAGCATATATAATGCTTTTTTGTTTGTCTTAAAGGTCAAATTTAGCTGCAATATTTTATCAACAAGATGAGTTCTCAAACTTTCATGAATATTGATAGAAATGTGAGAAAAACCAGTAAAGTGATCCACATAATTATATAAATAGATCAGTGAAAAATTAAGTTTCCTGCTCTATCTACTAAATTTTGCTGCTTATTAATAAATATAGTAACACTTCTAGAATCTCTAATAATCATTTAAAAATTTTAAAAACAAAACTAGACGACAAAATTGGTCAAATATTACTTGTACTATCAAATAACTTCCTAGCAAAAAAAAAAAAAAAAATATATATATATATATATATATATCACATTAAGATTGCTTCTTACCTAATAAGTTTAGGTGACAACATTTTCTAGTTGTTAATTAGCGCTGGAAAATGATACATGTAAAGCCATTTTGGACAAAATTATAATGGGATTCGACCAAGATTTCTTAAATCTCTTAATGGGAACAAAACGCAAAGCTGATTTTGAGGAATCGTCTTGTTAGAGTTAGACACAAAATTGTGCTATGGCTCACTGTGGTAGTGCTATAGATCACAGAAAAGGTATCCTTATTGATTGTGAGACACGTGCAATTATAAGCTAAATGCTTCCTTAAAGGTGCAATAAACACAACAATACATGTGTTACAAATGAAAAACTCAGATATATAGTACAAATACTGATATACTCAATTGTAATATCCATTAATTATACAAAAAATGACAATGGTCAGTCACTAGCTAGCTAGCACTTTACTTTCATGTAACAATTCTAACATGTATTACATGATTTCACACTTGCATATAGTTAAGTTTTAGTTATAATATATATCATCGAATATGTATAGTAGTGTGGATCATGTGTGGATATATAATTATTAGGATGCGGCCAGTAGCATTAATAGTTGAAAGCAAGGAGAGAGAGAGAGAGAGAGATGTGGCATGTGGAAGTGGTACCACTCATCTTTTTTTTTTTCTTCTTTCTAATTTGCTATGTGGCGCCAGAAAAGCTCTGTGCAGAGAAGAACCTTTGCTTTTGGTCATCTCATGCAGTTGACCCCCTTGCATTGCGTTAATGGCTCATATTCATGCAACGGTTGGTAACAAAAAAGTGGCCAACTAAGGTCCTACCCCAACCAGCCCTCTCTTTCCCTTTACATCTTTACATATATATATATATATACACATACATATTATACCATGCCTCTATACACACATACAAAGGACTAGTGATAGGCCAGTATGTGATCTGAAAATTCAAGTGTTGAGTTGATATTTACACATGATATAGGTGACGTCATTAGGACCTTGAATGAATATTATTACCAGTTAGGTGATTATACTATGGAGAGAAGAATGCTAATGCTAGTTGTCTTCGTTTCGAACCTATCTTTTTAGCAATACATATATATATATATGTAGTTGATATATGGTTGTATAAAAATCAAGGAAATGGAAAAAGTAGTAGGGAGCAAGTGTGTGTGGGGGCTAGGCGTTGCGTTGATGCATCATATCCATCATGTGTGCGCGCGGGCAATGGGGTTGGGGGTTTGTGTATGTGTGTATGCATATGTGTAGGAGCGCAAGGCGACAAGAGAAGTTGTCAAAAGCTGCAATTTGCTTCCTTTTCCAACGATAAATCTCTCTCTCTCTCTCTCTCTCTCTCTCTCTCTCTCTCTCTCTCTCTCAGGCAACGCATAGCATGAAAATGAGCGAAAGGCAGTTGTCAGGCCGCTGCAAATCGTACAGATTGGAATTAGATTCCTACACCACCCTCTGCTGTCTTTTCGGATTATATATATATATATAATAACAAATATAATATTATAAATATATCGTTACATATATTATATGTATCATTCACGTTTAACATTATTCCCCACCAACCATAAAGCACAATCCATGCAGATTAATTAATCCCAACATGGGATATTTTTCTTTTAATATTTGTTATGAAAATACTAAGCATATATACAAGGCGATCTACATGGGGGCACAGGCCCCCCTAAACTTTTTTAAATTTATATTTTGACCTTATAATTAAAGAAAAATTTTAAATTAATCATTCACAGGCCCCTCTGAATTTTTTATAATTTATATTTACTTCTATAATCAAAGAAAGTTTTCAAACAAATCTTTCTTATGCCCCCATTTAATTTTTTATATTTATAAATTTTTGTAAAAAAATCATTTATAAATATGATATAATTTTTATTTTTGCTTATTTATAATTTAAATATTGTTATGCCCCTACTACTGGATTAGAATGATTATGAATCTGTGTCTACATATATATAAGATGGTGTTAATTTCCTTACGAGGGCAACTTATAATTGTAGTTATATTTTATGCTATTGATTATAATGTGTTTTTATTAAATGAATTAATTTTAAAAATTTTTTGATCTAATGTTAGAGACTCAATACTAGTGTTGGGATGTTACGTGAACCCTACTTGAATATCTTATAAAGACATTTAGATTATGGTCCTAATATGTTAAATTATTTGTAAGTTTAATTTCTCCTATTCATCTAGAGAGAGGAGAGAAAACTTAAGGAACCCTAAAAAAATTAAGGCAATTTGACTGTTGATAAGACAATACTTCGCTAATTAATTGTACGTGATAGTAATTGCGTTCATAAATACATGTATTTGTTCCTTTATACAATTTTTAGTAATTTGGCGTGATTTGATTCTATACATGTTTTTAGTATTACTCAAAACCTCAGTAGTTCTTTTTATTTCTTGGAAATCCCAGCCAATCAGCATCAGAAATCTTCTCCTTGATTTATGTTGATAGAGCCTTTGGAACTTGTAGAAGTCATGCTCCGTGCTAGCTAGGTGCTACCTCCCAAATGGTTAATGTTCGAAATTATTTTCTAACTATGGAAGCGTTTGATGAAAAGTTCTCTGAGGCAAAAGTTTACCACAATATGTCAGTACAAGTCTTGTAAATCCTCCAACTTAACATTATACAGTGACAAACCCAAAAATCCTCCAACTTAAGTTGGCCTAAATACTGTAAATTTTGTTGCAAAATCAATCCTTCTGTAAAAAAGTTTGTTCTATAAACTTTAATTATTTGGTCTATAAAATTACAAAATCAATATATACTCTTTATCAGATTCCTAGATATTCAAACTATGTATATATTTATTCATGTTCAATGGATAACCTAAAGATCACTACTACTTAAAACTTCAATTATAAAGACAGCTAATTTGCCCAAGGTAGTAATTCAAGTTACTCACCTAAATATAAATAACTTTTTCAAGTATATATCGCATCCATATAAATATGTATAGAGTGTGTATATATATATTGCGATCAAAGAATATTCGTGACGGATCTGAATTAATCATTAATCTATTACCTAGTGGCTGGTAGTACTAGATGATATATATTCTAATCCTGATAAGAAACGTATCAATTTCAGTCCATAAATCAACGCTCGCAATATCAACACAACACTCGCAAAGAAAGTTCTCAAAAGAGACCAACCACGTTTTCCTTCGATATTGAAAAAGCAAGAAATCACAATAAAAGGCTACAAGAATTTCCAAGAAGCTCAAGTATCGATTCAATATATATCCTTCTCAACAGTACTACTCGACGTACACAGATCAAAAAGAAAAAAAAATAAAAATAAAAAAAAGGCACCAGGACATTAATAAAACCGAGTGTTATTATATCATGAATATTCAAATAGTAGAACAATATATTAATAATATATATATTTATATTTTATTTTTTATTTTTATTTTCGACCTTGAAAATGATCAAGGGAAACAAGAGCTAGTGGTGGAATGAATAGCTTTTGCACCGTCCAGATCGGGGCCGTATATATTCCGTAGGGTTGTAGTTAGGGAATTGTTGTCTGTGATTGGGACCCACAGAGGGTGACGTGGCAATAGGGAATCCCCGACCACGAGCATCTGATGAAAATGATTGACGTTGATTGTCCTTTCTCTTGATCATCCACATCATACGGCTATCAGTGGGCCGCCAAACCTATGCTTTCTTTCTCTCCTGGGTCCCACCTTTGTCCATTATTGCCTCTCTCTCAGCCTCAGCCACACCGTAGTGTTATGCTATTCCATGCTACTAGGTATTAGTGAAGTTATGCAAAGAAAGCAAGGTCATTTTGAAATTCTCTAGCTTATAATTATTAGGGTTTTTTTTGGGTATCCTAAGTTCTTGAGAATTTAATTTAGAATAAACTTTCTTTTTTTTTTTTTTGTACATGGGTGTTTTATCTGAGCTTTTGGATTCCGGTCATTTTCAGTCTAAAAATGTTCCCTCTACACTAATAGAAAGCTTACAAGTAGAAAGTAAATCGGTCAAAGCGATATAACATTGCAATAAAATGGTATGTTCTAACATAATTCGTTGTATATAAATACTGATTTTGACATGACTTAATTTGGTCAATAATTTTCTTTTGTAGAATATCTGAGAAAGGTTAGATAAAAGAGTAGAGTGTCTGGATTTAAATACTTTCGTTGAGAAAATGAAACAACCTTTTTATTCTATTCCATGCCAAAACTGAATCCCACTTTACCATCTATTTTTCTGGCTGATATTTTATCTCAAAACTCCTTGCTCTTTGTACTCCATCATTTCTAAACTTTCAATATATAGAGCCGTTGTCTTCTAATGTGTTGAAGAATATATATATATATATATATATATATGGATGAAGTATGAAAATACTTAAAATTTATATAATAACAAAAATAAATATCAAATTTTTTATAATAATTGAATAATTAGCTAATTCATAAATTACTTGGATATATTTTTGAAAATTCATTTAAAATCCACAAATTATCACTATGTATACGTAATTGAAACACTTGTGCACCTACTTTATTGTATTTTCAAAAGATTGTGTATTAAACTAAATCAAGTGTTAAAAATTGAATATTTCCTATATTTTCTCTATACATATATGGAGTCGAATGTTGATTGTTCAGTGACTTAGGTTTTGTCATAAATGCTAAATTGCTAATGCTAAAGGAGCCAATTCTTAATTTTTTAAAGGAAAATTACAGTAAATAGCAAAAAAAAAAAAAATTACGTTCTTAAAAAGTATCACATGTTTCAAATATTAAAAGAATAGTCATGTCAAGAATTTTATAACAAAAAATAGAGAAAATTTTTAACACTTCACATTTTAACAAATTTGAAGTGTTAAAAAATTTATTATGAAATATAAATATTTTTTTGTTATTTTTCGTTATAAAATTCTTGACATGCATGACTATTCTTTTAATATTTTGAAACATGTTCCATTTTTAAAAGATTCATTCAATTTTGACTTATTTTTGCAACTCATTTTTTTTAATCTATTCAAAGCGAATGATGCAACTCACAGTCTCAGCATTATGGAAACTCAACATGTAAATCCGGCGGTTAATAACCGAACGGAATTTGCATACCGGGTAATAATCGGTTAATTCACCGGAATTACCCGGTGCCAATGAGCGGTGAAAATCTGGTTATTCACTGGAAATTGGCACCGGGTAATGTTGGTGAATTAATCGATCATTACCTGGATTTTTCGCCGTAGAGATTTTTTTCTTCTTCTTCTTCTTCTTCTTCTTCGTCGTTCCCCACTCCCCAGCTTCCCCCGACCTCCCCAGCTACCTCCCCGACCTCCCCCGCCACCTCGCAGGCCCACCCCCGACCTCCCCGCCACCTCCCCGACCTCCCCCCGCCACCGCGCAGACCTTCGCCCAGACCACCATCACAAACCCACCCCCGCCGTGAACCTCACCCCCATCGCCTTCCCCTACCTCACCGCCGCCTTCCCCGACCTCCACTCGGTGAAAGTTCGGGTATTATTCGGCGATTTGCACCGATCGAATTTCGCGGTGAAAATCCGGTTAATACGCAGATTTTCACCGAAAAAGTTCGGCGGTGAAAATCGCTGATCGGTTAACCGTTTCACATTTACATATCTAACAGAAACCACGTAATGTAAACTTTTTTAATGGGTAATGTGTATATGTATGTACATATAGGCATGTGTATTTTGAGTTTAAACCTTTTATTTACTATTTATGATAAATTAGGAAAACTACCTCAATACACATATTTTTTACATATATTGACGGAATTTTTTTTTTCCCCTAAATGTAGAGGTGAATCATGGCTCAAATCATTTTCTATTTGTATCCTACCTCTCAAGAATCTGACCCAAAAACGTGCAAGCAAACATTATAATATGCACAAAGGATTTTCAGAAAAAAAAAAAAAAGAAAGAAAAAAAAAACACAAAGGATTTAAATCTTTAAAAAAGTCTAAAAACAAGATGCTTCTTTATATAACCTTGTTATTTCCTCTTGCAGAACTGCCTTTTAAGCAATCCACATTGAGATTGGTGAAAATTCACCATATTCCATTCTTCTATCAAACTTTTTCATTCAAATTTTGAACCAACACAAAAGTTATAATATCAATTTTAGCTACGAATTTGATACATTGTGCTAACAATTTTATTGGTTTTATACAATATGAGACACCAAGATCTGTCCAAAAGAGAGATAATAGAGAGAGAGAGAGAGAGAGAGAGAGAGAGAGAGAGAGAGAGAGATATCAAAATGAACAAGTACAAGTTATTTGAGTGGCGGCTTTGATTTTGTTGATGACGGCGATATAGTCACAAGCACACTACACGGTTAATTTGAAGATTAATTAGAACTCTATATATATATATATATATATATATATAATTACTATTTATGTTGTATAATCATATCGATCCCTGTAGCATGAAATTAATGATTAAGAAGATTCCTTATAGATGAAGCTATGTCTTTCTTCTTAGAATTCCTCCTACATGAGTACTGCTTTTAATTTGTACACACCCCCACTCATAAAAGAAATTCTATTATAATTCTCTTCCACCAACTAGGCTTGGGGTCTCAATCTGCAAAAAGAAATGAAAATAAAAAGTGATTATACAGAAAGATCAAATAGCTATAGGGGAAAAAAGAAAGAATACTTAGCTTACGCCAAAATAACTTAAAGAAAATGACAAAATTACAAGAAGTTGTTCTCATAATTTTAAAAAATTAAGTTTGGGATTAAAGTTGTGAGACAAGCGTGGGAGATTTTGTGAAGTTAAAAAAGGTGATAAAGATGGATAAAACTTGAGCTAGTATATATATATATATATATATATATATATATAATGATTTCATAAATAAATTCAGATGTCTTGATGCCAAGAGGGGCCTTAGGATAAGCCACTAGATAATTAATTATCGTACATAATCAATGCAGTGTAACGAAGTCAAAGTCTTAAAGTAATATCTAAATGAAATTTTTACGCAATATATATTTGATAAGCCAACAAAAAGAAAAAGAAAGAAATTTTGCACTATAAAGAAAAAGCTAAAGTACTGACGTATATCCTCTTTTATATACACAAACTTTTTTTTTGTTCTTTACATTACTTAATGTAGCATTAGAAGTTGGAAAATGTTTAGAACATAGCTCTTTATCTCGAGGGGCAAAGTTGTTTCCAAAATGTTATTAATACACACAGTCAACTTATTATTACTTAGCATTATTCGTTTCGATCTTCTCATCCAAAAATTAATGCTAATTACCTTTGTGCATTGATTGTTAATTTATGCGTCAAAACAAAATATTCAGTATTTCAATGTTTCTAATTTCTACGAATTAGAACAACAAAAGAATTCTTGACACATTCTGTTTGACTTTAAAAAAAATCTACTTCACTAATTAGAGTAAGCTTTTAAGTAAATTCATTTAACCATGATACATTGCTCACTATATGAGTTAGCATATATATATATATATATATATATATATATTAGGGTGAAAGAGTACGTATTGCACGTGCTCAAATATTATAATTACTAAACAACTTTGAGTAATTAAAGGTAGGGTAATCGATTATAACTCTTAAAATCAATATTTATATTAATTGCACATGAGGCTAATTTCTTCCATATACTTGTGTAGATATTATATGCTAACAAACTTTTGCCAGTGTCTACTGGGCTCAATTATTTTAGTTTGTGAACATCAATCTCATCCAGGAGATTTTGATGAATGTCCATTTTTGGTACACTATTAATTTATGTCATTTTTATGTTGAATTTATAATTTATATCCCATCTCCCTACTCAGAATGTCTAAAATATTAGTATATTAATTACCTTGCTAGGGTTTCTCTGGAAGGTTGCATAATAGTACTGCAGCAGAATGAACAACAGCAAAATTAAGCCGACCACGTTGGAAAATGTGAAGTTCCCTTAATTAGGTGGTAACATATCTTATTGAAGCACATTAAAAAATTGTTTAGCAAAAAATTAGAAAATATATATTACAAAGCAGTCATTTAGCAAGTTCTTAATTAATTTGTCTAATTACTTTATGAGGCGATCCCACCATAATGCCAGTGATATGTGTATTAGACCAAATAAAGAAAAGAAAAACAATGACAGTGACAGTGACTTAATTAGTTTTCTGCAGCATAATATACTCTAAACTATGCATGACAAACGTATAGGTTCTTTTAAATTAGCACTAAACTCCAATCACAGCACCCAAAGAAAGCTTATATGTTAAGAAAATTATCCCACTGAGAAACCCTAAATATAATAAAACAAAAAGGAGAGATATGGGGGTGAGAGAATAAAAGCAAAACATATACACAAAAGCCTCTCCTTGCTTTCCTCTATCTCTTTAATCCTCTTTTCTCTTTCTTTCTTTCTCTCTTTCTTGGCTCTGGTATTCCCTTGGAGTGTGATTCTCCACCATATTTTTCCTAAAGAGCCATTAACCTTTATAAAAAGAAAGAAAAAAATAAAGATCAAAACACCATGGTTTTCTCATCCATTCCAGTATATTTAGATCCTCCCAATTGGCAACAGGTGAGGTTTTCTTCAAAATTATTTTGCATCAACAACAAAGCTAGTCTAGCTTAGCTTCTTCACCAAAAAAGAAACAAAAGCAAAAAATTTTTGACAAGATTATTATTCCTATTCCTTTGTTATCTCCTTTGTGAATATACCAGATGTTGATGATATATTTTTTCCAATACTAATTCTCATGGTTTATGATAATCCTTTTCAATTTCCGAATTATTCTTGCAGCAACAAAATCATCATACCCTAGCAAGCACTACCGAGAGCCCTCAGCTTCCTCCGCTGCCCCCGCCGTCAGTACTCTCTCATGTCGCCGGCCCCAGCTCCGCGTCCGGCTCCGGCACGGGCTCGATCAGGCCTGGTTCCATGGCGGACCGAGCCCGGATGGCTAAGATACCCCAGCCTGAAGTAGCCCTCAAGTGCCCGCGCTGCGAGTCCACCAACACAAAGTTCTGCTACTTCAACAACTACAGCCTCACCCAGCCCCGCCACTTCTGTAAGACATGCCGCCGCTACTGGACAAGAGGCGGGGCCCTCCGCAATGTCCCCGTGGGCGGCGGCTGCAGGAGAAACAAGAAGAGCAAGAACAGCAACCGCTCAAAGTCCCCAGCGACGGCTTCCGGCGAGAACAAGCAAAGCGGCGCTTCCACGCCCGGCTCCAACTCAAACCCTAGTGGAATGATCAGTCCCTCCGGAAGCAACAGCGCCGAGATGATCGGCCATTTCTCGCAAACCCCTCAGGCTCACTCGTCTTTCATGGCCTCCATCCAGAACCTAGCTCGCTTCGGCGGCGGCGGAGGCGGCCACGGAGCTTTGGGGCTAACCTTCAGCGAGATCCAAGGGCAGGCTCATCATGAGCACGGCAATTTAGGGTTTCAGATTGGATCCGGCGCCAATTCGAGTGATCAGACCGGCATGATCCTGCAAGGAGATCATCACCAGTCGGATCAATGGCGTTTGCAACAATTCCCTCTCATGGGTGGCCATGATTTCGAGTCACCGACGGGTAATTTGTACCCATTTCACCAAGGAGTTGAAGCTCAGAGTGGCAACATGGCTGGCATGATTCCCTCGGGTGGGTCTAGGGTTTCGCAATTCCCCGGCGTGAAGCTCGAAGGACGACAAGGCCTGAACTTGTCGTCGAGACCGAGCTTGGGCATTTCTGAGAACAATAACCAGTTCTGGGGCGGAAATAGTACTACTTCTTGGACAGATCTATCAGGTCTCAACTCTTCTTCCACAAGCCATCTCTTGTGAGCCGTTGGATCAAGATCCAATGTTGAGAACTATTGACGATATATCTTGATCTGGTAATTCAATGTTGCAAGATGATCCAAGGAATTTATATTAATACCGGTAGGGATTTGGTGTTGATCGTGTAAGTCTTGTTATAAATTTGTTGGCTTTTTCACCTTTTACTAATTTGTTTGATTATGTTATAGTATTAATATTGGAGTCCACTTGATCTAGTAATTTGCTAAGGGTTTGTTTGTCACAATTACTAGTACCGGGTCTGTAAGTTATGGGGTTTGTCATCTGACACTGTTATGAGAGCTTAATTAAGCTAGTTCTGTTTGTAGAAATTAAGTTTCTTTATCATGTTATCGAATATTATATATGTTTTTTTTTTTTCATGCACTTGCATAAATGACGCCATTTATAGAGCTTGCTTTTGCCCAAGAGTGATTATGATAATATTCAATTATGTATATTGCGATCTCATTTCAACCTTGAAATAAAACTGTGGAAATTTGAGAAATTAGTGGATGATCAGTTTTTAGCCTCAGAATGTGCTGAGAATTGGCTCCTTTTTCTCATGTTGGACAATCTGGCTACAATAAATGAGACATTATATTCTGGCAAAGCTGCAAAGTTGCAGCTATATCTAGCTAGGTCTAAATATATATGTACAAAGAATATTGATGTGTACGAGGACATGTGTGTAAACTATAACTACTAACTAGCTGTCAAGAGAAGTTATGTTGTGGTGAAGAATATTGAAGATGCTAGTTCAACACACGTTGAAATTCATTGTTTACAATGATTAATATCAGGCTGATCGTGTAGCATATATATATATATATATATATTTGAATGAAGGGAGAAAGATAGGAACGTATATATATATATATATATATATATATATTATATACACTACTCTCTCTCTCAAGGACTTGATATATATGTTCTCGTGCTATACACTTTCCTATTCATTCAATTGTTCTGAAACTCTCTCTTATTGTTGTTTTGAATCTTAATCCCGTATTCGTACGATAATGAAGAACTTGGAGTGACCATGATCTTCAATATGGTCACTCTTTCCTACAAATCAGTGAAAATCAATTAATAAAAAGTTATGGGTATGATTCTGGAATTTCAAGAGAGACAATGACTTTACTTATTAAATTCTATCACAATAATTCTCTAGCTCTCTAAATGTAGAATTTGGTAATTCCAAGAAGATATTCTTGTTTCATTCTTTTTGGATTTCCACCTGAAGATCAAGGATATATTAGCATATCTCACATTTTTTTTTATTTTTTTTTATTTTTTTATTTTTGTTCACCTCCCCAAGCAAACTTAGATCTATACCTAGCTATATCT
Source organism: Boehmeria nivea var. tenacissima (assembly GCA_018132145.1). Lineage (NCBI taxonomy): Eukaryota > Viridiplantae > Streptophyta > Magnoliopsida > Rosales > Urticaceae > Boehmeria > Boehmeria nivea. Next base: position 17,531,752 of record CM030874.1, on the reverse strand, counting down.
CACGGCCGGTGGGGAGAAGGAAAAGGTGTATATATATATATAAGCAAACAGTTGCGCAAATGATTTTTGTAATAATTATTATAACGATATGAGATATGGACGTTGCTTTGTTTATTATGGGCGAGAGTGAAAGTTGAAGTAAAAGACAACAAACCCAAGAAAACGCCAAGAATCTCACTCAAAACCATGCATGCAATTCCATATTTAACCAAACCCCAAGTGAGAAAGTATTCTAGAAATTTGTTAGAAGACTCATGCAATATCATTATGGATCTAACATTAATGAGTTCTACGGTCAAAAAGAAGAGAGCACTTTTCAACATTTTTGTTCATTAAATTAAAATAATAATATTGGGGGTTTTTTGGGTCTCCTTTTCCTTTCTTTTCCCACACATTATATCCACTAAGTTTGAAACAAACCCTTTTTCATTTTGAATGAAAAAAAAAAAGAGAGTGAGTTTTTCTCTCAATACACACACATATCTATATATATCTTCATTTCGGAATAAGATATTTAGAAAGAGAGAATAGAGAATTCCACTCCCACGTCACAAAAACAAAGCACAAAAAAAAAAATGATATCATGTATCATGAGAGGTGTGAAAATCTTCCAAGTGTAATAATGACACATAATTATGACCCAAATCAAAATGTGGGTTGGTCGTTCCATAAAAAGAGAGGAATCAAGGATATTTACTTTTGCAAGAACCAAGACTGCCTAGCCCTAATGGACGAATAAAGTAATTGTATGCACTGCAGCGAAAAAGCACAGTACTACACAGACTCTCTCTTTCACTTTCTCTTTTTCTCCTTCTCTCTCTATATATGACACATCAGTCAGTTGCTTGGTCATGGAACGTTGGCAGTGAAAACAGTTATACACATATATATCTCTAGATTCGAAAAACGTCTCTTAACTTTTTTTTTTTTTTTTGAGGGTTAAGTGGAAACAAAAAAGGTGTATTGTAGAAGAAGGAAAAGAGAGATCACTAGTGGTTGTTAAATGTTAATTAGCTAGTTCTATAAGAGAGAGTACGAAGAAAGAGCAATCAAAGGACGAGCTCGGAAATCCAAGCTAACTAGCTCAGTCCATTCCATGCATGTAATGTTCATTTTGCTGACCCACTTATGGATAGGCGTGAAAATTATATTCTCTCCATTTCTTTTTTTACTATTTCTCTATCAACTCTCTCACACATACTAGTGAAGTTTTTTTTTTTTTTTTTGGGTGTTCTTTTCTCTTTATGACCTTCTTCTTCTTCCAATATGGGCCAGTCTCGCCAGTGTCTTTGATATTATTATTTTTTTCACTTTTGTCCTTCTTCACCTTTATGGAATCTTTCAACTGATTATAGTAATTAGTAATAATTTAATTGTAGTTAAGTAGGGATTTTAGTGCCACTCTTCTATCACCTAATTATTTTGAGTTCGAAGAATATAATTGTGTGCGATCTTTAAAGCAGTAAATTATTATTATTATATATATATATATTTCTTAACTCTAGCGTCATAATAGTGCTTGTTAAACCCTTGAGAATTAACTCGGGTGACAAGATCTTCTAATATGAATGTTGAGATTTTAGATTCAAAATATTGATGTGTGCATTAATTCTTTTTATAGCCAATATAGTTATAATAAAATATAAGATATAGAAAGTGATTAAAAATTTAATTATTTATGCTTATATGTCAAAATCTAATTTGGTGGATAGAGAATGAAACAAAGAAAAATGAAAGAAGATCTGTATTCGAAAGGAGGTGTATAAAAAATATGTAATTAGGCGTGGTCCAAGAATACTCCCTAGTTATTAACAAGTGCTTCTAAATAGATATTAAAGTTTATTACATATAGTTGTTAAGCATATATATATATATTGCTAAACGTGTCGAGTTACAAAGCAACTAATATGAAGTTCTTTATGAAATCAATCTCTCTCTCTTTTTTTCCCCTCAAATAATTAAAATGATTAGCGCTTGTGCTTGTTAAAGTGTGAACAAATAAGTCTTCTTGATCATATGCGTAGGTCAAAAACCTTGTCTTGTTTGGATACTTTGGAATACTAGTAATAGTAATATTCAGTTTCAGTTGAATTCAGTGAAAACACTTAGGGCCCACTAGGATTCAGGTTTTTTACCATCCTTTATCATTATGCATTTCGAACGAAGCCAAATTTTTGTAAGGCCAGTGTTATAAAGTAGAGTAATAAGTTGTTTCCGACTTCCAACAAATTCATATCTCATTTCTCCTTGTTAAACATTTTAACTTTCATTTCCTTTAGATTCTTCTTTCAACATTTCAACACCAATTATTCCGGCTTCACTAACTAACCAAACACATTTTCAAATATTACTCGGGGACCTAGAACTTAATGTTATTCAAATTAAAGTACCAAAAAGTTAATTTAGCGTTTGAATTCATGTCCTTATATGAAAAAAGAAAAAATAATAATAATTTCAAAATTATATATATATATATATATATATATGTACCCATGAAGTAAGAAAATACACAATGTTTTAGTGTAATTTAAAAAATATACATTTATTTGTGGTAATTTAATCAATTACCATAAGAAAAATTATAAGTAATTCAAAATTTTGCTAATTTTTTTTAAATATTTAATATTTGTTTAAAGTAAATGTTAAAAATTAGGTCCATATCACTTTATATAATAGATGTGAAAACGCATATAATACAATATAATATAGACTGCTGATGTAACTATAAGAGGGTGAGTTTGATATGTGACTTTCTATTTCAATAGTAAAGTCTGATTATAAGTATTGGATTTTGTTACTCGCGTTTCGTTTGGTGAAATGAAAATGGAATGAGAATAAGAATAAAAATTTTATAGAATAGGAATGAGAATATTATTTTGATTCTAGTGTTTAATTTATCAATAAAACTGAAACTGAAATCAATATTTATAAAAAATAAAAGTAAATAATAGGTTTTGAAAAAGATAATTTAGACTAATTAAACGTTTTTTAAGTGATTTGAGAAATAAAAAGAAATGAGCATTTCATAAGTTCAATTAAAGAATTCTAATTCTAATATATAATAAAATAATTATCATTTCATTAAAATGATTACTGTTAAGTCTTTTTATACCCAAACAAACATAAAAATAAAAATTGTTATTTCATTTTATTTTCATTCCATCGAAATGTTTATATACACAAATTGGGAGAGAGACTATATATTGTTGTCAGTTAATACTTAATATATAGGTTCTCAAAAGCATACATACCAATGACTAGAAAATAAAAAATAATAATAATTAAAAAAAATCTCTGCACGCGGGTTTATCATCTTTAACCATAATATCTTTCTTTCTTTTATCTTTATAAAGCCTATGGTGGTCCACATTATACGGCCCCCTTGCATAGATCACTATATATAACCCAAAGATAAGTTTCCGCAAAAATACCGTCCATTTAATATGTTATGATTGGTACAAAGTTTAATTATGCCTACAACTTAATATAATATTTCTTATTAGCAAGTTATAATACGAGGGAAAATGAAAAGGAGTTTATAACTGAATGGCCTACTTTTGGAACTTGTTTTAAAAAATATTCACAATCTTGGTATATAATAGGCTTTGACGAACCTTTTAAACCAAAATGGATCGCGCTATGAAGAGTACATGATTCTAATGTTGGAGTTTTCTCGGGAAAAAAAATCAAAGCAAATGTGGTTTACATTTTTCATTATTTTAGTAACGTGAATATCTTCCATACACGTTCAAAAATTAACCATTGAACGTGTAAGAATTTGTTTTATGGAGAGTCTACAAGAGAAAAGCACAATCGGTTGGATTCTTAAAATACAATCTCATAATTCGAAAATGCACCATTAAATAGAGACTGATAATTAAAGGTTTAGAAGAACAACAACCTGAATATTAAACTCATCTTTGCCCTCAATCTTGGTAAAAATAGCAATAATGGGAGATACGTTTACTTTCTTTATATTTGAATTGATCTAAATGCTACATTCCGCTAAACATATTTACGTCGTTATAATATCATACGCCTAAATCTCAAGTTCAAATCAGAGCTCAGCATAATGTATATGCTCGGTCTATCTAGTTATATCGTTTATACAATTTCCTAGCTATTCGTACACATGAAGGTTGTGTTAAACTATGGCTCTTTAAATATTGGTTTATTATCTCTTATCGTACACATGAAAATAGTGTTAAACTATATCGTCGTGTCGAGCTTTGTTTTGTCTAACCAATAAGTGAGGAATTTGTTATCTTTGTTAAGGAAATATATATGTGGTTTGTGAAGATGGTGATGGGGATTGTTTTCGGCAATTGCCGGTGATCATAATCCCCGATATATTCATATCATGATAAAATGGAATATGACGAGATTGACACAAAAACAATGTAAGCAAAGGGAAACCACAGTACAATTTCATACGACAACATATGAAAAACGACCAAAAAAAACCATTATAGACAATGAAAAGCAACATCATATGGAATCCAAGAAAAAGGGTAAACGACATCATATTCTAAACGACAAAATTGAATAAACGACATGGTATGTTAAACGACAAAATGGATAAACAACAAAACGACAAAAAGGGGTAAACGACAACATATAAAAACGACGAGAATAATAAAAATGACAGAGTAAAAAACGACTATTTATAATGAACGACAATATATTAATAACAGGGAAGAAATTAAAACGACATCATATTCAAAATGACGAAAAGTAGATAAACAACAAGAAAGATAAAACGACATCGTAAAAATCCACATAGTTAGAAAAAACGACACTGTATGTTAAACGACGAAAAAGGGATTAAAGACACCTTACGGAAAATGGAAAACATCAAAAAGGGGATAAGCGACATGATAGAGAACCACGAAGTGAAAAACGACATCATGTAAACGGCCAAGAAAAATAAATAATAAAATAATAATAATCTTTGATTCACAACGTATACGTGGCGTTCTTTTTTTTTTTTTTTTTTTTTTTTTTGTATTTAAGGGCTTTTTATAGGAGTTTTGAGAAATGTTTAAAAATTGTATTTAAAGATCTCTTTTAGAGGTTTTTGAAAAAAAAAAAAGTTCTCTTTTAGGAGTTTAAAAAAAAAAATTTAAAAACTATCAATTGATTTTTTTAATATGGGCCTAAACCTTTTTGTTTTTAGTACATATAATTTTTGGGCCAGTTAAGCAATTAATCATTTTAAAGGTAAAGTTTAACGAATTTAGCCATAGTTTCACGAAATTAGGGATTTAGCCATAACATGTAATATTTTATGTAACACGTAACATATATACGTGTAAAAAATGTAACATTAAATGTAACGTTACATTTAATGTTATATTTTTTACACGTATATATGTTACATGTTATAAAAAAATATTACATATTATGGCTAAATCTCTAATTTTGTGAAACTATGGCTAAATCCTAAAAATTTACCCAAAATTTTGGTTAAATGCCTAAAAAACTCTTATTTTTTTACTTGCTTGCGCGTGTTTAAAAATTAGGGTTATCTATACAAACGCCCCCAAATGTTGTGCTATTATTATAATTTGCACCCTAATATTTAAAAATTATCATTTTTGCCCCCTAAAGTATTAAAAACTTATAGATATGCCATCTCTGTCACAATCTGTGAAAAAATAGATTAAATTAATAACGAAATATTAATCTGTTGGTGCCCGTACAAATTTTTAAGATAAAAAATAGATAAAATCAGGAGTATGAATACAAGATTTTAAAAATCGGGATACATTTAAGAAAAAAAGACAACATAAGAGGGTGTTTGTGAAAATAAATATAGAATTAATAACTATAATTTTCTTAATTTGAAGGCGGTTCATCTTTAAAAATTTATACATGCGTCAACAGATTAATGTTACGTTGTTAATTTAATCTATTTTTTTTATAAAATGCGACAGAAGGGGCATATCTATAAATTTTTAACACTTTAGGGGGGTAAAAATAATAATTTTTAAATATTAGAGTGTAAATTACAACAATAGCACAAGTATAGATAACCCTAAAAATTAATATTAGCGCAAAGAGACTGTTAAAACCAGAAGTCAGACAATAAACGGAAACACAGCAACCAACTTAGCAGCGAGTTTTGGTAGTCAATGCATAGGGAAAAGAAATGGTTCAATCGCAGTCTCAGAAGAAGCAATTAGCTTGGCCAAGCCTCATCGGTCGCTGGGCAGTTTCAGCTTTAAAGGTTTCAATCACCCAATTCGCGCTTTCGCTCGTCCCTCGCTTCCTCTCTGCCTCTTCACTGCTCGCCCAACTCTCGCTCTCAGGTTCTCTCTCTTTTCCCAGGTTAGATTCTAATTAAAACTTAAAAGGGCTTGTTTTTACTTTTTGTGTTTTGATCACAGTTGTGGTTCTTGTGGCGGTTTTGGGTCTTGGAGGATGGTTCAGGCGAATTCTGGGTATCCATGGTTCAGCTTCAGCTTTTGTTTTCTTTACTATTATCTTCATTTGGTGCTTTTATGTCCTTGCTATCAGACAAGGTACTGATTTTCTTTTTTGAATGATGTTTAGCTCTCTGTCATTAGACATGATTGTGGCTATGTTCATGCTTATTGACGTGTTAATATTTTTGCTGCAGCTGTATCACTTGTAATGGACTTTGTATTTAATGGACAAGTTGTAATGCTCGTGACTGGTCTGTGTAGGTGGTTGTTCCACTTTTTTTTTTTTTTTTTAATAATTCTTCTAGTCTTAGTGTCTGTGAAAAGGAAAAGCTGAGAGCTAACTTTGTCTGTTCTTATTAATTGATAGAATTCTAAAAAGTGATCCTGGATTGGTACTGTGTGAGAATTCTTCTGGGGTCAAACTTGTAGAGAGTTCAGTTTCTGAAGTTAGAGTTCACGATGACGAGGTTGAGAACTTGAATTGTGCTTATGAGTTTGCTGTTTTAGCATAGTTTATAGCCTTCTCTTTGCCTTTTCTTTAGGAGCTCGAGCTTTCGACTACTGCCTTGTGCCGTGAACCAACCCAAGTAATCTTCTTTTCTTCCATTTTTGGTGTAAATGTAGATTATATCTTTGTGATCTTAATCAATCTAATCCTTTGTGTTTGATTTCATATAAAATATTGGTGTGGAGGTTTGAAATTCTTGTTGATTCTTCTTATCTGTATCTAATTCTATATGCTTCTTTATCACTGTGTGTATGCTTTTGCGTTTCACTGACGATTAAAATTTTGTTCATTGCATTTTTTTTCTCTCAGGCTTCTATTCTGGGGAGGAGGGTGAGATATTGCAGAAGCTGCAAAGCAAACATAAAGGGTTTTGACCATCATTGTCCTGCTTTTGGAAACTGCATAGGTAATCAAAGTTGTAGGTTTTTTCTGGGCTGTCATTTGAATATCAAATCTGCAAACATTTGTAAGGTAGATCGTATTTTTTTTTTAAGTTGGATGTTTTGCTACTTTTCATGTTAAGTATGCTTGTAAATTGTAGGCTGAAGAAAGCAGATATGGTTTCTTTGCAGGTCAAGAGAATTATCTCCTTTTCATGGCCCTTTTGGTTGGGTTCCTTGTTATTGAAGCTTCTTATCTGGCATGCTCATCTGAGTGTAAGTTACTATTCTGTCATTGATGATTAAACGCCGTCAATACATAGATAAAGTGTAGCGATCTAGATCAAATTTTCTATTACCATTGTAGCGAAACTGCTATTTTGGTTTAGGAGTACATCCTAAATTTGCAGCTTCTTTTTTTTTTTTTTTTTTTGTAGTGTGAATTTCCTTTATCTGCAAATACATTTTTTTTAATAACTTCTTTTCCTTTCATCTTCGTGGTGGTGGTGTTCATATTTCAGACATTGCAAAATTCGGAATCTCTAGTAGAATCAACTCGGAGGTATTAATTGCACCCATGGCATTGTTTTTGGAGTTGTTGCTTTATGTTTACACCTCATTTCTTTTTTTGTTTTTTTGTTTTTTTGTTTTTTAACATATATCGACGACCATGACTGATAAATTGTTCTTTTCTCCCCGACAAATGCATAGATGAGTCTCTCTGAAAGTTTGGCTTTTAGCACTCGGATGTTCTCTATCCTGCAACTAGTATGGCAGGTTCCGTTTTTCGCATGGCATATATATTGCATTTGCTTCAACATCAGAACTGATGAGTGGGTAAGTTGCTACGAGATTAACGAACAAATTCTCCGTTTGTTAGGTTCCTTTTATTTGCATATTTGTAGATGATAATAAACAATACTTTTCCCTCAAATCGTTTTCGTTGCGCTCAATGTAGATAAACTGGCTGAAGTATCCGGAGTTCCAGTCGATTGTTCAATCCCAGCTAGGTATAGGCATCAAGTTTTGAAACAGTTATGTTCCACTTTTGCATTTATATAACAATAAACTTGAAATTATTTTGCCCATCTAGGGCAAAGCTCTACAGAAAGAAGGTTTACAAATCCGTATGATAAAGGCATTTTACACAATGTGAAGGACTTCCTATCGTCGAGTCAATGGTAGTGTATCTATAAAAATCAACCCCGATGCCAACGGCCTGCACTGTTTTTCGATGCAAGATCGCAAAGTTATGTCCATATTAGTTGAGGACTCGTGCAAGGTAAGACACATTCAAGCTCGATTGAACCATGAATTATCAGTTGAAAGCGTTTCCACTCTAACTAATATGACAACAATGACTCAACACCCTTGCATTGATACAGTGATTACAGTTCAAAATCAAATATATAACCTCTGCTTGCCAAATGAAGGCCTCAGGATGAGATTGACAACTTTTATTTGTGACCCTAATCAACAAGCAGTGAAGGATATCTTTCTTTCTTCTTCTTTTTTTTTTTTTTTCTTTATTGAAATTATTTATATATTTTCATTTTTGCCTAAAAGAATTATATGCGGCGCAATTTCACTTTTAAAATGTGTGTACTACTAACAGCTCGAATAATTTGTTTTACCTCAAAACTTCACGAATTGCAGGTCGTCATATGTCAAGGTTTAAAATCTTGATTTGGCCTTGACATATATTTGTCTTCAATGCCAATTCACTCGACCAAAGTGTGAAAGATTAAGTAGGGAAAAATGAAACTCTCATTTGAGTGCAAACTATTTATTTATAAAAGGAAAGAAGTGAAAACAAATCGCACACACTTTTTCACATCGTACAAACACACAAATCATAATTTCTCAGGACACACACGAACTTGACGACATTTATTTGAAATCACACCGATGCAAAACCACAGAACATTGTGATATATTATAGCTAATTTGGATAAACTAGCCAGAGATCTCAACAGGCTTGACTTCAGGCTTCTTCTCCTCCTCCTTGGGGACGGTAATGGTGAGCACTCCATTTTCAAGGCCAGCTTTGACCTGATCCAGCTTGGCGTTCTCCGGCAGCCTGAAGCGGCGGAGGAACTTGCCGCTGCTGCGCTCGATTCGGTGCCACTTGTCGTTCTTCTCCTCCTGCTCCTTGCTCCGCTCGCCGCTGATCTTGAGGATCCTGCCGTCCTCCACCTCAACCTTCACCTCCTCCTTCTTCAGCCCCGGCAGGTCCGCCTTAAACACGTGTGCCTCCGGGGTCTCCTTCCAGTCGATCCTCGCGTTGGCGAACGCTGAGGTCTCCCTGGCCGGAGCCGTGGCCAATGCGGAGTTGAAGAGGCCGTCAAAGGGGTCCCACACGTCCAGGGAGAATGGATCATACACGTTGGTTCTTCGGCCGCCAAAGAAGCTTGGAATGAGAGACATTTTGTTGTTTTGTTTTGTGGCGTGAGAGATGAGAGAACCTGAAAAATACAAAACTGAATTGCAATTAGTGAACAAAAAAGCACGCAAACGAAGCTCTCAAGAGTTGCTTGATCGATGAATGTGGTTGAAGTGTAAGAAGACCCTTTATATACGGATGAGAAGAGGTTTCTGGTTTTCTTGGGTGTTAGAATAGTTGAAACTTTAAAAGGTGAAAATAATAGGAAAAGGAGTTTTCTAGCACTTTCAAGTGATATCAAAATCAAAGATCATATCTTTTTGTTATCATGCTCTTTTAGTTCAATAATTCAAAGGAAGAGATGACTCTAGATGGTTTTAGTTTCTGCTTCCTTCTACCACCTTCTTCCGAATATGTATTGTCTTTATTAAAGGAATTCAACTGCCAAATGTTCATTTCCAGCCAAAAAAAAAAAAAAAAAAAAAAAGAAGCCAAATGTTCATTAGTGCACAATTAAACCCGCTTAGAAAAAATGTTACCATGCTTGGCAAGAAAAAAAGAAAAGAATAAATGTTACCGTTTACTTCTTTTCTAAGGTAAACTTTATCATTTACTATTTGATGGTTTAGTTTTATACATACAAAATTAAATCTATGTTCTAGATAAACTATGGCAATATGAAACGACATCAGAATGTAAAAACGACAGTATTCATGAATGACGACAACATAAAAATTCCCAAGAACGACATAAACCACTATTAAACAGCAATAGACGTGTTAAAATGACAATAAACTAATAGAAGACCTAAAATCAAACAACATTAGAGAGTAGAAAAGACAGTAAAATCAAAAAACGCCATCAGAGTGCAAAAACGACAGATATTTTATAAAACGACATTAGAGTATAAAAACGACATCAAAATTGAAAACGACGTCAAAGTGTAAAACCGAAAGGAAACTTGAAAAAAGATACGTGTATAAAACCGACGTCAGAATATAAAAGCGACAGCAAAGTAAAAACGACAGAAAACTTGAAAAACGACACCGGTGAAAAAACGACAGCATAATATAAACGACATCAGAGTGTAAAACCGACAGAAAAGTTTTTGAAAAATGACATCAGAGTTGAAAACGACTTCAAAAGGCATCAGAAAGTAGAAACGACAGGAAACTCGAACAACAATAGACGTGTTAAAATGACAATAAACTAATAGAAGACCTAAACAGAAATAGACGTGTTAAAATGACAATAAACTAATAGAAGACCTAAAATCAAACAACATTAGAGAGTAGAAACGACAGTAAAATCAAAAAGCGCCATCAGAGTGCAAAAACGACAGATATTTTATAAAACGACATTAGAGTATAAAAACGACATCAAAATTGAAAACGACGTCAGAGTGTAAAACCTAAAGGAAACTTGAAAAAAGATACGTGTATAAAACCGACGTCAGAATATAAAAGCGACAGCAAATTAAAAACGACAGAAAACTTGAAAAACGACACCGGTGAAAAAACGACAGCATAATATAAACGACATCAGAGTGTAAAACCGACAGAAAAGTTTTTGAAAAATGACATCAGAGTTGAAAACGACTTCAAAAGGCATCAGAAAGTAGAAACGACAGGAAACTCGAAAACGACATTCATCTTTTAGTTGCCTTTCTACCAGCTGAGGAAGATTTCAGATCTAAGGGGGGTGTCTGTATAAAAACGACAGATAACTTAAAAACGACATTAGAATGTGAAAACGACGTGAAACTTCGAAAACAACAACATGATTTTAAAAAACGAATAGGTTATGCAAAATGACACCTGTATTACTAAAACAACAGAATATTGTATAAAAAAAAAATTCATTATAACAAAAGAACAACGGAAAGTTGACCCATCCAGAAATAAAAAATGACATTATGAACGAGAAATAAATACTTGGGGAAACGACAACAGAAATAAAGGCCAAATCAAAATGCCAAGAGACAATTGAATTGTAAGTGATCAAAAGGGACATGGATGAGAAACCAAAAACGAAAATCAAATAAAAACCAAAAACAAAAAATAAACAAATACAAAACCAAAAAAATAAATAAATAAAATCAGCCCCTTTTTTTGGCCTAATACATAGCAGGCAGCCATTAAAAAATCATAGTACTCCGCTAGCAAAAAAAAAAAGAGAGACAGAGAGAGAGAAGAGAGAACAACTTTAAAAAGCTTTTAATGACCCTTTATTGATCAATCTTGACATTTTCAATTTACAAAAGAAAATAAGAGACAAAAGAGATCGAAGCTTTTGAAATTGTCTAGGATTTTGATTGTTACATGGACTAATGCAATTTGAGCTCTTGTTTTATTATTATATTTATCTAATTCTTTTAATACAACTTTATCTTGAACATCACCTTTGGTGGGATTTTCTCCCCTAAATTATTATCACGAGGTTATTGATCAGCCTGCAATTAATGCGTGTAAAATTAAAAAAAAAATCCGCCTTTGACCAAAGTTAAAGTAACATTTGATTAATTGTTTTAAAAAAACGATTATTACATTCTCCAAACTTTGCTTTCAAACAGATGAAGACATGCGGATTAAATAATTCACATTCACATTATTTAAAGTCATTGACTCTTAAGTACTCTCATTTGGATTGTTAAGAACTTTGGGAATCTACTTTGTTTTTACTCAAGTGAGAAAGAATCGAACGAGCTCAGAGCAAGCAACAATGGCAGTACTTGGTCTTAGCTCTGATATCATATTAGATTGAGAAAGAGAAGAAGAGAGAGGAAGAGATTTGGGGAAAAGTGATTCACTATCTATTGCTGTACTAACAAATTACAGTTATAATATAATACCAGTGTGAAAAAACTAATTAATGAGTCCACGTCAGTAGCTAACTAAAGTAATTTACAATAACCACAGCCAATGACTCTAGTATGCTTAATTGTTTTTTCCAATACAAAATTTCCCAAGAACTTAACGAGATTCAGCCAAGTTTACAATTTGGAAAATTGAATCTTTTACTAGCTAACGAAATCAATAAAATGGCTTTGTTTGATTGAGACAAATTACACTTTAATTACTATCTAGCTTGTCTATATATAATTATATATACGTGTGTAAGCATGGTGGGGTCAAAATCTCCCCAAGTTGGAAAAATATCTTATGTCTTAGTACTTGTTTGCGTACAAGTTACAACCACATAACTTCTAACAAACCAAAAATAGCGACAAATAATTATTATAAATTGTAATGTATTGGGTTTGTTTTTGTTTTTTTTTTTTTTTTGGGTTGTATAATATATTTATATATATAGCTACAAGTAGTAGCTACCAATAACAAAAGCACAGCTTATACATGTACAAAGCGGCACTAATTGGTACATATCAATATTTTTCTTGGAGAAAATATATCTCGATGAATCAACCTGTCATTCCAGCTTTGTAAACCCACACAAGTATAATAGTACCGCAACATTCAATCTTGGAATATGCAATGTTTAATTACTCAGAGAAAAGCTGTAATAATGATAATAGAATGGAAAAAGTTTTTTTTTTTTTAAATAATGAATTTTGTTAGGCCATATAATCTCGTCATACCTTGACATCGCAATTAGGTACACATGTAGCCACAACTTTAATCCATCTGTAATTTCACACTAATGTAGAATATGCACTTAATTGTGAGTTCTTTTATAAGTTCGAATATCATCTTTTAATTAGGGGGGAAATGTTATATCGAAATGGACTTTTACCATATTGAATGATGTTGCTATAATCTTTAGCTAGAGCCTATGCACAAACATTATTAGGTCACTACACTAACACAGGATTTCTAAATTAGGTTCATGTTGCTAATTTTGGAAGCATTATTGTGGTATATAGCTCTTGGAGGGTTGTGGGATTTGGTGTAGGGTATATGGGGTTCAACAGCTAGATGCCTAAAACCCAAACAAAGGATGTGAAATTAAAATTAAACAACGTTAATGTGATGTTTTCTATACATATATATAACATATAAATTGAATTTGCCAATCGAAGTTGTTTTATTTATACATCATAATTCACACACAAAACTTATTGCCTGCAAGCAACTATTGGACAATATCGCTTTTAATACGCCTTGTCTTTTTTCCGCTTTGGTTATTATAGATAGGCCTATATCTAGTCATTGCCTCTATATATCATCATACATATGGTTGACGAATATTCCTGAAGGCTAAAGTTTAAGAAGACAATAGGCTTTTATGTACCAATGACTAATGAGAGTGACCCTCTAGAAGTGCTTACTTAAGTTTGCATTAAATAATATTTGTTGTTTGATATTTGTTGCAACTAGATGTCATTTGGTGAAACAATAATATATATATATATATATTAAATCACTTATATATAGTTTTTTCACTGGTTGACGTTAGATTACACAAGTGTGGCAAATTGTCCCTTAATATTATTTTTGACTTTTTATAGTCTTTTTCAACCTCCATTCATTCAATAATAATAATAAATAAATAAATAACACAAAAACATAACCCAAGCTTAACGACCAGCGCTAACCAACCCAGTCTCGCCGATTCTGCTCGAGCTCAGGGTGCAATATGCAAAAAAATTAAAAATTAAGAAACAATTTATCACATCCCGTACAATTGAAAGGCACCAATAAAAAAAAACTCATATATATATAATATTTAGTACGTACACTCACTTTTTTTTTTTCTTTCTTTTGTCTGAGAAAAGGACCTCAAACACAGTCCATGTGGTATTTAATTTTATGAAGATCATTAACAATTAACATATATATACATGATAATTCAAGTCATGTATTTTTATCTTGTCCACATTTAAGGTAGTCATGCTGGGGTTTTCTTTAGTCTTTGCTAGGCATAATGTCACTATCTCCAATTATTTCCTAACACAATACGATGTCGATACACGTACATATATGTAAATTTAGATATTTATAGTTAGTTAATTAGGGGAGACTTACTTTTCACATACAAATTAAGCTATCATTTTCCAACCAATGGTAGTTAATTTGGAGTATTTTGATTTTTTTTTTTTTTTGTTCTTTGAGTATTGGGGATAGTACTTTGAATACTGATTGTTATAGAATAAGCAATCGGATATATGATCGTAAGATATATTCATAAATTCATATTCTATATACTCATTTATATGAGAATAAAATCGTTGTTCATCAACTTTTATTGACGGTTTTGGAATAGGCCACCCAGTTCTTGTGGATTTTTATGTGCAAGGACTAAGTCCAACCCATGAAATTCAATGCCATAATTATTATAGCCTTTTATTATCTTACCTAGTAGGACCATATATTCTGCTAGACTGATGGTAATAATGATAGTATACCATGATAGAACCTAAACATTGTAACATTCGAAGTGACTATTATTATTCGTTTTTTTTTTCATATTTATGATTTGTTAATTAGTTATAAACTTATAGTGCGATATGAAAATTGTGATACGAAATTTTCTCCACTAGAGAAAATAAAAAATAAATATACGAAAAAAGAGATTGGACTTCATTGCTAGCAATTATAAAATTGGTAAGCTGGGAATCTCATTGCTTGCCCTCTACCGAATAATATGATTTTATATACATATACACACTATATATAGAGGTTCATAATCAAAGACAAGTCAAAGTGGGTTTAAACTAAAAAATAAATTGAAAAATAACTCGAGAAATATCAAACTGCCACATTATATTTGGACAAGGCATCCATATCTCCGGTACCAGAAAAAAACAATATATATAAAATCCTAGTCTATTGCATTATCGAGTTATTTCTTATGAACAGATGAGATGGGCCCACACTCTAACCATGTGATAACATTAATTATTAATTAATTACTTTTTTCCTTAAATCAAGTTTGTCCAATTGCAATCTGACAGCATGATACAGAGTCTTGAATGAGATATTTATGTTTTTTTAAATCTTTTTTAAGAAAGAGATAATATATTATTTTTGGGTTTTTGTAAATTAATAAGCAAGTGTACTGTGTACACTTAACTAGTTCTCTTTTTAAAAAAAAAAAAAAGTATAGATTTCTATCACCGACATCGTTTGATATACTTGTTTCCTAAAGTACGAGTACAATATTTCATTAATGTAAATATTAATTAAAAACCAAAAAGCCATTCAATTCATTGAAAGTGGAACAAAATTATGAGAGCTTTCAATTTGGCAATATCTACTTCCCACTGCAAAGTAATTAGCCACGCAGAGATCAGAAGATTACTAATCTTGGACCGTACGAGGACTTATTGCAAACAAATACCTTCACATGGTAAAATAATGTGCATAGGGGAATATACTTTTCAACGTGGTTGAGGCAATAATAGTACTTGTCAAAATGTTTGGTAAGAAAATCAGAGATACAAAAGTCCCACCACCAATCAAAAAACTCAAAGGGAAAACATTATTGATTTGGCACTCAAATTAATTACTCACTCAATATTCTGTACAAATAAGGAAAAAAAATACCAAAAGCTCTTTAACTTTCTTATTATGAGCTTATTTGGTATTTAACTATTTTTTAATTTATATTTGAAAGAATTGATCAATGTTTTTAAAAATTAAAAAGCAAGCCATTGACCCTTTACAAAACTAAGAGCATAAATGTAATATCACACCATCATGTAATTAAGAAAATTATTATTTCTTTAATTAATAGAATGATTAGTTAAGCAATTGGCGTTTTTATAGGTAAAGTTTGAAGGATTTAGCCATAGTTTTACGAAATTAAAGATTTAGCTATAACATGTAACATTTTATGTTACGTGTAACATATATATGTGTAAAAAGTGTAACATATTAAATGTAACGTTACATGTAACATAAAATGTAATGTTATACTTTTACACATATATATATGTTACACGTAACATAAAATATTACATGTTATGGATAAATAATTAATTTTGACATTTTAGGGCTAAATCCTAAAAAATTACCCAAAATTTTGGTTAAATACCTAAAAAACTCTTAATAGAAACATTGATTATTTTCTTAAAACGACATCTAAAAAATAGTTATTTGCTCTATAATCTCTTTTATAAAATAATCATATCCCAACATTTAGTACATTAAAAATAATCGAGTATATAATTTACAAAATGGTTATTAGAGCATGACTTGACAAAGTTTGTAACCATGTACTTTACTCCTCTAGTCATTTTTATATTTAATGTAAAAATGCTTTGCTTATGCCTTTCAATTCAAAGATTTTCATCTAGATCTGAGCATATTATTGCCCTTAATATGTATATATATATATATATATATATATTAAATAAAGTTCTTATCTACGAATCCGGCACTACAAGGGGCTAGTTTGGCATTGCTTTTGGAGGCTGCTTTTGGATTATAAGATAATCTAAAGCAGTTATAGACGTTTGGTAAACCTGCTTCTTAAAAAAGCAAGTAACCGTTTTTGCTTTTACGTAGTGTAATTTGAGAAGCAGGTTAAATGCTGCTTTTCTGTAACCGAAACTGCTTCTCTATGCTAAATTACTAAAATATTCTTAATTAACTACCCATATTCTACTAACTAGTTTTCTAAAATTATTTTTTAGTAATTTTACATACCCACAATATTTTAACAGCAGTTTCAAAAATAAAATAACCAAACACCTTACATGCTTCTTACTTCAGCAGCTTCTTTCATCAGTACAGTTTGAAGCACTTCTTTTACAAGCACAGCAATGCCAAACTGACACAAGAACATTTCCACGTATCGCATTTCAACTTTTGGTTATTCCAATTGATTCTTAGCGTCTCATCAAAATTACCCTTTTTGGTTTGCAAGCTTGCGAGAATCAAGTTCTACATCTACTATAGTACTTGACATATAATACATGACGTGGCAACGCAAATCCAGACAATTTCATTGGGAAAATTGTGTCTCTTTAGACAATCAACAACATTTTCCTTTAACATTGCGCAACATTTTTACTTGTACCACATTGTCACTAGTTGATTCAAGAGGAGACATTTTACACATTGCCCTGAAAATTGAAATACAAAGCTGTACATTTTGAGACACAGAGCATCAATATCAAGAAGCAAATAAACTTCTTTATCAAAAAAGAAAAGAAAAAAAGAAGCAAATAAACTTTGGGTTTTGGGGGTGTATATACAGATATCATATATGTGTATATATATATATATATATGGTGTTATATATCTATCTGAATTCTGAAGTGGTGATACTCAAACTAGAACATGTACAGAATAAAAACATGCAAGCTTTTTTCAGAATAAGAGTTAAAAGTGTGAATGTGTGTTTTGATCATATATATAATAGTACAACAATGGCTTCTGCTTTTTTTACTCATGGTACTTTCAGGAACAAATCTTTGCAAGATCGTGAAACAGTGGTTCAGTCTATTCTTTTCTTTGGCTTGGACATTACAAATTATGGCGATTCCCAGACAAAAAAGCAGACGCCAAAACTTTGTGCTCATCGATCGTTTTTTTTTTCCTTTGTTTGCGGATTTTAAAAGTTTTTTTTTTTTGGTAGAAACTTGTACTCTGTGCACCGAAGATTATTTGAATTTGATTCGTGAGCTTTAATAAAGATTTTCCTAAACATTAGGGCTATGCCTTTGTGGATATTGAATTCACACGGAAATCTTGACCTTAGCTTCTTGATCAGCCTTTATTTTATAGTATACTTACTGAAAGACGCTAGCTATATATAGGAATATATACAGACATTAACGGGTAAAGTATTTATCCAATATTATATGAGATCATCATCATTTATCAAGAATAGTTTTTACTCTTTTCAATGAATTTTTTTTAGTCCTTGATATAAACAAATGAATGAATGATGTTTTCCCAAATTGCGTTGGCTGACATGCTCTAGTGTTTTAAAGTATTTGCTATATTTGGGATTTAAAGTCTCCACTTCAAATATATTAAAAGCATGCATTTTGATGTCATCTAATGCTTGCTTTCGTTGTCCCTATGACCAAAGAGAATTTTGTGTTTCATTTACAAATGGTAAATGATGGTAGACGATTAAAAAAGAAAAAGGAAACAAAATATCGTGCCATTTCTTAACCAAGACATGCTTTTCCAATGTTGACCACTCTGCATGAAACTTAGACTAGTACATCACGGCGGAGCTTAATGCGCGCATATATTTACTTTTTGTGATTAAAAAAGAAAAGACATATCTACCATAAAACAAAAAACTTATTATAGACAATGTTGATCATCAACATAAACTGTATTAAGCACGTGCGTAGCAACTAATGGTGGCAAAGTGGATAGGTAAGGCTGGTTATCCTTACCTGTGTCTGTGTCCATATTTTAGGGTAATTACCATCCAGGCAAGGGTAGGGCAATTACTCTCTCTTCCCTTAGGCGGGTAAAGGTTACATGCAATCTAGGAATGTGCGTAAGTCTTACCCGCTTGCTCTACTAGGGTGGGTAAGAGGAAAAAAAAAAAACCGAATAAGAGACTCGACCTTTAAAAAAGTGGGGTAAAAGAAAAACATATACGGCGTGTTCGCAGGAAAGAAAAAGGAGATGATTGGAGTAAATTGGACTAAATTTAGTCCAATCCTATGTTTGTTGTATTTTTTTTAGATTAATTAATTCTCGGCCTACCACTTTTATCTCATACTCATGAATAATTAATCACATAGAAAATAAGTTATGGACATGAGTTCAAATGCAAAATTTAGATAATTTTAAATTGAGTTATTGTTTAGCAAAACTTTGAATTCAATTAATGTTTGGATAAAAATTGCATTGGGAATTGAAAAAAGTTGTTTTTTTAATTGTAGCAAGAATACTTATTATTATATATATTTTTTTGTATTATAGCAAAGATATTTGAATCTTTTTTTTTTTAATTTTAGTTGTTGTCCAAATGATATTTTAACCATTCATATAATTGAAATTCAAAAAATTACGAACCATTTGAATGTTTGGTAATAAATAATTATGATTCAAATTGAGATGTAAAAGAAAAAATTTGTATTGAGAATTAAAAAAATATTTTTTATTATAATAAAAATATGTCTAATTTTTTGTATATGAATTAAAAAAATTAATATTATAACAAGTATATATAAATTTAATTTGTGGCGATTAAATTACTATCCAAACAATCTCTTTAGTAGATTCATAGCTCCTCCTTGTAGAGCGTATTAAATCAAGCTATGTTATTACGAAAGTTTGACTTTAAAAATTACTTATTTTATTTTATTTTTACTGATTTTTAGGAGTATAAATAAACGAAATACTTTCCAAATTTGTATTTCTAATCAATAAAATATCAGAATATCTTACAATAATATCGTAGTTATTGGCTTATTGCTAAAGTTATTTATTTGGCTCAATCATTCAAATACTTTCATTTGAATAATTTTTCAAAAAAATAAAATATGTAAAACTTATATCATTTTAAAATTCAAAAGATCAATAAAAAAAAATTCGGGAATCAGATGTTAAGCTGAACAAAAGTTTTTAATTATTTATGTTAATTTTGCTTGGAGGTAAAGCATCTTATCTGAAACGGCACAGTTTGGTAGTGACGGTGTTGGAACGTGTAGCGTCTTGTCAGTCCGAATATGTAACAAACCAATAGGAACAATAGCCGTCAGCGACTGAGAAATTAGACAATTATATAACGCGGTAAATAAATTTGGCCACCAATAATTAATGGGAAGTGCTGCAAAATCCCCCTCTAATTAGGACGGACCGGTCTCACTTCATCTACAACCATCCAATGAATATCTAACGGCGATTATTAACCGACGCTTTGATATATAACAACTATTGGAGTAAACCTATTTAGGCCCAAAAGCTACAGTTAATTGATTGGAAGGGTCATGTGGGACCCATACTAGCGGGAAGTTGCCATTGTACATAGACGCAAAGGTTTTTTTTTTTTTTAACTTTTTTTTAATATCTCAGATTTGTGGGTTGAGCGGAAGAGAAACGAAGGGTTATTTGGGGAAGAACTCTATCACCCGATTGTGTTTTGTTACAAAACTTTTGTTGTTGCCACGGTGTTAATAGGAACGTGCTCACAGAGACTGGCTTTACACATCAACCTGAGCCTTTCTAAACCATGACGATCCGCTGCTACAAGCAGATGCTGGACTTCCTGAGAAGCTCGGCTTGTTCGGGCTCGAGCGAGGCCGCGAAGCCCTGGTAAGAGTCGGTGTAGGCGTAGAGAAGCGAGTCTTCGTCCGGCGAGGTCGTCGACGCGACGGAGTGGAGGCTCGCGCTGTACCAGTCGCGGTGGGTCAGGAAAGCCACGCCTTAAAATATATGCTTTCTCTAACTGGAACTAACCATGGTGATTGAAAAAAAATATAAACCACGGTGATTAAAAAAAAAAAACTAATTAAAAAATCAGAAAATAAAAAATGATGCAACATGAAATGGGTCCCAAATCCCATCTATTACACGTTACTCAACTCACAATACATAGCACAAGTTTTTTTTTTATATTTAAAGTGGGGCCCATAGATTTAAGTCATGATTACTCCACATTTGCCGAACATTGCACAGGTAAATATTATAAAACTAAAGTGGGCCCCATCAGGTATGTAAAGATTCCTTTATCTCTGCCACTCTCCCATACATTAAATACTATGACACTACAAATTATTCTACAGTGAAACACACTTATACCTCACTTAATCTCTGTCCGTCGTTTGCAATAAAGCACGTTATCATGACCATTAATAAGGGACACACTGGTCTCCCCTAAATGATGGGGGATTCCACAGCAGCTCCCATAATTAATACACCTCTATAGCACAACTACTTTCTTCTTTTAATTAAACGGTATTACAATCTTGAAAGAAGAATCATCCAAATCCAACGGCGAGAGGAGAACGGGCGTTGTATTTTGGACGGCTGAGATTCTAGCAAAGTAGAGATTTGATTGAACTGGGCTTCCGACAAAGTCTTTTCTCTGGTTGGCCCATTACTTAATTATTAAGTGCTTAATACTATTACTAGCTAATATCTTAAAAATAAAAATATAAAAAAATCTGCCCGAAAAAATATCTGACTGCTGCCCGGTGGCAGCCCGCACTGACACGGTCAGCTTCTGCGGGCAGCTCCAAACTCCAATACACATTTTACACTTACAAAAAAAAAAAAGGAAATAAATAATAATAAAAATACACTAAATAATCAACTCTCTCTCTCTCTCTCTCTCTCTCTCTCTCTCTAGACTTATAGACTTGGACATACATAAATGCGTGTGAGTGAGAGAGAAAGAGAGCTGCTTTTTGCTTGGCTATAGCAGCGACCTTCTCTTCCGGGGAAGGTGGCGCACGATAGCCGCTGGTGCGCGTCGCCGGAGACCGGTGGTGAAGTGTGCGCAGAGCGCTCCAACTGAGACTCGTGTGTGTATATATATTATATATAGAAAGAGATAAAAGGAGAGGATGGGTCAGGGACTGAGTTGCAGAGCGAGTCACGAGCACGGGCTGTTCGGGGCCGTACAGGTGGGGGATTTGGAGACCGTGGAGGCTCTTCTGGAGAGAGACTCGTCTCTCTTGACTCAGACCACGACTTACGATCGCCATTCCGCTCTTCACATCGCCGCCGCTAATGGCCAGATCGAGGTCTTTTTTCTTTCATTCGCAAGGTGTTTTTTTTTTTTTGGGTTTGTGTTTTGGCCTGATGGGTTTTCTTTTTTGTTGGTTGGGTCAGATTTTGTCTGCGCTTTTGGAGCGATCTGTGAATCCAGACGTGTTGAATCGTCAAAAGCAGGTAAATTTATTTTTTATTTTTGAATTTTTTTGTTTGAGAAGTGTTTGATGTTTTGAGTTTCATTTCTAACTATGAGGTTTGATTTGTGAATGGTTTAGACTCCGCTTATGCTGGCTGCAATGCATGGCAAGATCGCCTGTGTGAAAAAGCTCCTTGAAGTTGGAGCTAATGTATGTGAAAGTCCCCAGCTTTTGTCCCTTCCTTCTTTTTAAAAAATAAATTTTGAGTTCCAAAATTCAGGTTCTTTGTGTATGTGATTAATTGATTGGCTTTGGTCTCTCTCAGATTTTGATGTTTGATTCGCTTCACGGAAGAACATGTTTGCATTATGCCGCTTACTATGGCCACTCAGATTGCCTTCAGGCCATTCTTTCTTCTGCTCATTCAAGCCCTGTTGCTGTTTCCTGGTTCGTCTCTCTCTCTCTCTCTTTTTTTTTTCAGTACCTTTCTTATTTTGACTTGGTTCTCTTTTTAACTGATGGACCTTATTAGGACTAAACCGCAAAATAATAAATCTTTGATTGTAGGGGCTTTGCTAGATTTGTTAATGTTAGAGATGGTAAGGAGCGACGCCGCTGCACTTGGCTGCGCGTCAAAGACGCCCTGAGTGTGTGCATATCCTCTTGGACAACGGCGCTCTCGTTTGCGCTTCAACCGGTGGATACAGGTGATTACAGTCGTTAAAGCCGATTTGTGTGTCAATTTGGAGGTTGATTTTGTGTGTTTGTACTGATTGAATTGGTGTGTGCAGCTGCCCCGGGAGCACTCCTCTTCATTTGGCAGCCAGAGGGGGATCGTTGGATTGCATCGAGAGTTGTTGGCTTGGGGCGCCGATCGTCTTCAAAGAGATTCATCAGGGTAAGAATCGATGATTATATAGATTCGATCTTCCTTCTATATAGGAAAATATTTTTACATGGACTGGCATCGGATTGAACAAATGAATTGCACATAGATCTCCACTTCTCAGAGCTTTTGGATTGAACTGTGTCACATGATCGCCTATGCGCAGGAGAATTCCTTACATGGTTGCGCTGAAACACAAAAACGGCGCATGTGCAGCCTTGCTAAACCCTTCGTCGGCAGAGCCTCTTGTGTGGCCATCACCTTTGAAGTTCATCAGCGAGCTTAATCAGGAGGCAAAAGCACTCTTAGAACAAGCGTTGATGGAGGCCAACAAGGAGAGGGAGAAGAACATCCTAAAGGGAACTGGTTACTCCGTCCCTTCTCCATTACATTCCGATTCAGGGGTCGATGACAATCTGTCTGAGGTAACATCCGATTCCCATCTTTCCTGAAACACGTAATTTTTGCTAAACTTAATTTCATTCAAGTTATTTTTGGCACGATGTTTTTTTTTTATTTTATCTGCAAATTAGGGGATATATTGGTAAGTAAGGAATTAATGAATCTGGTTGAACATTAAAAACAGGAAAAAAAAAAAAAACTTTCAACTATTTTTGAAATTAAGTCCTTGTTCAATAGTTTGTCATCTGGGATTGAATTTTCCATATCGCGACTAGCACGGGTCCATGGACCACCACAAGTCTTTTTTAAGTGATACGTTCCTGAAGCCTTGGATCAAACGTTCGTACAGTCTTGTCTTTGCTTGGCATGCAATCTTTGGTTTGTTCACAAACTGAAGTCCATAAGCTTCTTTTGGGAAAGTGATTTTAGTACTAGTCCCTTTTTGGAAGACGACTTTTATAATTAATCACACACATAGGCTCAATAGTAGCCACATTCTGCAGGGCCCGAAAGTTTAAAATACTAATAAGAAGAAATATTCTTAAATGCAGGGCAGTGATTCAGAGCTATGCTGCATATGCTTTGAGCAAGTTTGTTCAATCGAAGTCCAGGATTGCGGTCACCAAATGTGTGCGCAATGCACCTTAGCACTGTGCTGCCACAACAAGCCAAACCCCACCACTGCGTCCCTGACTCCTCCGGTCTGTCCCTTTTGTCGAAGCACAATTGCTCGGCTGGCAGTTGCAAAGATCAAGAGCAGCGATGACATGGATCAAGACATTGGTGATGTCAGTTCCTCCAAGCTAAGGAAGCTGAGGAAGTCCCGAAACTTCAGCAATGAGGGTAGCAGCAGTTTCAAGGGCTTATCGGCAATGGGGTCCTTTGGAAAGATTGGTGGCCGTGGCTCGGGAAGGATTGCTGCCGAGAACGAGTGGGTCGACAAGCCTTGATCATCACCATCCTCTTATTGGGGGCATTTTGCAGCCAAAGATCTATTCTATTTTGCAATTAAGAATTTGCTTTTCCGGGCGGTTGAAAGTAGAAGCAGAAAGCTCACGAGATTCGACGGTCGGCGATTCATTTGATCCATTTGATATGTATAGATAGAAATCCATCTGTTTATTTAGATTTCAGAAATAAGTAATGCAAGTGAGCTGCAGTGTGAAGCAGGCCTGGGTTGGTTTGAGTTTTTCGGTGCATGGTTCATGTTATATTTGTTTATCTTTAGATTGAAAAAAGCATTGATGATTTTGAGGGTCTCTTATAAATTATATAAAATGTACACCCCAATTGGGAAGGGGAAAAAAAATAGAAGGGCAAAAACCTTTTCTTCTACTAAAGTTGGGAGTCCAACATTCTTGATTGAATGTCTGCTTTAGGCTTCACAAAAATCTTGTGAATGAGTCAAAAAGTGTGCCAATAGTATTGTATGATACATTTATTCAACCCCCAACTTTCAAAAGTATATATAATAGTGCCAAATAAGCTAATAAAAAAGTCATCCGTCTCCAATCGGTTGTCATATGAGCGCGTCTTGATTGTCGCGTGGGGGTTTTTTGACACAATTCGGTATGTGCCCAAAACTAGGAAATATCTTAATTATTGAGCAAGTCAAATAGATCACCAACTTGGATGCTTGTGGGGCCACAGTGAACGTGATCTGACATGATGTTGACACGTGGATTGAAAGTGGGGCCAAAGTGTGTGTAAAAAGCCAAGAAAAACGCAGACTCAACCAACAGTTTTTGGGGTCCATTTTTGTTTGGTTGGCCTTTTGCTTTTGGTGTGATTTTGGATGCGTACTGGGTACCAAATGAGGTTTGTAATTATGTATCATCCCATATGATGATATGAATATCATATCATATGTTATGTAATATGTGCCATTATTTTTGCGATGATAGTGAATGAATGGGTATGGCCACTTTTTAAAGCTCTCGCATCTTTTATTTTTCTTTTCTTTATAGTCCCCTCTTTTGATGATACTGCACTGCAGACAGGCACTCTTGATATTATTGACTTGTCGTAGTGGGTCCCACTCCCCGTACTCTCTCCCTTGTAAAGTTGAAAGAAGTATGATCCTGCTTAGTGGGGCCATTTGAGGACACGGCATTGTATTGTACATGATTGGGACTTGTTTGACCAGCCACCCGCCGCCGCTCCCACCCCAGCCTCCCGCCTCCGCCCCCGAACCCCGCCTCCGCCCCCGCCTCCGCCTCCTCCTCCTCCTCCGCCTCCGCCCCCGCCTCCGCCTCCGCCCCCGAGCCGCGCTCCCGCCTCCGCCACCGACCCCTGCCTCCGCCTCCGCCCCACCACCCACGAACCCCTTGATCTCCCGACCCTCCGAGCAACCCCCGAACCTCGACCCTTCGAACGCCGACCCCCCGAGCCTCCGCCTCCTTCGAACGCCGACCCTCCGAGCAACCCCCGACCCTTCGAACGCCGACCTCCCTAGCCTCCGCCTCCTTCGAACGCCGACCCTCCGAGCAACCCCCCGACCCTTCGAACGCCGACCTCAAGAGCCTCCGCCTCCGCCTCCGAGCGACCCCCCAAACCCGACCTTCCGATCGCCTCCGCCTTCGACCCGGTCCCACAACCTCTGCCTTCGATCCTCGACCCACAAACTCCGTCTCCGCGTCTTCTCCGACCCACGACCTCCGCCTTTGACCCCCGCCCACAACCTCCGCCTCCGAGCCCCACCCACAACCTCCGCGTTCGACCCTTGCCCACAACACACCGTAATTGATTTCAACATATTCAGAAAAAAAAAAAAAATTCAAAAACCCAAACTTGAGCCAACGAACCCCGACCGCCTCCCGCCTCCGCCTTCAACTCCGCCTCCGCCTCCTTCGAACGCCGACCCTCCGAGCAACCCCCCGACCCTTCGAACGCCGACCTCAAGAGCCTCCGCCTCCGCCTCCGAGCGACCCCCCAAATCCGACCTTCCGATCGCCTCCGCCCCCGAACCCCGAACCTTCGTTTTTTCTATTTTTTTCCCTCTGTTTTTTGAGTGTTTTTTTTTTCGGTTTTAGACCTTTAGGAATTAGGTTATTCCTAAACTAGAATAGCTGACTTGGCAATTCTTATATGGAATAAATGACATGGCAATAAGGGTATTTCTGGAATTATAAAAAATATTCACGATTTTTTCAACGTCAAGTCAACGGAGGGGTTAAAATTGAACCAAAATTAAAAACTTAAGGATGATTAAAGAATTATAGTAAACTGAAGGAGGGGTCTTGGCATTACCTAAAAACTCAGGGGTCATTTATGGTATTTTCCCATTGTTTGATGATATGATGAAAGTTTGCATAGTTGATACTTGATAGTAGTTGCCAACTGCCCTATTACCCTGTTTCCTTATGTAATGTCTAATGTGTATTATTTGGTAATTGTTTTTTTTTTTTTTTGTCACACCAATTTTGTATAATACACTTTTTATAATTGGGAGATTTTAAAAAATGTCTCTTTTTTTCAAAGACACTATTAATTTGTGCCTCGTTTTATACTCAATTATTATTATAATGAACTTAGAAGTTAAAGTTGCACATTATCAATGGCAAAAACTAAATAGTGTATCTATATGGGTTTTGATAATTATCTCTTAAAACAATATGTCATGATTTTACTTTTACATATGGTTTAATGTTCGATGCGGAATATATAATCGGGTGGAATTGATTTGATTCAAAGTACTATACAATAAATCAAGCCAAAAAATATATATTTTGTTGATAATATTGACAACGCATTCAAGTGATTTACATACAACAGGACCGACAATGTTTTCTATGTTTTGCTCATGCAATAGACTAACAAAAGTGCGTAAATGAGCTTTGCATTAGGGATTAAATTCTTTAAACTGTTGCACAAAATAGGGATTGAAAGTGCTCCCATGTCAGTGTTGGCTTTCTTCGGATGCCATGCAATTATTTGGCAAGTTCTTAAAGCAGTGTCTCTAATTAATAGATGTAACGCCAAAGTTCTAGGTGGAAAGCAATGAACGTGACATGCCTAAAAATCAATATTAAAATTCATACAATTCCGTTTTTTTTTTTTCTTTCAAATCTGTGTTTACACCATGTAATATAATTTTTTTTTTCCCTGGCTGATGTGATTATATATCCTTTTGTTTACACCAGGAATGAGCACAGTCAAAACACACCGAAAATTACGTATTTAGGAGGTAGCTGTAATATTATATAATAATTAATCTTGAAGAGAAATATCTAAGAAGGGGTCATTTTCATGGGGGTCTTGACGAAAAATCAAATTAAAAAAAAACAAATGTTTTTTTTTTTTTGGTATCCTTGAATCCAATCAAAAGGGTTTGGAGATTCACATGATTTCAAGGGAACGTGTGATATAAGATAAGGAAAATTGAGTTGCCAGTTGCCACTAAATGGTTTAATAATCAATCTCTTTCGTAAAGGTTGAATCACGAGCAACAATGTCATCTTTGGCTACAGCCATAAAAAAGACCCATGCTTTTCTCTTTCCTTTTATTTATTTATTTATTACAATTATGAATGTATAACAATGCCTTCAAGTTTGGCAACTACTCATATTTGTTTACTATTGTCCAAATTAGGAAAAAAATGATATGGCAAATAATATTCTTGCAATGAGAGAGCTAGGGTTTTCATTTCTATTGGGTTGTTATGAGCTTTTAAACAAATGGGTGAAATAGGCAAATACTCAGAATTTATATAATAATAAAAATAAATACTTAAATTTTTGAAGTAATTGAGTTTCTAGTCAATTTGTGAATTACTTGCATATGCTTTTGGTAACAAAGTGAATTACCACCACTTATCACTGTGTAAGGAATTGAATCATTTGGGTAATTGGTTACATTTTTCAAAAAATTAAGTAATAACTTACATTAAATTTTAAAAATTGGATATTCACTATAATTTCTCTAAACACATAATTTGGTCCTGTTTTTTTATAGTCCAGTCATAGACCATCCTCTTTTTCATGACCAATTACCACATCTAGAAAACCTGGTTTGTAAGTTAGGTTAGACTTCAGATATTCATTTTTGTAATGGGAGGCTAAGGACGTTTAGTATATTGCAAGTACTTTTCGCCTTTGTTTTTCGTTTAATAGTAATAAGCACATGCATTTCTGTTTTATTTTTTTATTTATTTTTTGTTTCCTTTTTTCCTTTCACACAAGTACTATTTAGTTTTACCAAAATACTAGTCAAATTGAGTTTTTGGTGAAATCACAAAAGTACCAAAAGGAAGAGCTTGAAATATGTTCTGTTAATCTAGGAAAACAAAAAATTAATCAATTCTTTGATAAGTGAAGTTATTACAATTAACATAATTTAGTGGCAATTCAAACGAATTACCTATAATTCATTTACTGAGCTATTTTTTCAAAATTTGTTAATATTAACTTTTTTTTTTCCCCAAATCATCATAGTTTTAAGGGAAATCGTAGGAAATAGTCAAAACAAAATTCGTTTTTAAAATCCAGCCCATGTTTCAAAAAATTAAAAAAATAATCATGTTACGAATTGTATAACAGAAAAGTGTCACACAAAATATAACACATTTGTAAATATTTATAAGATATTTTGTAACACTTCAAGTTTTACTCATTATTTTTTGAAGTGTTAAATAATATCTTACAAATATTTATAGATCTGTTATATTTTGTGTGACACTTTTCTGTTATACAATTCGTAACATAGCTATTTTTTTAATTTTTTGAAACACAGATTATCATTTAAAATAAACATTTAATTTTGACATATTTTTGTAACTCACCCTAATTTTAAATGGCTATTCATTATAGCTTCTCTTAAATTTATTTATTCTTTTGGTTGAAAAATTAGAATAGCCTAGCCCTTCAAAGTACAATATATCATGTCAAGAGAGGATGTTGGTTTTGAAAACCTCCCCTCGCCTCCCTTTTCTACAAGTGAATTGCATCTTTGACAGATATTTTTTGGAAAATGTTGATTAGTAGATTACCCTGTATCATTCAAAAATAGGACCCATTACTTCGGATACCAACTTCCTTATCAAAGCAATTATATAGCAATCTATTTTCCAGTTTCAAAAAAGTAGGGACAAGTTTTGTTTGAGTGCAGTTCTTGGCCTAAGTGTGCATTGTCGTTGTCCATTCATTTCAAAGGCTACACGACGTCCACATAATGGCCTAATTTCAAATATCTTTTTCCTTGTTTTTCACCATAGCATATAATAGTGAGTCTACTCACAAAGAAATCCAGGGTATAACTATAAAATATGCAAAAATTCAAAAGCTCATATTCCAAAATTTGTTTACACTAGAGTTAAAAAAAAAAAAAAGATATATTCTAAGTAGTACTAATGGCATGACCAAACCGAATCCATGCCTTACAAATCCAAGGCAGGTTATTTCCTCATGAAATACAATGCAAGACAACTCGATTCTCCCTTATCATATGAACCCCACCGGGCCTTCTCATAAGGCTTCTCCGATTCACCATACGTGAGAGCAACGAGCTGCTTTTTCTTACCTTAAAACCACGAAATCCAATCGCTAATAGCTAGCCGAAACAGGAATAAACTAAGAGACTCGAAAGCGACCGAGAAACATTGTTAGTGGGAGCAAAGTTGCCCACATGAGCACAGCAAGAAAATCCCACATCCAATGCCATGATCATGCCCTGTGATATCTCTCCTGTTATTGTCTTTACCTGAACATGGACTTGACCTTGGCGGAGCTATCAAACCATTGACAAACAGCGAGTTTGGTTCCGAAACCGGCTGTGCCAAGGCAAGCTCATCTGGTCCATAAATTGTGGGGCTCAACTGGCTCCTTCTACATTCATTTGCTGACTTTCTCTCCACAGCAAGGAATTGGCCAAGAGATGAACAATTTTTGGGCCTCTCAACCTCAGTAGAGCTTTTAATTGGGCATAACGGAAAACACCATGCCTTGGACTTCTTCTTGTTGCTGTTCTTTTCCTTAGAGGGTTCACTTTTTCTCCCCCTAATCGATCTTCTCGATAGCTCAAGAATGCTACGGACTCCTATCAGGCTCCCTAGTGTGATGCTCTTGTCATGGAAAAAAGACCCTGTGGACTATAATCAACCAAAGCACATTAAGTTGTTTGGGTTAGGCCAGTAATTACTTCTCATAAGACCACTAATTATAAGACTCTACAGATTAAAATGAATATACAAGTTTCAATGGCCAAAAAATAATTTCAGTATCAGCAGTCTACTGAGTACTAACCCACATTAGCACATTTTTTGATAAAATTGGGAGCTCTTTTGTATGTAGTAGACTTTTGAGTCTTATTATGCACTTGGCATCAATAAATTTGGAGAGTGAAAGAGTAAAAGGACCAATCAGTAGGTCTCATATCAAGAATTATGATAGACCACGCAATCTTTTGTTGAAAATTCAATCAGGATGCCAAATAAGTTAGGATTTACGAACTGGTAAAGGAAAAACCTGGCACTTTGAAACAATATTCTCAAGATCTAAAGATGCTATAGGTTTGACTTGGACTACAGATTCAACAGTTGGACTTAGTATTAGTTTATCAATTTTCCTAAAAGCTTAAGTTCATATTCAGCCAATAAGATGATTTACTCTCTTTAACACTCCGCCTTTCATAGGCCATGACAATTTTAGAGGAAACAAATCTACATATAACTCCAACATTGTTTCATTAAGGCCAAATCACGTCACGTTTATTCACCAACGCTAATCACAATCTCAACATTTTCTGTCCTGCTTCCACCGTTGATGCCATAACAATTCACATAATTTCTAAAACTGGTCACTACAATCTGACAGCCAAAATTGTGAGATAAGTAAAAAAAAAAAAAAAAAGCCACTGCCGTAAAAGTTCCTATTGACTTGAAGGTTATTCTCTTCTTGCCCATTTTTACTCAGGGCATGACCTACACAAACAGACGCAGCTAAAGAACATTATATAGAGAGACATATGGTGTGGCAACACTGAAAGAGACAGTATATACTAGAAACTGAACAGAACATAAGAGGACACCAAATTGTACAATGTTACTTATCTAACCACATGGCCATCAACATTATTCTCATCACATGGAATGTGGGACGTCTCAGAAATGGTGGTCTTCACTCTTCAGTCTCAAGTCACGTCTCTGTTAATTATCTCAACTAGATAAGGATTTACAACTATTGTTATTATTAGATTGTACCTAGATATAAAAAGACAAAGCAACAGCTTCAAATTTTAGGCTTTGGTCACTGATTTGCACCCAAGGAAAAGCATATTTGTGCAAGAACAGAACAGAACAAAACGAAACAAAACAAAACAAAACATACCATTGTTTTTAACTAAAATCCAAAGTTCACTAAACACAATAGTCCTAGATAAACTATTTAGTTAGCTACTTTGGAAGTGAATTTATGTGAGAAATTTTCACTGACCTCAGTGTCTAAATCTGAGGAGGAATCTGTAGAGCATGTTGGAGAACCAGTGAGTAGAGTATTGAATGAGATTGATCCTAAAAAATCCCTATTCCTAGCCAACCCAACTCTTGCATTAATTGGCTGAAGACCCAGTGGCCAACCTTCTTCCTATAATCACATCAGCCAGGAAAAAAAAAAATTATATTAGTCATAACAATAATCATACCAATAAAGAAACTGATCGTATTCATTTCATACAACATTATTAATTACTCTCTCCGACGTTGTGGACAAAAATTAAACAGGGAAAGAAGTTCTGATTATTACTAAAAAACAAGCACGAACAATGTAATGTGATAGTTAGCCAAGACCCACTTGGAAGAGAAGAGAAATTATAGGGAAAAGACATAGACCCACCTTAGGAAATACAAACAAGAGAAGAAAAAAAAATCCAAGAGAATGAGACACAACTCAGAAGACATGAAAAGATACCTGCTCAGTCATTACTGGCAAATTAGTACTTTTTTTTTTTTTTTTTTTTTTGCAGTTATGAGAACTGATATGAAGGGCTTTGATTTGATCAGCGAACCCAGTCCAATGAGGTCACTTCATCTGTATGAAAGAACTAGCTTGTTGTCAATGTCATTTCCTTGGTGGTTCTAACATATTGTGTGCTCTACAAAAAAAGGACTTACATATTAATTACAGTTTCATGGTAGTGAATTCTGTGTCTCTATATAAGGGTCTGTTTTTACATTTAGAGAAACTAGGAAACAGAGTGAATGAGTGAGTGAGAGAAGATATTAATAAGAAACTGTGAACTTGACTAGGTAAGACACCTAAGAGAAGGGTCATGATTTGTGGGGATTATTGTTAATATTATCTTTTTTTTTTCTTTTACTTTTTTTCTTGGGCATTGTTGACTAGAAAGAAGAAACAGAATCATTTTGTTACCAAGAAAGAGAGAAAATAGTAAAGAACAATAACAAAGGGTTCAGGAACTGTCCTCCAAAATGACAAAGATAGCCTATTTTGCTAGATTTGTTTAATGTCATTCTTAGGGCTTGGGAATAGAGATTATATAACAATAATGGATATATCATATTAGTCTCTTTTGGAGTCACCTTTTGTGGGTTGGTTGTATTTGCATCCTACTCTATATAGCACTTCTCTTGAGGCTAATGAAAAAATGGAATTACTAGTGTCATTTGGCTTTGTTGTCATGGTTGTTATTGTCACCTTTTTTTTTTTTTTGGTTATATTGGCTCTTGAATAGATAGGGTATTATGAGGAAAGGATTGTTGATTGTAGAGTCCTTGAAGGAAATGAAAAACGGGCTTCTGTGAATTGATGATGATGGTGGAGTAAATAGGAGGATCCAATAAAGTGCTTGAACTACAAACCGGAAAAAAAAAAAAAAGAAAAAAAAAAAGAGAGAGGCACTATTGCTTTGTTGTTGGAGAGCAATAAGCCAATAACTAATGTTTGGAGAGAAATCAACTTTACACTAATTGCCCTTCCTATTAGGCCCACAACTAGTGCTGTTACCAAACAAAAGCTTTTTACCACGAAGTGGGTCCACACAGTACCACCGAAGAAGAAGAAGAAGAAGAAGAAGATGACCTTACTTCCTTTATGCCAATATCACTTCTTCTGAGATCATTTTGGGCAAAGCCTTCACTACTTTTAACTTTTTTAAGTACAAATTATAGTTAGCCAGCTGCTAATGTGAAGAATGTCAAATATATTTGGATTGCTCTACAGTCTACACCCATGAATTTATGATGAATTAGATGAAACTGGTAAAAGTTATATGTGTTCTCTTTATAAAGTTTTGAATTTGAGTTGGTCTTAATATGACGGATGTGTATGCCGCTTGAATATGTGTTCTCTCTACGAAATTATTAGAATGTGTCACCCATACATCTTATTAGCTAAATAAATTAATAAAAAAATAATGTGTTATACACGGCCAAGCCAGAAATTAATTTTAGGGGCCTACTGAAATATATTTTAAAAGAGCTAGCATACTTAAAAATTGAGAAAGTTTAGGAGGAATATTGCAAAAAACAAAATAAAATAATAAATATTAGGAATTGCACAGTAATAAGTTCTAAGTATCATTTAATAATGATTTTCCCAAAGTGGTGTGCTCCAACTTGAGTCGAGGGAGGGTGCTACAGCTTATTATGGGCCAAGCTGGCTCTGTGCTTAGTGTTATACTGTTATACAATCCTTTAAATTTTTTATTTAAACTAAATGAGTGAAATAACTCAAGTTTTATTTATTTTTCCTTGGTTGAACAAGTTTAACACTATAATTTCAACCAAAGAAATATTAAAAATCTTAATTTGATAAGATGTGGAAATGCTCTATCAAAATCCATCATTCTGAGAAAAAATAACTCTTTTTCCTTCCATCATTGTACTACTTTTTAAAAATGCATCTCATTTTTTAAAGCGTTAAATTTTAACCCCTCAGAGTTTAAAATATATCCAAATCACCTTTCTATTTAAATTCATTAATTAAACTATGATGTGTCATAAAAAAAAAATTTGACCTATGAATTTTGAGGTCAAAAGCTTAAAGGGAGATTTTAAGGAATATTCTATTGTTGACACAATAAAAATCTATACTTATGTGTATTGTACTTTATATTTATACCTCAAAACGTTATAAATATAAAATTAAAAAATTACATTATTTAAAATATAAACTATTAAATGACATCAAAAATATCTTTATTTTAAAATTTCCAAAGCCGTAATTACATGTTCTATTGTTCTTCCATAAAAAAAAAAGGCCTAATTATGTAGCTATTGGACTAGTACTATTTGCTATTGGCCTAGGCCTACTATGGCACATGACAAATCATCTCAACAATACGTATCATAAGCCTTCAATTCTTCGAGTGTCTCCATGGATAGAATCGAAATTGGATAGAAACAACCACTTATCCAACTGGTTAGCTACACCATTGATTGAGCCTACTTTGTGTATTGTGTCAGCTTTGGGCTGCCCAGTGCACCGATGACCTTGGGAAATTTTGAAAACTGCTATTTATCTACGATTTATTTTGAAAAATGTCATTAAAAAAAAAAAAAGTTACAATTCATATCATATTTTTGTAGTAGAATTAACTGAATTGTTCTTCTGTTTACATATGTGAAGACAATAATAATAATAAAAAAGACAATATAATAATTTGGTGATGAAAAAATTGACATAATATGAAAAAATTCCCTCTTTTTTCTTTCGTCTTTCTTCAACCCGCCCTTACTGGGTTACAGCCTACAGGCTTGATTAAAGCCCAGAGAGTTGGAAATTTAGGAAATATTGAATTTTTTTAGGTAATGGGAAATTGGTGAAAAAAAATTGCAAGTTTCAACTCATCTTTTTTTTTTTTTTTTTTTCAAATCAAGTTTTTATATAATTATCAGCCCATTTAGACAAAAAATCCAAATCACATGCCACATTTTTATATAGTTATGAACCCGATATTGCAAGACCGGTCAAATCGATGGTAATACCAAAATTAAAAAATCAGGTTCGACTGTGTAACATGCAATAAAGATATCGTGCTCATTGATTATGCTAAGAAAAATTGATATTGGACGTATATTTACGAGTTAGTAACAAATCTTCCGCAAAGAATTTTGTCTAATTACTTACTAGGCACAATTTTGGGACTTTATACGTGACATACCGCCATTGCTATTTATATAATACGATACTGATAGAAAAATACCTTGGTTTCCGAAAGTAAAATAAATGCATTTACTTGACAAAACCAGAATTTGAAGCTCAAAAAACCCAACAGTCTCTCTCAACTGTGCTGTGCTCCAAAGAAATGGAAAGCCCTTCAATAACAGGAACAGCTTCCACGAAGCTAATCAACAGTGATTCTATCTGTTCTAAGTCTCTCTGAAATTCCGCCATCCACGAGCTTCTTAAGACCAGCTTTTAGCTCGGGGATTCCCTCCTCCAAAACCGCGCATACGGGAAACATGGGGACACCTTCAACCCTTGTTTTCAGTTCCTCGTACACATCACTTGCCCCGTCTTCGTCGATTTTATTTGCGACAATTAAGGATGGTCGATCTGACAAACCTACTTGATGGTACTCGAGCTCCAAGACCAAGTCTCTTAGCTGTTCCCACGGTGGCATTCCCTTTCGACCGTCTAGTGCAGGCAGCCAAGTCCACAACATAAGCTAGGACCTTCGTGCGCTCTATGTGGCGAAGGAATGCGTGGCCTAGTCCCCGGTTTTCATGAGCGCCCTTGATGAGTCCTGGTATGTCAGCCACCGTTATAGATAAGTCGTCAAAGTTCAAATTTCCCAAATTTGGTCTGAGAGTTGTGAAGGCATAATCGCCTACACAAGGCTTGGCTCTTGATATGGCCCCGAGTAGTGTACTTTTACCAGCATTTGGCATACCCACAAAGCTCACATCAGCTATGCTCTTGAGTTCCAATACAATTACAGCCTCTGAACCAGGCAAGCCAGCACGAACTGAAGACTGGTCACCATCAGAATTTTCAACTTTGCTGGAACAAGGACTTGTAAGTTTCAGCTTCTTTGAAAGTTTGGAAGTAGAGACACTGCCCAAACCACCCTCCCCACCGCGAGCAACCATCACTCGTTCACCTTGTTTGATTAACTCTGCAACGTTGCATTTCATTTCTGGTTCTTCACCAGTTTCTTCTGAGCAAGATTCAGAAGCAGAGGTTTCAGAACACAAATCAGTTGACACAACGTCAGTGCTCGCCTCCATGCTTGTCAGTTCCTCCGGGCTTCTTTCAGCGCAAAAAGAGGAACTGCTCGTTGTCATTGCCGTATTCGGTTCAATAAGTTCAGTTCTCTCGTCAGTAAGTGTACCAGGAATCTCCCAAGGATCCAAATCTTCCGAAGAGCGTTCTTCAGCTGCAGCACAAGGAATTTCTCCGCGTACAAGATGCATTACAGTGCCAAGTGGTACTTGGATAACCTACCAGACAAATCTGACTCAGTCAAGCAATCAACCAACAAAACAAAGGTACAACGCAATCTCAGAAATAACACAAAGAACACTTGAGGACTAATAACCTTATCAGAACCGCGGGTTCCAATCTTATTCTTTGAGGTTCCATGTCCTCCTCTACCTGCAGTCTTCAAGCCAAAACAACTGTAACTAAAAGCTTACAATGAACAATCATCAAGCTATTTGTTCTTGAAAATAGTGACACATACAGCATGGTGTTGCAAACCACTAAAGTCCCAAACTGCCGGAGAACATTCCAGAATCACATCACCACCTCTCCCACCATTGCCACCTGAAATAGTTCCACAACTCAACAATGACACAATACTAAATCCATCGAAGACGACACTACATGTTTACTTGACTTGATAGAGAAAACCCACCATCAGGTTTGCCACGACGATCCTTCAGACTCCGGTGGACGCTGGAGCAACCACTGCCACCATCACCTCCTTTAGCATATAACTTAACTTGTCTATCATCCTCCTCTCCTTCAAAAAAAAAAAAAAAAAAGGAATAAGCACAGGTAAGTTCATATTATATATAGATACAGTTGCAAAGGGTTGAAGGAGAACGAGTAGCAACCTGAAGAGGAGCGAGCTTCGGCTTCTTGGGAAGAGCGTCGGAGAACGAAGCATGAAGCAGAAAGTTCCATGGAAGTTTTGAGCAATGCCTCAAGAGTTTTAAGTGCCGAATGGATTTTGCAGAGTGTAGTACCATCTGTTAGGCTATGTTTGGAGTTTGAATTACTCTACAGGAAAAATACAAAAAAAAAAAGAAAAAGAAAAAAAAAAAGAAAGAAAGCACAGGAAAAAATATTTGATCAAGCCAACTATCAAACAGCTGGTACGCGTGATCAAAATGCCATGGCATTTTACTCAATAACTTGAGAGGATACGAGAAATAAAAACAGAGTAATTATTTGTATCACAGCACTGACATGAGCATTTTATCAAGAAAAGTCACGCTTTGTCTTGTCCAAATTATAGCGCATTCATTTGAATCGCCCACAGTGCATTGTTCACCGAGAAACCCCATCAACGTTACTAAAAATCCCAATAGAACCAAAGCTCTAAAAACCCGTCAACGTTGCTGAAATGATCATACGAAAACGAAAGTAATGATTTTGCGAGCTAAAGTCTGAGCTCAACATAATTCAGAATCTACTGGTCTGAGCTCCAGTTACCTGGGCCCTTTGCTCTCGCTTTCGAGACGAAGAGAAATCGTAGGAACTAGGAAGGTTGAGAAAGTTGATTGAGATGAGTAGTTGAGAAATTTTCCGACAAACCAAACGGAAAATCGAAAGGGAAAAAGGTAACGACCAGCTCGGATGCTCTCTCGGGGTCTCGGCTCTGTTCCATATTGAAGCTCTCAAGTCTCAAACCGCCCTTTGCTTTTGTTTCCTTCTTTCGATTCACGAAACGACATTGTATTTGTGTGTCGTTCTTCTACTTGATTTGCTCCAACTTAAAACGACATAGTTTAGTACTGAAGCACTGTTGCCAAATTAAAAATAAATAAATAGATTGACATTACAGTTTCACAGAATTTATTTTTTTTGTTGCTGAAATGTGATGTGCATGTGTAAGAAAAGAAAAAAGTGAGAGACATCTCTTCTAAGTTTTGACCAAATTTAATGTAGCAATTGGAAATTTTTTATGCCTACTTTATAATTTTGGCTGACTTATTAGTTTTGACTAATCGTATATGAAAGCACATGAGTGTTACGTAATGGGGATTTCGCATTTTTCACGAGCGAAATTTCGAAGAGGGATAGTTAAGGACAATAAATAGAGTTACTTCGATAGTTTAACAAAGCACAGTAAGTAATGAATAAAAAGATTAGAGATTACCTACAAGCTATTAATATAATACAACGGCAAAAGGAATATTAAACTGCAAAACAAGATAAATAATCAGGAAATTCATTGTAAACACTAAAGACTTATTGCTTGGATCTACGGAATCTAGTCCCACTTATGAACGTCTTCAGTCGTGTATAGAGCTTTAGTCACTATCTAATATATAAAAGAATTAAGAACATAAAACCTAAAATGCATTATCGTGTAGTTAAAGAAAAAGATTAATTACTTCATAATCGACATAATTCCAAAAGGACAATAACCGGAAAAGTAGGAGTTCAGAAACAACACAAATGGGAAGCAAACATATTCCACAAAACGACAACAAAGATCATTGAAGCAGGAAGAAAGTTCCAAAAGGACAGGAGTACGGACGACGACATAAAATTAAAAAATGACAACAAAGGCCATATTAATATGGAAAAACGACAACAAACGACAAAGAACGCATTAAATTTTGATACACGCCAAGAACGCAGAAAACGACAACAAACCTTTGTTTCACAAAAGAAACACCCTTGTAAATCTCCAATATGAAGCATTCTACGTTTTGAAAGTAAATTATTTTGCAAATAACAATTGTGAACCACGCTATAGTTCATCTAAAATATATATTTATAATTGAAGAGTGTGATAAACTACCAAATCGCGATGAACAAATCGCTGAAGTGATTTCAGCTGATGAAGAGGCTACATTTACTCAACTGAATAATACAATTCCAGCTTCAAAAGTTTCTAAACTCTACCCTGTTATCTTCTGTTTGCAACCACACACACTTCTCTACATAGAACTTAAAAAAACCATATAATAAACTAAAAAAAACAAAGAATTAAGTTCGATACTGCTCAGCGAGTTTCATCAGGCTATATGTCTCAGCATCTGGCCTAGCTCCCTCCAGAATCATCCGTTTCAAAAGATCTGGATCATAAATCTTGGCCTTCACATACGCCTTGATCAATGTGTTGTAAACAAAAGTGTGCCTGCTATACTTAGCATTTCTCAGCTCTTCAAATAGCTTCTTGGCATTCTCGACGTCGCCCTTCTCAGCAAAAGCCTCGATTATTAGCAGTGTTGTCTCCAACCATGGTGTCGAATTTCTCACCACATTGCTCGCTGTCAAATCCATCCCCTTCTCCAGAGTTTTTACGGCTTCCTCAACCAGCCCCGCTTTCAGGCAGCCCAGTGCAAGATGGCGATAAGTGATTGCATTCGGTTTGCAACCATGGTTTACGATTTCCCTATACAGGCCTGATGCTTTCTTGACAAGCCCGTGCCTGCAATACGCCGACAGTATAGAATTGAACTGCTCGGTAGATCTCAACCCTTTTTTTGACTGCATTTCAAGACAAAGCTCTTCCGCTCGGTCGAGCAGGCCAACTCGGCCAAACGCCTCAATTGCCAAGACATAACTTTTCGACCTAACAAGAGGTAAATCTTGGACAGCTTTCCATGTCCTCTCTAGTTCCCTTGCCTTTCCCAAACAACCATACAACGTTAGAAGAACGTCTAGCGTTGACCAGTTAGTCCCTGTAATAGACTTCTCTAAAGCTTCAACATAGACTTCTGCGACGGTATACAACCTCGCAACGACATGTGCAGTGGCTACGATGCAGTAAGATATTTCATTCGGCTCGACTTCGACCCTCTTCATGTCACCAAATAGCTTCATTAGCCCATCAACATTGTGCTCATTTGCTTGTATTTTCATTAGAATGTTAAAGGTGGAGACATGGGGAGGCACTTTATCAGCCTTCATCTGAGTGAGGATTTTCGGGATTTTCTTTTTACGACTGGACGAGGAATGTAGGATTATGAGGCGGTTAAAAACCAAGTGCGAGATGGGATGATTGAACTCCCTCATTCTCTTCATGTACTCCAGCGAAACCCTAATTGCATCTTTATCCAGGCACGCAATCACTAGATTGGTGTAAAGGAGCTCGTTTTGAAACTCAGACGGGACACGAGAGAAGAGCTTTTCACCTTGTGATATCCCATGAATCTTAGTCGTAAATTCCAACAAATAAGAGTAATCCAATTCCCTTGGCCTGTAAGGCCTCTCTCTGATCACCCATTCCATTACCTGTCAAAAAAAAATTTCAATCATGATATACAAAATTAATTAATTAATTAATCTTTAGGCATAAAGTTTATAAGCGTGACCTCAAGAGCGCGTTTGTTCCTCTTGAGCTTCCTGAGACGATTGATGGCGTGGAAAATGTCGCCTCTGTGGACGGGGAATCCCTCGCCCATCCAGCTCTGGAAAGCCGACAGAACTGGCTCTCCTTTGCCCAGTCTCTCGATCCTGTAAGACAAGCAAGGCCTGTTTTCTTGTCGTTTCGATTCCGAGGTTTCATCGGGAAGATTACTAGGGACTTGGGTGCAGAGAAAGGCGAATATAGGTGAGGTTTTAGTGGCGTTCGAATATGGAACACAAACTGTTCGACGAATTGACTGAACAAGTCTGTGAAGGATTGTTATTTGCATGGCTCGTCAGGTTGTTGTGGCAAAGCTAGGGACCGACTACATTATTGCATAAGAAAATCAGCGATTCAGCGCCTAAAATTCCATCTTGCAGCTCAAGATTTCTGCTTTACTCCAATTTCTTCGCATTCCATCTCAAAAACGAATTA
Organism: Boehmeria nivea var. tenacissima; assembly: GCA_018132145.1. Lineage (NCBI taxonomy): Eukaryota > Viridiplantae > Streptophyta > Magnoliopsida > Rosales > Urticaceae > Boehmeria > Boehmeria nivea. Next base: position 17,490,109 of record CM030874.1, on the reverse strand, counting down.
AGCCAAATATCCTATTAAACTAAAACACTATTATACACATCAACAAAGTCGAACATTCATTTCCAAAACACAATACTTAAAAAAATAATACTTTCTTGTTTTTCAACTATGAAGAAATTCTCAGAGGTTGAGAACAGATAAATGTACAGCAAAAAATTGAAAAAAAATGGAACCTGTCACGGGTTTGGAGCATTCTAACATTGTCTTCCTCAGAAAGCGATTGCAGATCTCCAAGCATTCGAAATTTAGCGAGCAGAGGCCACGGATTTGTACCGCTCGAGAACTCCGACGGGATTTTCAAGCCCTGTGAGCCAGTTTTCGCCGTCCTTCAGGTTTCAAATCGATCGTTTTCGCTTGTTGGGGTTCGGTTGGTTTCGTTTGTTATATTTGTTTTTGTGTTGATTTTTTTTTTATTTTCTATTTTTTTGGCGGGGGGATGGCTAATATTTATTAGCCACTAATTAGTACATATTAAGGAAATAAATGTAAAAATACATTACCATATTAATTAAAAAATAATTAACTTTTTAATTAGTGAAAATGTTGAATTTTCTTAAATCATTATTTATCCAATCTGTTGAGTTGGCACTTGGTACATCTTAATTAATTTTGGGTGAGTTGCAAAAATAGGCCAAAATTAAATGTTTGTTTTAAATGATAGGCTATGTTTCAAAAAATTAAAAAAATAGCCATGTTACGAATTATATAACAGAAAAATGTCACACAAAATATAACAGATCTATAAGTATTTGTAAGATATTATTTAACACTTTAAAAAATAATGAGTAAAACTTGAAGTGTTACAAAATATCTTACAAATATTTACAAATGTGTTATATTTTATGTGACACTTTTCTGTTATATAATTCGTAACATGGCTATTTTTATAATTTTTTAAAACATAAACTGGACTTAAAAAATTTTTTTTTTTGGCTATTTCCTATGATTTCCCATTAATTTTTCAGTATTACTCATCGTGCGTAACATGGGTATTGGGTAGAAAACTTTCAGAAGATTATTATTTTAATATAAATGTCTACAAATATATCACTTTTATTTTTATTTGCAGAAAATTAAATAAAAAAATAAATAAATAACTGTTTTTCTTGTTCTATTTCAAGAGGGAGAGGATAAATGAGAGGATTTTTCAAGTCATTATGAGTTTTATTGTTTGACTATGAAGTGCGTACATGCATAGGCTTTGAGATACAAATTTGGTATATGAAGTGACAAATATGGGAAAGGAAGCTTCCAGTGTAAGAGCATCTCCAACCTATTTTCTCATTCTCAATACCAAAATACAATAAATGTCACATCAAACAGTAATTCATCTCCAACCTATTACACTATTTTTAACACCAAATAGAATATTCTGAGTATATTCTTTCTCATTCACTTATTATATTAATTTTCAATAATAGTTTTATATTTATCAACTTTACAAATTAGACCCACTTATATTTTACTTTCACAATAACTTAATAAAAATTATTTATTATTAGACTATTTTAGCCAAAATACTCTATGTATGCGTTGCTTTCAACTTATTCCATGTCTTTTAATTTATTATTCGATGTAGTTTTAATCTATATATCAGTGTTTTATTTTAATTAGGTACGTAATTGTGTTTTAAATTATTAAAAATGAAGAGTTTTTTTTAATAAGTTAAACACAAAAAATTAAATTTATTAAAACTAAAATATCAATATAAATCTTATTTAAAAATTATGATTTAGATCAAAAATAAAAATATCTTAAAATCAAGGGATCATTTTATAAATAATAAAAGTTAAACAAAAAATGAGTTTGATGAATAGTGCAACATCATATTTGGTGTTACACTGTTCATAAAACTCATTTTGGGTATGAGAATGGTGTGTGGTTGGAGTTAATATTTTGAGATCTTCAACACCAAATTGCGTTTGCGTTTGTAAATGGTGTACACGCTGGAGATGGTCTAAGACGTGATATTTATTTAATCCATTGTTTGCTTACATCATTCAAATATTTTCATTCTCATTCTTTTTTATTATTTTATCCTAATATAATACGTTAAATCTCAACCATTTAATCCACTCGGAATTTAAAAAGTCAACAATCATTATAAATAACTCATTCAAATATTTTTTTCTAAACAAAGAGTAAAAGCATGAAAGCCAATCAATGTAATTTTTCTCGAAAATAATTACTCATAAAAATCGACATTTCCTTTTATTCTCAAATATCACGATGAATTAAAAAGCAAATTGGATTAACAAATGCAATTATTTTTGTAGTTTATGCAATATATTCGTCCAAGGACCAATACACTGCTCAAGCAATGGCTGTTTATTTCTTTTGGTTGAATAAGAAATGGCTCGTTTGAGCCAGAACAAAATATACATAACACGATGAAATTAACAATACATTGTTGCATTACACTCACAAACGCCTCAAAACAGATACATCAACTCTTATTATGAAAAGAATATCAAAGATGTAATGATTCTAAACAACCTGGTCGAGACTGCTTTCTCTAACAGAAGCGCCAGTGCTATGGAACCGCGACACAGCGGGCAGTGTTTGTCGCGAGTGATCCACAGGTCAATGCAGGCCTTGTGATACTCGTGGCCGCACTTGACCAACCATTCTTTTTTTTTTTTTGGGCTAATATAATTCCAATCAGTCTTATTATTTGAGTATTCCAACCATTTTTTTTTTTTTTGTTAATATTAATATTCCAACCAGTCTTATTATTTGAGTATTCCAAGTTTCCAACCATTCAAATTTGAGATGCAGATGATAAGAGATGGCATTGTTCACGTGTAGATATTATATGCTTATGGGGTCAAAAAAAAAAAAAAGAAAAGAAAAGAATATGTCGTACCGTATATTACTATAATCTTAGATGATAGTTTTTATGCATTTGCGCATCAACACCCTCCTCAGTACCACTTCTTGCGTATAATAGTAGATTGTGAACTCTCATTCTATTTCATTTGCTGAAAGAAAATTGTAAAATAGCAATTAGTCGAATTTTTTTTATTCAGAGTAAAAAGAAAAAAATAGTAATGGCATTTATTGTCTAGTAATAACTTTTCTCATAGAACTTCTTGTTAGTAAATTAGATCAAAATCTCTAGAATTAGTTTAACTATGCTTTCCTGATCAACCTACAGCACTAGCTAGATCGAGTATGTATAAGTCCGACTGCCATATATATGTGCGTCGGGTGTGTGTATACACGCATATACATGTTCTCAATTACCCCAAAACCACATTTGAATATAAAATGCCTCAAGCTTATCACCAAAGAAATCATCAAATTTTGTTTCCTGGATACTATATTATAAAATGTTACTATGCTAGTAATCGAACTTCTCATAGCCCATACAATATGATCAGTACATTCAGGGACGGAGCCAGCTTAGGCCTAGCCAACCCAAACTAGTTTATTGTAATTTGTGCCGGCTTAGGCTTAGTGGGGGTTTCAGTCCCCCAACCCAAAGTTTGTAATTTGTGACTTAAATTTTGAATTTTTTAATTTTTTTTAAATTTTTCTTTGAGTAGCCCTTATTTTTTTTTTTTTAAATTTAACCTTATTACTAAAATATATTACCACAAATCCCCTAATTTTAATTTCTAGTCGCTGAGTATATTTATCCTGTAACTAAATAATATATATATATATACATGCACATATGTACTTTTTACAGCAATATTGATAGTGCCAAAAATTGCCAGCTAGGTAGAGATGCAACAGTTACTGCAAGTAGAATTAATAAACTCGTCGTTTATCAGTTATGCTGCAAAAAAGGTTAAGAGCAATGGCAATTGGCAAACCTGAAACAAAAATAATATTGTTAAAAATAAATATTGGCTAATTGGCTCTGTGCCCTGTGGGGGCCAATTGACCTTGCCTTGAAGTTAGGGATATCCATTAATTACTGTTGGATAATTGTCCTGCCACAGAATATTCTTTTCGATTCTCTCTCTCTCTCTCTCTCTTTTTACTTACTCAAAGAAAAAAAAATTTACCTGTTGTTAATTGTTATTAAGTAGAATAACCAGTTGATGATTATTTTTATATGGATCCAATTGGTTTTAGTTGATACGAACCCAACAGCCGAGACTCTATCGCTGGATGTTCACTGTTGCCAATCAAAACGCCAATTACGTACTTGTACAATTTCTCTTATAGTAATTTGCTTATAAGTTACAACTATACCAGTACAAACAAACAGTATTTCCAGACGAGAAGATGTTTCCATTTTCCAAAATGTCACTGCTCAACAAGGAGTGAAATCAATGCAAACATGTCCGTTATAAATCCAAACAGGAAATAAAAGATAAATTTGACGATGATCAGATATATGTGTCATGCGTAATAAATGGGTTTGTACTTTGGTATACGAATTCGGATCTCTCTGTGCCACCACAGATCATACATATCATCAAATCTAAAATTTCAGATCTGAGATTAAAACCTAGCTAATAGAAAGACGAAAAATTAATGATCAAAGGCTAAAAAAGCCTAGGGACTAAGTTATTAATAAACAACACATATTGAAGCTACAAATGAAGATAATTAAGCCATTTAGAATAAACCATTGTTATAAGACATAACAAGATTGGCATTTTGATCATCATGTAGTGATCGATCAAAAATATAAACCAATTACAGATTTAACTGTAATTAAAGAGAGATCAGAGGGTAAAATGAAAATTAGAAGTAATAGTCAAAATCTTACTTCACAAAACACATATATATAGTGAAATTAAGATAAACAAATATCATAGAAGAAGAGTACTACTGTCTGTTCCTTTTCGAAACTTCTTAATTTTACCACCGATGAGATCCGCGAGAAGAGCCGGAGGAAACAATGCCTCGATCTCCGTCGACAAGTCGAGCAAAATCCGCCGGCGAGCCGCGGCCGGTCTCCGTTTCATCGACAACATCGAAGGCTTTGGTAACTTTCTGGGGGCCGGCGGGCATTTGAGGGCCGGCGGGATCTTGCGCTCCGACGAAGTCGGAGTCTTGATCCCGTCGATGTCTTCGTCGTGGTGATGTCTGACAGCACTACTACTCTCTCGATCCGATCCGACTGATGATATTCCTAATAATTCCTCTTCGGCGGATGTCGATGGGATTTTCAGCTTCAAATTCGAAACCAACATCTCGAATTTATCTTGATCTTGATGATGATGATGATGAAGTTGGAGATCTTGTTGATCTTGTGAATTAGCATTAGCAGTAGTGGCAATTGCAATGTTGTTTTGGCAATTGATCTCGTGCTTGAATTCCAAGGAATTACCGGCTGGTTTTACCAATAAATTGAATTCCATTGCGTTGAGATCTTTCTCCGCAAGAATGTTCATATTCTGGGAATTATTATTGGACACACTCATGAACGAAATATTCGAATTGACTTTAGTAATGACTATTACTCGAGCTAAAGAACAAGGAGAATTGGATAAGAAGACAAGGCTAAACAGGTACTAGACTACAAAAACAAGCTTATAACAAAGCTTTATAGTGATAGATTTAGAGGCCTATGTAGCTAGGAGTATGAGGACTACTTAGGAGAGAGTATAAGTTACTGAAATGATAATATATAGTTGAGAAAAAACATTGGAGTGTGCCAAAGAGTACAATCATCAAATTTAACCACCTTTTTTTTTTTTTTGGTGTGTTATTTTGTGATGGTTTCTCTCACTTAAGTGTTTGGACTTTAGCACTCAATAAGATGTTCTCTTGATGAGAGAGAGAGAGAGAGAGAGGTCTTGAAATTAACCCACTTCGGCGAAGGATCCAATGCGAAGCAAAAATTATATATAACAACACCAACAACATCCCTCAATCAATGTTATCTCAGTGTGCTAATATTTCTTTTTCCTTTTTTAATCTCTTCCGATCTTATATGTAATGTATAATATTGAGAGTCAGCCATTAAATTGGGTGGAAAAATCTTGTTTAGAGACACAGTCGCTTTTTCTCCGTTTTCTACGAACTTTGATGCACCAATTCACGTGGTTTACTACAGAGAGAAAATACCCACCCATTTGCTCATAACGTGCATGTTATTTTTATTTAGCCTCACGTTCCAATTTCTCGCGAGATTTCGAGATATATATATTTAAGACTCTTCGGATACTTTTTTTTTTTTAAGAAAAGGCGAAAAAAAAAAAGAAAAGAATTTTCAGGAACTAAAGGCTTTCTTCTTCACCAACCAAAAGGCAAGCTATTTTGTAGTTTTCTTGAGAAAATTTTATTGTTGGAAGGTTTCGGAGTGGGCTAATATTTTGTGTCCGGCCGAATGAATTAGCACTGTATATTTTTGTCTGTTATTATATATACACTTGATATATATATTATTAATTTAGTAAGAGTGATTTCATTTTTGGATATATAATTATAAAATCATGATCAACCTCTCCACCATTGCATGGCCAGAATTTTTTGCATCATGCAGACGTTTAGGTCAATGGCTAATTTGAGGTTTTCTGATCATGCATGTTGGACAAATGGTATGTTTCAGATTTCACAACTGCCCATGTTGATGCCAATCATATATTTTATTCTTAAGGTGCAATAATTAAGTGAACAGTAATATTGGTCAAAGGAAGGACATTTCAAATATATATATATATATATATGTATGTATATATATGGACACGCATATATCGTAAATTCATTAAGTTACGAATTAATTAATATATATTAGGTGGGTTAGATAAACTTCTTTTTTCTCCTTTTCTTGTTGGAAGGTTAGATAAAACGTTGGATACCCTTAACACCTTACTAATTCAAACGTTAGTTAATTCTATTTTTTTTTTTGAGGAAAGTTAATTCTAAATATTAATTTTAATGCAATCTCTCTCACCTAATAATATTAATATAATTATATATACTCATACATATCATTAGTCTATAGTTTAAGATAAGCAAGCTACATCTCACTCAACTTGAGATTTGGTACGCAGGTGTATTTAAATATATCTATAAACTAAACCAAAAACAATAAAATCAGTTCGATCGATCGGCGCCATTATATTATATTATATATAACTTTATTCAATGCAATAAAAAAAAACGTTTATTCAACATAACTTCATATTGTTAATTAGCCGAGTTTCAAAGAAAGAAAAAACAAGATAGCTAGTTAATTAGTTGTGCTATTAAAAAATAAGATAGTACATAAAAATTAGATTTGTAATAAAATCATCTATTTTTAAAAAAATTCTAGCACTTTAATAAAAGTATAACTTAAATAATTGAATATTCTACATTATTACTATTCGAAATTGCATGACCAAGCAACAAATTACAGAAAAATTAGGTGAACAATTCTCATCATCAAAATAGTAATTTTTCTATAAGGTGTGTTATGGAGTATAAAACAATATTACGTAAAGAAAAGTACTAAATTGACACATATATAATTACGTTAATTTTGGAGAAAAAATAACTTCAAAATCACGAACAGTAAGTACTGCTTATAATATTGTAGATTGAGAGAGAGAACTCCAACCTGCTACATACATACATATCTCAAAGGTCAAACAATACTTTGCATGTTTTTAGATTATGACATTTAGTTTAATTAATTAATACGAATTAAGCTAGCTTAACTTATAGTCTACTCACTCCCATGTACACTTTAATATTATTATTTTCAGATCAACTCCACTAAAAACCCACATCATGAAACTATACATATTTCCAAAAACACATTTATTTACCAAGCCATCATGGTCGGATCAGATCAGATCTGATCACAACTAAAATGAAAAAAAAAAAAGAAGAAAAAAGATAAAGAAGACATGAAAATAATTTTCAGTATAAGCCTGCCTTGGCTGCATTATATCAAAGCTGTCCTCACATCACATGCGACCCCATTTGCTTGCCAATTTCATCTTCTCAACTACATTACAATGACGCTTTGGATTCCTCGGCCTAATTTGGAGGGCCATATTGCGGTTTCTTTGATCACACGAACTATTAAAATTATCAAAATAATATGGCATTTACTTATTTAATTACAAATTATATTTAGCAGTGGACTTGTTTTTATTATATCTAATCAAGAACTAGCGAAACATTTTTGGTAAAAATCTATTCGTTCAGCATTTTTATTGTAATTCGACTTTATGTTGTTGTGACTAAACTATGCCAAAAAAGTAAATAAAATAAAAAATTAGTATAAGATCTGTTTAATTTCTCGTGAATGTATAATTTGGGGTCCAAATTTTCGTATCCACTCTCCGGATATGACAAAACGACGATATAATCAGTGCCGTTGTGTGGCTAGACTGGAAAGTGAAAGGGACCCAATTGGATTGCTTGGATTTCACCGCACCTTGGTTCCCTCACATGATAAAAAGAGCCCAATTTTAGGACCACGATCTGTGTTTTACTTTTCTTTTCTTTGCGAGTTTTCATTTCTTCACCCACTAATATTCCCTAAATTGCAATTCCACTAGCTTGTGTTCCACCTTTTTCCAAATTTGCCCCACTATGCTCTTCATGTCCTTGATTTATTAATATTGCACTCTATATGGGTTAAGTGAAAAGAATGATAACATAAAGTGGGTAGAATTGGAATATTTAGGTCATATCATGTCGACTTGAGGTGTATGTTTAATTTAGTATATATAACTACTATAAATGCGTAGTGATGTTACGATAAATTTATTAATTAATAGATTGGAAGATAGAAGTGATGATGGCAAACGGATATGAAAGTTATAAATAAATGAAAAGTGGAACACACACTCTCATGTCACATAATTACATGTCATGCTCATGCTTAATGATTTTGCTTCCCATCTCCGATCATCATGTCCCATCTATAACAATCATATATCTCCCTCTCTAATTTCAACTCTTATACCTCTTTTTTTTTTTCTTTTTTTTTTCTTTTTTTTTTCCCCTTTTCTTTTGCGTCGCCCTTGTGCTTCATCTTCGCATACTTTTTCATTATTTTTTCTTTACCGCAATTTTGCTCACCTATTCACTATTTCCCTCGTAATATAGTAATGATAAGGAATAATGTGTACACAGTTAGGTTATTTTTCATTATAAAAAAAAAGACTGGCAAGGTTTTCAAGATTATTAATTTTAGTTCACTTATCCTATTAGGAAAAAAAAATTATAATCTTGATGGCCATTTGGTATGATATTTACGTATCTCTAAATAAAATAATAAATAATGATAATTTTTGGTGTGAAAAATAAAAAAACTAAAAACGATTTGACAATTGTTTATGAGATTAAATAAAACACGTGAATTATTAATTGCATTTTGAAACTAATAAGTCCATGACAAATTAATTGACTTTTTTTGGCCGGATTGCATAACTAATTAACTATATACGTAGCACTATTCGTACTCTATAGTTATACTATAACGTATCTTGTGAGGATTTTGAAACGATGTATAGATTAGAAATTTACAATAATGCATGTACATTATCTACAAAGCAATCTTTTTACTCGATCGCCGATCGATAAGATGTAACCAATAACCAGTCTATAGTTTGATCAAAAGTCAACATCAATGGCCACAACATATTAATGGCAAATATCTATACAATTCCAATATTGTCCTGTAATTTTCACATATGCCGACCAAATGCAGTACTATATTTCATATCGTGTCTGATCCACTCATATTTCCACTATTATTGGTTTAGGGGAAAGAATAAACATGGGTTTCTACGCTTTTATTCACTTTAATTCTTCGGTGTGTGTAGAGATGTATAGAGATATACATTCATACGTGAATATGTGTATATAGGTACACAAACTCAGAGAAACATGGCTTCATCAATATCACAATTGCTTTTAAAAGAAGTTTAATTATTTTTCCCCACCCTAGAGATTGTCGCTTTATGTGCAAGAGAACAATCCAAAACCAATTCTCTCCTATAATAACCAGTAATATATTGTACTTCCCGCCTCAATTATAACTTGTGAGTCTAAATTTCAAACTCACTAACTGCACAAACAAAACAGAAACCTTTGGATTGACCAAACCACTTGTGGAAAAACTATACTAGCGAGCTAGTTCAATGGAAATTATGAGTCATATAGGCTCGCCAATATTGAGCTCTCTCTCTCTCTCTCTCTCTCTCTCTCTCTCTCTCTCTCTCTCTCTCTCTCTCTCTCTCTCTCTCTCTCTATATATATATATATATATATATATATATAGGGGTGGGGGTTGTTAGGGGGCAACATGAAGTTGGCACTCAGAGTTTTTTTATTTATTTTTATTTTTTTAGAGCTTAATGAGACTAAGGCCAAATTTCCCGATATACACGCCAAACTGTACTAACACATAGACTTGTCTTGTAGGAAGAAGACCACGAGGGAACACATGCTTTTTTTTTTTTCACTTGCATTCCTTTTATATTTCATTTACAGGCTATTATAGTCTATACAATTCAACTCCTTTTAAGTGTTATACAATTGGGTACTAATAAATTCATTTTTTTATTAGTAACTTAAATGTGTGATTTTAGGACCAACTACAACACATTGTACATAATGAGATACTTTTTTTTTAGGAGCTAATTTATTGTGGCTGTCACAACATACTAGTTGTCTGTATTAATTAGATTTGTACCTCATATGTCATATGAGAAGTACAGTGAGTAGAAACTTCATGCAATTTCCAAACAAGGTATCTCTCTTAATAACCGCTTTTTCTTACTATTACTAAGGGAATAAGATGTGCTGTTATTTTCTTTTAGCTGTTCTCCCAAAAAAAAATTAAATAAATACACACAATTATATTTTAACCGCTTTTATAGAAACTACATCGACTCTACTATTGTGCTATCTAAAGAGTACAGATGGGAGATTTTGAGCTAGGTTTCTTTTTGATATATTAATAATCTATACTTCTTTTGTATTGTATTTTTAATTTTTATTTTAAATTTTACACTATAGACATAGATGGTAAACAAAGGAAGTATACCGTTTGGGGCATATATTATGAAATGACACTAAGAATGATTTTATTTTATAATTCTCCCTTATTTTAAGTGGCACTTTGAATTGCATTGTTTTGTAATTCCTCCTCTTGCAATTTTGGGGATATTGAGGAAAGCTTCTGCGAAGTGTGCGATAATAATAATCTATACTCCATACGCGTTTAACTTTTAATTTATGTACCAAAGTTTATATTGCAAATATAGAGTATAAATAAAGAGAGTACATCACTAGGCAATATTATTAAGTGGTATTAAAAATGACATTGTTTTGCGATTATCCCATTTTGTTGTAATTCCCCTCTAGGTAGAGAAATGTCAGAGGTGGTGCCAGGCCACACTATTTCTCATCCACAGGCCCAAAAATGGTGAATCTGGGCTGGGCTGATGAAAGATTAAAGATTGGACTTAAAAGGCTAATCCAATTGGGCCTAAGAAAAAGACAATGGCGCTGAGATATAACAAGCCCACAAACTCAAACGGATCAATCGCACCAAGGGATGGGCCCCGGAGAAAAAAGCAAGCAAAAAGCAAAAGAAAAAAAAAAAAAAGAGGGTAGAGAGAGAGAGAGAGGGGTATAGGCATGTACTTTTTGACAGCGAGAATTGACAGAGCATTTCAAAAACCAAACAGGCTGTCTTTGCGGGAGCTGAAAATCCAACTCCAACAGAGAGAGGACACGTGTCACGCAGATCGGACAAGAGAGAAACCCGGAGAAGAGAGTGGTGTTGTGGTTTAAAAAGCGTTTGGTGTTCGTTTCATAATTTGGGGCCAATATTCGACGCACATTTCATTTTCATTTCCCATCTTCTATTTCGAGCCACTGGCCGGATTTTCTTTTAGCTCTCTGTGCCTTTAGATCGGAGACCCAAAAAACTCTCTCTCTCTCTCTCTCAAAGGTAAAGTTTCTCTCTCTCTCTCTCCTTTTTTTTTCTGTGAATGTATTGTAATGGAATGAATGTCAAGAAACCATGCTCATGCCAGTTCTGCGATGATAGTTTTGGTGTCGGGCTTCGCTTCTGTTCTCTTAGTTTGTGCCGAATTTAGCATTTTCGTAGGCATTTCTTAGGGTCGGAAGGTAGTGATTGGAGATTCTAGTTTCGGTAATGGCGGATCTTTAGGCTCTACTCTCTGATTGTGGTTTTTTTCTGTATGGTTGTGTTCGTTGCGTGTTGGATCTGTGGGAAATTTTGGATTTTTTTTGGTAATGGTGTGGATGGGTTTTCGATGGCCGATCTTTTGGGTGTGGATCGACCACATTGTTCGGACATTGATGAATTCGTTGAGATTTCGAGGTTGTGGATTTAGTGAGGCCATTTTTGTTTGGGTAGGTATGCTAGGATTTGGAATCAGAAGAATTCATGTTTAGGTAGCCATTTAGTTAGTGTGTTTTGCTGTAAATTTCGATTGGTTTTGTTTCGATGAATTATGTTGTTCTTTATGTTTCGTTTATAAATATTTGAGTGCGATTTTGGGGGAATGTAAAATGAGCTAGTATTGTAACCCTTTAGGGTCCGTTTGGAACCCGGATTTTGGGAGGAGAGATTTTTAAGTTGATAAATTTTGTGTAGCTTATATCTCCATGTCTCTCTTTCAGATATGTTCTTCTGTAAAGTCTTTTAAGTTGATAAATTTTCTTCAGGTAATAGAAGATGGCCGACACTGAGGATATTCAGCCACTCGTCTGTGACAATGGGACTGGAATGGTCAAGGTACGGTGTCTGGACATTTATTTTTAATCATTGGCTTGCTGACACAATTGAAATATGTGCTTCATGTTGTATGCTTAGTGATGATGTGTTTATATTGAATATTGATAAGTATTGTTTATGAATGCCTCAGGCTGGATTTGCTGGAGATGATGCTCCAAGGGCTGTCTTTCCTAGTATTGTTGGTCGGCCACGTCACACTGGTGTGATGGTTGGGATGGGGCAAAAAGATGCATATGTTGGAGATGAGGCTCAATCTAAGCGTGGTATTTTGACTCTGAAATATCCGATTGAGCATGGTATTGTGAGCAATTGGGATGATATGGAGAAGATTTGGCATCACACCTTCTATAATGAATTGCGTGTGGCCCCAGAAGAACACCCAGTTCTACTCACTGAAGCGCCTCTGAACCCAAAGGCTAACCGTGAGAAAATGACTCAAATCATGTTTGAGACCTTCAACACCCCGGCTATGTATGTTGCTATTCAGGCTGTTCTGTCCCTTTATGCTAGTGGTCGTACAACTGGTAAGAGTTACTGTAAATCTATTATTTTACAGAGTTATATGTAACACACACACACACACAAATGTTGAGTTGGAATCAGGAGTCAATGTATAGAACTAGGCTTCAACTGATTAAAAACTAAAAAAAAATCATTTTCGTTGAAGGTATCTCATCATTTTCAATAGCACAGGTTAAGTATTTACTGTATTACAAACAAAATTGTTTTGTCAGGAAATTAAGGTGTTTCTCAAATGGTATTTAGAAGTTGTCTTTACGAGTTTAAAGATCTATTATACATGTCTTATTTTGTGTGGAGATCACAAATTCATTCTTTATGACAGCACCAAGAAATATCAGTTAAGGGCTCTTTTGGATAGGAATCCAAATCACATTTTACAGTAGCAAGATGATTTAAGTTTTGACTTTTTGTTAATGTTAATACTGTAGCAAGAGCATATAAACTAAAAAATAAATTTATTCGGATTGCTATCTAAACGGGCCCTAACTTGATTTTCAAAATATAAAACGTATCATTGTTTTGTTAATTCAGTAGCGTAATTTTTTAATCGAATTAGTATATTTTTCTTATTAGTTGAATATAGGTTTTATGGATTCCACCTTTTATTAATGGTCTAAAAACTCAATGCAGGTATTGTTCTTGACTCTGGAGATGGTGTCAGCCACACAGTTCCAATCTACGAGGGGTATGCCCTCCCACATGCTATTCTTCGGCTTGATTTGGCAGGGCGTGACTTGACCGATGCCCTTATGAAAATCCTAACTGAGCGTGGCTACTCCTTCACAACCACTGCTGAGCGGGAAATTGTGAGGGACATGAAGGAAAAGCTGGCATACATAGCCCTCGACTATGAGCAAGAGCTTGAAACTGCCAAGACAAGTTCTTCTGTTGAGAAGAGCTATGAGTTGCCTGATGGCCAGGTGATAACCATCGGTGCTGAAAGATTCCGTTGCCCAGAAGTCCTCTTCCAGCCATCCATGATCGGAATGGAAGCTGCAGGAATTCACGAGACCACCTACAATTCCATCATGAAGTGTGATGTCGATATTAGGAAGGACCTGTATGGAAACATCGTCCTCAGTGGTGGATCCACCATGTTCCCGGGTATAGCTGACAGGATGAGCAAGGAAATCACTGCCTTGGCACCTAGCAGCATGAAGATCAAAGTGGTTGCTCCTCCTGAGAGAAAGTACAGTGTCTGGATCGGTGGCTCCATCCTTGCATCTCTCAGCACATTCCAGCAGGTACATTACTCTAACTTGTCGTATAAAAACTTGGTTATAACTTTTCAATAACCCATGAACCATCCATTTTGTGCTCTAGGCATGTATTTCAACATGAAGTGTTAGATGGATGACAATCTTATTACTTTATGATAGGCTGCAGTTTGGTTGAAATCTAACTTTTTTTATCAAGTCATCATCGAATAGTGACAATTTTGAGAATACAAGTTCTTGTGTATTTATGATTTATCTCGTGGAATATTTTACCGAGTTTAATATGTTGCATATGAAACACAGATGTGGATTGCCAAAGCAGAGTATGATGAATCCGGTCCGTCAATTGTACACAGGAAGTGCTTCTAATCGTGTGGGATTGAAGCCGTGGAAGCGTAACGTCCTGTCTCTTGGATATGTTTCTATCAAATTTTCGTGTCTTAATGTTGTTCAGATGTTGAACTAAGGTCGTGGAAAAGAGATTTAACTCTTGATTGTTGTTATTCTATTAGCCTTTCGTTGAACAGCCGTTGTTCTGTGTTTAGCAAAACCTCTCTGCAATTGTTGTAATAGTTGTTCCCATGTTATTTACTTGTGATTTTACTTGTTATTATTGAAAAATGTGATTTTGCAATTATGTTGATAAGTCTCTTTCCGTAGAATCACCAAAACAATAATACTAAGTTACTAACTAGTCAATTCTTGTAAAAACATTGCATGTGGTTTGGAAAACTGCACCTATAGAAGTGTTTTCTTTTTACACATTTATGGTGGGAAACAGCGACTGGAAATTGAAATTAATAATAATAATAAAGAAATCTGCTACTTGTGTATTTGTCAGGAAAAGACTCTTTAGACTATCTCGATCCGGTAACAGTACGTATTTTTAATTCAATTTTATTTTTTATATCAAAAGAATGTTTTTAGTATATTCTTTTATACTAACTTTTATAATAATTTATTTTTAAATTTTTATAATTTCAATCTTTTACCAATTGTCCACATAAAAGTTAATTAATATAGGGTTAGCCATTTTAAAGGTAAAATTTAAAGGATTTAGTCATAGTTTCACGAAATTAGGGATTTAGCCATAACATGTAACATTTTTTGTAATATGTAACATATATACGTGTAAAAAATGTAACATTAATCCTAAAAAATTACCCAAAAATTTGGTTAAATGCCTAAAAAACTCATTAATATATTATTAATCCAATAATATAAATTTAAAAAAAAGCATATGTATGAAAATGGACAAACTAAATGCATATTGTCTTTATTGCATGAAATATGTTGATTTACTTATAATAAAAAATTACAAAAAAATAATATGGAAATAAATTACATAAATCTAAACATTACACCTTATAATTAAAGAAAGAAAACAAGCCACCATATATTTCATTGATTTAAATAAATAGATTAAATTTCTGAGTTTGCATACTTCTTCCGCATATTTTATGTATTTGTAATTTTAAGTTTTTAACCGTATTTTTACCTTGAATAGAATTATATCTAATGTACGTATTTATTTAGAACTTTTTAAGTCTTTATTTGTATTTCATGTTCAAATATTTACCATTTTCTAATTATATTTATAATTTCAAAACAATATTTAGACATATAATATTGTTCAAAATATAAACAATAATTTAATGATAGGGTTATATTTGAAAATATTTATAACTCAAAGGATTAAAAAATAAATTTTTATAAATAATGCATCATGATATCTAAATGATATTGATATCTAAATGATATTTTGCATCAAGAAATGCATCATGGTTGAAGTGAGTTGGTGATGCAAAATGCCATAATGCAATTTTGCATCACCGGTTAGAGATGCTCTTAGTGAGAAATGTACAACTAAAAAAAAAGATTATGGATCGTTAGATGTGTCAAATTAGCGGGTCTTATAGCATAAAAGGCAAATCTAATGGCTCACGAGTCACGACCGTTTCTTGTGGTGGGCTATTCCCCACTAGAGCCTTTTCCCGTCTTTGTATTTGGCTATTTGCTCAAATCACGTGCAATTGTCTTAGGCAATACCAATTGATCTAAGGATTTTGCTAACGACAGACGTGAGGCAATACCAATTGATCTAAGGATTTTGCTAACGACAGACGCGGGTGACGCGTCTGTCAAATCGTGACCGTGCAGATGCGGGTGACGCGTCTGTCAAATCGTGATCGTACAGACGCGTGTGACGTTTCTGTCAAATCGTGACCGTCCGTAGGTGTGGGTCCCACGCCCACGAACGGCCACGATTCGACAGACGCGCGTGGCGCGTCTGTCCGTAGCATGCCCCTTGATCTAAAGACTGTTTTGGGATTTGACCTTTTATCTCGACGGCTTTCAAATGTCAATAATCATAGTAGGTTCAAGGTGTTAGGTGGCTTGAATTTTGAAAGATGAAGAGGAGATTAATTTGAAGAAAAGGAGTTATTACATTAGAGATGAATGGGACAAGGTTTTTTTTTTTTTTTTTTGACATTTTTCTGAGATGAAACTTGCTCGTACTTTCGTAATTAATAGTTTGGACCAATAACAATTACCATGCATCTTTCAAAGTATTTCTTTCATGTACGTGGAATGGAATTTCAGCTGTTTTTGGAGTCCAGCGTAATGTATGCACTATGACTAGGAGTCTAGGACCAATGTGTAACATGATTTTTTTCTAATATAATTATTAATTTAGGTACATGCTTGAGTAAAATTCAAAACAGCCAAGATATGTTAAGATTGCGAAATAAGCTAGGCGATTCAAATTTTAGCCATGATAATACAATTAATAATTATGAATTAGAGGTGCATATGCTATTATTGTACTGGTTTCATTTTGCTGCTAAAACAACACAATCATTTTATTGCTTCCAACAATTTACAATAAATTTCGCAGGCTCTTTCTTCTCCAAAAATCAATTAATTTATTTCAAAAAATAGACTCGCTCATAAAACAGACATAATTTAGACTTACAAAATAATCTACATTTTAAACTTATTCTACTAATTATTCATAAATGAGAAGGAAAACAATAAATAGAACTAATTAATTAATCTTCATTATTAATAGCATATGCTAATTTTTAAAACAGTTCCATGATCATGACCAACATGAGTAAATTTGATTGTGTACGACGTTCTTGAGAAGATTGTTTTGTGACGTATTAATCGTTTTGTTTTTCAGGGCACAACAGTGATCAACATTCTTTGCTTTAAATATATTTGCATATTCGTGTCGTGTTCATTTTATTGTTTCTTGTGTTCATCTTATTGTTTAATTGCGTTAGTTGTATTTGACACTATTTGATATTGATGCATTAACTTTGATTCATGTCTTGTGCGGCGACCTTATGTAAGTGTATATTAGTCATATTTTTCCTACACTTGAAAGAGGGAAAAGTAAAAATCAATAAGCCTAAAATGAAAAACAAAAACAAAAAGAAGGGGAAAAAAAAAAAAGAAAGAAGAAAAGAAGACAATGGAGTCATATATTTAAGCACAATTTAGGGAAAAAGGATTGTCAAATAATTATAGAAATTATTTAAAAAAATAAAAGAAATTTTAAGAAAATAGTCAGTGTTTACAAAATGACTTTAAAAAATAGCCACAGTTTTAAAAAATTTAAAAACTAGCAATGTAAGAAATTTCTTACAAAATTTTTGCCTAGTGTCAGAAATTTTTAATATTTTAATATTAATTAATGTGAGAATTGAAATATTATATTTAAATTGATTGAATATTAAATTTATAAGAAAATGATAAACATTGACAAATAATAACATGACACGTAGCTGTATTTGTATAAGTGTATCTCTTTGTTTAGAGAGGTCATTTTGGCCATTCTATCTTATTTTTTCAATGAAAAAAATGTTTGAAAATACTTTGGAATGGTTTGTAAATGATTTGTAAAAATGATGTAAGAATTATTTGACTTTGTTAATTTCGAAGTGGTATGAATAATTGAGATTTAAAGATATTGTATAGGAATTTAGAAAGTTGAAAAAAAATAATTAAAAAAATGAAATAGTTTGAAAGATAAAAAAAGTTAAAAAAACAAAAAAAATAAAATAAGATAAAATGAGTGAAATAAGTGATCCAATAGTGGTACCAATTACACCGTGTCTAACTAGCAAACTACGACTGAGTTTTCCTCCGTGAACAGAGCCTGAGAGCCAACTAACTAATTTCCAGTCTCCTTCTTCAGTCTCCATCGCTGTCAAGTCAGCACTAAAAAAGTCAAGCCTCGTTTGGAAAATCAACAATCCTCAAAATGAATAATTAATTAAAATTAACCGTAATTATTTCCACAAAATCTCACTCGTGACTTTGGAGGAGCGAGAGAGATGTAACCATTCCCATCACAATTATTGTTAGCACGTGAAAAAGATTCGATTCCGACCCTCGAATCTCACGCGACCATGGAGCTCCTAACGCCTTCGTGCCCTCCCAGTCCGGTACTTTCGCCGGAATCCCTCTCTGGGTTCTCTTCTCCGGCGAGTTTCGGTCGTGGGTTTCGCAGGGAAAGTATATCCCAATTGCCTGAGATCGTCGAGGAAGATGGGAGCAACAAGGTACACGTGGCAGTCGGAAAGTCGGCCGAGAAAGCAATTAGCTTGCTCAATTGGACTTTCCGGCAATTTGAGGGCAAAGAAGTTCGTCTTCTTCACGTTTATCAGCCTTCTCAGCTCATTCCCACTCACTGTGAGTCCTTTTTCCTGAGTTTTGGCGTAATGGGTATTTCAATTATCAGATAAGTTACTGATTCTAGCACTGTGTGACATTTTGGGATTAATATTAAAATTCTCTGAAATCGTGAAGAAAAATTGTGCCTTGTGATTTGTTTCTTTTGAATTATTGTCTTAATTGGTGATTGTATTTTTTGTAGTGGGAAAACTTCCAGCGAGCAAAGCAAGTGCAGAGGTGGTTTCTACTTATAGAAAGTACGAGAAAGAGCAAACATTGAAGCGTTTAAAAAGTTACATTGCCGATTGTTCTGGAGCAAAGGTGTGTTCTTTCTCTTTTCACTTTTAAGGCCAGGAAATGTAAACACTCCTTTTGGTTGATTCAGTTTTTCACGAATAATCTATTTGGCTTTGTTTGTTAGGAAATGTTGAACCATTTTGTATCAAGAGACAAAAAAATGTTGTCTTCATCTCCACATTTAATGTGAGTATTATATCGAAGCAATTTCTTTCCTACAGGTTAATGCAAGTATTGTCACGATTGAAAGTGATCGAGTTCAGAAAGGAATTGTGGATTTGGTGAACAAGCATGGCATTAGGAAGCTCGTCATGGGGGCTTTGCCAGAAAAGTAAGTAGTGTATCAATTTTTCACTTGTCCTAAATCTAATGTTAAGAATTATGACTAATCCAAGTTATAGTCTTTAAAGAGAAATTTATTTGGGTTGTTTGTATTTCTCCCTCTTCTTCCTTTGTCTTGATCTGAAGCTAATCACTTAAAAGTTAAATACAGCTTCCATGCTGCTTAAATTGCAAAAATGTAAGGAAAATTACATCCAAGGTTAGATAAACCATATGGATTAGACATGTAAAACTGCTTGTCACTGGATCATATTCTTTCTCGCACAGAAATTGGCAAGGTGCATCAGTAAAGAGGTGCCTTGAGACTTACGAACAAGTTGAACGTTGTTTGTCGTGCCTGTTTGTTTGCTTTCTG
This sequence comes from Boehmeria nivea var. tenacissima, assembly GCA_018132145.1. NCBI lineage: Eukaryota > Viridiplantae > Streptophyta > Magnoliopsida > Rosales > Urticaceae > Boehmeria > Boehmeria nivea. The sequence goes on along the minus strand of CM030874.1, from coordinate 17,470,005 downwards.
AAACTTGACGGTGTTTATTATACAGTTGCATGAAGGTGAAGAAGAGCTCCAGCAAAGCTGATTACGCCGCCAAGAATGCACCCTTGTTCTGTGAAATATGGTTTGTAAGCAAAGGGAAACATGTCTGGACTCGAGAAGCTTCTGAGGGCTCAAATTCTCTTCCTTCGTGCTGTCAGCCACAGATTTCAGCTGTGCAGAACTCCAGATCTCGGGCATTTCAGTATGGTTGGAGTAAGTCAATACACCCGGATTGTTTTCAGTCCAACTCAGCTAAGATTGCAGGTCTCTGCTGCAATAAGCAACCGGGTCCAGTCCAAGGCAGTTCATGCTGAATTGGATTCTTCCCCAAATCTATCGTTTGCTACCAATACATGTCTCCATGATTTCTATGGTTCATTTACCACTACAAGTTCTAGCACTGCTTCAGAATATATTTCTACTGAAAGAGGGCCATCATCCGATTCAGACCTGAAGGCTGATGAAGAGAGAATCTATGAGCAAGTTATTGATGCCAAGATGGAAGTTGAGGCATCAAGGAATGAGGCACATGCAGATCTACTAAAGACTAGAAAATTGGAATCAGAGGCTATGGAAGCCATCAGTAAGGTACACCTGATCTCATTGTTCGTTCAGTGTTCGTGAATTTCATTGGCACAATTATAGCTCCTTCGATAAAACATTTTGCTTACAAAATTTCCAGAAACATGTGGAGCATATGATTGAAAACCTAAACGAGTAATTTAACAAAATGAATAATGTTTTGTCACCCTAGATGTACGAGTATTTAATCTTTTAAGAACAGTCAAAATTCTATTCTTGAGTATATCTTAGTGAAGGGCACAAGAGCGCAGTTACGATATTTGGGTTATGATTTATGACTGATCAGCTTCCAGTTCTGCTGAGTTATGCCCAACTTAAAATTGTTGTCTTCTTCAGGTCAAAATGTTTGAATCTGCCTGTGCACGTGAAATCAAACTTAGAAAAGAGGCTGAAGATGCACTGAAAGCCATTTTAGAAGAACAGGAAAAGCTCTTAGAAGAAAGAGAACACATAACTCAAAAGCTCCATCGCACAATGAGAAATGTTTCTCTTCTGGACAATCGCGCACAAGAAGCAAATCGCAGGCACGATGAAGCTACTGCAGAGCTGAAACTAGTTCAAGAATCAATTGCAACATTGAGGCAGGAAAAGCAGCAGATTCGACAACAGAAGATGGAAGCGGTGCACTGGCTTGAGCGTTGGAGGAGTCGAGGACAGCGTGGCTCGTCAAACTCCAATGGTCTTGTTGGGTTTGTCAGTGAACTGCCCGAGTTAGCAGAATTCTCATTGTCAGATTTGCAAAGTGCGACATGTAACTTCTCGGAGAGCTTCAAAATTGGGCAGGGAGGTTATGGTTGTGTTTACAAAGGGGAAATGTTGGGTAGAACTGTTGCTATTAGGAAGCTTCATCCACATAACATGCAAGGAAAGTCTGAATTTCAACAGGAGGTTCTCTCTCTCTCTCTCTCTCTCTCTCTCTCTCTCTCTCTCTCTCTCTCTCTCTCTCTTGTGAATCTGCACTAACTTTTTTTTTTTAATTGAAGGTAAAAGTTTTAGGAAAACTACAGCATCCTCACCTTGTGACATTGCTTGGTGTATGCCCAGAAGCCTGGTCCATTGTATTCGAGTATCTCCCAATGGAAGCCTTCAGGACCATCTTTCTCGAAAAAGCAATGTTTTGACATGGAAGATCAGAGTGCGAATTATTGCTAATATTGCAAGTGCGCTTTGCTTCCTGCACTCTTCTAAGCCTGAAAAAGTTGTCCATGGTGGTTTGACCCCACGGAAAATACTTCTAGATTCAGAGCTCAGCTGCAAGATTCGTGATTTTGGGATTTGCAGGCTGATAGCCTGAGGACAACCTACATTGCCCAAGTATGCGATGGGGAGCTGGACCAAAGGCAGCTTTTCCATATACAGATCCCGAGTTTCGGAGAATTGGAATCCTTACACCCAAGTCCGACGCCTACTCCTTTGGGCTAATCATTCTTCAGTTACTCACCAGAAAGTCTCCAGCCGGTTTGGTAGGCGAGGTGCGAAGAGCAATCTCATTGGGAAAATTGGAATCCATCTTGGATTCCTCAGCCGGAGAATGGCCAACGTTTGTGGTTAGGCGGTTGATAGACATTGCACTGCAATGTTGTGAACTCAACAGTCGTGATAGACCCGATCTCACACCTTCTCTCGTGAGGGAACTCGAGCAGCTGCATGTCGCTGAGGAGCGTCCGGTCCCATCTTTCTTCCTGTGCCCCATTCTGCAGGTGAGAATGCCTCCAATTCATTCATAATAACCAAAAAACCAAATGTTATCACTACTCTCATGCAAAATCTTACAACTCAAGCTCCATAAATCGTTTACAGTTCCATGTCACAACATCTCAAAAAGCCCATCATGACTTGTCTTAAGGCTTAGAATCTAAGCTGGGTTTTGCCCTTTATCTTTACCCCTCTATAGACCTTTTTCTTATATTGTCGCAATTGGGTTGGGATTCAGGAAATAATGCACGACCCTCAAGTGGCGGCAGATGGATTCACATACGAAGGAGAAGCCATGCGTGGATGGTTGAAAATGGGAAAGAAACTTCTCCGATGACCAATCTCAAGCTCGCTCATGTTCATCTCACTCCCAACCACGCCATTCGTCTCGCTATTCAGGACTGGCTTTGCCAAGCATGAATGAGAAAATCTCAGCTTCTTTTTCTTCTTAAATTTCACTCATCGATGTACTAATGTATCTTTGTATGTATGTCCGTAGTCTTTGTTTCATATTATTTTGTATAATTGTATGTTGTATTATAATAGGCGGTCGCTATCTCTTCCATACTTTCAATCGGTAGAGTTGGTTTAAAATTGGTTTTAGTACTTGTAGAGAATTAGGAAATGTACCAAAAATGCATTTAGTATATATGAAAGTAGACTCAGCCTCAGATTTGACCATGTAAATTGCTTCTGAGCCAATTCCACTAAGCGCAATGGGTGACTGTTGATCCACATGTTGGCCATTTCAAACTGGAAATATTATATAGCCAGATTTTCATTGCGTAATTTTCTCACTGTTATATAAAAAAATCATCAAAATCCAAAATGTCTGCATGATTAGGTTGCCTAAAACATCACCATAAATTATGCATGTTTATCAAATTACCAAAGAAGATCTTCAATGGTTTTAGTGGCAAACAAAATATATGTGATAAGATCTTTGAATTTCGTCTACCAAAGGAGGTGATTTTGTTGTATATCATTTTTTTTTCCTTAAATCACTCTATTTGGTCTGCTTTTGTAATACCTGTGGATGGTAATTTATTCATCGGATTTTTGTTCCACAACCAATCTGGCATTAAGCTAGCTCGTCATATTTTTCTGAGCCTTTATTGAGTAGAAAACGTAGAATGAATCTGAGTTGAGGAACTTAAAAAAGTAACAAATTTACAAAAAGCTATATCATCGTCACTGGTGATGTATCAGTACGATTGCCTAACTGAACAAAATAATTACGTAATTAAAGAACAAACTAATTGAGTCGCACACTGTTACTAACCATAACAATACACTGCTACATGAGTGGCAGCGATTGGTGTGAAGCTTTCTTCTTTACACAAATTATTCAAATTCAAAAGGCTTTTTTAACAAAGCAGAGAAGCAGTGCTATGGTGGACTGTGTCAATAAAGGGGTGATCATCTTCCGTCGAACTTCCAGTCCTGATCTCGCCACCAATCGTGCTATCCAAAAGCGGATTGAATTCTCCAATGCGGTTCCATCCGAGCAATTCTTCCTCTTCGGGAGCCATGTTCTCTTTGAGACTCGCTTCAGGGTTCGGTTGAGCTTAAATTCTCACTTCTCTTTGCATCCTCGAAAATCGCAGTCACTTTGCCTGGATTTGATAAGGAGAGACACTCTTCTTTGGGACATGGGAACTGGTTCTCCTGATTCTCATGGCTGCTGAATTCGGAATTAGACCTTCCATATGTCTGCTTCTCCAACGGAGTTTTCTCTCTCAGAATGCCCTGCGTGATGATGATGATGATGATGATGGCCTTTGGATGAAGCTTCCAAAGCCTTGAATCCCTCGGCTCAGCTTCCGAGCCCGGTCTCTCTCTTCTTTAAGAAGAGGGCCTTTCTCAAGCAACTTCAACACTCTCTCTGACTTCTTTCTAGCAGCCAAACCCCAATTGAATCTGTATTATCAATATGATCATTTGTTACTATCTCAAACCAAGAATCTACAAATACACAAAAGCAACAATACCATGAAAAGTTCCCATATTCGTATACCCTCTTTCATCTATATGCTGAAATCTTTCCATCTCTTTAATAACACCTTTGTCACACTGAAATTCCTCAGAAACACTCTCTGGTCCATGAGTCAACAAGTGCTCTATAACAATAGCAGAATTGTAACACACCCTCCAGTTTCTCTTTTCAAACTTTTCCAATCTGATAGATATATAACCATGCGTCAGCTAGCCTTTTTTTTTTTTTTAATAAATCTACAAACACATACAAGTACTAACGTGGAAAGCAACTAGGCTATAGAAAAAACAAATAAATAAATAACCTTTTGTGCAAAATCTCCACAATTCTGGTGTAATCATCAATTTCAAAAGCAGATCTTGAGATAGAAGCCAAGGTCCGAGTGTCTGGTGCCCATAGATTTCCACTTGTGGCTTCTTCAGTCAATCTTCATATATAGGATTAAAAAAAAAAATTGTGACAAAGTGATTGAATCAGAGTAATATCAAACACAAACCAGGTTTTCTAACGCCAAAAGGAAAACCATGCCAAGCTCATATTTAGTACAATGGTGGAATTTAAATAAGAGAAAAAAAAAGAACTCACAACTCTGCTGGTGTGACATCAGTGAGAGCTAATCTGGCAGTCTTGATCTTCTCCTTGAGAAAGAAAGAAGCTTGCTTCTTGAATTCACGGAAAAAAGGTGAAGAATTTTCACAGTTGTTTTTGCTTATCATGGACATGTTTGATGTGAGAGAGACAAAAAAAAAAGTTTTAAAACTGATTTTTTGGTATTAGATCTCAACCAAATAATAAAACCCACAAACTGAACTTATGAAACAGAACAAATAGTACAACTAACATGTATATATATTACTATTGTGAAGTCGGAGTTTCTTATGCAATCAAAATGGGACAAAAAAAGATAGTTAAGGTGATTTTTCAATGAAGTAATTGAAGGTTATTGATGAGAAGAATTAAAAACTAGCATTTATAATGTGACGGGTTAGGACTGAAAAATTCAACTTCAAAGCAAAGCTATGTGTGTAACAGTGTAAGGATTTTATTTCTCTTTTTAAATAGTCAATGAAGTTGTAAAATTGCATTTAAAAAAGGTAGGAGAGGTTTCAGGTCAACATCTCCACACTGCTAGATTAGTGGCCACAAGAGGCCCACAAAGTGTGTGTTTTTGGTTTGAAATTTGAAAATTGTTTGTCGCTAATTTCAAGGTGAGTTGGTACGTGAGCGTTTAGTCCAAGGAGAGAGGTTAATTAAAAGAGCATATGTTTAGTGAGAGAGAAATCATAATGCAAAGTTGCCAGAAACAGGCCTTTATGGGACTTTACCTTTCAGTGAAGCCCACAATCTTGAATCTTGATTCCCTCTTGAATCTTAGGCTGCCCAACTTTTGATTTTAATATGAAAGAAATGAGGGAATGAATGATCTATTGTTTAATTAAGGAGCTAAAATTGTTTTTGAACTTAATTTGACCCTTTTGGTATCCAAAGATATAGAAAAAAGAGGACAAATAACTAACAAACAGAATGAATATGAATACTTTCTAGTTTCTATCTAACCGAGTAGGGCTCTAGGATTGGAAGGACAACAGAGATCGTTATTAATGTGCAATTGGGTAACAAGCACATACTAAATCATATTGCATTCAGGATGCTACACGTACCTTTAATATTATATATGTTATACGAAAGAGTAATGTTTTTGTGACGTAATTTATCAATATGTAACTGATTATATACAATTTCTTTTAAGATATATATTGACAAATCATGCATATATTTCAGATGTGCCTTCTATCGTTTCTCCATTTAGTCATAACTCATAAATACTCAAGATTCCAATAACGGATTACCAAGTCCATCACTTGCCTTTGGTCGACCGACGAAGGTGAGAGTTGTTGACACGTGTCCACTATTATACACCACCATGCACCAATACTAGGGTATGAGTCCGACCTTAAGGATTTGTATATTTGCTATGTGACACTCGGTGAGAGCAAATATTCTAACTTATATTAAAAATTAAAAAAAAAAACGTTGCATTAATTGTACAACTTGAATTTCTTAAAGTTTTGCCAAAGGTGTGTTTTGACAAAGCCGGCATTTGCTGATGTTTGAAAACCTAACCTCATTGTTTATTTATTCTCATTTGAAAAAAAAAAAAAGGCTTTGCATAGTCCACGTCTCGTGTATGATCTTGAAAAATTGGTTCTCAATGAGAATCTTGAAGTCCTAATCGAGTATTTATAACGGCTTTTTATTAGGGGAGTGGCTTTCAAATCTTTTATTTATTTTCTCTGTTTGAGGGAAAAAAAAGAGGCAAAGAAAAATGTTGCAGAACAAGCATAGAGCAGTGAGCTCCAAAAGTTTGAAGGAAGATAATTCCATGCAACAACAAAGTTGAACAATTTGTCCAAATTTAATTTGGTTAACATTTATTTGGGGTTTATATTAAGAAAATATTATTTGCTTGTTATATTATCGTAGGTTAACGAAGCATAAAGCGCAATAAATTTGCTTGTTTCGTAAGAACATGATACCTTTAGCAGAATTTTGACAGTTTCTTTTAGGTGATTTCAATATTTTTAACCTTCGTGTTTATTCTAGGAGGTTGGGTCAAAAGCATTTTGTTTAAAATAAAATATAAAAAAAAAACACTTTTGATACTTTAAATTTGTTTGTATACTAACATAAATATAGAAACTTTGCAGCACCTAATTTAGATAAATATATAATTTTTTGAAAAAAATAACAAATACTAAGTTATTTTAATTATTTAAATAGTGACAATTTATATGTGTAAATAATTAATAAATTGACAAATTCCTCAATTATTTTAAAATCTTAAGTATTTATTTCGTAAATTTTGATTATTTCCCCCGTCACCCTAAATTTAAAACTCACATAAAACAAGAACAAATGCATGATTCTAAATTTCTCAGAAGTACTGATGATGATCAGATTCTGATCAAGTTAGAAGGCCCAGTAGCCCAAGAGTAGTCAAAGGTGCCCTCAAAGCCCTATTCAGGTTTGGGCTGGTTTTAATTCAAGGGCCACTGTGGGGTGTTGGTTTGTGCTGGTTTCCCAAATGTCTTTTTAGATTATTAATCATAATTAGTAGATAAAATATCAGTTAAAAATAATTAGTATTTCATCACTTGCTATAGTATTTTGTCTATTTATAAAAAACGGATCATTGACCTAATTAAAAAAAGTTATGGTTATCATTTTGAATATGGTCTAAAAAATAGACTAACTACGAAAATTTTTCTAATTATTATTTTGGAGGTTTTTCTTGAAGGGATCTAATTTTGGAGAATTGTAATAGTGATTTCGTGTTAAACTTTAGAAATCTCTTCCTATTTTTAGTTTGAAAATGATGTAATATCATGATAATTACCTAATTTATAATGTAAGTGTCTATATACCAAATAACAAAAATCGTAGTTATTTTTCTAACTTGGAAGTATTACTTATAGCCAGTTGAATCGAGAGCACCAAACATTTTCTATTCTGGTATTTTGTAAGCTCAAATTTTATTAGACGGATCCAAATGTGGTGTTGAAGTTTATGTCCATCCTATTTCTTTCTATAAATAACATATTCTATCATACACACTAACCATTAACACTATTTTTTCTTATGCTCTGTTTTATAGGTTTAACGTAGGGCTTGGCTTACAAGTGAAATTAATGTATTTCGATATGTTGTTGTAGTGAGCTTCACCAATTGTGATGACTAAAAGTACTTTTCTAACAAGGTAAGGAGTGACAGAGACAAAACATGATGATTGTGAGCGAACTTTCATCACATTATTGGAACTTGAACTTGGACCAAAGATCCTTCTTAAAATTTTACTTACAATCTTACATGAAATAATTAAAAAAAAAAAAGAAAAGAAAAGAAAGGAAGAAATAAAAAACCTTTTCTCTAAAAGATTTTTCCTTTGTTGCACTTGCCGGGGAATTAATGCTCAGAAGTCCTTTCATTCCTAAAACTGGATTACGTGTAGTTATCAGAACTCAAAACCATGCCTTTTAAGACGGTCAAAATACAAGCCTTTATATGCACCACTTCTTTTATCACTATTATTATTTTCTATTTTTCCTATCAACAAAGGAATTGCTTAGAGAAAGGCTAACGACTAATAATCCATAAGTGTATAGCCAGGACATAAATAGAAACCATGAATTCAGATTCAATGACAACATGACAGCTCTTCAATTATTATTTATGAGTTTCATATCCACCTCAACCAACTGCCTTTGCATTTACTATTAACTTCAGAAGTAGATAGCAGTTGAGAGAATTATCATTAAATTTTTCAACAAAACCCCTGCAAACCCCTTTCCTTTCATTTCCTTTTATTTTAATTTCTGTTGTTGTCGTGTGGCACGAGGGAAAATTATGCATTATATGCATATATAAGTAATTATAATATTAAAAGCAATGGGAAGGACAAGCTAGAGTAGAGACCTTGCTTTCAATGAAGGTTTTCTATTTTTATGATAAATATCAGTACTTGGTTCATCATTTTGACTCTTCCTTGCTACTTGTTCAAGCTCTCAAGTGTTGAGTTTTCACTGAAAGAGGAAAAAGAAAATAGAAAGTACCTGAAAGAAGCTGTGTAGAAACTGATTGCTTCAAAAAGGGGAAAGGGTTTGGTTGAAAAATACATGATGTTGAAAGTTGATGAACATCAACTATAGTGTTTAGCTTCCCAATGTTTATTAGTGCTTACGACACATGATTGAATCCACCACTCAACAGTCAACTGTATCGTCATTTAGTACTGAAATAGTGAATAGTGAATGAATGCTATAATATCATCAGTTATCAGATGTAAAGAAAAGTAAATAGTAACAAATGAATTTTTAGAGTAATCCAATAACTCAAAAGTTTGTGCCTTTGTGATTGGAATAACGTGCTTAACTCCAATATACACTTACTGACATACAATTGTACCACTTAAGAGTGTGGAATAAACCTTGAAACTATTTTGTGAAATCCATGACAAGGCTTCAAAGTATACTCCTTCTCTTTGTATTAACATCATTCATGGATGTGGTGAAAAAACTTATATTATTACACCTTATGAAACTACGTGTTTAACTTAATGAAGAGATATTTGAACAAAAAAGTTCCACGACATACACAGATCAGACAAGTCAGAGATTTTTTTTCTTTTCTTTTTTCTACAAGGTCAAAATGAAGGCAACTGGGAGGAAAATCACAAACAACTTTACAATATAATTTGGTTGGACCGCAAAAGAACATGTCGCTCATAGAGCAAGTGCGGTAGAATCTAAACGAGGTCAGCTTTTTGTGCGACCACTGTGAACTTGTCATACCTAAAAGTGGAAAAAAGTTACTATACAATGAAAAAAACCTAGTATTTTCTCTCAAGGCACATAAATGTAAATGTATGGGAAAAGAAACCCCAGCATCGGATTGTTTGCATAAAGGAAAAAAGTCTTTTTTTTTTTTTTCGTACAAAAGATGCAGATGCTGAGATGACAAGCGTTGACAATCGCATATAGTTGGTGCATGCCCAAAAAAAAAAGAAAAAAAGAAAGTGATTGTAGTAGCGATAACGCCGAACAAAATTCCCCTTTTGTTGGGTTTAAATCAAAGGAATGTCATTTATTGGAAAAATTACATTTTGTTGCTTGTTCTATGACAGTTTTATATTCATTCAACAATAACCAAGTTTTACAGCTTTACAGTCCTCACCACCCTAGTAAGCTCTGCACAAACCAACCAAGTTCCTCAGGCACTCTGACTCACTTCCCTGAAGCTTTTAATTGGGCGTGTATGTTACAAAAGGTGACTAGGAAAATTTTTGAAAGAACCGAGGGACCAAAAAACAAAGGAAATGCCTGAGCTTTAAGAAGATATCTGTCTCTATAATCCTCTCTAATCTGTAATTTTTTTTTTTTGTTTTGTTTTGTTTTTTTTATACACATGATCTCCATATCCTTCCTTCTAAAGAAATAACAATGATCGAAACATCATCGTGGTACCGCCTGCGATCTCCCTGCGGTATCTCGAGCAATTCGTGGAAATCCATACCTGGGATTGACAAGAATCAAGTTGGCAATGCATTAGTATAGTTTGAAATTAAGAAAAAAATAAAATAAAATAAAAATTTTACAGAGACAGGATGAAGTTTTTGAAAAGCAGAAGTAATATAGTTTGTGTTAGTTACCAGCTTTCTTGGCAGCGCGGAACAGCACTTCTTCAACGAGATGCTGCGCGGGGTCTCCCTCCGGCTGCAATGTGATGAAGAGTTCAACTTCGGAGACGGCTTCTTCGTTCGTGAAGTATTGGTATAACCCGTCGGACGACAGTATTAGAAACCGGTCTTTGGGGCCTAATCTGTGGTGGTGGAGAAACGGGAAGCAAGTGATGTAAGGGGATGTGCCTATGTAGTCTATTCTGAACATCTCCAACAGTGCATTGTTCCATTTCGGCTGCAAAGATAACACATTCGGAGAAAAAGAAAAAACTATATCAGGCAAAACAGCGTTTACTTTGGTATAGCATTGAGGCCATCTCCAATCCAATACTCTAAAATAGAGTACACAAAACTCTAAAATAGAGTAAATATCACTATCAAACAGTATTTCATCTCCAACCCAATACTCTATTTTCACTCTAAAAAAGAATATTTTTATTATATTCCTTTTATTTTTCTTTTTTTAATTATTTTTTACTAACTTTTTGACTACTTATATATTCTATCCCACATAATATATTAAAAAGTATTATTTTTTTTTGTAAATAGCGTGGAACAGTGATACGCTATATATAGCGTATCACTGTAGCTCCCCCCCAAAATAGCGCTACTTATGGCGTATGGGTTGGAGAAATTTTATATGCCACAATTCTACTATTCCACGTTATAATAACGTGGGTTGGAGTTGGCCTGATGGCATTACCCTAAGCCAATTTTGATTTCGATTCATACAAAGTACAGGTGTGAATTATATGACCAATATTGTTCTTCCGCATGTAGTAGAGATCTCTCAGGAAAATAAGGACTAATTGTAGTTTCAATTAAATGCTAAGGTATTAATACTGTCAATCACTAAAGCAGATTAAGTACCTGTTTGAGAAAACCAGCACCAAAAGCGCGAGTGACCTTCAATGAGCCTTTGACACGGTCGTTCACCACAGCGCAGGAATCATCCGGATGCTCATCTCTTATTCTGTGAACTTCCTGAAATAAACAATCAAAGATTAATCAGTTACTAGCTCAATCAAATTAGCTCGACAATTCGAGTAGGAAATCAATCGATCAATCAATCAATCTATGTTATGTACCTCTTCCACGCTGGTGGAGTGATCCCTGGTGAGCTGAACAGGCACTCAGGCTGGGGATGGTGCCGTACCTGTCGCCGTCGGGCGACTCAAGATCGTGCAGGGTCTCCTCGTTGATCCGCTCCAAATCCTGGCGGATCTTGCCGAGCCAGTAATCGGGCTCGGACTTCTGCGCCAAGACGGCCCTGCTGTCCCCCACATTCATCACGTAAACGTCCTCGCCTTTCATCAGCATGACAAGCACGCACGAGCCCATCAGCGCAAGCTCGGGATTTTCCACGAGCATCTTGTCCGCAACGTCCAAGTAGGCCTCCTCGGTCTTCCGCAGCGCCTGCGAGAGCGCCTTCAGCACGTCTGCGTGGTTGATCGCCCGCTCCGTCCCATTCCCCGATCGGCTCAGCTGCTCCTTCAGCCTCCGATCCAGCTCCAACCTCTCCCTGTCCCACTCACACCGCCACCGCCTCTGGTTGTCCTCCCACTTCTTCGCCGCCCCTCGGTACTTGCCGCCGCCTCCGCCTCCTCTCGTACCCCGCACCCTATTCCGCCTCAAATTCAAGTCCAAACCGTCGCCGTCGCCATCGCCATCGCCATCGTTCCCACTCGCACAAGGACGATTATAATTCTCTTGCTAGACGCACTGAGAACAAGTATCGTCCCCGGCAACTACTTGATCTTGCTTCACTGCTCCCGCATCGCTTTCGACAACAACGGCCTCAGCCGAATCTCCGGCTTCCGAATTCGAGTTCGGGTTCTCCCGCCGCCTCGAACTTCTCGTCCCAGAGCAAACCCTTGAGCTCCTTGTGCACCGCAGAGTACAAATTCGATAGAAGATAATCCGGCGCATCAGGGCCGTTGAAACCATCGTAAATCCCGACGAAGACCCAGCCGTGCTCCTCTGAAACGACGACGTGTACCCGATCTTCCCCAGCTTTTCCCTGAGCCCACTGGAGGTTCTGACTCTCGAACGAATCGTCGTCCTCCAAGCTCCCTCGCTGCTCAGATTCAGACTACTGATCGTCAAATTCTCGTTGTGGCCGTGGCTGTTGCTGCTGATCACGCCGTTGTGGTGGTGGCTGCTCTTCTCCGGCCCGAAGTTCCAATCCTGCTCCTTCACCGACGAAAACCCAAACCCCCCTTTGATCGGAGCCACGATCGAGTTCTGCCCGCGGCTGATCGTCTTCGAGATCGCCCGCCGGAGGATGCGAATCAGCTTCCCCTTCCTCGATCTAGGCCTCAGCGCGAACCCTCCTCCGTGTGAGAAGCTCCGCGGGAACTGATCGCCGGCGTCCCTGTCGATCGGGCCGGAGAAGAGGCCGCGGTGGTGGTCGAGCGGGCCGGACATGAAGCCACGCTCGATCGGCCCCGACATGAAGCCGCGCTCCAGCGGTCCCGACCCGGGTATGGGCCCGGAGATCGAGCCCGAGCCGGCGAGGAAGCCCCGGGGGATTGGCTGGAGCGGGATGGAGGCGAAGGAGGTGGAGCTCTCGAACGCGGCGGCGCGGTCGATGCTGTAGCTGTTGTACGAGTAGAGGTCGAGCAGCGCGGTGGAGAGCGGCGTGGAGGCGTTGGCGCTGACGGAGGCGCCGGAGATGGTCTTGAACGTCGTCGTTTCCTCCGAGTGGACCTTTGAGGACGAGAGGCGGGTCGGGTCGGGTCGGACGTAGCAGAAGGAGTGGCCGTGGCCCTCGTCCAGCGGGTCGGGCATGTAGAGGGAGATGTCGTGCCTCCGGCGAGGTCGTCTCCGCCGCCGGTGAAGCACACGGTGATCTTCCCCAAGCCGTTTCCCATCTTGGAGGAGAGGGAAATGAAAAATTGAAAAAAAAAAAAAAAACAACAGATACAAACTTGGAGTGGCAACAACTTCCTCGGTAATCGAGATTATTGAGAGTGATATCTCATGGCCGCTTGTTGCTTCGCAGAACAGAGAGAGAGAGAGAGAGAGAGATTGGAAGGAGATGAAGGAAGAGGAAGAAGAAGAAGAAGAAGAGATGAGAAGTAGAGAAAGAGAGAGAGAGAAAGAGAGAGGCGTTGACTTTTGTGTGGTGTTTTGAATGAGAAAAAAAACACATTTTTTTCTTTCTTATTTTCAATTTGTAGAAAAACGAAAATATTCCTATTCTTTTCTTTTTATTTTCATTTAAATTTCCGCGTCGAGCGTTGACTATGTTAAGGGGTTTAAGTAAACTCCTGGGTTTGGGTTTAGTTTTTTAATGTAGATTAGTGTTTTTCATCATAAAGTCACGTTTTTACCTTCTTTTCAAAGAGCGTGGAAGCCACGCCTTCCTTCAAGTGGTCAAGAGAATAAACTCAAGATTTTTGCCTATAATCTTTTTTTTAATTACTATTTGTGAAATAATCGTAAATATATATAATGAACTATTTTTTTCACTCTTTGGACTGCTATTAGTGCTATATACATACGAGGTGGTAAAGCGCGTAAAGGAACAGTTAAAAAATGTGGGCATTGGAAGGAGGTCATAAATTATAGTTAGAATCAAAAGTCAAAATAAGGAAAAATAAAAATAAAAGGCCAATAAATATGAAGCGTAGAAAAGCGTGCCATGATCGCCGTTGGATGGGGCTGAGAAGTCTGATAAGAATTGATTACAAGCAAAGGTTGACCGACACGTGGCAAATCACTATTGCCCCGCGTAGTTGTGTTTTGTCAACTCGAGGTTTCCTGAGTACTCTCATCGCAGCTGGGCTTGACTTTCGCTCTTTGTTCTCTTTCTTTTTTATCTCTTGTATTTATTATTTATTAATGTAGAATTGTTAGTTGAATTTTTTTTATTTTTATTTTTTTTGTGGTTATTTACATTTAGAGGTATTGGTGGTGGTGGTGGGGTGGTTGTGGATTACTAATTATGCCTCATTAAGTAGAGCGAGAGAGGAGGCTTTGAGGGTTTTATGAAGCTTGACCAATATGGACTTGTCTTTTTGTTGACTTTGAGATTATAATTACGCTGTCTATTAGAAAACAGAAAGTGGATGAAGAATAATGCGATCCAGATTTTCAAACCAGAGCTAAAAAATTCTCTTTTTTATTTTAGGACAATTTGGCAGATCTCTCCCACTTTATTTATTGTTAAAAGGGAAAGAAGGGGAAAAATAAAAAAGTAAGCAGACATTTTTCATCCACAAAACACACGAATTTATCCCTTGGAATTCCAAGATTTACAGCATCTCTGGCTTGATCAATTCTTGGTGAGCCCTACATATTATTTTGTAGGTCTCTCTCTCTCTATCTACTCATTTTTATTATTTTCATTGAACTAAAACCATATATAACTGATATTTTATGCACATAAAGAAGGGAAAATAAAAAAGATAAACCCTCCATACTTGATATGTTTCGGTCTGAGGAGAGAGACAATTTCCGTTTGGAACTTCAAAAGGGACAATAAATGCACCAGTTTTGTTTGTCTGAATATTTTGTTGGTTGATTATTTTTCCTCCATTTCCAAATTCATTGAAACCTTCTATTTTTTTAGGGGAAAAAATAAAATCAAATATGAATATCACATTCACAATCTATAATTTAGAAGTGATGGGATAGGGAGTTTGTGAACAAGATACGTCGCAAAATCAAACTCTACTCTCTCTCTCTCTCCAAAGACATGACACTCTCTCTCTTAATTTCCATTCAAGCTATAAGTTATTCGCTTGGAATAAATCGTATTTATTATGTCACCTACACATGGCAAAGCCACAAAATACTCAAATTAGCCCAAGTAATTGGTCAAGTAATAAGTGATTGGGCAAGTAAGTGGCAATCAAAATCACAGTGGCAATATCATGAGAAATAGGTAAATTGTTTTTAGGTACATGATTGCTTCCAACACTCCCAAAAAGGGCAACCCCGAAAAAGAAAAAAAAAAAAAAAGATAGCCCTTTATCATGCGCAAACAAATATTAATATATTAATAAGACTCAAACAAAACCAGATTTCTTTAATAAATGTATTCGTTAATTAAACAAGTTTTATTACCTTCCTTTTTTGTATTTTTCTCCCCCATAGAAAAATATATAACCCATCTCAGAATTTCAAAGTCATAATCATTAAATAATGCAAGTGGAGAAACCTCCCTAAGCCACCACCATCTCCACACCCACTTGCTTAAAACCCACCCACTCTTCTCTCTCCCCCACCTCTCCAAACTTTGTCTCTTTGCCTAAAACTTCAAACCAACATCATAAACTAATGTAACCTAATATCAATTGGGCACTTATTTTATGTGCTCTTTTAAAATATTTCACATACGTATAACGTATTGCATAGTCATCACATAGCCACGTGAATACTGCAGTATTAGGAGTTTCTTTATACTTCATAATGTCTCTATTTTAAGACCAAAATACTTCTGGCAAATCTTTGACATTCAGAAAACCATGTCTGAGAAGCCTAGATCGAAAATTTACACCCCAACCAGGATATAATTATATATAAGTTATTTTATTTTGGTTGTTTGGATCGCTTTTTTGTTTTGGTGATTGACACGCTACATTTCATATTGGCTTGGAAAGATCTCAAAATCTTGTATACTCAACTTTCAAGGACTAATCCAACTATGCGAGATATTTTTATATCTTAAACACGCAAAACATATAATGTAAGTGTTTTCAAAATGACTTTACACGCACAATAATTATTCTTTTAGGAGCTCAATTGCTTTGGCTTTCTAAACACCTCTAGAAGTGAGGTTCTTATGATGGCTTGGTGCATTGACTAATAGTTTTGGAGTATAAAACTATTTTTCCTTGGATCTTTAAAAAATTAATGACTTTGTATTAAGAGAAGGTATGTTTTATGAATTTTGCATTTCTGTTCTATGATCCATTGGGCGAGTGTAGTGAATTCTTTTTTTCTTATTGTTTTAGTGGGGGTTTTTTTTTTCTTTTTTTTTTTGTTACATATTACCTTTGTGGACCTTTTGATTTTGATGGAACCGTGTTTTGCTGACTAATTAAGTGACTTATAATGCCGTCCACTTCAGATAAAACCTTTGTTTAAGGAATTAAGGAAAGGAGCCAATTAATATATATTAATCTCTTAATGGGCATCAATGTCATTGGTTAATTAATAATTACGTCAACTTTAACTAATGATGAACGCTAAGTAAACTCAATATAAGAGAAAACACGAGGCCATAATTGCAGCTGTGAGAGAGTTGTTATCATTATTCTAGCCAAGAATAATCGATAAAAATGTTTTTCCTAGGCTAAAACCATATTTTAAAGCCAATAAGTCACTGTTTTGGCTGCTCAGAGAATCAGCCATTCAGCCTTCTCAACAAACACTTTTATCTGAGAGAATAATACTCCATTTAAGTCTAATAGTCTTGGATAATGATATTTAAGAGAACTTGATAATCTTAATAAAGAAAAACTTTTGATACTAATTATTCACCACCATCTAACTTTTCAAAGATGCTAGCGAATTTATCTTTGTTTAAACTAACATATTTGTGCTTCAGAATAAACTAGCAATACGTTTACAATTTAAGCCGACCTTTTCCTGATAATGAATCAAATAGGACAAGTAAAAAAAAACACAAATTCATGGAGAATATAATTTTAAACAGGGAAGTTTAGACAGAGTAATAAAAGAAGTCATTACTTCTGTTACTTGGAAATGGAAAGGATTATTAATACTATGTAATTTGAAAATTTCCAACTATTTTGCACTATATATTTGGCTGCTAGTGCTTAGTGTTAATCCCAGTCCATATTCAGGAATAAAAAATCATAAATGAATAAAAACTAATGACAAAAAAGCTAAAACGGCGTTTCCTAGTAACAACTTCAATTAGAAGTTTTGCTTTCATATCTATTATAGTATTATCTATGCACAAGAAACAAAATTTTCTCGGCTTCTTATTTTGTCCTACAAAAGGAATGTTGAATCTTGAGGAAGTCAAGGAAACTTGAGAAGCAAGAATGTTATGTAGAGATGAAAATTAAGGAAGAAAAAAGAAATTAAAAGGGTATTTCATAAGCATAGAAAATGAAAGTTATTAAGCAGCAATGGGCAAAAAGGATATATATAAGAAAGAGAATGCTAGCCATTGAGCAAACACAATCCAGATTGTTTGACCCCAAAAAGGGAATTTTATTTTCACAGCCACCATGGTCAATGTCATTAGAGGTCACCACCACCACCACCATTACCACCATTGCCCACTAGCTACACCACTACTATACATTGTGTTGGCCCTTGTATTGCCTACTTTGACATTTATATAGTTTTGTTGTGGTTGAATTCACATCTATATATATATATATATATATATATACTTATCATCATTGCGTTTTCTTTTCTTTTCTCTCTCTCTATGCGAGTTTATTAACTGGCTCGCCAGGTGTGCAAACCTTTCCCTTTCAGAAATTGAGTTCTAGAACTATTGCCTTTGAATAAGAGGACTAGTTCACATCATCTTGATCAGTTGTTGAAACTTTCAAAATCCAAAAATCCATCCATATTTTCGTAGTTTTTGTGTGCTTTTCATTTCAATATGTATTTTTTTTTTTTGGCTCACTAATAAAGTAATAATAAACACATATTGTCCCAGTTTGTGGAATATATTCATGTCACATCATCTTTGAATTTTGAATAAACATCAAGAGTTGTAAAACTAAATGGTCAGTCTGAAATTCAATACACATTTGAGATGGTCAGTCTGAATAAAAGAACTTGTAAAAGATTGTCAATTACTGACTCCCTAAAATATTTCTTTGGTGTAAAATAAGTGAGCTCTTATTTTTGTTGAGCAGAAATCTTAATCCAATAATCAACTCTGCCTCGGTCAAATATCTTCAAAATCTTCTGTTTAATATTGGTTCGTTTTCCACTAAATGTCATGCAATAATCTTGATTTTTTTTCCCCAATTACTGTTCTATTGAATTTTGTTGAAACGATCAAATTCAACACCTTAGACCTGATTTCCTAGTTTCGGTCAAACTGCTTAACTTCTGATCAAATTCGTTTTTCTACTGTATTCATTATGATCCTGTTCTAGAAAATTCAAACTTGAATAAAGTGGTTTTACTGCCAATAAATTTTCAACACCGTGACTTTCATACACTCACAAAACAAATAAAAGAATAATCATCGAAATATAATACTAAAAAATAAACATGAATAAACGATCTTGAGCAATTACTGGATTCATACGCTACCTATTAAGCACATAGTTGTTTGTAAAAAAAAAATTGGAAGCATTTGAAGAATATAATAATGAGTATTATAGAAATGGAATAACGCTAAACAGAATAAACATCGAAATATTTTACATGACAAATGTAGTGTCGTAATTTAATTGATTGAAGATCATTCCTTTTGAGTTAAGTTTTAAACACTCATTAACTATAATAAGGTATTTCACCTGCCACACAAAGTAGTATTAAAAAAATCAATAAAAAATATTATATGTGAAGCACTGCCGATAGAAATATAAGCGTAACATACACTAGATTAGGCGTTGGAAGTAGAAATCGTCTCAGCTTCTAAGAAATCTCCTTGATATACCGTTACAAGCAGTGGGCTAGTGACAGCCCAATACTGTTAACTCGCAAGGCCCATCAGAAGAGCTCTAACTTAATGAGCCCATATCAACGATCAGCTCTATATCAAACCCATTCCCTCCCAAAACAAGAAAAAAGAGGAGAGAAAAAGAGAGCTTTCAGATGAGAAGATAAAGCTTTCGACACCTTTTAGCACCCCATGAGTGAGAGAAACAAAAGAGGTTTTTGTTGGAGTGCTCTTTGACTGGGGTCTGGGGCCCATTTCTTGTTCTTTTGCTGATATTTTTCATGAAAATTGCTTTCGTAGCGACAGACATGACATTACATTGTTAGATTTCTCATGTCAACATGGGCTAAAATGAATGTGCTAAAATTTGACTGTTATACATCAGAATGCTAGAGGAATTTGAGCTGAGCTAATAGCTACCCCTGGATAAGAGCTTCGGGTTTCATCTAGTGATCAAATAGTGGCGCCCACATGAGCTAAAGTGGTCTTGATAGACGTTAAAGTTTGACAAATACTTCTGTGTTTTGCTTTGTTGATGATGGAATTTTGTCGACACGAGAATTTTACCGAGAAACCACCCACTTAAGGTTTTAGTCCTGTAAATCACTGAGCAAACGTCAAAGGCCAAAAGGGCAATGGAAGTATCGTCCGCTTTGGCTCTTTGATAATTAAGTTATCACTTATCATGTAAAGATAAAATAAAGTAAAACTGATAAGAGAGATGCTTCTAAATGACACCTATCTATATGTAAATTGGCCTGACCTAATTTCCTCTTTTCTGAGCAGATGGTTTGAAATAAGGAAATATCTTGATTTAGTAGGATTAAAATACATTCTTTAACTATATTTTAATATATTAAGAAATATTTTTTATTTATTTGAATTTGAATTTATCTATTTGATATTAGTTAATTTGAAATCTGCGATTATAATACTTGATTTTTAAGAATTAATGAGCGATTAATAAATAACATAACAGCTCATACACAGGACAATATGTCTAAAGCCCGTTTAAATAGCAATGCGAATAAAAATAATTGAATTATATCATCTTATTATAGTATTAATATTAATAAAAGGTCAAATTTAAATTTTCTGTGGTAGTTAAAGGCCCTAAATAACCTATTTTTCAACGTTACATGGCCATGCCCTAAAACTTTAATATAAAAATAAAGTTTATCCGTGATTTACACTAACATAAGGCTTAGGACACTGCCAAATATTGTGTATGCTCACCATATATACGGCTAAAAATATCTGTTTTTTTTTAAATCTCTGAATCTAGATCAGCAATGAAAGGAAAAGAGAGAGATGGTGTAAGTAGTCACAGGCTCACAGCGTAGATCTCCCGGGGGCTCCCAAATAGTCTCAACTCTCAATAGATCTGTACCGTACTTTGTGATCTGGCAGCGCAATCAACATCACAGCCGCGTCAAAATGCGTGCACAAAAGCATCAGATTTTCCCCTCTACTTGTCCTCTCTTCCTTCCCTTATTCATCACCACCGTCCAATTCTGGGCCCCACTTTGCCCTTCTGTCATCCACTTTGCTCACTAATTGCACAAACTTTAGATTTCAGACACGCCAAACCCAAAGTCCCCCACAGCTATTTCAAATTAAATAATACTACATATATCAAATTCTTTTAATAATTTTTTAATATTAATTTATATAATAATTAAAATGTCATATTTTACTTGATATTTTTTAATTAAATAATAAATATTTCATTAATAATAACACGATACATGAATTTGTATTGAAAAATTGATAAAAAAAAATTGGTATGTCTTCGTCTGACCACCCCAAGAGACTAAAATCTGCCACTGTCCAGCCAGGAATCAGGATTCTCCCGCTCCCTGACTCATCCTTGGGTTTTTATGAATTATTATAATGCCATTGCCACCAACCAAACTCGTAATTTACCAAACCTGGGTTTTTAGGCCTTTTGCTCTGTCTATCTTCTTTGTACAACGGGAATATATTATAAGGTCACGACTGTAAAATTGGATTTAATATTACAAGAAATAGCAATCTGAAATTGTATTATCTTCCACGATTGTCCTAAATTTTCAGCGAATGATATATGTTGTCACCGTGAAACTCTTTTTGAGTCTTGGCAGTTGGCACCCAAACAAACCCACATACTCTAGTGACTAGTCTAGTTGGAAAAAAAAAATGAGTGAAAAAAAAAGTAGCTGTGGTTCTTAAAAAAGCTCTGGCGGATATTTCACCAAAAAGAGAGCCAGCTATAACATGCTTTATACAGCTAGAGGCAAGGTATTGGTATGAAATGACTCGATATATATATTGAACTAATGAACCGTAAGAAAAGCAAGGTACAAACATGATTCTCATAATAAATTAGCAAGCCTCATTTTCCTTCAATAGGTACATAACATAAAAGAGTGGAAAAAAAAAAATCTCAGTGCTATACAGAGGACCAAAGCAGATCCTAGAAAACAAAGAATTGTGTTCTCTAATACATAAAAATTACGGAAACATTGACACGATTGACATTCATTTGAGCTTCCGAAAAAAAAAAAGGAAAAAAAAAGGCCACTTTTAGCCAAATTCAATTCACCGTGTGAGAAAAAAAAGGTAAAGAAACAATAAATAATTCCATACAATAAAAAATAAAAAAACAAAAGCAAATGAGATCTGATCATACCACTAGATACAGCCCTATACACCACAGGAGAGAAACCCCCAATCTGGTGGCCTCCGATCGGATATCCCCGCGGAATCCCGGCGGCGACGAGAGGTGAGACGCCGAAGGCCCGTCGAACCCCGTCGAGCTCTCCGGCGAGAGCGCGATGTCCGGCGGCTGAGCGCCTGCGCTCGCAGGCGAAAGGGGCTCCCGGCTTGGCCTGCGACGACGGCGTTCCGGCCGAAGATCTCCCTCGGGAGCAGGACCTCGGAGACGCCGAAAATGGCGACCGGGTTCTGGTCGAAGACGGTCTGCGTGACCAACCCCCGGACGATCCCCGAGTCGATGAGCACCGATCCGTTGACGCGGGAGATGTTGAGCGTGAAGCTCCCGGCTCCCATGTCCTCCGTGGCCAATGTGGGCTGGACCGGGTTGACGATCGACTCGAGCGAGCCGAGCGGGTAGTAGGAGTGGAGCACGTGGAACTTGAGCACCACGGCCTTCCTCTCCGCCGGCAGGGACTGAAGCCTGACGGTGGAGGGGAGGTTGGCGAAGGCCGTGTCGACGGGGACGAAGAGGGTGATCCCGGCGCCGCCCTCGTCCGCCTCGAACTCCTCCACCACGCCGGAGGCCGAGAGCATCGACGCCGCCACGTTGAAGTTGTGGCCGTCCAGGAGCGCCTTGGTGATGTTGAGCCCCAGCGGGGGGCGGGTCTCGGACGCCATGAGATCGAAGCCGTACGGGACAAGGAGCGCGTTCACGGCGAAGACGCTGACATTGTAAGGGAGCGTCTTGATGAGGCCCAGAACGGTGGCGTTGGAGGGCGAGTACGGCGCCGGCGAGCGGATCGACACGGCGCCGGTGGCGGCGTCGCGGGTGATGTTGACGGACCCGAAGTTGCTGGACGCGCGCCCCGTCGTCTGGAGGAGCGTGGTCACCAGCTTCCCGGACGGCGGCACGCGGCGGAGGTCGGAGTCCGAGAGGTACTCCAGGAGGACGTGGTAGCGGAGCACGTCGGCGCGTGAGGACGACGAGAGGCGGCGCGTGAGGTCCGCGGAGGAGGAGAGGTAGGGGTTGGGCACGGCCAGGAGGGTGAGCGAGGTTCTCCGGGAGAGCTCGGCGGTGAAGGACGGCGGCGAGGAGTGCAAGAGCGCCGTGAAGTCGGAGAGGTCCGGGAAGGTTGAGAGCAGGGAGGTGATGTTGAAGGCAAATCCGGGACTCGCTGAGGATAAGATGAGGAGGTGGATGAGAAATGTGGGGGCAAAATGGGAATTAATCTTTGCCATTTGTTGTTCTTTGCTGTTCCTCTCTCTTTTGCAGTGAAGAGAGAGAGAGAGAGTGTGTGTTTTGTCTAGTGTCCTCTTTCTTTGTGTTGATATTAGAAAGTGAGAAGATATGGGAGAGAGAGAGAGAGAGAGAGAGAGAGAGAGTGACTGAGTTGAGTGGGTGAGCGAGCGAGTGAGCGAGTTGAGGATATGATGATGAAGAGAATGATGAATCTAGTGTGTCATTGTGTGTGTGAGTGAGCTCTGTGGGCCCACTCGCGAGTGACTGTGGGGGTGTTTCGGATGAAGCGAACTCGCCGTGTCTGACTGCCACGTGTCTGCCTTTTTTGATGATCTTTAAAGAGGGCTTGTTTTGCTGAGAAAAAGGAGGTTCGGCCCAAAAATGAAACGAAAGTGGAAGTTGAACTGGAACAGAACAGAGCGTACTCGCGAGGAAAGTGCGACCTCTGACCCAGCTGGTCTTTCATTCCTAAGACTAAATATGGAAAAACACCCAAGTTGTCCAAAATTTCACCACTAAACTATACAACTGTTTTGTTAACTAATACGTAATGTATTTCAAATCACACTATATCATAAGCAGAATTTTTCGGGGAAAAAAAAAATGAATGAACTAAAAACGTTGGCCAAAAGTGCTTTCTCTTGAATTTACTTCGCCTTTAATTTGAGGATTTCCTTTTTGTTGAAGTCAAGACTTTCCCAAGGCAAAGCTTGTTGAAGCATGGCTTGCTGGGCCAAGCATTGTGCTTATTGCTAGGACCAAAGCCTAATATAATTCAAAGCATTGCAGGCTTGCATTCACATGCCTTTAGAAAGAAAGGAAAAGAGGAAAGTATATTATATACAATTAGGCATTATAGGACTTCATAATCTCATGGACATTATATTTGTGCATAATCAGTCAAATTTTCAATTTTATTATTATTTTATTATTTAAATAACATTCTTTTTTTGTCCATTTGCATTTTGTTAGGGTATGAAATTTCTACATGCAAAATTTTGGCTGTTCACCTTTATAACTTCATTTTTTTTTTAACTTTCTCTACGTGAATTCAAATGACTATGCATCGAAGGCTCTTCCTTTTAAACTGTAAGATCGATGGATTCAATAATATTGAGTTTTATACGCGGGAGACAAATTTTTGCCTGAGGAGCGTAATTCTGCTTTGGGCTTTTTGAAGTAAAAAAGCCTTCATTCTCTATTTAATTACCAGTGACGATTGTGTTAAAAAAAATACAGTACTAGCCAACAGGAAATTATATTGTTGATTGTGAGATTTGGAAGGATAAAAAAAGATCACTACAATATTAAAATGGCAAATATTATTCGGATCTTACATGGCTATCGTAATAACTCATTGGTTGAACTCTTAAAATAGCAAATATAATTCGGAATTCGTGTCCATGAGGTCAAAAAATATATAGCTTAATTCAAAATATCGTGATCATCATTTATTTCATTTGTACACAACAAAAGAAAAACGATGTTTTTCGTTTGACGTGGTTTCAATCATTTTTTTTTATTTATAAAAAAACTCCAAATAAGATAGGTGTTAGCATTAATTACAAACTTAATTTGCAAAGAACAGATAGCAATTAACTGTGACATTTATTAGTTGAACAAATTAACGATGGGCAGAAATTGCAATGTGGTATTGATTGTATCAATTAATTTGTATGCTTATCCTAGATGTTGTATATATGTATATATATATATATACACTTTACATATGATCATGATTTTCAATTACCTGAGTTGGGAAGAAGAAATCTATACTGCAGAAAAGAGCAGTATATATGTGTGACTGTGAGCGTCTAATATATCAAACCTGCATGGAGATGGAGGTTTATGTAAAAAATTCTCTCAGAGAAACCATATAATAATGTTGAAATTAAATTTGCTAGCCTATGGCCTTCATGTTTAGATGCCATATTGCCCTTCGTTTGCTCATCTTGTTTGCTGTCGTTTGGCTCAGTAGTGAATGTCGTTTGGCTTCGGTGTGCGACTTATTCTGTTCCAAATTTTTTTTTTTTTTTTTTTCTTTTGAGGCTTAAAAACAAGTGTAGATAAAGGTTTTTATTCAGCTTTGAATGAAGTTTATAAGTTACATTTATTAGTGAATAGTGACATAATCGTACGCATTGTATTTTTTTATTTTTATTTTTTTGCAAAACTCACATTGTACTGCACTTTTGATTCACTGGCTTACTAATTATATTTGTCCAACAGTATATTGAATTTAAAAGTCACAATATAGAGAATTGTTCTATCTCCTGTATGATTTGTAGTAAACATAGGGTGTTGAAAAAACCGATGAGACCAAATCAAACCGACAAAATCAATTTAAACCAAATTAAACCAATTTCAAATCGATAATAATTTGTTTGGTTTGGTTTGAAATTTTTAAAATTTTAATTGATTTGGTTTGGTTCATGTTTGACCTTGTTAATAAACCAAGTCAACTTATATATACACATGAATTTAAAATTATATTATATCTATTGAGGGTTTTTTTTCTTCCTTTTTTGCTAAGAAGTTGTGAGAACTTGAAGTGAACAACTTTGTTATTTATTAATCAAGTGTTGGATATTTTGGGGATGGTTTTAATAGAACTTCTAGTACGGATCAACTTTGTTAGGAAGCCATTAGTTTTTCAGTCATGAATACCTTTGCATCTTCTTAAAAATATTGAATATTGAATATAATTTGTTTATGATATTTAAAATATTTTGAATTTAGTCCTTATCTAATTGGGTTAGATTATGATGATGAACTTTGATTTTGATGAATTATATTATTTTATTAAATCTTCAACTTATATGAGTCTATTTAATAAATGCTCAAACCGATTAAAAAAGTCAAACAAAACTAATTATAATTGGTTTGATTTTGGTTTGATTTTGATTGTTTTATTAGATTGGCTTGGTCTGAAAAATCACTAAATCAATTAAAAATTAATTTAATTTAATTTAAATAAAAAATAGTGATTTGATTTGGTTGCAGGCCCCTAATTAAACTACTGAAATAACTAGTGGGCCTTAATACAAAACGAACGAATCTATATGTTGGACAGTGCACGTGGCAAGATCCACCAGAGACAAGATTAGCACGTGCACATATTGTTATGTTGATGTAATTATTGTAAATTCGTAATATCACAGGTTCAGAGGGAATTAATTAGGGTGAGTTGCAAAAATATGTCAAAATTAAATGTTTGTTTTAAATGATAGTCTATGTTTCAAAAAATTAAAAAAATAGCCATGTTATGAATTGTATAATAGAAAAATGTCATACAAAATATAACAGATCTATAAGTATTTGTAAAATATTATTTAACACTTCAAAAAATAATGAGTAAAACTTGAAGTGTTACAAAATATCTTACAAATATTTACAAATGTGTTATATTTTGTGTGACATTTTTATGTTATATAATTCATAACATGACTATTTTTTTAATTTTTTGAAACATGGGCTGGACTTTAAAAACAAAAATTTTTTTTGGCTATTTCCTACTATTTCCCAATTAATTATCCAGCCGAGTATTTTCTTTTGCCTACAAAAGCTGATACATACAGACAGGAGTACTATTACTATACACTTCGTAATATCAATTTATCTGATTGGCATGCCATGTTTGTCTCTTCATGATTTTGTTTGTATACGTAAGGTTCAAGAGGGGCTTCTTCAGATCAGTAATGCGTTTGTCTGAATCAATATAGCATATATATTAATATGTGTATATATATATGTATGTATGTATGTATGTATGTGCTTTTCAGTTAAATGTGTACGTACGTGAACGTGATAAACTTTTTTCTTCTCGACTGGACAAAAACACGGAGTTAAAGCAACAGAGTTTAGTCGTGGACCAAAATTTGTAAAATAAGATGATCAGTACTACGCATTTCTGATATTTCTTTATTTATTTTATTTTATTTTATTTTATTTTTTGCAAACACAATATTCACCTACGGGAGAGGTTGGTCCAACTGCAAAAGACATAAATATAGGCAAGTTTCAGCGGTGGCTGTTATACAAATATTCAATGCATAAGTATAACCGTAAATGTATATATACATTTTCTTTTTGTTTGAATAAAAGGCTTATAAGTTATTAAATGTATAAGCACGTATAAAGGTCTTTTAGGAGGCATTTTGTTTTTCATTTCACCTTTTGAAATTTCCTTATAC
This sequence comes from Boehmeria nivea var. tenacissima, assembly GCA_018132145.1. NCBI lineage: Eukaryota > Viridiplantae > Streptophyta > Magnoliopsida > Rosales > Urticaceae > Boehmeria > Boehmeria nivea. The sequence continues at coordinate 17,442,735 of CM030874.1, read as the reverse complement.
AATGTCCTGGATCGTAGTTTGGTGGTGGATGGTAAATTAGGTTCTTTTGTATTGTATATTCTCACCTTTTGCATTATGCTCCGGGTGAAATTATGTTGTTTTTAGCTTGTACGTAAACATCTATTCCTCTAACAGGGACAACAATGAAAACGCTTTCGGCCAAAAGTGCAAATTTTAATTATTGTGTAGTGCACATCTGTATGATTATTAGCATCAAAAGTGGGGAACATTTTGGACATGAACATACTGTTGGCTATTGCCAAGTTAATGAACAATAAAAGAAAAACTTTGAAAAATGTCATTTTCTAACAACTTATTTTAAAAAATCACTTTAAAAAATAGTTTGCAGTCTATACATTACCATTTTTTACTGGTGAATTCGACCAAATTATTCTTATTTTTTTAGAAATAAAAAAGACAAAAAAAAAAAAGAAAAAGAAAAAAAACAATAAAAAAGCTGTGAATAAATATGTGTACGACTACTAGTCCAGTTCTGTCAAGAGAGGCAAGTCCAAATTGGTTAAATTCCATTTTGGGCCTTTCATATGCTCAAAAAACACCCATAGAGTCACACACCCACCCATCAAAGGATTCCCATACCAATAAAACCCCCCCAAATAGGCCATTATAAGCGTCATTGTCTTATTTCTTGATATTTGCCTCTAAAAAGAGAAATTATAGTGAATACTCAATTTTTAAAACTTAATGTAAGTTATTATCCAATTTTTTAAAAAATATAACCAACTACCCAAATGATTCAATTACTACACAGTGGTAAGTGGTGGTAATTCACTTAGTTACCAAAAACATGTGCAAGTAATTTATAAATTGATTAGAAACTCATTTACTTCAAAAGTTTGGGTATTTATTTTTATTGTTATATAAATTATGGGTATTTGCCTACTTCACCATTTTATTTATTTTTTGAGGCAGACCCTAACGCAAAAAATGGTGGTATCTATTTTATTTAGTTTACGATTTTTGACAATTTCTTGGCTTGCTTTCTTAATTTGATCATTTAAAGTCCCATCTCATGAGCTATCGCAAGTTTGATCCAATCACAATATAATGAGATATTTTGAAAAAAGAAAAAAACTTATGGAATAAATAGCATGTTGAAATCTAGAAACCCATATACATTTAAAGATGGTACCACAAATGAGAATAATGTCCACACCAAGTCAAGGAAAGGGGTCAGCATCAAAATTGCCTTTTGTCAAATTATTAAATACCAATAACACAAGTTCGTCCAAATTATGAACATTTACGTTTGAGGACTTTACAATTTATTTTATAGTCAACTTTTGTGCACTGTCTTGAATGTGGACTGTGAAGACGAGTGAAATGGTTTTTTTGTCGTAATAAAACGATTATGTGCTTGTTTTTTATTTGGCAGTGATTACTGATAATTCAAGTTTCAAACCGACCATTCATGAATTTCTTTGAAAAATAAAAGGAAATTAATTCCTATAATGTTTTCAATATAAGTTCTAGGGTTAAGCTGTAGTTGGCTGCTGTATGTAATGTCCCTTTCTAGAAGTTCGCAGACTTGACCTAATAAGAACACAAGTACAATACAAATCCTATGACTATGTGATATTATTCAATGGGAATATAAGGCTTTGAGTTTGAACGTGTCAAATTAATTGAAAGAAGAAAAGTTAAAACAGAACACAAAAACAAGGTCATGATTACATACTTATTTATACCTGCTTTATATTGGAGATTATTTTCACTTTGTACACACTATTTATTTTATTTTTTACTTTTACATGATTGCTTATGGCTTTTATCCTTAATTTATATCTCGGTTCTTCTTTTTAGGAGATACCAGTAATAAAGATGTCTTTGATGATCAATAGTCTAATAAATATGTCTTTGAAATTGTTCTCCTCTCGTTTATGCTTCAATATTTTTCCTTCTTTTTGTGAGGACTTAGGACCCCTACAAAGAACTGGATTTACTCTTGATGTGTCTTGACAGAACATATTAGTCTTGGTAGCTTTAACAAATATATAAAAAAAAATAAACACATGAGACCGAAGTAAATAAAAATAACTAATCACACCATTTTTCTTAGCCAAAAAAAACTAATCACACCATTTGACTATTTTGGTCCTTGTTGAACAACATCTCAACTAAAACCCTATCAACTAAACACAAATTACTAAGCAAAGTAGTACCAAATTTCCAAGTAGTTGCCAATAGCAATCCACCTATTTAATTAAAAACATTGACATCACCGAAGGTCACAACACCAAACCACTCTAGGATCTTATCGCTTGGCCTCTAATTCGTCTTAAAAATTTATTAACAATTACGCACTCTTTTTTTTTAAAACATTTTTTTTTTTTTACAAATTACCATAAACAAAAAATTGCTTCGTCTTGTTTCTGTAGCGTGGCTGGTCATCTAATCAATCCCATTAGCACATTTCAAGGGACTTGGCGTGTGGCTTTGGTTAGGTTAGTTAGGACCAATTACTCGGTCACAGCAAGAGAAAAAAGTGGGACCCACAACCACAAATTGGCCGTTAAATAAAGCAGCTTGAGAGTCTTTTTGGCGCTTTAAAGTACATCAACTTCCCGGGTCCTTTGTAGAAGGAAGACCAACGACCTTTCTTTTATTCTTATTATTATTCATCTTCTTCACCCTCTCGCGCACGTCACAAAAGCAATATATAGTAAGTACTTTTGATTTGTTCAAAGTTATGTAACTAGTTTTAGCTTATTTTGATTTGTATATGTCTCATCAGTCGTCACCTAATTGATTCTTGTTCTTCAAAGCAATGGAAATAATTAGTGCATGCTTTTGGAATTAGTGCATCCCCTGTTTTCTCTCAAGGTTTGGGAGTCTTTTTTGCTTCTTTCTTGTAGCTTAGTACCATTTTTTTTAATTTTTAAAGTTTTTGGGGCTCATGAATTTGGGTTTGCCAAGCTTTAATGAAACTTTGTGGCTCTTTTTTCTCTCCTCTAGTTTCAAGTATTTACTAATTACTATGTTGTGTATCTTTGATTACATCTTCTTGTAAACAACCAAAAACTATCGGTTTCTTCTTTTGGGAAAGCTAGATTTGCAGTTGCAACTACCCAAATGAAGATTCCCAAAAAGGAAAAAAAAAAAACTACACAAGCTTTGGTATTGGATACTAATTGGATATAGTTTTTTATTTTACAGATTAAAAGTTGGTCCTTCCTTGCTTGCTTATTTTAAGTACTTCCAACTCCCATATATTATACACACACACACACACACACATATATATATATAATATGTCTTTTACTTGTCAAGAATATCTAATTGTATTTTAGTTGATATAATTGAGTAGCTTATGAAAAACCTTGTTATTTCAGGTATCTTCAAGACAGTAATAAGAATAGAAGTTGAAGATCAAGATTCTGAGGTGTAATATATTCTATATTGTGGGAAAAATGGGAAGGATTTTGGAGCGACAGGAGTCCTTTGTTCAGGGAAGCTATCCGGGATGTATGGCCGGATTTCTTCATATTCTTGATTACCATCATTGGCATAACGTTAGGAAGTTGCTTCCGTACAAGAGGCACGGTGGAAGAAGGCGTAGAAGACGTAAGTAATCTCGATTTTCTCTGCTGATTTCCTTGATCAAACCATGTCAGCTCAATATTGAATTCAACCAAACTGTCATACAAATATGGTCATATGGTGTTGTAGTAGAAAATTTTGGTATAAAAAGATTTAATCCATAGACAGATTCGTGTACAAGGCTCCTTGGTTAAGCACGGTGTTTATAGTTTAATTCACAGGATGGTTTTGACCATTGGAACTTCTGTGCTGACAATAAAAATAAGTCTTTTAAAAACAGAATTCAAGTAAATAAAACTACAAGTTAAGCAGTGTTTGATAACTTTGGTTATTTGACTATAGTCGCCAAATAATGTCACCCGAAGCAACTTCAAAATTTTTCATATGATTTTTTTCGTGATTCTTGCTTTTAGTACTATATTTTTACGCTCACTTAGCAGGAATTGTTGATTTCAGTTGATCGAAGTCCAAAAATAAATGCCCGTAATTTTGGCGAAGAGTACATCGATACCGATGCAGAACCATTGCTGGTAAGTTTGCTCAACAATTCCTAAACTGCTAGTTGATAATCCAAACATGGTTGAAGAGACCGGCCATCAATTATTTGAAGAATGGTTGTGATAACGCAAACTGACAGTTTCTTGATTTGGATATATCAGGTCCAACAACACAGCAGAGAAGAGACAGTTCGTACAAGCAAAAGATCTGGAAAAACACGGTTAAAGTTGCCGAGTGAAGAGCACCGCAGGAGCAGGATTCTAAGCTTCCAATTGAACTCATGGTTGCATAGAACCAATCCAGTCCATCATTTGGAGCCTTCAGAAAATTGTTGCAATCATATAGATACTAATGCAAAAATCCCAGTAATTGTCTCTCAGAAAAGCAGTGCAATAAATGCAACAAACACATCGAAGCACGGCCAGAATGCAGTGAGTAAAGATGGCTCTGATCAGCAACTCAGTGAATGTGTCGACATCCTGGAGATATTCAAGGTGAACAAGGAGTTTTTCTTGAAAATTCTACAGGACCCAGAAGCTTGTCGAAGCCACTTTCATGGCCTCAAAAACTCCAACATCAAGGTTAGATTAGCCAAGTCAAGGTCGTTTCCAGTAGCCTCTTCGTCGCAAGCTAGATATGTCAGGCCTAGTACGCTCAAGCACAAGCAAAATGAGGTTTGGTTCTTTTTGGATGGTAAAAAATCAGTTCCCCGCACTCGAGCTAGAAAGCTGGAAGAATCTGATATGGAGTCCATGAGAGCTGATGATGGGAGAAAAGTCATGAGAAAACAAACAAGCGTTTCGTCTCCGAGTTCGTCAAAGGGATTGAATAGCCAAGGATGGAATCAAATAGTCATAAGCCGTTTCAGATATATAAGGCACAAAATAAAACAGGCATTGAAGGAGAGCAAAAAGGAAAAGAATGGCCAAAGAACAGTTGAAGAAGTGTCTCAGAGAGACACTTTTGGAGGTGGGGATTTGACAGATGGGACCGAGATGTCTGAAAGGCTGGAAATCACTATCGACCGAGAGAGTAACGAGATTGACGGGTTGGATGATGATCTCAGGAAACAAAGACTCCAACGAGTTAGAAGAACATCTTCTCTGAGCCAGTCACTTGATCGATACACTCAGTTGTTTGAGAACACTTTAGGTAGAGACACTAGGAAATATAGCCACTCTAGGAGCGTAAGACTATTGACTAGTGAAGAAAAATTGCCTTCTCATGCCCGAAAGTCCTACAGAAGGAATCTGTCTCTACCTGATCTCGACTATTTGTCTTCCTTTCTGAATGTCACAGCATCCCAGGATGCGTTGCGTTTAGGAATGCCATTCAAGATTCTGGCAGATCATAGTACAACCAAGAATAGAGATTATCAGAACAATGAATCAGAGTCATTTAGGCTTTCGATAGACACGGATAACTCTGAACTGTTAGAAAGAAGTGATAGATGTGCAGATATTACATACTCAGCTGATTTATCAGCGGCTGAAAATGAAAAGGGAATGACTTGGACAGACAACATCACCGAGGACTCAAGTGAGCTGTTGAGAGAAAACAGTGATTGCTTTGAAGAACACATTTGTCTTACAAAGTATCTAGGAGATGAGATTTTACAAGAGCATCAAGAAACAGACTTTGAAAGTTGTTTTTCAGATGGTTTATCAAGCCCTGCGGTGTTTCCAATAACAGAAGGTAACAATCTCAAAACTTGATCCTAGTCCACAACCAAACACTTGCGAGGCTTGCAATAGTTAAAAGAAAAATCATGATATTAAAAAGCTTTTATTAGTTGGTCAAAGGACAAGCTTTGTTCCCAAATTCACTTCTTCCTTGAACATGCCTGATCAATTTTTATTATGATTTGATTGTGCTAAAACACAAATTTTTTGGCTAAACTTGCAACAGGTTTGGAATTGGATTTTAAATGTACTCAAACAGATGAGCCAATTTCCTATACTCTCCGACAAGACAGGAACACCAACCTCTTCTCTGAAAATGAAGGCCTCAACTATGTGAGACATGTACTCGAGCTCTCGGGATTCATTGGTGACGATGAAGCTCCAACATGGCACTCAATTGACCAGCCACTAAGCCGTGCACTCTTCAAACAATTAGAGGACTGTTTCGACTGCTATGAAGACGAGATCACAGGAAGCTACGATGACCACCATCACCGGCTTCTTTTCGACTTAGTCAATGAGACACTCGTTGACATGAACGAGAAATCATACACATACTTTCCAAGGCCCTTTTCTCGTCCAACGCCTAAGGGAAATCTTCTTCTGGAGGATGTTTGGGCGAGGACTAATTCGCACCTGAGTTTGAGGCCTGAGATGGACAAGTCACTTGATGATGTCTTGGCTCGTGATCTGGCGAAGAGAGACAGTTGGATGAATCTGGAATGGGAAAGGGAAATGGTGGCACTTGAGCTTGAGGACTTGATCTTTGACCAACTGTTGGATGAAGTGTTATGTTCTTGAGATTATTGTACTGTTCATGTGTATATACATGAAATTTTGTTTGCATAGAGTTGTAACTTATTTAGTTGTATATATCATGTAGACCTCATAAAACTGGATTTTTGAGTTTCCATTTTCCTTAGCAGAAGTACCTTAGCATTCCAATTAGTGAATGTAAAGATCTTTTTGTAGATATATGTATTGATATTAGTTTTAGTAGAGTGGAATGAGTTATCTAGCTTGAAATTTTGGCCAAGTTTCGGTGTGGTACAAATTTCTTTTTTGGTTACAGAGCTCTTTAATGTCCTTTTGCCGTTGTATTATATGAATAGCTTGTAGGCAATCACTAATCATTTTATTCATTACTTACTGTGCCTTTGTTAAACTATCTATAACTCTATGAATTAGTCCTTAACCATTCCCTCTTCAAAATTTCGCTTGTGTAAAATGCAAAATCACCATTACATAACAATCATCTGCTTTTCATATATGATCAATCAAAATTAAGTTAAACCTCAAACAAAATGATAAAGTTAAGGTATAAAAAATTTCCAGTTGCTACAACTTAAAAAGATATCTATCCCTTTTTTTTTCCTTGCACATGCATCCACATTTTAGCAAAAAATAATCTGTGAAACTGTAACGTCTCTCTATTTATTTTTTAATTTGGAAACAATATTTTAGTATTAAACTATGTCGTTTTTTGTCGTAAAAGTTTGAGCAAATCAAGGAGAAGAACGACACACAAACACGATGTCGTTTCGTGAATCGAAAATTAAGGAAACAAAAGCAAAGGGCGGTTTCAGAGTTGAGAGCCGAGGCCCGAGAGAGCATCTGAGCTGGTTGTTGCCTTTTTCCCTTTCGATTTTCTGTTTGGTTTGTCGGAAAATCTCTCAACTACTCATCTCAATCAACTTTCTCGACCTTCCTAGTTCCTACGACTTCTCTTCGTCTCGAAAGCGAGAGCAGAGGGCCCAGGTAACTGGAGCTCAGACCAGTAGATTCTGAATTATGTTGAGCTCAGACCAATGAAGCTTTCTCAGTGAACAATGCACTGTGGGCGATTAAAATGAATGCGCTATAATTTGGACAAGACAAAGTGTGACTTTCCTTGATAAAATGCCCATGTCAGTGCTGTGATACAAATAATTACTCTGTTTCTATTACGTAAAATGCCATGGCATTTTGATCACGCGTACCAGCTGTTTGATAGTTGGCTTGAGCAAATATTTGTTCCTGTGTTTTTTTTTTTTTTTTTGTATTTTTCCTGTAGAGTAATTCAAGTTCCAAACATAGGCTAACAGATGGTACTACACTGTGCAAAATCCCTTCGGCACTTAAAACTCTTGAGGCATTGCTCAAAAACTCCATGGAACTTTCTGCTTCATTCTTCGTTCTCCGACACTCTTCCCTAGAAGCCGAAGCTCGCTCCTCTTCAGGTTGCTACTCGTGCTCTTTCAACCCTTTTGCAACTATATCTATATATTTATATGAATTTACCTGTGTTTTTTTCTTTTTTTTGAAGGAGAGGAGGATGATAGACAAGTTTAAGTTATATGCTAAAGGAGGTTATGGTGGCAGTGGTTGCTCCAGCGTCCACCGGAGTCTGAAGGATCGCCGTGGCAAACCTGATGGTGGGTTTTCTTTATCGGGTCAAGTAAACGTGTAGTGTGGTCTTCGATGGATTTAGTATTGTGTCATTGTTGAGTCGTGGAACTATTTCAGGTGGCAATGGTGGGAAAGGTGGTGATGTGATTCTGGAATGTTCTCCAGCAGTTTGGGACTTTAGTGGTTTGCAACACCATGTTGTATGTGTCACCATTTTCAATAACAAATAGCTTGATGATAGTTCGTTGGAAGGTTTTATTTACAGTTGTTTTGGCTTGAAGACTGCAGGTAGAGGAGGACATGGAACCTCAAAGAATAAGATTGGAACCCGCGGTTCTGATAAGGTTATTAGTCCTCAAGTGTTCTTTGTGTTTGGTTTTGAGATTGTATTGTACCTTTGTCTGTTGGTCGATTGCTTGGCTGAGTCAGATGTGTCTGGTTGGCCATCCAAGTACCACTTGGCACTGTAATTCATCTTGTAAGCGGAGTAATTCCTTGTGCTGCAGCTGAAGAACGCTCTTCGGAAGATTTGGATCCTTGGGAGATTCCCGGTGCACTTACTGATGAAAGAACTGAGCTTATTGAACTGAATATGGCAAAGAAAACGAGCAGTTCCTCTTTTTGCGGTGAAAGAAGCATGATGGAGGAATTGACAAGCATGGAAGCAAGCACTAACGTTGTGTCAACTGATTTGTGTTCTGAAACCTCTGCTTCTGAATCTTGCTCAGAAGAAACTGGTGAAGAACCAGAAATGAAATGCAACGTTGCAGAGTTAATCAAACAAGGTGAACGAGTGATGGTTGCTCGTGGAGGGGAGGGTGGTTTGGGGAGTGTCTCTACTTCCAAACTTTAAAAGAAGCCGAAAATTACGTCCTTGTTCCAGCAAAGTTGAATATTCTGATGGTGACCAGTCTTCAGTTCGTGCAGGCGTGCCTGGTTCGGAGGCTGTAATTGTGTTGGAACTCAAGAGCATAGCTGATGTGAGCTTTGTGGGTATGCCAAATGCTGGTAAAAGTACACTACTCGGGGCCATATCAAGAGCCAAGCCTTGTGTAGGCAATTATGCCTTCACAACTCTCAGACCAAATTTGGGATATTTGAACTTTGACGACTTATCTATCATGGTGGCTGACATACCAGGACTCATCAAGGGCGCTCATGAAAACCGGGGACTAGGCCACACATTCCTTCGCCACAGAGCGCACGAAGGTCCTAGCTTATGTTGTGGACTTGGCTGCCACACAAGACGGCCGAAAGGGAATTCCACCGTGGGAACAGCTAAGAGACTTGGTCTTGGAGCTCGAGTGCCATCAAGTCAGATCGACCATCCTTAGTTGTCGCAAATAAAATCGACGAAGACGGGGCAAGTGATGTGTACGAGGAACTGAAAACAAGGGTTGAAGGTGTCCCCATGTTTCCCGTATGCGCGGTTTTGGAGGAGGGAATCCCCGAGCTAAAAGCTGGTCTTAAGAAGCTCGTGGATGTCGGAATTTCAGAGAGACTTAAAATAGATAGAATCACTGTTGATTAGCTTCGTGGAAGCTGTTCCTGTTATTGAAAGGCTTTCCATTTTCTTTGGAGCACAGCACAGTTGAGAGAGATTGTTGGGTTTTTTGAGCTTCAAATTCTGGTTTTGTCAAGTAAATGCATTTATTTTACTTTTGGAACTTATCTATTAACCCAACCAAGGTGTTTTTCTATCAGTATCGTATTATACATAGCACATTAGCAATGGCGGTAGCCGATATGTCACGTATAGAGTCCCAAAATCGTGCGTAGAAAGTGTACAAAATTCTTGAGAAAGATTTGTTACAAACTCGTAAATATACGTCCAATATCAATGTTTCTTGAGCGACATAATCAATGAGCATAATCTTTTATGACATGTTACAGAGTTGAACCTAATTTTTTAAATTTGGTATTGCAATCGATTTCACCGGTCTCGCAATATATAATCGCCTACAAAACCCATGACGTTTTCCTTGTAATCCACACGCGGGCAAGAATAGATAGATGAAACGACATGAAAACGAGAGCATTGAAAACGACAATACAAATGTGTAACCACGAGAAAAAGTACAAATCTATATAATCAAAAATAAAAAAAAAATGTTTCAAAAATAAAAAATAAATAAAGAAAGAAAATGTAACAAGAATGTTAAGGGACATCATTCCACAAACGGCGTCAAACAAAAATTGGACAGGATAATATAAAACGACACTAAACTAAAAACAAAAACTAAAAAGTATCACTATAAAAATGGCACTAACTTAGATGATTGTAAGCGCAAAACTGACATATATGAAAACAACTAACAAAAATAACGCTGAAGTAAAACGACAGTTGGGAGAGGGAACAAAAAAAAACATTATACCAAAAAATTTATCATGACTAGAAAAACGACATTAGTTATATTAAACGACATCAACAATAAACAGCATTAAAATACAAACGACAACAATGAACTGAAGAAAGAGCTTCATTTTAAAAACAACCCTGAAATAAGACGACAGCTGAAGCCTGAAAGAAAACAACATTGTAATGGCAAAAAAAAAAAGTTTAAACATGAATGTTAAAACGACATTAATGAAAGTAAACATCAATGAGAAACGACAGTAAAAGTACAAACGACAACAGTAAGTATAAAAACAGCTTCAACTCAAAACAACGAGACACAGAAACAACAATGCATATGAATTTCAGAAAAAAAAAACAAAAAAAGAAGAAGGTATGTGAATTGAATGCCACACTGCAAGAAGAAATTGCCGGCTTCCATAAGCAACAAGGATTTAGTTAAGAATGAATTTAGGGAACGACAAAAAAATAGAAAACGCTGAAATAAGAAGACAGCGTTTTTTTTGCTTTGCAAACAGAAATAAGAAGACAGTTGAATGGAAACAGCATAGCACGAAAAAGAAAAAAACGTGAATATAAAAACGACACTAATGCTAGTAAACGGCCAGTGAAAATGGAAAACGACAACAATAAGTAAAGAAACAGCTTCGACTATAAACGACATATGACTCGGAAACAACAACAAATGGCCAGCTTAAAAAGCGACAGCTTTAAGAAATAATAAATTTTGGAAACGACACAAAAACATAAAACGGCAAGAATAAAAACAACAACAACAATGGCAAAGCAGACAAGAAGTAATGCTCAGAAACGACAATGAACAGAAACAACGAAAGAAGCTTCCAATACAACTTCATGTATGGTTAAAATGAAGGGAAAATTCTAAAATAGTCTCCGTGTTATACCGAAAATCCAGTTTTGTCCTTCTATTTTAAGTAATTACGAAATGATCCTCCTTTTTTCCAAATCGGTCTAAATGAATCACTTTCGTTGACTAAATTTAAAATTTTTTTCTAAATGACGAAACTACCCTTCATTGTAATTATTAATCTAACCTTTAATATTTTTAAAAATTACATATACACCCAATGTTGTCAGTGATTTTTCGTCACCCAGTGAGTCCGAGGGCAGCATCCAAATCGTTCTCAAGAAGTCCAGAAACCCCGACTCTACCAAACCAAGCGAAAGCCACCCCTCCGCGGGAGCGCCCTTCTGGGAAAGGACAGAAGAGGATTATCGGAGATGATCCCCGATCCTACACCCCCGGAGGTAAAACACTACAAGGAAAGAACTTCCAAAAAAGCCTTCCTGATGAGGGGCCGACATTTAAAGACAAAGTCCTCAAAGGCGATATACCCCCGAAGGAGGTTGCCACGAAGGAAGGACCATTCGACGGAGACTCGGCCCTCGGAGTCATCGACCCTCGGTCATAGAACGTTTAACCGGGGGATCACAGACCTCAATTATTCTCCCCCGGGCAGGGAATTCACTGTAGCGACAGACTTATCCTGCCGCAGTCAGGTTAACTGCTCTCAGCAGGTGGGCAGCTTTATTAGGTGAATTAAACCCGTGACTTAGGGGATTTGACAGTTTGTCCTTTCTCAACTGTAGCTCTCTTCTTCGCTTATAAGAGGAGGAGGAGTGAAAGATGAGGGGAGAGAAGAAAAAAAGATCCAGAAAAATGGAATACTCTGTAAACTCTCAATCACAAATATATTAAAAAACACAGTGGATGTAGGCTATTACTCTCTATGAGGGCCGAACCACTTTAAAATTCCTGTGTAATTATTTTCCAAAAAAAACTTTTGTTATTTTTCATTGCCGCATCACACACTAGAGGTGCGGATCTCGTCGTTGGTTCAAATTTTATACCAACACCCAATATTTTACTTTTGTTTTTTTAATCTAATTTCTAAATCTCCCTCTCTTTCATCTCTCTCTCTCTCACTCTTTCATTCTCTATTTCTTTCTCGCCGGTCTCTCTCTCTTTCTTAGGGGTTCGGGGGTCGGAGTTCGCGGGGGTCTAAGTTCGGGGGTGGTGGATTTGCTGAGGTCGGAGTTGGCGGGGTGGTGGGTTTTGCGGCAAGGTTCGCTGCGGGGTTCGCGTGGAGGGGCGGCGGTCGCGTGGAGTGGCGGCGGGGTTCGCGTAGAGGTGCAGCGAGGTTCGCTGCGGAGTTCGCGTGGAGGGGCGGCGGGGTTCGCGGAGGGACGGCGGGATCCTTCTGTTTCTTCAACCAACACTGCAGTGACAAGTGTTGTGGAGAACATGCCTAATTATAGCTATAACATAAACATTGTACACTTTAACAAGCATACATTGATGAAATCGCATGATCACATTTGAAATATGGTATATAACAAATCCTAGAACACTAAATCTCAGAGGGTATTTAAAACACAAACCCAGAGCGAACAAGCAAAAAATCAAAATGAGATCTTAATAACCACAAGACATACACCAACAAAACAAGAAACGTTGACCAACCATTAAAGTCTCCAAAATCAAATCTAACCAACCTCATCAAATCTCAAAACCAATAACCATCAAAACCCAAGCTTTAAAGACTAAAAAGGCATGAATGAATTAAGTCCAGTACTATATATACACGATCAAATCCACGCGTGGAGGGGCGGCGAGGTTCGCAGCGGGGTTCGCGTGGAGGGGCGGCAGGGTTCGCGTGGAGGGGATGCGGGGTTCGCGGAGGGGTGGCGGGGGTTCGTCGCGGCGGAGGTTCGGGGATGGCAGTGAGGGTTCGTCGCGGGTTCGCGGCGTGGGTTCGTCTCGGAGGGGCGGCAGGAGTTCGATGCGGTGGGGCGGCGGAGGTTCACGGAGGTGGTTCGTCGCAGAGGGGCGGAGGGTGTTTGAATATTATGAATACATAAAAAAATATTTAATAGTTAAATATTACCCAATAAATATATTAGAGGTTGAAAGATAAAAGTGATATATGGGGTATAAGTATAATTTTTTAAAATATTAGAGGTTGAATTAATTAATACTATACAGGGTAGTTTCGCCATTTTGAAAAAAATTCAAATTTAGTCAACGCAAAAGGATATTTTTAAGCCAATTTGAATAACAGAAGGACCATTTCGTAATTACTAAAAATAGAAGGACGAAACTGGATTTTCGATATAACACGGGGACCATTTTAGAATTTTCTCTAAAATAAATCAGTAAAATAACCATGCATTCATGTATAGATTTTTGAGACTGCATTTATTAGTTTTTTTTAATTCAGTTTTTATTGTTTGCTACAGGCAAATATTTAGACATAAATTTTATTTCTTTGGTTATAAATTTTTAGATGTTTATCCGATGACTATTTTACTAATATTTCAAAACGTGAGCTATATTTCTAAAACATAGATTGTAAAAAGGTTAAATCCTTAATTGGTCATAATTACATTCTTTCAAATTTTTGTATATGCTCTTTATTTATTTATTTATTTTTTCTTCCGACCTTGCTTTAGAAATTGCTTCTTTTTTCTTCGCATTGCCGCTTGCAGTGACGGGGTCTTCGGCTTTTGCACAATTACTTTTGCTTTTGCTTTAGTTTTTATTTTTATTTTTTATTTATAGTAATTTTTTCTTTTGTCTTATAATGTTTTTTCTTTTTACAAGTCCTTTTATCTTATATATGTGCGCATACATGTCCACATATTTTTTTTCCCACTCCTTAAGTGTCTTTTGTTTTACTCTTATGTATAAGAGAAGAAGTGAAGTGGGCATGTGGGCAGTACAAGGGGGGGAAAAAAAGAATACATGTGAAAAAAAAAAAAAAGAGTAGAATATAGTAATGGGCAAACAAATATTAGGAGAATTTTAGGAACAATAAAAAAAATAAATAGATTATTTAAAATTTTTAAAAAATTATTCTAATTTATGGGGTGTGGGAAGCAAAATTGAGGTGTAAATAAAAACACCAAATGTTTAAATTCAATGTATGATTCGCTATGAGTTCAAGTACTTTTATGTTTTTATGGAGCATTTTCATTGAGTAAGAAAACTAACTTACTTTGCTTTGCTTTCTTGAATTAGATTTTTTATGTCGATTGGTCCTGCCAAGAAATTAATTAGAAGTGATCACTTTTTCAAAAATGTGAGCGTAGAAGAATTTTGAGTCTTGTCATAGGAAAGAAATATATAATTATGGGTAGCTATATAGAAAAAGAGTGGACAAAGTTGAAGAAGTGGAAGAGAATAATCACTTTTGAGTCACAAAGACAACTAAAAGCCGAAATCCTCCACAATAAGGGGATAGAAGGCATCAGAGGCCCACCATTACTCAGAGGCTACACTACTAATCATGCAAATTTTTTCTTCTCATATCTTTTTTTCTCCTTTCTTTTTTCTATTGGATTTTGCCTTTTCTTTTTCTACTTTTTTGGCTCTGATTTTTGGGTCCTTTATCTTATTTGTAATGGAAAGTGAAATGAATATTGGGTTTTTATTGTAGTCTTTCTGTTGATTAAAGTAACGGCAATTCGAAGTAGCATCAGATTCAAATAAATGATATCATGATATGTATATTCTTCTCTTTTTGCATATTTAGTCCTTTAAAATTGATCGAAAACTTTTTTTTTCCCACAACTCGCGAGACTTTTTTTTTTTTTTGGCAAAGAGCGAGACGTTGTTGAAATGTAGAGTGGAGAATAAGTTAGCAGTACTTAGCAGCCATTCTCGACTTAATTAAATGGTTAAAAATTCAAAAGCAATGAATTAAGGACATACCAATTCTAGTTGATTATCCATCGTCTTCTTAATTCAACATATTATTTGTTATTGGGTAATTTACATATTATTTGTTATTGGGTAATTTTGAGAAGGTTACTTAGGCGTGAGAAGCTACGTATTTGGAATCGAGGACCACATTTGGGCTCTCAAGATATCTCTGATTACGAGATCTCTTATATTCTTGCTCATAGAGCCGTAATCAATACGGGATTCACTTCTAAATTAGGTTGACTTATCCTCAAGGGACAAGAGTCCTTTCAAATAAATAAGGGATATTCGAAAGATATTCAAATATTCTCAAATTGATATACTTCTTAAAATAACAATCTCTTACAAGAGAAAGCTATGTTGGCTAGGCATAATAAATAGGCGACTACATATAAAGTTTTCTCATAACACAACTCTTTTATAAATTACTCTCTCGTATAATATGCTAACTGCTAAGCATTTTCTGTAAATGAAATTCCAGTGTCAACATTATTAATGAATATCAAAGTTGGACAACTAAATATTGCTTGAAAGCGCTCTTTTTAGCTCATGCCCTAATCTCTAATATGATAAGTATAACACTTAACTTTGATGAATATTTAACATAGTGTTAAATATTCATCACACGCATAAAATTAAAACATGACCAAAACCTACATTGCAGTCTGATAGAGTTTGGTAAGTGGCAAACGCAGATCCTTCGGTTGATAATATCTCTTTGGTGAACTAATAAAAAAAATTATATTGATTAAAAACTGACATAACAAAAACATTTACTACTTTTTCTTGTATTCATGAATAAAATTTTTACTTCGCAGTGTGAGAGATGGTTCTTACTGATCTAAAGAACTTCCCAATTCTCATCAAGTTCTTTTACAATGTCAACAATATATTTCCTGTTCTTGAAGATTAGTCTTCTTTGATATTACTACTAGATAAAGCAACTTGGACTACGTGCTTCTTTTGGGCAAGAAATTATTGACAGAGTTCTAGTCCAACCTGACAGTTGGCTGAAACGACAACAAACAAATGCGACAGAATATAATGAAAGACAACACGCAAAAACGACAATAAGAATGGAAGGGAAAAAAAAAAAAAGAAAAAGAAAATAGAAACCACAGGAATGTGAAAACAATATTTGATAACAATTAGGACAAGAGAAAGGACACGGCGTGAAAACAACAATAAATAATGAAAACGACGAAAATAACAACATGAAGTAAAACGACAGCAATTCTGAAAAGGGGCTAACCAATGTGAAAACAACAACAAAAATGACAAAGTAGAATGCAAAATGACTAAAAAGAACTATGATGTAGAAACAACTATAAAAAACAATGACAATGACAATAAAAAACAACAATAAATAGAAAACGACAAAGGAACAACATGGTGTGGAAACGGCAGTAAAGTTTTTGAAAACAAAAGAAATGACATGTGCAAACGACAATAAAAATTTAAAACAACAAAATATTGAAAACCACAATAAAAATGCAAAACTGCATGATTTGAGAACTGCAACAAAAAGGACGATAGAAATAGAAACTGCAAAATAGCAAAAGCACAACATGATGTTAAAACGACTATTAACATAGAACGACAAAAAAACCCACATAATATCAAACGACAGCAAAAATTTAAAACAACTAAGAGAACAGCGTAAAGTCAATAGGACAATAAAAATAAATAAAAAACCGACAAATAACAACTTGATTTGCAAATGACAATAAAAATAAAAGAAGTAAAATAGTTCAAAATCAAGGTCGACTAAGGATATTGATATAAGCATGTATTTACAAACTTATTGTACTCATTTCTTGCTTAATTCGTCGTAAAACATCCAAGTTTTTGTGATTATAACGTATTTTGTAAGTGTGAGTATGCACTTTTACTGTTATTTTCACGTAATAATAAACATAAGATTAACGTAACTAAAAACAATAGCAACCTCAAAACAACGCGGACATAATATTCAAATGAGAAACAAGATTATGCGAAAACAACATTATAAATAAAAACAACAACAGCTTCAATTTAAAAATGTTAGACACAGAGATGACATTATAGGTTGTTTTGATCATTTAGCACTATTCAAAATTATTTTGACCTCTAATAACAAATTATTACTAAAATAATTTTGAATTGTGGTAAATCATGTAAATGGCATATCCAAATAACTTAAGAAAAAAGGCTTCCAATACAACATGAAGGGAATAAACGACAACAACATTAAGTGCGACACATCTTGTCAATAGACGTGAGGCCTAACTATTAGAAAAGAAAAAATCTGAACAGGATATGTTATGAAAATTGAAAATAAGATATATTATTTATAAAAAAAAAAGGTGTGTCTAAACTACGCATTGAGAATACGATCACCATTAGTTTTCTGATGCTTAGTGTTTTTTTTTTTTTACAAATATATATATATATATTGGGAATATTGCCATGATTTCTCAATTATTGGTAGATGAATGCGAAGCATCAAAAGCAGCCATTTAAGATAATATATATTTAATTTAAAAAAAGTGACCAGAAAATGATTTTGAATGTGAAATAAATGCGCGAGTATGGGTAGCTATCCAAATGTTAGTCCTTTCAATTTAGGAAAAGGAAAAGGAAAAGGAAAAAGAGTGGAGGAAGTTGAAGAATTTAGAAGAGCATAATTACTTTTGAGTCACAAGACAAGTAAAAAGCCAAGTACTCCACAACAAGGGGATATAAGGCATTATAGGCCCACCATCACCATGTCATGCAAATCAATGAAAATCCTTGTTTCTCATACAGTGCATCTCCTTTGCTTTTCCTCTCTTTTCTCTGTCACATTTTTCCTTTCTTTTTTACCCTTTGTTTGGGGCAACTATTTTGCCATGGGGGCCAAACATGGGGTTAGCTCTGATTTTTGGGTTCTTTTATTTCTTTGTTATTTATTGTATTTATATTTGTTTATTTTGATGGGAAAGGGAAATGAAATCAGTGTTTTTGGGAGATTTTAATCTTTTTGTTGCTTAAAGGGGGATAGCAATTCAATAGGTAGCATTGAAAATTTAAAAAATAAAGTAATACCTTAATTTAAAAATGATCTTAAAATATATTTCCTTTTTTTCTATCCATTGGAAAACAGGTGTGTTGAAATGGACTGCTTGGTAGTGGAGAATAGGACTTGAGAGGATCAATTTGATCGTCAAAAGTTAGCAGTTAGCGACCCATTCTAGGATTAAATAGTTTATATTCAAAACTCAAGCAATAGAGGCAAGGTATATTTATCACTTTTTCTTGCAATAGTGCTAGTAGAAACACATATTGATCATTAATATTTCATATTGATCACTTGTTTTTGCTTTACCTAATAAGCAAGTGTCATTGATTTTTTTTTTCCCCTATCATGTCTCTATTATATATAATTATATACCCCACTCCATCTGCCCCACCAAACCATAATAATTGGATGTTGGACATAGATTCAATCAAAATTGAACAGTCTGTTTAGTAAGCGGATAGACACAAATCTATCCTATAATGTCTTCCCAACTTTCCTTTTTTTTTTTTTTTGGGTAAAGAAAAAACAAAAATATATTTTTTTTTCGGGGAAAAGAAAAAACAAAAATATTTATGTCGCACAAGCTATTTATAAGACTTTGATGTCCACAAGAACAAAGTTAGATATAATTATACATTGTATCGCTATTTATAGATACACAAGGTCGCACACGCATAGATACGAAATACGTGCACACTTTGATGTATACATTCTTAGAAAGAGGCGTGATTCACGCTTTAAACTTTCATTGGCTAATTTTATTTTAAAACAAATTGTCTTCTTTAGTTTTTATTCCATTCGAAGTGGTATTTTTATTTTCATCGTCTTTATTGTTAATAATAAATAATAGGATAGTTTTCACAATAGTCTCTGAATTTTCCAGGGTTTGAGAGTTATTTCCTTAATTTTTGAGCAATAAATGCGGTGAATTGCCTTCACAAATTTTGACAAATATAATAAGTACCAAAAATTAGATAGAATTGAACCCGATGGAAGGTGAAAATAAATAAATTTAGGAGATACCTTGCAAAATTTCGACAAATTCAATAGTTATTGATAAAATTCGATTTATGCTATTTATATATATATCGATTTAATCCGGACTGCTAAATAAAATAAAGAAAAATCGTAGGAAATAGCCAAAAAAAAAATTTGTTTTTAAAGTCCAGCCCATGTTTCAAAAAATTAAAAAAATAACCATGTTACGAATTATATAACAAAAAAGTGTTATACAAAATATAACACATTTGTAAATATTTGTAAGATATTTTGTAACACTTCAAGTTTTACTCATTATTTTTTGAAGTGTTAAATAATATCTTACAAATATTTATAGATCTTTTATATTTTGTGTGACACTTTTTTGTTATACAATTCGTAACATGGTTATTTTTTTAATTTTTTGAAACATAAGCTATCATTTAAAATAAACATTTAATTTTGGCCTATTTTTACAACTCACCCTAAAATAAATTAAAGGTGTCGCTTGCTTAAAGAAAAATTCAATGGACAATTAGTCAAACTCCTATAAAATCTATGATCATCAGTGCAAATTATTCTAAATAATATTAGTGGATGGCCCTACAAGGCCAATATCGATATGGTCGAAGTTATGGGATATGTATTGCACGAAAAATGTTTACCAAATGAAAATGACTTGTTTGTCCACTTCCTCATGATTCTTATGCTCTCGTCTCAACGAATTGACCCCTTTCCCGAGAGTTATTTTCCCAAGAATTGAATGTAACTGATACAATAATAAACCATGAATCGCTCATCATCACAATTTTTTTTTTTTTTTTTGCCTTTTCTTTTAAGGCTATGCTTATTGCTTAGTAGAACCCGGTAACTTTGACTTTTTTTTTTTGTTCACTCCGTGATGTGGCATGTACATGATCACGGATTCTTAACCTTTCCGCGACACGTGTACGGTGGATATGATCAGGACGAACGCTACGTGTACGGTGGATATGATCAGGACCAACGCTCCGCTGCATTATAAATAGAAGTTAAGACCATACACGAAATCTCATCCAAGAGTGTTTTGAGAATTTGAGTGCTTGCAATAAAAGATTCAATTCAATCTCTTCAGAAACAAAACACAAAATGTCTTGCAACTGTGGATCTGACTGCAAATGCGGCAGTGACTGCAAGTAAGTCACTAATTATGTTTACAATTCCTATCACAAATTTGTCCCCTTTTTTTAATTTTTTATTATTTTTAGAAATATATTTTCTCGCTCTCTCTCTCTCTGAATTTCTTGATTATAATCTTTGCATACTTGATATATTCAGATGCGGAAAGAGGAACCTTGACCTCGGATTCTCAGAGGAGGTCAACACCACTGCGTCTGTCATTGCTGGGTTTGCTCCAATGAAGGCGTATGTTCAAACTTCAAATATCAATCATCTTTCTTTTTTTTTTTTTTTAAGTTTCTAAAACTGAAAAAAAATGGGTGAATTGAATTTTGACAAAATCATAAAACTGATATAAATTGCAGAGTCTATGAATCGTCGGAGCAGAGCTTCGGAGCCGAGAACGGTGGCTGCGGCTCCGGCTGCAACTGTGGCTCAGACTGCAGCTGTGGCTCAGACTGCAAGTGCTGAAAATGAAACGCCCAGCCCGAAACCAAAACCATACCAAACGGTCTCTCTCTCTTTATAAAATAATAATATTTACATATGTATTTGGGAAAAACAAGTGTTGTGGGATTATCGTACTCTAATATAATCTCTACTGGGTGTTTGGGTTTAGTTCCCGTGTTTTTTTTTTTTTTTTAAATGTTGAAAAGCTATCGCTGTAAATAAGGCTGTCTTGGAATATTCCACAGACCACATCTTCTGGGATTTTGTGGGCTCTTGTGTTATGAATATTTCATTTCGGCTTCCTTGTGTTAGTTTCTATGTTTTCACGGAAATAACTGCTGTTCGTGTTTGGGCTTGAAATTAAATTAAAGCAGAGTGTTAACAGATATATGTCTTTATTATTATCAACATGAATGAATGAGTGATTCAAAGCGCTAATTAGCTGCAAAGCCAAAGCTTAACACTATCTTCATCGCTTCTCTGATCGTCGAATGATACCAATAAAAGTTATGAATCCATCTAAAACTGAAATCCACCCAAAATATGCTCCATCTGATGGAATAAGTATTGTTTGGAATACTGTTCTTATCCAGAATTCAACGTACGCAAGTTTGTAAGAGAAATAAATATTGTTATAATAAATTACAGTTGATTGAAGATATCTATGTCGTAATCAAAATCACGCGTGCCATATATTCTCCATATTTGATCATCTAAGCTTTTGTTCTATGGTAAACGTCAACTGATTGCTTCGGTGTAAGTGTAACAATTGTCAACAGAGTGATGTCTGAGATATAATTTGTTTTCAAGGTATAAAACAGGATTGTTTGACCGCCATATCTAAGAAATATCATAATCATTTACTTTTTCTTTTTTTTTTTTTTGCTAAAAGGAATAGCCTTTAGTTAGGCCTCCTGTTTATTTCGCATAAAAAATACAAATTATCATTGAACTTGATTCGTAAGGTTAATAGTGCATCCGATAAAAGAGCTTTTGCTCAAAGGGGATGTATTAGTTATTCACGCATCAAAATTGCCAATAACTCGGTCAAAGTTAACATAAAAGTGATAGAACAAGGGTCTATGTATGAAAGTTTTTTGGCCTCTTTTTTATACCTTTCTTTACCAATTAAATCAGAGTAAATACCACAGATATTAGATATCTTCTGGGATTAGTCGAAAGTCCGCCACCTTTCCGTTTGTTAAAATACAAAAATCACCCACTTCACCACTTGGATTATACCTTACTTTGACCAATAGTCAAAATAAGTATATGCATTGCCAATAGCCCTTAAATAGAAAAGGTGTTTACGTTTTCGAAAAAAATTAACAAGGTTCAAGGATAGACTTATCCCTATCTCCAAACTTCTCTCAGCACAAATTTTTTAGTTCAAATTTGATCCAATAATGGTAGATCACTTCACGAGACCATCACGACAGGAAGAGAAAGTGATGCAAACATTAGGAGATCATTGCAGCGGAGATGGAGATTATCGTTGTGGTGGGTATGTTTGTGCAGTTAGGCGTGCGAATTGCGACTAATGCGGAGGAAGATTTGGGGCTTGGAGCGAGCTGAGAGTCTACACATATTGTCACAATAGAGACAAGAGCATGAAATTCGTACTTCAAGGGTCGGAGAGATTTGGGGTTTGAGAATAATGAGTCAGTCTACAATGTGGCGTATAAAAGTCAAAGAGAGATAGAGAAGCGTTAATGGAGTATATGAAATCTATACATACAATATGAAGCTTAATATCATGACTAGTTTATGGGTTGGTTTGTTTTGGAGTTTCATTGTAGTTTGTAGTTTATACCTTGTCGTAAAGGCTTATCTTCTTGTTAGTTTGTCCTTCTAATTTATTACTTTGACTTACAAATATTAGTGTACTAAATAAAAAGTCTTCAAAAAATTTAAGATCCTGCCATATTAATTATCCGAAATTGTCTTTTTTCGTGCCATAATAAACCAGAATTTGGAAAATAAATCAGAAGTTGCAATAACTCTCATTAACTAGGTTGCTTGGGAAAAATGAGTTATCTTCTTAATCACATATGCATTTATAGCAATTAATAAACTTGAAAAAAATGCATGAATAAAGTCATGGATTCTTAATCCTTCCGCGACGCGTGTACGGTGGATATGATAAGGACCGACGCTTCGCTGCATTATATTCCACAGACCACATCTTCTTCTTCTTCTTATTGTGGGATTTTGTGGGCTCGTATGTTATGAATATTTCATTTTGGCTTCCTTGTGTTGTTTCTATGTTTTCATGAAAATATCTGCTTTGCGTGTTTGGGTTTGAAGTTAAATTATAAGCAGAGGGTTGAAGAATATGTCTGTATTGTTATCAACATGAATATATGAGTGATTAAATGCGCTAATTTCGTTGCTTAATACAATCTTCCCCGCTTCTCTGATCATCCAGTGTAACGAATGAAGTTATCGTGAAGTGAAGTACAAAGTAAAGGAATTGAATTCTTTTGAAACTGAAATCCACCCAAAATATGGTCCATCTGACGGAATGAGTATTGTTTGGAGTGTTCTTATCCAGAATTAATCGTCAAGTTTATTAAGAGAAATAAATACTGTTATGATAAATTCCAAGTGATTGAAGATATCTATGTCTTAAGCAAAATCACGCGTGCCATATTCTACAGATTATATCGTCAACTGATATCTAAGCTTTTGTGCGATAGTATAACGTCAACTGATTGCTTAGATGTAATAGTTGTCAACAGGGTGATGTAGAGCAATATTCGACATAATAATTTTTTTTTAGTAGAGCAATATTAGACATAATAATTTTTTTTTATCAACTTTGTAAAACATAAGTGTAGTAACTAGAATGCCATATTTTAATTAGTTGAATATAACAATAGATGATAAACGCTAACTAATTATAATATCATTTAAATGAGTATTAAAATAAGGGTGAAGTAGGCAAATACTCAAAATTTATATAACAATAAAAATAAATATCCAAACTTTTGAAGTAATTGAGTTTCTAGTTAATTTGTTAATTACTTGCATATGCTTTTGGTAACTAAGTTAATTATCTTCACTTGTCAATGTGTAAGTAATTAAATCACTTGGGTAGCTAGTTATGTTTTTTAAAAGATTGGGTAATATTTTAAATTGGGTGTTAAAAATTGGGTATTCACTATAATTTCTCTTAAAATAATTGGTAAAAGAGTGCACTATACTTTGAGATATTAGTTTAATTGGTATAGAATAGGATTGTTTGACCGCCATATCCAAGGAATATTGTTTACTTTTTCTTTTTGCTAAAAGGAATGGCATTTAGTTAGGCCTAAAAAATACGAATTTATCATTGAATTTGATTCATAATGTTAATAATGCATCGGCTGACGCGATGAAAGAGCTTTTGCTAAAAGGGAATACATTTATTTACGCATCAAAATTGTCAATAACTCGGTTAAAATTAACATAAAAGATTAAAAGTGATAGAATATAAGGTTCTATGTATGAATTTTTATTTGTCTCTTTATTATAGCTTTCTTTAGCAATTAAAATAGAATAAATACCACATATATGAATATATCTCTTTAGTTTAGTCAAAATTCCACCACATATATCTCTTTGGTTTAGTCAAAATTACTTTTCAAACGTAGAATGCTTCACAGTGGAGTACAAGGGTGTTTCTTTTGGAAAACAAAGGTTTGTTGTCGTTTTCTGCGTTCTTGGTGTGTATCAAAATTTTTGTCGTTTTCCAATATTAATATGGCCTTTGTTATCGTTTTTAATTTTATGTCGTTGTCCGTACTCTTTTCCTTTTGGAACTTTCTTTCTGCTTCAGTAATCTTTTGTTGTCGTTTTGTGAAGTTTATTTGCTTTCCCATTTGTGTCGTTTCTATACTGTCACTTTTCCTGTTATTGTCGTTTTGAGAAATTATGTCGTTTTCAAAGTTTGATGTCCTTCACCTTGTCATTTATTCTCTTTTGTTGGTTTCAAGTTTCAACTTTCAAGACTTTTCATTTCATTTCTTTTTCATTTTTAATTTTATTGTCATTTCTACATGTCGCTTTTATCATTGTTTTTGAACTTTGTGGTCCTTTTTCTGGGTTTTCACCAGTTGCAATTTCTTGAAAGGTGTTTCTCATTAGTTTCTGCCATTTATGCCTTTTATCTGCAAAATTAAATAGCATTCCTTATGATGCCATCTCTTTTCATTTAATTTAGCTCCATGAGAAACATTCATCAAATCTTCTATTATGGCTATTCATCAAATGGCTGCTTAGAGATTATTATTACCCATAAACGATAATTATTTGCAGATAAAGAGTATCCAGAGAGAGTACTTCTTGGCTTATATGTGACATTACATGGATTTTATCAAATATCTAGAAATTAAACACTCGGCTCTTATTAATCTTTTCAACCTGAAAATTTCAACGAGCAAGACGACTACTACATGAAAACTTTGCAACTATATTGTGCAGAACACAACTATTGGTTGCCTCAGGTGAGATAGTTAATAAACTCGGCAGCAGTGGCTACGGCACCTCCTGTAATGGCGTCGATCAGAATTTTGTCCTTGTCTTTGTTGCTTGCTATAGATATCACTGCTCCTGTTAGTGCCCCTCCGATCATCGCATTCTTCTGCAACACTCGCACACAAACAAAAACTGTGTAAGGCAAAAGCTAAATCACTTCTTGAAAATTTGCTTGGTAGTAATCTGATCAAAGCTCAATCTCAAGTAAGAAATTCCAAACTTTGCAAAAAACCTAATGACTGACCTAGTATATGACTCATAAATAACGTTAGTTAACATTAGTGAAGATATTGACTTAGGATTGGGGTTTTAAAAAGAAAAAAACTACCTTTGCAGGTTATATCCCAGATGGTACAAGTAAAAATTAGTTGCCGAGTAAGGTATCTCAACCAGTAGGTAACATTTCAAATTTCCATAATACAGTAGTCTATAAACAGTGGGAAGAAAATTTCAAATGTTAGAACTCAAGAGTACCCAATCTCTGGTGCCTCGGATTCTCTCCACGCCATACTCCATTCCCACGTAAACTCCGGCCACCGTTCCTGTCGGCATAGAAAACCAAGAAAGTGACAAAATTCACTAAAATCTTCATTGTCCAAAACACTAGGCCCCCAAATGGTTGAAACAGAATTCAAAACTATATAGTAAAAAAGATGTGTAATAGGTAATAGGACTCAGCTTACCCCAATATGCCCCCTCTTTGCACATCTTCTTCAACTGCAACCACACACCAGTATTGAGAACTTGTCATTAGCAACACGACTGAAATTTATACAATTATGATTGCACAGATCCGAATGAACAAAAACACAAGTACTAGGCTTTCTTTTTGTTAACATACATGTTGCAAAAATTCAAAAAATAAAAAATTATCATTCTAATGCTCTATGATTTCAATTTGAAGTAGAAACACTTAATAGAGTCGTCCTTGTTGTACTTGTCAAATTAATCAACCCAAAAGACAGAGTAACAATAAATTAGAACGGCTAACAAACAATTCCACAAGCGCAATGTGAAACAATCTTATGTTTGAAACTATATTTAGTCAAAGGACTTTGCTTGCTGATTCTAAGCATTTATTACTTAGAAAGTAGGTCCAGAAAAGGTCCAGAAAAATACTGACCGAGTGCTCAAGATTGCGACGAGAAACAGTCCCTGCAAAATAGCTTGTCACGTTAACATCCCTTTTTTTTTAAATCTCTCGTTAGTCGTTTCTACGCAATCAAAGACTGTAAAATAACACCGCGAAAAGGAAAATAAATTGAGATAATACAGCACTAAAAAAAACAAAAAAACAAAAACAAAAACCTTTTTTTGCGATGTAGTAGGAGGCATCTTCAGCAGCAGCTCTGGTAGCCGCAATCTGCGACACAAATTGAAGCATTTCTCACCAAATCTGGTTAATTGTAAACGTTGGATAAAATAAAGCTATACATTTGGCTCGGAAATTATATATATATATATACCGTTCCGATCTTCAAAAAGCCGTCGACGGTGAGGTTGAGAAATGGATTTCCCATGTCTACAGTCACCTCCACCTTAGGACTCGAAAGCGTCCCTAAAAACTTGCTGTTTGGCATCTTCTTCTTCTTCTTCTTCGAAGTTCTAATCACTGCCTTCTATTTCGCTCTCGATTAACGACTCTGACAAGTGCTGATAATGAGTGATAATTGATCTTTCTTCAACGGCTCGGGCAAAGCGCCAAAATCTTTCAAAAGCCCGTATTTGAATGACACGTGGCGAGGCCATGTGATGTGTCACTTTACGTGGGCCGAAAGTTTAGGCTTGCAATTGGGCCTGGTGGATTGGGCCGGGCTCTTCATGTGGACGGCCGGCCTTGAACGAAAACGACTTCGTTTAGGTCGCAATGTTGAGATTCGAGGGATATCTAGGGTTTTAGTTTAGGCTATAAAGATTGAGAGTCGAAGAAGAAGAGCTTGC
Source organism: Boehmeria nivea var. tenacissima (assembly GCA_018132145.1). Classification (NCBI taxonomy): domain Eukaryota; kingdom Viridiplantae; phylum Streptophyta; class Magnoliopsida; order Rosales; family Urticaceae; genus Boehmeria; species Boehmeria nivea. Next base: position 17,415,439 of record CM030874.1, on the reverse strand, counting down.
CAGGACTTGGACTTTCAGACTCGCTTGTGAAACGGTGGTTGTGGTGATAAGGAAAGGATCCACTATGGACAAGAGTATGCTTGGAGATCTGCAATCGCTTTCTGAGGAAGACAATGTCAGAATGGCCGCCATGATCGACCAGCTTCAAATCCGTGATAGGTTCGATTTTTTTTTTTCAGTTTTTTGCTGTACATTCATTTGTTCTCAAGCTCTGAGAAAAAAAATATTTTTTTTAATGGTACTGTGTTTTGGAGATGAATGTTTGACTTTGTTAATGTTTATTGTGTTTATTAGAAATCTTGAGCTGCAAGATCGAATTTTGCACGTTCTGTCGTTGATTTTTGATGCAATAACGTTGATTGACTACAATCATATACCTCAGTTGGTCATTTGTTAAACATTTATTTGTGTGATTAAGAGAGGCCTATATGATCTATAGAACTCTCTTTCTGTGTACTAAAAAGCAATTGTAGGATGTAGAATTCTCTGTTGTTTAAATCACTTTGTATGTGTAACTTAGAATGCTAATAACTTGGAATAATTGTATCGGAATTACATAGTTGAATCCACAATGTGTTTTTGAAAAGGTATTTGAATGTATTGCCTTAAAGTCATGGCTTCGCCTAAATTTTTTTGAGACGGGTTGCGTGATTCTCTCGTATCCAACTTGTTGTTTGTGAAGCCAGAATAATGTTCTCCTTAAAACCAGAGCAACATATATGTTGTGTCCGGACGTTTTGGGAACAACATTTTGATAGTAGTCATTCATATTTTTATGTCTAAGCAGGGCTAAGTTTGAGATCTACAGTTCAATTATTGCTCGAGAGTTAAATGTGTTATATTATAATGTAGATTTCATGCGGCATTTGGACCGATTTTGTTGCTTTTGGACTCTTGTGTATTTGTTTTCTTATTTACAATCAATGATCTGAAAACGAGGTTAAAGCTCGATACACAACTGAAGATGTTCATAAGTGGACTTGATTCCATAGATCCAAGCAAAGTCTTTAATGTTTATAATGAATTTCCTGGTTGTTTATCCTGCGTTGCAGTTTAAGGATGTACAATTCGCTTGTTGAGAGATGCTTCAACGACTGCGTGGACACGTTCAAGCACAAGTCCCTGCAGAAGCAAGAGGAGAGCTGCGTGCGGCGGTGCGCTGAGAAGTTCCTAAAGCACTCAATGCGGGTTGGCATGAGGTTTGCAGAGCTCAACCAAGGCGCAGCCACACAAGATTAATAGTGAACTGAAGAAGTTTATCATCAATAAGATCAAAAGGATGTTATTCATCTCGTCCTTGGAAATACGATCTGTGTAATAGGGGGTTCGACAACACAGAACACATTAAATTCCTTCCTTGTCTTGGCAAAATAGCATGTTAAAGATACAATGCCATTTCTGTCTACAGGGAATTGAGTCCTCGCAAACTCCTAAAACTGCTTCCAAAGTTGATCAAGGAATTACTATGTCTCGCCCTGCAACTTAGGCGTTTTGTGAAATTTTTATGACTAATTTTTGGGTATAATTCGAAATAAATTCCTAATCAAAGTGCAGGAATCTAATTTAAAAAATATGTTAGAATACTTTGTTTTATACCAACATTTTAATATCTAGTGTCATGTTTAAATTAGTTAAATTTTTTTTTTCAAGTATCAAAGCTCACAATTTATAATAAGATACTTCCCTGTCATATAAACTGGTATTAAAATGTTGGTAAACAAAAATAGCACTATTCAATTTTAAAACTAGGGTACGATTTTCTTCAAACGAAATACTTCAACTAATGCAACTACAATTCTGAAATTGATGGCCAATTCTACACCTTGTCTACCCTACATCAATGTAATTAAGCACGTTTAGGCAATATCTTAATCCACCAAAAATAAGCCCTACGAAATCTTCCACGGCAGCCAAAATATCCTAAATATGGAAGCTAAGAAGTTTCCCAATGCCTTCCACTATATCTCATTTCCTATATATATACATTATTACATTCATGCCATCTCTATTCACAAGGGGCAACATGTTCTCTCCGTCCCTTTCGCCTGCTCCTCCACCATCAATCGGCGACCATAATTTGTACCTTTTCCTCAGAGATCTGCCGTGGATTCTCGCTATAGTCCTAATTGTGCTCATGACTGTTATGGTCTTAAATTGCCGCAGCCATCCGCCAGACGCACAGCCACCGCCGGAGCAAACGCGCGCGCCTGGGAGCCCGCCGCGGCGTCGACGACGTTACGGTCGGGACAAGAAAAGCAGCATCGCTTCGATCACTTTCACGAACAAATCGTCGGCGGCGGCGGAGCCGTGCGCTATCTGCTTGGAGGATTTGAAGAGCGGCGACGAGTGCTGGCGCTTGGTCAAGTGCGGCCACGAGTATCACAAGGCCTGCATTGACCCGTGGCTCACTCGCGACAAACACTGCCCGCTGTGTCGCGGTTCCATCAGAGGCGCTTCTGTTAGAGAAAGCAGTCTCGACCAGGTTGTTTAGAATTGTTACATTACATCGTTGATGTTCTTTTCATAATCAGACTCAGTTTTTGTTTTTGAGGCGCTCGTGAGTATTATCAATGTGTAATGCAAATTGCAACAATGTGTTGTTGATTTCATCGTGTTATATATGTTTTGTTCTCTCAAACCGTCAAACGAGCCATTGCTTATTCAACCAAAAGAAAAAAGCTATTGCTTGAGCAATGTATTGGTCCTTGGACGAAGATATTGCATAGACTACAAATATAATCACATTTATTAATCCACTTTACTTTGTCTTCCTTTTTTCGGAGAAAAAATACAATTCACCGCCATGATTGAAAATAAAAGGGAGCGTCCATTTTTATGAGTCATTATATTCGAAAAATCACATTGAATGGCTTTTATGCTCTTAAATTAAGATCACGTCTTACATTGGAAGCTTCCTTTCCCATATTGGGGTATGATTCTAGAAGTTCCCATTACCCTTATTACGAACAATGAGTAATATAGAAAAATTAAGATGTGCCAAGTGCCAACTCAACAGATGGAACAGATGTTATATTTATTATAAAAGAATAATGTAATTTTTATATAAAAAAAATGATATATATATATAATAAATGATCGTAAATAGCCATTTTAAAATATGTGCTTTTAAAAAGTAACCAAAGTTTTAGAAAATTTAAAAAATAGTCATAAAAAATTTATTATCAATGTCATCACAAAATTAGACATAAAATTTATCGTCATAAATTTCTTGTGAAGATAATAAAACTTATAAATGGCTATTTCCTTAAAATTTTGAAACATTGGTCATTTTTTAAAATCACTCTCTAAAAAATGTTTATTTTCTTAAAATATCCTTTTTTTTTCCTAATGAAATTTTCAATATTAATACACAGTAATTTTAATCACTTATTAAAAAAAATATATATGTTTTTATCCCAAAATTTCGATTGCAAAATAAATATGCGGCATATTTATCAACTTCCAAGTCTAGTACTCAAAATCCTAATCGAACAGAAACAAATACCCCAAAACATAAATTGGAAATTGTTTGCCATTACATACATACATACATACATACATACATATATCTATACCCTAAACACTGTACGTAATTAATCCATAGATAGATAAATAAATAATGTGGTCCTACGCAGTTAGACTAGTGGTAGCGTCCTTCTTAATAGTGGCATATGTGATAGCCCGGTGGTGCTACGGTGGCCAGCGACGACGATTGCCGCCGCCGCCGCCGCCACAGCAGACAGTGAGTACAGCTTCTCAGCCTCAGCCGCCGCGGCCGCAGCCGCTGAGTCGAGAGAGCAAAACCGGCATCGCTTCGATAACCTTCACGTGCGAATCGGCGTCGCTGCAGCCGTGCGCGATCTGCTTGGAGGATTACAAGAGCGGCGACGAGTGTAGGCGCTTCGTGAAGTGCAGCCACGGATACCACAAGGCCTGCATTGACCTGTGGCTGGCTCGAGACATGCACTGCCCGCTGTGCCGTGGTTCCGTCAGAGGCGGTTCGGTTAGAGCGCCCAATAGCAGTCTCGATCAGGTTGTTTAAGAAAATCTTTTTCATTATAAACCATGATCGATTTGTGTGTGTGTTTTCTTTTTTTCTTTTTAGTTCAAGAGTTAGGGAATATTTGTAATGTTACATCAGTATGAGTTATGACTGACGAGAATAGAAATTTGAAAAATGTCGAGTGTGTTGAGTCACTTGTCCAACTATAAATCAGGCTTCTTACCATCGATCGTGTGTTATTATTTCCCTGTATTTCTCAAATTAACCATTCATTATTTGGTTCACGTACCTAAGATAAAAACATGCAAGGACTTTTATTAATCTTGTTTTCTTGATTCAAGGAATTTTAATAGTAACATGTCAGTTCCAATGCCGAGCTATGAGTACCATTGCCTCCACAAGGACTGCAATTTGCATTGACCAGTGGCTTAATTAACAGTTGATTCTGTGAAAATACATCGTTTTGGACTATAAATTTTGTCCTCGATGGCGTTCGTTTTAAATGAGAAATTAATTTTTTAATTATAGTTTATGCCCCAAAGACACTTTATATTAGATATATGCCTTCCAAATTCCTTTTTTAAAACCATCAAGTCATAGAAAATCAATTCCTCATATGGGCTAAAATATCTTAATCAGAAGTTAGAAAATATTTATATATATATGCTATGAATATGTGATATTTACAAAGGAGTTCATAATATGCAATCACTGAAGTAATTATTAAGTTTATAAAAAAATAAAAAGAATAAATAAAAATTCGGAATCAAATTTCAAACTATATTACAATTTATAATTTACTCAAATCAAAATACATATTTTATATTTATTAAAACATTGTTCATATTTGACAATTCTAACCACAGTCACGCTCCTTATCAATCCAAAATACCCCCACAAAAAGCAAGATCAATCTTTATAAATTTATCCATATATTTCGCATTTAGAGTATGTTATTTTCTTAATATTTTGAAACGTTGACTAAAATTAAAAAAAAAATCAAAATAGTCTATTTATTTAGCTAATTAATTTATTATTATTATTATTATTAGGATTTGTAATCCTATTAGGATTACTATTTTAGCACATTAGTTAAGATTATATAAACGTTGTTATTTAGTAATTCCAACGCTCAGAGAAGTTTTCATTCGGTTTATGAAAATAAGAAGTTCCATCTTTCTTGATTTTCACAAATATCATACCAATCATACCGTTCAGACAAATTGGCATATAAGCCATACATGCCAATTTTCTTTTTCCTCTTTTAATTTTCCATAACCAAATACAGAAAATCCCCAAAATAAAAAACTCTCAGTTTCCAAATCCCTTGAGCTACACGGCGCTTTCCCATTCTACGAACAAACATACACAACAATCGTAGAAAAATTAACCACAGATCCAATACATAATGATGTGGCCTTGGGCATTAGATGTTGTGGGGATCATCTTGCTTATCTTATGGGCATGTGCCGTTTGCTTTTTTGGTCGCCAGCCGCCGCCGGAGGAGGAGGAGGAGCAGCAGCAGCAGGAGACAGTGACGTCAACCACTTCTACTTCTGTTTCGAAGCCGCCGCCGCCGCCGAGGCGAGAGCACAAAACTGGCGTCGCTTCGATAAGTTACACGTTCAAGTCGTCGTCGCTGTCGTGTGCGATCTGCTTGGAGGACTACAAGAGCGGCGACGAGTGTAGGCGCTTCGTGAAGTGCGACCACTCATACCACAAGGCCTGCATCGACCCGTGGATGGCTCAGGGCAAGCGCTGCCCGCTGTGCCGTGAACCCGTCCGAGGCGGTTCTGTTAAAGCGCCTGATAGTCTCGATCAGGTTGTTTAAGAAATCTTTTTCATTATAATGCATGGTTTGTGTTTTGTTTTTGTTTTTTTATTTAGTTTAAAAGTCAGGTGATTTGTAATGGTTAACTGCGATTTAAGTATGACCGAGTAAGAAGATAGTTTTTTGTAAATATTCCCACTTCCTTATATGTAATGTTACAATATAAATACAAGTATTATTATTGCTCGAATTAATCAATGACAATCTCCATGTTTCATAAATCAAAATACGACTAAAAATAGGTGGTATTAACCATGATATATTATTTATATACAGAAAAAAAGATCGTTCACTTGATAAAGTAAAAAATTCGTGGACACTTTTATAAATATAAAAAATGGGCTGACTATCAAAATTTCCTAGCAAATATTCTAGTGTCAGTTTGGCATTGTTGTGCTTATAAAAGAAGTGCTTCAAACTGTGCTGATGAAAGAAATTGTTGAAGTTATAAGCATGTAGGGTGTTTGGTTATTTTATTTTTAAAACTACTGTTAAAATAGTATGGGTATGTAAAATTACCAAATAATAATTTTAGAAAATCATTTAGTGGAATATGGGTAGTTAATTAAGGATATTTTAGTAATTTGAACTGGAGAAGCAGTTTCGGTTACAGAAAAGCAGCATTTAACCTGCTTCTCAAATTATACTACGTAAAAGCAGAAACGGTTACCTGCTTCTTAAAGAAGCAGGTTTACCAAACGCCTATAGCTGCTTTAGATTGTTTTATAATCTAAAAGCAGCCTCCAAAAGCAATGCCAAACTGGCCCGGAGAAGCAGTTTCGGTTACAGAAAAGCAGCATTTAACCTGCTTCTCAAATTATACTACGTAAAAGCAGAAACGGTTACCTGCTTCTTAAAGAAGCAGGTTTACCAAACGCCTATAGCTGCTTTAGATTGTTTTATAATCTAAAAGCAGCCTCCAAAAGCAATGCCAAACTGGCCCCTAATGCAACAGCTATTGTAAACAAATGATAAAAAAAAAAAAATTACACGAATATTCGTATTTACTACCAAATATTCTAATGCAAAAGCTATTGTAAATTATTGAATTATGATCTCTTTGAAATTTGAATATTAACTATCCCATAAAAATATCAATTTAAATCCAGTATCATCTTTTAATATCTCTTATTGATGAAGTTAAATCATAGCAATCATGTCTCAAGCAGCGTAATTTAGATAGTAAGTAGCTAATATTTACAATTGTACGTTTTTAGGTTCAATTTATTGGAATGTAAAAGGAAAAATAAATCCACTATTCTACTTTTTTAAAAGACAAATAAAAAAAATTGTAACAGTTTTGTAGAGACGCACGTTAACGAATAATCTATTTAAAAGTGCTTTGCTTTTGTGGGAACGAAATAAAAACTGCTATTACCTTGGTTGTCTTTATGATTGTAACTGCTAATAAAAAATTGACAAGTCGCTCAATTTTAATGAAAACATTTTTAAAATTTCATCAAATAATTAAAAATTTGTGAGGGACAGCCAGGTGAGGCAATATATTTTTTGGAAAAATTCTTGTAAAATCTTTGAATTTTATCAAAATTTTAGTTTCGTCCTTATATATTTTTTAAATTCCTAAATAATTCTTTAATAGTTAAATTTGGTACAAAAACATACCTTGTCATATTTGAGTTGATATAGTACATATATTTTATAAAAATGGCCAAACTGCCGTTAGAACTAAAACTAAAACAAACAAAAAAATTAAGAAAGAAAATATAAACAACTGAAAAAGTTAAACAAAGGGCAGCGAGGGTGAGGTGCGCAGAGTAGCAGACGTCGCAGAGGGGCGGAGGGTCGAGGAGGGGCGGAGGTGCACGGAGGGGCAGAGGCGTTGGCTCATCAGCCTCCGGTAACCGCGCGAAGGCCGGAGTGACGACGCTCAGATCTGAGGTGGCCGGGACTATAGGACTCTGTCTCTTTTCTATTTTTACATATCAGACCACACTACTCAAAGCTCAAACCATACAAACTCAAAGCTCCACATTCGGCACCAAAAAACATATTTCTCTATAGAAAGTCTGAGACAAACAAAAAAAAAAAACCTCATGGGTCTTTCAATAATCATAGCTCTAAGAGCGATTTTCTCACAATAACAAACATCGAAAGCCAAAAATATGTCTATCTTTAACTAAATAAATGAGCAAGACAATGGTGTTTGAGGAAGAACGTGAGCCAAATTTCCGGCGAAAGATCGATGACGAAGACCTCGGTGGTGTCGTCGAAGAGGCAGGCGTAGGCGGAGAAGCGAGTCATTTCCTACCTTGATTCAGAGCTCTTTATCCAGCTTCACTTGTCGGATTATCGACGTCGACGGCGACGCTGACAGAACATCGTTGCCGCTTTACGGACCAATTACCCATCTTTCCCTATCTTTCCACCGCACGCTCTTCGAGTCTCTTCGTGGCCAACTTGAAGTCATCGAAGCGGTGCTGAAAATGTCTCTGCAAATGCCTTTGCCGAACCGTCCTCCTCCTCCTCGACGTCATTGTGGTGCCACGGCCGCCGTCGTCAACTCTCTCGCTCCTTTGTTTGTTGGTGCGGGCATGAGATATGGGTATGGAAATCACTAATCTCGTATGGTAGTTGGGACGCTGGCAGCGGATTACGACAGGACCCACGCAAGGGGCCAGCTTTGAGCAACGATGGGCATGAGTCACGATTGACGTCGGCTTTGAGTTTTGTTGGAGACAGAGGGCGTTTGATGAGGATGGGGACTCATGGGGAGAGAGAGGGGTGTTCATGAAGATTTGGGTGATTTTTGTTTGAAAATTGTATAAGAAAAATAAAAATAAAAGATTTTTTTTGTTTTTCATGGGTATTAATGTCTTTTTACAACTAAATTTTGACTGGATTTGAAACAAAAAGATAGTTTTAAATCAAATTTAACATTTAAGTATTATTTAGAAATTATAAAAAATATAATGACAAAATGAGAATTTGGATAAAATTCAAAGATTATTTAAGAATATTTTCTATTTTTTTATGGTGCAAATGTGTTCTTGCCTCCCAAGACCTTTTTGGCCCTCGAAACACTAACAAGTATGCATATATATTTTTTTTTTCGAAATAACTAACAAGTATGCATTTAAAGATGGGGAATTGCAATAATAAAAAATCATTTTAAGTATCATTTAATAATTTATATCTAAATAATATGTTGTCGTAATTTTTATATTATATTTATATTGTAAAAATTACATGTATAAATTAAAAGTGCAACACAATTGCATAAATTATTAATAAAAAGGGCATTCGCAAAATTCTCCCCAAACATACCCAAATAACAAGTCGCACATGATTGCTACTTAAACACAATGAGCATACTAAATGAATGTTACATTTAATTACTTAGCCTTCTTAAAAAGTCCGGCAACAAAAATATAAAAAAGGCCAAAAAAAGGTCGGTAAAATTATACTAACAATATAAAAATATATATATATATATATGAAAAAAATCTCATAATTAGCAGGGGTTCTCACTTGAAGCCGCCAATTTTTATAGACCGACAGGGCACACTTAAAATAGATCAATCAAGACCGTTCATATTTGAATAAGCGGTGGATTAATAAAATGTGTATTGATATTCAAAAATTATGAAATGCTGTGGATTATTTTGTAAGTTTGCTACCTTAATCGTAGGTTCGCACTCCCAAATTTTAAAAAAAAAAAAAAAAAAAAAAACTACCAATTTTCCTTTTGTTTGGGCAAATTATTTTGTCTATTTTTTTTTATTTTTTTGGAATTGTCAAAATAGTTTGCAAAACGATTAAAAAAATGAGTAGAATAGTTTGATTTTGCGAATTTTGAGGTGATATAAATAATTGAGATTTAAAGATATTATACAAGGATTTGAAAAAAAAGGGTTGAAAAAAAATAAAATAGAATAGAATTGTTTGTAGGATTAAAAAATTGAATTATTTGAAATAATATGAAATGGAATAGAATGAGTGGAATGGTTTGTCCAAACATGAGTTACTTAATCAACCCAAGTTCTTTGATGATGAATACGACGCCGGAGACTCGGCGACATGACCGGAAAAGGCAGCAAGAGTTGCAACAGCTCAGCATCCCTCAGCGTCCCCGACAAAGACAAGTAAGACCCCCTTCTCGGCGTCGCTCTGTCCTCCTCCTCCGACGAGCATGACGGCAAAGACGAGACTGATGTGCTCGGTGACGAGAAGTCGAGGAGGCTTGGGGACAGGATCTAAGGCTAGTTTCGATGACAACACGTCGGCGCCGCCGCCGAAGAAGTTGGGCCTGTTGATGTCGTGATGCTCATAAAACTTGAACCTTTGGCGTTTGGGCGGCGGGAGGGCGGGATTTATGAGGGTTTCCTCGGAGGTGTTTGTTTGAAGATATTGCAATAATGGATTCATTCTTGAAATATAGTGCTTTGAAGCTCGCCGAAAACTTTTTAGTCGCCGTTGAAGAACAGCCATCGTTATGGCTGGAAGTGGAAGAAGATACAAATAAGAAAAATAGTTGGACGTGGTAATACCCATGGTAACTAATGTATATCCTACTTAACAGGCAATAAAAATGTTTAAAATGATACCCACCCATCTATTTTTTTTTTTTAAGTTCCCACCAAAGAAGTCCCGCATAATTAGAGCAACTATAATATTTGTTTTATATTAGACTATATATCCGTCGGAATATATTACTTTATTTCTATATTATTATTAAATTATTCATTAAAAAAAATTTATGTAAAATAATTTAAAAATATGACTAATATGTTATTGGATTAGTCTAATGTCCGCCACCTCAAAAGGTGTGGTATTGTGCGCCATCAAACAGTTTCGGTTTTGTACTTCTTGACAGGTAAAAAAATTATAAATTGCCGGTTAAAGTCGTTATTTTTCAAGAAGAAGGCTATTGTTTAGCTTGTAGCCTTAGCCTTTGATTGGTCTTGTTTTCTTTAAAAAAATAAAAAATAAAAGATCAGTCAAGGTGTAGTGAGGTTTAAACGGACAATTCATATAGAAATTTGTACTAAGTTACCACCTAGTTTTGTAAATAAGATAGTGTAGGATGTAACAAGTTGCTTTTGAGGGTAACAATAAACAGTTCTAAAATTTATTTATGCTTCAATAATCCCAATCATTCAAGGGCCAGTGAAGACCCAAATAAAAAAGTGAAAAATCATTCAAGGACCACTGGACATCTTCGGATCTCCGTGATGAGGGCGGACGAGAAGAGGAATTCCAAAAGCTTTCGAAGGTCGCACCGGCAGTCGGCGGTGCTCGAGGTTGGCGAAGGCCGTGTCGACGGGGACGAAGAGGGTGATCCTGGCGCCTCCCTCGTCCGCCTCGAACTCCTCCACCACGCCGGAGGCCGAGAGCATCGACGCCACCACGTTGAAGTTGTGGCCGACCAGGAGCGCCTTGGTGATGTTGAGCCCCAGCGGGGGGCGGGTCTCGGACGCCATGAGATCGAAGCGGTACGGGACCAGAAGCGCATTCACGGCGAAGACACTGACATTGTAAGGGAGCGTCTTGATGAGGCCCAGCACGGTGGCGTTGGAGGGCGAGTACAGCGCCGGCGAGCGGATCAACACACGGCGCCGGTGGCACCAAAAAATGACATTAACTTTTCTTCCTTGCATGGGGTTTTTTTTTTTTTTTTTTCAGTATTTTAACCAACCGGTGACCAATTTACAACCCTATGTGTACCCCAAATGCCCTACTACATGACCGAATGACTTTTGGCCACAATCTTCACCGTTTGCTCCGTTTATTTATTCCTAAAAAAGCCACATCATCGCATCCAACGATCAGGAAAGAGAGTGGCGTATACTACAACAATATAATAAGTGTTGTATACTAGACAGACCCGTGTTTATTTATTAAAACATGTTATTTTCGTAGTATTTTAAAATATTGACTAGAATTTAAATATATATATATCAAAATAGCCTATTTAGTTAATTCACTATTTTTATTCTTAATAGGATTTCTATTCCTATTAGGATTAGTACTTATAACACATTAGTTAAGTTTATATAAACGCTGTTATTTTGTAAATGTAAATTCAATCACTGTGAGAACTTTTTATTCGGTTTACGGAAATAAGAAGTTCTATCTTTCTTGATTTCACAACATCATAATTATCATACCCGACATACCGTTCCCAAATACCTAACACTTCCAACTGTTCGAAATCAAGTTTCCAAATCCCTTGAGCTACTTTCCGATTCTACAAATAGACAAACGTACATACACAACAATCGTAGCGAAATTAACCACAGATCCAATACATAATAATGGGGCCTTTGGCATTAGATGTTGTGGCGATCATCTTGATTATCTTATGGGCATGTGTAGTATGCTATTGTGGTCGCCAGCGGCAGCCGGAGGAGCAACCATTAATGTCAACCACTACTGCTACTCCTGTTTCGAAGCCCCCGGCGCCGAGTCGAGATCCCAAAACCGGCGTCGCATCGAGAACTTACACGTGCAAGTCGTCATCGCTGTCGTGCGCGATCTGCTTGGAGGACTACAAGAGCGGCGACGAGTGTAGGTGCTTCGTGAAGTGCGACCACTCATACCACAAGGCCTGCATCGACCCCTGGCTGGCTCAGGGCAAGCGCTGCCCGCTGTGCCGTGAACCCGTCCGAGGCGGTTCTGTTAGAGAGCCTGATAGTCTCGATCAGGTTGTTTAAGAAATCTTTTTCATTATAACCCATGATTTTTTTTATTTGTTTTCTTTTTCTAGTTTAAAGTTTAGCTGATTTGTAATGGTAGATTGCGATTCGTTAGTGTGACTGATTAAGAAGATAGTTTCTGTAAACATTCCTACTTCCTTATATGTAACTTTACAATATAAATACCGTTTTTCATATCTCCATCTCTATGGATTTCTCTAATCATCTAATAATGACAATTGACAGCTCATCAATTTGTTTTTAATTCTAAATGTATATTTAGCCTTTATATTTTTTAAAAAGAAATTAATAAGTTGTCATATATTATAAAAAAAAAGGAAAATTTTGAGAAATACCTCTCTTTTATGTCATGTGTGTTGCACTTTTAATTTATACCCAAAATTTACACTACAAACACAGAATGAAAACAAATGGAGTATATTATTGGGGACATAGATTATTAAGTGACACTAAATGACATTGTTTTGCAATTTTCCCTATAAAAAAAATGTTAGAGGATCTGGGTTAATAGTAATAAGACTTGTTATATGTTATTGAGAAATTTTAATAAGCAGCCATTTGTAGGGTATCTAATTTATATTAAAAAATATATACTCAGATAATTATGTAGAATTACTACTAAATTAAGTTCTTATAATTACTGTATTCATCATATATATGTTATTAATTTCTATTATTTTAAGGTCATCCATACATAAAGTGCTTTATCTGCTTAACTCACTTATTTTCCATTAATTTCAAATTTTCAACAACCTTTATCTTAATTCTTAATCATTCCTTTTTAATAGACGAATGATAAATAACAAAGGGGTTTACATAAATAAGGCCAATGTGCTTCTCTGGGATATCTAAACGACATGCCTTAACCCTAGTTGGTTTGGAAAATGGAGACACGGGAGCTTGTCGTTTTTAGATGTTCAAGTTTCTTGACCTAAGAAATTCACAAAAATTGTTGGCTGGAGAGCGCATTGATATAAAAATAAAATTAAAAACATGGACAAATTTGAAATCCATTATTATGTTGGGAAAATTCTCTACTTTAAAAAGAGTTGAGTGTTGAGTCACGTGTACACCTAGCAGCCAGGCTTTTTAATGGTAAGTAAAATATTCATCCAAATTCGATGGATTTACATGATGAATGAGACCCCGAAAAAGAAAGATTTGGATTTACATAAATGACATGCTCTCTGACGAGCCCACACTTCGCTCCTTTCTCAATTTGTTTTTTAAATAAGATTTTCGTACATAAATAAAAATATTTATTTTTTTAATATTTTATATTTTATAATAACTATTTTTGTTTAAGTGTCAAAATTTTATTTTAAGGACAAAAAAAAGAGACAGAAAAAATCTTATAAATTTCTGTTTGACCATTTATTGTGTGTACTTATGCAAATAGGCTATTAATGTAAAAAAATAGGCATTCTTCAAAATTCTCCTAAATAATAATTATCAAATCCTAATGCTTCAATATTATGCCTTTTATGCTCAAAAGAATAAAATCCCGTGAGGTATTTATATATTTCTTTCTTTGTCAAAAAGTATTTATTTTTGTAACGAATTCAATCCTCTATTCTCTTTTCTAGTCTCCGTTTAATAAGATTTTGACTTTGACAGTACTTAAGCAAAATCAGGGGATAGAAGAGGAGATATAGAAAGGGGAGATCTCGTTCATATATTAGTAACAAGATTACCACCCATTCCAACAGTCAACATATACGTATCTTACTCAACAAAAAGTTAAAAAATAAAAAATAAATAAATAAAATGTTGAAAAATCCTCTGATGTATGGAGGAAAAAAAAAAAACCATCCTCAAAAAATTATATGAGTTACACGTGTAGCACGAAATTTTATTATGCAGGGATAACAGGATAAACTAGATTCACTAAAATATTTTATTTTCCGGCAGTGCAATTACTTTTGATATATATATTTATTGGTGGCTATTAACTCTGTCGATCCAAAATAAAAATAAATAAAAAGTCCTTGTAAAATCAGGTCCTTGAGCTCCAAATGCGGTGGTCAAACATCGCGCCATACAAACCTCACCCCACCCATGACCCATCCAAACCCAATCCCTTTTCCTTTCCATCGACATTAGCTCTTTCTTAATCTTCTCCAAAGCTATACAACTAAAAGTGGTACAAACCCTCTCTCTCTCTCTCTCTCTCCAAACAAACACACAATGCTGTCTCCGACGCTCTCTCCGGCGCCGTCGCCGGCGATTTCTCCTCAGCCTCCTTACGTAGAGCCGCTGATATCGTCGTCGTCATCGTCGTCGGACGAATCATCAGGATATGACCCATTGGCCTTGTCACGGTACTTCCCCTTCCTCCTCCTCATCGTGGCGCTCATATTCTTCCTCGTCGAAGGCGCCAATCCCAACCCTTTCGACGAGCATCGCCGCCTCATCCGCGAGCACGACCGCATCATGAGGCGGCGCCAGCGCCAGCAGCAGCGGCAGAGGAACTCTCGGCAGCCGCAGCCTCAGCCGCAGCCGCAGCCGGGAGAGCTCGGCTCGATCATCTGCACTTATCGGATCGAGAAGGAGAAGGCGGCGGGGATTAACAATAACAATGGTGCCGATGGCAGCGACTGCGCGATTTGCTTGGAGGATTTCAAGTTCGGCGACGAGTGTCAGCTCTTCTTGAGCTGTAACCATGGCTTCCACAAGTCCTGCATTGATCAGTGGCTCGCTCTCGAGCCCCACTGCCCGCTTTGTCGCGGCTCAGTTCGAGGCCTCGTTACGGCCAATCTTGATCAGGTTTAGTACTTTGTAATCTTTTTTTTTTTCTTAATTAGAATTTTCCATTATTTGAATACCAACAAACATGAACGCATATCATAGCTTTGCGATCGTTCAAACCCTAACCCTAACGTATAACGGACGCTGTATAAAGAAAAGAATTTTTTTTTTCTGGTTATATTTCTGTTGCGATTTTTTCGTGAAGTGAATATGAGGTACTTGATTTCTCAATGATTCTTTCTTCCGGTTGATTTTTATGTACTTTCTAAATGAAATTATGTCGATAATATAATTATTATGTGGATTGAATTAACTTTTTTATGTGTATGAATTATTAGCAAATATTTATTCATTCATTTTGGAGATTCGCTAATTAAGAAATATCATAATGCAAATGCAAATTAGTATTCATATATATACAGTGAACAAGCTTTAGATGCACGTACGTGTGTTGTCTTGAAGATTTAGATGGTAACCAAAACTCTGATCAAATATAAGAGAGGAAAGAATCGAATGAAAATCATAAAAATGCTTTGGCACGAATAACATTTCGATTTTGATCCAACTGCTTTGCTAGATAGTACTATGGTAAAGGCCCTACAGTTTTGACTCATATAATTCCTATTAACGTGCTAATAATTACAAGTAGCTCTTAACTAAATACAGATGCATGGCTGGTTAACTCAGAATCTGGAAATATAAAATTATATATCATCTTAGCTTTAGATACAATATGATTCACAAATAAAGAATAAAAGCGCACCAGATTGGTGTAGACCAGATGTGCGTTTATAACCCGAAAAAAAAAATATTAACGAAATGGAACCTACTGCGACATGTGGAATTGGAGTAGTGAGCAGAACCAATACGATTTATTCGTTGTTTGTTTATAATTTGTTTCTTCAATTTTTTTTCCTAACAAACTAATTAAATAAAAATCCGGGATATAAAAATAACATGTTTGTTTGAACGTTATTATTATCACTGGAATTGACACACTGCATAATGAAAACTACTACACATTCTTTTCGCTATTTGACTATTTTCGTCTACCAAATCAAATCAATAGCTATACATGCGGTTCAAGAAACGCTAATCTAATCCAAATCCAAACCAAATAAAATAAAATAAGAAGACAAGACGCATTTGAGACTTCTGCGTCTAGACTATAGAGGCCAAGTTTATAACTAGAGCCGTGTTTTCTTGAGACGTGCCCACCGTCTATCTCGAGGGCCCACGGAGGGTCCCGCATGAAGCCCACCGAAATAGACGGTGGGATCGCTTAGACGCGACTGATTAGCTTTTCCCTTATAACTATAATCTAACCACCTCCAAGTTTACAATCCATGTGAATATTGCAAATCATATAGTTATTTTATCTTTTTATTTTCTTATTATCAAAAAAAAATTCCCTCTTCTTCATTTGTAAAAAAATAAAATAAAATCCTGTCAAATTCACTTCTAAAAAAGTGATATTAGCAATTTTCAAAAAATTTCCGAACATTAAACCACCAAACGGCCTAGTCGCCGGGACCCAATATATGGCTACACACCCAAGCTTGAAAAGAAAAAATAGCCCAGCCCAATAATAATGTCTGCTATAAGCTATATATAAATACAGTAATATAAACAACTTGATTTTGCCACAAACTACACCATATGTATGGAAACTATATAGTAGTAAGCTAAAAATCCAAGAAAAATATCAGCCAGGGTCCACATTTTCACCACCCTACTCGCCACCGACTTTGCCAACTTTAAATTCAAACCTTCAAAAGGATACGTGCACGCCTCGTAACCTGCCACGCAAACTTGCCATATCATTTAATATATATATATATATACACGTAATGGGCTACACTAACACTACGTCCCTATGCCTATACGCTTATAATGCGAAGCCAACAATAATTTTATTTATTTGTTTGTTTAACTTAGAAGGAATTGGAACTTACTGGGGTCGGTGTAAGTGACAACTCCGGTGTGGTTGAAATCACAGTTGAAATCCTGCGGACCGAAGGCCTGATAGTACGCGTTCATGGCGTACGATGCGTGCGATCTGACGGTGTTGGGGTTGAAACAGGCCCCACCTGACTGTATGGGCCCACAGTCCACTCTCCTGCTGCACACGTAGTCTATGTTCTTCTGCAACGCATCATCGCTAGCGTCCGTTCTCGGCACGCACCACTTCTTCCCCCCATCAACGGCCACGGGCGCCTGAGCCGCGCTTGTCGTGGGACCCAACGCCTAAGGAAAGTTAAAAACCAAACAAATACATGATTATCTATGTGGGAGCACGATAATGCTGTAGTCCGCGCCGCACCGTGCTACTAGTAGATTTTTAATTTCGACTTTTTTTTATCTGAATTTTAATTTCGAAATTGGTGCCTCGGGGAAAGCACTTAACGTCTTTTCAGGAACAAGGAAGAAAATTAAAATCGACCCTCTCTGGCGGGAATTTATTAAAAAGTGAGGACAATTTGGTAAAATGACAGCCTGGAGTACCTGCTCTGTTGTCTTCCAATACAAGACTTTGAATCTAATCATCTATGCGAGTGTGTCAGACAAGAGAGACTCTGAACTTTATGAAAGCGAATTTCCCTACGCTAACGCCCACCATAAGCCATGTGAACCCACCAACGTGTCGATACTCGAAAAGAAGAAAAAGGAGGAAATAAGCGAAGGGGCTAACCTGGTCATTGCGCAAAACTCCGACGTCGTAAACCGGGTTGAGATCGGGTTTGAACAGCCCGTAGTTCCGCTCCGAAGTGGTGGGCTTCAAGTTCTCGTTGAAGAGCGAGAAGATGTAAGTCTCGAACGTCCGGTTGGGCATCAAAGGCGTGCCCTTCCCGGAGCTCACGTGCTGCACGAGGTTCCCGTTGTACGACACGGCGTTCTCCAGGCTCACGCCGAGCTGGTTCGGGTCGCCCGCCGAGGGCCAGCCGGTCTCCGCCACCACGATGTCCACGTCGTCGAAGCCCAGCCTCTTCATCGCCGAGAACACGGCGTCCATCTGGGCGTCGAACATGTTGGTGTAGTGGAGCCCCGTGGCGTTGTCGAAAACGCCGCCGTTTGGCTTGAACAGCGCGTAGTCCAGAGTCTCCGGCTTGAACCCGAAGAACGGGTAGGGATTGACCATGAACGGGGATTTGGTCTCCCTGTGGTACTGCAGCATCGGCGCGAACAACACCCGGTCGTAGCCGCGGCGGAACCGGCCGGAGCTGGGCGGCTCGGAGTTGGCGGCGAGGATGCCGAGCGAATGGGGTGTGGACACGTGGACGGATGTGACGTTGGCGAGGCGGAGGGCGGAGTGGAGGGCCCGCATGGAGGGGACGAGGTGGGCGATGAGGGACTTGTCGGAGGTGGCGAGGATCTCGTTGCCAACGGCGATGTAGCGGATGGCGGTGGCGGGGTGGAAGGGGAGAATGTTGGCGGCGACCCAGGCCTGGGCGGCGGGGAGCTTGGCGAGGGCGGGGACGTCGCCGTTGCCGACCGAGACGGTGACGGCGATGCCCGTGCCGGCGAAGGCGCGGAGGATGTCCGGGTTGACGTCGAAGATCTTGACGCGGTCGATGGTGGTGCGCGACTTGAGGAACCTAGCCACGTCGGCGGGCGGCGGGAGGTTGTCGGCCACTGTCCCGTAGTTGACGCCGACGGAGTAGGCCGCGGCGGCGGAGAGAGAGATGACCAGGGATAGCAAGAGGAGAGAGAGCTTGGGGTTTGGAGGGCTTTTGGGTTCCATGGCTGGTTCTGAGTGGTGACTGGTGAGTGATAGTCCAGAGAGTAGAGACTAGCTGGAGAAAGAGGAGAGAAGTAAAGGGGAAGAAGTTGTTGAGGTGGTGGTGGTGGGACCCGGGATCTGGAGAGAAGCTGATTCTGTGATCACCTTTTTGGTTTTGGTTTGATCTGTGTATAGATAGGTGTACTTGCATGGACAAAATCATTCCACTTATTTCATATTTTTTCATATTATTTCAACTTATTTAACTTTTTATTTGGGGTATTTATTTTTCTCATTTTATTTCATTTTATTTTTTTATTTTTTTTAACTCTCATAATCTTTCAAATCATTTTATTTTATTTTTTTTTCAATAATTTTTTTTAACTTTCTAAATCCTTATATAATATTTTTAAATCTCAACCATTCATATAACCTCGAAATTAGCAAAATCAAACCATTCTTACGTCATTTTTATAAATCATTTTCAAACTATTCTAAATCATATTCAAACCATTTTTTACATCCCAATAAATAAGATGAAATGGTTAAAATAGCAAAACTAAACAAATGGTAACTTTATAATCTTACAAATTATTTTATTATCCCCCCGTTTGTCCCACTCATTCTAACAATTCCATTACATTTTTTCATTTTTTTCAATCCTCCAAATCATTCAATTCCATTCCATTTCAATTTTTTCAACCATTTTTTTCAACTTTCCAAATTCCTATACAATATTTTTAAGCCTCAACCATTTATACCATCTTGAAATTTACAAAGTCAAACTATTTTCCAAACTATTTTTCAAACTATTTTCCAAACCATTTAGAATGGTTAAAAATGACTAGAATAGTTTTTCCAATTTTATTATATTTTTTTTAACTTCTCAAATTTTTATACAATATTTTTAAATCTCAGTTATTTATACCACTTTAAAATTCACAAAGTCAAATTATTCAACATCATTTTTTTTCAAACTATTCTAATTTTTGTTTGGACAATTCATCCTAACCATTCAATTTCATTATATTCTATTCTATTTTTTCAACTTTTTAATCCTCAAAATAATTCTATTCTATTTTATTTTTTTCAATATTTTTTTTAACTTTCCAAATCCCTATACAATATCTTTAAATCTCAATCACTTATACCACTTTTAAATTCACAAGTTAAATCATTCTACTCATTTTTCTAACCATTTTTCAAATTATTTTCAAACTACTTAGAATGGTCAAAAATGACAAAAATAATTTTTTTAAATATAAACTAAATTATTTTCAAACTATTTTTTCTATCCTAAAATATAAGATGGAATGAGCAAAATACCCTTCCAAACATAAGCGTAATTATGTGTAGTCTATACAAACAGTGACACTTGTGCTGTGGTGGGTAACTTTTGGTGTGTATTTTTTGTTTCTTTCTTCAACAGTTATACATCTCGTCTACCCTTGTTAAATGCTCTCTCGCAGTCTCACTTAAATAAAATAGAAATAGAAAAAACATAATGCTAAACATATTAATTTTTTTATTTATATTTTAATATCAAATAATGTGATAATTGAAGTGCTATATTTTTATTGATTGTATATTAAATTTTTTTAAAAAATAATAAACACTCACTAATAATAATATAATACGTAAATTAATATAAAAAAATAATAAAAAAAATTAGTACATCCAGCACTACTCTAAAAAAAAGAGTGAAGAGGTAGATTTCGCACTTTACTACTTGGATAGTTGGATTTGTCTCTTAGCCGCAAAATAGTGTGTGCATTTGAATTTTGAGGTGGGTTTTCTACTTTTCTAATATTAGGAGCCTTTTTTTGTTGATTAGGTAACGAGTCTTCGTTTTGCTACTAAGTTAATTAGTCTATTTTAGTCCATTTTAAGCTAATTGGTGATTAAGTTAATTAGTGTATTTTCATGATAATTGACAATCTATTATGGTTCTCGTAATTATATATGTTGTTGATTTTGATTAATAATTTCAATGGAAGCAAGTTTTTTTCTTTTTTAAATCTGTGTCTAAGCCGATGATGAAGCTCTGATTATTAAATTTGATCGAGGTAAGTGAGGTGAGGAGGACCTTCATGACATTCGACTTGGATAGCAAATGTGGTTGACGTCACAAGATGTACTAGTTGAGTTTGTGAAAAGATTCAATGTTAATGCAATTGGATTCTTGGATTTCACTTTTGAGCAACAAATTTCTCATTAATGATATGGATTTTTTTTTCCCGATTTGATTTGATTCCAAGCAGTTTCATTGGTTGAACAAAATTAAACTTGATTTCATATTGGTTGATATTATTTATAAAGTTTTACAAGGGGAATATCCGATTTAAACAATCTTAGAAAACATATGTTTAAATTAATCAGTACTTTATTATGTTTTAGTGATTATTAAGTAAATAGATATTTTTTAAAGAATATAATCAGCATTTCTATTAATTAAAAAATAATGATTATTTTAATTATATGATATTGTGATTTTATCTTTATACTTATCGAGTGCTCCTCGCACGGTGCAAGTCTCGAGGATAAACGTCTTAAGGACTGCAAAACGAAAAATTGCTAGGGAAAGGCCTGAGGATATTTATCCCGATGATGGTAGTCGCGACTATACGTCATTCTTCTGGTTTAGCGCGTATAAAGATTTCTAAATCCCTAATCAAGCAAGGAAATCTCAGATTGACTCGTTTGAAACAATAAGTCCGAATTCGTATCAATCTAGAGATATTATCTAACATATGGGAAGTAATTGCATATTTAATTTAGACTCCACAATATGAGCCCACTAAATCAGGTAATTTTATTGATTTGGCTAACCTAATCATAGAAGAATAGTCCTAATTCTCGACGATATAAATAAAGAAGAATGAGTAACCCTTTGTTTGGGAAACCCATTTCTCCCATTCCATTCCATTCCCATTTTTCATTTTTGTCAACTTTTCAAATCCTTCAAATTATTCCATTCCATTCCATTTTTTTTCAATCATTTTTTTCAACTTTCCAAATCCCTATACAATATATTTAAATCTCAACCATTCATACTACCTCAAAATCAGCAAAATCAAACCATTCTTACATCATTTTTATAAACCATTTTCAAATTATTTTTAAACTCTTTTTTCCATACCAAAAAATGGTCAAAGATGGCCAAAATGACCAAACCAAACAAAAGGTAAGCAGTTAGTTTCTAATCACATTTCACTCTAAACAAGCCGATCTTTAAAAAAAATAATAATAAATAAAAATCCAAGCTAGTGTAACTCGCAATGGTACATTCGGTCTAAGGGGCATAATCTATTTGTTAAACATTCATTTCACAAGTTAACTTATGATTTGAAACAATAGATTTACTTGTAAAACTAGGGTGAGTGACGTGTGATTAAATTATCTAAACTTTGACTTGTTTGAATACAAATACAAATCACATTTTATTAAAATAATATAATTTAAATGTAATTTTTCATTCATATAATTATTATAAGAACATGTTTAAACTAAAAAATATATATTCCAATTGCAATCTAAACGATCCGAAACGAATATCTCAATTGGCAACTAAAGAGAGAGAGACCACAATGAAGCTTAACGTACGCTAACTAACGTGATTCCACGTGTCAATCACAAAATGAACACAACGAACAACAAAAGGCCAAAGTTCCAAAGAAGGAGAAACCAAAGCCAAAAATGTTGCAACGAAACTACGAAGCTCTTGTTCTGATCCAGAGAATGGTCAAAAGCCCGCCATTGCAAGCTCTCTCGCTCTTCAACGAAACCACTCTCAATGGCTTCCAACACACCTCAGAATCCACATCCTTCATCGTCGATCACCTTCTCTGTTCCAATCTCCTCGTTCACGCTCAGTCTCTCATCGCCAAGCTCATATCGGGTCGAATCTCGTCCTCGCTCTTCACGCCATCGTCGCTTCTCGACCACTTGACCCAAGCCCACTCGCGCATCGCTCTCTCTTCGCGTCGCAACCTCTACGAAGCGGTCGTCGGCGCTCACGTTCAGTCCCAATCGCTCGACGAAGCTCTGCGCTATTTCGCGCAAATGGTGGAGCAAAGCCTCGTGCCCGGGTCGCTCACGTTGAATAGCCTCCTGAGCTCTCTCGTCAAGTCCGATAGCTTCGAAAAAGCGTGGTGGGTTTTCAGCGAATTCAAGGGAAAGACTGAAATGGACGCGTATAGCTTTGGGATCATGGTCAAAGCTTGCTGCGAGGCTGGCGATTTGGACAAGGGTTTCGAGGTTTTGGGTCGGTTGGAGGAGATGGGTTTGTCTCCGAATGTTGTCATATACACTAGCCTGATCGATGGGTGTTGTAAGAATGGCGATATTGAGAGGGCAAAAGAGTTGTTCGGTAAGATGGGAGAGATTGGTTTGGTTGCTAATCAGTACACTTACACTGTGTTGATCAATGGGCTCTTGAAGAAAGGTCTTAGGAAAGATGGGTTTGAGCTCTACGAGAAGATGAAGATCAGTGGGATTTTGCCTGGCTTACACACTTATAACTCTCTGATGAGTGAGTATTGCCGCGATGGGAAAGTAAGTAGTGCCTTTAAGCTGTTCGAAGAAATGCGTCAACAAGGAGTTTCGTGTAACGTCGTTACTTACAGTACCTTGGTTAGTGGGCTGTGCCGAGAGAGGAGGATTGAGGAAGCAGAGAAGTTGCTTCATGAGATGGAAACGGTCGGTATTAGCCCAAATGTGGTTACATTCAACACGTTGATTGATGGGTTCTGTGATATTGGGAACATGGACAAGGCTTTGAGCTTGTTCAATCAATTGAAGTCGAACGGACATTCTCCGTCTTTGGTTACTTACAATGTTTTGATTGCGGGATTCGGAAGAGCTCAGAACTTAGAGAAGATTGGAGAAATAGTGGGGGAGATGCAGGAGAGAGGCATTTCTCCTTCCAAAGTCACATACACGATCCTGATCGACGCTTTTATTCGTTCGGATGACATGGAAAAAGCGTCCAAAGTGTACTCTTCTATGGAGAAGACTGGTTTGGTTCCTGATGCTTACACGTATGGGGTCTTAATGCACGGGTTCTGCACGAAAGGTAACATGGTGGAAGCGTCGGAGCTCTTCAAATTGATGAAAGAGAAACGTTTGGAGCCGACTGATGTCATATACAACACGATCGTGAATGGTTACTGCAAGGAGGGTAACTCTTACAGGGCCCTAAGGTTGCTTATGGAAATGAGAGGGAAAGGAATGGTTCCGAACATCGCAAGCTACAGCTCGACCATTAAGGTTCTTTGTAAAGATGAGAAGTTGAAAGAAGCTGAGGTTCTACTGAAAGATATGATCGTGTCGGGTTTAATGCCGGCAGTTTCTATCTGCAATCTTGTTGCTAAAGCCAAAGAAGATACAACGCTGAAATCTTAAAGCAGTGTTTCCTATAGACATAGATGAGAAACAAGGATATACCAATGATTGAGACACCGATTTGTCTCATAACTTGATAGATCTAATAGCACCATTGTCAAATGTCAACGAGGCCAAAGGCACACTGAAGTGAAGGAGGTAAGTCCTCAGCCACAAAATTACAGTCGACCCTAAATTATATTTTCTTAATTGTTAGTGTATATGGCTTTGAAGCTTGGTCGATGGATCTGGACTGACACTCGTATAGCCTACAGGAGTAAGATTTATCATGGTTTATAATAAATTTGGATGTCTAGATGATTTGTTCATTTTAGCAAGTTTCAAGCTGATAGTATTAGACTGAATGTTGGCTTTGCTAGTCGGGTCCAAGTTTCTTTAAAATTGGATCTATAATTGAAGAGAGAATTGGTGGTAGTTTAAGTTAAGAAGTAACTCCATTGTTTTTAACCTTGATGTAATCTCTATAACGCTTTTGTTAACTCAAAAAAAAAAAAAAAATCCAGCTAGATAATGCTTCCTTTTTTAGTTGATGTTTCCTGGTTTTTTGACAGGTTGAAACATCACAGCCTTTAGAAATTGTCATCACAACTACCCACCTTTGGCTTTTGGAAATCAATGTCGAATCGACAGAGTTTGAGAACAGTCTGTTTGTTTGTTATTATTATTATTATTATTTTTTAAGGATCGTTTGAATTGCAATCCGAATGAAAAAAAATTATTTATATCATATTATTACACTAATTATATTCAAAAAAAGTCAATTTACATCACGCTGTATGTTTATATTGCCATTTGTAGCCATTTTAAGCACATTCACATACTTTTATATTTGTACATTTCCCAAAATGAAAATTTTAGAGTTTTTCCATATTTTTATAATTACATTTAAAAAAAAATTAATTACTAAATATGTACCGTAGAAGTCCATTTAAATCCTAAAATGAATTTTTATGTCCTGTTTTAAATCATCTAAATAAATTATTTTGTTTTCCTCCCATAATAAAATGATTTGATCAAATTATTTGGATAGAAACATGTATCTAATGACTACCGTAACCTAAAGTTAAATTTTACTTCCAATATTTGCATGTTTTTGGAATGGGAGATTTTGAGGAATGTCTCATTTTTTACACAATGGTAATTTATGCTCTTGTGGGTTGTATTTTTAATTTATAGCTCAAAATTTATACTATAAACATATAGTAAAAATAAAAAGAGCACATCACTTGGACTATAAATTATTAAGAAGTATTAAGTAATATTAAGAATGACTTTATTTTGAAATTCTCCATTTTGGCAAGGCATGTTAGATAACCGGCTGGGCCTTGATTGATTGGATGAGTAGTGAATTTTTTTTTTTTTTTTTACATTATAAAAAAATAAATAGAGAGAATTTCAAAATAAAGTTATTTTTTATGTCACTTAATAATTTATACCCAAAATAATATGTTCTTTTTTGTTTTATTTTATGTTTATAGTGTAAATTATAAGATATAAATTAAAAATGTAATAGACATAGAGTATAAATTATCATTGTACTAAGAATGAGATATTCTTTAAAATTCATAGAAGTGATCAAGTAATTAAGTGTTATTAGAAATTTTTTTTTTTCTTTCAATGCCCTCTAGGTGAGTGGCCAATAGAAGACAATAAATAAGGTAGAAAAGAAACGACAAGAAAATTTAAAAACCATTACAGATAATGAATAAAGGAAAGACTCTCCCAAGTCTCAAAGATAAAATTGGAATAACACACATCAATAAATCCATATGTAACGCAGAGCTAAATTAATTGTGCTGTCAAACAAAACAGAGAGAAAAAGAACTGTTATCCTAATTAACTAATTAAGTAGTGGAAGGAACTAGTTAAAAACAACCCCCAGCCCCAGGACCAGGAGCAAGAATTCTGTTATATTATTATACACACACACTCGCACATATATATAAACCCAGTTCAATAACAACTTGGCCACCACGACGACGACCAAGGTCTCGAGTCTCGACAAATGTAAATTTGTACGCTCTTCTCTTTCTCTCTCTCTGAATGTATTATGTATCTTCTTCTTCTTCGTCTTCTCTTCTCCGAAACCCGAAGAGCTTGAGAACCAAACAGAAAATCGCAGCGTAACCTAAACAACAAAGCGCCAGCAACTCGGTGGGCCCATGGCGGCGTCGGCTCCGGGAAACGCGGCCCAATCGGACCCGGATCCGCTTCTGGGACCCGACTCCTTCATCGCCGCCAACGGCCAGGGCCTGGCGGCGGCTTCGTCGGCGGCGGCGATGGTGAGTCCGGAGAAGGGGAAGAGGAAAGCGCCAGAGGGGGACATGGACTGGCTTCCGACGGGATGGACCTTCGAGGATAGAGTTCGCTCCTCCGGCGCCACTGCTGGTTCCATCGATAGGGTCAGTTTGTTTGTTTTTTGTTTTTGGTTTTCAATTCTTTCTTTGAGAGTGTTATTGTTGTTCTTTGGTTATTGATATTGGACTACTGTGTTGTCCTTTGATCTCAGATGCTTCTTGTTTCTGTTTGTTTGATACCTAAGGAAAGAGAAGCAAGAGAAAAAAAATGGAATTTCTGAAAATAGGGAAAAGTAATCATATGAAATGCTTTCTTCTTTTAAGTTGTGTTGTTGTTTCAAAATGCTTAAACGGACTCTTTTGTTTTCGACCTTTTGTTTTCCTTTTCTTTTTCTTTATTTATTTATTTATTCTTTTCCTCTTTTTGTTTGTTGGTGATGTTTGTGAATTCCTGAGTGAGATTCTAAAGTCATTTGCTCAAATGAGCTTTGACGCTTGCTTGATATTGTTTTCTTGTTAAAGAGAATTAATGTAGTGTGTTGCTTTATTAGTGGAATGTGATTTATGCTACAATTATAGGCAAACACTATTACTAGCTATGGAATGTTATTTGAATTAGTTGACAAATTCTCGTCATTTCCCAAACTTTTGTTAGAATAAAAAAAGTCATGCATGGCGATCCATGCTGATAGCATTTTTTTAAGTGTCTGCCTCTAGCTTTATGGTTAGAAGTTCGTCAAGTAGGAATTTTGGTGTATGGTGGCATCATAACCTTCACATCCTTCTTAGTCATGAAGGCTTTGTGAATTTTTGGGGAGAGTTGGAAGATTTGACGATGCTGCGACTCAAAAGAGTGGCAGCTTGATCGACCAAGGCGATTCTGCAATGTAGGCCTTTTATCTTTGCAGACGTAGGTTTCTGATAGAATTCTCCTCCAGGTGCTTTTCCTTGGCCCTAGGTTTCTGTCATTGTGGTCGTCCTCCTTCACTAAATTACTAGTTACTGTTTATGGTTCACCACTTTGATGCTCGTGCAAGCTCCTTGCTTTGTCTGGCAAAAAAAGGTGCAAATGGAATATAATGCTGTTTTCCGGTCCTTGAATGATAAAGCATAGTTCCTGGTTCATTTCATATGAGTTCATTGAGTTAATGTAGCACAGTTCTTCCAACTTATATGTCAATAATGGAAACCTCGTACAAATAGGTAAACCGCTGTTGACTTGCTTGTTATCCTATCTTCTCTACATCTTCGCAGTAGGCATTGTGGATGAACTCAAACCTCTTTAGGTCCCAACCGACGATTTGATTCCACTTTTAAGTATGCAGATCACATGACCTCTTGACTGCTTATGCATATGGTTACTTGTGTGTAGAAGAACCGTTTCAAAGGGGGAATCCAGTCATGTAACTTGCAATACCTATCCTCAAACCTTGTTTCAAGATCCCTTTTATAAAGAGCTCTTCTTTTGTTCGATAAACAACGCAGAGGGAATACTCAATTAGTGACTGTGGAAATGAAGTTAAAACTGTTATGATTTGTATGAGCGGGATAATGTATTCTTTTCCATGCATAAGAATTTGTTTGAACATTCTGAAGAATTCATAGTGATTGTACACAGTATGTATTATGGCTTGATTTTCGTAGATGCTGGCATACCACATATGGTGATGAGTATAAACTATAGCCAAAATAGAAAAAGAAAACATTATCACTTAGTTGCAACAATCTGTTTGTTTTTCTCCGGTGCAGTACTACTTTGATCCAGTCTCGGGCCGTAAATTCCGATCAAAGAAGGAGGTTCTCTACTTTCTAGAAACAGGAACTCTACGAAAAAGGATTAAACCAGAAAATCCAGATGCTGACACACCGGTTAGTCAGAATCTAAAACAAGTTTTTTGCTCAAAGTTGTTTTTACCCATCTTATTTCACTTTGCCCACTCTGACGGTAGTATGCGTTTGGCAGCAAACGGACAAGAATGGGAGCAAGAAACAGCCTACGGACAAGCCTCGGGGGCAGAAACAGAAGCCTACTACCACCGAAAAGAAGGGTTCTGCTGCGAACTTCAACTTTTCCAAAGTGCCCGAGAAGGTGCAATGGGTTCTCACAGATTCTCCTGCAGAATCTTGGAATGCTTTTATGGGTGACAAGCAGGTGCCAGATTCGAGTAAGCTTGATTGGTTAGCCGCGTTTACGTTTCTTGCGTCCAGAGATAGAGGCAGATACCATTGAAGGTATATTTTCTGTTAGACAGTTGTACTACTCACCAGTCACCAGGCAACAATAGGGTTTTTGTTCTCTCTTGCTCCCACAATGCAAATAGCTGCTGTATTACTTAGACAACAAATAATAGGTCTTCGCTTATTCCTTTTTGTTGCTTCTAGCCTTTGGCTCTTCATTTAGTCCATATCACAACAACTATATAACGCCGGTTTGGAATTTTTGTAACGATAGGTCACAAGAGCATGGGTCAAAATCTCTTGTTTTTAGTTTGTTCTTCACTGTTACATGTATTTTTTTAGGCAAAGCTAGCTCCTTCTAAGCTGAACAATTAATCACAAATATTCAGTTGGTTTTATCGTCCTTTTCAGTTATTTCCGCGGTAGATTAGTAGTATGTGTTAGTTGACACTTGATATCACAATAATGTGACTATAGCAGTCATTTATTTTAATATTAAAAATGAAACGCGTAGAAGAAGGTTTAGAAAAATACATTATTAATAATTCTGTCTATATATATTTTAATTTCACTCAAGTTCATTTTTGCTTTCTTTCATAATCCATCTTCTACAAGTCCAAGTATTGCACATGCTAAAGCCGGAAGAACCACATAAATCCGTTTTGCTATGATTTAAATAGGGTCTAGCGACTATCTATGCCCCACAGTTTTATGACGATTTTTTGATTCACAGCGATACCACCAATCCATATAAAAGATTATTTAATAAAATAGTTAACCACTTGTTTGGGATGATCATTTCACCTATTTCATTCCATTCTTTGGGACGGAAAAAATAATTTAAAAATGGTTTGAAAAAATAATGTGGAGAATAGTTTGACTTTGCGAATTTCGAAGTGGTATAAATGGTTGAGATTTAAAAATATTGCATAGGGATTTAGAAAGTTGAAAAATTGTTGAAAAAAATATAATTGAATGGGATGGATTGTAGGATTATGAAAGTTAAAAAAAATAAAAAAATAAAATGAAATGAAATAGGTAAAATGATTGAATCAACAAGGGGTAAATTTTGCACTTTTCTTTTAGTAAGAGGGAAATTAATGTTCATGGTCAATTTGATGGTGTCTGCTCGGTGTACTTGGGGGCATAAGGTAAAAGTACAAGGAAATATGGTGTAGGGAAAAAATAAAAATAATAAAAAATGAATGGAGAAAAAAAAATCAACGAGCAGGTAAATAAAACTTGAAAATAAACCAGCAGATCACTGTGATTTAAGGGGAAAAAGCAAGAAAAGAAAGGTTGAAATCTTAACCAAAAAAAAAAAAACAGTATGTTTGTTAGTTTGACAATAAATAATCTTACTAGTAGCAAACCTTCAACTCAAAATCGCAAATAAAGAGGGTTTGGTGCTCTATACAGACGAATACGACACCTTTTTTTTTTTTTTTTGGGATACGACAGTAAATTGAGAAAACGACACAAAACAAAAAACGACATAGACCATGGAAAACGACATCGATTGATTTTTCAAAAACGACATCAAAATAAGAAAACGACACTGATTTATAAAAGCGATGTCATACTAGAATCGACACTGATTTTTGAAAACGACGTGAATCTTGTAAACTAAGTACAAGTGGAAAACGACAGTGAGGTAAAAAAACGACATTTTAAGGAAAACGACATTGATTGATTTTTTAAAAACGTCATCAAATAAGTAAACGACACTGATTAAGAAAAGCGATTTAAAACTAGAAACGACACTGATTTTTGAAAACGACATGAATCTTGTAAACGACGTACAAGTGGAAAAACGACACAAAACAAACAAACGACATAGACCATGGAAAACGACATTGATTGAATTTTTAAAAACGACATCATATAAAAAACGACACGGATTTAGAATAGCGATGTAAACTATAAACCACACTGATTTTTTAAAACGACTTGAATCTTGTAAACGACGTACAAGTGGAAAACGACAGTGAGGTAAAAACGACATTATAGGGAAATCAACATAAGAAAAACGACAACTTAAGGCAAAAGAAAAAAGAAAAGAAAAACCGGGAGCTAAGGTAATAAATAAATCTTGGAAACAAAATAAGGAGCTAAGGTAATACTATACATTGAAAATAAAATTGATGCCCTAGTATAATTTTAGCAAAATTTTTAAAACTATTGGCACAGTATCAGTCAAAATTCGTATTTCTACTTGAAAGAAAAAGAAAATCTGAAGGACATAATTTAGAAATTTATATTAACAGCCCTGCTGCTCTTTTTTTTTTAATTATATAAAATGCGAAAGTAAATTAAAAAAATAATAAGAAAATTTAGATTAAAAAAAAATTCTTTTTATTTTTTTTTATGTTTATACTTTCTTAATACATACTTCATATTTATAATATAAAAATAAAAATAAAAATTATAATTGCAACACAAAAAATAAATAAATAAATAAATAAATAAATAAAACCTTTGTTGCGCCGAAGGTTGGATTTACCGTAAATATTAAAGTATTAAACTATAAGAAAATTTCAAAATAAAGTAATTCTTGATGTCCCTTAATAATCTATGCCCCAAGTAATATGCTCAATTTATTTCTATTCTATATTTATAATTTAAATTAAAAACGCATTATACATTAGATGTAGATTATCATTATGTCATGAATTGGCATTCTTCAAAATCCCCCACTATTACTATTGTGTGGAAATGGGCATTCGTCCAAATATCCATAAAGAATGGCATGACGATCGTATAATGGGCCCAGTGTATAGGGCCCAACCCATTCAGCTCCCTCTTTTCTCTCCTTTTCTTTTCTCTCTTTCTTTTCACTGAACCTCAAGAGTCAAGTCGAACCACTTCTAGACTCAAGCTCTGTTTCGTTCTGTCGGAAAGAAATAGTAATGGCCCGAAAGTTCTTCGTCGGCGGCAACTGGAAATGTGTACGTTTTTCATACGTTAATATCGTTCATATCACTCTCTGACACCATTTGATCGAATCAATTTATTTTGGGTTTGGTTGCATCACAGAATGGAACAACAGAGGAAGTCAAAAAGATCGTGACCGTCTTGAATGAGGCTGAAGTCCCACCGGACGATGTTGTTGGTAACCCATTCACAACCTCCATTATCAATATAATGGGCAATCTTTTTTTTTTTTTTTTCCTTTTCGATTATCATTCTCGATTACCTTTTTTTTTTTTTTTTTTTGAATATTTTGTTGCAGAGGTCGTTGTGAGCCCGCCATTTGTGTTCCTTCCTCTGGTGAAGAACTTGTTGCGGTCTGATTTTGAAGTCGCTGCACAGAACTGTTGGGTTCGCAAAGGCGGTGCTTTTACCGGAGAGATTAGGTATCTTTTGTATTTTGTCTTTTGTGTTTGTGTTGATTCTTGGACTGTAACAACTACTTGTGCCTTTTCAATCGCGGTGTTGCTTTGTTTCTATGCTAATCTTATCAGTTTGCAAGCGTTTTCAAAGCCGACGTTTAGTGCTTGGTGCTGTTTATTTAGCCAAGTCTTAGTTGAGAGATCAAATAACTACCGTGCTGAATTGCTGAGTTAGTTTTTCTCTAAAATTTGTGCAGCTGTGAGATGCTTGTCAATTTGGGCATTCCCTGGGTTATTCTCGGCCACTCCGAAAGACGTCTTATCTTAAATGAGTCGAACGAGGTGAGAAGGATTGCAGTGTTTTAGTTGAACTCGTATTGCCCTTTTGCTATGGACCGATGCTTGTGTAGAATGTAGTAGTAACGATCTATTTTTCCATGCTGCTTGTGCGTTCAGTTTGTCGGAGATAAAGTTGCGTATGCGCTTTCTCAAGGACTTAAAGTTATTGCTTGCGTTGGGGAGACACTAGAACAGCGAGAGTCGGGATCAACAATGGGTGTTGTTGCTGCACAGACACAATCCATTGCCGGTACTTTTGTAGCATTGGCAAAATCCTTTTGATATTTTATGTCTCTGTTTCCTTATTGTTACTTAAAAAAAAAAAAAAAATCAGTTACTTGTGAAGTGGTGTCAAAAGACATTTTGTTTCTGCATGCACTTGCCTTTACTCTAATGTTTCAGTTTCAAAACTGTATGTTTTGCAAGATTTTACTTTCTACTCATAAAATAACTATTAGTCCTTCTTTCACAGATAAAGTATTAAACTGGGATAACATTGTTCTGGCATACGAGCCAGTTTGGGCCATTGGAACTGGGAAGGTTGCTTCTCCTGCTCAAGCTCAGGAAGTAAGAATCGAACTTTGTTTTCATTTTGTTCGAATTATCCTCATGGGTGCCGATATGGTAACGTAGTTTTTAGTTCTTATGTTCTAAATTTTGTGGTGGTGGTCAGTGCCCAGTGGTGCAAGCATGTTGCATTTCTTCATGTGAGAAACACTGAGTTCGGTTCAAATTCTATACATGATACATTCAATTCTGTTCTCTTTCCGCTTCCTATACAGGTTCATTATGACTTGAGAAAATGGCTTCGTGACAATGCTGGTGCTGAAGTTGCTTCGTCAATCAGAATCATTTATGGAGGTAAATGTTCTCACTTCCCTGGAATTTAAATCAGCCACGATGATGTTCAGCTGCAATTATTTTCCAGTTTTACCCGGATGATCGTGAGTTATAATCATATAATTGTCAAATTTTTAGGATCCGTGAATGGAGCAAATTGCAAAGAGCTGGCAGCACAGCCAGACGTCGATGGATTTTTGGTCGGAGGAGCTTCCCTGAAGGTGACTGTTATTTTCCTTTCATTCTTGTCCGTTGGTTTTCCTGTGTTGAACTTTCATTAGTGATTCTATCTCTCGAAATTTCTTTGGTCAGCCCGAGTTCATCGACATTATAAATTCCGCCACAGTGAAGAAGGGCGTCTGAACTTTGGAGTTAGCATTCTGCGTGATGCGTCGTTTCTACAAGACTCGAGTAATAAATTGTAAACTCTCTTGTACTAAAAATTGCCTTCTCTTTTCTAAGTTAAATAAGTCAAATTAGATTATGTACTTAAATCAACACCCAGGACAAGTCAGCTTGCACTTGGTTGTTCTTCTATTCTTGCTAAAGTAACAGAGTGACAAGACTAGTGTAAATTATAAAATCTCCCACTCAAATCTTCAGATTCTACCTGTAAGAAAAAGCACTTGTCAGTCATAAGTGTTCTTGGAAGCCAACTTTGATCAAGGTAACATACAAGTACAGTGAGGACTACCATATTTGTCCCATTGCTCATGCTCTTCATTCAACTATATTGATTGTTTTAATGATGTTGATGTACTACAAACAGTGCGAGTGGTGTTATTTCTTCTACAGAAGGAAAAAAGAAAAACGCAATTTTAGGATAGATTTGATTAATATTAGATTTTTTTAAGACTCTTATCCTACATTGTCACCCATATTAATGAAATATGACTTTTTTTTTTTGTGAGCTAGTCACGGGCCTACTTGGTGTTTATCGGCCTTGCTTATTGCACTTTCATATTGTTGTTGATTGTGTTCAACCTTTTTTTTTTTTAATAGTTTTTTAGAAGCCAAAATATCTAGACAAACAAACCACGTGTTTATTATATTCTTTTTTATTATATATCCTAATATGAATGTTAAGGGTCAGAAAAGCTACATATAAACTTAATGCAGTGCAAGAGTAGACCAATGTGAGTGTTTATCGACGCGAGTTCCGTAAATCATCATTTTACGTAAAATAATAATAATAGGACTGCAAACAATTTTTTATCTCATTGAAAACAGGTCTTATTTTTTTGGGGCCAAACTGCTGGATTTAAACTTTATTGTGAACTATTCTTGAAACTTAATAACTAAGTTAGTTCTGTTGCTACAATTATAAGTGAGTGGTTCAGAAGTAGCAAATAGGAGCTTTAAATTAGGGATCAGTTACGTAAATAGTCATTTTGAACTGTGTGTTTTCAAAAAATAGTCACAGTTTCAAAAAATTTAAAAACTAATCATAACACAATGTAAGAAATTTCTGACAATAACAAAATTACATATAAAAATTGTTGTAAGAAATTTCTGACGCGTGTCAAAAATTTATAAAATGACTAGTTTTTAAATTTTTTAAAATTGTTGTTATTTTTTAAAATTATTTTGTAAACAGTGGCTATTTTCTTAAAATTCCCTTAAATTAGTAACACGACAAATATTAATATTAATATACCCTATATATATGTTTTTAATATTATTACATATATGTTTTTAACATAAGTTTCAAGCGCAGTCCATTATATTCTTCGTCTTTGAACATGGATGTAACGATTATATATAAACTAATAACAAATATGGAGGTCGGAGAACATGACATTGACCTTGCCACTAGACATAAAAGCCAAGCCATCCCCAACTTGTATAGACAAATAAGTTTAGAACCAAAAAAAAAAAAAAAAACAAAGGGACACACATATGATGCAAGTACAGTTGCAAATGTTTGTCACATTGCTACCATTTGATTAGGCAAATTCCATTCAGCTAAAAATAAAAATAAAAAAAATAAATAAAAGATTAGGCGAATTCCATACCCAATCTTTTATTGCACTTATTAATAGGCAGGCAATCAAAAAGTGACAAAGAAAATGAGTGCAACTACTTCCAATTAATCCCGGTCTTTTGCCTAATCATTAACTACGCAAGCTCTTAATGGTTAACACTGTTTATAATTAATTTTAGGAATATATATTCTCCCCTATATGCTATATTTTATTCTCATTCTTTAATTAATGGACGGTAAATAAAAACATAATAACCAATCACTATCTATACTTATCAGAGGTGATAAGTTTGAAAAAGAAGGAAAAAAAAATTATTAAGCAATTCTCTCTCTCGCGCCATCCGCGAATTCCGTATACATTTTTTTTTTTTTTGCGATCTGTGTAAATTTTTTTTGCTAAATTTATCTATTAATAATATAATTTTTGCACATCAAAATATGTTGATAATATATAGTTTTGTTAAATTTTTAATAACTAAGTGCATCTTTTGTCATTTTAATCAATTAAAAGGTTGATTTATTATTTACAAAAGTTTTTGGAATATTCTTAAACTTTTGTCAAACATCAAAAATCGAAATGAAAGACCTAAAAACAAAATAAAAAATGAAACAACATTTTTCACTGAAGAAAGTGTAGCATAATGAGTGTCCAAAATAAAATAAAATAAAATAAATATTCGAGACCATCATGGTTAAAAAAGACGATTACAATATTTAGAACAAGCAAAGTTTAAAAGAAACAGAAAGAATGAGAATTTGTGAATGAAAACTTCGAAAAAAAAGTTTGCAAAAAGACCCTTAAAATGTTTCAAAAATATACCTCAAAAGAAACTCTCTTGAGCAAATTTTTATACGAAAATCGGGGAGAAAAAAAAAAAAAAGAAGACCTTGGACGCGTTAAAAAAATAGAGAAAAAAGAAACGAAAAGGGTGCGGGATGCGCACGTCCTATTGGGTGCGTGTAGCCCACATACCCGATGTTCAAAAGCAAAATAAAAAAAAAATCGACGAAAACGCACATTTTAGAATTCGTTTGGATACAAATCTAAATCGTATTTTACTGTAATAACATGATTTAAATTCAACTTTTTATTAACGTAATTACTATAATAACATAGTTTAAACCAAAAAAATAATTCAAATTGCAATTTAAATAACTTTAATTAACCTTTAAAATACTATTTAAAAATATAACTCGCACTTATATTTATTAAAGATGGCGATCATAGAGTTAAGAAAAATCTTCCCGAAGGATCTTCGACAAGGGGTTGCCGGCTTCGCGAGACAGTTTGTGGAGTTTATTTTTAAAAAAAATGTTTTCATTTGATACTCCTATATAGGGCTGTTCACGGGTTGGGTTGGACGGGTTAGCCCATTCAACCCAACCCCAACCCGATGTGGTCGGGTTGAAAAAGTTTCAACCCAACCTGACCCGATGATAATATCAACCCAACCCAACCCAACCCGTTTAGATGTCGGGTTGGGTTGATCGGGTTTTTTTTTTTATATTTAAATATAGTAACATATAATGTTCATGATTAAATGAAAGTAATATTTATCTTTTATATGGAAAAAACTAACAATGAGCATCTTCATTAAAAAAAAAAACTATAATGCATAACAAAAAGTAAATAAAAGCTAAGAATAAACAAGACAAATAACTAAACAAAAATATTTTTTTTATTTTTTTTTAATATGGTCGGGTCGGGTTAACCCGAAACCCGAAAAAATAGTCCTAACCCAACCCTACAAGTGTACGGGTTGGGTTGGGTTGAACCCAAATTAGAGTCGGGTTGAATCGGGTCGTGTTATTCGGATCGGGTTGTCGGATTGGGTTGCGGGTTGTTCGGGTTATCGGGTTTCTTGCACACCCCTACTCCTATATAAAACAATAGGACTTCTGTAGGAACGTGGAAATTTTATAAAATGGCAATGTACGTCAAAAAAAAAAATCAAATTGCGACAAAAATTGGCACTATTTTCGGACAAAAGTTGCTTGACACCCCCATTAAATTTATAAATATATAATATCATTTTGCCTTTGGTTTATTCAATAATCTACCACTCCTAAGTCCAACACTAATTAATTATTTTGGCTGTCAGAGTTACGCGCATGGAACAATGCCCAGAGTATTATCCTAAAAAAAAATTAGGCAGCAGATTAGGCTGAAACAGTACTATCTAACACCGCTTCTAATAATTAATTAATAATATAAATTTATTTCATTATTAACCCAAAATTAATTAAACCCTCTGGAAGCTGTACGATTAGATTTACGGTGAGAGAGCCTTGACGGCACAGATTCCTAAGCCTTGCGTGGGCCCCACAAACAGCTTGCACGGCTCAACGCTTCCGTCTGGGACAAGCCGGCTTGTTGAGCCGAGCCGAGCCGAGTTTAATTAATTTATAAGCTCACCCCGATTCTATGTACAATCTGCCTGCACGACACTTGGCCTGCATGCATGCATGGCCACCTGTGGGTCCCACGTGGGACGACTTTTGCATTCGAAAGTCAAAGTGTGGTTCGTGTGACCGTTGAGTGAGTGGTCGAAATTCACAGCTAATAATAATGACTTGCTTGAGTTTTTTAATTTTAGAGGATCACCGCATTGAATTGAATAGCTCTAAAAGGTTTTGGACGAAATCACGAAAATGACGAGTGATCACTGAGTGTTAAAAGTCTTCAATTTGGACGGTTGTGATGGGCTCGGAGATTGGCGACGAAGATGTCAGACGTTGATTAATGATGATTGCATGGTTACGTAAGCCATACAAAGGATCGCACGTCATGACTCATGGTCATATGGCATATGCTAATATTAATAATAATATTATTAATATATGATTAAAATTTTGGGTTGAGTAATAGCCAAAAGAATATTAATTAACACGCCAGTCATTTACTTGATTAGTTAAAGTGGGAGTGTTTTTTTTTTTTTTTTCCCTTATGATTCATCTCTATCGTAAAATAATAAAATAAAGCCCATAAATCACAATATTATTGTGTGGTGTTTAGTGCTGGGATTGTGTTTGGTTACGAGGTTTGCAGTGTCCGGGAATTGTGTTGAGAGGAGACTTTAACTGACTTTTCACATTTTAGGTGGGAAATTGAAGCCTCTTTTTGGCTGTGAATTGTGAAATAATTATGTGATGTTGAGCAGATCTCCTTTTGCTTTTTCAGAGATTTTGTGATGAGAGTGACACTGCACAAAGAGTTAGAGATAGAAATAGAGATAAAGGAGTTGAACATGTAAAAGTAGACACAAAATCACGGATGTCCATTGCCCAACAACTAAAAATGGTCTAATTCAATTTCAAACAAATAAAGAGTTCCATCAAATTAATAACGGCGACGCGCTACACAATCAAAAAATTTATATAAAAAAACTCGAATAATGTGATAGCAATTTATTTATTAGAAAACAAACTTAATAATATAGTTTATTCAATAATTAATTAAACACATTTAGCTATACATTTTAATTGTTTAGTATGTTCCAATTAATAATAGGACTTTCCTCTCTCTCTCTTTTTTTTTTTTTTTTTTTGCAAAGTGAGAGTTATATGATTTTGCTAGAAGCTACGGGCTAAGTATTGATTGTCTAATGGCTATAGTCTTTCCACATATGGGTTTGTACTTTTTATTATTATTTTTTTTTATGGGTAATTTGCTATACATATCGACAATATCCTCACATAAAGGCTAAAGCCTAAGCTAATTAATTTGCCGTGAAAAATTCTCATATGTGGCGAGTCGACCAGCTAAAACTATGCAACACAATAACACAAATTTTACCCTATTGTTTTCCTCTTATGTTTATTATATATAATAATGTTGAAGTGGAATTTAGCACTTTATCATATACCTCTTCAATAATATTAGTCAAAACCTTATACTCACGTTTAAAAAGCCTAATTTATATATATGGTATTTTAAATTTCCAGCTGGCAATTAAGCGATGCAAATCATTGTACTATATATCTCGAAACCACGATACAAGTCGTTGGAAGAAAGGACAACGATATATGTGGATAGAAGGATATATATATATATATATATATATAATATATATATATATATATGGAGAGAGAGAGAGAGAGAGAGATTGTTGAGGAGTGGCATTAATGGAAATAAATACGAGTTTATCTCAAGAAAGTAAAGTGTGGGCCCGTGGGGTGGCCAAACTCCAAAGGCAACTGTGACAAGTGAGAAGTGGAAGCTACCAAGGTTATAATGAGGCAACCAATAATCCAATATTTTTAATCTACGTAGGTCCCTCCCCTCCATATTCATTAAACCCGCTAATTGCACATTGCTTGGTTTATATAAATATATTTATTTATTTATTTATATAAAAAGTTGGGCTTTGAGCTGTAATTTTTTATGTCATTCATTCAAATGAAGCATGCTAGAATTAAATACTTTACAGACCATCACTCCTTACTAAATGCTACCAAACCAAAACACTTTAAAGATAATATATATATATATTGTTATCAAGTGTATATATTCTCCCCAAGTCAAACCTTCTTACTGTTGTTTTTACATTCGTCGAGCTAGATGTTTGGTAAATATTATTTTTGATGTTATGTATTTTTATACTATTTTTGCGATTTTCAACTTTTGATACTTAATTCATATCTAAAATTTAAATTATTTTGTTGCGGTCAATATATTTATTTACAAAAAAGTGTACAACAGTTTCATCATCCACTAATAATTAATAGCACAGCTTAAATCAAAGTAATACTAATTAAATTGACCCATATAGCGAGTCGCCGACGTGTAAAAAGTCAAACAACACTATTTGCAGTGTTTTCAACCAAATACACACACAAAGATATCTACAAATTTATTTCGTCAAACTTATCGACATCACATGGTGTTTTAGTAGAAAAACCTCTCACCAAGGTCAATTTCACTTTCTACTCTAAGTCTATAACCCAAATATTAATATGATACGAGAGAAAAATTATCAAACAAACAGTCGTTTTCTTAATTATATATTATTGTAATTCTATTTTTGATTTTTATAATCTAATGATTTTAATTATAAAAAACGTCGATGTTTTCTTAAAATATAATAAAAAGTCTAAAAAATACCAAACTAAATGTTAGTCAGTATTGTATATTCACTGGAATTTAGAATATAAAATAAATTAAAAAACATACACGAGGATAATCATAATCATAATTCATAAGCTACAATACAAGAATAAATGTAGGGTCGTGAAGACTGAAGAGGCGCAAGGAGCGAGCTGAGCCAAAATGGACAAAATTAATTATTAAAAAGCGCAAAAAAAAAAAAAAAGAAGAAAAATGGAAGGGCAGAGAATGGAAGAGAGATAAAAGGCCAGGAAAGGCGGGAGGGGACCATTCAGCGTTAATGCAATTCTTCCCACCTTCCTTCTTCTTCTTCTTGTTTCTTTTCTTGTCCATTCCAATAATATATAAACGAACACCAGACTTATTACCACCAACAAAAAAAAAAAAAGAAAAAAAAATTATATTACATTACAGTAACAGTAGTACCACTGGTCAACTTGCTATGCTCTTTTCCTTTTCCTTCTTTTTATAAACTTCTGGGAAAGCTCTTTCTCAGCTTCTTTCCCACCAGACAAGCACACTGCGACCAGAGACCCCATCCCTCTCCTCTCTCTCTCTTATCTTCTCTTCTCTCTCTGTTTCTGTGTTATTTTTTGGCCCTTTTTTGTTCGCTGGAAACCAAGGAGGTTTGTTATCTTTCATGGGCTTTTTTTATTTTTATTTTTTAACTTATTT
This sequence comes from Boehmeria nivea var. tenacissima, assembly GCA_018132145.1. NCBI lineage: Eukaryota > Viridiplantae > Streptophyta > Magnoliopsida > Rosales > Urticaceae > Boehmeria > Boehmeria nivea. Next base: position 17,374,304 of record CM030874.1, on the reverse strand, counting down.
GATTCCTTTGAAATTTCTTAAACTAAAGTTGGCTGTAATTAAAAGAGAGAGAGAGAGCAATATTTTAGAGGTTTGGCTTTCTTTTCTGTTTCTTTTTAAGGAAACCCTGCTTTGTTGTTTTTTTTCTTCTAAAAGAGAGACATTTTTTTTTTCTCGTACTCTTCTTTTTTTTTTTTTTCATTTAAAAGAAAGAAACTTTTGTGTTCACTTCCAGATCTGCGTTGAAAGTTTGCCTTTTTAGCGTTCATTTCATGGTTTTTGTAGTCTAGTGGCTGAGGCTCTAAACTCTCTGATCTGTTCTATAGGAAGAGAATTCTTCAGAGTGGTTTCCATGGGGGTTTGCTTAAGCGCCCAAATCAAAGCTGAGAGCACATATAACACAGGTATATAGATTTTATTAGATTCAAAGCCTCTCTGATTCAATTTATCTGATTAGCATATTGGTGTTTTATTGGAATTTATTGTTGTTCTGAAAAAAAAAGGCAAGCCCTTCAGTTTTCTGTGGATTTCATGGGTGGTCTTTATATAAGCTTTTTTATAGGATGTTCTATGAAAAAAGTATTGGCTTCATCGACAATTTATTTATTTCGTTAATTGGATGGCTGAGTTTGTTGGGAAATCAGTACCTTTTTTTGTTCTAGAGGACTATATAATATGTGGCTATATTAACCTTATAGATGTCGGTGATTTAAATAATTTATATATTTTGCTTCATTTGGTTGTTTCTGATAAAAGGAAACTGAATTTCGATGGTGCCTTTGATTTAGCTTACAAATCCAGTAACAAACGAGCCTAATCATTTGCTTTTCGTTCAATTAGATGATTGCATATTTAACTATCTCTTGCTCTCACTGTAAAGAGAAAGACTTGTCTTTTTATGCCTTTTCTTTGGTACTTGCCTACGTAGAACATGTGCCAAAAAAGCTCTGATTCGTGAGAAATATCTAGCATAACATGGCAAAATAGGAATTATATACATAGCTGCTTGTGGTTTGTGAGAGTTTTTTTTTTTTTTTGTTAATTCTTGGTTTTTATTGTGCAGGGACAAATGCAAAATATGTCAGCACAGATGGGAATCCAAGCAGTACAAGCAGCAAAGTCTCGTCGGTTTCGGTCCCTCCAACTCCGAGGAGCGAGGGTGAGATATTGCAGTCTTCGAATCTGAAGAGCTTCAGTTTTGCTGACCTCAAAATGGCCACTAGGAATTTCCGGCCCGACAGTGTGCTAGGAGAAGGCGGTTTCGGTTCAGTTTTTAAGGGTTGGATTGATGAGCAATCTTTTGCTGCTACAAAGCCCGGGACTGGCATGGTTATTGCTGTGAAAAGGCTTAACCAAGACGGCTTTCAGGGCCACAAAGAGTGGTTGGTGAGTTAACATAGTCCTAGTTCTTCTAATTCCGTGAGGATATAAAATAACGAGCTTGCTAAATGCTGTAGTTGGTCTCATGTTTATTTGGACAGAATGGAAGTTATATGCTGTTGGTTTCTACACTGGTGGACTTATTCTAGAATCTGAAACGTATATTTGATATCAGTACTTGAGATCTTGACAAACCTTTTAATCAAAATTGTTATTCTGATGGTGTAGCTCTAACATGTCGTCTTTGTTCCGATTCCACAGGCCGAAGTCAACTATTTGGGGCAGCTTTACCATCCTCATCTTGTGAAATTGGTTGGCTATTGCTTGGAAGATGAACACCGGCTTTTGGTGTATGAGTTCATGCCACGAGGGAGCTTGGAAAATCATTTGTTCAGGAGTAAGTTCGGCACGCCCACGTTTCTTGGCTGATTTTAGTGAAAAAGAATTCAAATTGTCGTATATTAATCGGTTGTCTGTGTACCAGGGGGTTCTTATTTTCAGCCTCTTTCTTGGAATCTCCGTTTAAAGGTCGCCCTTGGTGCTGCAAAGGGGCTTGCTTTTCTCCACAGTGCTGAAACTAAAGTTATTTACCGGGATTTCAAGACTTCGAACATCCTTCTGGACTCGGTGCGTTTCCCGTGAATAATGTGCATCTTTCACAAATTGTGTCGAGGCTTTGCATTCAATAATAAATGCTGTATGCTTATTGATGTGAAATGAAAAGAGAATTTAAAAAATAAAAATAAAAAAGCTGTTCTAAAATTCTGTTTGTGATATAATTTCAGAACTACAATGCTAAACTTTCGGACTTCGGGTTGGCCAAGGATGGGCCAACAGGTGACAAAAGCCACGTCTCTACGAGAGTAATGGGGACCTATGGATACGCTGCGCCGGAGTATCTAGCCACTGGTAAAAATTTCTCGAAGTTGATTCTGATTTTGATTATCTACATTTCTATATCTTACAACGGCTTTACTTTCTTCAATGTCTGCAGGTCACCTGACTGCAAGGAGCGATGTATTCAGCTTCGGAGTTGTGTTACTCGAAATGCTATCCGGCCGGAGAGCAGTCGACAAGAACCGTCCATCAGGAGAACACAATCTGGTGGAATGGGCCAAGCCCTATCTGGCGAATAAACGCAAGATCTTTCGCATTTTAGACAACCGTCTCGAGGGTCAGTACACAATGGACGTCGCGTACAAGGCAGCCACCCTCGCCCTTCGATGCCTATCGACAGAAGCCAAGTTCAGGCCGAACATGGCTGAAGTCGTAAAGGCTCTGGAGCAGCTCCAGGATTCCAAAGAAACTGTCAACAACCGCGAAAACTCGATCAACGCTGCCAGGTCAAGGGCTCGCAGACGAAGCGCCGACGATGCTAGCGCTAGGAAAAGCTCAGGGTCTTATCCTCGCCCCTCTGCTTCGCCGCTCTATGCTTAGAGATGGGGTCTTTGAGAAAATGACAAGTTCTAGCTTTTACTTTCCTAGTAAAGAAAAAAAAGAAAAGAAACAAGACAGTTACACAGAAAAAAAAAAAAAAAAAAAAAAACAGAAAGAAGCTGGTTTGCCAACAAACTCATGAACTTCCCGTATACACCTACATTTGTCTCTGCGACTGTACAGTTTCTTATCTCGGCTAATGTAATCCCTCAGATATCATCAACTACCTTGTGTTGACATATGCAACGCCTAAAACCGTTGTACGTCTTATGGGGTTTTCACTAAAAATTTGTTTGTAGTAACTGAAAGGAGCTTGATTATAGAACTTGCATTGTTTTGTATTATACCACTATTGTTCATTTTTGTTTATTTACATAGATGTGTTCTTATCCTTTTGTCCTCACTCTATATGTACTGGTTAGACGTGTGGTGTCTGTCTTTGAGCAGGGTTGACAGCAGTGCAGAGCACATAGGAAAAGGAATTGATTAGTTTTTTTTTTTATTTTATTTATTGTGCTTGTCTTTACCAAGTTATGGCCAAAGATCGTTAGTTCTTTAGTGGCACACATGTATGTTCGTGATGGGTTTTTTTCCATTTATGTGACACTACGCTTTTTTCTTTTCTACAATTGTAAAAATGATATTCAATCTGGAATCATCCTAAAAAGAGAAAAAAAAAGATAAGAGATAGAGAGAGAGAGTGGTGTTTAATGAAAAGTTGAAGTCAAAAGACTACGCACTAAAAGCCCTCCAGATACCAATATTGGTTGGTTCATGGGTCCGAAGCACTTACTAATGTAATGGTTATCCCGTAAAGTCACTCGCTTTTGGAACAGATCAGCACACCATTAGACAGCCATGGACAACAGACCCCAATTATATCCCCTCGTGGGTTATTTTAATTGGAATAGCTTACTTTTTTAGCCTTATTTTATCCCAGGTTTACTCTTCTAGAAGACACAAACACCTCTCCTAATTGCAAATTGGTTTGTGACAGCACGTGCCCTTAATTGAAAGTTTGCAAATTAATCACCTGAACTCGTAATGTTTAGGAGATATTTATCATATCAAGCACTATCCTGGGCCTCCAAGAGAAAAGAAAAAGATTATATCCAATAAAGAAACTGAGCATTTCCTATTCCATGATTCTTTAGTATTAGCTTTATCATTGTGGTAAACATAAAAGTGGAAGATATTTTTAAAAGCAAAACAGTAGTAATATATATATGTTTTGTTCGAGTAAAACATGCAAATTTGAGAGATGAGAGAACCCATTGTGTCCATTATAATGGACTTTTCTTTTTTCGCTACGAATTATAATGAACTCCATGGATAAAGCATGTGAAGTTTTCTTTTTCTCAATAAAGCATATATTGTATATTTGATCTATGAGAGAGCAGTTCAACTAGTGAAATAAAATCTCAATATTCATCATATACCATCTGTCCCATGAAACAAGGACGGGCTATATATAGGTAGTGGTCTTCACTCTTTCCCTTGGGATCTAATTCAGTATTTAATTTTAGTTCATACTAAATATGCACTAACAACAGCTCTCTAAGACAAAACCAAAATTATCCAAAAGATGTGAAATCCATTGCCATGGAAAAACAGTAATTCCTAAGGCAACGCCAAAGCCAAGTTGGATGACTGGCATTGCAAAATCTCTTGGGATAGCGTCCCTGTAGAAGGCAAAGCATATGCATATTTGATTATTATCTCCGCATTTGCAAATTTCATCAGAAACTTTGACAATATTCGTAAAGTTGTCCACGCTGAGAGTAGAATCACAAATCCACTGTACATATCTGCTCTGAGTAGACATTTATGGAATCCGCAACCTTAACACCAAGGCATAGACAGTGATCATTGACATGCCATTCTCTGTATTCAGGAAGAAGGATCATGCTTTAAAACCTGCAGGTTCCCTCACAAGTGTGTATCTACAACCCTTTATCCACGAATGACAAACAGAGACGAGACATAACCCAGACCAGTGACCATAATGATGGATATGAATATATGTAGTGTAAAAGAACGGAATGAGCAAAGGGCATATGCCTTGTATCTGTCACAAGCTAACCAAAATTATGAAGTCCTTACCAGCCCAGGAGTCCAATTTCGCCAATCCAACTTGCCTATGGATTTGTTTCTTAAATTGACCATTTCTCTCAAGTCAAATACCCTCTTTAGATAGTTATTTCCTGGTTTGGCAGACACTGGTCCGGGTTCCACAACAGGTTCTTCCTCTGCCTCTTCAGTTTCATTTTCAGCTTGAGGAGCTGGAACTTCTTCAGGTGAAGCCTCAGTGATGATGTTCCCAAGGATCTCGACCACCTCACTCATTTTTGGCCGAGACTTTGGCTGCTTGAGCAAACATCTGTTGGCTAATGATGCAAGTTTTTGAGCCGATTTAATGCAATACTGTCCTTCTAGTCTTGGGTCTAAAATAATGTGGAACTTCTTAGAGTCCGAGAAATAGGGCTTTACCCATTCCAAAAGCTTCTGTTCATTCCGAGGCAGGTTTCTTTCCACTGCTCGCCTTCCTGTGATTAGCTCATAAAGAACCACACCAAAGCTCCAAACATCACTCTTTGCAGTCAACCTCCCAGTCTGAACATACTCTGGAGCGGCATAACCCACAGTGCCCACAACCTTGAGAGAGTGTACCCATTGTGAGCAATATCTTAAATATGTGATACAAAAATGCAAGAATTCAGACGCATATCTTTACCAAGTCTAATTCTACAGAAAAAAATTCTTCAAAAATGCTTCTGACGAGAAGGCAAAAACTACGGCAATCAAATTCACAAGATCGTTATATTTCATTGGAAATATAATGAATTTGAATTATCAAAATCTTACTGATGTTGAAACATGACTTGCTCCTTCAGAAGGTCCTTGCCTAGCCAATCCAAAGTCCGAAAGCTTAGCATTAAAATCCTCATCTAGCAGTATGTTTGAAGTTTTGAAATCACGGAATATTAGCTGCACCAATCAAAGATCCAAACAAATTAAATAGTGAGAGGTAAATTCACTGTAAAATGGAAGTGAAAATTTTAAAATCCCAAGATACAGGAGAAGGAATCTGTTGCCAAACATGCAGACAAAAAGCAGGTTTGTTTTTCTGTACAGGGAAAGAAACTTCAAACTATCTAAGGTATCTTGGTAAAATAGAGTTAAATCTAAATACAAACATATTATTCTTTCTAATTATTTTTGGCCATGATAGGTAAACGGTACCAAAAGATCAAGACTACACCTGAAAATCCATTTCTTCATGAAGGTATGCCAACCCACGGGCTGCATCCTGGGCAATTTTTAATCTTGTAATCCACGGAAGAGTTGATGGCATTCGACCCAACAGATGGTCTTCTAAACTTTTATTGCGCATTAGCTCATAGACCAAAAGTCTTTGCATCCCTCTCTCATCATCTTCTGCACAATATCCTACTAATTTTACAAGATTTGGATGCTTGACGACACCCAAAAAATTCACTTCATTAATCCATTCCTTATGCCCCTGGGTACTAGAATGCATAGAAAGCAATTTCATCAGATAAAGTACTTGACAATGGCATTGCCGAAGTATAAGTTGAAGCACATTAGCCTGAGAAAAAAGAATCGTGCTTTCAATCTAAAAAGGATGAACTGTAAAGACCAAATAAAGTAGTAAACCAACAGGATTACACAGCTATGGTCGTGCTTTCCTAGTAATGGGATGTAATCGTTGTTGAGATATAAAAAACTATTATTAGCCCGTCTCCCATCAGCTAAAGCTTTTAGGATGAATCAGTGATTTAACATGGTATCAGGAGGTCCTGAATTTAAAACTCACTTTTAACCCCATAAAATTATACACGTGTAAGGCCTTGTCCAGCCTACACGTGAGGGGAGTATTGAGATATAAAAATTATTGTTCACTCGTTTCCTATCAGCTTAAGCTTTTGGGATTAATTAGTGATCTAACAATTACTCAACTGTCATAGACAAAAGCTAAAATGAACTCAGAAAAGTCATAGAACAGGTATTGCAGCGAGTTCTATCTGATAAAGCAGGCTTCTTCAGAGACAATCTAAAGCAATAGAACTATAACCTGATCTCGCCTAGAACGTAAGGAAAACATTTAAACATATCCTACTGATGCCAATCTCACTTATGAAAGAAACAACACAACTAATCCAAAAATTTCTAATTACCAAAAGATAAAGATTCGCAAAAACTTGGAAATGCATATGTTTTAACCAACTCACGGCCTTAATAATTTCCGTTAATAAAAACCTACGAATTATAAACGATTCCACATATAATAGATGAATCCGAAATGCATGATCACGATTATGCAATCCACATTTTGTGATATCAAACTTCAACGAAGAGAAAAACTAATTAAAATTCGCGGAAAAAGTCCATTTTTTGAGAAGAACAAGAAAGAGAGTGATCACAAATCATGCCTGGAATCCACTCCGATTGAGCTGCTTGATAGCGACGTCGATCTTGTCGGAAGCTCCGTCTCCGTCGAGAAGCTCCGGCGACGAAACCCTAAGGACGCCTCTGTAGACGCAGCCGAAGCCTCCCTCGCCGATGAGGAGCGCTCGGCTGAAGCCTCTGGTGGCCGATTTGAGGTCGGCGAAGGAGAATACCTTAAGATCGTTGGCCCGGCGCTGGGTGAGGAAGTCGAAGAAGGCGAGCGAGTCTGAGAGCTCTCTGGAGTCCGAGTCGAACTCGGAGCGCCTCGTGCTCTCCACGCTGCTGGACGCCACGCTCAGCGACCGCGCCCACGACAGCTTAGAGCTCGACGCCCTCGACACGCCCCCGCCCCCGCCGCCGCCGCAGTCGCCGGGGTCGTCGTCGTCGCGCCTGTCTCCGTTGGTGAAATGGAAGCACTTCATCGTCGCCAACGAATTTGCAAAGAGAGAGAGAAAGTCAAAGGAGAGGGCTGGTTTACACTTTCGGATCAACTAACTCTCTGGATTGGTGAGCGTCGAATTATTTTTTTCTATTTATAATTTTTTTTAAAATAAAATATTGGGCGGCGATTTTTTAATTTTTTAATTTTTAAGATGTTAGAGAGAGAGAGAGAGACAGAGAGAGAGAGGTGTATTGTCGTTTTTTGAGACAGTATGTGAAGGCGAATCACGAGGAAGGGTATAGTTTCAGTGTGAGTCTGTGAGATGCCGAATATTGGCGCAAAGTATCTATAAGTATCTGCATTTTTGTGGGCCCGCTTGTTCATCGAGGGGCTTAACTGGAATTGGGGGATTTTGAGGAATACCTCATTCTTGACACAATGATAATCTATACCCCATGTGTGTTGCACTTTTAATTTATACCCCAAAATTTACACTACAAACATAGAATAGAAATGGAGGGAGCACACCACATGGGGTATAGATTATTAAGTGGCATCAAGAATGGCTTTATTTTGAAATTCTCCCACTGGAATTTCAGTTATGCTGTAATTTTTGGGAGATTTTATTATATTAATTAATTATTAAGGAGGAATTGTAGAATAAGGAGGAATTACAGGAAAGTTGAAAAAATAGTTGAAAAAAATGAAATGTGTTAGAGTTTGGTGACCTGAATTCGTTTAGCCCGATCCAAAAGTCTCGTGGTGCGACCCGAAGAGTAATTTTTTGGGGACTTACTTGTTTGGGTCTCGGGATTGGGCCGATTTTTCGACCCGTTCTATTTTCGCATATATTTGTATTTTAGGGTTTCGGCTTGATGTAGTAGTTGCCGATTTTTTTTTTCCTATTTTTTTCGAGACTACCACCGCTTTGTACCAATCTTTTTTGATATAATGATTTCTTCTCACGGTTTTTTTTTTCCAATCAAGGGTTTTTCCACGTTAAATCTGTGTGTTTTATTCGTGCTTTATTTTGTTTTTGTCATTGATTTTATAACAAAATGAAATGGAATAAAATAGAAGGAATCAGCTCCCCAAACAAGGGGTAATTTATACTCAAGTAGTGTGTTATTTTTATTTTTATTCTATATTTATAACGTAAAATTTGAGACATACATTAAATGTGCAATACATATGAGATATAGATTGTCATGTATCAAAATAGAGACATTCTTCAAAATTTCTTAAATACTCAAAATTTTAATTTAAATGTTCATTTTATAGTGTTTTAAGTAACTCTTTCGATTCATAATGCAAATTATATATCTTATAAATTTCAATACTACAATTAAATTCATATCTAAACATTAATTTGAATTATAAAATTTCATCAAATTACAACTCAAAATAAAATGAAAGTACATACAAACCACCCCTTAAACTTTAAAGTATACAATATACCTTCGAATAAAACTAGCACCAATCGGAAAAGGAAATGCCAGGTCAAAAAGTGTGGAGAATATATATTCGTTATTGCAACACAATAAAATGATATTTAAACTAGTTAAACAAATATTTGCTTATATAACTAACAAAATCACACGTCATTTGGTATGTCCTTGGGCTAGTAATGCTATATTTGGGGTGGCAATTTGGATTCAGACACGAGACACGACACGAAATAAACGGGTTTGGGTCAACCCTTAATGGGTCTGGGTCTTAAATAGGTCGACACGATTAACACGATAATTAAATAGGTGAACACAACACGAACACGAACACGAACACGAAGACACGATTAAGAACGTTAAGATACGATTAGCAAATAATTTTTAATATTTATATATTTAATAAAATTTTAATAAAACTTTATTTAATATATATATATATCTTCTTTAATTTTATATTCATTCTTATAAAATAAAACAACATATTTTGTTGATTTAGTTATGTTATATGTTTTATTGATTGGTTTTGTTATTTTTTTCTTTATTGGACTCACACTCTTGCTAGTTTTGCTATTTGTTTTAAATTTAATTTAATGTGTTGAATTATCTTTTTTATTTTAATTTGGGTCATAAATAGATCATAAATAAGTTTAAAATTTAAATGGCTCGTATATGGGTTATAATACCATTAAAATACGATTATTAAATGGGTCTTAATATGTCGTTAATGGGTAACACGATAAGACACTTAGACACGACACGAAACACGAGTTGTTATCCCTATGCTATATCTGCAAATTATTTTATCAACTTTTTAATAAAAAATATGTGGTATACAAATTGGTATTATATATCATCTTCTAAATAGCTTTTCTTAATTAGTTTGTAATTTTATATTGCCTACTTATGTGTCACATTAAATTTATATTAAAAGTTTATAAAATAGTTTGTAGAAGTAGCATTACGCCCTTTCTTTGTAACTTCCAAAAGTATTTACAGAAAATTTTTTTTGATAAAAAAGTATTTACAGAAAATTGACTAATAAAGAAACTACTAGAAATTTATCAGTCTTTGTTTTAAATACCATGATGATATTTATGAACATTTGAAAAAACATCGACTAGTTATCAATACAAGTGTCTACATGGAAGAATAGAGGTCGATTTTACTTTTTAAATATAAAAATTAAAAATTAATTACAAAAAATATTATTATTTTTAATATAGGAACATGATATTTAAATTTTAGTTATCACATAAAACTCTCAATAATGTCCATTAATTCTGACGGCCACATAAAGCCCTTAATAGTTATGGGGCATTTGGTAGAGTTCTCCGTACTGTTGGTCCATTTGGTGGGATCTATGTAACGATGGTCAAGTCGATTAGTCTTATTTGCAAAAAAATAAAAGAGTCGATTAGTCAATCTGCTAACGTAATAATTATATTTGAATAATTTGATCGAGTCAATTTTCTAGAACTTAACGAGTACGTAATAAAATTTGTGGTCTTCTTTCTCGAAACAAATACTTTCTTCTTTCTCGAAACAAATACTTTCTTCCCTAGCCTTCCATACGAAAGAAATTTTTCCACACAATAGCTTAAATGAATGGTCCTTTACCCTTCTTTATTTTTAAATTAAACTTATGAGTTTTGATAAGCCGTCGATTTTCAGCTAGATTATATATGTGAAATATCTATCATTGGTCCACGGTTGAGGACGATTCCGATCAACTATTCACGTATTTAATGAGAAGTTGTTGTTATTGATATTGTTTTTTATATTTGCTTAAAATTTTCTATTAAAATGTTGAATTAATATATTATTATCTTCTCTTTTCTCCGTCTCTTTAACAAATTTCATTTGCATTAATATTTTGGAACAAGCTGCAACATAAAAGTAATTTTATGACATAGATTAATTCTGAACTGATGGATTAACGATTTTGGACCAGTCATTAAAAATCATTTCTCGCCACAAGGTTATCCATAAATAAAAAAGATTTATTTAATGTCGATATTGTAAAATCTACCAGTCATTACTGTTGTTTTTAGAATTTCCATCTCTTAGAACGGATTAAATGTGAAAATTCATTCCAACTACAGTCTATTTACTGTTTCTAAATAGTTTTTGAAGGCTGCAGATTTTCAATAGATACCAGTCAAGGGAAAAATTAGTATTTGATTAGAAAATTTGTGTATAATATAGGTAAGCTACAGAAGAAGTTTAGTAACATTTAATTAAATATGTAATCAAATTAAGATGTCTTTTTTATTATTCTAAGAAGGGTCAGTTAGGTAAATAACTATTTTAGACTGTATGTTTTTAAAAAATAGCAACAGTTTTAAAAAATTTAAAAACTAGCCATAAAATTATAAAAAATTCTTACAATAACAAAAATACACATAAAAATGCTGTAAGAAGTTTCTGACATTAGGCAAAAATTTTATACTTTTTTTTTTACATGGCTAGTATTTTAATTTTTTGAAACTATAGCTATTTTTTTAAAATTATTGTGTAAACAGTGGCTATTTTCTTAAAATTTCTTATAGGAATTGAAATTACTTTCTAGAAGTAAATTGATTTGAAAATTGGTTGAACGATTAGCAGTCCGTGGGCGACGTGGCCGGTGTGAAGGTTTAGATTCATGTCATCACCAATAGAGTTGAACAATTGTGACTTAGTTTTTGAAGCAGTATAACAAACACTGTTGTCTTTTTAATTGTACATATTTAATTGGTTGCTTTAAAACGAGGCTTGTGAGTCACTCACACATGCACGTTAATATATTATTATAAAGGTGATGATGAAGCTTGAGAGCGATCGAGTTGGATTGTTAGGAAAGGCAAATTGCACAAAAAACACAAGGATTGAATGCAAATCATTTACGAGCGACAAACAAACATTCATAAGCAACAATAATACACTAGAGTGGTCCGTACAAACCAGAGAACAAAGATGAAAAACTGTTTTCTTGTTTGTCTTAAGTAAAAAAAAAAAAAAAAAAGATTTATGGAAATATTATTTATACACTTTTTCCAATCTTCAATTCCCTTCTTCTGAAGCAACTAATAACCAACCACGTTGTATTGTCAGTTGACAATTGACACCAATATGGCATTCAATGGTACATTTGTATATTTGGTATATATCAACATTATTATTCATGAATTTATGACTACATAAGTATTCAAGTGGCTCAAAGGTTTTCTTTTTATCCAATTAAAAGTTTCCAGAAAATTGTTAGCTAGTGTCTTAACCTTTTTGTAAATTAAGTTAGTTGTGCCTACACGTTCTTGAACTGCATGGTGATTATAACCTAATTTGCAATCACAGAACATTGTCATATAATAAATTAACTTGGAAAGAAAATTGGTACGTAGTCAATTACTAATTAGCACTTAAATGTATTTCCAATGGAATTGTGTTTTTTTTTTATCCGTATTAGTGATCTGTGATATTTATCTCATACGTTTATTTATTTATAATCTTATAACATATATTTAATTATTTAATACACTTTTTTGTTGTTGAGTTTTTTAGGCATTTAACCAAATTTTTGGGTAATTTTTTAGGATTTAGCCATAATTTCACGAAATCAGGGATTTAGCCATAAAATGTAACATTTTTTGTTACATGAAACATATATACGTATAAAAGTGTAACATTTTATGTTATATGTTACAAAAAATATTATATTTTTTACACGTATATATGTTAAATGTTACAAAAAATATTACATGTTATGGCTAAATCTCTAATTTAGTAAAACTATGACTAAATCTTCAAATTTTATCTTTAAAATGGCTAAATGCTTAACTGACTTTTTTTGTTTTGCAAGCCTGATTTTTGATACACTTGTGGTGATGTCCAATCTTTCTCAAATCACTATAATAAAGCCTATATCCTAGATTTGAAATCATAATACACAATGACTCATTCAGCATTAATATGACAACTGTTGAAATAATTTCTCAATATACCATGACTCGCGGTAAATTATAAATTTTTCTCATCTATTTTTTAATCAAGCATATTTAACATAATTAATCAACATTTAGTTTTCCATAGCTAATTTGAATTGATTACGACAGCTTACCATGCCATATGTACAAACTTAATACTGCTGTAGCCCGTAGGCCAATCATACTTATGACAATAGCAGTTATTCTTCGTATTAACTATTATGTGGAAAAGGACATATTACCAAGTTTCATATATAACAGTATGTTCTATGTACCTACATGATAGTAACTAGTTAATTAGCTAATTTATTCTGACACAATTTTTTTACAGCCTAATTGAACTGAATCATGATTCAAGTAGAGCAATGTTGTATATGCTAATCTCAAGACAAATTGGCAGGCATAATTGTCATAATTATGAGTATTAAATAATTAACATTTTCAATATAACTTGACTAGACTACATTGCTTCTATTCTACGACAATTCGACAATAGTATAGAACACAACATATAAGTAGCATCAAGATTCAAGATCTATGGTGCTTTTTGTTGAGTGGATGAAAAATAGGAGGATGAAAGAGTATTGGAATGATGAAAAGTGTCAACGATGAAGAATATTATAATAATATTTCAAGTTGTTTGGTTGGAAGAAATAAGAGATGAGTAGATATACATTAATTATTTATATAATGATTATATTATCTATTTTATTAATTGCTATTAGTTATTTTAAAAGGTAAACTTGACTTTTTGCTAATTAAATAGGATGAAGAAGTTGCATCATTTTCACTTATAGAAGCATGTAATTTAGTGGACTCATGTGGATGCGCTCTCTTTTCATTCTTCTCTCTCTCATCTCTTCTTCCTAACTAAACAAGTAGATTTGAACTCTCTCTCATCTCTTCTATCTTCACACCTCTCAATCCACCCAACCAAACACATCTTAAGATACGCACTAAATAATACCCTTCTAGTAAAGCCAAATAGTACGCCTCTTGATTGCAACGAGACAAACTTAAAATTAGATCAAAATTTGTAACACGTACAATAATATCCATTAAATGCGACATTTGTATATGATCTTCACAAAATTATACAAGTAACACGAGTTATATTCAATATAGTCTCATAAGCACATCTAACACTTTCCTTCTCTTGTGTCCTGTCGTATTCGCACAATATTGCAAAAGATATATATAAATGTTGATTGATGATTAAACGTCTGATCAATTAATATTTAAGCTGAGATCCTAGCTAGGAGGTTTTTTACTCTTTTTTATTTAAATTGAATTGAAAAGCAGTGGGTGTTTAGCTATAATTGTAATTTGCTTGCTACGCCTAGTCGCCTTATATTGGTTGTTTGTATATATACGACCAAGTCAACTATGGAATTGCTTCCATTAATCCAATTCCACACAAGATACAACAAAACCAAACTAGACGCAGATAGTTCTTGACTTAAAAAAGGGGATGGAAAAAGAAAATGTTGAAGCCATCATGTACTGCGTCTTTGACAAAATATAATTGAATTATTGAATATATATGTTGTCCACAAATCATTTTCACTTATTTTAAAAGCTTATTTCACTATTTTAGATAATTTCTTGATTTTCTATACTTTTTGAATTTATTTATAAAAAAAAAATTGGGGACCAAAAGTCTCCATTCTAGAAATCTCTTATGTACAAAATGATCCTTTCTTCTACGCACCAAAATAACGCAGATGATAGTTGTGATTTTGCTAAAATTATTAACTGTGAACAAGGTAACTAGGGACATATTTAAAACACAATATACATACAAATTAATAGATATATCATATATTAATGGGGTGATTGCATATTTAAATATGATTTTGATTCTACCTATTGTAATTTGTAACATATATTTTAAGTACCATTAAATTTATAATAACATAAAACTACTAAATAATTAAGTGATAAATTCAAAATTCTAATATGTGCCTTTAGTCTTATGTTAAACAAAAACTGTCCATCTAAAGCTGGTAATTGATATTTTTTCTCTTTAAGCAATAAGAATTAAGAAAGATGGTAAAGGACAAGGACAGAACCTAAACTTGGTGGGTGGTGAAAATTGACAAATGTAAATAATTTATTGATGTCACATATGATGTACCGATATTTATAGAACGTACGTTTAGAAGTATTTTAATGGTGTGTTTGGTGTTTCGGATTGGATTTGATAAGATTGGATTATATATGTAGAATTAGATTGGATTGTATAAAATATTATTATATATTTGGAGTAGTATTGATTGAAATGGATATAATATTTATTTTAAATTTAAAAACAAAAACTATTTAATTAATCAATTATAAATTTTTATTTTTATCAATGAATTAAATAATCAATTAAATGAGTGGGGCCTACATTTTTTGCTTACATCCCATGTAATCCCCTATTTTTGGAAGGGATGAGACGATGAGTTATCCCATTTACATGGGATTATTTTAATTTAGAGAAAAATTTGAATAATCCCATTTACTTTTTACACTAAACATAGTATTAAAATTGTATTGTCTAATCTAATTCAATCTCAAACTATATCCTAGACCCACCAAGCACACGCAAGATATTTGTAGAATGTACGTGGATGAACACGCATTCCAAGAGGATATACATATATCATCTAGTTGGATCCATCGTTAACGATGATGACTTTCACATATATGCATTATATTAAACTTTTTGTTGAGAGGGTGAAACGTGAGCAATATATTATCAGCAAGTTATAACTCTATATTTCTATATTTCCAGGTACAATTTAAGTAACGTTTGAGCTCACATGGATTCAACAGGCTTTATTCATAGGGCCAACTCATATAATCTGATTTTGTCAGAGCCTAATATACATAATATTAATAGGAGATTGTATGGTTTTGGGTAATTGGTATTGTACATTAGTTCCAACGAAAGATAAACGAATATAACCTCCAATGTTGAAGGGACAAATTAAAAAATAATAAATATAATCGTATATATATAATTGCATGCTTTTTTAATTATATTATTAATGAATAGTGGAATTTGATAATTAGCTACGTATCCTAACAACATTAACATTCGAAATTAGGGCTTTACCAAAAGAGTTGGCCTCCCCTGTAATCTCCTCTAAAACATTTTATTAGTAAAAAAAAAAAAAAGCAAGAATACAAAAAAGTTCGAGAGAGGGGCAAAACAGGTATTCTAGTATTTTCGGTGGCACTATAAAGCTTCTAAAGTCAGCATGCTCTGTGGAATGGGTGGGGGTCTCCATGAGCCTTTTATTTTTATTTTTATTTTATTTTTTTAAATGAATTGAACTACAAGCGGGTTGTGGTTGGAAACATGCATTGGCAATGCGAAGCATTCCGAGTTGGACCAGAAGTCGAGTCATGTGGCGTTACAAAGGGCTCTGTCTATGTAGCCAAAGTATAAGGATCCCCCTAATTAATGACAGTCTCCCTCGAGGTAGTGTGTGTATGCCAATCATACAAGCAAAATCAGAGCAAAAAGTGGCATTAGGATTATTACCACCTAGCGCTAGTCTTGCATGTGAACCCAAATAGCGTTGAATTCTCCAGAATAAGCCAAGGCAGGTTGGGCGGAGGAAATATATATATGTTGAAGCTCATTCCAAAGATTGCGTCTTGTGGCAATACAGACACTAGCGTCTATACAAGTCACTCTAAAATGGTCAGGATGCCTTCCAAAGTCCAATGTAATTTCATGGTCAGAGTTTAAGAAACATTAGGAGTCTGAATATTGTTAGAGAATAGAGTCTTATCCCCTTATATTATCAAAATATTTTAAAAAAAATATAAAAATATTAATCACACGCGTAGAATTTAAAATAATTTATTAGAGAAGTGGAGAAAGGGATAAAAAAAAAAATGGATAGAAGATCTAGATTTTAGAGCATAAGTAAATGCATGTTTAAAGAACGTAAAAAATAAGCAGGTAAATTAACTATTATAAAAACACAACAAAGTCTCTTTATTAGATGACCTGGTTGCAATCACACGAATGTTCCAACATAAATTTTTTATTCTTCTTCGGCAATGCCAGACCATGAGCTGGACGATAAAAGTTGGAGCTCTTTGGTTGCGGCACTGTATGGTTGAATCATGAATGGTCGAGACGAATAAGTCCAACGCAAGGTTGTCCCTTGTTGAGCTCAACCGTTAGGTTTAACCCCGAAAATCGACGACGATATAATTATCCGCAACCAATTATCAAGTATTTATCTCCCTCAATTATATGATAACAATTTATTAATATATAAAAAATGTATATATAAGTAATAAATACACTTATAAAATTAAAAGTAAAACGGTTAATTTGTCACAAAATGATTATAATGATAGGAAAAACAGATATAAGGATTTGGGTTACCATTTTCATTCATATATAAATATTTTGCGTCTCTAGTATATTTTTAATTAGCTTCACAATTCTTCTTAATTTTTATTAGATTTCAAAACCTAATATATATATATATTCTCGTATTGCATTTTTCATCTCTCAAATTATATATATGATCTTTGCCCTTTTTATTATTCATAATTTTTCTTTCACTTAACCAAAGTATTGAATCCATCACTAATTATAACAACTGTGTTTACAATACAATGTGACAATTTTCATAACACATGAAGCATTGGTTTCGTGTGAAGTAAAGCATGACTATATGTTCCAATTACCATTTTGTCACAACAACTCGTGATAAAATGATAACTATTGGTAATTAAGTGGCCATGTGAATGAATTGCACTGTTATATCTAGATTCTAGGGTTAGGTCATAAGTTTGACTCCGAATTCAAGTGTACGTACGACACTGCAAAAGATTCTGACTTATGGGACGACGCCTAGCCAATTGATGGGTCTAATCACAGAGCTACTATTACTATAGTCCTTGCACCAATTCTTTATAATATTTTTTCACAACAGAAATTTCGTACTCTGTTGTTTCAATCTCTTTCCACAAATCCCACGCTATCCTCTGATTTTGTTCATGAGTATTGGTCATGATCTCTCCAGATTTCCGTTGCCAGAGATCAGAATAAAAATCGAACTTCGAGGGAAGAACGTGACCTTGATCACCCTGGTGAAAATTAAAGTGGGTCCCACTAAGGGGCTAAAGATTTAAGACAGACTGAGGGTCACCACTAACCACACAATCAGATTTTCTTTTGACTCAAATTTACACTGATCATTACTCAATGATATTATATTAATATTAGCTATATATCGAAGAGTATATATATATTGTATGAGTTTTAGCTTTCAGAGAGCCGCAGTAACTCCGCTTGCTTTTTGGATGAAACTTCAGCTTTGAGCACCTGTATTATGTACGTTCTTCTCTATACAGTACACAGATGAGCTGACAGAAAGCAAAGCTAATGAGCAAAGATAAAAAAAAAAAAAAAAAACAGAACAAAACAAAACTATTATATATACATATTATAATTATCAAATCTTCCCTAATAGTACTCCATGATATGATGACATTGTGTTATGGGTGTGTTTGGTATGTGAATTAAAGAGGATACGATAAGATTGGATAATTATTAATCCTATTCGCATGTTTTTGTGAGATGAACGTGATAAGATTATTAATGGTGGGACCACTAATTTAATTCCACTTATATGAGATAATTAGTCCCATAGAGAAGGGTGAGAGTAACAATTCTATGTCCAAAAAATGTGAATCGCACCATAAAAAATATTTTTTATTTGTTTTTCAATTAAAATTCAATAAAAATTATAAATATTTAAATAGTTTAATTTTTTTATGTCTTATCATTTGTTATTAAGTTTTTTAAAAATACTATCATAATCCAATCCAATACTATAACAAGCATGTCATAATATTAAATCTAATCCAGTCTAATCTAATCTAATTAATTTTATCAAATCCAGTCCAATTCAATTTTAAATAGCAAACGCGCCATCAAAGATTAAAGATCATATATATATATATTAAAATATAACATGTCGTACGTGAGCAGTTCGAGTAATGCATGACAACTGAGGTACTTTACTTGTAGACATATGAATATACATAAACTAACAACAATTTCAAGCACGATAAAGTAGTCGATTAATACTACTTTGACCCGTTAATGAACTTTCACGACAGCCTAATGAAACTCACATGCATATATATGTTAATAATATGTGATCAGAAAGAGACCCACTTTAACTGTGCTTCTTTGTATTAAATAAATTAATCAATTTTATCAGAAACGCCAAGCACGCATTATACAAACAGTCAAACGGAATCATACAATATTTATATATATAGAATTATATAGTTTGATCACATGAATTAATATACAGCTTGTTAAGTATCAATTTGCAAATAAAGCAACTAATCTATTAGTCACGTTGATTATCCCTTCCCAGCGCTGAGAGTACTACTAAATGAACCTAGTTAAAGTTCAATAATAATAACACTAATAAAGCGACAATAACTTGATCTTCGTGATCATATATATACTACTAGTAGTTTTGCAAGGTGATCGCGTCACGATGAAGCTTTGTCGTCGGAGATATGATTAACGTCGCGGACTTGGAAGAAGGAGCGATTCTTGACGACGATGTCGTACAAGTGGAAGGGCTTGAACTTGGCGAAGTTGGCGGGCAGCGAGATCAGGTGAGCCGAGTCGTCGGAGCGGTGGAACTGGACCAGCTCAACATCATCGCCGCCAGGCCTGTGGTATCGGCTCCAGCCGAGCTCGCCGAGCCGCTGCTCCAGCTCGGCGTGCGACCGTATCACCTGGTTCGCCGGCAAGTACACCAGCTCCCGCGGCCGAGCCCCGGGCGCCGTCGCTGTGCCCGGGTACGGGTACGGCGGCTCTCTCTGCTCGAACGACTCTCTCGTCGGGTAGCTTATCAGCCGCGCCACGCCGTTTTTCCCGAATAGCCACACACCCGACATTTATAAATATATGTATATATTATGTTTTTGTGTATATATATATATGATATGGTCGACGGCGATTTGAGGGCGAGAACTGTGGGTGTGTGAGAGGTCGAGAGGTGGTTAGGCAGAGACGAAGATACAAAGTGGTGATGTTCATTGGTGCATATTGGTGGTTATTTTGAGAGAGATGAAATATACTCCTTTCTAAAATTTAAAAAAAAAAATGAAGACAATATTATGTATGTATGTATGTATGTATGTATGTTTGAGCACCAGGTTCGTAATCAGCGTATATATACTACCTATATGTCTATATCCAATTATCCATGGTCTTATGATATTCTAATAAATGAGAATTGAAAAAAAGAAGGTATAGTATAAACCTGAATAACGTGGCACAATAAATGAGTTTTCAATTTACTAACCTGAGCGTACAGTTTTAATTTTCGATATTGGTGACTCGGTGTACATAAACTTTGAAAATTCAGTAAAAAAATGGTCTATATAGCTAAAATATGTTAGACAAATAGGGAGAACATGGTGTTATGAGTTTTTATCAAGACATCATCAATTTTTTTACTCTAATTTTTCTTGCCTCCATAGGATCAAAATCCTGGATCCGTTTAGGGTTTTCAATTTCGTATGAATAAATTAAATAGAAAGAGATGATAATTATAAAATTAAAAGCACTTCACGTGCAGCCGTCTTAGCTCAGCCGGTAGAGCGCGTGGCTTTTAACCACGTGGTCGTGGGTTCGATTCCCACAGACGGCGTTTTCATTTTTCTACAGTACGATATGAATAAGCTATTTTGAACTTATTTATTTTTATATTTTAGCTAAAACTTAATAAAATAATCATAATATAAGTATAAGTTACATGAAAATTTTCATCTTTCATAATTATTTGCTGTTATTTCTCAATAAATATAAATAATGACCATATTTTTAGATCACTTATGCAAAATGACAAATTTTTATAATTTTTATAATAATATATTGAAAGATTGCCAAAAAAAAAAAACATTATTTAAGTGCCACATTATTATGACAACTAATAAAATTGCCACTAATTTTATGATAAAAATAAGAAAAAATATTTACAAATTTGTTAAAAAAAAAACTTTAAATATAAATAATAGAAAATAAAATATTAAAAATTTACTATAAATGTGTAAATATTTCTTTTGTTATAGAATTATTGAAACATATGATAATTTTTTAAAGATCTTAAATTTTTTTGCTATTTGCTACCATTTCCTTTAACTTTAACCGATCAAACTTGCAAGTACAATAGAGTCTTTTCATACAAGCGAGTGTGTGTACTGTGTAGTACTTCAGTTACCCGTAAGCTCAATCGACGCGATGAGTGAAGTATTACCCATTGTTTGGGTAAATTATTTTGTAAATTCTATCTTATTTTTTGGTTAAAAAAAATACTTTGGAATAGTTAAAAAAATGATATAAAATAATTTAGTTTTATGAATTTTAAGATAATATAAATAATTAAAGTTTAAAAATATTATATAAAAAATCAGACATTTAGAAAGTTGAGAAAATAATTAAAAAAATAAAATAGATTATAAGATTATGAGAATTAAAAAAAAAAATTGAATGAAATGAAAAAAATGAGTGCCAGTCATTTCAGACCGCTTAGCTTTTCGTCTTCGCAAAGAATTTGCGTTTCTTCAACTCTCTCTCTAGTCTCTACCATGTCTTTCTTTCTCCTTCAGCTCTCTGAAACAACGTCCAGGTCGGTATTCGACCAGACTGTGATCGTCGTCGTTCATAATTCATCTTTATTTCTCATGTTTAATTTGTATATCTGTTACTTTCGCTGTTTGTGTTTACTTATGACAAATAGAAAAGAAGAAACGCCATTGCTGTCTGCGACACTTTTTTTTTTTTTTGGGTGAAGCTCACGTATAACTGAAGCCATTATTGCTACGTAAGCTCGTTTGGTGTTTGTTTTTGCTTTTACAGAGAACTCGAATTTCTTTTTTCCGACGAAACCTTTTTACAAGAATCCAAAGCCATAAGCTGCTTTGTTTTCTTTTAACGCGTCGCTCTTTTTTGGGTTTATTTTGTTCTCGTTGTGCTTTTGTAGCCGATACGGTTTTTTCTTAGGTAGTATCTTTTTTGTTTCTTTTGCTTGGAATAGTTCATCTCGTTCCGTTCTAGATATCGATCTGCTTGGTTCTCGGGAATATTTTAATACATGTGAGAATAGGCAAGAAAATGGTAAAAGTAAATAGGGTTTCTTATTTCAAGTCATGCTAGAACTTTTATGTGTTGACTGTGTAAATGCTTGTTCATATTCATGTGTAAATCATAAATTTAGCGAAGAATCTATAATTATGGGGATCAGTCAAAGGGTTAGTGAATCTCCTTCACGTCAAAATGAAGGTAAATCAGTAATGTTTTTGTTAGCCATTTCTTTGTTTTGAGCTATTTTCTTTCGAGTAATTGCTTTGTGTATATCACCAAACTTTTTGGGTATACTAATCTTCTTTCGTAGCTCTCTCTTTCTCATCCTTGGAACCTTAAAAAAAAAAAAAAAAGACAACGTAATTGGAAGTTTTTTTTTTGTTCTCTTCATTTCAGTCCTTTTTTGGGTCATCCTCTGTTTCGATAAGGATCGAGAATGAGACTTCCATATATAACACTGCTTGCCTTGTGTTTTGTACATCCCAAACCATAAGGTCACAAAGCGTCTTTAAACATGTCCACTGGTCCAGAGGGTGAAACGAGTGAAGGTCTCCATGGAGGTAAATCTTGTGACTTTTTTGCTTGGACTATGCCCAAACAGCTTTTGATAACTCTTATTTGTTACTTAGATGATCACGTACATTGGACGATTTGGCTGTCGCAAACAAGAGACATGCAACGACGATCGCGTGAAGAGTTGAACTCCATGCTCGACGAGAATGACAAGTTGCTCAGCGATTTAGAAGCCAAAGAGATGGAGCTCCAATGGCGTGAGTGTCGACTACAGCTACGACGGTCTCAGATTGAGATTGAAAAAAAGAAACTCCTCCGTGATCTGACAGAGGTAAGTAAAATTTAGCTATTCAAGACTAGTTTTAGACATTGTGTATTTATAAAATGATTTAATGTCGAGTTAGTATTCTTAAAATTTTAGTTTTTTTCATTGACAACTGAAGAAACTTCATAATGGCAACTGCACACACACACACACACACATATATGCCGGATACTAGCAACTCTAATGTCACTATCAAATTAGTGAAATTTACACACTGACAGGGCTGTTTAATATTCATTTTCTGGTATTATTCTTTCTAGCTCGCATATGCCCACTGTCCAATGCCAAAAGCGCATTTGAAATGAGCTAATAGTGAGACTTCAAAATGTTATTAGATTGCAAGAGCTGCTACCTTGGAGAGAGAGAAAAATGAAGAAAAGGCGATCAAATTAGCAGAACAGCAAAAGGTGTGATGTTCATTTGCTCTTCTTCATCTCGAGTTCTCGCAGTCGTATCACTGTTTTTGTCCAATAAATTCAGTTTAATTTTCTTGTTATAATTACATTTTCGTCTGTTTACGGACTCGTCACAGAGAGAAAAGGACGAACTTCATAAAAAAATCTTGGAACTGGAAAAGCGGCTTGATTCGAAACAAGCTTTGGACTTGGAGTTGCAAATAGAGCGCTACAGAGAAGCTTTAGAAGTGATAGAACAAATGGGTGCAGATGAGGATCTGGAGGTCAAGCAAAAGATGGCTGAAACTCAAGAAAAGCTAAAGGAAACGGAAGAAGATTTGGAAATTATGGAAGACCAATTATTCTCAAGGAACGTAGAAGAAATGATGAATTAGAGCAGGCTCGCAAGGAGATAATCACTGTATGAATCATTTCTCTCCCATTCATTTGGTTTTTGTCTGTTTTTATATTTTTATGTATATGTGACTATGGCTTTCTGTTTTGTTTCATTCCTAACATTTAATCCCTTGATGATATAGAGCCCTTTGGCGTACATATATTGGGTAGTTTCATCTTCATCAAATGATATCCCATTTAAATATCATGAGCTTCTCTTACCGTATTATTGAAATGTACTTCCCTTTTTAAGTTGTTACTGCCTTCTATGCATAATCGTTCAAAATAATTCGTGTATATAATTCTTTTGATGATTTTCCTATTATTCTTTTGGTAATACGTATGTAAATACTTTCAACTTGATAAGCAGATCGATTTTAATTTACATCTTGACATTGCTAATACATTTTTTCGCAGGGATTGAGGGACTCAACGTCAGCCCGTACTTTTATTGGTGTAAAGAGAATTGGAGACCTTGACAACAAACCATTCCTCGATGCAACTAAAAGAAAATTCTCCGATGAAGAGGCTCAAGAGAAAGCACTGGAGATATGTTCTCTATGGGATTCTTATCTCAGGGATCCGAGCTGGCATCCCTTCAAGATTATCAATGATGAAGGAAGACATAAGGTACCGAGTAACAACAACTACCAAAAATCAGTTCCGTATATCTGAATTTCTTCTTGATCGATAGTTTTCTATTAGCTGCCAATCCTGATAAGTGAACATAAAAACTCTAGATTATTACAATTCTGATAAATCTCCTCGCTGTAACAATCGGTCTTTGCTCTTTGTTAAGGGTAGTTTTCCTGTTGGTACTGAGAATTGGAAATGCAGGAAATAATTGACGATGACGACGAAAAATTGAGGACTTTAAAGACCGAGCTGGGCGAGGAAGTCTACGAGGCTGTGAAAAAAGCTCTGAAGGAATTGAACGAGTACAATCCAAGTGGCAGGTACATAATACCAGAACTCTGGAACTTCAAAGAGGATAGAAGGGCACGACTGAAAGAGGGAGTTGAATTCATGTTGAAGCAATGGAAAACTCTGAAACGGAAGCAAAATTGAAGTGTGTTGGCGGTGGGCGGTGAGAAGCTGATTGGCCGCAGCCCGCAGTTACCAATGTTCTGCATTTTGACTATTTTGGTCTTGTCCATAGATTAATTCGTCGTATGAGAGCACTACATGGATCTTGAAAACAACGTCTATTAACAAATTAAGATTTGGTTGTTTTGGATCCTTTTTTCTTTCTTTAACATTTGCTCAATGTGCTTCGAACAGGGATGGGAAGTGCTCAGGAAAACTGAGAAACCAAGAAGTGATAGTTGTTACAACCCTAGGGAAAGTTAAACTTGTATAACAAAAATGTGTTATCCAACATCAAGTTTCTCAACGGAGAAAAAAAAAAAAAAAAAACAAAAAACAAAATGTAGCCCAATCTTCGTTTTGTTTCTATCTTATCAGCTCTTTTTGACATTAAAATTGTAGCTGCCACCATTATTTACATCAAAATCTATTCAGAAAATATCTCCACATTTTATGGCATTTAAAGAGAGAATACTCAAAAATTCAAAAAATATAACAGATTACTGAAATCATTCCCTCAAAAACGGCAATACCCAATAAAATAAATCACGTTTTTTTTTTTCCAGCGCGACAAAATCTCTCGTACTAAAAGCTCAGAATCTCTTCCGTTCGCACTTAATACTCAAAAAAAAAAATAATAATAATAACGTGAATGATCTGATGATAAAGCCTTAAGACGGAGAAAAACGATGAGCTCGAAGAGAAAAGCAACGAAAGCGACTAGCTCTACCCGGAAAAAGCCAAGAAGGACGTGCTCGGTTCATCCAATGCAGTCATAGACTTGAGCCACTCTCATTCCGATCATGAAGAGGTCACCAACGATTTTGACACACCAACAATTTCTTCTTATACAAAATAAGGTTGTTTCTGATCTGAATCGACGTGAAAAAGAAAATGCAAGCTTTAGTTACCGTGACGGGGAGTCATAAAACACATTATATTTCTTGATCTCTACGCTATTTCGGGGAAAAAAAAAAATGCAAACAAAAGGAAATGATTATGAATACTGTATAATTATATTCCATAAAATTTGTATGAAAAAGAAATCCTGGATATGTGTCCTTAAGCTTATATTAGAGTGTGATTATGTAAAAAAAAAAAGTCATTTTTTTAGACTGGGATGTGAAAATACTAACCGTTTGTACGTCAACGCCAGTTATATAAGATACAAAAGAAAAAAAAAAATGAATCGCTTGCATAATTACAGGCGACAAACTTGCTTTTGCCAAAGGAAAAATGGCCAGAGAAGCAGCGAATACACTGTTATTCTCAACTGGAGATCATCCGCAAGGTGAAAACAAAGCTGATAGGCGCTCCACTCGAAGAGCTGCGCAGAGGATGTTTTGGGCATCTGATCGATATGCGCCTCAACATGATCCCGACGCAGCTGCTACATCACCTTGTCTTGAGGCAAAGCAAACAAGGGAGTGAGGATGAACTAACCTTTGAGCTTCAAGGGAATCGCGCGAAATTTGGTATAACAGAGTTTGCGCTCTTTACCGGTCTCAATTGTGGTAAGCTACCCAATATCGACAAGATGAAGAAAGACGCGGAGCTAAAGAGGAAGTTTTTCGCGTCGTCAAAAAATCTTTCGAGAAAAGAATTCAATACCACGTTTGAGTCCAAACTGAAGGTGACGGACTGCGAGAAGGTTAAGTTGGCCAGATTGTTTATTCTGGAGAATCTTATACTAGGGAAACAGGATAAGACATGCGTAGAAATGTATCGTATGTCCATGCTGGACGATGGAGATAGATTCGACAAGTTTCCCTGGGGCAGACTGTCGTATGAGCTGACGATTGAGTCTATTAAAAAAGGAATCAACAAACATGAAGTCAGTCTGCACGGGTTGGCGGGATTCCCACACGCGTTGGTGGTGTGGGCGTATGAGACAATTCCGCTGCTGAGAGAACTTGGTTACGCCACAAAAGAGGACCTGCCCGTTATGGCACCGAGGATTATGAACTGGAGATGCGAGTTTTTACCGAGTTTTGAAGACCTGCATGATAAAGTTTTTATGAGCAAGAAGGTAAGTTTTTCAATATTATTCCAAATACGGTATTATAATATTGATGTGATTTTTTAACCTTGGCTCAGTCGTGTTTTTTAATGCAATATGTAGTTCAAAGTCAAGCCTTTGAAGATAACAAAGGATGAGCTAGCTCTGCCGTATGTGAAGCAGATTATTGAAGAGTTAAAAAATGCTGAAGCTGTAAATCAGTCTACTGATGAAATTATGTCCGGTGACCGTGAAGACTATGCCACGATTAACACAGACAGACGTGTTGGCATCGAAGAAGATGTTAGAAACTTGGAATCCAAAGTTGATCGGATCTATACAATGGTAAAGGCAATTTTTGACAAACCTGTCAAAACACCAGTCAGAAATGGATTCCCCACAGAATCCAGGGGCGTGGGCAATGACCATGCTGAACAAAATGATAACATAACACCACCAGTAGAGGTAAGAATTTCAATTATATTTTTGTCCATTAAAGCTGCTAACAAAAAAGTAATATTCAGGCTAAAGATTTGGACTGACATAAGAATAAATCATGAATCATTTGGGTTCATTTGCAGGCAATAGGAAGTGTTCAATGCGGACGAATAGCAGAATGTAGTAGAAGGCAGCAGGACAAGCGAAAAATGCATGTACAAAAGGCAGAGACACAGGTATTAAACGTTAAAAGGATGATACATATATAGGGAAACAAATAGTATTCTTTTCTCGAAATCACTATAGTATCAAATGGCATTAGAAATGAACAACTACATTTTGACTAGATCTTAGTTAGAATAGTAAAGATGAGTCGCTCATTTAATGTGGATATCTAAAATTATAGTATATTCTGTTCATTACTGCGTAAGTGTTATTTTACAAATGGGTACAAAGTTATATATTGGAAAAATATATGGCATTTGATGTTAAATGTAAATGAACTAAGATACTGTAATTTTTTACGGGGAAAATACAAATTTCCCATGGAATAGATGACCAACTTCCTCAAACCCGAAAGATACTTGTAATGAAGCATTTTTGAAATAGTATAGTTGTGTTTAAATGGAAGACATGGATGTTTGTTTCAGCTATGAGAAATTAGAATCACAACGGTGAGTTACTTCTTCTTTGTTGCTACTTTTTGGATTTGTGTTTTAATATAGTCTGATAAGTTACTAAATTTTGTATTGTCAGCGGTATTTTTATCTTTCTAAGCGATTGATTGGTAATTTAACAGATGAAGTATAATATCTATCGGTGTCTCATGAAAGAGATGGATGAAACTGTAGAGAAAGTAAAGGAAAGGGAAACGAAAATTGTTGATCTAGAAGAACGGCATAGAGCACTTATCGTTAGGGAATGCAAAAGTAACGGTGAAATGCAGGAGGCTCGCTTGGAGATAATTAATGTAAGAGCATATTATTTCTTTGCATATGTAATTGAGAGATCAGTTTAAATTTTACTACAATCTTATTTCGAAGCACTGATTTTCTAAAGGCAGTAGAACATCTAATATTTGCTTTTAGTTTGTGCTAAAGTTTTTGTAATGACGTCTTGAGTACTTGATACCGAGATAAGAACTAGATTTCCTACTCTCCCTGGTTAGCATCTTAGTATAAAATATTCTAATATGATAGGTATAAATTAAAGTGGATATTTGTAGGTTATGTTCATGTGATCTGTTACATGTTTGATCTTCAAATTCTATTATTATGAGGATTTTTTTTTTCCCCTCTTATTAGACGTGATGGCTTAGCATAGGTCAAGGCTTATTTAATGCTTCACTCTTAACAGATATTGAAGGATTCATGTTCGAGCTGCGGTTCTATTGGAGTTAAGAGAATCGGAGAGCTTGACAATCAACCCTTCATCAAAGCAACTAAAAGAAATTTTTCTAATGAAGAAGAAGCTATAAAAGAAAGCACAAGAGTTATGCTCTCTATGGGACTCCCGTATCAGGGATCCGAATGGGCATCCCTTCAAGATTATCTCAGATAATGGAAAAGCCAAGGCATAGATGACTAATTCAATTTCATAATTAAGCTTTATTTTTGTACTAGCATTTGGACGCATTAATTCAATCTCATTACTCTTGTTTTTTCAGGAAATAGTTGACGAGGAAGACGAATATCTGAAGAACTTACAGGAAAGAGCACGGCGAGGAAGTTTTGGAGGCTGTGATCAAAGCAGTGAAGGAAATGAACGAGCACAATCCCAATGGCAGGTACGTAATGCCAGAACTCTGGAACTTCAAGGAAGACAGAAAGGCTTCACTAAAGGAGGGAGTAGAATTTTTACTTGAGCAGAGTGCGAAACGCTAGAGGAGAAGATATGTCACTCAAACAAGTGGTGTCGTATCAATGATTTTGGACTCAAAACTAATCTTGTTATATACAAGTTTTTTATCTTGCTTGATGATCAAGGAAGAAACAAGAAACCAAGTTTGAAAGACAATGGACTTTAGTCTAACTGGTTTTGTCATTAGACCGCAGTTGAATAACACATTATTGCTTTGGTTTGAGACTTTTGAAGTCCCTTAATTACAAACTTAGGTGTTGAAGTTTGAATCACTGATATCTATCTACAAGTTACATGATTGCATCAATCTTACTTTAAATCGATTCTTCAACGGATACAATTTGGTAATTTTGTAAAAATTAGAAGTGAGTGACCTTATTAGATTTCTTTTTGGTTTGGAGGTTTCCTTTTTCTTTCTGTCTTTTTTATTTTTTATTTTATTTTTATTTAACATTACTTGTAATGCTACCGAGATTTTATATGATGGAACATGTGTACTTGATATAACTAAAATTATTATTTTTGTTATCATTTGGTAAGCTTTTTTGCTGTAGTACCAATCATTATTTGACAAAATCTATTTCAAAAAACTTAAGTACTCTTGGAAAATGGTTTTTTTTTTTGTTAATTCTAGATTCAAATTTTCTCTTTTTAAGTCTTCATTCAAATAGTGCAAACTAAATGTTTGTCCAAATGTTGATTTAAACTATATTTTAAGTACAAAATTTTAATTTTTTATAACTTAAATCAAAATGATCGAAATTTTTAAAAAAATTTAATTTAAATCGCTTATGAAGCAACCCCTAAATATGTACTATTATATCTTATAAAATAATGAAGAGATTATTAAGCTAATAGTTGTTTTTCTTTAATAATGTTTAAAGAAATTAGCCAATGTTAAAATTAATTAAAAAATAGTCATTTTCTTGATTACATGGTATATTGATTTTAATTTTATACTCTTAAGTTTATATTGGCTACTAACTAATTTCTTAATTTTTTGAAATTATGTCATTTTCTTGAAACATAAATTAAAAATAGCTAAATACTAGACCCTAAAATGAAATACTTCTAATTCGAATACTAACAATATAGTAATGATATAATAGAATATAGGGTCAGTTAGGTAAATAGTCATTTTAGACGGTGTATTTTCAAAAAATAGCCACAGTTTGAAAAAATTTTAAAACTAGCCATAACACACTGTAAGAAATTTCTGACAATAATAAAATTACAAATAAAATGTGCTGTAAGAAATTTCTGACACGTGTCAGAAATTTCTGAAAGGGCTAGTTTTTAAATTTTTTGAAACTCTGGCTATTTTTTAAAATCATTTTGTAAACAGTGGCTATTTTCTTAAAATTTCCTAGAATAATAATACATAAGTAAAACTTTGGGGGCAAAAACGCAGTAACTCTCTTAAAAAAAACGCAATAATACCAATATTTGTTTCCATTTCCAAATGAAATTGATAATGGCAATGTAAAATTTTTAGCACAAAAAAATTTCAAAATATTATATTTAACATGGAACAATACACCAGTGTTGTTTTAATTACAATTTTAATTATTATTTAATTGCACAATTCATTAAAGATAATAATGTTAGCTAATAGTAAGAAATACAATGTGTAATAATAATGTTCTTTTGGTATAAGAGAATTTTTCAATCAATACTTATTTTCAAATGCCTAAATTTAACATTATGCTATATTTTATGCCAAATAAATTTAGTATGTACCAAATTTATTATTGAAAATAGAATTAAATTGAAAAACAATTTTATTTCTCAGATGTCAAATTTTAGTATTGTCGTATCAATATGTATCAATATATGGGTGATGCTCTTGGCTCAGTATTCAACGACGCCTTAGCTAATCATTAGTTCCCTCTTGTAGAAAAAGAAAAAGGAAAAAAAAAAAACTTTTATTAATCCATTCCAATTCACGTCGTGTTACTCAAATGCGAAATGACAATATACTATCAGACCGCCACGTGTCATCTGGGCCCACAAAAATTCCCTGCCCGCCCAAAACCATCCCGCAGTTTGTTCCCACTCGTAAAAACTCCAAAAAAGAGAACCCAGGCAGCCAATAGTAGCGCGAGTGAGGCGGCTTGCGCTACAGTGGCGAGTGTGGCCTCATCATTTCCTTAAAAGCCCGCAGCAACGAGAAAGGAAAGTGGTTCCAGGACGAGTCTGTTATTGGTAATTGGCAACAAAGCAGAGAGACTGACCGAGTGTGAGTGAGGTGAGTGGCGTTTTGTATTTTCAGACCACAGTTTTCATTCCACTTCTCACCACTGCTCTCTCGCAACCCACACACACACACACACTCTCTCTCTCTCTCTGTCAAAGTTGTCTGCGGATTTTCTCTCTCTAGAAAGTTTGAACGCCGAGGTTCGTTTCCCCTCCGACCGTGGGGATTGGAAGTAAGAATCGGATGAGACAAGAAAAATGTCGATAGAAATGGTTTTTTCATTCAAGTCATAGTTTGAGCTTGACTCTTTTATTTTTTTTTAATGCTACTTTCTCGCAGGTCGCAGCCAAAGGAGCTTGGACGATCGGGTAAGGAAAATCGGTTTGCTTAGCGGAGAAGGAAACCGAGCTTTATCGTCTGGTAATGGACGCCTCTCTTTTTTGGTGTTGGTGGTGGTGTATGTGTGTGTGTGTTATAGACTGTGGTGGCGTGTTTGTTTTCCTTTTCGTATTTCCTAGCTTGTTTGTTTACCGAGAAAATGTTTGAAAGTGAGAAAATACAGAGACGAACGAAAAAAAAAAAAAAAGGAAGGTCAAGCGATTGCAATATATATATATATATTTTTTTCCAGTTATTGACTTCAACTTTTATAAGAAAACAAAACAATGAAAGCGTTAAGAGAAACATTTTATTTTTATCTGTTGGTAGAGAAGCAGTGAAAACTTCTAATCAACCAGTTATTTGTGTTATTTAAAGTTTGAATCAGGTTGCATTCCTTGATGTACAGAACCCCAAAAATATAGTAGTAAAATATTAATTTCTTATTTGCTTTTTCCTTCGTTCTTTTAGTGAGAAAGTGTAGGAAGTGAGTTAAAAAAAAAAAAAAAATCAACAATTGTGATTGTTATGGCATTCTTTACTTAAATATTTGAGATTGAGCAAAATGAAAATTTTCTCCTATACATGCCATATGGGCATCTCAATAATTCAATTGCTTTAGAATCTTTTAAGAGAGAGTCCTGGGCTCGGGTAATTCTTTTCTTTTGGTTCCCTTTTCTCTGTTGCTGTATTTGATGAAAGCTAGTAATGAAAACGGCTTGTTATCATGCCTCTGTTTAGAGCTATAGGTTTTCCAAATGATGATTTCTCTTCTAATGCTTTACTGGCTTTCGAAGATTTTCTTCAAAGAGGTAGAAAATATGTTTTTAGCTGACTCAGTTGGAATTTTTCTTTCTCCTCAGATTCCAGATTTTCAATGTCTCGCGTTGCGGAAGAAGAGCTGGAGTTTGAATATTATAAACGACTGAAGGACGGCTCTCTCAAGATTAGGACTTCGAATTCGGGATATGTTTGCCCGTTCTTCCATGAAACAAAGAAAACATTCCAAAGATCAAAGGAGCTTCTCAGGCATGCTATAGAATATACGGAATTCTCACATAGAAGAGACTTGAAAGAGAGAGCCAAGCACATGGCACTTGAAAGGTACATTAAAAGGTATTATGATCTTAGTGATCGAATGGAATCTTATCGCAAAAAGGAACATGTTACGCGTGATTGTGAAGAGTTGTATGTTTGGCCTTCTATGGGGATTTTGGCAAACATTAAAACCGTGTTGAAAAATGGAAAACGTGTTGGGGAAAGTGGCTCGAAGATTAGAGATGAATTTATTCTGAAAGGGTTTAACCCATTGAAGGTTATTCCTTTGTGGGACCATTTAGGACATTCAGGATTTGCGATTGTAGAGTTCAACAAAGATTGGACTGGTTTTAAGAATGCAATAGCATTTGAAAAGAGCTTTGATGCCGATAGTTGTGGTAAAAGGGATTATGATAAACAAAAGAGTCGAGGAGATAAGATGTTTGGATGGGTTGCACGTGAGGATGATTACAAAAAGATGAACATTGTTGGAGCTCATCTTCGTAAGAATGGCGATCTCAAAACTGTCTCTGAAAAGGAGGCAGAAGAGAAAAGGAAAGGCTCAAGACTTGTGTCTAAACTGAAAGACACATTAGAAGACAAGAGCTTGTGCCTCAAAGAGATGGAGAGCAAGTACAATGAGACTGTTATGTCATTAAACAATGTGGTGGGTCAACGAGACAAAATGCTCAGCTCTCACAATGAAGGTGATGCTTGGTTATTTATAAATTTCCTATTTGGCAAAAAATTGCATTTTACTTTCAGTTATAAATTTCTGATTTTACTACACTGCGACTTAGTTTATTTTCCGTTGTATTATTAGAGATAAGGAAAATGCAGCAGAGCGAACATGAGAACTTCAAGAGGATTTTCTTGAAGCATGAAAGGTTGAAAGAAGATTTGGCAAGACAGGAAGAGGAGCTAATGCTTCGACAGAAGGAATTGCAACAACGAGAGTACAAGAATGATAGCGAGTGCAAGAAACTCCTCCAGGAGAAGAAAATGGTAAAATTTTACTGTACTTATCTCCAAATTAAGTAATGCAACTCACTGTTTGGATAGTACAGTAACAGAGTCCTGACAATTTGTTCTAGTTAGCATGGGAGACTTGTGCAGATCACTTTATATCTAGATCATAAGTTTCTTCAGTGATAATGGAAGTGAAAATAAACACATGAAAAGCAAAAGAGAAATAGACCTGCTAAAATTAAGTTTTTGCTCTTATACGTATCCAAGTTCAATTTCTATATACTAAATAGTAATGGCAAGAATTGATATATACATACATGTGCAAGTAAAGGCCGGCCACTGCTTGTTTGAATTGGAGGTCTAAAGATGGTGAACAAGTAGTAGAATATGTGTCTTCATTTTGTATTTCCTGTTTTAAATTAGTAATATTTACATAGTGAAAGGGCTGTTTAATTTTCATTTTCTGACATATGCCCACTGTCCAATGCCAAAAGCACAATTAAAATTAGCTAATAGTGAAACTTCATAATCTTATTAGATTGCAAGGGCTACCTTGGAGCAAAAGAAAAATGAAGAAAAAATGTTCAAATTGGCAGAACAACAAAAGGTGTGATGTTCATTTGCTCTTCATCAGAAATTCTCAGTCATATCACTGTTTTCGTCCAATAAATTCAATTTATTTTCTTGTTATTATTACACTTTTGTCTGTTTATGGAATCGTCACAGAGAGAAAAAGAGAAACTTCATAAAAAAATCTTGGAACTGGAAAAGCGGCTTGATTCACAACAAGCTTTGGAGTTGCAAATAGAGCGTTACAAAGGAGCTTTAGAAGTGATGAAACACATGGGTGCAGATGAGGATCTGGAGCTAAAGAAAAAGATGGATGAAACTCAAGAAAAGCTAAAGGAAACGGAAGAAGATTTGGAAGCTGTAGAAGACGTTAACCAAGCGCTTATTGTTAAGGAACGTAGAAATAATGATGAATTACAGCAGGCTCGCAAGGAGATAATCACTGTATGAATCACTTCTCTCCCATTTATTTGGTTTGTCTGTTTTTACGTGTACATGTATATGTTACTATGGCTTTATGTGTGTTTTTTTTTTTTTTTCTCTCTCTTTCTAACATTTAATCCCTTGACATATAGAGCCCTTTGGCATACATATATTTATTAGTTTCATCTTCATCAAATGATATCCCATTTAAATATCTTGAGTTTCTCTTACCATATCATTGAAATGTACTTCCCTTTTTAAGTTCGCCTTCTATGCATAAACGATCAAAATAATTCGTGTATATAGATTCGTTTGATGATTTTCCTTTTATTCTTTTGGTAGTACGTATGTAAATCCTCGCAGCTTGATTTTGAAGATCGATTTTAATCAACACGTTGACAGTGTTAATACATTCTTCTCAGGGATTGAGGGACTCAACGTCAGCCCGTGCTTTTATTGGTGTAAAGAGAATTGGAGACCTTGACAACAAACCATTCCATAATGCAACTAAAAGAACATTATCCGATGAAGAGGCTCAAGAGAAAGCACTGGAGCTATGTTCTCTATGGGATTCTTATCTCAGGGATCCGAGCTGGCATCCCTTCAAGATTATCAATGATGATGGAAAACATACAGTAAGATTAGCAACTACCGAAAATCAGTATCGTATATCCGAATTTCATCTTAATCTATAGTTTTCTATTATCTGCCAATCCTGATAAGTGAACATAAAAGCTCTATATTATTACAACTCTGATAAATCTCCTCGCTGTAACAATCTGCCATTGCTCTTTGTTATGCGTAGTTTTTTCTGTTGATACTGAGAATTGGAAATGCAGGAAATAATTGATGAGGACGACGAAAAATTGAAGACTTTAAAGACCGAGCTGGGCAAGGAAGTCTACGAGGCTGTGACAAAAGCTCTGAAGGAAATTAACGAGTACAATCCAAGTGGCAGGTACATAATACCAGAACTCTGGAACTTCAAAGAGGATAGAAGGGCACGACTGAAAGAGGGAGTTGAATTCATACTAAAGCAATGGAAAACTCTGAAACGGAAGCGAAATTGAATGGTGTGGATTTTTGGATCACGCTTGCCAGCTGTTCTTCTGTTTGGAGAAGGTTTTGTGCGTTAGATTTTACTCTGTTTCCTTGAAATGAATCAAATATAAGTTTACATGCTGAGGTAGCTAGATATTAGGATGGGGCAAGAGTTTATTACAATTTTGAAATATAGAACTGGTTTCAAGGACCTATCAATTAATGACTGAAGTGAAAACCATGAGACCAATAGTTAGTCTATTTCTTTTTTGTTCGGCTTAAGCCGTAATTGTGTGAGTGTTGGGCGTTCCCTTAAGCATGATGTCTGTTTTTAGGGACATACAGAATCAGGGCCGTTGTCTTTTATGACTTACGCTTACTTGAGATTCTCCATTGATGACGCCAAAACGAAAAATCAAAATACTTCTCTCTCTAAATTTATTCTGTGAGAGCATGTTTCTATAGCTTTGAATTCATGACCAAGCACTTCAATTAGTACTCGTCTTGGTTCTCGAACCTTGATTTGTAGGCACATAACGAGCCCATACGTGTTAAATCAACTGATCTCTCCCTCTCCAAAAATTTTTTTTTTTACCAGTCACAGAATATATATATATATATATATATATACAGGGTCAGATTTACAAGCAGAAAAGGCACAAAAGAAAAAATCTATATACTGTTACAAGCATCCGAAGCGTTTGTTATAGTGGTTTATTTGGCCCTCCAAAAAAAAAGTTATGTTTTTCTCTTATTCAGGTGGTAGGAAAATAGGAATCCAAAGTATTATTGTCCCAATAAATAAATGGTACAAAAAAAAAAAAAAAGAAAGGTAGAACTCTCAGCGCCCGCATGTGAAGGGAGCATTAACAAAGCCCAACCCCACCCATGTGCCCACTTTGGTTTTCGGTAATTTTACTGATGTGACTAGTTTTGGATTTTTGGCTACCAATTTGTTCCTCTTTTAACAATGGTTTTTTATTTTTATTATTATTATTATTTGCATTATACTAAGTTCGTTCTTAACAGAAAATAGTGGAAGGCGTAAAGACTTAAATGTGTAGTAATTTTACCGTCGAGGTTGTTAAAGTTCACGAATAGAAAACCAGTACATATCAACAGAGATAATTTGTATGGTTATATAGTAGAACTTTTAACGGTCTATGACAGTGACCGGAGTTTCCTATTTGGCCAGGAAACTTCTCAATTATAGGACATTCCTTGAGATCGAATCTCTTAGGTGCTCTCATTCCGAACAGAGTAAAAATTCAACAAGCAATTTAAAGATGATAAACCAAAGCCGTACAACGAGAACAACCCAAAAATGAAGTGCCCAAGAAAATTCTTGGAAGTTTCTCAAAAGACAATGGGAGGAAGATCTGCCAAGTATGTCACTCCCGGCCTTTTCAATGTTTATTCGAACGAGGGCTCTTGAAAGTTGTAACCATAGTCAAATTCAAATGTCTACATTTAACAATTCCATTTTGCTGGAGGAAATACATTTTTCCGTGCTTCAATTTCACTTGAGCAATTGAGAGCTACGAAACACCACGACGACAATTCTTTTAACCTTTGTATTAATTGCAACTAGCCAAATTCTATACCATACCACCTTAAAAATAGCTTACACAGAGTAGTCTTTTGACGTGCCGACAAATTTACCAACTTAAACAAATCGCTCTTCCTTTCGTTCAACCCAATTGTAACAAGTGGACAAATTCGCCCAAGTACCGTCGCCACTTCCCAAGGCCATCACCAAAATCGGGGACAAAAAACCAAACATAAGGCACAACACAAAAAATAATAATAATAAATAAAAACACCCCTTTTCTTTTCTTTCCAAAGTCATTGTTTCACTTTCACAGTAAATCACTAACACAAATAATACACTTATCCATAATAGTAATAGCATATACTAAAAATTTGCCACTAGTATACTATATTAGGCTGCGGGCTTGCTTACAATCTTTTTGTTGCAGCCGCTTCAGCCTTTTCCCTTTCCCAAATCCCAACCAACCCCCAACAGTGGATAAAGCATAGTCACGGTCACACCCACTACTAGCCCCAGGCCACTTCCCACCAAATCATCAAATCAAAACGTCAAAAAGTCTCTCCCCAACCCCAACGCCCGGTCAAAACAAAAACCAAAAAAGAATTACAAAACACCATCATGACATGATATTAGTATTTAATACTAGTGGTGGTGAGAGCGCCGAGAGAGAGGGGTCAGACTCGGAAGTTCTTGCCGGTGAAGGTCTGGCCGAACTGCCAGTTGGCGGGGGCGATGTTCCAGGAGGTGGAGGTTCGGCGGTCGCTGCCGGTGACGCGGAAGGAGAGCGACTGGCCGACCAGCGCGGCGTTTGACTGCCAGTTCTGGCCCCAGTTGCGGCTCAAGCTCATCCACCCGGTCTTCGACCCCTTCACGCTCGCCCTCACGATGTCCCCTGAGCCCGCCACGTTGGAGATCAGGATCAGGTTGAAGTAACGGTGCCCGTTGATCGTGAACCGGACTCCGCCGCGCTTCCGGCACGGCACCCTGCGCTCATCAACATCAATAGCGGGAAGAGACTGTCAGGAATTTTACTGGGGTTTTGGTTTGGAGCTCTGGTCTACGCTCTCTCGGTGACTGAGCTGGGACTTGGGTAATGTATATAATTTAATATGGTCAAACTCAAAATACCGGTCAAACGGTACGGACCAGTCTTAATCAGATCATCAGAATGAATAGAGTATTGTATTATTTTTAGTTTTAGAATTTCTTTTTAAATTGTCTCGCCTCATCATCTAAACACTATTATAGTAGCTAATAAAAATGAAATATAAAAAAATAAATGGATTTTGTTAGATATGGGTTTATGCCTTTATGGGGCCAAAGGCATTTTTTTTTTTTTTTTTTTACAATTTCCCCTTCATTTTCTTTAATTTGGCAAGAGCTACAGAAACATTCCCGTGGCCATAAATAATGTTGCGATGATGTGGAATATAGGATTAAAAAATTTTCGAACAAATCCTGATATTTATAAAGAATTTAGTTTGGGACAAAATGAGTAACGAACAAATAGCCGAAAGTGACTCCAAAAGGCACAAGAATTAGCTAGAGGACACAGACACAACAAACCGTTATAACTAACCACTAAAAGCCTATCAACCACATCGGTTTATTAGATTTTGGGATGACGCTGAACTGTGGCCCTTGTTAATTTCGTCATTTTATATTGTTGGAGATGAACCACAGTTTAATAAAATTGACCTAAATCCGATCCATGTGAACATGGATCTGACCCACATATACAAAAATGTTAGGCAATTATAAAGCTTTTTTTTTTTCGTTGGGGACTAATTATCTGGTTTCTTCAAAAGACGGTTTAGTTAGCACTTTTGGGTCACTTTTGCAATTTTGCGGAGAAAGTAACGACTGTCAAGAAAAGCACGTGGTTCTAAAAATCTCTTAATAATTTGCAGTTAGGTAGATTTTCCATTCAAACTCTACAAAAACAAAACTAACTAATAATGAACGTCCTAAAAGTAGGATTAACAACGACTCCCACATCACTATATAAGACTTTCCTAAATCTAAAAAAGAAAAATTGACCAAATGCCATTTTAGAGTCCAAATTTACAATCCATTCAATTATTACAAATTATGTCACTTTTTATTAATATAAATTATTATTTCATGCTTTTTTTTTTTCCCTTTTAAAATCTCAATTTTAGTAAAACATAATTAAAAAATATACACATTTTTTTTTTCATCCAACAAGGAAATAGTAGGAGAGAGGTGAAAAGCGAAAGTGACCTGCGGAAGGAGACGGGGACAATGCCGGCGCGGTACTCGGCGATCTTGAGGAACATGGGCATGGCGAGGTCGAAGTGGGGGCGTGGAGGGTTGCACCACCCGCCATGGTCGTTGGGGAGGGCGTAGTTGGGCGGGCAGAAGTTGGTGGCCGTCACGATGATGGAGGGGCTCCCCGAGTGGCACGACTTGGGGTCGTTGGCGCACTTCAGCTCGAAGCACGCCCCGCAGCTCAGCCCGCTGTTGAACAGCGCCGTGCTCAGCGCCGCCGTGTTAACCCCGTACCCCTGGCTGTACAAGTTCCCGTACCCACAAGCGCCGCCTGAAACATACAAACACAGACAAGCAAAAACAAGCAAATTAGAACAATGTTGCTCACTTTCTTACTTGTTACTTCAAAAATGTTGGCGTTCTGTGTGTGTGTGCGCGTGTGTACCCATAGTGCCGGAGGCGTCGGAGCCGCCGTAGAAGGTGGCGTGGGCGGTCTGCCACGACCCGCCGGAGTAGACTCCGGGGATTCTGGCTTCGGTCGCCAGAGTCATGAGTGAGACCAGGCAAGCTATTTTCCAAGCCGCGCTGAGGACCGACATTGTTCTTTTCTCTCTCTGTTTTTTTTTTTCTTCTTTTTCTTGAAGAGAGAGAGAGAGAGAGAGAGAGAGAGAGAAAGAGTGTGTGAAAGTGGGAGGGATTGGAATTTGGGGATGAGGGGTTCAGGGACAGGATGTGTTGCCTCTACTTATGGAGGAGCGTCCTCATGGATTCAGGGGTAATTTAGGGATTTAATAAATGAAATGATTTTTTTTATTTTTTCTTTTTTTAAGTTTAGCGCGTAAATTTCACGCTCCAAGTGCTTTTGGTATCTATGAGAATAAGACTGTATTCTGTACGGATAAGGGTGTGAGATTGAGCCAGTGAGGCCCGCTTTGTGTGATGGTCTTTATTATCTCCCAGATTAGTGGGAGGCTGTGATTGGGACGTTCTCTTTGGGCGAGTGATGGTCTTAATTATTTTATCTTTTTTATTCTTTTGTTACAATAGTAATTAGTTAGATGATCATTGTTCGTTTAGGGTTTTTATTTTTTATTTTGTTCCCCTTTTTTTTTTTTTTTGTTTCAACACCCCAATACTCGTTTCGTTTCGGCATTTTTGTTGCTGATTGGGACTGGCACATGATTTCTCATATTATAACGGCAAACGAAATAAATAAAGCGTTGAATAAGAAAATGAAAAATTGTGAAACAAAATCGATTCCGACGAAAACAATTAAAGACAGAATATCCGTAACGCGGTTTCATGCTTTTTTTTAATTTATTATTTATATTTGGACAAATATTATTTATACACTTGTTATTGGTGTTGAGACTTGAATACCCTTTGGATTTACTGTGCCACATGCTGAGGTTAGGTGACATCATAAAGGAAAATAGTAAGGGCAAAAATGTAAAAGAAAATAACCAACAGAGAAAAGAAAAGGCAAACCAAAAAGAGAAAAAAGAAAAAGAGCGAAAAATTTGGCGGGCGTTGATTGAATCTATAATGAGAGACTGGCTTTGCGTGAGCCGGAATATGAGGCGTGATCGACGGCTGTGATCGGAGAACATCATGTGTGGGCCCATCTTAGATTTCATGAGGAGGCCACGAGAGGCAACATACCAAACCATTGCCAAAAAAAAAAAAAAAAATTACATTATAACACAATCTCTAATGTAAATGTTAATCCCAATATAAAATTTAGCCAAAAAAAAATTAAAAGGTTATATTTCACGTATAATACTCTAATGCACTAGTATTATTTTATTTAGTTGTGTTACTCATTACAATAAATGTTAGCAAATACTAAAAAAAACATTACATGTATAATAATGACATTTTGATTAATTGATTTTTTTTATAATATAAAATTATAATTACATTTAATGATGTAAAAATAGTCAATCAATTATCTTTTTTAAATGCAAAAAATTGAAACCCCCCCCCCTGCCCCCCCCCCCCCCCCCCCCCCCCCCCCCACCGTTTGCCCCAACCATTCTACCCATTCCATTCCATTCAATTTTTTCACTTTTTTCAATCCTCCAAACCTCTCCATTCCATTCTAATTTTTTCAACCATTTTTTTCAACTTTCCAAATCCCTATACAATATCTTTAAATCCCAACCATTTATACCACCTCGAAATTTGTAAGTCAAACCATTTTTCAAACTATTTTCCAAATTATTTTCAAACAATTTAGAATTATCAAAAATGGTTGGAATGGTTTCCCCAAACACCATGTGATATTATGTATTTATCAATTTTGACATTGAAAATAGCATTGAATTGACGAACAAAATTTGACATTGCATTAGAGATAATCTAAGTGTCACCTAATAATTTGCATAGTTTAAACACAAAGATAAAAAACTATAAATACAACATAAAAAGAAATTCTTGGTAGACTTTTTTTTTTTTAGCGCGTAACAATTATAAATCGTCAAATTTACTTTTTTAATTTTTAATGACCTACGTCTTAAAAAAAAAATTGACAATCTTAAATTATTTTTTACGAAAAAAAAAAAGTAATAAAAAATCTTTATAAGAAAATCTCCCAATAAAAATTTTAAAAGATCCTACATATACATACAATACAAAGCATAAAACAATCCCACTAGTGCACTACTAGAATATATAGAGAGAGAGAAAAATTAGCTAAAAAAACAGATCGAACATGGGACCCACTTAATGACCGTGATAATCGGGCCATATAACCGGGTGGGCCGTAGCGGCAAGTGGGCCACCAGCCGAGCACTCTCGAGCCACACGCGCATACAATATGAGCCCCCGGAAGGGGCAACCCTTTTTTTTCCCTCTCTCTCTCTTTTTTTTTTTTTCTAATAATTATAATTTGACTTTACCAAACCAATATGTCTCATGCATGCATGGAATATTGATTGGTCTTCACTTACTTACCTGTTATTCACTTTCGCGTTTAAGTTAAAAACGCATTGCTCATAGCTGTCTCGCAGTCTCTGTCTTTCCTCTTTTTTATCTTACTATATTATATATTATATTTATTTGCTTACTTTTCTTTGCTGGGTTATTTATTTTCTTACTTGCTATGTAGTTGCATTGGATACCAATTTCATCTTCGGTAAAAATGTTGAAAGCTTTGTAATGATGATAACCACCCTCATATATTTCGAATCTCCCAAGCTAATATTTCTTGTGGTAGTTTTTTTTTTTTTTTTTCTTCTCCTCCGTCTCTCTCTCTTTTAGTAGTTGCATTACATTACTAGGCAGAGTTCCACTATTAATTTACTATGAAACTTCCTTGTTTGCTTTTAGCTATATGTGGAAGCTTCGTACTTCGTAATGGACATGCCAAACTATTCATATCAAAAGTAGAGTAATATTGGCTGTTTCTACAATTCTAGTTCAAAAGCTCACAAATTGGCAAAAGATTCAAAAACTTGAAAAGAGGTAACTAACTGGACAAAAGCCAGACTTTGGTGGGAGAAGTTGCATTAATATTCCCATTGAAAGAACGCGTTTAGCATATAAAGCACTCGTATAATATTAACGAGGCACTAAAAAAATGTAAACCATTTGTCTTTTTCCTGAGTAATATGTTGGACTATATAGTAATGAAACTAATAGTTTGAATGAGACCTTTCCATCGAAGAAAAATATTTATTGCGACTTTTTTTTTTTTTAGTCTTTATTATTAGCTAGCTGCACCTCGTATGTAGACTTCTAATAAGGTTGGTCAAATGGCATGCAGCTGTGTGTGAAAGCTGAGCTTGTAGTAATAATTCAAATCTTTTCTTTTCTCTTTTTAGAAAAACTTTGCCAAGTGCTTTGACAAATTGAACATTCTCACTTGCATGTTTCCCATTTCAAAAAATTAAAATTAAAATTAAAATCTTCGGACAGATATATAATTAGGGATCTTTAATAATTTACTATAAGTCTATATAGTACTGTTTGCCGTTGCTTTTATTATAGGGGATTAAGTTATAACTATTTTTAGTTGAACGTTTATGATCGATATTTTGTTACTGCAACTTTTTTTTTTTTTTTTACGGCGAAAAAGAAAAAGAAGGCATAGAGAACCAGCAGCATTAATCTTTAACCTCAAATAAATCCTACAATTAAGCTTTAATAGTGTATGATAGTTATACATACTAGCAACTTTTCTCACAGCCATATATAAGTATCAACAACTGGACAACTTAATATACAACTGATTCGCTAATCTTTAAAGATCTACAAATCGCACTCTTATAGTAATTTCTTTGCCATAACTAGAAAATATATGTATATGAGTTGAAAATTAATTTGGGTCAAGGTCGTGTATATATATATATATATATGTGTGTATATGAGTTAAAAATTAATTTGGACATTAAAAGATTTAAACTTTCAACATTTAAAAAAAAAAATACATATTTATCTATCTAGTATAATGGATGCGTAATAGTGGATTGTATATAGCTATATTGAGAGGGGGTAAGAATAGCAATTGACCACGTAATTAGTAATGCAATGCATGCCGGTGGTGTATGTGGGACCACCCTGATTAATTAGGGGATTTCATCATTAACTCTGATTAGGGCGTGCGTCTCACTCCCAACCATGTCACCCTTCATTATTATTATTATTTCTTTCCTTTTTTTTTTTTGTTATTATTATTGCTTTAATTCGTTGCGTCTCTAAAGTCAAATATTGATGAATTGGAAAATGTCATTAACCACGTGGGCCTCAGTGTCTGCATGTTTGCTAGCTCTTTGTCACGAAGAATCGCCCTTCTAAATGACTAATAAATCTAATTGCTACTATATATGCTTAGGCCATGATTGACTCTTCTTTCATACATCACTTCAAGAAAATGTGAATACAGGTGTTTTTCTCTTTTGCGTTGTACTACAATTGTTATAAGTAATTTAGGTGGAGGGAATTTAGATAACTAGTTAATAGTGGGTTCAATTTAAATTTGCGGTACTTATAGAAACAAGATTGACAAAGAAATATCATTGTCATTGTCAATAGGAGTTGTTTGATGCCGGTAATTATACATGTCTAACTAT
The DNA here is from genome assembly GCA_018132145.1 of Boehmeria nivea var. tenacissima. Classification (NCBI taxonomy): domain Eukaryota; kingdom Viridiplantae; phylum Streptophyta; class Magnoliopsida; order Rosales; family Urticaceae; genus Boehmeria; species Boehmeria nivea. The sequence continues at coordinate 17,329,626 of CM030874.1, read as the reverse complement.
CTAGCTAACGACTTTTCGATGGAAAAATCACCTCAATTAGGGAGATTGAGAATCATTGTGTTTGCTCCACTTAACTTAACAATCTTAGTATCAAAATAATTTTAACATATAGGCATTTGTTAATGATTTTGTCTTTCTTGTTGTCTACATATTATACTTGATATTGACTATTTCCTATTATAAAACCAATGATAAATACACTAGCATGCACTAATGATATATAATAGCATATACTTATTAAATTACATCATAAAAAAGTGGTGTAATGTGTATATCGCTGGAATGTATCTAAATGGCTGTACATGTGCAAAACAAAGCTAATATAATATATAGCCACAACAAACCTATAGATATATTCCATATTTTCTCTACTTTGTCCTCTTCGCAAGCCACGCCTCATCAACTTTACTTAATTTGTTGCTTAGCTTTGCACTTTTATACATTTGGGTACATCATAGTGTACTTATTTGTCCTCTAGATTCTCTAAAACCTTGGTTAAGCCTTCATTACGTACATATATAGGAGTATAGGACATTATATATATATATATATATATGTATATATATACTGTCCTTGGGAATTATTTTATTTTTTTCAATTGTCGAATTAATTAATTAATATTTGACAATGGTTTGCATCCAGAAAGAGTACAATACTATTGGGTCCGTGAGGTACACAAACTCGCAACAATTTCATATAGCAAAGAGTTTTTACCTAACAGGTTTTAATATAGTTAGATAGTAAGTATTACAATATCAATAAATGGTAATAACTACTTAGCTTAAATTGTTGGGCAAGAATTTCTTCCATTGTTTTATGAGTGGTACGTACGGTGTACTTATAGCTTTTTCCTTACCACATAATATTTGTGGAATCAAACATTATTAATAGTGACTATAGAAAAATTAGATGACTACGTATCAAATCATTGATTGGGTAGATAAAGTTGGTAGAGTACTAAAATAGTGTTTAACAGTGCAGAAAATCAGGTGTAATACTCTTAAGAACGTACGAAGTAAGTGATTAATTATCAAAAGTCAGGTTGAATTGAATAAAGCAAAGTGTTCATTATGACACGGCACTTATTAATGTGTATAAACTAACATTTAAAATAGTACTAACAGCGTGTTAATTACCTGATCAAGCTAGGTCATGAGATCAATATTTAAAGCAGGTTGATGTTCCATTCCTAACACAATTACGATCCGTAAATATAAAACCCGTGATTACATTACGAAATTTAATTAGTATCTTTGAAGTCGAGTATAGTACAAATTATATGTGACAAAGATGTTGATTTTTTTTTTTTCGTTTTGCTACTGAAATGGAATAAGTAATTTAAATTTTATTTGTCTATGGAACTAAACAAATAACTACAAGACAAAAGGCTTATAATCAGCTAGACACCACATGATCAGTTATGACCGACTATATATATAATATATATATATCTTATAATATTTGCGAAGCATGAAACTCTATATTATAAAAACTAGTTCTGTGTCATGTTTGTACTAACGCATAACTAACGTGACGGTTTATTAGGTGGGCAATATATGGTTGTTGCATTTTAGTTGACTTCAATTTCGTCTTCATTTTTATTTCGTTGACCCTTTATCCTAACAACTATTATCTTCCCAATGGCCACAAATTTAGGCTTGATCACAGGAAATAATAAACTAAAAGTACGTACTCAAGAGAGTCATCAGTGACGAGCCCCAAAACTTGTTCAATAAGATTGGATATTCATTATTCAGATCACAGAGACCATAATCTAATTAAAGCAATCTAATTACCTTCTCAAATTGCCTTAGAATGCGTGAATATAATGTTTAATTAGCAATTATTACATGAAGAGCCAACTTGTAATATGTAGGCATCAAATATTCCCATACGTTGTTTCTTTGTTCAGAAAGGGTATAATTGCCACATGGGATCTGATACAAAGTCCCAATTGGATAGCTTGGAATTGTCCGGATATTGAGCTCTCAAGCTATACCCAATCACATGCCATTCATGTGCCAAATTTGAAGAGAGAGAAAAATAAGGCATTAAAGCTTTGCATGTGTGAGAGAAGTTTGAAGGAAGATAAGCATAAACCAATAAGAATGTCACATGTGGATGTGGAATGAAAATAAAAATAAAAAATTAGCTAAAAGGCCAAAGTCAATTTGCAATTTGCCCCCACCATATATTTGCTAATTGTATGTTTTCATCTCAATCCTTATCTATTATACTCTCTCTCTCCATGCATGTGACATCCCATCAAAAATCAATCCACAATTTCATAAAACTAAAGAAGTTTGCCAATTTTTTAGGGCATTACAATACTAGCCCAAGGATTGAGACCCCAAAACGGGAAAAATTCAAGGGAAATCATATAAAAATCTGCATGAAGAATCTCCTTTAATTTCTTCAAAACATACATACATACATACATATATATATATATATATATGCACTGAGACTTTTTGAGTTCATTGGTGGACTTGACATATACATGACAATACAATACTCATGCAATTGTTCGGCTCTTGGGTTGCAAAAGCTTTATCCACAGTGACTTATTTTCTGGAATAAAGTGATGCACTTTGTTGTGATAGTGGATAGGGACTGAGGGACATTATTGGACTTTAAAGCCAATTTTGACTAAGAGTTAAAAAAAATAAAAATAAAAAGTCATGACACAAAATAAACACTAGACACATATAATATAGTGATAATGTAGTTATATATGCATGTAATGTAAACGCTTTCTATTCTCTAGCCATATTCCTGGTTTCCGGATTATTAAGTGAAATGGACAATTTTCAAATTGTAGGCAACATTTAAGGTAATAAATGAAGAGCAACAAACAATAATGGTACTTTAGTCTATAGGTTTGAATAATGTGGGAACATGTTATTATAAGCTCTTTTTTTTTTTTTTTTGTTGGGGCCAAATTGTGAAGTGGGTGTAACTACTTTGAAGCTACTCACATGCATTGCAATATATAAAAGAAGAGGAATTCTCTCATTAATCATTATCAATGCGTAGAGGTATAAATTAAATAAACAAAACAAATAAAAAGGCATAAAGCTGATTTCCGTCCCCAGCTCTGGTTAGGTTGGCCCTTTTTCTACCCATAATCAGTTGCACCATTCACACGGTAGTTGAAGAAAAAAAAAATTCTTATATTGTTGAATGAAAAGTAAAATAATGATAATAATAATAATAACAGTAATAATAATGTTGCATATAGAATAGGGTTTGTAATATTAATTTCTTTATACCCTTTGTTGAATCTTTTGCTTTTTGGTCCAAATAAATGAATTCCTTGTTAGCTTGCTTGTCGGGTAACATTGAAGGTGCGATGAGTAAAACTGGCCAATGCTATTGGCCAGGGGATAGAAGTTGAGCACCAAGGAATATCAAGTGTTTAATTTTATTATAATATAATTTAAATGAGGCAGTTGACAGTTGATGATATCATAAAGAATATCAAGTTTTAAGAATTTATTAAATTCTCTAATAAATGTGTGACCGAGAGAGAGAGAGAGAGATGCAACATTGTCCAGTAGAAGTAGAAAAACTGAAAGTAAAACCAATTACTTTTTTTCCCCTTTTATTTCTTTTTAAGGTAACTGATATCGAAAAGAACTAATGCATGGTATGTAATAACGATACACTGTTTATATATATATATATATATATATATATATATATATATAGTATCGAAAATGTTAATTTTTTTTTCCTCATATATAGTATGTTTACCACGGACACTAAACGCCAATTTCGTAGAGCTATACAGCAAGAAGAAAAACAAATTTGTATATAAAAATAATAATTTTCCAAAGTGTTAAAAATTAATTATCTTACAACAGCATCATCTCATAATCTAAAAGCTTAGTATTGATTCAAAATAACTTATGCCTAACATATTATGGAAGAAAATCAATTCTTAGCAAACACTCGTAGTGATTTCATACTATTGCAGAATGTAAAAACATTGCTAAACCGGACCTAACATGCATGACAACACGAACAATTGGATTTTCCACTGCAGAGAAATACAAACACATGTAAGCAAGATACTAAAATTTTAAAGTTCAGAATTAAGGAAAGTACAAACGCAGTTAGTTGTTAATATTTCTGCCTACAAAGAGTAGAAGCTCTTTAATTTCATTCCCTCCATTGTTTTTTATTTGTTATCCTTTTGAGATATTATTTAGGCCATTATTATGCAGAAAGAAAGTTTAGTTATGGAATCAAACTCGCATGTATTGCATGATAAAAAAACCTTGTCGGGTCTTTGTCACAGTGTTGGTTGGGAACTATATGGACCATTTACATAAACCATATCCCCAAAAAAGCAAAAGAAAACCTTATTGATGTGGTGAATCTTCATGGAGCAAGAGAAGCTTCAAGTTTCTTCATAAAAAAAATTAAAAAAAAAAAAAGCACTCAAAATTGGACATGATCACATCTCACGCAACTTTGATTTTCAGTCCCTTAGAACAAAAATAAAAATAAAAATAAAAACGACCCTTTTCTCTCTTTTCTTTGCTTTAATTCACAAAAGACCAAAGCAGTCTCAGATGTTTGTTCCTTGAAATATATTCCTCCACTTAAAGCTTTGGCTGAAAGAGCAACTGCCATAACAACCGACTTAACTACCTATTTTGAATGAATCCCCATCAGTGGCAGAAGATTCTAGTAAAAGCGAAATTGCGAGGGAAACCATTTAAGGGCACTTTTATAAACACTTTTTTTTTTTTTAATCTTTTGGGGTGAATTTTGAAAAAGCAAGAATTGGTGGTAATAATAAGGGGCTAGTTGTTACCTACCCGCATGCATTAGAGAGACAAAGGCTGGACCAAAGCAACCAAACCAGTTTTTGTACGTTTGAGGCATGCCTTTCTTTTCTTTTCTTTTCTCCCAAACTACAGAAATCTATTTTTGTACGTTTTCTGGTCAGGATTTTTTTGGAGCCAACCTAATATTGGCAAAATCAAAATTGACGACCAAATTCGTTTTGCCATCAACCTTACACCAGTGGGTGATGGACACAACTTAAAAGTTTAGTTTAATTTATTCTCATTTACTCCCATTGATATAACTCTGCTAAACTTAAAGTCTTACTTAAGTACATTTAATGAATTTAATTCAAGTTAACAATAAGAAAAAAGATGGAAGTAGAAGCCATACTGTTTTACCCATTGAAAAAAAAAATGCTGTAGATACACCATATTTATTTACTGATTTTTTTTTAAATTTTTTATTTTTGGGTGAAGACCTACCATCCTTTAGTTACCAACTTTAGGTCACCAACCTTAACTCCGCTAACCAACTTATACACTAACTAACCAATACATTTCAAAGGACCAAAAATATGTAGTAGTGTAGTTGGGCTCAACAAGACCACCAGTGTTTTTCCAAACATTTTGAGCCCATGACAAATGGGCTTTAAGTTGAAAACCCGACTTGTTTGGCTATTTGGGCCGATGTTAAGAGCCCACATAGGAGTTGGGTCAAAGGGGTTCCCAATTATCCATTTATCTTAAGGTAAATGCAAGAATGGCACTACTCACTGGAGCATGCAACTCAGACTCACAGACCAGAGCTAAGCCATAATAATAGTGAAAATGCAACAATTGCTTTGTTAAGTGTAGGGTAAAAAAAATGCTGTCTAGAGATATTTTAAGATGAATCATGTACATTATACAACAAGTTGGCTTACTTATAAGCGAGATGAGCTCAAGCAACCTTGCATCGTGTGCTAACGGCAGAGCTGACGGCAAAAGTCCTGAAGCTGAGTCTGCGAAGGGTCGGTATTTGGTAACTGGAATGTGCTGCTTCTGCCATTGCTTTGGCATGTCATGTTCATCTGGTTTCCAGTCTGAATCATCTGCAAAAATATCAGATCGTTGGAGGGTAGTCGTCGTAAATATCAAATGTCACGTTGCAAATTATGAATTATCTCGTTTGACATGACGAAGTCATACTTGACAGGGAACCAAAATCCTCTATCCCATTTTCCTATCTCCATCTTTATCTCTCTAATCATTTTATGACAAATCGTCAATTTGCATTTAACTCTACATGTGTATTTAACAATTTTATATTTTCTTTAAATATAAATTGATGAGTTGTCATGTAATCTTTGAAAGGGATAGAGAAGGGGATAGAAAAAGGGTATTGATGATATGGGTTCCTTGACAGGAGCTTAGGACAATCAACAAAGTTAAGCAAAAGAATCGAATAAAGTTATATTAGTTTACCTCGCAAAAAGCCTGTGCCGACTTGCAACTCCAATGTGAAGTAGGGACACAGCTAAGATAATGGCACCAGGAACAGTGATCGTTTAAGTTAACTCCTTGAAAGAGCACAAAGAGACCAAGGATAAATCTGAAAATTGCAACAAACTTTTGTAAATTCAAGCTTAATGATGTTATATAAGCGATGAAGCATCACTACCTGTACCAATTTCCAAAACTGAAACTAATCAAGAAATTTAGTATCGTTACTTTCACAAACAATTAAAAATGAGCAATTTAAAGTCAGATATGAACCAGCTAATACATACTAGTCCATTTCTGCACTGTCAATAATAGAGTGCATAAGTTTCAAACTCCAAGAAGGTGGCCTAATTTTATCCCTTTCGACTCGAATTCATATAATAGACACAGCAAGTATTATAAAAAAAAATTATTTCAAGAGGAAAATCATTTACCAAATGAGCATTGATACTTGTAAAAAAAATAAAAAGAAATAAGAAAAAGGTAACCGAAGTTGATTAGCTCTTTAGAAAAGGAGTAGGCAAACTTACCCAAGAAGCAACAAAACCAGAGAGGCAATCCATAACGCATGTTGATAAGTTTTGTGTTTGGTAACCGATGAAACAGTTTGCCCTTGGGAAGAATATTTTTGGCTAATCCATCTAAACTGGGGACGTATAAAAAAGATGAATCCAAGAAGAAATCCCGACAGAAATCCGCCAATATGAGCAAAGTTGTCAACATGTGGGAGGATTCCCACTGCTAAATTTATTACAATGATGACGATGAGAGTGAGCAATGCTGCTAACTGCACATGGAATTTGAAAATGTAAGAAAAATATGGTTTTAGATATATAGAAGCAGGAAAAATATCATTGAAGTTCTATTACCTTATTTTCATATATTGTCCAATTTGTGAGGAGCTCTGAAAGCATACTTCCCAGTAGACCAAAAAGTGCCCCCGAGGCACCAACAGAAATGCCACTTTGAATAAAAAGAGCCGAGAGCAAACTCCCACCAAAGCCAGATATGATATAAAGCAATCCAATTCTGACTGCAGATGAATCGATAGCAACAGAAAGAGCATTTCAAAAGAATTATTTTATACATGAGAGAAGGATAGGTAGAAAAATGAGTGCATAGGCTGAACAGTTGTGGGCCATTAAAAAGAATATCAAGTTGCAACTTTGAATGTCCTCTAAAGAGGCTCTTCGTCGGAGATCGTATTCAATCATAGAGGCATGGTGACACATTGAGCTAAGAAGTTAGATGCTTACCAAAGCCGAACTCTTGCTCAAGTCGAATACCAATGAACACGAGGCTTAACATATTGGCAAGTACATGGAAAACTCCAGCATGTAACCATATACAAGTGATCAGGCGCCATGACTGGTGTTCATGGACAACTTTATTCACTTCTAGAGCACCCATCTTCTCTAATCTATAAACGGGGAATACAAAAGAAAGCGAGAAAACAATTAAACGCATTAATCTTCTTGTGCAATGAAGATTAAAGTCCTCTGACACGTATCTAAAGCTCTAAATTAAACACACCATGGATAAACCTCAATTCCCTAATTACAGCATATACATATTTCAATATGTATCACTAAAAAGCTCGCAGTTAAATCAAGGGAACTATAATGAGACGGTGCTGTATGATGCGACAGAGCATAATAGGAGGTTTCATCAGTGATATTGCAGCTCCAAATGCAGAAGAATTTACCATCATGTGAATAAAACTTACATCCCAATACAACCAAATTATGGCACTGATGAAGTTCAACTCTAAAGACAAACATTATGACCGGCCAATAATTTGAAGCACAATTATAAGACACCCACTATAGCATTAAAGCGTTTGCACTTCAACATCTATATATTTCAAACTTTTTGACTTGTAAATTTTACTCTAATGTGCAACAAAGCATAAAACTTTCCCACAAATAATTCTACATCTAATTAACAATAACCATTCCTCAACGCCTTTCAAAGCGATTCCACCAAACAGATTTAAGAACCATCATTCGTCAAAACATCAAAACGCCACTCTACAATCCCGCACATAATCCAACAAACCACCAAACACAAAACAAAACAAAACCCACCAGCCACATTAAAGTGCATTCACAAATAACCGCATTATTGACACCATAAAGTCCCTTCATTTAACCAGCCATCAAGCTCAAACCCACCCATTTGCATGCCCAGAGAGAGAGAGAGAGAGGGCTCACGTGGAAGAAGAAGGGCCGAGAAGTGGATTCTCTTTGAGAGGCTGAAACGAGAAGCGGCCCAAGAAGCGAGCCACGCAAGAGCTGGAGTTCTCTGGGCAATCGTTGATGGACATTGTCACCACGAAAACGACAATGTTCGCCGCCACAAACGACGGAACCAGCCACGACGCCCACTTCTTGAACGGCCTGTACGCCCGCCTCGCCGCCGCCGTGCTCGGCCGCGGGTCCACCTGCCGGACCTTCACCTCCACATTGGTCGCCGCCGGAGATGGGTTTCTCTCCATCCTGACCGTTGGTTCCGAAGATTTGTGAGTTTGATGGGTTTTATTATTTTAAGTAAAAACTAATCTCCACAAAAAGCCATCTTAAGTTTTCATTTAATCGTGGCTTTAGTGGTGTCGGGTTGTTTTCTTTTTCGTTTATATATAAATAAATATATTTTTCGCTTTGGTTTTGGAGGGGAACGTTTTACCAGCTCGAGCGGTTAAAGTGCATTTTGTGGTTGCTACTTGCTAATGTTGTTGGGTTGGGTTTGATTTTGTTATGCTTCGGTTAACACATCTAGGCTTTTGCTTTTACAAAAGTGTATTATGCTTTTTTTTTTCCTTTTTTAGTTTTTTAGGCATTTAACTAAATTTTGGGTAATTTTTAAGGTTTTAGTCTAAGATATCGAAATTAAGAGTTTAGTCATAACATGTAATATATATACGTGTAAAAGTGTAATATTAGATGTAATGTTACATGTGTTATATTTTATGTTACATGTAATGTTACACATATGTTATATGTAACATAAAATGTTATATGTTATGACTAACCCCTTGTTTGGTTTGGCCATTTTGGCCATTCCATCCCATTTATTGGGATGGAAATGAGATGGAAAAAATGGTTTTAAAAATGGTTTGGAATAGTTTGAAAATGGTTTGTAAAAATGATGTAAGAATGGTTTGACTTTGCTAATTTCGAGGTGATATGAATGGTTGAGATTTAAAGATATTGTATAGGGATTTGGAAAGTTGAAAAAAATGGTTGAAAAAAAATGGAATGGAATGGAATAGTTTGAATGATTTGAAAAGTTGAAAAAAATGAAAAATGGGAATGGAATGGGATGGGAGAAATGGGTTATACAAACATATGGTAAATCTTTAATTTCATGAAACTGTGGCTAAATCATTCAAATTTTACTTTTAAAATGACTAGTTGCTTAACTGGTCTTCTTTGAAAATCAAAAGTGTATTATGCTTTGCTTTATTATTATATTGTGTTTTGTTTTTTTTCATAATGTTTATAACTCCAATATTTGGCATTTTGGCTGCCGTTGGAATTTTTTGTTGTGTAATGACATAGGATAATATAGTAGGTATTTAAGTCTGAATTTTGGCTGCTATTTTATTATGCTCATAATAAGAGTCTTTGCTAACGTCAAATTTGGTATAGTTTTTAAATGAAATCGAAACTTGGAATCTTTGGCTTTCTTGTGTCAAGAAAAGTATATTTGCATTTTATTAAGCAGAAAACATTCCCTTTATTTTTCATTGGATGTGAACTTTTTGGTGTTGTCAATGGAATCATAAGCAACCTAGCTATAGCGGTTTCAAATTTCAATTAATAAAGTTCAATTTGAGTAGTTTGAGTAGTTCTATGTTGTTGGTTAAGTTCCAAAATATGACATTTCTTTGCACCAAAACACCTTTTTTGTTTTTGTTTGGGCAATTAGTTGAACTATAAAGTTAAACTTTCTCCAACTATGGAGGCTAGAGGTGGTAGCTTTCACTAAAACAGTCCATTTTGTAAGGCACAACCTACTTAGTTGTCTATGTTTCTGTTTCCGTCCCCTTTAAGTAAAGAATATATTATGGATGATTGTTCACACATAAAAAAATAAAAATTTTGAGAATTATACATGCGATTACTATGTAGAAAGGAAATCCGTGGACTCCAATCAACAAAAAGAATTGGCTTCTAAGTTTAAGTCCCAACAAATACAAAAAAAAAAAAAAAGCTTTGTAATCACGGGCTGATGGAGACTTTGGAAATATGCTCATTTGTATGTAATGCTAAAAAACTTTTCCTTGATCAATTAGTACACAAAATATTCGAGAAATCAAATATCAACGTGGTAATAGTTTTTAACAATGTCACGTACTTGACTCAAACGTATCATGAATTATTGAACAAAATTGAAGAATGACATATAAAGACAAATGAATTTTGCAAACCATTAAACGACAAGAACAACCTTGGTGGCTCCGTTACACACTAAATCAGGTCTATATTGATACCAGCCTTTATTTTTGTAGTCAGTAAATTGTAATGTGTCCTTTTCCTGAAGATTAAGACGTATAAATTATTGTATTTCAAAAACTTGAGAATCTGCAGGCTTTTCTTTTGGTTTTGGAATTATGTACAAGCTAAGTTGTTCATGATTTCAAGCAAAAATGAAAAATCAATAAATAAATAAATAACTAGCAATGCCCTTTATTTGTCGAAAAATGACTGCATAGATAAAGTCGTAAAGGACTATATAAAAAATATTATAATTTTCGTATCAGGATTTTATAATAACTATAAAAATTTGTAAGCAAAATATTATATTCATCGTTATTTTTCTTAAAACTGTTTAACCTCAATTGCTACCAAGATCAATACTTATGTTTTAAGAAAATGACCAATATTTGAAAAAATTAAAAAATTGGGCATTAGCCCATAAGAAATTAAGGGTATATTGGTAAAACTGGCATAATGTAGTTAAAGAAATCACTATTTTTCTATTTAATAGAAAAATTAGCTATTTTTTTAAAACATCATTAAAAATGATAATTTACTCAATAATTTACAAAAAAGATTATAAGCATAACACAAAAAGAACATAAATCATTCATCAAACTCTCCCAATAATATAAGTAAAGCAAAGGAAAAAGGTAGAAGAGAGATTGAGAGTTTTTGACACATTATTAATCTTTACCGCTTTTATACTCCTAGTTTAATTAGACTATATACATAGAGTGAAATGTCAAGAGAGCATACTCTTTATACTATTTGGGGCATCAATTATTAAGGAGATTATTGAGCCAACAGTCATTTTTTGAATAATGTTTTAAGAAAATAGTCAATATTTCGATTAGTAAGTTTCTTAACTACGTGATGTTGCAATTCACCTTTATGGCCATAATTTTTAATGGACTAATTGATAATTTTTAAATTTTTAAAAATGTTGGCCATTTTTTTAAACACGTGTACTAAAAATTGACCAAATACCAAATAGATTGACTATAATGATACACAAACATATATAGAAGGGGGAGTTGGAAAAAATGATATTTAAAATGTCACTTAATAATTTGTTTCTTAAATAATGTATTCGTTTAATTTTTACTTTATATTTATATTTATATTTATAGTATAAAAATAGTAGTAAAAATGATAAGTGCACTAAAATAAAAAATATAATAATAGTGTTTAAAAAGGGTTATCGTCAAAATCTTCCTGTAGAAATGCTCAACCCAATGGTGTGGACAAACACGTGAAACCCTCCAACAGCGTTCCAACCCAATCGGAAGTCATGAAGTAATAAGGCCCATTTTGTGTTTCCAATCCAAGGTCAATAATCAGTCGATTGGGCCGCTAGATTTTGAGGAATGCCCTCTGACACAATGATAAAGGAAAATTGCAAAATAAGATTATTCGTAGTATTATTGTATTTTTTATTTAATTTACAAACATAAAATGATAACAAATATGGCACATCATTTAAGGTATAGATTATTAAGTGACACTAAAAACTATTTTATTTTGTAATTCTCCTTAATTTATTTTTTTTATTATTTTATTTTATTAGCGGGGGAGTTGAAAAAGAAAATATAATAACTTACACTTATGGGTTTTTTGATGTCTATTTTATGTTTATAGTATAAAAACAAGGATATAAATTATAATTACAATAAATTAATAGTGTAAAAAAAAGAAACATTTATCAAAATCTCCCATGAAGAATTGTTGTTTGCACTGTGTAAATTTCTTGTTATTAAAAAATAATAATAACTGACAAGATGACTAGTTGCAAGCTGGTCAGTACTTATTAGTCATTAGTCTGTGTATTTGGTTTGCTAAAATTGTATTTCTTTTGCCAATATTTGTTTCCTACATCATTAACTTATTCATTAGAAAGGAAAGATAACAAACGCTGAAACGCCATGAAAAGCAAGCAAAAGTGGGAAGAGAAAACAAAGCAAAACTAGTCTCAAATTGCAAATTCTAGTCATTTTAGCATAACATTCAAAAACTTGATTTTCCTAATTAACTAAAAGAAAAGACAAAAGGCAATTGCTTAGAATCAGCTAAAATCGCCTTTAGCAGTATGATAAGAGAAGACCATCCCCATTTTGAGAGCTTTGCAATTTTGGCAAAAGGCTTTCGTTAACCCAAAAGACCGAAGATTCTGCATTGTTTATGAAAGATAAAAAAAAAAAAAAAAAAAACCGTGAGACGTCAATTATAATTCATCATTTCTTTTTTATTATTATAAAAAAATTTGATATTCTATTTTTTTTTTTTTCTTCCTGGGGTGAGTTCTCTCAACTTAAACGACTTGGTCTTATTTGATAAAATCAACTCATACTTTTCTTTTGATAAAATTCCATGCGGTAGTAACATTATTATTTATTTTCAAAAGTAATTTCCTATTAACGTGAATAATAATTACCATAGCCAATTTTGTACTAGTTACATAAAATATTATCGCAAATCCAAAAATAGACTTGTATTAATTTGATTAAAAATAATAATAGCTAAAAACTGTAATTACTGCAGTTTCTACAAAATACTTTTGATTTGTGGCGGTACAAGGAAATATGAAATAAGTCGGACACGTGGCAAGGTATATTTAGAATGTTGGCATTGTAATCTAATGCAAATATACGACTTAATAATGGAACGTCGAAAACCTTGGAATTCTTCAACGTCTTCCATTTCTCTTCTCACCCACCACTTCCGATCCATTCTCCAACTCCAACCAATCCCTCTCTTTCACATCAAAACGACAATCTCCTCTCGCGTTTTCACTCCCCCTCGCTCCATCGGAGATTCAATATCACATTCATATTCACATCATGGAACGGACGGTTCCGATCGCCGCCGCCAAACGCCGCTTCTGGCTCCTCGTCTCCGCCGCGTTTCTCCTCTGGTACTTGTTCCTCTCCTTCTACAATTCCGAACTCGCCCCTTCCAAACCACCCGTCCTCGTCACTCTCCCGAACAACAACAAAAACGACGCCGTCCTCGTCGTCCACAACCTCGCTCTGCTGCACGACGAGGGCAGTATCGTAATTCGCCCCAACGTGTCCGAGGCCAGAAACGACGCCGAATCGCCGGACCCTTGCTCGGGCCGTTACATCTTCGTCCACGACGTTCCGTCCCGATTCAACGACGACATGTTGGATAACTGTCGTTCGCTGAGCAACTGGACCGACATGTGCGAGTCCACGTCCAACGGCGGTTTTGGCCCTCCGCTCTCCAACGCCGAGAGGGTCTACTCCAACAAAGGCTGGTTCGCCACGAACCAGTTCTCTCTGGAAGTGATCTTCCACAGCCGAATGAAGCGCTACGAGTGCTTGACGAACGACTCGTCGCTTGCCTCGGCGATCTTCGTCCCCTACTACGCCGGCCTCGACGTCGCTCGCTACCTCTGGGGACGACACAACACGTCCGTCAGAGACTCGGCGTCTCTGGAGCTCGCCGAGTGGCTGAGGGACAGGCCCGAGTGGCGAAAACTCTCCGGCCGAGACCACTTCCTCGTCGCTGGGAGGATCACTTGGGACTTCCGGAGGCTGAGCGATGACGAAACCGATTGGGGGAACAAGTTCTTGCTCCTGCCGGAGACGAGGAACATGTCGGTCTTGACGATCGAGTCGAGCCCGTGGCACGGCAACGACTTCGCGGTGCCGTACCCGACGTACTTCCACCCGTCGTGCGGCGACGAGGTCGCGGCGTGGCAGGGGAGGATGAGGCGGCAGAGGAGGAGGTTCGCGTTCTCGTTCGCGGGCGCGCCGAGGCCTAACATGCCCGAGTCCATCCGCGGGCAGATCATCGAGCAGTGCAGGGGCTCGAGGGGGAAATGCAGGCTGTTGGAGTGCGATGCGGGGTCGAGCAAGTGCCATAAACCCGACGTGGTGATGCGGATGTTCCAGAGCTCCGTGTTCTGCCTGCAGCCCCCCGGGGACTCGAGCACCCGCAGATCGGCTTTCGACTCCATCCTGGCGGGCTGCGTGCCGGTTTTTTTCCACCCGGGATCGGCCTACCTCCAGTACTTGTGGCATCTGCCGAGAGACTATACCAAATACTCCGTCTTCATACCTGATCATGGCGTCAAAAATGGGAGCATTAGTATCGCCAAGACTTTGCTTGGGATTCCGAAGGAGAGAGTTGAGGCGATGAGAGAGGAAGTTATAAGGCTGATTCCGAGTGTGATTTACGCGGCTGGGAAATTGGAAGGCCTTGAAGATGCGTTTGATATATCAGTCAAGGAAGTCCTTGAAAGAGTCAAAAAGATTAGGAAGGGAATGGAAGAGAGTGAGGATTTGAGCTCTGGTTATGGTGAAGAGTTGTCTTGGAAGTACAATTTCTTTGGGAATGTAAGTGAGCATGAGTGGGATCGTTATTTTTCGAGATCTTAGGTGTAGAAATAAGTTAGAACCTAGTGGGAGATAATTAGATAACTTCTTTAGATACGAGAAATAGGAGAGGGAAATTTTATTTTATTATTTATTTATTTATTTATTATGTAGTTGTGACCAGGTAATTTAGGTGCCCAGTGTCACTATACCAATAACAAATTTTTTTACCCTTTTGCTGCTTCTTATTTTTTCAGTTTCATTGATGCTCTGGTGAGTTCATAATCTGCCAAATTTCATTGTTTAGTAACACAACAACGCCACCAAGTACTAGATAGAGTGTACAAACAATGAAGCATAACGATGACATCGCTTCATGCTACAAATAAACTATATTCCAAATAATAGAGTGAGAGTGTAACATTGTAAGTTGTAAATTTCACCCTCGTAATGACAGGAGAAAAAAATACGAAATCCTGAACAAATTTTGCTTAATAAGCAACATAGTGAATAAAAGACTCGTGAAATAGAAACTATCATGGATTAGATGTGTATATTATAAATTTTTAAAGACCCCAACAGCCAGCAGCGTTTGTAGTCCAACGGTTAGGATAATTGCCTTCCAAGCAATAGACCCGGGTTCGACTCCCGGCAAACGCATTACTTGCTCTTTTTTTTTTTTCAAATGATTTATTTATTCCTTTTAAAACTTTTGGCTTGACCAGAAATTAGAAGCTAGAAGTTTAGAACCAACCAGCAATCAGAAATATGAGAACCAGATATTTACGCGCCAAAACAAATAATTGGGAAAAAGACTCAAAGGGCAATCTCGTCAGCACGAAAAATAAGGCTCTCGATTTTCCTCAAACTTCCGTGGCCCAAATAAACTCTCTCTCTCGCATTTTAAAATCCTAACCGCACAATCTCTCTCTCTCTCTCGCTCTCTCGCTCCAGTCCAATGGCTCCAACTTCGCACTGTATCTCAAATGGCACGTGCCCGTCCCTCGGCCGGCACGTGATCTCCTCCAGAGCCTCCCGGAGCGGACCGTTCTCGGTTCGGATCTCCGTCAACGGCAACGCCATCTCCGGCGACCAGCTCGCCCAGGGACCCTCTTGCATCTTCGTGGGTCCCGTCGAAACCGCCAGCCAAGAAACCCTCGAAGCTCTCTATCGCCAAGTAACAACACCTCTGTTTCTTTTTTTTTGTTTTTTGTAATTTCGGAACCAAAAAATTGAATTCGGTTGTGTTTTGTTTTGTTTTTTTTTTTTTTTTTTGTGGTAGGCACGGGATGCGTATTATAGCGGAAAGCCGTTGATAGTGGACGACATGTTCGATAGAGTCGAGGTTTGTAATTGTAACTGGTTCGGTTTTGCTGGATTTGTGTTGGTTTAGAGGATGATTGTTTGTGGGTTTATTTGAACAGTTGAAGTTGCGGTGGTACGGTTCGAAGTGCGTGGTGAAGTATCCTCGGTGCAGTCTCCGGCGACAGTCGGCTTACGCCGATGCTGAGGTGATTTGGTTTCGTTTATGACTGGAAAAGTTGCGCTCTTTCTATTCATAGAACTTAAGTTTGTGTCTGCAATTAGAAAGGGAAATGGTAATGGAATTGGAAGCAATAGAATTAGCGAAGAGTCAAGTGGTTGAAGATCAGAGTAGAATCGATTGGCATCTGATAAATAGTGACCCTACTAGTGTTTGTCCCAATAGGATTCAGTGTTTTTGTTGTGGTGTTTCTCTGGTTGAATATTTTCCGATTAGAAGATAAGAGAGAGAGTCTTAATGTGCTTTTGGATGTTACCAATCTGTGACTGATTTTGGTTTTAGAAGGGAAGGATTATGTGCTTGTATCGGTTTAGCAGCTTTTAAATTGTATATTGAATGGTAAAGCCTGTGAATTCAGGGCTTGATTCGGTTTATTAGGTTGTATTATTTGGTGGTTTATGAGACTTTTTACTTTCTTTTGTTGGGATTCTTTCTGGACTTGAATATTGAGTGACATGGATGTAGGGCAGGAAGACTTATCTCAGGTTTTCACATTAGCGAGCATATGGGTCCTCTTTCTCGCCATCGGCACTTCAGCCTGTGCTGTGCCCATGATCTACACGATCAGCCTTGCATATCAAGACGCGTTCAGTTCAGGGCTTTCTTACATCAATCCAGCACCTGCCTTGGAGTTTCTTGCCACGGTAAACGGCATTCTATTTATGGTGTTCGGCTCTCTGATTGGCTACCCAATAGCATCGGCCTCTGGTAAGTCAGTATATCTGTTTGCACTTGTGAATCATCTCTTCAAATCTTCAAACTGAGATTTCTTTTATGTAGCACTTTTTCAGTGACTGAACTTCAGCTTTAGCTTCAAAGTCTCTTAATTTGATTGAGCTCCATGAATCAAATCTTGATATTAATTGTAAACTCTTTGTAGCTCAAATTTCAACCATTCACTTAGTCCTTTTTAATTTGTTTGAGATCCATGTATTAGATCTTCGATATTGATGATAGACTCTTTACAGCTCAAATTTCAACTATTCACTTAAGTGCCTGCATTTTACAGTTAAAGTTCTTCATGGCCTGTGGAGAAATGACCTGGTAGCGCTAAAAGGAGCGTGCCCAAATTGTGGAGAGGAGGTAAAATAGACAACAGTCATCAGATTTTCATTAGTCAAAAAGACTTTCACGAAGTTTTTCTTTTCATTGCTTGTTTCATTATTGCTGATTTCAGTATCATCAACCTTGCAGGTATTTGCATTCGTGAAATCCGATCAGTCTGGCGAACCCCCTCATAGAGCAGATTGTCATGTATGTGAAAGCTTGTTAGAGTTTCGCACCAAGGCGGAGGTAATTAGTCTGTTTCCCCCTTTATCACCATGTGTTACCTTGCTTCTTTGATATGTATGATCTCCAAACAAGGTCACAACACTACCAAGTTAGGACCATCCTTTGGTTTCTTATGAGAATTTCTAGTTGTCACAGAGGAAGTACTTCTCGTAGTAGTTGCTCATCGAGCTAGTTAAAATATGCGACGTCCTATCACACGAACACACTTTAGAGTCTTGCGGTGTTTCGATATCATGATTACGGAAGTTTTGATAAGTACTATTTTCTAATTCACATTAATCGTGTTCTTACTCTTTTGGATTCGTGATCTGTTTGATTACCGAATAGATATTTTGATAATTTGCTTATCTACGTACATTAGCTCTGTTTTAGAATTGATTTATCTGTGTGACACGAATTTTCTCATTCGTGCAGAAATCCTGTTTCAAGATTGGGTAGGAGATGGGTGTATGGTCGGATTTATCTTGTTTCGCGAAGAATTCGACGGCAAAGATAATATTGTTTTGCTTCTGTTGAACCTGAGATACGTGTACAGTGCCATCTCATTCTTTTGTACTCTCCTTTTACTTTCTTCTCTTGATAGCTTAGCTGTATCAACACGAAAGAAAAAAATTTTTTTTTTTTTCTTTTTGCGGTCAAATCCGTTATCCGTGGTCCATTTAGCTGTTTTGCATTGCCATTGTACTTGAATAAAAAACGGTAGATATAATTTGAAAACGATGTGCATCTATTTTCACCCCGTTGTTCTTCCCACACATTTTTTAGGTAAAATTACTTTTATAAACACTAAAAAATAAATTCTCTGCACTCTTTTTTTTTTAATAAATGAAAAAAATAATCACACCTTATTTTAAATCATTTTGTTTGACAACTTTTTACTCCTTTAATTGTAAATAAGAAAATTTTATTATTCTATATTATTTGAAGCTTTATTTTTTTTTCATTTTTCATTTTTTTTTGTTACACATGTTATGAAAAATATGAATTTGCATGCATTTATTATATCTTTATCACAATGTAATACACACTTGATATATATATATATATATTAAATGTACATGTAGTTACAAACACTACAATAAAAAAGAGAAGGATGTAATTAAAAAATAAAAATAAAATATTTGATTGACAATATTACACAAACAAAGTATTAAATCTAAAAATATTTTTGGAAAAAAAAAATCAAAAAGTTGCGTATAGAGCAGAATAAAGGGAATATTACGTGCACGTTTGTTAAAAGCGTGATATTTCTTCTACAGGGCAAGAGAATATCCCAAAACACAGTAATGATGTTCTTTAAGCGCACGGATTGTTGGCTCCTCTCAAGGGAGAACTCAGACAACGGTCTCTGATCACCATGACCACGTTTAAGTTAAACCACTTTTCTTAATGGAACATGACCACATAATTCTCAAACTAAAAGAACAACAGCAAAACCAACTCACCAATTGCAACAGGATACAAAATCCCAGGAAAAATCATGAATTGTAGATTGGCAAAGCTCATTAATGAAAAAGCAACGACTTAATACTTGTTTCACTAATCGTTTATGTACGTGGAGAACAGAAGTGATATTTTGGTTCAAGTAGTCTAGCCCTTGAAGAATTTTGCTCGTGGGCATTTTATTTGAAGGCTACAAACTCAAAACTTTGATAATCAGTCATAGAGACCTGAGTGGCCACATAGTGTGAGTGATTATAAAGAAAATTTAATTGAACATCTATTTACCACAAACCATAAGATAGCACATCCATGCTCTGCGAATTCGAAATGATGTGCAATCATAAAGCAACGAGAAACTAACAATGACAACTTGAGAAACTCTCATATTGTTTGTTAAGCTACGCAATAGCACCTCAAAGCATCCAAGTTAAGTTTTTCATCATCGCCTTACGGATAGAGATGATGGCAAGATCTGTAATTATATCGCCAATCAAAAGTGGCCCAAGCTGTATACTAGAATCCATGCGAGCTGCAGAACATACAGGAGTGAAAGAATCAGAAAATGTCCAATTCGCCAGTTCGATATAGAGCTCCTTTTGTTAATGAGATAAAGGAAAACAACAGAAGAAGTTAACCTACCAGAAAAAGAGTTACGGAAGCAAAAAGCCCTTCTTGGAGGAGAGCTCCATGACCACCAAATTCCTCTTCATCAACCTTTAGAATCATTGCATAATAACCGTACACAATCCCCGAGGAGAGTGCGAGAAAACTGCAAACAGAAGCTCAGCAGTATGAGGTTAGCAAAATTGTTTATATTAAATCACTAACAAAGTATATATACATAATATTCAAAGATCAGAGAAATCTCGGCTACTTAACATCCAAATAGTAACAAAAGACTAGGTGAAATAGGCTGTAAAATTTGATAACAGCAAGAATCTTATATGGATTGTAGAAGCAAGAAAGGCCATTACGCTACCAGCCATTAACAGTAAGAACTAACAATATGTCGCCCAACGAAATAAAATATTGCATAGGCATCAATTTCCACCACTCGGACCTAAAACTAAGTGGTATTGTGGAAGCAGGAAAGGCCACAAGGATCTGTTTCTATGAACAACAACGTAAACAAACAAAAACCGCTATGCAAGAATTGTTCCTACAAATTACAAGTCACAACCATGCCCGCGTTAATTGTTCCTACAAATCTGAGATGTGAAAAAGGGTCCATAGAAATTAGAAACTCTAAATCTCAGTTTTTCTACCATCAAACAAATAGTACAAAAATCCATAAAAATACATCCTAACAGCATTTGCATCAGAGCTTTAAGGATCGACGAAGCAATAACTTACGTGAGAAACCATACACCGCCGACCAAGGGTATCGCTCCCCATAGTAACCCGCACACAAGGGCCACCGCTTGTCGAATCCAATGCAAGACGTCTCCGAGTTGATCCTACAAGAAATCAATTGATTCGACCCGATCAACAGATGCAATCTTGTCAACAAGTGAAATTAAAGAATAAGCCCACAAGCTGTTCGCTTGATTTACATAGCTTATAAGCCAAAGTCTACAAAGAACACTCTAAAGCTTTAAACTTGCACTAGCAGTTTCTGCTCACTAGATTCACTATAACTAACAATCATAAAAAGGGTTGACTCCATTAGTTTCACTCTAGCACTGTTTAACACTAAATTTAAAGCTTGATTTACCAAATCTGATTAAACAAAACGGAACTCCGATTGCTAGTCCATTTAGATTCCCGATAAACAAATGGTCACAAAACGCAAACAAACAAGATAGTGAAAGAAGAGAAATAGCGAAGAACACGAGGCCAAAAAAAAAAAAAAACAAACAAAAGCCAAACCTTGTCCCACGAAGCTTCTGGATCTAATAGCTTCGCGAACTTGAACGGAGACAAGTGGCCGTTCTGGTGCTGTTGTTGACCGTTCAATTTCGCGGACTTCCCTTCTTTCATCCTTCGAGGGAGAGAGAAGTCAAACGAAAAAAATCAGAAAATAAATAAATAAAAACTAACCGAAATTGTGAAATTTCGGAAGTTGCAGAGAGTTGAGATTCGAGCTCGGCTAAAATTTCCCGATCAGTAATGTCCGATCGGAGCTGCGAAGTTATCGGAATTAGCGATCGGAAAATTTTAGGGTTTAGGATTTTTAGGAGTGATAAAAAAAATTAAAAATTTGAGAGCTAATTGGGGAATGAAATAAAGGGAAATTTGTTGGGATTTTGGATTTAGCGAAAAATAAAATAAAAAATGTAAAATAATGCTTCGCTGTACAGTGTAGATTTTCATATATAAACTATTCCTTCGGTGGTGGACTTGCACGTGACGTTTGGGCGGGGGAAAACACAAAACAGTGCCTGAAAGGCTGAAACGCCAGCGTTTTTCAAGCGGAAAAAATAAAAACTAAAACTTACATTACCACTGTTGTTAAGAAGTGTCAATAATCACACAATTCAACATGTTTCTTGCGTATACTCTGTAACACAATCAGTCATATTTTAATACTATATTACACACTATCACAAAAAAATATAAGTATTATCACAATAATTTATTGAACTTATTTGGCGTTTTTTGTTACACTATTATATTGGATTGCCCAACCGGATTTAGGTTTATTTATTTTAATTAAATTTTTTTCTTATTTAATGTTGATTATAATCAAATTAAAACACTTCAAATTTGTAATATGATCATTAAATCCGAATATTATATTTAAAAATAATAATCAAATATTAGGGGTGAAATTTTTTAACTGAAAAACCGATCACCGATTTAAAACTGATCGAACCGATTACGAAATAATCGAATTATCGGTTTGTTTTGAACAACCGAATTTGTCGGTTGTAGAACCGATAATGCGATTTGATGATCGGTTTTAGAGAAAAAAAATCGATTATATAACCGAACCGACTGAATTAGGGTTCAGTTTTTTTTTTTAAATTTTAGTTCTCTCTCACTCCATACCCATTCGGCGCCTCCCTTTGAAGTTCGAAACGCTCCCTTGCCGGCTTGGCGACTCAACTCCGGCGCTCCCTTGGTCTGACTCTCGCCTCTCAGCTCTCTGCCGCCGCTCAGCTCCGGCGACGCTTGAAGAGGTGATTTTTTTTCCCTCACATCTTAATTTAATAAATAGATATGGTTACAATAGGTTTGGAATCTTTGGATTGTATTGCAAAAACCAAGCGTAAACCGTAAACTTATGCTATAATCTATATTACCATATAATCTATATTGATATATTAATTATGTATGTTGTAATCTTGTAGAGTTGTAATTTTGCAATAAAAGAGCCTAATTTTGAATTTAGTATAAATATAATGAATATGAGGAGCAATATGGAATGATTGTGGTTGAAAAAATTGTTAAAATATTGGTTTCAGATTACAGCAAATTAGATGCAAATGAAATATTCTAGAAAGCAATTAGCAAAACACAACCAAAAAATAAGCAAAAACAATTTTTTTTAAAAAAGAAAAAGGAAAAAAAAGATATATATAGTGCACAAACTGTTTGTAAAAGTCTCTCTTGTGAAATAGATGCATTTTATGACAAAGTAATCGAAGTCCAAACTGATTTTATGGTAAATTGATAGTAATATGTAATAGATTGAAAATGTTTGTTTGAAATTGTGGCAAACTGTTTGTTGGAGAATCTGATTTTATGGCAAAGTAATAGTAATATGTAATGGATTGAAATTGTTTATTTAAGAATCTGAAATTACTTGTTCTTGTTGACTTGATTTGTAATTTGTATTTGCCTATTTGGAGTTTCGACTATGGAGTTTGGACTTTGGACTTGTGTTAATTAAGTATGAACTATCAGTATGATATTATGTTAGACAATATTATGATAGATAGACATGATTTTCGAAAATAAGCTGTACACGTTTTTTAGGTTAAAATCGAATATTAACCGGGCCGACACGAATTTTCTGTTTTGATTTGGTTCGGTTCGGTCCTGTTCGGTTATGCTAAACAAAAAACCGATTTTTGGCGCAATGTTTTGGACAACCAAAAATTTCGATTCAGTGCAAAAATTTATATAAAACCGAATCGAACCGACCGACTTTCACCCCTATCAAATATCATATTACGGATTTATGTTATAATTTTATAATAAGATATTCAAAATCATCATAAGATATCCATAATCATTTAATTTTGCAATGAAAAGGCTTCAAATTTGCAATATGATAATTAAATCTAAATATTATATTAAAAAATTAATCAAATCTCAGACTACAGATTTATGTTATAATGTTGTAATAGGATATTCACAACCATCATCAGATATTTAGAATCATCTAAATTTATAATATGATATTTCAGAATCATTATGTCCGAAAAATAAGAAATTTGTGTTTTATTTATTTATTTATGATATTTTTGCTTACTAGAGATATTATGGTATTATATATAATTAGATTGAACAGATTTAATATATATTACAAATAGTAAATCTACATGTAATATTCGGTCATATTTTGAATATATATATATATATATATATAAATATAAAGCCCATATTTTTTATTCACTCACGCACTTTTAGGAGAAAAGCACAATCCACGCGCTTCTATGTGTACATCCTTTATCTTTTTTTTTTCTCTTATCATTCTTACTGGCCATACACGCGCGCCTCAATACCACTTATTAACCCTTTGTTTGGTTTGGCCATTTTGGCCATTCCATCCCATTTATTGGGATGGAAATGAGATAGAAAAAATGGTTTTAAAAATGGTTTGAAATTGTTTGAAAATGGTTTATAAAAATGATGTAAGAATGATTTGACTTTGCTGATTTTGAGGTAATATGAATGGTTGAGATTTAAAGATATTGTATAGGGATTTGGAAAGTTGAAAAAAGTGGTTGAAAAAAATGAAATGGAATGGAATAGTTTGAAGGATTTGAAAAGTTGAAAAAAATGGAATGGAATGGAATGGGAGAAATGGGGGAAACAAACAAAGGGTTACAGAGGAGTACTACGATCAGACGCGCATCTGAACAATTGTGACCGTTCATCACCGTAGGGTCCACGGTGGGTCCTATGTAAGACTCACGATGATGGACGGCTACGATTCGTCAGATGCGTCTGGCCGTAGCAATTCTCTTGAATACTACCCATCTTGGTAGAATTTTTGTCCATTTAAATAAAATCATTTAGAACTATATATTTAAATGCGGTCCATTAATAATAATAATAATTACTTCTACCACATATGTCATTTTGGCTCATTTTCCAATTAAAAGCTTAAAACATTAGTTTCTTGTTTATGATTTTGGTTTAATTATAATTATGTACTTAATGAAAACAAAATCTTATGCGTCTCTTTGATCATGTAAAAGTATTGAAAATATAGATGATTTAATGATGAAATAATTTCTCTTATAAAAAGCTCAATATACGCTGGGAATATAAAACTATTCTTGGCTGTACCATTCTTATTAAGCTTTTAGAATGGATAATTACCAATGTCGGCTCTACCATCAGGAGCTTAAGCAATTGCTTAAAGCCACACAATAAATTTTGACAACAAATTAATATATATTTTTATATATATTCTTATTTATTTCTTATTGTCATTAAATAAATAGTAGGCTTTTTTAGGTCTTAAACTAGAAAAAAAAATTAAAGGAAATAAAAAAGCTTTTCATAATCTTTCACTGATAACGAAACGTTGTACAATGTATAAAAGTCTCTCACATCCTCATTACTAATTTTCATTTCTAAATAGGCATTTCAACATTTGTGTTAAATTTCCAACTTTCAATAGATTCATAAAAATAAAAAATAAAAAAAGAAGAAAAAGAGTGAATACTTAGAAAAGGACCAAAATCGAAAAACGACAACATATAAAGAAAACGACAGTAAAGTGGAAACGACAATAAGTAAAGAAAACGACAGTAAAGTCGAAAGGACAACACTTGTTGAAAAACAACTAAACGTGGTATAGAAAACGACAGATTTTCTTCCAAATAATTACTTCAGGTTTTATAGAAAGAAGAACACTCAGAATAGAAGATGACGAAAAGTTGGAAAATGACAAGAAAGCGACAGTAAAGGTGGAAAACGACAACGCATGTCGGGAATAGGTGTTAAATGGCAAATATTTAAAATCACAGGTATTCTTCCAGATTATGAATTCAATTTTTCAGATTGAAAAGGAAAACATAACAATTGGAAAATGACCAGAACTGGAAAACGACAGCAAAATGTGAAAAACGTATCAAACGGCAGCATAAGTGAAAAAGGACAAATCAGGTTCCTTTCTTCCGGATTATAAACTCAGGTTCAAAACACAACAGTTAGAAAATGATCAGACTTGCAAAACTACAGAAAATACCAAGAAAAGTCATAAACGACAACATTTGTAAAAAACGACATAAATAGCATATAACGACTACATTTGTATTTGCGAACGACAACATAATTAAAAACGACCAGCTAGCTTCTTCCAAATATTTAATTAAGGTTAAAAAACTAACTTCGAGAAAGATCAGAAATGAGAAACGACAACAAATATCATAAAACGACAGTGAAGTTGGAAACGATAACACAAGTTGGTAAACAAGAGAAAGCCTATATTAACCGACACAAACGGTATAAAACCGACAAATCAGGTAAGGAAGCAAACGCTTAGCTAAAAACGACCGCAAGACGTGATAAAATGACATCAAGGCACGAGCTTAGTTAAAAAACGACATACTGTGTTAAAAACGACAACAAATATATGAGAAACGACATAACAGTTTAGAAAACGACACAAAACTTATGAAATTGTAAAAAAGATGAGAGAAGTTAATAATTAAAAAAAAAAAAAAAGCGCAAAAAAGGGGCTTCCTCGTCCTTCTTCGATTACCCACTCGCCAGCAGAGTCATCGTCAGAACTCATAAGTAATCTCTCTCTTCTGGGATTCTCTTTCGATTATAAACTAATTTCATGCTTTAGAATTAGAGGGCGTCTTTGTCTGCAAATCGCTTCCTGTCGTTCAATTCAAACAAATTCCAGTAGTTATAAGATGTACATATTCTATGCACTATACATAACGTCCGTAGTATAATAACTTAAAAATATAATATATTATTTTACTATTTGTTTGTTTTAATCAATATTTTCATTTAAATGGTTTTCTACTTTCACTATCTTAAGATGAAACATTTAAATTTTAACTATTTAAATCAATAATTATTTAAGTTGTTGTTTCAAACAAATGATTACTTTGTTTACTCCCTAAAAAGTATTATTTCTCCTTCTTAAGAACTAGTTTGATTTGTTTTTTCCCTTCCAATCACAATCCTTTGATTAAGAAATTGTTTAGTAAAAATAAGGTAAAAGATGTAGATTTGTTGGGCAAGGAATACATCACCTAATCTTTTATGCACTTAAAAATGTAGGATGCTCTGTAACGCACCCTTCTTAATGTTATTATGTACAAAAATCAGTAGATTTCAGTTATATTGCAGAAAAGTTTCGAGTTTTTTTTCTTATTACAAAATGACTTTGTATGTTCAAGTTGTTGATCATTTTGTTATGTGTATCATAGTGTTTTGTCTTGTATCGAGGGCAAAGATCTTTATGGGAAAATAATGGGCATCCAACATTGCTCGAACTAAATATAATTACAAGCACAATTGAACCACATAAATCCTCATTGTGGTGTTAATTGTAATGTAATTTATTTCACTATACTAATCTACTTCATTTGCTATGTTTGCAAAAAAAAATCTACTTCATTTGCTGTATGTTGTCGTAATATTAAATGATTTTGTCACATCTTGAAATTTGAACAAAATTTCTATTTAATATACAAAAAACCGTAACTTTTATCATGTTTCTACCGATTTCGATAAATATCTCCGCTATTTCTGTAAATGAGAAGAATCCAAAATCTACCAACATTTTTGTCCGTGGTCCTACCAAATCATAAATTTATGAAAGTTACACAAAATATTCAATTTTTAAGCTCACTTTCTATAAAAAGAACCAACGGTTATCATTATCTAATAAATAAATCACTTTTATAATTGATAACACAATATTACGATAAGGTACTACATTATTTACTTTACTATTTAGAAAAAACGAGTAATTTAATTTAATTGGTAAACAAAAGCGCGTATTTTAATTTTGTCTTGCAAAAAAAAAAAAAAAAAAAACACCCAAGTTTTAGTTTTTGATTCGTTTATAGAGTACAGTCACACTCGCCCCAATAAACTGGTGGCGTGATAAAAGCAAAAATTTCGAACCCAAACGCCCAAAGACTTTTGAAAAAGGTGACCAAAAAAACACACACCCCCCATAACATTCTAGCTTGGGAAAATCCCTAATTAATCCCCGAGTTATCATGAAATTCTAGTTTCGTCCCTATGTTTTTATAAATTCCTAAATAATCCTCCGGTTGTTAAATATGGTCCAAAATTATACCTTATGTCAAATTTATGTTGACTGAAGTACGTAAATTTTATAAAAATGACCAAAATGTCCTTGAGAGAAAACCAAAAAAAAAAAACACAGAGAAAATAGAAAACTAAATGCAACTTTACAAACTTATTCAAAAAAGAAAAACAAAATCGTCGGAGGTCATCGGAGGCAAAGTCGCCGAAGGGGTTGAGGGCCGCGGAGGGTCATGGATCGCCGGAGGGTCGCGTATGGTCGGAGACGTGGAGGGGCCGAAGGGTCGGTGGGTTGGAGGGTCGGAGGGGCCAGTGGGTCACGGAGGGCGGCGGTGTGGGACCTTGGAGCTTCAAGCAATGGCGAGGCGCGACGAATCAGGACCGAAGATGGGCAGAGGGGCACGGGGTCAGGCGGAGGGAAGTGACGGCGGCGTGTGATCTCGGCTTGAGCGACTCAGGTCCAGGCATTGCGGAGGTAGCTGGAGGCAGCGCGGCTCAGGGTTGGCCGGGTAGTTGGCGACGAGGCGAGCGGCACCGTCGAGCAAGGTTGCGTGGCACACGTGGGGGCGGCTCGTCTTTGCAAACCCAAGTCGGCGGCGAGCTCGGCATCGAGCGTGGGAAAGAGAGAGAGAGAGCGGGGGAGAGTCGGGGTGAGAGAGAGTTGAGGCTTGCAAATTATTTTGCAAATCCTTCAACCTCTAGCCGAACCCACCACCGCCCAAATCCGCCTCTACCTCCGCCTCTTCCGCCCAACTCAGCCCCTCCGCCCACCTCAGCCCCTCCGCGCCTCATTCCCTCCGCCCACCTCAGCCCCTTCGCGACCCAGCCCCTCCGCCCACCTCCGACACTCCGCCCACCGTAGCCCCTCCGCCTACCTCAGTCCCTCCGGCCTCCGCCCGCCTCACCTCTCTATTTTTTGTTGTTGGAATTTTGGTTGTTTGTATATATTTTGATTTTGGTTTTGGTTTGTATTCTGTTATCATTGCTCTTTATTTGGGTTTTTTTTTTTTTTTTTTTGGTGTTGCGGCATGGTGGAGCTTACTCGTTCGGAGATACTTGGCAACGCCGGCGTGGGTTTGGTCGGAGTATGGCCGGTGTGGGTTTGGTCGGATATGCTCGTTTGAAGAGAGTCGGGGGTGAGAGAGAGTTAGGCTTGCAAATTATTTTTGTCTTTTCCACGGGTATAAATGTCATTTTACATGTTTAGTTTGACCAAATTTGTGATAAAGGATAATTTTAGATCAAATTTAACAACAAAAGGATTATTTAGGAATTTACAAAAACATAGGGATGAAACTAGAATTTCGTGATAACTCGGGGATTAATTAGGGATTTTCCCTTCTAGCTTCCATTGAATTACCTCAAAAAAGACCATAATTCTCAAACACAAACAAAAGAACAAAAAGCTCACACACCGAATTACCAGCTCTGATCCTCGCTGTTCTCTGACTCTTCTTCGTCGCTCTTCTTCCCACTCTCCAAAGCTCTTTCCTTTTTCGCGCTCCTTCCTTTTTTTTTTTTTTTTGGCGAATTCGAGCGATCGTCGAGTTAGGGTTCTCAAGATGAGTAGTTCTTCGAAGAAGAACGAGAGCAAGGGCTTCTTCGCCGCCATGACTTCTGGTATCTCCATGTTCGGCAACGCCATGCACCGATCCGTCAACGGGTAACGCTTTTTTATTTTAGGTTTGGTGTTGAAATTTTTTTTTTTTCGTTTTTTTCCCCTGGAAACTGAGTTGTTGAACCGATTAAGTTCTTGAATTACCATACATGTCCATGACGTGATTTGAGCATCAAGTTTATTAATCAGCCCATGGGGCGTGATGGGTTAAAGGATAAAGTTGTTGAATTGGTTGTTTTTCTAACTTCTAATCCTGTTTTTGGTTGCTATTAAGTTGTCATAATTCCCTGGAATCAGATCTTGTGACAATTTTTTTTCAGGAATCATATTTGCCTTTGTAGTTTTTAGGTGTGCCCATGCCATGAATAACACAACTCCTCGTATTACAATATCTCTTCGCAATGTTAATTTGAGTTTGTGACTCTGAGTTCTGACTATTTACAATATGTTCCAAACTTTTGAATTTTTTTACAAGTTCTGCCTTTTTCGTGGTTCTGTTTATTCTTGCCCTGATTTGAGTCTTCTATTTGGTTTTATCTTGCGTATTGATTGGCAACAAAATGTCCTAAATTTGGTTGACATGTGGTTAATGAGCGAGTTATATTTGTCAAAATCTTTCTCATTCGTATTTCTCTGCCATTTGCGACTAGGTTGCTCGGTTACGAGGGAGTTGAAGTAATTAACCCTGATGGTGGTAAGGAAGATGCCGAGGAGGAAGCTGAGAAAGGAAGGTGGAAGAAGGAGGTACGCTGAATTATGTTAAATTTTACCGTATTTATGCGCTGTCTTTTTTTAGTCCTTATATTATGATTTTGTTTCCTGGTTTGAAGGAACGAGACAGTTACTGGAAGATGATGCACCAGTATATAGGCGCAGATGTTACGTCACTTGTGACACTTCCTGTTATGATTTTTGAGCCGATGACCATGCTTCAGAAAATGGCAGAGGTTTGTGCTGTACTTACCGCTACTCAATATGCATGCAACATTGTTAAAATACATGTATTATGTGCAAGACATTTATGTACTGTATTTTAGTCTAAATTACCACTATACTTGCTACAGTTAATGGAATATTCGTATTTACTGGATCGTGCTGATGAATGCGAGGATCCGTATATGCGATTGGTTTATGCCAGTGAGTGACGTCTTTGATTTCAATTTTGGAGATGCACATATTAGACTTCTCTTATAATTGATGGTTTGTTATACCATGCAGCATCATGGGCTATATCTGTCTACTACGCATACCAACGAACATGGAAGCCATTCAATCCTATTCTTGGAGAGACCTATGAAATGACTAATCATGGTGGAATTTCATTTATTGCAGAGCAGGTGATATTTTTGAACTCTGATTCTGCAGCATATTCCCTTTCTCGTTTCTTAGTTCTTATTACCTAGTGATTCTTTTAAAATGTATATGAGGGCCCCGGAGGCCTTTCCAGTCCTATGCTTCTCTTAATTTAGGCCAACCAGAGAATAGTTAATGGGGGCCGAGAAAAGTTTAAATTGCCACTCTTTGAAAGCTCATTAACTTAAGACTCTTAACATCGTGCTTCTTATAGTGAGTATGGGATTATCATTAGATGGATGTGTCTCACCATATTTTCTGTACTTCAGGTAAGTCATCATCCTCCAATGAGTGCAGGGCATGCAGAGAACGAACATTTTACTTATGATGTCACATCGAAGCTGAAAACCAAGTTCTTAGGAAACTCTGTAGATGTTTACCCTGTTGGAAGGTAATAGTAGGTGTCTATTTCATTTTGAAGGGTTTCCTGTAACTTTAAGCTTTCTTGGACATTTCTTCGCTTGTTCAAAAAGTCATCTTATTTCTTCATTTGTCCCCTATGTGTTAATGTTGTTTTCTGGTTCTAGTCCTCATGACCCAAGTTTTGGGCTTGAATATCTTCTTTTACTAATCATGTGACATGCCATTATGGGGTTGGATTGGTCCTACTTAATTTTTCTGCACTACTAAATGAAACTATAGAAGTTTTATCTGCCAATTGCTACTATAAATTCTTGATGTTAAGTTGTTTGTTTTGCCGGCTTTTCAAGAGTGTATATTTATGAACTTTCTATTCTACAGAACTCGCGTGACTCTCAAACGAGTTGGAGTTGTTTTAGATTTAGTGCCGCCTCCCACAAAGGTTAACAACCTGATATTTGGACGGACTTGGATTGATTCACCAGGGGAAATGATCATGACAAATCTGACTACCGGGGACAAGGCTGTGTTATATTTTCAACCATGTGGTTGGTTCGGGTACTCTGCACGTCCCTTCTATGATATATTATTCTCCTGTGAAATGCATGAAGTAGATTCCCGCGAATTAAACTAATAGCGTTACAATTAATGATGCGTTATCAATGTCGTCGGAAGTACTGAGTTTCTGTTGTAACAAACTACAAAAAACTCAATTTGGGATTCTTCTCTTAAATGATTATTCTTCATTTCCATTGAATTTCTCTGAATTGGAAATTACCTATTTCTTGTGAAGATCTCTTTGCTATTCTTCAAGATGAGCTCCTACAACTGTGATGTTTGTTAAGTCTTTACCTCCTGCTGTTAGTGCCCTCTAAAATTAGATTTTGTGTTTGGTCACAGAGCTGGTCGCTATGAAGTGGATGGATATATTTATAATGCTGCTGAGGAGCCTAAGATATTGATGACAGGGAAGTGGAATGAGTCTTTGAGTTATCAACCATGCGATTTGGAAGGAGAACCTACGGCAGGCACAGAATTGAAAGAGGTTTCTTTTTAGACCCTTATTTTTTTTAATTGGAATTGTCTTCATTGTTCTCTTTTTGGTGGTGACGCTGTTCGAGAACGGTGAGAAAAATATAGGATGGGAATGGTGTACCATATTTTCGTTTACAATATCAGTGGTTTGATATGGCCATTGGTAATTCTGTAGACTTCTCTTGAAAAGCTCTTTTTGGGGGATTTCATTCATCTAGTCCTTTTTAGAGTTCAGGTTAATAATTTCGAGGCATATAAGTTATTTCCGAGTCAGAACTGTGATGTGCATCTCAAGTCAACCTAAATCTCTGGTGGAACCCATTAGATAACCAACCCTTAAAGGAAACGTCCAGGAGAATATTCAGAGCTTTGGTTTCTCACTTTCTCTATATATCGACAAATAGGGAAAAGCAGATTCTGAGTTGTTACTGTCAATTCTAGCAGTTTTTTTTCTTTTTTAGATGACACTCCTTTGTTCATTTACTTATAGTTGTTGGGGAACACACCAAACAATCTAGATTCTAATACAAGGGAAGCACTATTTAGGCTAGGTTTCTAGATAACCCAGGTGTTCTTCGGTAACTTGTATAACTATTTGATGATTTATTTATTTGCTAGCTTGTTCAACTTCATCGTCATCAGTTGCTTAAGGTGTATCTGATTCTGCAGGTTTGGCATGTTGCTGATGTTCCTAAGAACGACAAATTTCAATACACTCATTTCGCCCACAAAATAAACAGCTTCGACACTGCTCCTAAAAAGTTGTTGGCATCAGACTCTCGTCTGCGTCCCGATCGATTTGCACTTGAGCATGGCGATCTATCCAAAGCTGGAGCAGAAAAGAGCAGGTATATCCGTCTTCAAAGTCTTCCCTCTTCTAGTTTGGAGTTTCTGTGATTACACTGTTGTTTGTTTGGTTAAATTCTTAATTAAACGGCTTTTGTATTTCCTGCCTCAGTTTGGAGGAGAGGCAGAGGGCCGAGAAGAAAGAGCGAGAGGCCAAGGGTCATCAGTTTGTACCGAGATGGTTTGATTTTACCGATGAAGTCACTCCGACACCTTGGGGCGATTTGGAAGTCTACCGTTACAACGGTAACTACACCGAACATCGGGCTGCTATTGATACCTCAGGTTCCGTTGACGAGGTTGATGTTAGATCCACTGAATTCAATCCATGGCAGTATGGTAACTTGTCATCGTAATGAGGCATTCCAGGGTTATGCTTGCTTTTCGGAGTCGTCGGTTGGTAAAATAAACTTGGTGGTATGATATAATGTTTGTTGGCACTTATAAATCAAAAAAATCCCAAGAACATATATAGTTTGTTGGTCATAGCAAGTTTATTTCCTATGGTTGAATCTCTTCCTTTCATCAAGTTTTGAGTGTCCCAAATCCACTCTAGCTCATGGTGGTTTTCCTTTTTTTGTTATTAAGTTGGAATTGTAAAAATGATTTCCTGTGAATATAAAGCGAACAGAAAGAATGACGAATTGGAAGCGGTTAAAATTGTCGCTTCAACGCTTTCACTTTGCCATAGTAATACATAATTGTAATTTCCACTTGCCTTTCGGCCATATTTCCAACTATTTCCATTACCAATTTCTTTTTGCCTTAAATGACAATGATATCTTTCTTGTTCATACTTTTCCCATCATTAGGATAAAGAACTAGTTTTATCATTGAGCCTCTCGTTTGTTGTGTGTTATTATTTAAGCAATAGTTGGTCAGTGTCGACGCAAGTATATGCCCTCAGCAACATGGCGAAATAAAATTGAGCTCTATGTATCTTTTGGGATCTGTTCAATTGCGATCTTATAATTCGATTATACTCTCTGGTCCAATTCCCCCGTGTTGGTTTTTGTATTCTTGATTATATCCACTAAAGGTCAATCTAGTTGCTTTTATGCGTCTAATTTTTATGTAGAAGCTATATTCGATTGGTCCTCAATCACGTCGCACAACTCTATCGTCTCTATTGTTATGCAATACACTTACCTTCTTGAGATCAAGAGAGAGCTATCGACTATCAGAGAGGGTTTTTTTTTTGGCAATTAAGTTGAAGTAGGTGGTATATTTTTTTTGTTTGCTAAGAGAGGGGGTGGTATATTATATTGGAAGATGTATTACACTTTTAGGAGGCCACAGGGATTGACTATGCGAAATGTGTTGACGAAATCTGGTTAGGAAACTTGAAAAAATGTCAGAGCTGTCCTTTCAAAAGAGAAGTTTGCTCTCTCTCTCTTTGTACGAAACTCAACAAGTCATATAGCAGATAAATAAAAGTTAAATCGTACTATAAAAGATGTCACATGTACAGTTTTCTCTCGAAAGTCCCTCATCATCATTATATACTGTTCTGGAAGTGGAACAATTTCAACACCTGGATTTGAAGTCATATAGCAGAGCGTATAATAGTGCTGTGGCCTTTTCGTGTCCGTTTTTTAACTGGATTTGAATCTCTGATTCTTTGTTCACTAGTCACTACATAAAGAACTTGAATCAGAAGTGGGTCCTACATTTGAATATATATATATATTTGTTATTTACTTTAGAATCTCTTTAAATGTTGATTCTTGATTAAAATTCGTATCTAGATAATTACAATCCGAATCCCATGCCCATGGTACATCAAATAACTCAAGTCTAATCCAATTTAAGGAAATCCAATTCGCGTCACTTTTCTCCAAATTTCATGTAATTGTTCTCCAAATTTCATTCCTCCCAATTTTCTATACTCATCATCTATCATTATGCATTATTATACTTTGTTTATCCCTGTATTATTGAAACAATTCAATCACATAACAAAGTATATGATGTAACTCGCTGTTACATGTAATATTATTAATTGCTTCAGCCTCTCTGGGTTTGCTTTAGTTACAAGCTAAGGTCGAATATTTTTTCTTTTAATCCTTAGCAGTTCCCCTTTTTTTTTTTTTTTTGGTTAAATGTTGATCAGTTTTCGGATTCAACGAGTAGACATTTCCTTTAAGCTTACACTTCCATTTTCTGCTACTTTTACAACTTTTTTTTTTTTTTGGTTTAAATATTTTTACTTTCATTTTATGACAAGGCCTTGTAACTGGACATTATATCATGAAATTAAACCTTTTGGATTATCTCTAACCTCTTTGCCATTAGATTTTCAGACTTTTCCGAGTCTACCAAAAAACATTAAAAACACACGCATGTACATATATTATTTTTGCAAGACAAATTTGAAAAAGCTTTCCACTAATTTATTTGTTTAGATTTAAAAGTGGCCAAATTTTCCCGGAGTATAACTATCTACTTGGCTTTCCAATTTTTTTGACCCAACATAGAGCATAATATCACCTCGCCACTAGTGTTTGTTTACAGATTGTTCTGATTTATATTCTTATTCTTGAGGTACAAATAATTTAAAGTTTCAGCCAAGGTTTTTTTTTTTCTTTTTTCTTTGATACACCCTCTAAAATGATCCTAATTTCTTATTTTCACCTTCAAATTCCATATATTATTAGATTAAACCTCGTTCTTGTTGCGTAACAAATAAAGAGACAATCACATGTCCCACAACCGCCTAAGCAAAACAGACAAGTAGCATCAAACATATGCCTTCCTTAATTCTCCTCACCAAAACCCAAAGTTCTCTCTCATAATTCACAATTACCTAAAAAATTACTTTAATCCCTAAAATATTAACCTCAAAATTAACATGCCAACTTGGCCTATGTCACCTTATTTCAATCTTAAGAATTTTCTCAACCCATGCACTATTAACATGAATAATTTGAAATCAAAATCGACCAAGTAATTATTACTTGAGTCACTATCATCATCATTGGTTGTCACTATTTTTGGTCGATTTTAGGTTTTTGATGTATAGTTTTGGGGGTAAAAGTAAAATGTATTGGCCCGGATGAGGCTATGCATGTTGTTCTTAATCTTTTGAAAAAAGAGACCCCATTTGGCAAGTAGATAGATGGATGGGCTTCATAATTAACAACTTTTGCAAACAAATTAAGCGCTATTAGAATTCAAAATGACCACAAAGTAAATTTAAACGAAACTACTTGCCGAATATATATACCTAAAATAATATGCTTGCTTAGACAATTAAATTGGTAAAGAAAATGGCCAACTCTAGGAACAAGAGTTGTCATATCCAACTCCCAAGTGCCCAAACACTTGTATTTTGTGTTTGTGCTACTTCTACTCCTATAAAACACTTTCTATGTGTCCTAATCATGATGAGCATGACAGGCAACTTCCCACAAAAGATGGGATTTATAACCTCCAATGTGTGATCTTGAAATAATCATCAGTTATCTAATCTAATCCATTCTTTAGCAAAATTTAATCACCCTTAATGCATACGTACCTTCGTATTGTTATTGAGTTAGAACCTATACGACTTTTGGTGTATTTTTATTGTTTACAGAAAAGGAAATAATAAGTTTGAACCTAAGGAGCTTTAATTGGAAGAGCTTCCTAAATTGATAATCCTTCATTGATAATCTAAGAAAGAAATGTGCATCTTTTTCTCTCTAGCTTGGATGGATCAAACTCAAAGCTTTGAATATCCACTAATGCACCTTTTTTCCTTTGAAACAATTAATGTTGCATGATATATATATATATATATATATATATATATATTCTAAAATTGGCCAAATTGCACCTCAATATGTCAACTAAGTCTCCCCCCTCTGGCTCACAAATCTCATACACAAATTCCAAACCCTGGTAAGGCTAGGAGCGGGGTTGGTCTTAGGTTCAATGGTGCGACGACAGCGGCATAAGGGGGGAAGAGGGGAGAGGGGGGAGGGGTTTGTTTCACAGTTGGGTTTTTTTTTTTTTTTTTTTTGTTGGTATTGTGTTGTATTTGTTTATAATTTATTAAATTGGGCATTGCTAAAAGTTTAAAAATTTTAGCGGTATGAGTTTATTCATATATATGTAATCATATTTCATTCGAGGGTAATAACATCTTTTAATACGCAAAGTCAACATAAATTTGAAGTCATAAATACTTTTGGAGTCTATTTTAAAAGAAAAGTATTATTTTAGAATTTTAAAAAATAAGAAGGATAAAACTGAAATTTAGCTAAAACTCATAAAGTTTTAGGGATTTATCTTATATATATAATATAGAGCGATTATTAAGTAAATAATAATTATTTAATAATATTTAAGAAAATAGACAATGTTTCTATTAATGTCATTTTTTTAATTACGTGATGTTGTAAATTTACCTCTATACCATTAATTTTTTAAGTACATAATTGTGGGACGGGTTGTTATTATAGGGAAACGGGTATGTAAACTCGTTTACCACATGTGTTTCCTTTTGTAAATAATAAAATTATATATTTTGAGTTTAATTAATTTTTTTTCTTTTTTCGAAGCCGTTGAATAAAAGATCTAACGACTATAGTTAATAAAATCCCTTATTAAACGAGTGAGTTGTGCTATGTACAGACGTGCGTGTCGCGTCTGTGCGATCACAGTCGTTCACGATTGTGAGTCCCACATGAGGCTTGCTATAGGACCCATAGCCATAGACGGCTGTGATCGCACAAACATAATAGCAAAATCCTTGAACGAGTATGGGGTACCTATTTTTCTTATAATAAAAAATATATATTATGGGTATACAGTACACGTTTTCTAAAAAAAAAAAAAAAAAACGGTATACCGTGTACCCGTTTACCCGTTTACCACAAGGAAGTGGTCCATTATTACTCTCTTTAATAAGCCAGCCTTTATTTAGTTGACAGTTACCGAGGAGAAGGAAAAAATAAAAAG
This sequence comes from Boehmeria nivea var. tenacissima, assembly GCA_018132145.1. NCBI lineage: Eukaryota > Viridiplantae > Streptophyta > Magnoliopsida > Rosales > Urticaceae > Boehmeria > Boehmeria nivea. The sequence continues at coordinate 17,291,668 of CM030874.1, read as the reverse complement.
AATTTGCAGCCGTAGTTTTCACCAATCTAATAATTGTTAATTGTCTGCTTATAACTTAATTTAGTAATTTTTATAATATATATTTTTTCTTAATTTTCTCTCCCATTCTTATTAAACGAAAATCTCCACCAATTTTTTTCGTTCGCTTGACCACAATATATAAGATCTGGCAGTCCCTTTTACGTCAAGAAATCTCCATAGTTACGTGAATCTTAAATTTCTTCCAAACCTTCTGTTTTAAAGGATAAATTATAAATAAATAAATAAAACAATAAAATAAAGACATTCCCTTTAATTTCGACTCAAAGAAAAATACATTCTATCTCTCCAAACCCATATCAGTTTTGGTTTCATTTGCATAACGTGACTCCAAATTCCGTCATATTCAAAATGAACGAACCAACCAAAAGAAAGAGAGAGAAATAAAGACAAACAAAGGAGCAGATTGGCCTAAGATTGAAGCAATTCCACACAAAAGTGTTTTATTACCCAACCAAAAATTAAAATAAATAAATAAATAAACTTTAGATAGATGAAATTAAAGACGAAGGTTGTGGTCCCCACAATGTTGACAATTCCAATCAGTATCAGCTGGCACCTCAACAAGGCTAAAGAACAATGTGGGCATTTAAACCCATCTCTGAGTTTATAACTATGACTATGAGTTGTGCTTTTATAAAATAAAATACATTGTATAGTTGAAATAAAAAAGGAAATTAAACTAAATCAAATATTCTAGCATTCAATTCTCTGAGCCAGTTTTCGCTCGATAACCAACAAAAACGTTTGCACTTTTTCCAGCTTTCTTGGGGATGAAATGAACTTTTGATTTCATGGCACATATCATAAACCAATGAATTAAAAAAAAATGAAAATTAATAACTAAAAAAGAGAAGGGGGGTTTTGATCGAGTTTTGAGTGTGTGTCTCTCACGTCATATGGGCCAGGCTAGCGAAGCGGCGTTGCCAAACGCCAGCCATATCTGTCACGCTTTGTCATGTGCACTTCTTCGCTACAAATCATGTGACTGCCTTCATTAGCTAATTATAATTTATGCTTGTTACTTTTTCACAATTAATAACAAACACAAATTATAAACGAGATTAATATCCAAATCTGGCAAATTGGCAATTATTGGAGGGAGAAATGTATGTCTACTTTTGATTTTGTCGGCAGATTTTTTCACTTTGTATTGTACCCACAGATTTTACTTTGATTCATTGTTTGGCTTTGTTAATGGTTATCGTTTTGGGTGGAGAATTGGAGAGCTTAAATTCAACTAGTTGGTCATATTTTTGTTGATTGTGTTGTGTTATAATATTACTATTATATGATTACTTTTTTTTTTTTTCAATGCAAGTGTTCTAATTAGGACTAGTGTTAAGGTATAGTGAATAGTGCTAGTTTGATTGTTAGTTTGTCACTGTGAGTGCTTTGATAATAATAATAATAATAATAATAATAATAATAATAATACGTACATACCATTATGCGATAAACAAATACATGCAAAACAACGTTATGGATTTGGTTCTGTTAGAGTCAGATCTTGGCGATTAAAATATATAGTGCACATAAAAAAAAAAAGAAATAGGGCCACCAAATTGGACGGCTTTGAAATAATAATAATTCGAATGATCAACTAATTTACAAGACTGTGTGCCTCGTCTCCTGGGGAAAAAAATAGAGAGAAAATTAATAATGATGGTTCCAAATTCCAATGCTCAATAATAAAGTTTATACATGTGAGAAATAATTATATATATATATATATTTTGTTTGTTTCAATATTAATGACAAGTGAAAAACATATCTCTGTCCTTTTTGGTTATTGTAATGTCTGCGTTAGCTGAAGTAAAGATGTGCTTTTGGCTCGCTTGTGATTGATGCACCAATTAATCACAAATATATTCAATTTTTACTAGAAGTTGTTTTATTAATATTAATCATTTTACCTTAAACAATGATAAAAGAGAGACTCGTTTTAATCATGCAAGTAATAACATGTTGCAAGTCATCTTATCTGCATACTGGTCACAGGCGGCTAAACATTTCCTAATCTAGTAATACTACGAATTCATACATTCCCTTTTCGCCAATATTTATTTTTATTGTTATTTTTATTTTTTTAATCTTTTCATCAGCATAAATATAATTAAAAAAATCTCCTGTAAAAAAAAAAAAAAACTTCTAGTATAATAGGAAAATAAAAGCTACAGCTTATTTAGCAATTGTAGTGAATATATAGTTTTTAACACCTATTAAATAAATAAATAATTTTTTAATATAACAAAATACTTAAGTGATTTAATTATTATATAATTTTAATTTATCATAATTAATTGACTTGACTAATTATTCAATTATTTAAAAATTTAAGTATTTATTTTTATTATTGTATGAAGTTTGAATATTTTTCTGCTTTATCAAATTTTTAATAATAATTTATTATAGCAGACATCCACGCAAATCTTCCTTTAATTTCCGTTTATTTTTGTACAGAGTATTGCATAAAAGGGTAGAGTAGAGAATAGAGATTGCTCTTATTCAACCAAAGACCAATAACAATAGTAAATAATAATAATAATAATAAGAGTCTCAGAAAGGGATGTTTTTCAAAGTTGAGAAACTGTACCAGCTTAATCTAAAGACTAAAAACGCAATTAATATTGAAGAGTAAAAAGTCGTCTCGTGTTATATCAAAACACTTTAGAAACACAAAGCAAAAATAATAACAAGAAAAGAATATTTCCGTGTTTGTATTGTAACTACAAAGCCATATTGGCCTAGATTTGGTAACGACCACTCGCTGAGCTAACGGCGACGGAATAGAAACCCCGTGACGTGACAGAGAGGGGTTCCTCGTCCAGCCAATCCCGACTCGCCACGTGTCGCTACAACACCCACTGTAAGAGAACCATGTTCTTGGCTCTTGGCCTAGCGCTCTTCTCGCTTGCCACGCGTCAACACCACGCTCCGAGACTCAAAGACCGAACCAACGAACCCCACTTTTAAACCGTCAAAAAACTCGAACTTCCCTCTCTCCGTTCTTTCCACGCCTCCGCTGTTTTTTTTTTTTTTTTTTTTCGTTTTTTTGTTTTTCAAAAATAATATTAGTGGGGTCCACCATGACCCTCGGTCCCACCACGAATCCCACACCCTTATCCGAGGACTTAACGCCGTTTGTACGATCTCCTCTCTCAACCACCCACGTTACGGTCTCCTGGCTTTGCCCCACGCCGTCAACGTTATCTTTCACGAATATTCCTCATCGTTTCAAAAATTCCCTTTTCTGTTCTCTCTTCTTTTTTTTTTTTGGTTTAATTTACTTATTTGGGGGATAATACCGACCAAAAAGCGACCAATAGGGACCTCCTCTTTTCCCATGTAGGATTCGGGCCGTCCGTCCTACGTGGCACGACCCACTCACACGAAAATAAATTTAATTATTAACTAGGGCCACAAGCCCCTTGCTACGCATTGAGGAAAAAAAATTAATAATGGGAATTATTTAATAATAGTAAATTATTAAATTAATATTGCACATAATAAAATACAATCAATAATAAGTAATGAGTCATGTGTAATGACAATGTAATGTTTTCCTACATGTATTAGAAAAGAAATGAATGACTATGTAAAAGATAACATTACAACAGCGAAAAAGTGCGCAACATGCTTATCGGGATAACTGCAGGAATACAAATACGTCTGCATTAGGGTAAAATGACGAATGTGTCCCTCGCGAATCCTGTCTGCAATTGCAAAACCTTTTTTCTTTTTTAGATCTCAGGGGATCTTTGCTCTCCCTCGAGCAAGCAAAGCATATGTATATATTATGGAATATAATATATATATATATATAACATATATATATATAACAACATATATATATATTTTAGTCCTTAGATCTACAGACTACAGCCACGTCAAAATTACTACAACTGCTTCTAAATTTTCTACGTTATGTACGGTAACTTTTGCTGTCATTTACCTGTCGTTCTGTTTTTTACTTTTACCATTCATGATGTTTTTCAAACCACATCTTAAGAAATCGGTATGAACTATGAATCGAGGTTAATATTGTACACATCATATATTAATTCCTAGCTGCGGAGATCTTTATGAAAGTTTTGCGTTTTAACAAAACTGTTTAGTTGGAGTTTTTTTTTTTTTTTTAGGAACATAGTGCTTCATTAAGCAGAGGATTTTTTTAAGGTTTTTCCCTACCATTATTTACAAGTTTAACTAAACCAGCTATTCGTTAAAAGAAAGGTTTTTATTAGATTGTGTATCTTATTAATTGTTCCATTTTTTTCAAGGCCAAAATTGTTGTGTTATAGGTCCGAGTTCGGTAAGTGGTTAAACTAATGTGCAAAAATTAGATTCGATTTTTAATTATGGGAGTGACAAAAAATGCCTTACATTGCAAACATTTTTACTTTAGAATAAAAATAATAAAAAAAACACAATAAAAAATGGACTATAGATCTCCTTCCTACCAAATATTTATTACGATGAAAATAAAACGAAAAAAAAAATTAAATAAATACCTCTCTTCGTGATTGAACGTTTTTCTCGATCGAGCGGACCGCAGACATCCACAAGATCTACAGACCCTCCACGTGTCAAGATCAGGAGCGAGCTCAAAATATTGGTGGGTCACCCAATGCGAAGAACCGGTCTTTAGGTGGTTTATGAGCAACCGGCTGTAGGCGGTGAGCCCGAGTGCGATTACCGATAGGCCCGGTGACAGGGGTCAATGGTATAAGAGCTGGGGGTTTAAGCGAGAGGTTGGGTGGTTTTCAGAGGGTTTTGGCGATCAGAGAGAGAGAGATTGAGTTTTTTTGGAGAGAGAGGATCAGAGAAAATGGGTTGCGTCTGAACCAAAACAATTCGTAATTTTCCCGGAAAATCATGGGATAGAAAAGAAAGGAAAAGATCAAACTTGTGTGTGTTCTGTGAAATCGTCCGACAATTTGTACGATCATCGCTCATTCGCCTGAAACTTCTGAGTTTTTCACCATAAAGATTCGAACTTTGAGCGAGAATTGTCGAGCAAAAGGTGAGAGATACGAGTTTTCGTGGATTTGCTTCACGAATTGTTGTAAAGGTTGCGTCTTTCTTTATTTTTTTTTTTTTTTTTTTTCATTTTGTGCTTGGGTCTGCCTCTTTGGTGATGGCTATTCTGGAAACTCTGGTTGGTTTCCGAGAAATCGTGGGGGAAAGGGAATGGAAAAATGTGATATTTTGGTGCAATTCAGTCTCAGAACTTTCACATGCCTCCCTCTAAATTCTGGGTTGTTTTTTCCTCTTTTACTAGAACCCTGAAAATTGTTTGGTCGTCTTTTTTTTTTTTTGGCTATTGATTATGGAAAAATAGTTACCTGGTCGATTTGTGTTTTGTAAAAAATTCGTTTTTTTTTTTTTTTTTTGGATTTGATCCGAGATGGGTCGTCTTAATCTCGTAGGAAAATGATTTTTGGATTCCAAAAACTTGATTTTTCGACGTTCAAGGTGATGATCTTTTTCCAATTTTCCAAATGAATTTTGAATTTCGCTTCCGATGGGTTTTAGATCTCTGAATTATTCAAAGTTTTTTTTTTTTCTCGTTAAATCTTCTCTTAAATCCATCATCATTCAATCATACCCACTTTTTTCTCCTCCGATGTCTGTAATTGTTACACAGATCTATTCCTCTTGGTACTAGGGTTTTTCAATGGTTTAAGGATTTTTTTTTTCTTTCCTTTCTCGTTTCCTTTATTCCTGACTGTAAATTGACATATTGATGTTCGTGTGCTTTTTTTTTTTTTTTGGACTTGTTTCTCTGTTTTTAATGGTTTATCGTCCGATCATGTAGATCTGATGAAGATGTAAAGTTGAATTCTTTCTCCAAACTTATGTCCTATTTTTTCTGAAACTTGCTATTTTATTTGCACGGATATGACCTTGGAAGCTAGTTCCGAGCCCTGGAAATTCAATGGGATTTTGTTATATTGTCAATTATTAGACTCAGAAGAAAGGTTTATCAATGTTTCAGATTGAATTCATTCATTGAAATACTTTGCAATCAAAAGGAAATGCCTTTTTGGATAAGGGTGGTAATTTTGTCTTCATTGTTTCAATCAGTCTCATTAAAACATCTCATCCTTTTGTGATTATATGCTGGCAATTTCTGTAGCAGTACATAAACCCTTTTTTTTCTTTTTCTTTTTCTTTTTTCCCTCTTTCGTCTTAAGAAGAACCCATCAGACTAATTGATCTCTTCTTCTCTTTTCAGGTTTTTTTTTTGGATTTTGTTACCGTAAGGACGTAGTGTTTGATGAAAAGATTTGATGAAAAACTCTGGTTTTTTGCGTTTGACGTAATCTTTGTGCATGATTCCCGGATATGGTGTTGCAGAAGCGTTTATATTACGGATTCAATGGCTATCAAGTACCCGCCATGCCTCGGGCTACCAGATCAGCTAGGGTAAGTACATTATCCTATGCCAGCATTACCTAATTGTGCATTTTTATTTGTTTTAATTTGCATTGTTGATCTTTGTTGTGCTTTTCAGAGGAAGGGAACGGTTAGTAAGCGAGCCGATGATAATAAAATGTGTGCATTCGACTTGTTGGCAACTGTAGCTGGCAATTTATTGCTCGAGAAAGTTGGTTCTTCCACTTCGATCAATACAGCAAGTGAGAAAGATCAGAGTGCAACTGTTAATCATGATGCTAATGTTGAAAATAAGGATTTGAAGGTGGAACCTTGTGATCAAGGAATTTGCGACCGGAAATTGTTTGTTTCTGAGCCAGCTAACAGCTTAATCCACAGCTCTAAGGAGTCTTCATTTCCTCAAAAAGATGACAATTCAGGATTTACTTCTGTTATGACAGCTTCTAATTCCTCTGAGAGGTTAGTTTCTGAAAATAGTGATGATGGCGAAATTAAGAATGAAACAGGAAGTTCTTGTAGCCAAATAGAGGAAGGCCTACCAATGTACAGGGAGTCTGGTATATGTAAATTAGATTGTGAAGCTAAGGTATTGGTAAAAGACGAGTTGAATAACAAAGTGCTGATTGGCGCTGGGGCTGATACGTGCAGTTCGGACAATCCAGTTGTCGTGGAGGAGAAACCACCTGCATTTCTCAGTTCAGACAGTAGCGCGAAGGCACCGGTGTGTGGGGACCGCGTCCCACGGAGTTCACTTCCCTCATCTAGGGATGATGTAAAGATAGTTAGTAGAGATGATGACGAAAATTCCTCAGGGCGTACCCACCCTAGCACTACCAGAACTAGAAGCAAGTACTTTAAACAAGCACCGCGTATAGGGGACCGGAGAATTAGGAAAATATTGGCTTCTAAATACTGGAGAGCTGCGCCGAAGTACAAGGCTGAATCACATTCGAATTCTGGTAAGTGGTGACCTAATAAACATGTCGATTTCAGAAATCCTTGGTCATGATCCTTATACAGTGTTTTTTTGTTTCAGTGTGTTTATCTGACTAACTTTGATTGTTATTCTGATTTTTTCAGATGGGATTCTCAAACCAATTTATCGTAACAGGAAGGACTGCTACAAACGCCAGAGGTCTCAAATGGCTATTCCTTTTAAGAAGAGGAAACTCTATGATCATAGTTCAGTCTGGACGTCTGATGGAGGTACTAAAAATGGGGACTATTTTAACTCACATGAGAAGGGCAACCGTGATGCCTCCGATTCATGTTCAAAGTTGCAAGGAGGTCATTTTCCAAAATCAAATGCTCTTCTTAGTTGTTACTAATGTTTCCCTTTTATTCAGTTTACTAATCCAGGTTTATCATACAGGGACTGGAACGCCGTGCCCAGTAGCTGGACAGCACACGTCATTTCAACGCAGGGATTCTCACGGTATGAGAATCTTTGATGGAATGATTATATGTACTCTTTGACTTATTGGTGTCCTGACATTCAAAGAGGTTCTTATACGTTTTTTGTCTTTTCATTTTACTCAGTGAAGCTACGGATAAAGTCCTTTAGGGTGCCAGAGCTTTTTATTGAGATCCCGGAGACTGCAACTGTTGGTTCACTGAAGGTATAAATAAAAATGTTACTGAGTATTGTGCAATTTTACTAGGTTAATGTAACTTTGACTGCAATTTTTTCTAGTATGCTTTTCTTGCTTGCTGATTACTTTTAATCTTATAGAGAACGGTTATGGAGGCAGTGACAGCAATACTTGGTGGAGGATTACACATTGGCGTACTTCTTCAGGGACAAAAAGTTAGAGATGACAACGTTACACTGTTGCAGAGTGGAATTTGTCACGACGAGCAGCTTGATTCTTTGGGGTTTACCTTGGAGCCTAACCCTTCACAAAGTCTTACACCTTTATGCACCAGAGAATCTCCTCATTTCCTTCCCAGAGATGAGTCTCAGCCTCTTATTAGGTAAATACAAGTCGTCTTTATTATACTTTGAGAATATAAGTAACTGTCCGTACTTGTGTAGTTATTGTTTCAAAGAGATGGTTCACAAACTTTGATTTGATGATTAAGTTTGATACTGAGCTCATATCATATATTCTCTTTAACCAGGTATCCGTCCGGTCCAGCCATAGTTGAGCAGGGCACTTCTGAAGTCTCACCAGAGAGTGACGTGCCCAATTTAGGGAATTTAGTCGAGAGTGATCATGACTCAGCACCCTCGCCAATCGACATGTCAATAGACAAAAGTACAATAGATTCGAAGGCGTTGGTTCCTGTCCCAGAAATGAATGTTGAGGCCCTAGCTGTAGTTCCAGCACTCCGGAAAGCTAAGCGATCGGAGATGTCTCAGCGAAGAATTCGTCGACCTTTCTCTGTTACTGAAGTGGAAGCACTTGTTCAAGCAGTTGAGAAACTTGGAACTGGGAGGTAATTTGAGTAAAAAAAAAATCATTTCACATGTCCTAAATATTGATTTAGGCTTATTTGTTTAATTAACTTTTTTTTTTGCACTAATCTGCAGGTGGCGTGACGTTAAACTTCGGGCTTTCGATGACGCAAAGCATAGAACATATGTGGATTTGAAGGTGAGTTAGTCCATTTTGCCTACTTTGATTTTGATATCATTATTGCTCCTTACAAAATTTTGGTTAGTTTTGCACAGTTTTGCACAACCCTCTCATCATTTCTGATGATTCTTTATACTTGTAAAGCAGTCCCGTGTTACTTTAACTACACCAAACGCTACAAAAATCCATATGTATATATATATATATCATATATGTCTGTTACTTTAAACAACTGTTTTCGTTTTTTACCTTCTTTTAAAAATTTCCAAAAAAAGTCCACTTTCTGATCTGGGGTCCGCCATAGCAATGTACTTTGTTAATTTAATCTGTTCTATCCAATAATTGCTCGTCTTAGAGGCAAGTGATTAGGCAGCCATGATAAGCTTTATCAGCCTTACTTTTAATTATATGTTTAAACGCCAAGCTTCACAAGGAATCTTATGATTTCCTATTTTACACGGCTTCGACTGTTTACTTTTTCCAACATGCCCTCATGACTAAAATGCCCTTACCTCATGACTCTGTGAGTTATTCCCATAAAAGGTCACAACCACACTAACATGCCCTTCCCTTTCAAAATGCAAAATAGCAATGAATTTTGTGATTTGGGTGTTGATTGGTTGGTACTAGTATTTTTATTTATCTTTTGGCTGAGATTGAAGGTTTTTATTTGTGTTGGGTTGGATGTTTATGTTTTTTTATGTTTAATTTAATTATTTATTGTTTTTTGTGTAGGATAAGTGGAAAACGCTTGTACACACAGCAAGAATATCCCCACAACAAAGGAGGGGAGAGCCTGTCCCACAAGAGCTATTGGATAGGGTTTTAAACGCCCATGCTTATTGGTCCCAACAGCAAGCCAAACAACAGCTCAAGCAACACACGGAGGCGTTTCTTCTCGTCTGAGAGAAGGGCTCGGAAATGCAAGCCGAAAGAAGTGAAGTAGTTTAGGTTCGTGGGATTTAGGAAGAAGAAGAAGAAGATAAACATGTTTAGGTGTCTAATTAATTTGATTTTAGATTTTTTTTTTTTTCGTTTCTGTATTCTTGTTAATGATGTAAAAAGTTTATGACAAACGGGAGGGATAGAGAAAGTTTGTTTCAAGAAAATTGTGTAATATTTTTCGTCGATGTTCTGCGTCGCGCCCCCGTCCTTGCATGGGTAGGGCAGGCATGTGTAAATGGATTGACACTTTGACTTGAATAAGAGTCTTTGCTAACGGAATTCATTTGGCGCCAAGGATGGTTTATGTATTGTACTTTTATTTCAATAGCATTCCATTCTTTACTTAATCACATTTTGGCATCTTTACTTTGGTAGATCAATTGAGTTGTTGAAGAAAATGCATAGAGAAATTGAAGCTGTTTGACTCAGCGTGTAGACAAGAAGAGACATCCAACAACACAATTGTTTTTTCAAGTTTGAGAGTGGAAATTTTTTGAGATACTAACTTGGCATTTGTGTGATAAGAAGAAAGAAAAAGAAAAAAACAGAGAAGCTAAAAATGTGTGAATATGTATTGTAAAGAAATTGTCGGTATGTTGGAACTTGGAACTGAACTGCCAAAAACGGCATGAGCAAGGCAGACATTTGATTGATTAGACATTGGAGTTAGCTTAGACATGCTTTTATAGAAGTTGTACCTAACTGGTTCCTATGAGACAAGGGACAAACAAACAGATTGGTTATAACCAAAGTTTGCTATGTTTGGAATTATAGAGAGAGAGAGAGGGGGCTATTTGCCAGGCACGTGCCTGCATGTGTGTGTCATAACTCGTAATCATATAAATTATTAATTCTAAACATGGATCCATATGCATTAATCCTATTTCCTAGGAAATAATAAAGCAGATTCTACAAATAATATTATTTAGTATTGGTCCCTTAAACTAAGGTAGATTAAATCAATATTCTTTCATATTATCTTATATACATCCTACAAACCCATTTATTATTATTATTATTATTATTTTCTTTAGTTTGACATAATATACTCGAGTTTTATTTGTGCCATGTTTGGGTCCCAAAAATCAAGTTAGACCAATAGTAACTATAAAACACCATTACAATATCACAGGCTGAGACTGTAACAAATAAAGAAACATATAGTGGATGGATTCTTGAGCTGATCAGCTAATGTAGAAGAATATGCTACTACTCAATGGGCACTTGAATAATTGAGCAAAGGAAAATGCTATACATACCAACTCTTTTACCAACTTTTTAATACCAACCTATGTGGCAATTAATGTGTAATGTTTTGATTGGCTAAATATCAAATCCTCTTACCAAGGTGATAAGCACTCACCAATAATCATATGACACATGAGTTTGTATTAAAAAAGTTGGTAAAAATGTTGGTATGTGTAGCATTGCTCATTGAGCAAATGGATGGTCCCACCAATGGTTCAATTCTACGTTTTGGGGACAAAAATATGTTCTTTCTGAATCCACATCTATACCATCTCTTTCACGTAACGCTATTATTTTCATTCAAACAAAAAGGAAAAGAAAAAAAAAATGTGGATAATATATGAAAAGGGTTCCTTGGTGTTTGTGGCTACTAATAAATAGTAAGTTTTTTTTCTTTTTCTTTTTCTTTTTTTGCTTCCCCGCTTTTAGAGTGATAAGGATGTGACCGTCTTTAGTCCTCAATGCCAGGAACAATGAGAGGACTGTTTAACTTCAATTTTATGAATAGGGAAAAAGATTGATATATGTTTTGTTTGTGGTGGAGATCGGAGAAGTTTTCCTTTCAACTTATTTTCTTTCGGGGATTTGCTTTGTAGTTTGTATTATTACCTTTTGTTTTCTCTTAATTAAATGTTTAGGATGAAAGGATTTCCAGTGTTTTGCGGTTGAAAAGTTTTTTTTTTTCATATCTTTTTCTTATCAGACAACAAACTGTCAACGTCTAAGAAAACCCTTTTCTAATCGGGTGATAAAAATAATATTTCGAGATATTGAAAATGCCCTCAACTGATACACAAAACACAATCAATTATGCTTTAAATAGTATGCCCTAATTTAATAGTTGTCTAAGAAAAGGACATCTTTCAAAATCTAAATAATTCCTAGAGCTATAAATATGGGCCACGTATAAAGGGCTTTGTTGGGCCTCTCTAAAAATTTTCTGAGAAAACTTGATCTAATGTCTATCTTTCAAGTCCAAATATATGTTGCCATTATGGACTAATTGTAAATTGTCACATTGTCACTGTTTTTTTTTTTTACTCTATTATACATTTTCATTTTTTATAATGATACATAAGTTTTTAGTGGAATATAATTTAATTTTTATGGATCAATTTTGATGAAGAAATTAAAATACGAATAATATAATTTATATGTATAAAAAAAATGAATTCTAAATGTGGCTAAAGTTAAAATTTCTTTTATTTTATGGGATATATCAATGAGAGGAATTTTTTAACATTCTCAAAAGATTATTCAGGACATATCACAAAGAGTGGCTTGTGCACCTATAGCCCATTTTACCAAGGCCCAAATCTAACTTTATGGGCTTGGTACGTAGCTGGGCTTCCATTTCTATTTCACCTTCTTTCGACGGCTTTTACGTTGTACTTTTTTAATTCAGAGTGAACCGGGAAAATACTTAAAATTTACACAATAATAGACGTAAATATTAAAGTTTTAATATAATTAAATAGTTAGTCAATTTATGTAATTTATATATTTTTTTATCACTAAGTCTACTATATAAGTAATTAAATCACGAGATTTTTAGGTATTTAACCAAATTTTTGGGTAATTTTTTTTATGATTTAGCCCTAAAATAAGGATTTAGACGTAACTTTTTATTTACATGTAACATATATATGTGCAAAAGTGTATCATTACATATAATGTTACATGTGTTATATTTTATATTACACGTAAAAGTGTAACAGTACATGTAATGTTACATGTGTTACATTTTATGTTACATGTAATGTTACATTTAATGTTGTACTTTTTACACATATATATGCTATATGTAAAGTAAAATGTTACATTTTATAGCTAAATCCTTAATTTCGTGAAACTATGACTAAATTCTTCAAACTTTATCTTTAAGATAGCTAATTGCTTAATTGGCCCTTAAATCACTTGAATATTTTGTTATATTTTCGAAAGATTAGGTGCTTATTATAATTAGGTGTTAAAAATTATGTATTCATTATAATTTCTCTTTAATTTATTCCCTTATAAATATGGAGTAGGAATTATTAAAAAAAAAAACGCACGGTATAAATTATTATTAATGTATCAAATGAAGACATTCTTCATATTATTTGAACTCCCTGCTCAAAATAATTTTTATTCTGGCAGTGTAATCTTGTACAATGGATTTTATTTTAGGCAAAAAAAAGTAAAAAACCCTACAAAAATAATGTGCTTGCCAAAGTTTCAACTTCTTCCTTGCACAGTTTGGAATTTCAATTTGGCTCTCAATTTCTTATAACGACCTTAAATCGTGTCATTCGTGTGCCAAATTAAGTTGACCAAAGTAGCTAAAGGTCTATGGAACAATTCGGATATATATATATATATATATTTATATATAAGTACGTTTAGTATAATACAATTACTTTTTGACAAACAACTCAAAACTTTAACTTACTAGCGTTTTTTATGTTTTTCTAAAGCAAAGTTAGAATGTGTGATGAGTTATAGTGTTTGATGTATACAACAATACATATTGTAAGTGCTCTCAAGGATCTAGTTAATTATTTGAGAACTGAGACGATCAATGATGATGATTTTAGTTGATTGAATTATTGGAGGTTGAGAAGTTGGACGAAAAGTAACATATGAACTCTTCTACTATATTTAATATTTCATAAATGGCTTGAGATCATGCTTTGAGTACCGTTTTGCATTTTACGATTTCAAATATTTGTCGTTTCATGGTTTGCCGTCGTTTTCATTTACTTGTCGTTATCATTTTTTTTGTCGTTTTTATTCCCTATGTTTTTTATTTTTAGCTTCTTATCGCCTTTTATAATGTAACGTCCCCTTCGGCCACGGACAGCCACACATATGCATATACACACATATATATATATATATATATAAATATATATATCTTCATCTTAAAAAATTAAAATTAGTAGCATATAGGGGAGAAAATGAAAAAGAATAATGAGGACACGTGTCGTTATATGGTTTTGCGATCATATGAAACTCCAAACTCCATGAGACCAAGATCACGCCGTGTCACTTGAATTCTTTATTCCTCTCCTTTTCCTTCTTCTCTGAACTAAGTGATTTTTGTTCAGACACAAATCTGGGTTTCGAAAACCCTAGAAAGCTCTTCCTCTCGATTGGCACACACTCTGTCTCATCGCTCGCGAGCTCTGTGACAAAGAACCAAGAATCGCCACGGTTCATTTTCCAAAACCATCTCTCTCAAACGCCATGAAATCGAGCTCGGCCTCGTGGATTTTCGCGTTGGGATGTGTCCGAAAGAATCGAGTAAAAAAGTCAGGCCTTTGCTCGTAGAACAATCGCCGAATCACTGGTACGATCTTTCGCTCTTCTCCTCTCGTTGTTTGAGCATGCTTTGTTTGTGTTCGTTGATTTAGAATTTGGTAGTCTGTTATATCGTTGATTGGGTATGGACGAGAGTGTTCCGTTTGTGTCGAATTTCGGTTTCGGTGCCGATTTTGACCGATTTGAAATTGATGGTAATGGAAATGGAGTTGGTGGTCTTTCTATGGATTCGAGTTTTGCCTCGGGCATTAGCTCCGAGATAGAGTCTCCGACTGATGATGGTGACTTTTCGGATACTGTGCTTAAGTACATTAACCAAATGCTTATGGAAGAGGATATGGAGGCAAAACCTTGCATGTTCCATGACCCTTTGGCTCTTCAAGCCGCCGAACAATCGCTTTACGAGGTTCTTGGGGAGAAGTACCCGCCGTCCCCGGATCAGCACCCTCTGAGCTCCACTGATCAAAGTGTCGAGAGCCCAGACGATAGTCTCTGGTCAAATGTTACTGATTCCACCTGGAATGTCAGGTCCGGCTCTGGTAACAGTACTGGCGTTTCGGTGAACTCTTCTTTGGCGTCCGTTGATCCGATGGAGCACAAACCCTCTGCGTGGCGTTTCCCCGCTTCCTGACATCTTTGTTTTCCAATCCAGTGCACAGTCATTGTCAAACTTTTCGGACAAGTCCACTAGTAATGGTGGTGGCTTGATGGGTGGTTTTAAAGTGAGTGACCATTTGATTCCGAATTTGATCAGCGAGAATGAATTGATGTTGCAGTTTAAGAGAGGTTTAGAGGAGGGTAGTAAGTTCCTTCCTAAAGGGGATCAGCTTGTTATGAATCTTGAGAACAACAATTTTTCTCCAAAGGCGAAGGAAAAGGTTTTAGATGTGCCCGCCACGGCAGAAAAAGATGAGAGAGAGCATTCTCCGACTGGGGCAAGAGAGAGGAAGATTCATGAGCGTGAGGAGACAGATTTGGAAGATGTTAGGAGTAACAAGCAATTAGCGGTTTATACGGAGGAGGCGGATCTGTCGGAGTTATTTGATAAGGTTCTACTTTGTAAAAGGTGGAAAGACAAGCCCCTTGGTGGTACTGCTGATGAAGTCAATCAGAATAGTGAAACTAACAAGCCTGCTCAGCAGGCTGGGCGGTCCAACAGAACAAATAGTGGTAAGACTCGTGCAAAGATGCAAGATAGTAAAAAGGAAGTGGTGGACTTGAGGACTCTACTGATCTCCTGTGCACAAGCAGTCTCTGCTAGTGATTTTAGGACTGCCAATGAACTGCTAAAGCAGATTAGGCAGCACTCTTCCCCATTCGGTGATGGGTCTCAGAGATTGGCCCATTGCTTTGCCAATGGCCTTGAAGCACGATTGGCGGGTACTGGAAGCGAGATTTATGCTTCTCTAGCCTCTAAAAGAATATCAGCTGCTGATATGCTGAAAGCTTATCAAGCTTATATCGCTGTCTGTCCGTTCAAGAAAATTGCAATCATCTTTGCAAACCGTATGATTAGCAACGCAGCCAAGAACACGCAAAAGCTTCATATAATAGATTTTGGTATTCTATACGGCTTCCAATGGCCTGCCTTTATCCATTGCCTGTCAAGAAGATCTGGTGGGCCACCCAAGTTACGTATTACAGGAATTGAACTTCCTCAACAAGGTTTCCGGCCAGAAGAAAGAGTCCAGGAGACAGGGCAACGGTTGGCAAGGTATTGTGAGCGGTACGGAGTTCCTTTTGAGTTCAATGCTATAGCAAAAAAATTCGAAAACATCCAAATTGAGGATTTCAAGATCGACGGAGATGAGGTGCTTGCTGTTAATTGTCTACTCCGTTTCAAGAACCTGTTGGACGAGACAATTATAGTTAACAGTCCAAGGAATGCTGTTCTGAACTTAATCAGGAAATTAAACCCCAACATATTTGTCCATGCTATCATCAGTGGATCCTACAATGCCCCATTTTTTGTCACACGTTTCCGGGAGGCGCTCTTCAACTTCTCGTCGTTCTTCGATGTTGCCGATGCAACTTTTTCTAGTGAGGATGCCATGAGATTGATGTTTGAGCAGGAGTTTCTCGGGCGGGAGGTCATAAACGTCATAGCATGCGAGGGCCCAGAAAGAGTTGAGAGGCCTGAAACATACAAGCAGTGGCAAGTCCGAACCATGAGGGCCAGATTCAGGCCGCTTCCGTTGGACGCGGAGGTCATGAAGAGATTGAAGGCTAAGGTGCAAAATGGCTACCACAGCGACTTCACTGTTGAAGAAGACGGAAACTGGATGCTTCAGGGTTGGAAGGGCAGGGTTCTTTATGCTTCTTCCGCTTGGGTACCGACATAGTATCTGGAAAAGGCATCTTATTGATAAAATATGTCCTCTCAGAATATGTCACTTTGTTAGAACTATTATCTTGGAATTTTGTAATTCTCGACTATATTGGCTGACTAGTAATATGAACTCCCTTGTATATATGTAACACATATCGCTGTGACTGTTTCTAGCTTGTAAGAACTAGTTCAGGAGATCCCATTTTTCTTCCATTCTTGGCTCAGTGATTAGTGGATTAATTTACGTTTGACATGCTTAATCCCGAAGTAAGGTCTTTGAAAGTGCTCTGACATTATGTAAACATACAATGGCAGTATAACTCTAAGTTCAATGTATGGTCGTTGTAGTGGGATGTTTCAACGAATTTTTTATAATTCATAAAGCAATCATATTACTAATGACCGGTTTACAAAAATAAAAGTGTATCAAACAAAAAAGAGAAGTTTAGCCTGCACTTAATGGTTGGTCAAAGGCGCATAATCTGCAAAAGTTTATGCATTATTGCATAAATGATGACAGTTTCGTGTTTGTTATTGTTTTTAATTTCGTTCTGCACTTTGGACTTTTCATATTTTTAAATTACATATTATATCGTCAACATTCCTAGATGATTATATATGCACTGATATGTTACATTCTCGTTAGGCAAAATATGATCGTGGTTAAGACATGTTGATTCAATGTACCAGAATCTTTTACCAACTAATACAGCAACAACCAAAGAAATGACAGTGCTTGGTTTGTATAGGCAAAGAAATGACTAGATAATTTATCAGAGGGAAATAATTTGGTAATATAAAACTATTGTCCACAAAAGCACATCACCTGCGAAAATGAATTCCTATTTCCTAGAATCAAAGCCTCTAATTCAAATTGAATCAGAGTCTTTTCAAAGAGGAAGAAAATCTAAAGATAAGGAAGTTGCTTTTATTACGCTATAGACTTTTATGAATGTGTAGTTAAATAAAACAAATGTTAAATCCATGTCATATAAAACCTAATGCAAATTGACCTTTTGACCAATACAGAGTCATCCACTTGCAGACAAAAGAAAAAACTCTTCAAAACATTTCATTTATCCCCAAATACTTGTAGGAGTCTGTGGATGGGATTTTATCTGCATCTGACTTCAGTTTTTTTATTTTTCGCTTTTTATTTTATTTTATTTTTGGTGAAGTCAATCTCATGGTTAGATGGCTAAGCAGTAAGCTTGCCTAAAATAATATAAACCTTAAACAAACTTTTATCTGCTGAAAAAAGACAGAAACAGAAAAGGACATGCATATAGTTATACAATGTATGTTGCACTCTGTGACATAGACAATATTCTTAATTAAACCAAAAAGACTATACAAATATTTTGATGTGGTAAAGGAAAACAATGAAATGAAAAACTGTTTCTTTTTTTAATTTTGGTATTGGATAGTGTTAATCTTGAGCCTTGCTCATCAAGCATTTGCACAGTGGAGACTAGAGAGAGAGGCTTCTTGGGCTTGGCTCTCAAGTAATCTGAGTTGGATTTAAGTGGTTTGACTAGTCAAAGCACAAAACAATGCGCGATCTCTACCAAATCTCATAAAACAACTTGACCAGGAAGACAACGAGTGTCTTTCAGTTTGCCCAATCATATTCGCACGAGTGTCCATTGATGGGACCAACCTCAACCCAATTGTTTTCTCTGTTCCAAACTGTAGCAAAAAATAATAATAATAATCACACACACACATAACCATATCCACTGTCCCAATGAGCCATTTTGCGAAACTTTTACTTGGTTTTGTGTTGTATATTACCATTTTTTTTCTCTTTAATAAATTGTTCTATAATCTATACTTAGTAGACGATAATACTGAAGGGAAATTTGAATTTGGTACAGAGAATAAAAAGTATATATGCAGCTACGAGACACCTTAACTCTGATTCTATTCCAACAATTAACAAATGAATATTATTTAAAAAAAAGTCATTTTTAATGATATTAAAAAAATAGTAATATTTTATTAATTAAAAAAATCGTCATTTTTTAACTACACTATATTGCAATTTTTCTTTACGTCTGTAATTTTTATTGGATTAATGATTATTTTCTTAATTTTTGAAAATATTGATTATTTTTTAAAAATATAGACTAAAAAATAGTTAAATAACAATTAAACCCCTATTCAATAGTAGAAAATTTCAATTAAGAAATGTTTTCATAATCACTATTTCTTATTGTTAATTTTATATCAAGCGAAATAAGATAACATTACAACAAATACTACTAGTTTTTTTAAATTAGGAAAGTACATAAATTTATTAAGTTGTATATTAAATCAAATAGTCAACATTTTAAAATAATTTAGAAATAAGTAATACTAAATAATCATATTAACCAATTCATATTTTTAGCCAAAAAAAAAAAAAGAAAGCCAATTCCAATTATTCTGGTCATTTAATTATCATAATAGAGTTTTATAATAATTTATTTAAGGGCCAATTAAGCAATTTGTCATTTTAAATGTAAAGTTTGAAGGATTTAGTCATAATTTCACGAAATTAAGGATTTAACCCCTATCATGTAACATTTTATGTTATATGTAACATATATACGTATAAAAAGTGTAACATTAAATGTAAAGTTACGTGTAGCATAAAATGTAACATATGTAATATTACAATGTTACACTTTTACATGTATATATGTAACATGAAACATAAAATGTTAAATGTTACATGTTATGACTAAATCCTTAATTTCGATATTTTAGGACTAAATCCTAAAAAATTACTAAAAAGTTTGGTTAAATGTAAAAAAACTCTTTATATTTAATTACCAAATAAATTACTCAATCACGTAAATAACTAAAATAATTATTTTCTTAATTAAAACGTATAATATTTTTCTTAAAACATCATTTAAAACCGATTTTTTTATATAAATAATCTCCTCCATATGTATTATAAAAATTTAATTTTCGTCATTATTTTCTATAGCACAACTAACACTAATTGAGACAGTTGTGTCAAATTTGCCTAAAAAGATCTTCACGAGGAGCTTTCATATGTTTAAGGGTCCATAGTCGTCACTCGTCAGTCGTCAAGACCGGTTTTCATAATTTGCAATCGACCAATAAGCGAATGCATAGTATAGCAACTGACTGATTCTACCATTTTGCCATTTGACTGATTCTACCATTTGCCAGTCATATAAAAGTCCACTTTTTTATTTGTTCACCGCCTTTCTTCCCAGAAGCTTCGCTCAAAAGTAACTAATAACAGTCTCAATAAAATTACCAATGCAACAATTTTTTCTTCACCTTTTTGTATTTTCTTTTTTCCCGTTACATATGCATATGTCTGTATATATGTGTGTGTAAGAGAGAGTTGTTCATTTAGCGCTTTGAATCTGTGTCAGAGTTTCTCGCTGAACTCTTTTAAGTCTCAACCAAAAACCCTTTCCGTTATAAACGATCTCTCTCTTCTTTCTTTCTCTTGAAGTCTGGACTGAAGGGTGAGATCAGAGCCTCCTCTGTTTCGCCTCAATTATATGCCACGGGGACTTTGACCGCAAAAGTAGCTTGCTTTGTGTGGATTCGCAGATGGGTTTTTGAGGTTCTTTAACTCCTAGTTATGCCGTTTATTTTGTATATATAATCATTTCCGTTTGTTCCGAATCAGTACTCATGTCTTTGATCTTATCTGCTTAATTCTTTGATTAAGTTTGGTTCTTTTTGTCTATTCACTTCAAAAAATAAAAAAAAAAAACAAATCTTACCTATTTAGGGTTCTTGACTAGGATTAAAGTGGGAGTCTTTTTTTTTTTTTTTTTTTTGTTTTTTGTAATCATCGTCTCTGAATACACATACCCCAGTTTGGCTTCTTAGGGTTTTGACTTTTTCTTGTAGCGTTTTAGAGACATAGATGATTATGGATCCGAGTTTCACCGAATACCCAGATTTCACAAACGGCTTTACAGTCGAAAACCAGACCTTCCTGACCAACCCGAACCAATTCCCAGAAGACTTTTACAATTTCAACCACCAATTCTCTCCGGATCCTGGTCTCTCCATGGAAAACTATCTCTTACTTCCACCTGACCCTGAACTGAGCTCTTTCAACCCCTCCTTAGCCCCGATTTCCGACGGAGAATCGCCTCCGGCCGCTCCGCCGACGGCGCTGAGCCCCGACGACACTGAGTTCTCGGAGACAGTCAAGTACATAAGCCAGATCCTAATGGAAGAGAACATGGAAGAGAAGCCCACCATGTTCTATGACCCATTGGGCCTTCAGGTCACTGAGAAATCTTTCTATGATGCTCTTGGTGAGAGCTATCCTTATTCGACCAATCAGAATGTTGTTGCGCACCGAAGGGTTGAGACCCCGGATAGTATTTTCTCTGGAAGCTCGCTTGATTATGGTGGTGGTAATAGTTCTAGTCCCAGCACAAGTACCAATAGTGCTAGTAGCCCTCAGTTCTCGAGTGATTCTGGAGATTTTAAGCCCTCTTTAGTGCAATCCTCTCTTCCGAGAGACGAGAATTCGCAGCTCAAGTCACATTCTGTTTCACGGTTTCCAGCTCCTGCTGTGAATAGTATTGGTGACGGGTTGCCTGGTGTGGAAGAGCTTCTGGCGCAGAACATATTTGGGAACAGCGATTCAATTTTGCAGTTTCAGAGAGGGGTAGAGGAAGCCAGCAAGTTCCTTCCCAAGAGTAGTCAGCTTATCATTGATCTGGAAGGTGGAAGTTTCTCTCCGGAGTCGAAGACCGAGGCTGCGAAGTTTGCAGGCAGTGATGCTTCAAAGAGCGATAGGGAAACCTCACCGAATGGCTCGAGGGTGAGGAAGAACCACCATGAGCGGGGAGACGCCGATTCGGATGAAGAGAGGAGCAACAAGCAGTCTGCTGTTTACACTGATGAGAGCGAGGAACTGTCGGAAATGTTTGACAAGGTGTTGCTCCACGTCGATCACGGTTGCTGTGAGCAGCAGCGACGCGGCGAGAATGAGACCAGGCAGAATGAGGCAAGCAAGTCCTCTCAGACAAAGGAGCAGGTGCAGGTGGGTAGCGCCGCCAATGGTGGCGGGAAAGGCCGCAGCAAGAAGCAGGGGAGAAAGAAGGAAACGGTTGATTTGAGAACTCTCCTGATTCTGTGCGCGCAAGCCGTGTCGGCCAGTGATAGGAGGACTTCTGAGGAGCTTCTGAAGCAGATCAGGCAGCATTCTTCGACTCTCGGGGATGGATCCCAGAGGTTGGCGCATTACTTTGCCAATGGCCTAGAGGCGCGCTTAGCCGGTACTGGAACTGGAACCAAGTTGTATTACAGTACCTTGCTTTCCCAGAGAAGTGCTGCCGATATTCTGAAAGCCTATCAGCTCAATATCTCGTCCTGTCCTTTTAAGAAAATTGCTATGTTCTTTGCAAACAAGATGATTATAAAGGCTGCTGAGAATGCAAAGTGTCTTCACATAGTCGATTTTGGGATTTTGTATGGTTTCCAGTGGCCAATCCTCATCCAACACCTTGCAAGCAGGGCTGGTGGAGCTCCGAAGCTGCGGATCACTGGGATAGAGTATCCGCAAAAGGGGTTCCGCCCAGCAGAGAGAATTGAAGACACGGGACGCCGCCTGAAGAAGTACTGTGAGCGCTTCGGCATGCCTTTCGAGTACAACGCCATAGCTGCAGAGCATTGGGAAACCATCCGG
Source organism: Boehmeria nivea var. tenacissima (assembly GCA_018132145.1). Taxonomy (NCBI): domain Eukaryota; kingdom Viridiplantae; phylum Streptophyta; class Magnoliopsida; order Rosales; family Urticaceae; genus Boehmeria; species Boehmeria nivea. Next base: position 17,269,137 of record CM030874.1, on the reverse strand, counting down.
ATAGAGGACATTAAGATTAGGAGCGGCGAGGTCCTGGCCGTGAACTGCCTGATGCGTTTCAAGAACCTGATGGACGAAACCGTCGAGGTGAACTGTCCAAGGAACGCAGTCCTTAACTTGATTAGGAAGATGAACCCGGCCGTGTTTGTTCAGTCCATAGCCAACGGAGCCTACAACGCACCCTTCTTTGTCACTCGTTTCCGCGAGGCGCTCTTCCACTTCTCTGCCTTATTCGACGCGTTAGACATCAATATTCCCCGCGACAACGAGGAGAGGTTGATGTACGAGAGGGAATTCTACGGGCGCGAAGCCATGAATGTGATTGCCTGTGAGGGGCTAGATCGGGTTGAGAGGCCTGAGACGTACAAGCAGTGGCAGGTTAGGAACATGAGGGCGGGTTTTCGGTCATTGCCTTTGGATCAAGAGCTCATGGGCAAGTTCAAAGCGAAGTTGAAAGCTTGGTACCACAAAGATTTTGTAATGGATGAAGATAGCAATTGGTTGCTACAAGGATGGAAAGGCCGGATTGTCTATGCCTCTTCATGTTGGGTTCCAGTATAGGGACATTTCTCAGGTCACCTATTTAGACTAATTAAATACAAGATTTATATTAGTACAAAGATAGGGATGTCTCACAAACTATAAGAAGGTACAGAAATTTCTCTGTTCTCTATTCAGTTTGAAATTTGAATGTTTCTCTTTAGTCTTTTGCACTCTGTGCTAGTATCTGATTCTGAGCTTATTCAATTTCAGAGGGAAATTTGCTCCAAAGCTATAGTGCCAGCTTGATGAATGCGGTGAAACAGCCGTCGCTTTCTTGAACAGTTATGGACGGGTTAAAAATCTTGTTGGCCTTGTGTCAAAATGATGGTTTGAGCAGTTCTCGTTTGGTTCAAGTTTTGCAGATTGTGAAGCTGTACTAGTGTTTATAGATATGCAGTTTTGGTGAAGCTGCTCCAATAAAGTCGGGGCAAATGAGTCAGCAGGAGAAATCAATCGACATTTGACGCCATGACTAATGACACCTAGCTTTTTTTTTTTTTATTTTTGGTTTTTTATTTATAGATATTTTGTACCAAATCGAGTTTCTCTCATTGATTTGTTTCCTGAATCAGTAGGAGTGACAAAAGGACTTTTTGCTTAACTCGTCCTGTGTAAAAAAGTGCCTTGCTGTTTGTATGAAAAAGACGTGAAGTTTTGGAACCATTAATAGATATCCAAGTCCAAGAACTTTTGTCTGGTTTTATTCATAACTTCAATTGCATTGTTTCTCTCTACTCTACTCTCTGTGTTGTTTTGCTCAAGTACAAATCAGAGACAACATGTGTTATTGATGCAAGCATTTTTCTTTGCTGTTCCGTTCTTTTATAGAAACTAGCTTTGTTCCAATGATTCCCTGCACGAACGGAAATACGTCAATTTGTTACATTTGCAAAATTTTTACAGTAAATAAATAAAAAAATTAAACCAAAGAATAAAGCTAACAAAATTAAATTTTTTGCAAGTTAAAATAAATATGACATAAATTCTTTTCAAGTCAAAAGAATCATGAAAAAGATATATAATTAACTACGATAATATCGTTTTTGGAGGACTACATATAACAAAATTTGCCTCTATTTTTTACAACGAAGAAGGCAACAGAGGGTAGTCTTGTCAATTCATAATCGAAAAATGAAATTCTGTTTCTGGACTTCTGTTTTTTGTTTTTTATTTTTTATTCATTTTTCCAATCCGACCGTTGATTTTTTTTCCCCTCTCATCAACAGTAAAACAGAAATGGAATTCCATGAATTTTCGTACTATTTACAGGACTAAGAGAGGGACATAAGGAGGTGAAATAGTAATTTAACATGAGAAAGTTGACATAGATGACAAATTTAGATTACAAATGTGACATTTGATCAAATTTTCTCTCTTTAAAAAAATAAAATTGCACTATGCTTCGATGCATTATTGTGGAAAAAAAAAAAAAAAAACAGAACTCGCTTGTGCAAAAACGGCCGAAACTCGTATAAGAAATTAATCGGCTCTTTTAAGGATAGCAGGGTGAATTAGCTTTTGATTGTTCTACATAATGTTGTTTTTGACATAGAGAACTTGAAGGTAAATTACAGCTGTATGATTTACATTAATGTCCATTTCAACACGAGACAAATGATAATTAGTACCAGAAACTTCTTGGCTGGTCAATCCATATTTTGTGTGTAGAAAAGTCAGATAAAACATTCTCTAATTGGAAGACTAGACAGCCTTTCGAATTTTGATTTGGTAATACTTGTTGACTTTCTTCACCAATTAATGAGGTAACAAAAAAAAACGACACATGACGTCTCAGCCAGTGGTTCTGGTTGAACCACTTGAAATAAATATAATGCTGGAACACTATACCTATTACATGCGCTTATTTTGTTTTTATTTTATGTTTATAATATAAAATGGGTTAAAATAGTATGTACATAGATGATTAAAATCTTATTTTAAAAGTATAATTTAAAATCAACATAGATGATTAATGTAATAAAAGAGGGGCATTCTTCATAATTGTCTTATTGTCGTTAATCTGCCTTCTATCTCTAAGCTTAATAAGTTGTTTGGGAAAAACATCTCATTGACTTTAGGAATTTTGATGTGATATAAATAGTTAAAATTTAAGGATATTGCATTGGGATTATGAAAGTTAAAAAAAAAATGAAATGTGGGGGATGTTTACCCCCAAACAACGAGCAAGCTTTTAAGATGAATAATTAATTTAATATAATTTAAGAGCAAGAGGTTTTAAGTTCAAATTTTTACAAAAACACTCTTTAACCTCATAAAATTGTCTACGTGTAAGATCGTGTCTAATCTATACGTAAAAAGAAGTGTTGAGATATAAAAATTATATTGTTAATTCGTCTCCCATCTACTTAAATTCTTTCCCATCTACTTAAATTCTTAAGTTTTTGTGATGAATCATGAATCAATAATTTAACAAATTTGATTACAGCTTTAATAATGGATATGGCTTTCATTACGGCTTAAATATTCGACAAATGATTCTGGCAGTTCGGTTCATGTTCGAAGTAATCAAATTTCATTTATTTGCTGACATTTTCCCTTTTTCCTTACTATTAATCTATGACCATGCCAAATATATATTGCACATTTCTTTGCTTTTTTTCTTTTTGGACAAATACAATCCAACTACATAACTTTTTATATATGTAGATATGAAGATTGTTAAGATGTCATGAACATTTTATTTGAAGGAAATGTGAAACTAAGACCATCTCCAACCGGGTGTTGCATAATGCCATTATGGCATTTTGCAACACCAAGCCTCTCCAACCAAGTGCCATTTTTGGATGCAAAATGGCATTTTGGTATAAAAGTCAATAGTGGTGTTGCAAATTTGCAACACCACTATTCATGATGCATTTTTTTTTAAATTTATTTTTTAATCCTTTAAGTTATGAATATTTTTAAATATAACCCTATTATTAAATTATTGTTTATATTTTGAACAATATTGCATGAATTAAATATTATTTTGAAATTACAAATATAATTAGAAAATGATAAATATTTGAACATAAAATACAAACAAAGACTTAAAAACTTTTAAATAAATACGTACATTGAATATAATTCTAATCAAGGTAAAGATACGGTTAAAAACTTAAAAATACAAAGACATAAAAAAAAAGATAAAAATAATAGGGTTGCGGAATGCACTTATAAATCATATGTGGGAGAAGTATTCAAACTTAGAAATTTAAATCTATTTATTTCAATAAATGAAATGTGTGGTGGCGTGTTTTCTTTCTTTAATTATGATGTGTAATGTTTAGATTTATGTCATTTATTTGCGTATTAATTTTTTTTTGTAATATTTTATGATAAATAAATCAATGTATTTCATACAATAGAGAAAATATGCAGTTAGTTTGTCATACATATGTTTTTTTTTTAATTTGTATTATTGGATTAATAATATATTAATTAACTTTTATTGTGGGCAATTGGTAAAATATTGAAATTATAAGGATTTAAAAATAAATTATTATAAAAAGTTGGAGATGCTCTAAGCATTATATTAGACTTGAAAATTGAGACTCGAGTAACTGAGAGAAAAATATTACGGTACCAGAGGACTGTCAACAAATAGCATGATTATTCGAGGAAGACTTCCGTGCAATGAAAGTCACGTGTGATGAGTCAATAACACGTTAAATAAAATATTTAAAAAAAAATGAAAATTGTCGAGTAAATAATTATTTTTAAATAATATTTTAAAAAAATAATTAATATTTTTATTAATTAAGAAAATAATTATTTTGTTAATTACATGATAAGATGATGTTATTTTTATATAGAGAATTTTAAGAAAATAACTGTTTACAAAATGATTTTAAAAAATAACCATAGTTTCAAAAAATTTAAAAATTAGTCCTTTCAGAAATTTCCGACACGTATCAGAAATTTCTTACAGTAAATTTTATGTGTAATTTTGTTATTGTCAGAAATTTCTTACAATGTGTTATGGCTAGTTTTTAAATTTTTTGAAACTGTGGCTATTTTTTGAAAACACACAATCCGAAATGGCTATTTACCTAACTGACCCTTTTATATATTCTTATTCTTCAAGGGGTTAATGGTTAGTTCTTTAAATTTTTGAAACGTTGATTTTTTTTTTAATATTGACTAAAAAATGGCCAAATATCAAATAAGCTCATAAAAACGATCTAGATATAAGTCGGCGATATTAACAAATGAAGAAAGTTTCGTTTCGTTTTATTGATTTTAGAACCTTTGTAATTTCTGATTAGGAGTAACTTGTAATTGAATTTGTAGCGTCAATTTTGTCAAGATGATTCGTTATATATATGTATTTTTCTCAAGAATGTTACTTATGGAACAAGTATGAGGTGATCACTCGTGTGCTTGGAAATCTTCAACATAATATTTGTGTTCAAACATGTAAAAATAAAAATGGGAATGGGAATACTACTTACTAGTCATCAGATCCAAAATTTACGTCATTTTGATTTGAGTTATTATTTGGTAAAAATTTCTTAATTTAAATTAATATTTAGATATAAATTTAATTATATTTATATATAAATTTAATTATAGTATTTGAATTAAAATTGTAAAAAAAAAAAGATATTTACATTGAGAATTGAAAAATTGTTTAGAATATTTATCAGCTATGGTGAAAAATAATTTTGTATGAACAAATTTATCTTTTGAAAATATGAGGTCATTAATCACACAAAAATGCCCACGAGAGAAGTGTCTATTTATCTATCTATCTATATATATATATATATATATTTGTAGTGTACTTTTATAAATATTAACCATCAAATTCGTGACTATTATTATTTGTCCAACTCATCTTATTCCATTATATTCCTTTTAATTATTTTTTAATTTTTTTAATCTCAATACAATATCTTTAAATCTCAACTATTTATATTATTTTAAAATTCGTAAAGTCAAATTATTCCAAAATAAAATAAAATGTTTGGAATGGTTTTTTCAAACAAGGGTTACGCATTCTCCGAAAATAAAATTAAAAAAAAATTCAATGCGTTAATCTGCCAAAAATAGAGCACGCCAATATAATGGTCAAACCAACTTGTCAAAGAAAATATGAAATTCAAAAGCTGGTGGTAGAATTTTCAAACATTTATTTTTTGAGGGGACAATTTTATAGATTTGATAGTTGGAATTTAATGACAAACATTTTCCATGGTTAAAATAAAGGAAAAATATAGCTTTCATCACCAAATAGTACTTTAATCATCAAGATAATACATACATTTGTATATATATGTTTTTTCTCTCAAATTGTTATATGATTGGTGAACCCAAACGTCAAATTTTATGATCTAATATATTTATTTATGGCGGCTATACAGTGCTATTTTATGAATGGCACCACAAATTTGATCCTTTCTGAGTCCACGTCACTTTGAAAGCTACTTGTATCTACTTTTTAGTCTTATTAATCCCCGCGATTTAGGTGCCTTTTGGTTAGTGGTTTCATTTCTTTTTCTTTCTTAGATTAAAAACAGCTTTAAGAAGATTCCCTACTTACCAAGTAAACCATGACTCTCAAGTCTATCTTCCTATACTCACGATTTTTTGAATCGTCTAATAACACAGTCTTAATAATCTTGTACATGGTCCATGGAGTACTTTAATTTCGACGACGCTTATTTCAATATTTCAGATCAAAACTCGTCATTGGAACAACCCAACCGATCATATCAAAGCCATCTCGATCACCCTCTTGATTTAGGCCATTCTTGGAGCTCCAGTACGGCCTCGGAGGGAAATTCTCCGAGCTTATGCAGCGACTACTCTTTCGATGCGACGCTCAAGTTCATTGGCGAGATTCTCTTGGAAGAAGAGCAAGACCTTGAGATAAAGCCCTTGCCTTTGCCAGACTCTCTGGCTCTCCGAGACAGAGAGAAGTCTTTCCACGACGTGCTTGGCCAGAACCATTTCAATGAATCCTATACCCTTTTAAGGGGAAAGAAAAACCGTCACGGCCCAGAAGAACTTGGCTATGGCGATCAAGAAGAAGGTCAGAGCAACAAGCGCCTCGCTCTCTACTCCGGCGACTCGGCGCCCTCGGAGCTGCTCGACCAAGTGCTGCTCTACGACGGCGACAGAGAAGACTTCAATGCTAAAGGAAAAGGACATTCTAACCTTAACATAAAGGTAAACGAGGAAATTGTTGCGGATTTGTGGGCACTCATGACTCAATGCGCACAAGCCGTGGCGAGATACGACCAAAGAAGCGCTACGGACCATCTCAACCAGCTACGGCGACGCGCCTCCCCCCGCGGAGACGCGACGCAGAGGCTAGCCCACTACGTCGCCGACGGGCTCGAGGCGCGCTTGAGCGGGGCCAGAACGGCGTCGTACACGCCGCTGGTGAACCACGAGCTGTCCCCGGCGGACATCCTGAGGGCTTACGAGGTGTTCATCGCGGCCTGCCCTTTCTTCCGTACGTCGTTCAGCTTCGCCAACAGCGCCATCCGGAAGCTCGCCAGCGCCGCCGAGAAGCTCCACATCATCGACTTCGGCATCCTCTACGGCTTCCAGTGGCCCGGCCTCATCCAGCGCCTCTCGCAGCGCCCCGGCGGGCCTCCCAGGCTCAGGATCACGGGGATCGAGTTCCCGCAGCCGGGCTTCCGCCCCGGGGAGAGGGCCGAGGAGACGAAGCGCCGCCTGGAGAGCTACTCCAAGAGGTTCGGCGTCCCGGCGGAGTGCAAGGTCATCGCGAGGAGGTGGGAAGCGGTGAGGTACGAGGAGCTCGGCATCGAGGAGGGCGAGCTCGTCGTCGTCAACTGTCTGTACCGGATGCGGCACGCGGCGGAGGGGAGCCCGAGGGACGCCGTGCTGAGGCTGATACGGAGCATAAAGCCGGAGGTGTTCATCCACGGCGTCGTCAACGGGGCCTACGGCGGAGCGGAGCCCTTCGAGACGAGGTTCCGTGAGGCGCTGCGCCACTACGCGGGGCTGTTCGACATGTTCGAGGCCACGGTGGGGCGCGAGGACCCGCACAGGATGATGTTCGAGAGGGCGATATACGGGCGGGACATCGCCAACGTGCTGGCGTGCGAGGGGTCGGAGAGGGTGGAGCGGCCCGAGACGTACGGGCAGTGGCAGGCGCGGAACGAGAGGGCCGGGTTTAGGCAGATTCCGCTCGATCGGGAGATCGTTGAGGCTTTGAAGAGGACGGTTGGGTTGAGTTACAACAAAGGCTTCACTGTGGAACAACATGGCCATTGGTTGCTCCAAGGATGGAAAGAGCAGCGTTTGTATGCTCTTTCTTGTTGGAAACCTGCCTATTGACTTGAGAGAATTTTTGAAAAAGGCCATTTTCGGACGCTTGTTTTGAAAATTATCACCTAAAAAAAAAAAAATTTATGTAATCTTTTAGTAGTAAATTTGACCGAATTATTAATAGAAAACGTGATATAACTTGCAATATTGTAAATTTGAATGCCAAAAATTGCATTGCATCAAATTTTCTCAATTGATTTGGATAGCTAACGACCCCTTGGTATAATGTGGAACGATCGAGTTGGGCTCGATAGGCCTAACTTCTTGGTACGATGTTTTTCAAGATTGATTTATTGTTTGATATTTGTTGATTTGTTAGACCAATATTTAGTTTGAAGAAAGAAATACTATACAGTATACATACTTGAAAGATGCTATTGTGGTAAACTTTTTCTTTTTCTTTTTGGTTTGTAAAGTAATATAGGCCTAACTTCTTAATTAAGACTGATCTGTGATCATAGACTAGTTTTACTTTACAAATGGCATTCGAAGTTTGTGTGTCGATACTTGATAGGAGGAATTCTGTGCCAAACATGAAGAAAACACAGTTGGCCGAGAGTGAGAGAGACTAATATTATAGTTTAATAGTCTCTACTTCTTACACAGCTTCTTGGAAGGTTGGTTGTGTAGCACTTTCTTTACCCTCCCCCAAGTGCTTACATGATTGATTCTCTATATTCTTTTTTTTTTTTCCCCTTTTTGGTCTTGTACATTTTGATTTACTTGTATCTTTTGCACTTTGAAATAGATTTTTTATCAGTTCCATTTACATCGTACAAGTTTATCATATTGCGTTAAAAAATAAATCGTCGTACTATAAGTCTATAATATATCTTACGGAAAACATACTTTATATACGGTATAAGTTGTTATATTTAGTAAAAAAAATTCTTTGTAGTAAACTGTATTACGAATTTTAATGTATGAGATCATTTCATTCTTTGATATAGTATCTTAAGCAGCTCATATAAATTTAAACAGTTCAATACAATACACAAACGACTTCTCATTTCTACAAAAAAAAAATATTGTTGATACATACATGCAAAACAAAATCAAATAAATTAAGTGTACTTATCTTGCAAAATGCTTTGCTAATTTTGTAGCTTTTAGTATTTGCTTTTACATGATTAGATCAACGAATGAAACAGAAAAACTAATTATATATGAAAGATTGATCGAAACCCCTAAATCTATATTACCTTCACAAATAACTCCACAGTGCGGTGTGTATATAATAGGTCCAAGTGACCAATATTAGAATTAAAAAAAAAACAATATTACTATTGTAAATATTAAAGGAAGATTCTTCTATACTATGCATCGTAAATTTTATACGACCTAAACTATTTTCTTTTACAAATTAGCACACTATCTCCTATTTTTATATTATCGATTTATTTCTAAAATTTAAACCCAAAATTTTCAATCATAGATGAAAATGAGAAATAAGAAAAAAAAAAAACAAACAAATTATGTACATTATTTTTTTTCATCCTCAGTTGAACATAAGTTTAATGTTAAATTTGATAAATGAAAAATATAAAAATTGATTGTATAATGTGCAAAATTGCAAATGTGCCAAAAATATATACATTTTTATGTATTTTTAAAAATTATTATACATTGTACACTATGCTTAATGCGCACCAGGATAGAATCTTCATGTACTAGGATATCAACATTTTTTGTTATTGATTTCAGTATCACCATGGATAGAATTGTGTCCCTTTCTGAAATCTACATTCTATTTCTATGTTCATTGAACCGATTGAGCTGGTCATTACTCATTAGTCATTTCATATATATCAATTTACAAAAAGCATGGCTTTGGTCTAGCACGTGAAAAAGAACAAAGAAAATGTGTGCACATCTTCAGAAGCCAAAAGAACCTATGACGTATTATACTAGATCCATAAAGATTGTGAGCATCAAAATGCTGGTTTGTCCTCTAAACAGTCTCTTTAATAAAAACTTATAGGTTTTATATTTTTATTTTTATTTTTACTATCTTTGTAGGAGCACGGACGTAATTACGTTTTCAATTTATTAGAGCCACATAATTTTTAATATAAGAAAAATATTGAAATAATTTTTTTCAATATAAGAGAAAAATAATAGTGACAAATTTTCTTAAGAATCCAAAAACCATAAAAACAAGAAAAAAAAATATGGGCATTTGAGGTAAAAGGCACAAATAAACATGAAAATACCCCAAAAATAGTAAAATAAATAAATAAATAAGGAAAAGAGTAAATAAATATTTTCGAGTTAAAACAAGCATAATACAATGGTGTAAAAGAATCTGCAAAAAAAAAAAAAATACAACTAATTGTGATAATTAAAATAAAATGGTGGCAAACATTTAAAAATATAAAAGTAAAAGAACCAAAAATGGAAAAAAACAAAAACAAAACAAAAAGAAAAAAATTAAAAAGGGGAGGGGGCAAGCGCGTACAAGTCCTTCGCCCACAAATGTTGAATCAAGTTGGGCGCGTGCAGTGCACGCTCCTTCCTACACTCGTGCGCGTGCACATTCCAGATAGGTATGTAAATATAGAATAAACAGTACCGGATAAAAATTTACCCGGTAAAATTATCGGGTAAAATCCAAGTATTACCTGAAAATTACCCGGATGGTAAAACCGGGTATATACCCGGAATTACAGAGAGAGAGAGAGAGAGAGAGAGAGAGAGAGAGAGAGAGAGAGAGTTGCCCGGGATTTTACCCGGTTTGTTCCATGTTATTCCATGGAATGGTTCATTCCATGGAATTCCATGGAATGAATAGTTTATTCCATGGAATGCACTATTTATTCCATAGAATTCCAAAATTCCATACCTAATTCCAGGGCTTGACGGCTAGCGTGGGCGTGGCCCGCGTCAGGCTTCGTTTTAAACTGCATCTGGGTCCCTTATTTTCTGTTGTGCTGCCTTTATTTGTTTTTATTTTTTACCTCAAATTGTGTAATATTCATAGTGTGATCTTATTTTTTAGGGAAAAAAATCATTTTGAGAAAAAAAATTACATATTTTTGTCAAAAAAAAAAACGTGAAAAAATGCCCCGGAAACCGCTTGTAAAAAAACGATCGAAACGTCTCAATAAAATTATTGCCTCTTTTTAGGATAGTTGGAAAATAGCATTAAAAATGTTTGTTTTTGTTGTTATGATTTTGTTTTTGTTGTTAGATTGTCTTTATAATTCATAATGGTGTTGTTCATACACTTGCGGAAATAGTTGTTTCTGTTATCACCATCCGGTCTAATCATAAGAGATAGTAGGGTTATTTTCTTATTTGTTGAGCCAAAAACGATCTTTTTATCTTCTTATAGTCTCAAAACTCATTTGGCTTGTTATATGTTCCAACACATTTCCAAAAAAAGTAATTTTCCATTATAAATGATGTTCACTTAAAAAATAGAATAATTAAGTAAATAATTATTTTTTAAATAAGATTTTTAAAAAACAATTAATATTTTTATTAATTAAAAAATTAGTCATTTTATTAATTATTCGATAATGTATTTTTACCTTATATCTTTAATTCTTTTATTTACTAGTGTTTGATAAGTTAATTTTAAAAACGGTAACTATTTTTCTAAATCATAGAAAAAAAACAACCAACTACCAAATAGACCTTTAAAATAATTATATATATATATATATATTGTGGATAATGTTAATTAAATATATACAAGTACGACTACATAATCCTATTACCTATACGATGATTAACCATTTGAAATAACAAATTTCCGAAGACTATCAATTATTACCCTATTTTTAAACACTCTTTCCCTAGGCCACAGTTTAAGGAACTATTTACATATTCATAGCATAGACTATAGACACCAATACAAGATATAAAATTCACACCCTAATGTAATCACGTATTAATGTAGCCTTAAAATCACAAGTCAACAAAATTTAAAATTTTATCGAGGAAGGATAATTGTGCCACATATTATTTTAACATTATATTTCATAGATGACACGTCATATTAATTTAGACATATATTAATATTATATATTTTAGTAGTATTGTGTAATTTTATCACGTAAATACCATTGATTTACAAAATAGTACTAGTTAAAAAAAAAGGTTGTGAATATTATTTTATAATTAAATATTTAAATCGAGAGGGAAAGTTTTTCTTTAACAAAAATAGCTCCCTAGTCTGAACCTAAATGGCTAGGTTAAACATCAAATATTATCCATATTTCTATTTTGTTCTCATACAAATAACTATTATATCATTGCAATTAATTTATATGGTTAAAACTTAAAAGTTCTACCATTTGTTGTTTTCTTTCACAATTTTTGTCTGTCGTAAAAAGTCAAAGGCGCATTAGGAATTTGTATTAGAGACCGAAATGGCACCAAACAAAGTCACGTGGAGGAGCGTATATTTTCCCACGACTATTCTATTATTCTATTACTATTAAACCCCAAAAGCAAAAACACTGATCTTTTTCTTTCTCTTTTTCCTTTTCCTTTGGTTCGTGCACTGCCGAGAATCGATCACCGCCGTTGGAAGAAAGCTCAGCCGCGATCGGTGGCGGTTTCCCAGAAGATTCCTAACCATTTACGAGCACAAAACATATCAATCACTTTTGTCTTTCGCCGACAACTTTTCTTATTTACTTCTTTTCCCCACTATTTCTCTATTTTCTATTTCCCCCTACCAACCTTCGTTTTGTTTCTTTATTATTTCTTTTCTTCAATCTCTTTCTCTCTTTTCGGTTTATCCATCGCTTCGTTCTGCTCAAATAAAGCTCTGTCCTAGTTCTCAAAAAAAAATTTTTTATTGATAATTTTTATGGAAGCGCTATTTCGAGCTCGAGGAATTGCTGTTTCCATGGACAATTACATCTTTAACCAGAGTCCGATTTCGCCGAGCGACTCGGGTCAGTCTTCGAGCACGGCCTCGGGGGGCGATTCGCCTGGCTACAGTGACGCGTTCAACGCCACGCTCAAGTTCATAAGCGAGATGCTCATGGAGGAAGAAGATCTCGAGCGGAAGTCCATGGCTTTGAAGGACTCTCTTGCTCTACAAGCGGCAGAGAAATCGCTCTACGAGGTCATCGGCCAGAATTATCCGTCGCCTTCTTCGTCTTCGTCTTCGTCTTCGTCTTCTCCGAGCCGAAACCCTGTCGGTAGAGGTGAACCCAAACCCTCTCGCTTTCAAGCTTCTTTTTCTAGGTCTAATGTTGATGCTAGTTTTGTTAGAGATTCGATGTCCAAAGTACAGCCTTTAGCGCGATTTAGGGAAAAGGCAGAGCAATCGAATTCGTTGTTGGTTAATTTGGATGTAATTGGTTCTGATTGCGCGAATGAACAGAGGGGAAAGAGAAACCACTGCGGAGTACGAGGCGGCGACGATCGAAACGAGTGTCGGATTAGCAAGCAGTCTGCGGTTTACGCCGACGAGTCTCCTCCGACGGAGATGTTCGACAGAGTGCTGCTCTACAACGAGCTGAATTCGCTCGACGAATCCGCGCGGAAGTTGCGGCTTAGCGAGAAGAAGCAGGCGAAGGGTTCTAGTAAAATGTCGCGGACGAAGAAACAGAACAGCATCGTCAACAATGGCGGCGGCGGGAATAAGAGCGACATGGTTGATCTGTGGACATTGCTGACTCAGTGCGCGCAGGCCGTGGCGAGCTTTGATCACAGGACTGCGGTAAGTTTAATCAGGCAGATAAGGCAGCACTCTGGTCCTGAGGGAGACTCGACGGAGAGAATGGCTCATTACTTTGTTAATGGCCTCGAGGCGCGCCTGACGGGTGCTAAGATGGCGTCGTACTCGCCCCTCGTGAGCAGCGAGGAGTACTCGGCGCGGACATCTTGAGAGCCCATCAGGTGTACATCACTGCTTGCCCTTTCCTGAGGATGTCGTTTTGCTTCGCTAACAGAATGATTGGGAAGCTAGCGCGGAAGGCATCGAGTGTTCACATCATCGATTTTGGCATTCAGTACGGTTTCCAGTGGCCTGGCTTCATCCAGCGTCTCTCGAAAACGCCTGGTGGGCCGCCCAGGCTGACGATTACTGCAATCGAGCTTCCCCAGCCCGGTTTTCGGCCCCTGGATAGGGTTGGAGAGACGATGCGCCGGCTGGCTAATTACTGCGAGAGGTTCAACGTGCCATATGAGTTCAATGTGATCACTAAGAAATGGGAAACGATCCGTTACGAGGAGCTGAAAATGAAGAATGATGGCGTAGTGGTGGTCAATTGTATGAACAGAATGAGGCACATACCCGACGAAACTGTGATCATGAACAATCCGAGAGACACTGTCTTGAAGCTGATGAGGAGGATAAACCCCGACCTCTTCATCCACGGCGTCTGCAACGGAACATACAACGCGCCCTTCTTCCTGACCCGCTTTCGAGAGGCGCTCTTCCACTTCTCTGGCATGTTTGACATGCTGGACACCACCGTGCCACGCGAAGACAAGTACAGGATGAAGTTCGAGAAGGCGATCTACGGGAGGGACATCGTGAATGTCATAGCCTGCGAGGGCGCCGAGAGGGTCGAACGGCCAGAGACCTACAAGCAGTGGCAAGTCCGGAACACGAGGGCGGGTTTCAGGCAGATGCCACTTGACATGGAGGTCTTCGAGGCAGTGAGGAACACAGTCGATTCAAGTTACAACAGGGACTTTGTCGTCGAACAACACGGCCAGTGGTTGGTTCAAGGATGGAAAGGAAGGCGTGCTTTTGCTATTTCCTGCTGGAAACCTGCTTAGCCAGCCAGGGCTTTGAATTGAACTGAACTGAGCTGGAATTCATCATGTTGTTGTACTTACTTGTTGAAAATGTTTATGTTTTTTAGTGTAGCGTAGTGTCAAATGTTACTGATAGGTTATTGTAATCGTTGCTGGTATATTTTTTGCTCTGTGTTGTATATTTTACCAAAGATTGATGAAACAGGTATCATAGATAATAAAAGAAAAAAAAATGATTGCAAATTCAAGGGGAAAAGCTGCTCAAGGACTAGTCTAGGTTTTCACTGTGGTAAATATTTAAAAGAATCACAAAAAGCACAAAAAGGATGGTTGAAAAGCACAAAAGCAGACAAAAATCATAATGGTATAAGGAGAGTTTTCTTTCGCGTTGTCTTTTGTGTTAGATTCAGTGTCTTAACTCTTAGCAATAGATATACGAAACAATGAAAGTTTCTGCTGCAGCAAAGAGTGTGAATCGGTCCGTTGTCTTACTAAAATATTTGTAATTATTTCAAATTGAATATAAATTTCAATCATAGATGATTGAAATTTCTAATTTAATATAAATTTAGATCCTAAATGATTGAAATTTTCAATCATCTAGGATCTAAATTTATATTAAATTATCCATGTCGCTTTCTAGTTGATAACGCTGGTGCTCTATAAATTTAGGAAAGTTCATTTTCATTTTATATCTATTTTTTTCTCTCTCGATACACTACATTTAGAGATGGCATATAGTGCAGACAAAAACAAAACAAGATCCTCATCAACATGACATTTCTATAAAAGACCCGGAAACTTCAGAAAATGTAAAATATTAATATTATTCGAGGCAGTTCAAACATTATATGACATGGAAAAACTAAACAAAAGACTCACCTGAAGTCCTGAACCCACAAAAGACCTTAACCAACAAGGCACGAGAGATGGTTAAGATCATGGTAATTACCAGGTGTGAAAATTCAAACTCCAAAGTTCCAAATTTAATAATAGTTCCAAACGGAAGGTCAAGTCAAATACATTATTCTCAGGACAAGGATACATTCTAAATAATCGTAAGTGGGATCAATTTTCCTCGTCATTGATTCGGGGTGTGAGCTTTGCAGATTTGGTATCTCTATATTTTTCTTCTGTATTCATTGTACTGGGTTTGGTTTATTATATTATTCTTTTCTTTGCGTAATTCTGTCTCTAAAAGCAGAGCTTGGATAGACTGCTGTTGTTATTATTATACAATAAATGCAGATTTGTGGCATTCCCTGAAATCTGCTTCCTGTTAATATTATTAATTAAAACATATCAAGTATTATATTATTAATATTGAAACTGTTCAACCTGTTTAGTTGAGCTGAATCATTTACAAATCACCACATTGATTGGGCAGGTTTACATTTTAGCTTCGATCGTATAGATGCACCAAGGCTGTTTTCCGTCCCAATACAACTCACTTATAATATTAATTAATAAAATATGCACAACAGAAATCTGTTGATTTGGTCAATCGACCAATAGCTTCTTTTTTTCCTTTTTTTTTTTTTTTATGAATATAGCAAGTTAGTGATGAACTGATGATTCCGTTTAAAATAACAAAATAAAATATAAAGTGGGCATAGCATATCCAGAATCCCCATTAAAAGTATTTCTTCTCTTTCTAATATATATTTTACTGGTTCTTTCTACAAAACTGTATTCAAGTATATTCTACCTTAAAATATAGCAAGTCCTACTAAGTACACACACATACACAGAGTGATACACACTTGGTTGTGCCTTAACAATATTAAATTTGGAATCAAAAGAAAATACAATAAATTTTGTTATTAACAATAACATTATAACATATGCGTCAAACTTATCCTATAAAATGAGTTACCGCGATGAATATTAATGCACCGTTTGGTATTTTTAGCCTTTTGACCGTCAAAGGCTTGACGCTCAAGAAAGTTGCATCTATCAACATTTCAACCGCATCATGTTCCTCCACGATCCAACACAAGCCAGACTTGTGGCACCACCAAAATAATTTATTTTCCCCACTAATCAAAGCATAATTATATTTAACTCATTAAACGACAAAAAGAAAACCAAAAACCAACAAAAAACAAAAAAAAAAGAAAGAAAAAAAAGCCAAGCCTTTTGTTTCAACTGGAGTCTGAGGTCCAAAGCGACTGCCCTAACAAAGCATCAGATTAGGTGGCGGCTTCGGTGGTCTCAGGATTGAGCTTCCGAGAAGCTTCTCTTAACTCTTTTATTTTCTTTTAAAACTAAATCTCAATTGAATTATATTTGCTTTTCTTGACTCGCACACAAACTTGATATAGCTTCAATATATATAAATACGCACACGAGCTATCTCGCTCCTCAGTCCTCTGTATCACTCCTCTCAAGTTCAGTCATCAAAGTCTTATCCGATAATATTTTTTTTTTCTTTCGAATTTCGCCCCAAATTTGAAACTCTCTTTTATGGATACCCTTTTCGAAGACTTTCCCGGCTCCATGAACGAGTTCCGATTCGACCACAGCTCGTTCTCGCTCCTCGGAGATCACCACCTCGATCAGAACCAGTTCGCCGGAGTGTTGGACCCTACCGCCGAGCCGTCGCCGACTTCGGGCTCGAGCTCGGAAGGCGAAACTTACTCGCCGACGGACCACCCGAGTGGCGACTTTAATAACGCCATAATCCTCAAGTACATCGGCGAGATGTTGATGGAGGAGCAAGAAGATTTGGAAGCCCAGCCCTGCATGTTGAGGGAATGTTTGGCTCTCCAAGCCACGGAGAAGTCCTTGTACGATGTCATCGGTCAGAAATACCCTTACCAGATTGGTGCTTCTCTCGCCGATCAGTCTCCGGTGAAGAGGAACCATCGGCAAGAGTTCGGCGAAGAGGAGGAGCGAAGAAGCAGCAAGCAATCTGCGATCTACGGCGACGCGTCGGAGCCGACGGATATCTTCGACGAGGTATTGCTCTGCCAGAACCCTAGCCGAGACGAGGAAGATCTCGGCTCGTTCTGCGCGCGAAACGCCGAGGGAGCCGAACGAAACGCCGGGCGGAGAAAAACGCGGCAGAAGAAGCGAAACGGCAGGAGCCGTGGCCGAGAGGTGGTGGACCTGTGGGGGCTCCTGACGCAGTGCGCGCAGGCCGTGGCGAGCTACGACCAAACGACGACGTTTCAGCTGCTGAGCCAGATTCGGCTGCACTCGTCCGAGTGCGGCGACGAGACGCAGCGGCTCGCGCATTACTTCGCCAACGGCCTCGAGGCGCGGTTCTCGGCCGGCACGCCGCTCTACAACCCGTTCGGGTGCAACGGCGCGTCGGCCGCCGAGCTCCTTAAGGCCTACCAGGCCTACATCACGGCCTGCCCCTTCAAGAGGATGTCCAATTTCTATGCGAACCGGACAATAGCCAAGCTTGCGGCGGAAGCAACCTCGCTGCACATCGTCGATTTCGGACTACTGTACGGTTACCAGTGGCCCTGCCTCATTCAGCGGCTCTCCGAGCGGCCTGGCGGGCCCCCGAGGTTGAGGATCACCGGGATTGAGTTCCCGCAGCCCGGGTTTCGTCCCTCTGAGCGGGTGGCACAGAGTGCGCGGAGGCTGGAGAATTACTGCACGAGGTTCAACGTTCCGTTCGAGTGCAATGTGATCGCAGATAAATGGGAGAACGTGAAATATGAAGACTTGAGGATTGATAGGAGTGAAGTGACCGTGGTAAACTGTTTGTATCGGATGAAGAATCTGCCGGACGAGACGATAGTGGAGGAGGACTGTCCGAGGGACAGCGTGCTGAGGCTGATAAGGAAGATCAGTCCGGATCTGTTCATCCACGGAGTGGTTAACGGGACTCACAACGCGCCATTCTTTCTCACGAGGTTCCGCGAGGCGCTGTTCCACTTCTCGGCGCTGTTCGACATGTTCGAGGCCAGCCTGGGGAGGGAGGACCCGCACAGGCTGATGTTAGAGAGGGAGTTGTTCGGGCGGGACGTGATGAACGTGGTGGCATGCGAGGGGCCACAAAGGGTGGAGCGGCCCGAGACGTACAAGCAGTGGCAGGTGAGGAACACTAGGGCCGGGTTCAGGCAGGTTCGGTTGGATCAAGAGCTGGTGAAGAGAGTGAAGAGCATGGTCAGGGCTCATTACCATAAGGATTTCGTCGTCGACGAGGACGGAAAGTGGTTGTTGCAGGGTTGGAAGGGAAGGATTTTCCACGCCATTTCTTGCTGGAGGCCTACGTAGTATGGAAAAGAAACGATAAAGATGGAGATTGAGCCGATGAGGCGGGGCAGGACCAAGCTGAGCTTCATAATCTCGGGATGCTTTTGCTGAGCGCGTGCCAGCATCTTCAAGACAATGGAAACTATGACTACCTTTGTCAAATTTGCTTGTGCTTGCTTGTTACAACATTTACGTTGTCACAAATTTTCAGTGATTTGCCATGTAAAATAATTTGTGTTTATGTTCAAGAATTATATTTATGGATTGTAGACTAGCAGCATTTTGCTACCAAAGTTTGAGTGAATCACTTGTATTTGTACTAAGACAAGTTGTAGTTTTTCCGTGGCACTACTAATGTTTAGCCTTACAAAAGTCCGTCAATTTTAAATAAAATATTATCATGGTTTAAACACCTCTCTCATTACCTACCTTCTTCAAAGGGCACTCTTAATATTTTGTATATATGTTGGTCATCCACAAAACATGAGTGATGGCGAAGCTTCCAATATAAAACTTTCATTTAAAAAGCGATGCAAAATACATTCAGATGCGAAGGGCATAGTCAACATCCTCTGAACAAAATATTGGCTCTCAAGTCCTCGTCTTTGTAACTTGAATAGAAATTACTGTTGGTTGGTTTGGCCAATAAAAATTAAGCACTAATAATTATGGCAGACTAAATTTCAGAAACAAAAATTAGGGAAGGTAAAGCAACAAAAGAAACCCCCTCAACTATGGATTTAATCACCCGACTTGTATTAGCGTCGCCTTCTTTCGGTTTTAGCTATTTGATCGTCTAAGGAGATTCCAGTCCAGCTTATCACCCTTCGGTTTCTTGAAGCCGCCTTTTCTCTTACTCGCTGGCGACTGCTGATTACCGTGATCACTTTTCGGGGATTTGTTTGGATATTGAGATTCGGATTCTACTGGAGACTCTTTTCTTTTGTGTTCTCCATTGCCCTCACTCTTTGATTCACTCGGATTTGAACACTCTCCATCTGTCGAGGGCCCGTTTCCTCTATAGCAAAACAATTACAAAAATGCATCCGAGCAAGTCAACTAACAAGACAAAGGCGTCTCCATGTGCATGCATAGAAAAACAACACAATATACATTATCTTCCAAGATTCAAAACGACCAATCAAAACACAGTGTGAGAGACTGTTTTTCAAAAGATAATGCGTATTGTTTACAGGAAAAAACAAAATCAGTTTCAACAAGATTCCCATCAATTTTCACCTATATTTCCAAGAAAGTGACACAGGTAAAAAAGGAAACAAAATTTGAAATGTCAATCACCCACCTCAGTGGCACTCTACCACTTTCAGTGCCAGAAGACGTGGCAGGGTCTGCCGGCTGAGGAGGTTGTGATGCTTCTTCATTCAGTTTCTGTCGTGAAAATGCTTTGGCATGATGAGAACGGAACCAAAAAGACTAAACGTGAATGGTGTTTGAAATATGTGCGCTCATCCATGGAATTTTTTCATACTCACATCAATAGAAGGATTGAAACTTTGGAAAGAGATACGTCCTTTAACCGCTCCTGGGTGCGGGTCACCTTCCATTATAACCACACTACATGTATAAATACATAAATTTTAAAATCTTCATACAATTAAAAAAAATTATGAGAAGATTTGATCAACAGGGGAAAAAAAGACTATAGAATGAAAGTCATTCAGTAGCTCTGGCTGAAGTTGCAACCATCTAGCTTCTACAGCCATTTGCATAATATTCCCTTGTGCATGTATAAAGCAATTAACTGAAAAACTTGGTTAGCAAGTTAGTAACTATGTTTTAGAGAGGACTGGAACATTAGCCACATTTTAAATCTCCAAGCTGTTTAACAATCAGGATGCTCTTATATACCTATTTTTTGGTAATAAAATGCTGACTAACAGAACTTGAACCAACTTACAAAATCCGTGTCCTCATTCTAACTCATTAATGACAAATTTAAACAAAAGAAAGCCGCTATCGGGCTCAACTCGTGCCCAGCTCAACCAGATAGGAAGGTCCTACCTGTGGGTTCCACCTACGTAGGGCCACCTCCATACGAGTGATGCACCAAGCTCGAGTTAAGTTGAATAGCATTGCTCTAATCAATAGCCTCTCAACCATTAGTAAAGTGATACTACCCCGTGTACAAAAAAGTACCCAAATCGACAAAAGATATGGTCTCACAGAATACTAAGAAACAACAACTTAAGCCACAATTCTCTATGAAAATCTGGTAGCTGACCATTGTTAACGATTTATTTTCACTTGGAAAAATATAAAATCACATCAGTAAGAACAACAAAATTTGGAAACCAATCTTGTTGCTTGTAGCCGTATTCCAAAAGAAATCACATCCTAAGGTCCATTATCGAACAAGTAAATACTGGTTAGGCTGTTGGGTCTTAGCTTGCAAGCCTTTACTTGAATATTGATATCATATTGAGCTAGCCAAGCAACATCAATTAGCACATAACACTAAACCCTCAGCAAGAGAAACTCAAGGGTCCCTTGAAGATTGGTTTTAGAAAGTCGAAGGGATAATTATACCACATTCAATGCACAAAAGGCTCCTAAGTTAACTCATTTGAGCACCTAATACGAGTAAGCTATTGTCTTTGCATCAAGATACTAATGACTTCCAACAGAAACTAAACAATAAAACCAGTAAAGAAGTAGCTCAATATAGGCCATAAGCAAACTATGGCGTAAGTAAGAACTAAGGAGCTAACAGTCTCATACTAAACCAACCAATCCTAAATCATAGTTAAAAGACAATAATAAGCAGGCAAAAGCTTAAGAAATCTTTGATGATATAACATAAATCGGAGAAAAAGAAAAACTACCACTTCCTAGTAATGCTACCATGGGAAGTAAAATTCCCTTCAGGTTTGAGTTTGGCCTCCTCTTTTTTTACCATCATCTCCTCTCTCTGAGCTGCTCTTTGCATGAACTATAGCAAAGGTATAAAGAACAAAATCAAAAAGCACAAACCTTTATAAGTTCATAAGTTATCAATACCAATACTACGAGCTTAAAACAAAAACAATGCCCAGCTGAAATTAAGCAAGACCCAGTCCTAACTTTCAAGTGGGTATTTCAAAATCTTGATAGCGCAGATAAATACCAAGTTCTTTGCCTTTTTTATTTTTATTTTTTTGGTTTACCTTCAAGTTTTTCAGAGTGCTTGAAATCTCTCGTTTAGCCATATCGGAGTCTGGAATGCGTATGAAAATCCGTACGAGTCTGAGGTTGAAGCAGCGAACTTTGAACCCGAAAGAGCTCTCTTTGAATCTCTTTCTGTTTCTGTGTCTCTCTTTCTCTCTGAGTCTCAGGGCAACAGAGGATTTTGGTGTTCCCTTATTGCAGTCAGCTAAAACCGAGGGTTTCGAGTTCCTAATTCCTTTGGGATCAAATTTGCCAAATTACAATACTAACCGAAAATGACAGTTTTGTCCCTCAATATATATTGGGCTTGCCTAAATCTATCTCGAACTCTTCGGCCCAATAAAAGGCGAACAAATTGTGGGCTTTAACGAAGTACTGGCCCAGATATAAAGCGTATAAAGGAAAAATTACAAATATAATTGTGTTTGGAAAAACTATTTTGGTCATTTTTTACCATTCTATATTTATTTGAAAATGGTTTAAAAAATAGTTAGAAAAATGAGTAGAATGGTTTGACTTTATGAATTTTGAGGTGGTATAAGTGGTTGAGATTTAAATATATTGTATAGGAATTTAGAAAGTTAAAACAAATATTGAAAAAAAAATGAAATGGAATGAAATTGTTTGGAGGATTAGAAAGTTGAAAAAATGGAATAAAATGGACTGAAATGGAATGGTTAGGATTACAATCTTAACTAGGAACTGGCGTGTACTGTTTAAAATCTATAACTGCCTTTATAATGTTAGAATTTATTTATTGAATACAATTTTTACCATTAATTAAAACCATTTATATAATAGTCAAGCATACCGAAAAAAATTAAAACTTTTTTTTTTTTTTTTTTTTTTTTTTTTACGGTTTGGTGTTTGGCACTGTGAGAGAACTATTTGGTGAAAAAATTTATAAAAACAGAAAGAAAGCTAATTGAGTGGGTAATTTTTTTTTTTAAAGAAAATATATTTATGTGGATAATAGTTGACGTAGTCTCTATAATCCCCACAAAAATATATCACTTTCCATTATCTTATTAATCTTTATCTAATTAATTTTAAAAAACAACAAATTAGTTTCTTAAAAAATAAAATAAAAAATATTTTCTTGATTAATGTGAACGCAATTATACTCTAATATATAAATTTTTGTTATTTGTAATTTTTCAAGAAACTTAAAATACGCATGATGATCATAATCAACAAAATTATAAATAACTAATAATCGAGAATATAATTTAATATTTCATAATATGAAAAAGGGTTAACACAATTATATTCTTACATATAAATTATATTCTAGATTAATTTGTTCATGCTAGAATATGAATTATATTCTGGATTAATTTGTTCTTATATGCTAGAGTATAAATTATATTCTCGAGTAAATGATAAAAATCGTCAAATTCAAATAACCTAAAACAACGAAAAGTCCCTATATTCATGTACCTAAACCAGGATAACATGAAATTGGTTGCGGATCCAGTTAGATTATATACAAACAACCCTACTTACTATACCAACTGGGCATATGGACTGGAATATAAATTAAAACTAATGAATATAATAAATACGAACATTTCGATAATATAGATATTTTTTGAGATAACATATATGGTTATAAGGAAGTTGATTTTGTGGAATGTGTGTAAGCATTCATAAAAAATGAATTAGATGGTGCAGTAAAAATCAAAATAAAAAAAAACGTTGCTTTAGTGCATCCAAAGAAAAGAATCTTTCCTTAAAAAACTGTTTCATCAACTTTTCTGTAATAACTGGTTAACACAAATTAATTAATAATTATATTTAAAAAAGGGTACTATTGTCTTTAAAAAGGGTACAACCTTTGCAAAATATTTAAAAAAGGGTACTATTGTCTTTAAATAATGACACGTCAACCAACTCTTATATGTAATATGTAATATTCTACCGCCTCAATCTTATATCTGTAATATTTTGCAAAGGTTGCAAACATGAATGTCAAATATGGCATGAGTTCAAATTTTCTATAGAAAACAAGTATTTATATTTTTGCTTTTCGGTGTTTCGAATATTAGTTTTGTTAGCTACATGCTTCTTTTTAAGATCAATGTCTAGTATACATTATACAATAAGGGTCTATTTGGTATTTAGTTTTTTTTTGTTCATGTTTTAAAGAAATAGCCAACGTTTTGAAAAATTAAGTTATTTTTCATTAACGCATAAGAGAACTAAGTGCATAAAGATATATTAAGGTCATCATGTAGTTAAGAAAATAACTAATTTTTTAATTAAATCGAAACGTTTATTATTTTTTTAAAATATCATTATGATATGACTATTTACTCAATTGTCCATACAATCAATAGAATTAATAATCAATCTATTATCCCTAAACTCTAAACCCTAAACCAACTTGACAGGCTTTGATAAAATTGATATTCTAGACAATTGTTACTCTATTCTAGCCGACTGGACCTAAACAAAAATACACGAGGTATATGAAAAATTCATATCGGTTGACTAGGCCGACCATGATTGACCAAGTTGATCGGTTCGACTAAATAACTTCTTCATCCATGTAAAGAATAATAGATTTGAGATTAACTTACTAATTTTAGCTTGGTTTCTTAAATTTTTTAGATAGTTGAGGTTTGTGTTCATTTTTCTCATTCGTTGCAATAGCCTTCGAATGCTGGTTAAACGTATATGGGAGAATGAAGAAGACAAAGAATGCAAAATTTTTTTTTTTGGTTATTTAGACCAAAATTAGAGAAGAGACGAGTGAGTTAGGGTGTTTATTACTAATGATGAAGAAGAAAAAGCATAATGAGGGATAAGAGGTGTTTTTCTGAGGATTTGTTTTCATCGTTTTTTATTTCTTTTATCATCCTTTTACTTGTAAAACATAAAGGACATTCTAGAAATTGTAAACATCGTATTTTTATTTCAAATAGAAGGTTACTCAAGTAAAATATTGGCAATGATGCGAATAAAAACACATTTTAAGGTTAAATTTGCAAAGAATCCCACGGTAGAGCATGACAATGAATTGAAAAAAAGAAAGTACCCTAAATAATTTCTTGTGGGAGGGGTTTTTATAAGAACAGAGAGTACAAGTGGGCTCAGTATCAAGAGAGTCCATTTAGCAGTGCTATTATGCTCATAAATGACAAAACAATACACCTTTTTGGTCTCTCAACTCTCAAACATACGTAACCAAATTGGTATTTAAGAAAGCTCAAAAACACTCGTTCAGAGCTCAAACACCTTTACTTCATTCTCATTCCATCGCAGAGCCTAAAGGATTTTTCGCGACTGTTATCCGATCGGTATCTATATTTCTTTGTTATTGGCTCTTCAGATACGATCACACCATTGTGTTTTTATAATTCTTCTGGGTGTTTCATAACTTAACGCCTTTTGCTTGCATAATCAGATTCTGGCGGACGAGATGGAATATTCCCTGTCCTTTTCTTTTTTTTTTTCCTTTTTCGGTTTCGGATTGAGATTGATTGTTAGGTTATGTCATCTATGCTTATCCATAATTTGTTGTATTTTTTCTGTTTAGATTTTATCAGTGATCCTTTTGGCGATTGGAGACTTTTCTAGACCTGGCGATCATGGTAAGTACAGTTTTTTTTTTTTTTTTTTGGGTTATAAGTAGGGGTGGCAATTTGGGTCCGGACACGAGACACGACACGAACACGACACGAAATAAACGGGTCTGGGTCCACCCTTAATGGGTCTGGGTCTTAAACGGGTCGACACGATTAACACGATAATTAAATGGGTGAACACGACACGAACACGAAGACACGATTAAGAACGTTAAGACACGATTAATAAATAATTTTTAATATTTATATATATCTTCTTTAATTTTAAATTCATTCTTATAAAATAGAACAACATATTTTGTTGATTTAGTCATGTTATATATTTTGTTGATTGGTTTTGTTATTTTTTTCTTTATTGGGCATACAATCTTGTTAGTTTTGTTATTGTTTCTATGTGTTGAATTATTTTTTTATTTTAATTTAGGTCATAAATGAGTTTAAAATTTAAATGAGTCGTATATGAATTGTAATACCATTAATATATGTTTATCATTAAGATACGATTATTAAATGGGTCTTAATGGGTCGTTAATGGGTAACACGACAAGACACGACACGAACACGACACGACACGATAAGTAAATACTACTAAATGGGTTGGGTCGGGTCTGGGTCCAAAAAAAGGTCAACACGATAAGACACGACACGAACACGACACGAGACACGAATTGCCACCCCTAGTTATAAGCTTAATAAAAAATAAAAAGAACGATGACCCAGTTGACTTTTTTGTTAATTTTGGAACTTTTGATGTGTTGATAACTGTATCATAGGAATTTAGAGACCTTTTGTATGACTTATGGGTATTATATTGATATTATTGATGATTGCAGGCATATGAAGATCATATACCTTCCTCCTTTGAGCAGAGTTACCATTGTTACCCAGTCTCATTCATTGAAAAGGTTTGAAGGACTTTTAAATAATATTGGTGGAATGGAACCGATAGTATGATAATGACAACATTGCTCTGTAGATGATATATTTGAGGAACCAAAGTTGATAACCACTTTTATGATTCTTTGCAGCCTCATCTGGAAAAGGGTGACAAAAGTATGTTTAACCAATTTTCACTCTATTCATGTTGTCTATTATTCTTTTCCCCACAAATCACATCTGTTTTTGTTAGCGTTATATGATTTGCGTTTCGGATTTCTTGGTATTTTCAGTCATCATGCCTCCCTCAGCTCTCGATCGCCTCGGTACATAACATTTACAATTCTCACATTTAGATATCAAAACTTAATGTTATTTTTAATATTGTTTTGTCCTGCCACAACTACATGTCAAAATGAGAAGGCTTTTTCTTTGTCTCCAGCATCCTTGCAGATTGATTATCCTATGTTGTTTGAGCTCAACAATCCTAATGCCGGACGAGTCACTCATTGTGGGGTCCTCGAATTTGTTGCTGATGAGGGACTGATATACTTGCCATACTGGGTATACTTCTCTTATTAATCACCAACGAATAGCAGATATATTGTTATTTTTGGCTCCACTAACTTATCTCTGACTCGTTGTTTTATGACTTGTAGATGATGGAGAATATGCTTCTTCAAGAGGGAGACATTGTTCGAGTGAGAAATGCGAGCCTTGCGAAAGGAACATTTGTGAAATTGCAGCCTCATACTAAGGACTTCCTAGATATCTCTAACCCCAAGGCAATGTGGGTTGATAACTTTAGCATTGTACTTCATGCCATGACAAGAACCGTTTCAGGTCTTTAGTGTATATGTATTCACTTGATTTGCTTTCCTTTGCAGCTTGGAGACCACACTGAGGAGCTACTCTTGTTTAACCACCGGTGACACTATCATGGTTCCTTACAACAACAAGAAGTACTACATTGATGTAGTTGAGACAAAGCCCTCCAACGCAGTCAGCGTTATTGAAACTGACTGTGAGGTTGATTTTGCACCACCTCTTGATTACAAGGAACCTGAAAAACCGGCGCCATCTGCTTTGACCAACAAGAAGCCACCAGAAGGTTTGGCACCTTTCTATATCTCTGTAGAGAATACTGCTATTAATTCCTCTACATTGATAGAAATCTGTACATGTTACTTCTTTCAAATGACATCATTTTATTATCTGTGTCCATTGATTGTTCAGTTGAAGAAGAACCCCCTCAAAAGATGGCAAAATTCAGCCCATTTTCTGGTTCATCAAGACGACTAAATGGCAAAGCCTCTTCGCAATCTGTTCCATTGGCTTCCTCTGCCCCATCGACACAGCACCGTGAAGAGGGTGAAAAGGGCACCACGGTTTCCGAGTCACCAGCTTTGCGTAAACATTCTGGAAAACTCGTCTTTGGTTCAAATACCAACAACCGGCAGCGTCCAAATCAGACCGAAAATGTTTGTCTTGCCACACTCTTATCTTCTGGACTCTTCGAACTTTATAACCATTCTAATAATTATTTGTGCTCACTAGGTTGCCACAAAGAACAGCAGTCAAGAGGCTTCTCAGAAGGTAGAAGAGCCCAAATTCCAAGCGTTTACGGGGAAGAAGTATTCACTTAAAAGCTGATCGTATTCATGCATTGATTCAGCCCTATTGGCCATTTTTAAAAGATTAAAAAAAAATTTCAAGACGGTTTCCGAATTTTGTTATCCAAGTCCAATTAGTATATTTATCACAATGGCAAGGCATGGATACACTAGTTGGCAACAAAATTTGATTGCGTTGACAACAGATTTGGGGTTACAAGTCAGTTTGTCTATCCAATCCTAACAAGTCATTTTCTAATGCCTGTACCCTTGTATTTTGCTTATGGCCTAAGCTTCCAATGCTATGAAGCTTAAAATTTAGCAAATCTACTCAATCATTTTTTAAACAATAAAGTATTCCGTGACATGTTCACATGGTTGATTGCAAACCTCTTCAGCATAAACAATAAATGCAATTATAATACGAGTTGCAACAAATCTAATTTTCTAATTTATTTTAGTAGCAATCTTCAGATTTCTTAGCCACGAACTTGCAAGGTCTAAATCGGAACACTAGGCAAATAAATAAACACGCATTCATTCTCTCTCTCTCTCTCTCTCTAAAAAAAAAAAAAAAAAAACAAGAAGAAGAAGTTAAATAAGATGTTTACCATTGCTCAAAGTTTCTCCTTTTAAGTATTCAAGACATCAAACCACAAGCATTACATTGAGTATAAAAAATTGAGTAAAAAATAAACATCTCACAAGGAACATGGTTATATGAACACTTTTACTTTATTTATCTGATGGTTAGGACAGTACCAAGCATTCGACATGATGTGAAAAAAGGCGATGCAGAGTGCCTAATTGGCTACCCTCGGATTTAGTTTTAAGTGTTAATGAAAACAAGAACTAAGCTTGTACATATGCCTCAATCGCAGTTTTTCTAGAATATGCAATACTTTTGGATTTCTCTTCGGCTTCCCATAGCTCTGGCAGTGCTTCTTTGATGTTATGGATGCTCTCAAGCGCGTAGTCCACACAGGTGATTCGCTGAGAAGAGCCGACCTATAACCATTTTTCAAAACATTGGTTTGGGTAATATATATTTAGTTCACTCAACCAGAAGCGCATATTTAAATCCACTCAAAAAGCTAATGCCAATTACTTACCAACACAGTTTTGAGGCCCAATCTTTTCCCCATCTGCAAGTTACGGATGCTATCATCAAAGAACAACTGGCAAAACAAAACAAAAACAGTCCAATTAAAGCAATGTTTGAGACAAGCAATTGGAAGAAAAAAAAAAGTTTTATGTTATATCTGTTTTACCGTTCGTTGAGGGTTGATTTTTGCTATCTCAAAAACTTTTTCAAATGCATCTTCAGATGGTTTGCAGGCAATTGGAGTTCTTGGGAGTTCTAGATCTGAATTGGGTTGATGCAGATATTTATCAACATCAAATATTCCATTTCTTCCCAACTCGGTTTCAGCCTTATCAACACAAGTATTATCATTGGGAGTTGGGTTCAAAGTCTCAAAGGAAATGATATCCTGGAAGCAGTCCTCCAATCCAAGCCTGTTAAGCGCTCTAGCTGCATGAGCCTTGTCGGCGTTTGTAAAAACCTGCACACAATTATTAAAATGTTATGATAAAAAAAACTTGTAGAAGAAAAGTACTCAAACATCAACAAACTTACGAACATATATTTGAATTAAGAGTTGACAACAAGAAGAAAGGAAACGTACAACTTTCCGAATAGGCAGGCTATGCAAAAGACTCTTCAGAACATAGTCAGGTTTAAGAAGGTTGTAAGGCAATGTCCCATGGACGAAACTGTGGAAATCATCGTAGTCGAAGTCATAGCCAATAGCCTGGAGAGAAGAGAACCAAACAAAAAGTCCGGGCCGGTTTTGTTTATCCTCATTTTCTAATTTATAAGTTCTCTTGTTGATTTATAATAGAACGGAAAACATCGAATGAGCGTACCTTCAGACCGGCCATTGTTGTCCCATAATTCTTATACAAGTAAACACACAGTTCAGGCACTTTACTCTCCTCTATTCCAAGCTTTTGACGCATATATTCTACGGTTACAACAAAGATAAAGTTACATTTAAACTACGTGTAAAAATAATTAACAACCCATTTAGAGCCTAATTATGAATAATAGAATACCTTGAATGTTCTTGGTGACTTGTGCTGAAATACCAGAAGCCATAGGATAGAGAGTGTCATCAAGATCTGCAAGTTAGATGTTTAGAGATAATTACATTATTATCGATCTCAAAAACCGTTTCAAACCCAGAAGATAATTATTCATAATCTTGGCAGAGATATGTAAATAAAAAGGCTTACCAAACAGAAGACATTCGTATTTTGATTCTGGGGCTTGCTGGTACTGATCCTGGTTTTCCATGTTTCAATGTAATAGAGTTTTCAAAGTCCAAACTGCGAAAATCGGGCAAGAAGAATTGAGGATACAAGTCAAAATTTACAAATGACATTTCAAAAAAAAATAAAATGTTTACAAATGAAAACCGAATTGCTATTAACACAAACTAATAGCATTTTTCACACTCAGAGAATGAAACGATAATTTAATCGGAAAAAATTGGAACTTTACAAGCAAAATACGACACTCTCGAAAAAAAAAAAAAAAAAACAGGGACCAAAACGATTTATGTACGGATCAAAACAGAAAGTCGCCATTTTCCAAACAGAGAAACAAAACTCGCATTTTTCCGGCATAAGTGAATTTTATTTTTTATTTTTATTTTTTGTTGCTAATGGCATTAGTGATTATTGTAATCGAAGAACTGTGAGAAAAACTGTAACATAAATATAAAACTCACGAACACGCACATTAAGAAGAAGAAGAAATAACGAAATATTTGAAAGCAAAGTGTTACCAGATCGGGAAAGAATGGCCGATTTTGCAGAAACAAAGCGAAAAAAAGAACAAGAAAAAAAATGTGTCTTTGAATCAATGGTTTGGTTGGTTTAAAGTTAAACGACGATTGAGAATGGTACGTTCACGTTGAACTTTGAAGTGAAAGGAAATTAATGAGAGAGGGGTTTTTATACTAAAAAAAATAAAAGAGCAGAAAACTAGGAGCCACATAAATTTGACTTTTGTATGACATGGTCGTATTGGATGTTGACACGTTCCTCTTTACGACATTGAAGCCTCGCCATCGCCATCGCCTTCGCCAAGTCCTGTCCTTTTCGGTCTTTTCGCAAGACTCGTTTATTGCCTCTTTCTTTATTTATTATTATTTATTTACATGTGGCGCTCTCACCGTGGTCATTGTGTTATTCATTTTATTTGCTTCATAATATTTATTTTCCGGAGATTTTTCTTTTTTCTTACCTTTGGACTTTTGATTCGTGGGCGTTGGAAAGTTGATCATACGCGGTTAGCCACGTCCCAAGGCCGGACTCAAGTTCAACTGCCAACCACCGACCATTAATGTTGGCTTTAACCGGTACGATGCCTGTGAGATTTCGATCGTCAGTTGCGTTCGTGTCGTGTTCTGTCTCGACTCGATTAAGATTTAGTGATTTATGATATAAAAGACAAAGGATATGTCTTGTGACAAAAATTTAGACAAATTTAACGAAAAAAAAAAGGATTTCTATTGAATAATAATGGTAATGAGATTCTACCACAATTAACAATCGAGATATTAGGATTATCATTGTGTCTCAGCAAAAGATTGCATTCATATAAGTCAATGAAACATTAAGATTAAGTATATTCAAAGAGAAAGTTATCGCGTATCAAAGCAAAAGATATGTCATGTGACAAAAAATGATTTCTAGCAAAATAATAATGTTCATGAGATTCTATGACAATTGTGTCTCAACAAAAGATTACATTCATACAAGTTGATAAAGCATTTTCCTATTTTTTTCTTCTAGAATAAAGATATTACAATTTTTTTTAATGTTTGTTTTTCATTCCATAAGCTCCAAAATATAGCAGGTTCCATATTCAATTGGGTTGATACTTAAATCTAAAAACTATTAAAATTGATGGTGGGTCTATTAAAGTGACACAGAGTTATCTAGAAACAACTACAGTAAATGCTTCAAACTTGGGGAAAGAATATGTCTACATAATTGGTTATGGAATCACTAATTTTGTTGCTTTTGAAAAAGTTTGTTAAACTGTCGTTTTCAAAAAGCACTTAATGATTCATGAGCGACTCGTGTGGTAAAACTCAAATGCTCAATACAGATTCTCAACGATATTCATATATTATAAGAATGGGAGAATTTCTACAAAACATTATAATTCAAGGAACATGACACTAAAGAATTCTCACATTTTTGGTTTTGAATGCGGATTAACTTCCACTTACTTGATTATGGATTATCTCATACATCATTAAGAGTTAACAGTTAATAACTTATATCGAGTTAAACATTAACATTTCCTCAAGACAATTCAAGCTTCACTTTTATACATCTATGAGAGTTATTAAGTAATCACTATTAGTATTTTTACACCATCAGGCAAATACAAAACATGCATATACATGAATGTAAAAACTATCCTATACTTGAATTTAATGTGAAAATTCTTTCCTCTTCATTTTATTTTATTTGATGCAGAACATGAAAATTCTTTCAAAACGTGTTTGGTGGAACCACTAAATTAATCCGAGTAAAGGTATTGATTAATTTATTTATCTTTACAACTTTAGGCTTTAGGAAGCACTATAGCTTTGCCTTTTGGCTTGTTTTAGGTAGCCGTTAACATCCATTGATCATCAATCAAGATGACGCTCTACACATGTTTTTTTTTATAGGCACTCTACATGTTTTAAAGAGAAATTATAGTGAATACCCAATTTTTAAAACTTAATGTAAGTTATTACTCAATCTTTTGAAAAATGTAACCAACTACTAAAATAATTCAATTACTTACACAGTGATAAGTGATGGTAATTCACTTAGTTACCAAAAGTATGTGCAAGTAATTCACAAATTGACTAGAAACTCAATTACTTCAAAAATTAAGGTATTTATTTTTATTGTTATATAAATTATAGATATTTGCCTACTTCACCCTGTTTTAAGAGAATAGCAATAATAACCCCAACAAAATCCTTACAGTAATAGTTCTTTATTTAATTTAAAGTCGAATTTTGACCGCCATCTAGGCTCTAGCCAACAGGAAATAGCTACAACAGCTAAACCGCCATGGCTTACTTGGACTAAACGATACGAGGCATATTTCTAATCTTCTAGATCATAAAACCATAAACTTCTCTTTATATGGGTCAAATAACGCAATCATAAATCTAAGAAACTTCTTTTTCATAACTCAGAAGCCATTTTTCCGAAGTAATGGTGCGACAGTATGAGAACATTCTCAAGCAAAGTCTACAAACTTGTTGCATATTCGGAAAGTAGTTGGAACAAAAATGTCAAATAATTAAACTCTGAAGACAAACTTATTTCATGTACAATGAAACACATCCCATCGATTAGATCACGTAGGGACAACCTGGGGTTCCAGAGGCGAAGCCCCGTCCTCTTCCTCGGACTCATTACTCAAAGGGATCTCCACCAGCTTCTCATCTTGCTCTTGGAACCCTTGCTTGAACACGTCATAGTTCGAGACTTCGGCGTATTTGAAGGGTCGTTCACCCAGAACTTTAATCATATCGTCCTGGTGAAGTACTTCCTTCTCGAGCAACAGTTCTGCAATCTGCGCCACGTGTTCTTTGTGCTCCTCGATAAGTTGGAGCGTCCTCTCATACGCCTTTCCAACCCATTCACGCACTTCGCCGTCGATGATTGCAGCGGTTTTGCTGCTGTAGGGCTTGGTCATCTCAAATGAGTCTTCCCGTTGAGGGAAAGACAAGAGACCGACCTTGTCGCTAAAGCCATAGACTGCTACTTGCGCATAGGTCATCTTCGTTACCTTCTCCAAATCGTTCTGTGCTCCGGTAGAGATTTTCCCCAAAATAACCTGTCCAAAAGTCATCAAATTATGCAAAAAGTTTTGCATTTAGCAATTATTCTCAAGTCTCAATTACACCAAAAAGTGTGTTCAACAGTGAGTAAATAGAGTATAAATCTATGGATTTCAACCACAACCCTCCATCTGAAAAAGTGAAATAAACAAGGAAGTCGAATAGTTATAGGTACCTGCTCAGCAGCCCTACCACCGAGGGTCATACATGTCACGTCAAAAAGTTGCTCCTTAGTCATAAGGAGGTTCTCATTTGGAACATACTGCGCAAACCCAAGCGCGGCAGTGCCTCGGGGAACAATAGTCACTTTCAACAGGGGCTCAGCGTGTTCTAAGAACCAACCAGCAACAGCATGACCTGATTCATGGTAGGCAACGGTTCGTCGTTCAAGCTTGCTTATGACCTGCACAAACAAGTAGGAACAGTCAAATTCTCCGCTAGTTAAAATGCAAGAACAACCAGAAGCCAGTACATGTGGGAAGACAAATTAGCATAAAGTTGTACAGCAAGATGTTAGAATGTACCCTGTTCTTCTTCTCCAAACCACCGATAATCCTATCAATAGCTGCTTCAAAATGCTGCATCGTGACTTGAGCACTCTCATTCCTTGCAGCAATCAGAGCAGCTTCGTTACAAACATTTGCAATGTCTGCCCCCGCAAATCCAGGCGTGAGAGCTGCAAGCCTTTCGGAGTAATATGCTGGCTCATGATCAAGTTTGATCTTTTTTAAGTATATCTGAAAAATCTGATTACGACCTTTAATATCAGGTTTGTCAATGGTAATTTGACGATCAAATCTACCAGGTCTTAACAGAGCTTTGTCCAATATATCAGGCCTATTGGTGCCAGCAAGAACAACCACTCCAGCTGTTGTTGCAAAGCCATCCATTTCTACCAACAACTGATTTAAAGTACTTTCACGCTCATCATTGGAACCTGAGAATCCCCCTCGCCCCCTTGCTCGACCAATGGCATCAATCTCATCAATAAATACTATACTTGGAGCACATTGCCTTGCTTCTTGAAATAAGTTCCTAACCCTAGACGGACCAACACCAACAAACATCTCCATGAAATCTGAACCAGATATCGATAGAAATGGCACACCAGATTCTCCAGCAGTTGCTTTCGCTAGAAGGGTTTTTCCGGTTCCTGGAGGGCCTACCAACAGAGCCCCTTTAGGGATTTTTGCACCCAATTCCTCGTACTTCTTTGGGTTCTTTAGGAAATGCACAAACTCCATGATTTCTTGCTTTGCCTCATCACAACCCGCAACATCTTTGAAATAGATCTGGATAAATTCAGAGTACAAGTTACTAAAGTACTTAATGCCAAAGTGCTAAGAACAGTATCTGTAATTATAAACAATAAAATGGGGATGAAAACACAAATAAAGAAATATGCAGCTACCAAATAATCATTCAATTAATGGATGGAACAGAGAAGGGCTAACCTTATTTTTAGTATTTTTATCTACTTTTGTAACATGAGCTTTTCCAATGTTGAATATTCCACGAGCACCCTTTCCACCACCACCACCAACGCCAAATCCACTTTGCATTCTCCGTCCCATGTACATAAGGATCCCAAAAGCAACAACGTTGGTGCAAATCTCAAAATCTCTTGGTACCAAACCATTTCAGAGGTATACGTAACAGGAACATAATCATGAGTGTCTATTCCCAATGCTTCTTGGGCTTCCTCCAACTTCTCCTCAAAAGAATCGACACTTCCTATATTGAAATAGTATTTGTACTTTCCACGAGTTCCTTGAGCAGGAGCGCCGTTAACTGGTCCTTGAATGACATCGTCACTTGCTTTATCACGTGGTGAGTCCCTTACATATACTTTTGCAACTGACTTATTTGAGACAACTATGCGGTCTACTAAACCTGGTTCCAGAAGCTTGTTCTTGAACTCTTGAAAACTAATCTGCAAAGAGACAAACATTGAGAACATTTCAGGAACATTCCAACTGGAAACAATGAAAGGATTATAAATATATATAATAGATATGATTATATGATTCCTTATCAAGTGAATCCATTACAATCATGTAAGCCAAGTCTTGAGATTGCCATTTATTTCTTAACACTTTTGAATTTTAGAAAAAGAAACCAGATCAAGGAAAGAAAAAAAAATATGAATTAAGAAAATAAAACCAGAACACAGATTATGCCACATATATTATTCACATCTTTACACACGGTCTACACACCTGTTGCTCTTCACGAGGACCAAAAGAAAAGGAAGAAAGGAATAGTCCAATCACTACCAAAGGAGTGATTAAGCTTTGGAATTGCTTCATAAAAGCCTCCTGAAAGCCTCCGTGATCATCTGTGTTTGAGTCATCTGGAATGCATAAAATTCAAGTGATTAGACTGCATAAAATATCCACATACCATACAATATGAATTAAGTAGATCAACTTGCTTATGCCAGTGATCAAAATACTAATAAAAACACTAAATGGTACGTCCTAAATGGTTGAAATCAGCACTAAGAAAAACTTCACTAAAGTAATCACCTCCCTTCAATTCCAGAACTACTTAAAAGCTTAAACCCCACACCAAACATTTCATATCATTATATTTTGTTTGATAATGATGTCCGCCTAAACTAGAGGCAATTTCATAAAATCTATGCACAAACACATATATACATATATCCATACAGCTACCAAAACCCAAACCACAAATAAATAAATAGCCACACTACACAAACCTTCAACCCAAAGAAAATTTCCGAATTTATTAAATACACTCTGAAAACCCCAATACATAAATGCCCTAAAATGATATGATATTGGACATCATTGAAGAGAGCAAAGTAACATCAACAAAGATATGCATTATTGAACTTGTTATTCGTTCGAGCAGAAACTAACAATGCTCAATTCATCTTTATTTGTTTCTTCTTTACACCTACACTCGTAACCAGGCTGCCATAGCACTAAGTAACACTCTTAAAACTCAATTTAGATTTAGCACACACAATACACAGGAAGACCATCCCACTTTCATTCACAGACATATATATTTCTTTTACACAAATTGTGACACAAGTTCTCATAATCAATTCACTTCCAAACAGCCATTCAGATCAAAAGAGAACAAAAGTTTGTACCTTTAGACTCGGATTTCTGTTCATCACCCTTCGGAACTTCCTTCTTCTCCTTGGGATAAAAGTTCTCATAGTCTGCGAATAAACCCTCTTATTATTAGCCTCAACGAAAACCAGTCGTAGCTCAAATACCAAGCGCACACAGACATGAACAAAACCAAAAAAAAAAAAAAAAGCTTACTCTTTTTCTTTGGGGTTTCGCTGGAAAAGAGTCTACGAAACTGAGGGTTAGCGAGAATGTAACGAAAATCGGAAGCAGACTTCCCAGCTCCAACCGAAGCCACATAACCCCTCAAAAACCCTAAAGCCCCGTCGACGCGACCAGCAAGGCTCGAATCGCCGCCGGTCAGTCCCAAAACCCCTTCGTTTCCGCTCGGAGCCGCCGCTCTCCCACCGCCGTAGAAGAAATTCTGCGAACCAAACGCCATTATCGATCAACCCAATCAACACATATCATTATATAATAAAAAAATCCCCAAAACAGAATAAGGGAACACAAATCAGAAACTTACTTTGGAACGCGAAGATCGCGAAAAGGAACGACCAATTCTGGAAAAAATCATCTTTTGACAAAAACAAGAGCGATGGCTCAGTGTCGAGGAATGAGATTCAGTTTTTTTTTTTTTTTTCCCTCTCTCTTTATAAATATCACTCTCCCGAAAATTGAAGCGAAAAACACAGAAAGGATAAATAAAAAACCTAGGGGAAATAAATGTAAAATTGAAAAATAAGGTTGATATAATAATGAGAAAATCTGCGACGAACTACGATTGATAAACAGAGATTAAGCAAGACTAAGATGATTCGACGAACACATTCTACAATTTTGCTGCGTTTGGTTCTGTAATAGGGATTAGATATTTTTGGTGGAATTTGATATTAATTATTTCTATTATGTAAAAGGAATAAAAAACTAAATGGACTTTGTTTGGTCGCAACTCGCAAGGTTGAGGTAAGCTAGGGCGTTACGTGGATTTATGTAGTTAATTATGGACCTTATTATTGCTTGGCAAACAAGCCGTCGCCCACAGATCCGACTTCGGAAGTGGATAATTAAAAACGGGTTTTCTTTTTCTTTTTTCTAATTGCTTTCGTTTCCCCTTATTTTGTGCTTTCATTAGATTGCAACTTCGCTTGACATTTTCTCAGCAACTTGTGGCTTAATGCCTTGTAATATTTGATAGTTTTCAAGAAAATTATAAGTGGAAAACAAAAAAGCAGTGAAATGGGTAGGTGTTATAGGGTCACATTGCATAGGATATGATTAATAGCAACCTCTAAAAAACTAATAATCCTAGTAATTGTGTTGTTGTTACTACTATCTTAATAGCCATAGAGAATTTGGCACAACTTCCTCTAAAAGACTCATTCAACAAAATCACAGCAATCCAAGTGCTGCTTAACATCTATGAATCATCCATGCACTGAATTTATTGTTCAGATATATTTTCAACTCCTGAATTAAAAACTTTAAATCCTCCCCCACAAACTAAGCAAAGAAAAATAATTAAAAGCTAAGTGGGAGGATGAAAATGTATTATGAATTCGGGTAAAAAGTTAAAATTTGGGTTGTTTAGTAAGAAAAAAAAATAAGGAAAAAGAGAAAATACGCTAGATAAAAGTTGCAATGAGACTTACAATTAATAATCATCTCAATATTTAAAAGAAAAAGTAGGTGAAAATTTTTACGCCAATGTAAATTATTATTTTCTCTATTTTTAAAAATATACAAAATAAAATAAATAGATAAAAAGATAAATGTGTAGATTAAAACTTTTATTTCTCTCTTATTTTCAATCACTTATTAGTTTTTATTCCATTTAGTGCTCTTTCCCTACTCCCAAATAGTGTTAAAGAAAAGCAAAAAATGCACATCTCTATTGCTTATTTTGAAAAAGATCACTTAAAAAAAAATTACAGTCCATGCTATCTTTTAGTAATAGAATTAATTGAATTGCCCTTCTTATTTTATAAATAAAGAAGACAAAAAAGAAAAATATAGACAATATAGTAATTTAATAATAGAAAAAATAATAATACGAGATGCATGAGTGACATAGTTTGTAAATTTAAATGTAGAAGGATCAAATTTTCTCATAAAAAAGTCAGCTTAGAAAGCCAAAATTATACATTTAGGCCCGATAAAAATTTGGGCTGGGCTCAAAGCTCAATTAAGCCCCCCCCAAGAACCCAAAACAGTTTCTTCGTCGAAACTCGAAACATCGTTGGCTCAGAAAAACAAGAACAAACGAAACACCAAACTCTCTTCCCATTCTTCGCAACTCTCCACCAAATCACCAATGTCGGAGTATATCTAAAGCTCTCTTCTTTCTCTCTTCCCACAATCATGGAGGCACAGTCGCTGCTTCTACACTCCAAAACTGCGCCGTTGTGCGTCGGCTTTGCTAATTCCAGCGGACTCTCTCTCAGACATTTCAACAAACACCCACGACTCACTCCCCTCAACCACACTCACCATTCCCATCGGAGCTTCAAACCACTCAAAACCCAACCACATCACTTCTCGCCATTTCTGGGACCCACAAGACCCAAGCTTTTAGCTCCTCTCAGTTCCTCGCTCTCCGGCGCCACAGCCCCGGAGCCAGAGAACCCAATTCTAAGACACCTCTCCCTCGATTCGTTGAAAGCCCGTCTCTCTCCGTTGACCCAGTTGACCCCTTACGACGTGGTTAAATGGTCCGGTGTCATCTCGGCGGCGATCGCCGCCGCGAAGTGGACCGTGAACGGCGCTCTGAACCCCTTTTTCTGGATGTACTTCAGCTGGAGCTGGATGTTCTGGCCGTGGATCGCCGCCATCGCCCTCGCCGCCTACGGGCTGCATTGCTCCCGGAAGCACTCCCGCGGCGAGGCCAACGTTTTCGAGCAAATCGCGGTGGTTACCGCGGCTTTCGCTTGGCTCACCCTCGTCCCGCCCGCGCATTTCAACGGCTTCCTCGAGGGATGGCCGTTCGTGTTCTTTCTCGTGTACCATTACTTTTTCTTCTTCAACGTCAGTGTCCGAAAGCGCCTTTACGGAGATTACTACGCCCGGCGCCATGACGCCAAGTGGGACGTGAGGGTGTCCGAGTGGAAGAGCCTCTTGTTCTGCGCGGGAGTGATGGCGGGCCATTGGCTGGCGGCGTTTGAGGGGCCAGAGCTCCATCGGATCGCCGGAGGGATGAGCACTGTGGGCGTTTGGGCTATGATTTTGGCGGCTCTGTTGATGCAGTACAACTCGACGCTGTACCTCGCCAAGTATTCGGAGAAGGTTGTGGTGCCAACCGTTGTGGTGCAGTTCGGGCCGTACAGATGGGTCCGCCACCCGATATACGCGTCGACCATGCTGCTCTTTGCTACTTACTGCGTGGCGCTGCGAGCGCCGTTTGCGATGCTGTTTGTGGTGGGAGTTTGTCTGTGTTACTACGATCAGAAGGCGAAACTCGAGGAGGCTTTGATGGTTGAGACTTTTGGTGATGGTTATGTCGAGTATGCGAATAAAGTTAGGTACAAGTTCATTCCTTTTGTTTATTAGCCTGTCAATGTCTTTGTACTTGATTTGTTATCCTGTAAGAACATTAATCATTTCAACACTTGAGCTTAGGAGATCAACATTTACATGACTAGGGCTATATAATATGTATTTCTTTTGTTTCATTTTTATCATTTATCAGATTTTTCTGTTTCAAAATTTGTGCTTATGGAGGTCCAAATAATGTATTCTTAGGAGAAATTATATGTTTATCATTTGTACGAGGAAGCTTTATGGTTTGTAGAATGTCAATCAATTTGCTTTTTCTTTCTTGGGATGAAGAATTTGAGTAAGATCGAACCAATGCTTTCGATGAAATGCAATTTCTACTGATTCAAGTCTTTAGGTATAGGACATGAGAGAAAAACGAGAGCTTGTGTTGTTTTTCTTTGCACAGTGAATTTGAATGCTACATGAGAGAAAATCTGGAGCTTTTGTAAAGATTGCATTTACATCATCGGACGGCAAAGGGGTTTCGTGTTAGATTTTAGCCTGCTTGTCTTAGTCTTGCCAAATCTGTTATTCACGTTGACGCCCTTGTTCCCGGTGCTTTCACTAACAAATTAGACTCTAGAAGGTATGCCTAGCATAATTAAAATGCCGAGTGGCTTTAAGATCTTCGAAAACCACTCGAGGAATCTCTTCCTTGCCATCCCTAATCCTCATAGAGGATAATTGCCTCTTCTTTGTTTAATTTCTACCGAGTATGAAACGTTTGAATACATTTCGCGTACTCTATTACTAGTACGTAGCTAGTTTTCTAATGCAATATACACAGGGAAACAGTGAATCATCATTAATCAATGTATGGTGTCAGGGAGCTTTATTTTCTTATCATTTAGATTAACAAATCTAGACTGCTATTAGTCCTTAAACAATTTCATCTGGCATTATTTGTATTAAAAAAAAAAAAAAAAAGCATTTGTATTTTGTTCTATGAACCCAATATAGGAATGCTAGACAAGGGTCTGCGTAGACGCTAGTGATTCTAGTTGCTGAAGGAGATAGAATGAACAAAAGGTGCAAAAATCCTCTGGAAAATAAAACCCTCGCAGCACATGTTTGCAATTTCTAAAGCGTTGCTGAGCTTTTCCCTCTCAGGGCTATGAAGCAAATCACTTTCTTCAATATTCCGTTGTGACGAAGCGTGATCGTTTCCTTTTAGCACCCTAGTTGTCCCAAAATTTCCTTGCTAGGACATCCACGCACCCTCGTTTTTGCCGTTAAGTATGTGCATGTGTTGTGTTACTGGTCAGTTGAATTCCACACTCGTTTTCCAATGATTTTGGTTGAAAGTTGAAACCTCTCGCTGCACGCATGGCATTCGTGGTAAGAATTTTTATCCACGCGCGTTTTCCTTATTATGACAGTGAATCTGTTTCCTGTCCTGTGGTTTTTCCGCCAATGACTCCTCGGCTTCACTCGAGAGTACCGAATCTCATACTTTACAAATCAAAATTCGCACACTGTGAAGAGAAGATCCAATGTATTTTGCTCTTGTTTCTTAAGTTGACGTCATGAAGATGATCTAGCCTAATGGATCATCATCTCTTAATACTATCATATTGGTTGTCCCAATTCTAGTTCTAGCCATAGATATCACGAGGATATATCTTAAAAGTCCATATCAACTTTGAGGAGATCTGTAAGTTTTTATTATCTTTATCACATCTTCTTTATTTATATGGTACATTAATTAAAATCTTTGATTGTGAATGAGTATTTTCCTTTTTTTTTTTTTTTTTTTTTTTTTTTGGTTGAGAAAACTATGCCGGCCCTCGACCCTCGTACGAGTGAAAAACATAGTGGACTAAATTTCACATGGGCTGAACTCAGCGACTCTATATTAGGAATCGGAGGTTCAACCAACCAAACAGGAGACAAGCCCTTTGGATAGTCCATTTGGAACACATTCACATTTTCGTAATTTGGTTTGGTAATAATAAGTATCGTATTATTTTATACGCGTATAAATTTATATAACTTGTGTTATCAAAAAATGCAATATATAACAATTAAAAAAGGATCTTAAACATTGAAAATAGATATACAGTTCAATTATACTAAATAACACAATCTATAGGTATATTTTCGTATGATATAATACTGTAATTTGAATATTTCTAATACAATACGCCAATACGGTGCACGTTTACCAAACGTGACGACCACAAAACTTGAAATTTTAGTTCATTCCCCCATTTCACCACGTGTCAGAGACCCACAAGCCTTGTATAGTTGTATTATTGCACTAGATGGTCCTAACCTAATAACTATGGCTCGGCCAAGGTTCTCTCTCTCTCTCTCTCTCTCTCTCTCTCTCACGAATGAGCTCTTTAATTACCAACCATAAGTGATAAAATAGACTCAAAATATCTAAGAAGATGAGAGCACCTTTTTTCTAATTTCCAAATTCGAGGGAACCAAACGACATGAAAGTTACATATCCCATCAATGTGCACAATTTAGCACCACACATGTGTGATCCGGAAAAACTTACAAGCCCTTTTGTAATTCACACATTCAAATACATACATTAAATCATCATCTTCCTTTTTGTCAATCTTCCGTTTCATTTGGCGAACTTTTTTTTTTTTTTAACTAGCAGCATATATAGTACACTTTTGTTATAATCACACACACATTAAATGCAATGCATTGACATTGAAATTGACATCGACTTGCCACCCTACTACAACACTAACAAACTCTCGGACAAAATGCAGCAGAGAGAGAGAGAGTGAGAGACCAACCAGCAATCACATAAGATTCTCAATGACAAATTCAAAAAAGGCAAAAAAAAAAAAAAAAAAAAAAGCAAAAGCAAAAAAACTCAATGGGGGGTTATTTTCCTTGCATTGTGGCCCCACACTTGAAAACTTTGTTATTGAGAACCCCGGAATTAATTAGAGTAGTAGTTTTCAGGTCTCTCTCTCCTCTAGCTCTTTGGGATAATCTTCATAGGTAAG
Source organism: Boehmeria nivea var. tenacissima (assembly GCA_018132145.1). Classification (NCBI taxonomy): domain Eukaryota; kingdom Viridiplantae; phylum Streptophyta; class Magnoliopsida; order Rosales; family Urticaceae; genus Boehmeria; species Boehmeria nivea. The sequence continues at coordinate 17,225,549 of CM030874.1, read as the reverse complement.
CCTTGTTTGGGTACTGGGAAAGGTCCATATTGTATGCCATCATCAACTCCTATGACTTGCCACCTGATTGCCAAACATGAATTGTTAACGAACCCAATTGATTAAGTGGCGCGAATAATTGATTGTCTACTACTATATATGCATATACTCACATAAAAAAATGCTGCTTATGAGTCTTGCATATATCAGGGTGATATAATAAGTCATATATTATTCTATTTCATGGCAATACACTAGTCGTCATAAATAATGAGATGGCCACGTATTTTTCCCTCAAAAATCTACAAATTAACCACTTGGTGTTTATGTTAGTATAAATATACTTGATCAGCAGCTTGATGATGGACCTAGGCGCCTAGCTAATAAGCACTTAAAAACCTCCATGTGTTAGAAGAAAATAATTAAATGTCGTTTTTCTCTAGAGAGCTGTAGTATCATATGGTTATTACACCGAAGAAAGATTGTGCAATGATTAATATTGTGGATGAGAACATGATATATATATATATATATATTTATGGTATATGTATATATCTGATGAATGGGGTGGTGGGAAAACGTGCAGAAGAGAGTGTGGTGTTTATTTAGCGAAGTCATCATGAAGTGGCACTTATAGTCATGCATTTGTCTTTCCTCCTTTATACAGCTGTAAAACCGCTCTAGCTAGGCCTCCCATGTCTCTCACCCATTCGATTCCCATCACTTCATTGCAAGCTGGCTATATCTGTCTCTAGTAATTATATATATACACTCTCTCTCTCTCTCTATATATATATATAGACACACATTATACATATATATCTAGATATATACGATGGATTGGAAGGATATCGATTATAATTACGTCCTAATTAGTCGAAGTATATTATAATGTTATTATATATGTAATGCATCAATTCCTAAGTGTACATATTATATGTACTAGTAAAAGCGCGCGCTTATGACACATTATATATCCTGGACTATAATGTGACTCACTCTCATGTATATTATGAGTTATGACACAATAGAGATATTTGCACCGTTTTTATTTTCGAGTTAGTAGAATATTTTGTTTTGCCAATGCTACTAGCTATTATAATTAATCAAAGGCTCTACATGTGAGTGACATCATGATTCATGGGGTGTGGTGTGGGACCAATTTGGATTGATATTTTGGATCAATGATAGGGACAGGAACTGAGCAACTGAGCAACTGAATTTCTGAATCTGTGTACGTACGTACCAATGTAAGTATTTAGAATCTCCCTAAAAATCACCCACAGAACCATTGGGATCTATGTGTCTGTTCCGAACTCTAGTAGATGATCATGATTAAGGAATCGTAGGTCCCACCAGTGCGAAAATGTTTCAACATGTAAATGTTCTGTGCGCAATAATATAAACACTACCCAAACAAAAGATATCACTATAAATACCTCGTGACACGTGTAACTATTGCTTTAAAGCTCGTGATACCAAATGCAAATAGTGATATATATAACAAACGTTTATATATATCAAATTACTTGGCTTATTCACTAACGAAGCAAACCTAAATATGTGTATGTATATATGTATATATATACATGTATATAAATTATAAAATAAGAAAAAAAGTGTAGAATTCAAGGTACCGCAGAAATTCTGAAAACGAATATAACTCCTATATTGACGAGACTACCTGAGGTGCTCTGGATTCATAGTATATACTACGGATGAGACCGTAAAAGACGGCTTTTGTATGAATTTTATGTCATGCAAAGATCAAGAGACTAAGACTGACCATATATAATATATATAGTAGGGGCTGCATGCATGCCACGTGTACAAGACACGTAAGTGAGCGATGCTATATGTGGATTTATAGAAGTAACTTACTTGGTCAGATTTTATACGAGATACTGGAACCTATATTTTTGCCGCTTACTCATTAAGAAACATATTATTGATCCATATATAGACATATATATTAATTTATATGTGCAATATTATTTTGTGCAATTGTGCATGACAGTGAAGTTGGTCCAATCTCCTAATTCAATGAGGCACATATCACAGGACCACTAGCTTTCCAGTCTTCCACAGCCTAAGGAACATCATAAGAGGACCACCCACTGACTCAATCCCCGTCGCACGATCAAAAGTCCATAGCTATACTCTAACATTATGTACTATTCACAAAGCATCATTACTTACTTACCAAAAACAAAAATGCCACGCAATATATCAACTTAATTAGTTCTAGTTTTAGTCACCGACGTTTTTTTTTTTTTTTTTTACCTATAAATCAATCTAAAACACGACTCTGTCATTAATTCTTAGTCCCACAAGTGGAACATGATATATCATTTTTTTTTTGTTAATTAGGAGTGATTAAGAGCATAATTAATAATTACCTGCAAGTGGTGGTGAGGTGGTGGAGGAGGATGAGCATTTCAAGCTTGGCCAGCTCACTTCCGGGACAAGAATGCACGCCATTCCCAAACGGCATGTACGTGTTTGGCCTCGGTGGCACCTAATAAAACGATCACACAATTAAATTTGCTTATTAGTTAAAATAAAATTTTGATAAATCTCCAAAGTCAGCTAATAAGACTTTTTCCTAATTAAATAATTACTTGCCATTTATGTGTAAACATTGACCTAGGATTTTATTATTTCGGGACAGGCACTGATGAGATCACTCATAAATCGGACCCGACGTTCGCTGAGACAAATTATAATAATTGCGACTTTAAAATTTTTCACTTGTCTATATATACCCCACAAAGGGAAAACCCAGCTCACGTGATTCTGACTCTACAAAGATTTGCATTATTAGTTGAATTCGATAGAGGAAGATTCATTCATACAGGGAACGAAAGTGACACCACCAAAGATAATCTTCTAGCCACTGATAACCTTATATTTCTATCAAAACAAGATAATGTATGGCACTCTCTGCTCCACTCTTAGACCCACTAATTTCATGAGAACGGGTCCCACTCATCCTACATATTCACTTTTATTAGAGTGTTGGAGTCGGACATTATCGATCTCTCGTTATTATGCTTGACGAGAAGAGTTTTATCTTGTTGTATGTATATATTTCTGTTTACCTCTTAGAATGACTTCATAATACCTATAATGTCAAATATTTAGATGGTCTAAAACCATTAGTAATTTATCACTACTTATTTGTTTACCTATAGTATTTTACGATTTTATTCTCACTTTTGGGATCATATTTAACTTTTTTTTTTTTTTGACAAAAAAACATACGTTTTCGCCTCTCGATTCTGATCATTTAGCATTTTTCTTATTATATACTCAAGAATTAGGATAATATGTAACAAAATCGTTAATGTAATTAGTCAATGAATTCACACCTCGAATCTTGAAGGGTCGAACTTGTCGGGTTGAGGGAAGAAATCGGAAGAGTGGTGAATGGTTCTGAAGAGAGGAAGGACCTTCCAACCTTTAGGGATGAAATAGCCCTCAAACTCCACGTCCTCTACAGCTTCTCTGAACGTGAATGATAATATACTTGCACTCCGTAGAGTTTCTTGAAACACCTATATTAAAAATATCAATTTATATAATTAATTAGCTAACTATATACGCAATAATATGTACGTGTATATATACACACACTATTTTAGATGGATTTATATATGTGTGTGTATTTATATATATATACCCGGGTAGTCAACGACATACGCCTAGTATCCTCCCATGTAAGCCCACGTTTCTCCTCCAATAGCTTACTTCGAATTGCTTCTTGTTCCCTCTGAAATGGAAGTCCCACGTGTATTGCAAAATTAAATGCCATTTCGACTTTCTAAATTAGGTACTCTAATTATCAAGGTCAAATAGCATATAGAATAGAACCATTGATACTTTAAACAATTTGATCTTTGGGAGGTTCTCTAATTGGAAATCCCTACCAATTCTGGTACTTATTTCTTAATTATGATATATTATTATTATATGATCAATTGTCGGAGCCAATTATGTACCTAAGAGTACCCTATATTATTGATTTTCACAACTTCGATCTATTCCTATATCGTCGAAATTTCTCAATTAATTTTTACAAAAACTTTTGTCAGGTGTGCTGTAAAATGAAGTTGAGACCAAAATTCAGTCAGGCTTTGTTAATAATGTATATGCATATATATCTAAACTGGACATGGTTCTTAGAAAGAAAAAAAAAATCATAGACGTGGTCATATAGTGTTTGAGTCGCTTCCAAAAGATATTTTTGAGATACGAATTACTGTTAAAAAAATCAGTTGAAACCAATATTTCAACACATTATTGTATGATATAAATAAACACACACAAAGTGGTCCAAGATCGAATATCAAAACAGATCGATGGACCTAACGTGAAAATCATGCCTTCATGTATTGTTAATTTGATCAATTTAACCACCAAAAAAAAAAAAGCTAAATTAAGAGTAAAGAGAATAATATATGTGTATATATATACCGTGACGGCTTCTAAGATTTGGGGATTATCGTGCAAGTACTTCAAAGTCCAAGTTATTGCACTTGCTGTGGTATCGTGAGCCGCAAAAATGACCCCAATTATATTATCTGCTATTTGAGAATCACTAAGCTGAGACTTAACCTTGTCTTGATCACTTGTCGATTCTAATAACACTCCCAACAAGCCATCACTGATTTGGTCACCATGACTCTCCCTCCTCTTCTCTATCAACCTCTTCAGGGTCTCATTAAGAACCCTCCTTGCCTGTGTCAAAATCAAACCCAAAAAAAAAAAACCAAATTAGAAATTAAGAAAAAAAAAAGTGAATCAATTACTTGCTTATGTCAATTTCCAACAACTTAGATATCAACCTCATGTGGCATGACACGTGTCTTGGTTTCTTCATCAATCACAGTATAATAAATTTATATTTACAAAAAAAAAAAAAAAACAACGTGGACAAAAAAGAACCCATTTATTTATTTTTAATACCTTCATGGTTTTGTGAAAGGGAGTTCCGGGTAGATCTAAGGGCATGGAATTGTAACCCTTCTCAAGGCATTCGTACAGATGTTTAATACCTTCCATTTCTAGCTCCTCTAATTTGTTGCCAAGCACAGAAATGACTGCCACATCAAAAGCGTACTGTAACAGAACAAACCCAAATATCAAACAAAACTTTTCCACTCAATTAATTCCACATATGCACACAGTCATCATGCAATAAAAACAATCTTATAATTTTATATAAAACAAAGAGAGCACAAACTAAAAAATTTTGACACCTATACACACATATATACCTTCTTCATCTCTTGCAAAGTGTTGATTGAGCTGTGCTTCCATGTGGCGACGAGTTTGAGAGCAATGTTCTCGATCTCGGAGACCGAGCCTTTGAGCGCCGAAGGCAAAAACGAGGCTTGGACCAATTTCTTGACCCTTGAGTGATAAGGTCCCTGGTGAAAGAACACAGCCTCAGGCCCTATAATCCTCTCTTTGCTCGGCGGATATGTTGGCCTGAATAGATGTGCCCTACTCACCAGCACCACTCTCGCCGCCTCCGGGCTCGATATCATCACGCATGGACATCCCAATATATGAGTCTTAAATATATCACCATATCTGCACTCGTACATATACACATACATATAAATATATATAATCAGAAATATTAGCTAAATAGTTTGTTAAGACTAAAATTTTTTGTTCTCATTAATGATGTGACAGTAGTTTATTGTTTTAAGATAATTTATGTCTCGTTCTTTTTTTTTAACAGTAAAATTAAGAGAAAATATTTAAAAATGTAACACAAAGAAAATATATATTATTAATGTACTAAAAATTAGGATATTCATCAAAATCTGATCGTATAATAAAAACATGTATGTTGATAATTGGGTTTTAATGGTTTAGATTTATTTTTAATCAAAATTTCTGCAGAATACAATATAATTATTAACGTCATATGGTATGCAAAATCAGTGTACGTAGTTGGTTGCTTCCAAAAATTTGATTAATTCGCACCGTTTTTGGCGGTCGGAGAAGAAGGAGTTGGGATTCTCGGTGTAGAGCTTGAGAGTCTCTCCGACGTAAGGCCACCCCATTGAGCCGGGCGGGAGGCGGCGGCGGCGGATCGCGCCGCGCCGGCGCCATTGGAGTATTAGCAAGAAGAGGAGAGAGGAAGCGAGGATTGATACGGCAGGACAAAATGATGGCAGTGATGAAGAAGAGAAAAGTTGCATTCTGATACGATATATATATATATTAATAGTAAATGCGAAAATGATAGAGAGAGAGAGAGAGACTATTGGAATTAACTTGAGCGAGGGGGAGAGAGAGAGAGAGAGAGAGAGAGAGAGATTGAATTGAACAGGTATAGTGTAGGTGAGTGGTGAGTGAAGGGTGTGTAAAAGTGTGGATTGTGGGGGTTTTATAGAGTGGGAAGGGAATAGGTGGGAGTTTGGGACAGATGTCACCACTCCCATGGAAACACCTTGCTTTGCCTTTTCTAAGGCCAAACCCACTTCACTTTAAACTTCTCTCCCACAAGACTATTAGGTTTGTTTGTTTTTTTTTTTTAAAGAAAAAAGATCAATTCAATTACTTGTTATCTGACAAGTTCTCCCCTTTTTGGTCTTGGTTGGACACAATCATGTTTATTTATTAGAAATGATATTTATGTGTGGCAGAGAACATCTAATGGGGGTGGTGTCCCTTCGGAATATCATATTAGAATCTTATAGAAGATCAAATTGTATCTTTTATCTAATATATATTTATATACTATAGTATATATCACACCACTTATTAATTTCACATCTGTTTAATACCTTGAGGTCATCTCCAATTTAGATGCATGTTACTTTCAATTCTATATATATTTGCCACTAAGATATTAGAATGTTGACATTTTCAATATATAGACAAATTGTTGCATGGCATTTCTCATTATCAATTACTTTTAGAATTATGTAAAAAATAAAACAATACTTTAAATTAGATAGCTAAGCACTCGAACTCTAAAATAAATTAAAATACTTGATAAATCAATAAAATTGTACGAACGTAATAAATATGTTGAATTTGACATATATAAATTTGGCATATTTTTCAGCAGAAAATTGCTACAAACAGCACAATCTTTTATGTGTTTTAAAAAGAGAACTGTGAGGAGGGTTTTTTTTTTTTTGGCACAATGATAATTTATGCCTCATGTAGTGTGTTGGTCTTTTACTTTTTTTCATTCCATTCTATTTTTTCACTTTTTTCAATCCTCCAAACTATTCCATTCTATTCTAATTTTTTCAACCATTTTTTTCAACTTTCGAAATCCCTATACATTCCATTCCATTTTTTTCAACTTTTTTTCATTCCATTCCATTTTTTTCAACTTTCGAAAGTCAATAACTATTTCAAATAACTCATTTTAATGATTTTCTCAAATAAGCCATAAGATGATAGAGTTATATAATTAAAGGAGGGCTTCATTGGAACGATACTCTTTTTAATTTCTTTTTCAGGGCCTAAAATAATCTTGTTATGGTCACAGGTGCAATGTAAAAAAAGGATGTTTAAGTTTAAGAGTTTTCAATATTGGACTTTAGAGAAATATGCGCATAGGAAAGTGATCAAGCTGTAAATTTGCCAAACACAGCTAGCCAATATTGAGACAAGAAAGTATTGTTGATCTCGTGATGAGCCTTTCTTGATAAAAACAAGCAAATTATATCTCCTTGGTGGTGTGATCTATTAGTGTCCATATATGTTATTCACGACGTTTTTGCTTGCTAGGCCACATTTCTTTTATCCCACTCCCACGTTATATGTAGTGTGTTTTAGGAAATATACGAGCGAAATCAGGGAACAACAATACTACCCAATCTTATCCATTGAGTGGTTTTAGCTACCATGCAAAGACCATTTACATGCTAATTACTTATATATAAATATATATATATATATATATATGTAGACCCGAAAGGCTGTTTAAACTGCCACCAAAGTTCAATAAATCTCTATCCTCAATTCAAAATATTATGCCCAACATTATGTATCAGCACTAGTCATAAATGGTGACTTGACATGATATATTATCCTAATGACCTAATCATAAATCATCATGACACAAATCAAAATTCACAGAGTTTGACTAGTTCTGGTCCATTAGTCATGTCTTACCATGAACTAGTGATTCTTTGACAACTTTATCCACATTCAAAACGGTCTAAATTAATCATATACGATTGCATATTTGCATACGTAGTAGGTTTATCACGAATAGGATATATAGCAATATTGGCGATGCATGGGAGCGTGAGGTTCACACTCGCGCACGCAGCGAGTGGCTCACCAAGTAGTTTGGGACTTAACCCGCTGGGAGTCTGAGACGCGTCAATGACTACGCATTGGCTCAACAGCAAAGCGCGCCGATCAGCCATGGGACTCGCACCCTGGCTCAGACCCTACGTACGTGTAGTCAAACTTACCTTATGCCTTTGCATGCATTTCTTGGCCTTATTTATACGCATATATTTCTGCAGATATATATTATAATACACGTATATATATAATATAAAAAAAAAAAACTCCGTGACCTTTGCTTTACCCGAATATTGAAGAGTCCAGACTTTTTCTTCTTTTTATTCTGACTCTTTCTTATTCTCCTAAATATGATTTCAAAGGGAAATTATAGTAAATAGTTTTAAAAAAATTATGTTTTCAAATGACAGCTTATATTTCAAAAATTAAAAAAAAATGTCATGTTATGAATTATATAACAAAAAAGTGTCGCACAAAATATTACATATCTGTAAAAATTTGTAAGATATTTCGTAATATTTTAGCTTTTACTAATTAATAATTTTTTGAAGTGTTATATAATATCTTACAAATGTTTATAGATGTGTAAATATTTGTTTGACATTTTTTTGTTACAAAATTCTTTACAGTGGCTATTTTTTTAATTTTTCACAACATAGACTATCATTTAAAAGGCCTAATTTTGCAATTCATAACATCTAAATAAAAATATTTAAAATTTTAAAATTTTTTATTTTATTATATGTTATAATACTTATTTTTTAAATGTTAAAATATTATTTGGAGAACAGAAAAAAAAGATAGAAGATCTGAATAAAAAAAGGAAAGTGGTAAAAGGGCAGAGTAGAAAATTTTCTTAAGGAGCCATAATGTGAAAAAAAAAAATTAGTTTATAAATTTTAATATATAATGATAAATTTAATTAGATGAAAAAGAAATATAGTTACTTTTTTATTTTTTATATACGCTTTTTTTAAATTAAAGGTAAAATTTTAAATTTTTAATAATTCAGGGGCATACATAATTTAAATTTTTTTCAAAATTTAAGATAAATCTTTAAATTTCAAAAATTTAGCCTGAGCCTGAGCATATGCTCTCTCTCTCCGCCAGTAAAGGGGCATTATTGTTTTCTGGGTCTCTATTGCTGTCGTCTGCATATTAATTACTATACAATATCTAGCTCGTGCTTGTCAATATTAGAAAGCTTAAGAGACTTGGAAATGGAAATGATCTAGTACGTATACCAAGCCATTAATTAATTTGTTTAATAATTTATTTTTGCACTGATCATCACTCTTGTGATTTTATATGCAAGCGCTTTTCGTTTTGCCACCGACGCATGCCAATCGTGTCTTTTTTCTTTTTCTTTTATTTTTTCTTTTATGTTTTTTCTTTTTTGGTTTCAGTGTCCCAAACCGCAAAAGTTTCTTCACTTCTGATTCTAACACGTATGTGATACTACGCCAATATTATACATAATAATTTACTTTTCAAGAGCCCGTGCTATAGTTTTTAAAGTCGCACCATGAATAGAAGAAAGGAAAAAAGAGTATTCACGACTTTCAAATATATTATAATATTTAATGGAGGAGAATTTTCAAGTGGCAAGTAACTAGAGACGAGAGAGATATTTAGCGTAGAAATACGGTTCTCATCAATATTTCTCACGTATAACTCACATATTGATCACAACACACCGTAACTAATTAAAGCCCATACATGTAAAGATTAAACTAGAAGAGCTGATCAATATGTGTCAGTCTGTGTAATTAATAGTATATATAGTAGCTGAGATCGATCTACTCATCAGGTGGTGGAAAGTGGAAACCGTTAAAACCTTGGGAGATTATATATCATTCTTTTGGGTTCTTTTTTTCATTGTTTTTATATTATTTTTGAATCTTAAAAATGAAAATTAATGATTAAGGTAGTTATAGAACCGTAGTTGTAAGCGTTATATATATATATACATATAATATGATGATGATCACGTGGGTTTGCACCACTGTGACAAGCCAAGTGCCCTACGGTGCCCGCCCTTGCCGCCAAGTACCTCCACTTCACGTTGCCCTCGCGCCAACAATGCAAACACACACTCATCATCACTCACACGTCACTCTCTCTCCTAATTGCCCTAATTATACCCTCACTAATCATTATATATAATATATATATATTACTTTCCTAATAATACCAACATATATAGCATATATAATATAATACTGCTGATTAATATATAGTACTCTCTATATATTGTTCCGACTCTTAGCTAGTAGCAAATACAACTCGGATCGTGTATAGATGTAGCATTTAGTTAGAAATTAATAACAATAACAATAAAAGAAAATCATAATAACTGAGGGCCGGGGCACGTAATACTTCAATTTGATTTTAATATTGCGTGAAAAATTCAATTTATCGTGTACCATTCTTATGATGTGATAATGTCTTTTCTACTATATATATATAGACGATGGTACACAAAAGTTGTTACGCTGACGAAGAGAAATAATCATTATATGCAATGCTACGCGTAAATGGACGTGTGAATATCTAAAGAAGTACTTAACATAACATGTTCTACTAGGAAACTATTCCTCGATCTGCAAAATTGTAATTGAAAATCGACGCTAACAAAAGGAAAAAATGATAAGTAATAAGCTTCGTACAATGCTCTAACTATTAGAGGTCTCTTTGAATTGGATTTTTCTTTTTTCTTTTTTAAAGTGGCGGTACAAGGACGTTGGCTCGAGACACCTATTCTATGTGCGGCAACACTGCTACGCCGGGCTTTTCCTACGCAAATCCAGGTCGGCTTTCACTTTCAACGGCCTTGAATTTCCCACGTTTCCCTCTTTTCCTCGAGATCTCATACGACTTTGATTTCCTATCGTACGTGTGTCTCTCCAATTGGTCAGACTTTTCAGTAACACAAACGAGAAATATTCACTGTTTTTGGTTGTTGTGGACATGTCCATGCTACGTGGCGGCTTTTTGTGGCGGCCATGGCCCACTAGGCGATACGTAAGTGGGACCCACTACGGCTTTTGTCTCCCTGGATTGAAATAATATTTTCGGTCGCAAAATTCATAATGTCAAACAAATGCTTGAATCTTGATGCTATAAATATCTGGTCTTTGATCGCTTAAATATATTTGTGTGGATGTGACAAGCTGTTCCTTTTGGATCAAGATTTTCGTAAGATTACATTTCAGAGGTTTGAGAAGTAAGCTGTTTATGACAAGTGTTGTGATATTGAAAGATGATGACTTTGACTTTTTAAGCAGCTCGTGTATATATAGATTTGACAATATTGCTCGTAGTAATCGCAGCGACTAGACCTCATGCAAGTATATAAAGCTAGTACTTCTCAAATACATTGTACCCTAATTGTCTTATTATGTAAATGTATGAGAATTTCTCACATCACTAAGAATAAAAGAATTTGGGAACTCTAAAATTAATGTTGAAACGAGCAATATTTTATAAACTATATGTCAAATAGCGTTAATGGTCATAAATGAATATGATACTTTTTGATAAAAATGAAATCCTAAACTGGGGATTAAGATTTTTAAGAACATTCTAATTATAAAGTGGGGGAATATGGTGCGATGTTCACTATTATAGAGAACGATTCTGAATTATCAGATTTATCTTTTTTAACAAATTTTACAGCCTAGTAAATATCAATATTGTTAGGAATAATGTATGTCGTATTCTTTATTTTTGTGGAAAATGTATTTTCACCCTTATCATAAACATATTTAAATTATTGATTAAATTTGCGTGTTAGTTATGTGAGAATCTAATGAACATTGTAAAAACAAATATTTTAAATTTATTTGATAAATAAATTTGAATTAGTTTTTATAAATATTATATGCATTATTTGTGCAGAAAATAAAAAAATTCACGATTTGTGTAACTGTCGTATGAGAGCACCATGATTTTCTCTAAAGCTAACTGACAATTCGGACACGTAGTGAATGCGAGCGTCTCAATAGAGCCCCGCGATTTCAGGCACGGAGAAGAAAGATTTTTAGTGTCAAGTGTCATTGGCGATAATTACAAAGTTAGGCATCGCAAAAAATCTTAGTTAGAGAGTTTTTTGAGATATCTGTAACTAAGTGGTACTATATATATATATTCACTTTAAACTTAGAGAGATTATTTTGAGTATTTATTGTATTGAGAGCATTTGAGTGTATTAGGCTTAGTCTTAGTCTCTCGAACAGAAAGGTCTTTATTATATATTTAAAAAAAAAAGATTAAGTTCATAGTTGACGAAGAACTTGAAGGTACGGTCAGAAGTACTACGACTGTCTGAGGTCCAAAGCTCAGCAAGCGAACATGATAGGCAGTTCGCACTCTGGTGAAGATTGCTGTGGATTCAAGATTAGTGGAGACCTGAGTGTCGTCGTAATCCTAGAGACTTGTAATCATAAATTTGATATTTAATAAAATTCACATTTATACCTGTTGTTGTTATGATTTTTTTTCTCAAGTTGGGTTTTTGGCCATTTAAATAAGCATATCTGGTGTCCATATTTCTTTCTTTCTTGATCATTTATTTGCTTTAATTTTGTTATTTAACTTGCTTTAGTAATAGAAAGACAGACGTCTATTGACTCTGTTAGAACAATACTAACAATTTTTGTTTCTTAAATCTTTCCAACATGATGATCAAAATCCGTTCTTCATTAGTGAGCGTTCCCCACTTGAGAAATTCTCTATAAAGAGATATATCACTTTTGGACTCTAACAAATAAAAAGGAAAAATTTATAAATTTATTATTTTTTAGACAACATTTAAGAAAATATCCATAATTTTTTATCAAATGAAATATGGCACGTCTTGTTAGTAACTAGCGCAATATATATCTAATAACCATAGTAAAATATTTGTTATAAACACGGCTCATTTACCTAAAAAAAATGTGGTGGACATATACTTAAAAAAGTTTTGAAATTAATTTGTTCATTAAGCTATAACCTCTCAATTTATAAAAATTGTTCAGAAGTTTTATTAAATATCCTATAAAGATGATAATAACCTATTATTTATTGTAATTTTAAAAAAATCTTTTATAATAATTTCTGTTTATATGTGTCACAGACGTACGTGTTTATAATTTGTCAAATACCGCAAAATTATCAGATATATATAATTAAAAATAAAGTCTTTTTGGTATTTAGTTATTTTCTATTTATGTTTCAAAAAAATTATTAAATTTTTTAAAAATTAAGAAACTAACCTGTAGTTAATACAAAATTAAGGGATTTCTTGAAACTAACCGGTAGTTAATACAAAATTAAAGGATTTCTTTTCTCCTATGTCACCCATAACATTAGCAGAATAGAGTAGGTACTATATTAATCCCGTAATAGTACAGTAAGTTGTTTGTTCAATTTATTGTAATGTTTTTCTTTTCCAACTATCATGCTTGGTCTTCAGGTATTTCAGCGATTTTTTTCGTTAAAATAAATAATTAAATAATAAATAAATAAATAAAACAACCCTCGTCCAAACCCAGGCACGACCTTATAATAAATATTACTATATTAGGATCTATAAATGCATTGAACGAACTCATTAGCAAAATAAAAATAAAAAATTCATAACGAACGGTCTCACGATCATTATTTACACGTATACTGGAGTCCGTGACTGACACGTGTAATTTGAAAGCTTCAACATTGTTGATTCGGTTCTATAAGAAACATGATAAAGAAGAGGATATACATTTGAATATGTGTTCAAACTTCAAAGTTCAAACACACAGACTGGGAAACAAGTATTATTAATTTCTCGATCTTATACTTGTCAACACATTATATTTGACCTTTTAAGAAGAAATTTGTTTTTTGTGGGCTTTTTTGCAGTTTTAACACGTGGAATACGATGTATATATCCGATTGTCAGTAGTCATTTTGATGTTCTCTGCCAGATTTGATGAACATAACGACTTTTTTTCCTTTGTAGTACTGTGTTTAATTTTCGCATAACGTTTGCACGGATTTCCAAATTCCACGTAAATATTTATACGGCTGAACGATATATCCTACTATATAATATACATTTTATTGTTTATATTGCTTTTGTCTTGAATAGATTTTAATATTTTCCAAAAATTATTAATTTTTATTGGTTTATTTAAAAAAAATTACTGCAACGTGGGGGTTTCTAGAGAGCTAAAATAACTCCTTGTTTAGCGAGGCCATTTTGCTCATTTTTTAACATTTTAGATGGTTTGAAAATAATTTAAAAAATAATTTAGAAAATGGTTTAAAAAATAATTAGAATGGTTTGACTTTACGAATTTCGATGTGGTATAAATGGTTGAGATTTAAAGATATTGTGTAGGGATTTGAAAATAGTTGAAAAAAAATAGAATGAAATAAAATAGTTTGGAGGATTAAGAAAGTTGAAAAAAATGAAAAAATGGAATGAAATGAGTGAAATGGGGTAAACAAACAAGGGGTAATTCTATCTGAAACAAAAGTTAGATTTTTATTTTTATATTTCCCAAATAAAACTGGTTGCTACAATATTATATCCGAAGCTGAATCCTTAGGACGAAGATAGTAGATAAATAGAACAGACGAGAAATTATAAATGGACACCATAATATTAACATATGTATCATATTATCATTTGTGAGTGTTTATCATGTAATTAAAAGTATGTCAATCAAAATATGACACTTCAATTATCACATAAATTTGTATTAAAAAGTTGGTAAAAGAATTTGTATGTCTAGTATTATTCTAATATATATCGTGCTTACTTGACTAGTCCAATAAAAAAGGTTGAAGTCAAATAATGGGCATGCATAATTAAGATGCGTTGTGCAGAAAAGAATGCATTATTATTTTTTTTTCCATATAATTCATTGACAACAGTCAAATTGGTTGAAAATAAAAATAATTAAAGAAAAAACGCAGATGATAGTACCCTAAACTGGTCTGTCAAGAACCACGAAAGTATAGTAACCACATGTGTTGTGTAATTTAGGAATTTGAAGCTTGTAAGTTATAAGTAGTTATAACGCTATGAATCTAGCCATTCGAAGCTCTTCGGGTGTTAGACTTAATTATGTATAATCACTCTAAAACAGCCCTTCTTCTTTCCATCCCTGAATGGCTGAATGTATAATATTGCTGAATGGACTGGGCCTTGGCAATCTATTCGGGAATATTTTGACGAATGGCTTTATTTTGCAATCCCCTTTTATATATATATAAATATAAAATGAGAAGGGATTTGAGGACATTAATAAATTTATGTCACTTTTGTATTGTTTTTTTAATTTATACTATTTTTATATTGTATTTTTAATTTATATCTTAAAGTTTACACTATAAATATAAAGTAGAAACAAAGAGGCACATTGTATGAGTATAGATTATAAGTAGAACTTAGAAGGAAAAATTTTTAAAAATGTTACTTTTGCTCAATTTATTTTGAAAAATGCCACTTTAAAATAAAAATTACAGTTCCCCTAATGTGATAATCTGTGTCTCATCCAAAGATTTATATCAGATTCTATCGATTTGAAGCTCTTCAAGTGTTATACTTGGGTCTAATATTCCTAAATGGATTAGGTCTTCACAATTTATTTTGAAAGATTTTGACGAATGATTTTTTTGACATAATAATAATCTATATCTCATGTTTGTATTGTATTTATAATTTTTACTCGTATTTTTTGCACTATAATACTAAAATATAAATTAAGAAATTATATCACTTAAGAGATAAATTATTAAGTGGTCAGAGTTTTTTTTTTTTTTTATACAAGTTATAGTAAATAATTAAATAATATAAAACAAGTCCCATCGTTCGTTTTTTTTTTTGGTTGAAAACCCAGAAAAGACAAAGAAATTAAGTGAAAGATACAAATATATTTTTTGAATAATGATAAAACATAAATTTTTTATGATAGCTGATCATTGTAATTCCAATTGCATGCAATCAACAAATTACTAGTCCTCCTTTAAAAATAGTTATTATTCTTATTTTAAATTGTTCATTACAAGTTACAAATAACAATTATAGACTGATATAATTAAAATCCTATAAGATGTTAAAAAAAGAAGAATTAAACTTGCCTATTCTCTAAAAAAAATCACAAAAAAAGAAAACTCACAATAGTGAACCTTATTTTCTTTCTTTTGAAATTATTTGAGGGAACTAAAAAAAAAACATTTTAAATACCACTCAATAATTTATACCTCAAATAATATATTTAATTTTTATTTTACACTTATAATAAAAAATAAATATACAAATTAAAAATACAATACAAATAAAATATAAGTTATTAATGTATTAAAAAAAGGCATTCATCAAAATCCTTCTCCCATTTGAATTTTTGCACTGGTGCGGTGTTGAATAGAGCAACTAGGCAAAACAAGTGGTGAATTTGAAAACGAGTGGCTCACGTGCATTCCCGCGCATGACTCGGTGCCAATTGGCGCCAATTTCACAAAGGGATCGCCAGACATCCTGTGGCCACTCGAGAACCACGTGTCTCTCCACGTGGACGGAGGCCCTTCTCCTGCTCGACTCGTGGATACCCCACCCAGCTCCTTCCAGAACAAGCCAAACTCCTCCCCAGAAATTTCTATATATATAATATATACAACGCAAAAACCCAAACGCCAAAGCCCTCTGAATTCCACCAAAATTCTTGAACCTTTTTAACCATGTGTTTGGTTTGGCCATTTTGGCCATTCCATCCCATTTATTGGGATGGAAATGGGATGAAAAAAATGATTTTAAAAATGGTTTGGAATAGTTTGAAAATGGTTTGTAAAAATGATGTAAGAATGGTTTGACTTTGCTAATTTCGAGGTGATATGAATGGTTGAGATTTAAAGATATTGTATAGGGATTTGGAAAGTTGAAAAAAATGGTTGAAAAAAAATGGAATGGAATGGAATAGTTTGAAAAAAATAAAATGGAATGGAATAGTTGAAAAAAATGAAAAATGGGAATGGAATGGAATGAGATAAATGGGTAAGGCAAACAAGGGGTAAATATTAACCAACTTCCTCGCCAAGTTTCTTATTCTTCTTCAACAAGTTGTTATCATACAATTTGCTTATATATACACACACACATGGATCAGAGTATTGGCGATCATCGACGTCATAGTGGTATTCAGGGCGTGACGTGCTACGGATTAATGGACATGGACGAAGCCAGCGAGGGGTGCTCGACGCCGACGAGGGACGAGCACAAGATTCACGTGGGGTCGGCGCCGCCGCCTCCGCCGAGGAAGAAGCCGGCGCCGGCGTCGGTGGCGGCCAGAAGGAAGAGGTCGGTGCCCAAGAACGGGTATTTTCAGCCGCCTGATCTCGACTCCTTTTTCGCCACATGCAACTGCAACCTTGCTCACATCATATGTAACAATTGATCGATCGCACTAGTGTTTTTTTTTAGTATGTATTATTTTGGGGGGTCGAGAATGTTATTGTGGTGTAAAGATGTCGTTTTGATTTTGGGGGATGTAATTTTGTATTGGGCTAGGACTCTAGCCATCTGTAGGAGTTTGAAAATGTGGCTATGGTACATGTACATTTAAAAAAAAATAATTTATGATTGTATGTTGTTGTCTTTATAATGAAAAATGTTCCGCATTTATAGTTTTGAGATTTGATTTTTGGTTTCTGTTCTCGTCGCCCAAATTGCAGTGCGACATATTCGTGCTAATAGAGGAAAAATTTATATGGCGATCAAAACAATAAAATTGCAACTAGCTTACTACTGGCTAACTGTAAATAGAGTAAACGCTGCCGTTTCTGTTGCGTAGATGGGCTGAGATAAGTTGATAGAGTGCGCCAGTGGTCTTATTTATTGGGCTGAGCCTACTTTATATAGTCCAGCTTGGCACTGCGAGAAGCTGGGTCATTGACGTGGACTGCTCCCGAATTCTTAAGTTGGATCTAGAGAAAAAACGGAGGATTTTGATTTTTGATGAGTGACCCTTTTTTAACACATTAGTCACTTTGTGTTGATTTTCAATAGGGAAGATTGGAAAACAAGGTTATTTTAAGTCTCATGAGATTGTTAGGAATTTAACTAAAATTTTGACTAATTTTTTAGGATTTAGCCATATAGTTTTTATGAAATTAAGAATTTAATCGTAATATATTACGGCTAATTCTTTAATTTTACGAATAAATTTTATGTTACTTCTAACATATTATGTTAGACGTATGTTATGGCTAAATTCTTAATTTCATGAAATTCTAACTAAATTTTTCAAATTTTATCTTTAAAATCACTAATTTCTTAACTGATACTTTTATAATTTATGTTTTAAATAGTAATTTTTTTGTTTATATTCTATATTTGTAGTGTAAATTTTGAGATAAATTAAAAATATGATACAAAAAGGTATAAATTATTAATGTGTTATAATTATATTATTGTTTGTTGAGTATAAATCAAGTTTGATTTTTAATTCTAGACATAGAGTAGAACATACTATTTAAAGTAGAAATTTAAAATATAAATTATTAAATGACATCTAAAATTATATTTTTTTAACTCTAAAAAAATTAAAATAAAAATTGAAGTATACTATTTGGACATAGATTATTAATTTTTTTTTAAATTTTGAAAAATATTATATTTTGAATGCATTAATAATTTATTTTTTTTAATTTATTAAAAATTTGTTTGATATGTTGTAAAAATTTGTTACATAACGTAACAAAATATATCAAAATTTGTTACGATTTGTAACATTTGTTAGAAATGGTAACAACATTTGTTACGATCTGTAGCATTTTTGTTACAATTTATAACAAATGGCAAAAAAGTCAATTTATAATGTTTAAAAAAACAACTAAAAAGAAAATTGGCTAGTAACTTAATTATAACAAACTCAAGTCATTTCCTTAAAACTAAACTAAGAATAAGCCATTTAGCCAAATATATATATATATAGTCCCTCTCTGTCATCTTCCTTGTTCAAAATCTTCCAAAATCAAACCATTAACCAAAACTTTCAACTAGAAAGCCCTAATTCAAAATTCGCTACCTAGCAGGAGAGCTATGTGGCACGTGACATTAATTGGGGAAGCCGAGCAAGACGACGAAGGCGAAGTTGCGACAGAGTTGCCATCCACAAGGTAGAAGAGAAGGCGCAAGCAGTGGATCAGACATTCAAGAAGGCGATGACATTCAATATATAGCAATATTGGTATTTTCATACATTTCATTCAAAAAACTCAGCTGGGCCAATCTGTCCCCACCGAGTACAACATGTATCAGTCATCGGCCTGTTGAATGTTGATAGTAGTTCAAGCATGTCCTTTCTATTGGGCATAATGGAGAAAACAAGGTAAGAAAAAGCTCTTCATATGTCCTTTCTATTGATTAAAAAAAAAAAAAGAAAAAGAAATAAAAGAAAAGAAAAAGCTCTTCATGACCTTAGAAGGCCGAAGGGAACATGCACATAGAAAAAGGATTAGCTTTTAAGCCAACGAAGATTCTCTTAATCCAAATAAACCATGTAACGTATCGACATCTCAACCTCATATATGAACCATTTTCTTAAAAGTGAGGTTCACATCATCAATTATGTATGAAATCTTACTCGGAAACCCACTAACATAAAGTTAATCACACTTATCACTCGACGCATGCTCTCTCCAACACTCCCTAAAATCTCTAATTAGCAATAATAATATGCTACTAATCTCATTAGTTGCGTTGATCGCACTAATTTAATATTCTGTTTTTATACCAACTTTTTAATATTAATATTTGACAAAGGCTGTTTCTTTTAATATTTCAAAATACATGTTTTTCTTTTTTAATATTTCCACACATTTGCCATATATTTTGTAACACTTTTCAGAAAAATTCTCTAATTATAGTGACAGTACGATGTGATTTCAATGAGAATTTTTACACCGGAGCGATTTTGAATCATTAGATTTATCTTTTTAAATTATAGAGTTCACGGTAAAAGTACTCTTCTTTCTATGGAGACCACCATGAAGTTTATAATCATTTCCCGCCGGTGAATGTCCTACGCACAAGAATATCCTCGAATATATTGTACCAACTTGTTAATTAAACCAATTATAACTAACTAATACTTATTAGTGCATTGAAATTTAAAAGCATAATTGATTAGCCTGTAGCATAGAAGACCTAAATCCCAATCGATGCCCTCTTATTGCGGCGATGAAAGCAGATATATATTCCCATCCCGATAAATAATGCTTGACAATGGCCAAAAAAGCCGGTCACTTCCGATTAGTCTTGCCTTTACACGCAGACCACACGTTACGCTGCCAATATAGCTTCACATTACAATCATGATTAGCATATTTAAAAAAGATAATCTTGCAACTAATTAATAATAGTTTTTCTCACTTAATTAATAATAATTCCCCACTTGCCCACGTGAAAGGTTCCTAAAGAGGCTTCTATATGTGTCTCCAAGTTGGGTTTAATTAAATGCCCTTTGTAATCTAAGCAGTGTGAGATATTTCTAGAACTCCATGACCATATGTACAATCCTTGACTACAAGCCCAACTGAAAGATTTGCACTTAATTACAGGATATCATAAACTAATGCTCTAACTATGTGCGCAAGGAGTTCTTAAAACTTTTGATACTATTTTTGTACAACATTCCATTCCATGAATGGGCATAATATTGACAAGAAAAATATAAAATGTTGTACAAATCAGTGGGTCATGGCATCCCAATTGGTGCGCCATATATTAATGTGGGCCAATGATGGACTCTATACGAATAATATGGGGTTGTCACTTTTTTTCAAAATTAATTTCGTTTGTTAAATTAAGTGATTTGATTGGAATGACACAACGCGGCGAGACAGAAAGGGGACTATTTTTGGATGTAATGAAGCTTAGGAGTTAGGATTTTGAGAATGTTATATCTGCACAATATAATTAGGTCACTCCTTTTTATTCTATTCATTGCATTATAACGATAATTTTAACACTTAATTAGTTAGGCAACATGCATGTTGATCGGGTAATTCTTTTAGCCCTATTTTAATAAATAATTAATAGATAAAATAAAGATTAATACATAAAATTCCATCAAACTCTACAATATAATATATATTACTTTCTTCGTTATGTTTATCTTAAATAGACCCTGGGGAATCTAGATGTTAAGTTCATTTAACTAACTTCAGTACACCGGTTCATCGGACAATATTAAATTATTCAATGTTATCATGATGATTTTTTTTTTTTTTTTTTTTTTTTGTAGTTTATCATGATTCAGAATTTGGTGAAGTACGTATGTAAATGTATGGTTTTCTAGGAATATATATCTTGACCTTTATTTACCATGCGCCACTTATGCCCACTGCTTATTTTATTTTATTTTTTTTATTTATGGGTTAGCTAGCTAGGGTTTGTCTTGAAATTTCTTATATTATTGCTTGTAACTTAGTAATGAATAAGTCGTGGTATTCCATGATATATAAAAACTGTCTCTATTACTTAATTTATTTTTCAGTTAGGTCAGTTACAAGTGCAATGCTTTGCTTTAGTATTCTGCTTATCAGTTTAATTTAGAAATCACTAATGCATATAATTGATCATTAATCAAGTATAATTTGATGAAGTTAGTGAATTTTGACGCTAGTTTATGTTTAATACGCGTTTTAGCACTACTGAGATGGTTAATTAGTTGGTCACTAAATAAATACGTATTTCTTTAAGTGGAGGTCAATGAAGTACTAATC
Source organism: Boehmeria nivea var. tenacissima (assembly GCA_018132145.1). Taxonomy (NCBI): domain Eukaryota; kingdom Viridiplantae; phylum Streptophyta; class Magnoliopsida; order Rosales; family Urticaceae; genus Boehmeria; species Boehmeria nivea. Next base: position 17,203,517 of record CM030874.1, on the reverse strand, counting down.
AGAGAATTTATGGCGGTAAGGAAAGGCGTTGCTGCATTTTTCTAATGATCATATGAATTAAGAACTAATAAAATAAATAAATTCGATTAAATCATCAGATGCAAAAATTAAAACTATTAAAAAATATGCAATATGCACTATTTCTCCAATAGGAGCTAATCAACAAAATTTGACAAGGGTGTTTTTTTTTTTTTTTTTTTTTCCTTATGCTAAAAAGACCTTTCAAAGATTCAAAGGGTAATAAAGCTTTTACCCTAATGTAACAGATTGCGGGTGAAATGCAAGAAAATGAAAGTAATTATATAATTTTATTCAATTTTTTTTACTTGACATGCGTGTGATAATGTATCATTTATAATAATAAATGACATTATTCTATAATATATTAGGTGTCACAAGTGTACTATGTAGAAACATATGCCATCTGGGGTCATGCTCTTGGACAGCTTTTTTCTTTTGAATATCTTGTATATATCAATATCATTGCTCATTGCAGGCATAAGAGCATAACTTTTCAGTCTTAGCTTTAGTGGATGATATACTTCTTGCTTTTGGACTTGGCCCGATCACAGTTATGATTGTCTTCCTTTTTTTTAATTTTCCCTGTGTCCAAGTATATATTTGGTTCTTAAACACCAGAAATTAAAATAGCCACCTGATTTGTTCTCTTGTTTCTGCAACAATTTGCATGTAGATTCAGCACTTGATCAATATATTTTTCACAGTAAAATCCCTCTTTCTCAACCTTTAATTATATCTGCACACAGTACTCAAAGTACTCATGGCCTCTATAAATACCCTTCAAACCTCACACCACATACATATAGGGAATATCGTTGGTCTTTAGGCCAATCGCACTCAAACTAGCTCTAGAAAAATAATCATTAGATCACATAATTGTAGATCAACAAACATAGGCTTTTTTTCTTTCACTTTAGTTTCTCTTAATTAGGTCACCTGGTCAGGTGGGTCTTGCTTTCAGTAGTTGCATAATATTAATGATTCGGTATTGGGGTTGTTTTGCTAGCTTTACCACTTTTTTTTTTCCTTTTTTTCCGTATCTGATTTCTCAGCCTTTTTCTTCATAGGAAGTTGAGTTTCTTTTTTTAGCTAGATGTTAGGGTTTCTCTTTGGTAGGGAGATCTCATCAGCATCATGAAAGATCCAATGATGATCAGTCGATATTCGCCGGCGCGGCATCATCAAGATTCACAAAACTTCATGATGATTAAGGGATTTATCTTATTGAGAGTGAGTTAATTTTGTCAACAAATCAAATCATGAAATGATCTTAATTAATTCACTCTCGAAAGAACTGGTTTCCCTAACTTCATATGGGAATCTTGATGATGCTGCATCGGCAAATATATGGCTTTAATTTCCAAATCATGATGAAGATTTGCCAAGTACATACACAAGGCTGTAAGTTATTGCATATTTTGAATTGTTTTTTTTTTCTTTTTTTTTTTTTCTCTTGAAGATTATATATGAAAGGGACATGGTATTTGTAGTTGCTATAATTAGTCTCCCCGATAAATATGGATATTGCTCATTAATTGTAAGATTTATTATTTAAAAAAAAAATCTCTCTCTTTCTTGAATAAGTTAACAAACAAAAAAAGTTAAGATCTTGCTCTTATAATGATGCTACTAATTAATATGTTTGATATGAAATGACTGATGTCGATCTTTCCAGCAAAAGTAATATGTTTGATAAAAATATGGTTTAATTCCTAATTCTTCTTTGCTCTTATAGAGTACTATATATTGATAGTTGCGATGATCATCTGTCTAAATATATGTTATCTTATGTGTGCTTATGGTGATTGCGAACTTGACCCTTCGCCTATTTCATTCCAAGTATTCGAGGTTTGTATCATCTGACTTTCTTATCCTATTACATATATTTATTTTCATACATATCTTGCTTAATTAGATATATTATTTAGGACCTGGAGATTTTAGCTGTGAAAGTTTGATTCCTTATTGACAGAGGCCTAATTTTTTATTTTTATATGATTTTCATTTTTCAGGAATATGATGTTGGTTTATCTTTATATGCTTCAGAAATGAATATTGATTCGCTGATAATTATATTTATGAAGTTGAACGTACAATATATGCCAATCCTTGCAGTGTGGGAAAATATATACATGGTACAAAATATTCTATTAGAAAATATACCACTTGCTTTACCTACGATTTATATATGAATTTTAATTCACTGTACATATATATATGCACACACGCGTGCACGCACACACTAACTGATCAATACTAACCAAATTACTGGGACAAAATAAATAAATAAATACACAGTCACACAGAGAAAAATATATCATGTATATTTAGGAAATATATTATGGTTTTAATAATATATATTATGCTTTATTATAAGAATTCTCTGTTACAGAACTACCTTTCTGAGCAGCCAGGCCAAGCACAATTCATCTCATGTGAACATTATTAGTTGAAAGTGAGTTAATTATGAAAGAAAAAAAAAACCATTGTTTTTCTTCTATTTTGCTTTAATTCTTCATAAAATTGCATTGTACAATTAGTTGCGAATTGTGGTTTATTAATCAAATAATCTATTTGGGCTAATCATGAAATGAATTGAAGAGGCATGAGATTATAATGAGGCACGTGTAATTAATAATTATGTTCATTCCTTTTCTTTCTCCTTTTTTTTTTTTTTTGTGTGTCATAGCTGATGATATAAAGCAAACGATTTAATCCATATTCTGCTCAAATAATTAAACCTTAACTATATTGGTGCTAGGCCTAGCAACAGATTGTTGTATATATATACCTTCGGCTTTGCTTTCTAAGTCACATGACGCTTGCCTTAATTATATATCTGTTACTAATTTATAGCTGATAGTTAATTATAGCATTTTTATGTCTTTCCATTAATAGATATACAGGTGATCACTGATCAGTTTTGAGATTATATTTCTTTGTTAAAGCTAGCGGTGTGTATACGTAAGCAATTTGAACTTGGAAAAACAGTGTTCTGATTAAATAGACCAATTTATTAGAATTGTTTTGTTAGTACTTGGTACTAATATGCGAGTCAATATAAACACATATATATAGTTTCTGGGATCAAGAGATAATATATTACTTCTAAGAACCAGAATTAAAAATAAATATACAATATTGTTTAAGACTTTCAGTTAACTTGTTAAAACGGCACACACGCTCACACTGCATATATCTAATGCACATTGGTACTGTTACACATTTATCTATGTGCGAAGAGTTAATACAAGCATATAACTACTTGATCTAATTTAGAGAAGTGAAAATGAGTATATATTTGTAACAAGCGAGTAAAAGCCAGGCACAACGTGATCAAAACATCATACATACACACACATATACATATACGTACGTGTACATCGTGTGTGTGATATATATGTACTACTATATATATATGTAAGATGTTTTTGCAAAGGAGATATAACTATTAAGATATAGCGCTGTGGCTAAATGATCACGACGTTGTGGATAACAATGATAAACATGCAATAGTATATTTGTATATATGTAATCAGCTTTCAGTTACTAAAATTTTCCACGATTCTTTTTTTATTTGCTTTTGGCACAAAATCTCTGGGAACATGAAAGCACTATATTTAAATACATAAAAGTACTATATATATTGTCATGGAAATTCATCACTTTTTTTTTTTTTCTTTTTCATGAAACCAAAGCCAGCATGTGCAGCTTTTCCCAAAGCCACTTGGGCCATATATATAAAAGAAAAATAGTAATTGATGGATTCATTGAGTCCTGACAATTACTACGTTGCTGACAAGTACTATTGGAAACCATCATACTGTGGGACTCTCTCAGGACCAAATTGACAGCTTCAATCTTCATCAGTACTCACACTATATATATATATATACATGTATTTTATTTTATTTTATTTTATTACAGTGAAAATGCATGAAATATCAAATCTTTGCTAGTTATTCATTTCACTTGAAAATGTAATTTTATTTATTGGTGTTTGATCATTAGTACGCCCTTCAAAAGCTATATTGACCTTGGTCATCTAAATTGAGGTCATTAGTATATATATGAACCAAATCTGATAATCTGTTTCAATTATCATACCGTGAGATGATCAGTTTCAAATTGGATTATATATATAAACAGCAGTCGTGACTCCCAAATTACGTGTAAAAATATTCGACGAAGCATAATATTTTTTATTCGGTTTCCGAGCTATTTACCTGACACACATGATGTGCAATCATCATCATACAATACACCTAAGGAAAGACATTAATTGAGGATTCTTTTGGGCTTTATAGTTTCCTGCCACATTTTTTTATTTATTTAACCATGCTATCATTTGATGTAGGATTTAATTAACAAGACAAAAAATGCAAAAATAAAGTTTTATGCCACTTTAAAAGTGACATATGAGGGAGATTTTAGAAATTGTTTGATCACGACACTCTTGATTTTTACTATATCTGTATAACAGTACTTTTAACTTCTATTATCTGATTATATATACTAGGAGTTTATAGCTTATTAAATAGTGTAGAAAGTATATGAGTATAATACATTATATATGTGAGAAAAAGAAAATGATTAATAGTGCATCTATTTAGATATTTCTTAAAATAGCGCATATGATAAATTGTATAATCAATTTTTCCAAATGAAATGAGAAATTCAAATCAATGCCACCATTGGCAGCCTTATTTAAATTTGCCAGTTTTGAATAATCTTTGTATGTATGTCACATTCTAAAGAACAAAAAGGTAAAAATAGATGCAAACATAAATATAAAATTATATTAGATGCAAACAACATTAGGGAAAAAAAAAAGAAAAAAATTGAAATAACGTCACATTTTAAGCTTAACTTTACGATTCATGTTATTAAATGATTTAATTGCAAGCTATCGTCTTCTTTTTGTCTTTCTCATTGATAGAAAAAATAAGTAATTTGATTAAATTTACTATTAAAAAAATGAAGTAGATTATAATATATTTTTTTAAATGATAACTTCATAAAGGTCTATTTGGTCACTTAAAGAACTAAAAAACCACATTAAAAATGATTATTTATAAGATTTATGAAAATATTAACTATTTTTTTAAAATATTATCAAAAACAATTATTTACTTATAATCTCATTTTCATAAAACTTTCAAAATTCCACTTCAAAGCGTGACATGTCATCAAATTTTCGGGGAATGTGCTCAGCTGGGCCCAAATTAATACGAGGTCCACTAGCAAATATTGGACCAAATATGATCCCATGAGATATGAACTGGGCTCCTTTGATTGGATGCGATATCCTACGCACAAGAAACCACTTGTACATTTAATAATTTATATCCTTTTTATGTCATATTTTTAATTTGTCTAAATTAGACTATAAAAATATAGAAAAAAAAGTGTACCATTAAAAGCATAAATTACTAAATGACACTTAAAATGATCTTATTTTATAATTCCTTCAAAAAAAAAATTGCAAAAAGATCGTTATAATTGACTCTTAATAATTTATGTCTCATGTAGTAGAACGTTCTTTTAGTATTTATTAATGTTTGCTTATAAATTATAATATAAAAATAAAGGTGCAAATAAAAAATAAAATACAACAGAGTATAGATTATTAATGTATTAAAAAAGAAACATTTATCAAAATCTATAAAAAAAACCCACAAAAAATACATAAAGTATAATGTGTAAAAAAGGCATTCATCAAAATCTATTAAAAAAAATTAATTAGTGTATACATATAAATTACAATGCGCAATAGACATAATATTCTTTATTGAAACTTGAAAAAATATATATTCTTAAATATGTATGACCGTTTATCTACTTTTGTTTCATATATATATGTCCTTATAGTTTGCTGATCTCCTCTATGCATGTACTTTTATAATATGTGTATGTACATGAACTTATATATCTACTGTGTTTATATTCATGTATGATATTAAATATTAATAATATATACAATACAAGCATTAATCTTAGTCGCTCTTGTTGAACCACAAATGTGTACATACTCGTAGGAAAATCAATATATATATATATATATATGACCAATATTAAAAAACTAATTATCAACATTAGTTATGTATATAAGGGATATAATATAATTCAAACTTGAGCCTGACAAGTTTGCCTGCATAAAAAGAATAATAATATACATATACATATATATTTGGGTACGTACACTATGCATACATATACATGTGTGGACAGTGGACCAAAACAATGTGTAACGTGAAGACTCTGAAGACTCCACAGTACCTTCTCTCACTATTTCCGAGCCTTAATTTGTTTTGCACTATAGTCTAAATTAACGGACCAATTAATAGACACAAAAAAATTAAATGGAAAATCAAACTTTGTTCTGAAATAATTTGAGTATAGTACAAGGGTCCACCATTTTATATATAAGGGTCACACCTCTCATGTTTTGTAGCTTCACATGTTCGCATGTGGGACTCCCCAATGCTCATATTCTCAACCCCACATGAACAATCCCCAAAAAAAAAAGAAAATTAATTAATATTCAAGGCAGGAAAAAAAAAAAAGACAACAATAATGGTAATAATGTTATGGGCTTTATTGGGAAAAAATGGTTAAAAAATGATGCATTGTATACCATCTTCAACATGCCATGTGACATTATTTTGACCCATTGACGAAAATCTGTTTGACCAATGAAATTGCATGATCCTGGATCAAATATTAGGCACATTTTGAAACTTCAATAGGGCTGTGATTATAATTATTTTCTTCAAGGATTTCGCAAAATTGATTTTATAGTACATACAGATATAAATAAACATCTGTTTGGAGCACATGTTCTTCTCCTGTTAATAATCTATTTTTTGTGGTCTTTATAAAGAATTCGCCTGTGGGTTCTCACCCAAATATTAACTAATTCAGTGGCATTTTAGAGTGATTTATTAGGACAATTGCAATTATAAAAATAATAGTATAGTCATTTTTTTGTTTGATGTTGGTCCAATTATTCTCCTAGCTAGGTCAAATAATTTTTTTTTCTTTAAATATGATTCAAATGTTCCGTTGGGTCACATGGGAATCATGGTATTTTTTTTTCTAGTCACAGTAGCTAATCAGTAATATTGTTCACATTATTATATGAACCAGCCTATATCATTTAGTTAATTATATTAGTCGCTTTTGTGTATATATGTATGCGTGTGTGTATGTGTATATATATATTTATAGTTTTTATGAATAAATTATGATCATGTCATCATATTCCTTGAATTTGCATCCAAATCAACCATCTTAAATATGAACATATTTGCCTCCCAAAGTTGAGAATTTAACATAATGTTTTCTTCTTCATTTTATTTTTCAATTTGAGGTCAAATATAACTATTAGAACATAAATATTGTCTCGAAAGTATAACAATTGGGGTCAATATAACAATTGGGGTCAAATTACAAAAATATAGCATTTGGTCAAAGGAAGCCTTATTTATTCTCATGCCTTTGGTTGTATGTGTCTGTTTTTGTTAACTAGTGAAAAAAAGTACTTAAAAATTATTATTTTGACTAATTAATATAAAGCGAATAGTGATGTGTTCTAGCCCCATGAGTACCACGAATCAATCATAAAACTATATATAAGAAACCCACTAATTATATTCAGTATCAATATCGAAAAAAGGAACCCACTAATTAAAGATCAAACGCCTTAATTATACAAGTTGATCAATCTATATTTTGCAAATCTCATAAATTAACCATGCATGATATTTTCAGTCTCTCTCTCCCTCTCTCTCCACACGCATATCAAAAGTCACCAAATTACACTGATGACAAGAGGCATATCATATCGATCAATTTTCTCACATGCATTCAATTGCGTCCTAATTAAAATTCTTTAATATGAACGTTGTCCTTAATCTCAGCAATAAATATTATACAAAACTGTATAGTTTCTAACTTTGGCTACTGATCCAAATGGCTGCATGTGCATGGGAATCCAAATTAATTACACATTATAATTAACCTTCTTAAATCAACAGGGTTATATAGGCGCAGTATTTAATATATGGTAGTATTTAGTGGACAGTAGTTATTCAGTAATTTATTATGTCTCTTAAGTTTTGTTGTCATTTAGATACCAATCATAGTTTTTCATTTTTTTTCTCAACTTATAGAGAAAAGTTAAAAGGCTAATGTTTGGTTTAATTAAAGCAGTCTAACATTCGTAGATATATCTATAGATATAAATTTATATTTATATATATCTCCTTGTCCCTAGCTACTACTCTAACTAGATAGCTAGTCAAACCCATTTATCTTATTAGCTTATTGTTGAAACATTGAAAATTCGATTTAATTAGGATATATATAAAATATTTTAGAAATTGAATTAATTTAATATATAAAGAATTTGGCTTGGGTTATATATATGATCGAGATGTGAGCAGATATTCTAAAATTAAAAGAGGGATCTAACAAATAATAGCCCCACCAAAATGGAGATTATTAATTAAGATTATATGAATTACAGCCCAAAACAATATGGCATGACATACAAGCTATTTTTGCAGAGCGATGGGGTACAAAACAACCATTCATATCACATGAGAACCAGCTAACCCTTGTCTCTCTTCACCACTCCACATTCCCATGCCTCTCTCTCTCTCTAGGTTTGTGTTTTCATGTGGATATGTATTAAATAAATTTTCTAATGGAGGACAGTACAAGAATATTGATAATTTCCAAAATGGAAAAGAAAAAAAGAATTATATATGATCGATCTATATTGATCAAGGAATTATAGGTTCAATACTAACCGATCTCATGTCTACTCAATGATTTGCAAAAATGTAAATTATATATTTAAAAGAGGCTAAACATATTACATGCATGACTGTCACTACCGATCGATTTTTCAACTATTCAAACATTTTCTACTGTAAACTTTTTTTTGGCTTCAAACGTTAATATATTGTGATCAATTAAATTACATGTGGTCAGAATCATTATGAGTATATACCACTTAAATTTCATGTTACCAATAACATAGATCTTCAAGTCTTAATCAATTAATTAACCTCTAACAAGCAAAAAATTATTATCGATTATAACATATGAAGTAGTACAAAACTTACCGTTTTTTGTTTTGTTTTTTTTTTCTTTTGTAACTTTGGACCGCGTATGAGCACAACCCCCATTATTGAATTTGTACAAGGTCCACAAGGGAAATACTATACATTCCGTACTAGCAAATATTTTTTTATGCTCACTAAAGTTTACCACATCACAAACACATAAGGTAAATTATAAATAAAATAATTAAAAAAAAAAAGAGTTTGTACGAAGATTAACCTTTTGCGCAACTTTCAAGCACAAAACAAATTATAAATAGAAACACATTTTCTCACTTCTGATCTCTCTAGCTAGCTAACAATTACAAGTAGGATCCACTTAAAACACTCAAGATTCTGGCTCCCTCAACTACTACTACTACTATACTATACTATTAACTATATATCTATATGTGTATCCATATATAATTCCAATACCCCACCTCATATTACCGTCCCATTCTCAATCATATTCCTTCCCCATCACACACACACACACACACTTTCTCTCATCTCTCTCTCTCTCTCTCTCTCTCTCTCTCTATCTCCCTATCTTCTTCACACTAACCATAAAACTCATTTCAAACCAAAACCAAACTCAAGTAGTAGTTTTCACATATTTATAGAGATCATCAGAGATCAGATCAAGCCATCTACAATAATATTAGCAAATATTGCATTGCTTGGAAGTGACTACAATATCGATATCAAAACACATACATACATATGGATGAGAAATGGAAGGCTTCCAAGAAGGAAACAAGTGCGAGTGGTTCGACAAAGTTCGGTTTCGCGAGAAGTAGCTCGACGAGGAGCTCTTCTTCCAAGTCTCCACTCCTCAGGAGCTTCTCACAGAAGAGCTCGCCGTCGTCGTCGTCGTCAAAGTGCCCTCTTCCGCGGAGCTTCTCGCAGAAGAGCACTTCGATCGGCCGCAAGTGCACGAGCATGGCCAAGGAACAGAAGGCTAGGTTTTACATTATGAGGAGATGTGTAGCCATGCTTGTTTGCTGGCACAAACATGGAGATTCCTAAAAAAAAAAAGAGGCAATTTTTTATTTTATTTTAATTGTTATTATGTTCCTATTAGGTTTCTCTTCATAATCTTCTTGGGAGATTGGGCTTCGGGTTTGTATTGATCTCGTAAATTTCATGTCGTCTCTGATCATCAAGAAGATGTTGAGAAACTTGGAGTTTTTGTAGTTTTTTTTTTTTTTTTGCTCAATTTTTTTGGGTTGAGGGTTAATTAAGTTTGATCTAATGGTGATCACATGATGAGTGTACTTGTAATTAGTATTGAGGTGAGCTACAACTTTTACACATTGTAAGAAGAAATTAATTGATATATATATATATATATATATATGAGATAGGCTTCAACATCTAATCTATTAGATCTCAAAACCAGCAATATTTTTTATGGCACTAGATATTATGTACTAACTAATTCTATGTTGTTGTTTTCTTGAAATTTCATCAGTTAGCTAGCTATGCTAAGAAATGTTAATTTGATAGTTAATACTATACGTTTTTTTTTTTTTAATTATGTCTTGATGAGAGATACTGAGATAGATTCCTCTAGAGGCTGTTGGAAAAGAGCCAATATAATAAGACATTGTGCAGGGAGATGGATCTGCATTGGAAATGGAAGCCACCTTTTCTTCTTTGAAAAAAAAAAGCTGGACTTAAATTGTTTTGCCTAAAAGTGACATCAGTTAGACAGACACCAATAACGTGACTTCTCTGCCATAATCCATGATCTGAAATCTATGATATATATCTATATTCTATCTATCTCAATTTGCACAAAAGCAATATGTCCTCTAATACAAAGCCACATTTTAGGTCTCTTTCAGGTCAGTTTTCAAATGTTCTCATAAATGACAGCCCATAATCAAACCTCTTTTCCAAGTGAAAGATGATGTATACATTTCTGTCAATTAAGATCATGCACATTATAGATCAACAACTATAAGAAAAAAGGGGGCAAAAAAAAATATGGGGAATTCATTAAAAAAAAAAATACATATAGGATGTTTTTGCACTGTCAAAATTCAGTTATCGTTTGATAATTGATGCGATGTGATGATTGTGATCTGACATATAAAATGTGCATTAATAGTATTATAGTAGGTGTATCAGTGTATGTTTTTACCATAGAATTCCCAATAATTACTTATGTCTTATATGTATTTGAATTTCACAAGAGAACAGCAGGTTATGTAAATTGCAAAACATTTGGACCCACCGAGTCTTATCCTCACTTTTTTTTAGGTCTAATGTTTAAAATTAATTTTCATGCCAATATTGAGAAGAAGTTCAAAAGAAAATTTAAAGAAAATTTTAAGTCCAGGCTCAAGCGGTTATATATAATCTCTTCAGTTTCTATAGAATCCTGTAAATGTAGCAAAAAAGGTTCCAATAAGAACAAACCCTAATTAGCAATTGTATTATTAGTCATCCACAATTTCGAGCAATATGGACATTATTAACATTTAGTATCTTATTAGACGTTTACAAGGTGAAAAGAATCACAATTATTTCAATTAGAAAGAAACAAAGAAGACAAAAGAAACATAAGGAGAGAAACATTGCGTTATTGAATCTCATTATTTATTCTCCAATTACAACACCTCTATTATTCATGCCGGCTAACACAAAAACACCTCATTTTATGAACTTTTTTTCCCTTAAATTACAATATATCTCAAATTTCGCAAGCTTAAACATACATACATACATGCATACATATATTTATGTATATATATATATATATATATATTGTTGGCCCAAATTGTGTGGCCTAGAGCTACTTTCTCAAAGAAAGAGCAAAAGGAAAAAAAAAACAGAAATTATATATTAGTTGAAAAGGGAAATAATGAAATTAGTGGAAGTGGAAAACGATGTTTGTTGGCTTGAAACGAGTCGTTGGGTCAGCGAGTCAACACTTGGGAAGATCCGACGGTGGAGGGGGCAGCTTCTGATTTGGGAGCTTCCCATCTTGGACCACCCAAGCCATCCTTAGACCCCAACTCAAATGGACATCAAAGTGGCAATGCATAAACCAAACACCTATATATATATATATATATAAATAAATAATTGATCGGTCAATCATTTTTTCCTCTAAACAAAAGAGCAATAATGAATATCTATAACTCGTTTTTCATGATTTTGACAATGAAAAAAAATAATTGGGGAGAAATTATCAAATAGTTATCTTAATATTAATTAAGGGCCTTTCTACAATGCTCTACTTAGTGATGTGCCAATGTTATATTAAAAGAGTGTGTAGTAATACTATTAAAGCATGTAGTAATAATTCATTACATATCTCCTACACTCATTGGTGGAGCACCGATGGGTATGGAGCATTATAGAATTAGCATACACTGCTAAGTTAATTGAAATACATTGTTAATTAGTTAAAATAATATATTTATATATATTTAATTAGCTTTTTAATATGAAGTTAAAATAATGAATTGAAAACAAAATAATAAAAAGGAAAGTCATTATAATAAGGTATATTAAATGTGTTATATTTTTATTACTTTTGTTTTATGATGGACCAATATACACCAACTGTATTGAATAAAACCCCATATATTTAAGGGTTTTTTCTTGAGACTAAAAATGTCAATTTTCAATTTAGTATTTTTAATCAACTAATTAAAGAAAAAAAAATTTAGAACCTAATTGTTCTCAAATCTTTTTTTTTTTTAGAATAAAACACTTTCAAACTTTAGCCTTAATTTTAATGAGTTATATAAAGGAACGCTAAATAATTTATTTGCATAGTTGTCATACTAGCTACTTGGTCCAAAAAAGTAACTTCAAATCAAGATTCAACAATTAATGTAGGTTATAACACACATAAGAAGGAGTTAACTCACCCGGGTTGTCAGCAAGGAATCGGATGGCGGCCCAGCCACCGGAGGGCACTCCGACGGTGTTCCTCTCAACCGGGTCCACCAGATTGAACTTTGTGGGGTCAGTCTTGGGGTCATAGTTCCCAAAACCCTGTCCCACCACGAAGAAGTTGTGGCCATGCAAGTGAAGCGGGTGAGACTCGGCGCCGAGGATGCTAGTGTCCTGCAGAACCAGCTCCACGCTCGCATTGTACGGCAGCGCCACCACCCTCGTCCCTCCGCTCACGTTCGTATTGTTCGGCGGCGGCGTCCCGGTGTAGTTGAACGGGCTCGCCGGGAATCCCGGGAAGTCCGCCGTGAAGACGCCGCTATTCGACCCCGCGGAGAAGAAATGCGCCTGGAGGAGCGCGGTGGACGGCATGGTGAACGAGACGTTGTTCACCGACGCCGCGAACTTCGAGCTGTTGGTCGGCCCCTGGCAGGTATGGTTCCTAGGGCACGGGGTGGTCCCGAGCCCCACGGTGAAGAAAAACCGCCTCTCCACCTCCCGGGGCACTTTCGCGGGGAAGCTAGGGCTGGCCAGGCTCCGGAACCGGCTGCTGAAGTTGGCCGCGAACGCGGTGTCGTTGATCTGCGGGAGGTTCGGCCTCCGGACGGGACGGCTTGAGGCTGCGGGCGAGCTAGGGATTTGGTATTCGAGGACGCCGGCGACGGTGGTGTTGTCGAAGGTTCCTTGGCCGGTGGAGTAGGGGCGGGCGAGCATGAGGAAAGTGGCGTTGGGGAGGGTTGGTTTGGTTCTTAGGAGAGCGTTGGTGGTCTGTCCCGGCGTGATGAGCAAGATATCGGACCGGAACGGCTTGACGTAGACGGCGTCGGCTTCGACGACGGTCAGGGTGTGGTTGGCGATGCTGAAGAAGAGGTCGTCATTGAGCGCAGCGTTGATCAAGCGAAGGAGATAGGTCTTTCCTGGCTTCACCTTTAGCTTGAAAGTATCTACAAAAAGTGCATGTTTTAAGTTCTATCTTAATATATTATTTACTCTAATGTCGGAGATTATTTTTAAGCTTTTTCTTTTAATATAAACTCAAGAAAACATACGAGTTCTATAAATATATCCACATTGTGTTTTTATTAGAGAAAACACGAGGAAGAGAGATTTGGGGAAAAATGAGCCTACTTGTTTATTGAATAAACTGGGTTTCTTAATATACAATGAATAACGAACTAAGTAACTAATAACAAATGTTGTACACGTCAGCAGTAAACATAATTGATTAACTAACACTAAAAGTCATAATTTGTAATAATTTTTGCCATGCACTTTTAACAAAATAACTTTTGTTGGGCCACTTCCACCAGCCCTTTTCATGAGTGGAAATCTTTAAGAATTGTACTATTTAATTCTTTTTAATAAGTTTAAATGCGATTTTGTCAATCCATGCCAAATTTATGTATACTATATAATTGTATTGTACCATTTTGAGAACAATTATACAAAGGTCCGGGAAGTCCATTGATTGTGTAGGCATCGGAGACATTTGGACCCCCTCCTGTTTGGAGAGCCTGGTTGATAACAGCTTCCGTATCCGCATTCCACCACTCACCTATAAATATATACATATATATATATATATATTCACATTATTGCATGTAATAAAGAAAGTGGCTAACAACAAAATCTACACCTTAAAGTTAGGCTTTTTTTTTTATCTTTTGTTGAGTAAAAGTATAGTGGTATACCAAAAATGATGGGAATTTCTCTGTAGGGTTTGGCAAAAGGGTATGGCTGGTTGCGCTTTGGGAGGATAACGAAGGGTCCGTACACCGTGGCTCTTAGCCATGAGATGTGTGCGTGCCACCAAAGAGTCCCTCTCTGCCCAACAATGGTGAAGTTGTACACATAGCTCTGCCCACTTTGGATGGGGCATTGGGTTATGTACGATGGCCCGTCGGCCCACCCGCTTCGCAGTTGTCGGATTCCGTGCCTGCGTGCGTTGATTTCGCCATTTAGAATGCAAAAGTTTGATTGATTAATCGGTTGATTGAAGGAAGAGATGGTATAGTACAAACTTTACTTTTGGCGCCAAGTGGTATGTTTTGATCTTTAGAGACATATTGATGTAATTGTTGTTACTTATTCATTAACATGATGTTATATTGTTACGTTGAAGAGATTGTATTGCATGGTATATATTTTGCCGTGGGATGTGAATTTTATAAATGACAAATCAAAACAAGGTCCTACATTTTTATGCGGTTCAAAATTAATTTGATCATTATAGGGTATCATAGAAGTACAGCTAGTTTTCTGAGATTGCTGTGTTAAAACTTAAAAGTCATTGGTTTGGTAGGTTCATGAGACTCTTTCATAACACTAAACCTTTAAATAAATTAGATTAGATACACTTCCAAATAATAGCTGCAGCTAGAAGAGCTATGCCCTACACTACTTCCCTTTTTCTTTTGCTAACAATAATATAGTACTGCCCTACACACTAAGCAAAAAAAAGATTAAAAAAAAAAGTAATATTCTTTAAACGTACCAATGGATGGTGATATTGTTAGGCACATGGTTCACCACCTTAATCACAACCCTATCTCCCTCTCTGGCGACGATGCGAGGGCCGGGAAATTGACCGTTGACCGTCACGATACTCTTGGTGTTGCACAACCGGGTGACATTTTTCATTGTTATCTGAAAGCACAAAGTATATTATATATAGTTGATAAAAAACAGGCACAAGGCACTATATGTAAATATATACAGCTCAAATTCCTTGTGTATATGTCTAATTAAATTAAACTGTATGTAAATACAAACGCACATCAAACTTATAGTGCCTGGTGACTCCTGTGGCATTAGAAAGGGCCAAAAGAGAGCTGATTAGGGCAAACACAAGAGCCACAATACGTGGTAGTGATGTTGGAAAACCCATTTTTTGGGAATATTGCTAAGAAGATCGCACTAGAAATGGCAAAGTCTCTTTTCGTTAGTGTATGTTTGCTTGAGCTTTATGTGGTGCTTCAACATAGCCTTGTTAGGATTGTTTATATAGACATCCCATTCAAAACCCCACACCCTTTTTTTGGGGGGGTTTATAACTTGGTTAGGTGTGAATAATTCGATAATATTGTTCAGGTTTTGAAAAAGAGAAGGGAATTACCTACTCTCTCTCTCTACTTGGGATGGTCACATATAATATAGTTTACTGTAGAGTGTCATCAAAGAATTAATTACTTTATGTTATGTGGTCTCTAGTACAGATCAAATGCTTCATATGGCAAGTTGTTGTCAATATTAGACAGTAGATAACTATTATTATTTTTTATTTTTATTTCTGTGCTAAATAATTCCTTTAGTAAGTTGGAAAACGAATTTGTTGTTGATAGCTTATGAGAAACATTCGTTACTTATTACATCAGCAAATTAAAGTCAATTATAACTTCAAGACGTGGAAAGTAGGGATCAAGATATTTCCCGATAAAACTTATTAATTTCCAAGTTTGGCCTCCGTTATAATGGTAGCCTAAAAAAAAGGGGCGCTAATTAGCTAGCCTGTCCATGTTCATGTTTTTCTCTAAGATTTTATGGTAAGTTATAGGGAACAAAAGAATATTGTTAATATCCATCGCCAGCCATGCATGCACCAAAAAAATAATATTTGAAAGAAAATGATATATGGAGATAAATTTGTACGAGAACTGATAGAAGCGAACAAAATCAAATCATGTGTATTAATATATATGATTATATTTTGCAATCCAAATAAAGATGCTACCATGTCATTCTGAAATAATATATATATATATATATATTTTATAACAAGTTTCAATCAATTAATAAAAAGAAATTGGAAAAAACAATCGAGAACAGACAAATTAAAATTGGATAATTATAATGAACCTAAATATCCCTGCATGTTATATATAGATATTTCAAAAAGGTACTTTACGCTTATTTATGCTTTTATAAATAAAATGATCAGTTATGTAAATAGCCATTTTAGACTGTGTGTTTTTAAAAAATAACCACAGTTTCAAAAAGTTTAAAAACTAGCCATAAAACATATAAAAAATTTCTGTCAATAACAAAAATACACATAAAATTACTGTCAGAAATTTCTGACACTAGTCAAAAATTTTGTCAGAAATTTCTGACATGGCTAATTTTTAATTTTTTGAAACTGTGACTATTTTTTTGTAAATGGTGGTTATTTTCTTAAAATTCCTTAAATAAATATATATATATATATAGCTAGCTATTTCAGATTGCACGTAGTGTATATATGATCTAAAAAAAGTCATGATTAAGTCAATTTTACGTTGCTAATGATTGTGTTTTTCATGAGAAAGACTTACTGGGACATGCCTTAGTTGATGATGGCATACTTCGCAACCAACATAGTGTCTTTGGGATTAATATCAAAGCCTATCAGAGAACGACGTTTGACCCAATCACGACTGTCTTTCAAGCAAGAAAAATAAAAAGACCTCCTCATTATAACTAGCTAGCCAGTGATTAGATTATCAGTTAATTTTAAAAAAAAATTTACTCAATGATTTCAACAATATAATATATATTTCACACTCCCTATTTAGACTATATATATATCCAACAACCAAAAATTTGTGAGCCTTAGATTACTATATAATGCAATCTAGGAATATCAATTGCAGAATTGCTAACCGAATTGATATATATATATATATATATATATAAAATTTTAAACTACCAAATGTTGTTGCAGCACCAAATACAGAACTTGTTGGCTAATCTACAAGACTGGACATCACACCTACTTGTTTCTCTTTTTATTTATGGACCTTTAACCCTTTAATTTTTTAACATATAGACAAATTTTTCATGATTGATTTTTAATAAAGAGTGAAGTAGGGAAATAACCAGAATTTATATAACAATAAAAATAAATACCCAAATTTTTTAAATAATTGAGTTTCTAGTCAATTCATGAATTACTTGCACATGCTTTTGGTAACTAAGTGAATTACCACTACTTATCACTATGTAAGTAATTAAATTACTTGGGTAGTTTGTTACATTTTTTTAAAAGATTGGGTAATAACTTACATTAAGTTTTAAAATTAGGTAGTCACTATAATTTCTCTCTAATAAATCGTTTGCTTAAAACTCGTACTATTGTATATTTGATATTTGTTTACTTGAAAACGAAACGAAACAAAGAAAAGAAAAACCTTTCCAGATTCATCGTAATTGATTAGTATTGCCATTTTTTTTAGGGTGATGTCCATTTTATATATTTTTTATATTTTAACGTATACTTGCCAGGAACCTAATTCTCTGTACAATTTAACTCATATATATCATCAATTAAATATGCATTTTCCAGTAACTAAAATATAATTATGTATCAGTCAAAATTTGTTTCGATAACTTGATTCAACACGAAATGAGTTTCCAATACTTATTAACGTACAAAATGAATTCTTTTTATCATAATATGAGCTCCAATACTCATTTAAGATCAAAACGAATATGCTAGAGTTGTTTCATAGCCAAACGAGTTGTTTATAGATTCGATTTTAGAAAATTAGTGCCAATGACTTGTTTCAACGCGTACTGAGTTTCTAAACTTATCATCAACACCTACCTAATACTATCACGTAATTATCTGAAGCCTTTGACCGATGCTTTCTTTTTATTTTAATCTTCACTACATAACTTTTCATTTATTTTCTACACCCTGTTCTACTCTTAGGCTCTTAGCTGTGTACTTAGAAAAAGACCTCTAGTAAGTAATTATCATAAATTAATCTTGAAGATAGCTTTTTGCCATGCTTAACCAACTTGACCTAGATTTTTTCCCCCCTCTTTTTTCCTAACTATTAAGCTCCAATTTTTCTAGTTTCATGATCTTTACAAATCATATTTAAAAAAATAAAGTAAAATTATTGCAGGACGAAAACTCTGAACAATCAATCAGTGATGAACAGATATGAGAATCATCACTTTCATGAGCTAGTTAGTATCTATAGCCACTTTAATTTGGCATTGAATCAAGATAAGAAAACATAACTAATAACCCAATCAGATGAGGAAAACAAAAAAGATATATAATTATAGGTGAGAAAAAAAAAAAAAAAAGGCAACATCGTAAGGACACCTATAGCCAGAGCAGAGCTACTAGTCTACACAATCCTACACAAATATAGACCAAAAGCAAATTTCCACACTAATTTTCAACCCCTTTTGTCCAAATAAACAGAAAGAGTACACGACATAAACCTCGGATTTCTACTTTTGTTTCCTAATTTTGGAATCAATCCCAGATCATGACAACGGCGATAACAGCGATCCCGAGAAGCACGGCGTAAAACTTGTAGAAGGGTGTGTCGAAATAGCACTTGGATTGCGGCTTGTAGCCTTTGGCAATGAGATGGTTAATAGCAACGTATATGAAGACCCCGCAAGCCAGTCCCATGGAGATGGCGTATATCCAGTCGGCCACGGCGCCTTGAGTGGTGGCGTCGATGGCGATGCCAATGCCGACCCCGACGGGGCTCGAGATGGCGAAGGCGAACGAGTAGGCTGCCGTCACTAGGAGTGGCCTCTTTGGCAGCATCCTCAGCAGAGCAATGCCCATTGCTATGGCTGCAAATATTTTGTGTAGAGATATTGTCCATAGATTCCTCCATGCGTCTGCTTTGTTATCTGATCAACAAAAACAAAATTAATTTTTGATTAATCAGCTGAAGAACTCTGTGGTACTCAATGATAACAACTGTTTTTTTTTTTTTTAA
This sequence comes from Boehmeria nivea var. tenacissima, assembly GCA_018132145.1. Lineage (NCBI taxonomy): Eukaryota > Viridiplantae > Streptophyta > Magnoliopsida > Rosales > Urticaceae > Boehmeria > Boehmeria nivea. The sequence continues at coordinate 17,183,737 of CM030874.1, read as the reverse complement.
TGACAAAGATATGGCCATATTTGCTTCTTCTAGACATGTATATCATATTTATCAACCCATCCATAGCTTGATATTTTTATACTTTATATTTTTGTTGAAAACTAGACCCCACCACTTTTATAGTGATGACAAGCAAAATGTTTTCCTTTTTTCTATGGGAAAAAGCTCGTGGTATTATGTTATATAATAAAAGAAAAGGAGTTATAGGTTGATACTGTGACGTACTAAAATCTTGATGAGCCATTTTTCGGTAGATGAAAATATGGTCTTTCTTTTGCTTCAAAATTTGAAGAGGTCAACTTTTTCAATTTTTTTTTTTTTAAATCTGATTTTTAAGTAGGAAAAGTATTATATTCACAAAAATCCTCTCGTATGTGAAAGCGGAAGGACAAGATCCTTTTGTTTGGCAAAGTAATTGGGACGAATAAAGAAGTGCCAAATAATTTGTGAAAAATGATGTAATAGAGGCCACTAAAACGAAAAGACAAGAGAATACGAACGTAATAGATAACGCTTATTTATTAGTTGAGACAAGTGAGGACCATATGGTTTTTTTTTTTTTTTTTCAAGGAGAGTGACGACCATAAATAGTTTGCAAGGAGAGTGAAGACCATGGTTAGAAGACTTTTATAAAGCCATCATGCAATAGGGACAAAGTATTAGCATTCAACTTAAGCAAGTTGTTAAACATGTAGAGGAAGATTAAAGCGTGGAATATTATAATATACTTAAAAAGTGTACACATGCCAAAACCAAGACCAATACTAGTGCCCGAGGCCAAAAATAAGAACCTTATTTAAAAAGAATAATAACTTGAAAGTGATATTGCAAAGTTGCTTAATTTGTTGCATAAGACAGACCAAACATATAAGACTAAGTCATGTAACCTTTACGCTATACTCGATGCCCAAACATTCCAGTCATAAAACAATATCAATTACCAGTGCAAAATCACTCATTTAAGAAAATTCAAATTTTGGAATTCTAATTATCACCTAATATTGCATAATAAACAAGTGATTTACCTGCAACTCCAACTGCAATGCCCTCAAAAACCGAATGAAAACAAAGCGCAAGAATGAGAAGAATGGTGTCCCCAAACGACGTCGTCCTCAAGAAAACCGGGCTAGTGTCCTCCAAGCCGTCGCCTTTGCCTTGCTCAGCCCTCCCTTCCTCCACCTCAACCCGAGCCTCGCCCTCGCTCGACCGTGTAACGAGCATGATTACGCAGTCCCCGAACATGGTCAGGAGGTACCCAAACGACGCGAGCATGAACGCGAAAGGGTACGCCTTCGAGGTGAGCTCGCCGAAGGTCTCGTTGGAGTCGCTGAGGAAGTGCATCATGGACGTCCCGAGGAACACCCCGCCCGCAAACTGCGTCCCCAACACAAGGAAGCTCTCGTTCCATCGCAAGAAATAGGGCGACACGCCGCCCGCGAACGTGCTCACCAGCAGGATCACGAGGCACCACACCTTCACCGCGATCAGCCCCTTGGAGTGCAAGTCTCCGTGGTGGTCCTCGCCGCCGCCTTCGTCCTCGTCGCCGCCTCCGCCATGGCCGTTGACTAGCAAGACTTGGAGGAATAGGATCAAGGAGAGGAAGAGAGCGGTTGACTTGAGAGTCCTCATGGTGGAAAGAAAGGAAGTCATTGATTGCCTCCAATGGTTGCGGATCTATTGTTTTATTTTGTGTGGTTTGAATTAGTTACGCGCTGTTCGTTAGTTAAATAGGTAATGAAATTTATTGCAATTTTTGCGTTTATTTTCATCTCTCTCTCTCTTTGTAGTACAAGTTTGACTTTAGGTATTGTAAGTATGTTGTACTACACAACCAGTTTAGGGAAACAATGAATATATATGTGTGGTACGTTACGTTTGCCGCACGATAAAAATTAAACACATTATTTTATAATAAAAGCTTTGTAATTAGCACATAAAAAATATTTACCTGTAGATAAGCTGTCACTATTATTCCCCAAAGTGGCTCTAACCAATCGCCTGTGCTATCCACTTCACGCATGTAAGTTTCGACAAAATCAATGGTATAAAGAACACAAACAAAACCGTTCTCTTTTAAAAGTTTAATAATAAATCAAGGTTTTAACGAATGAAAAAAAAAAATGTTTATCGAGGAAAAAAAATGGCCTTAATAACACTTTTGTGTTTCAAAATGCCATAGATAAATCTGGCCGGCAGGCTTATATAACACGCATATAGTCAAATCAACAGCAGATATGTATTGCACGTTCTTTGAAACATATATTGAATTGTTTGGACAACAATACAAATCATCCTTTCATTATTCACTTCAGTTAAGAGGACGAGAATGAAATTAATCTACTGGGTGTATATACATAGGCATATCGAGACATATATAGCTTCCTTTTGCCAGTTATAGCATATGATATATAATATAACGTACACATTGTGTTACAGTGAACGGCCATGAATGATCAAACCATGTCCGAACCGTCCGAATCGCTGTCCCTGTTCTCTTGCCATCCCGAACCTGCCCTGAATTTGCATATAGGGCAAGTGCCCTGTTGGCGTAGCCACGGGTCGATGCAGTTGGTATGAAACTGTAACAAGATGTCAATTCAAGTATTCTTATTGTTGAATTTATTTTAAAATATGTAAGACATATGCATAAAATTGGCAAGAGGGTTGAATTTACTAAAGAGTGTATTTATAATTGAAAAAAAAAAAAGCAGGGCATTTAATTGAATGATTAGAGATTATTTTACAATATGTAATGTGCAAAGAGAGACTAGCTAAACTGTTTGCAACATAAAACGGGGTCAACATAGATGATTAGATGTATCCCTTATTATCTCACTGATTAAAAAAATGGCATACTTATCTAAATTAGTTAATTTTGGTCATATATTAGTTGCTTCAAGAATTCAGCAAATGGGATAATATTTTAAGATAACAGTCCACACCACGCTAAGTGAAAAAAAAAAAATGCGCAAAGATGAACCTGATGCAAACATGGCAAGCTGCGAATGAGCTCGCCCCTGCTAACTTGCTCCAAGCAGATGCTGCAGGTCAGTTCATCTTCTGCGGTCTTCGTTTTTCCGTCATCCTTTCTAGTGTCCTGCTTTTCCAATGTTACTAGGTAAAGGTTACAAAACAACTAACAATAATAGCCCATTGAAGAAGTGCAAAACTGAGATTAGAAACAATAATGAGTAACGTATGTTTAGTTTAACATCTTGCCCTCCCAAAAGAATGAGCAGCAGCGTTTTGGGTTTAGATACAACTTATTTCAATTTTGTATCTTCATTTCTCATATTTCTTTTTTAAAACCTTGGATTTCTTATTGTTCCTTGCCATATAAAGTTCAGATTAATCACGCAACAGATCCCATTTATATTATATATATACGAGACCTTGATTATTTAATCACATATTCCTATTCCTTTTCATAGTCACATACATACAGATAGTTAAATCCTTTCACATTAATTATGATGACGCTAAAGAAGAGTAGTCACTCTCTTCAAAGAATCTGATTCCACGCTTATGAGATAGTTATTGGGGTCATAATCAAGCCAGTTGTTTTGACGTATGAGCATACATCAGCTAGATATTACACCTTCACGAGTGAACTACTGATACCATTTTTTTTTTCTTCTTTCTTTTTTTTTTTTTTTTTTTTTTCGGTTCATGTATAAAATTCTGGAAAAAGATTCAATCAGATTTATGACCTTGTCAAATTCTTAATACGTTCACTTGTCAGTATTTCTTTTTTTGAACTATTAGGGTGGACTAGCCAGTTCTTTCTAAAAGAATAATATGTTGGCTAACGATCCTGCAACCAACAATCTTATTGTGCTATGCCCCACGCTCTGTATATTCACACCAAAAAAGGTGGAACTATTTTATTTTGTCCCCTAATGCTCTTAAGGGGAGATAAGCCTTAAAAACACAATTATGGAGAAGTGACATGATCATGAATCGATACAGGGAACTATGTCTTCAAATGAAATTCTAGTAAGATTACGAATCTCACTACATATGTCTTTTCGCCAGCAAAAATACACCACCATTTTGATGCAATGGCTAAATCCTAAATGTATATAAACAAAAGTTTGAAGAATGAAATACCTCAGACACAGCCGTAGAAGATGATGCCTGCTGCAGTGATGAACTATCTCTGTCGAAAAAAGAGATGTTGTCCATAATGAAGGTTATATGTAATACGGGGACAAACTATAATCATTAGACGACAATTAGTCAGATTACTGGTTTTAATTCTATATTCTTAGATTTGAGACCTACTGAAAGAAATAATAGTTCACACTTTCCTCACTTACTTCTCTTGGCCAACAACTTTGTACTTGTGAACAGGTAAGGCATTTATCTCTTCCTCAGACATTGATTGAGTGGTAGATGTATTATCAGAGTCCAACGCTCTCAAAGTATCATAATCTGTTGAAAGAAAACCCCAAAAGAAAAAAGCTTTATCTTCCGACAACTAAACATTCAAGTTCAACCAAGATTTGCACGAATGTCTTTGAATGACTTGATAGGAAACCACTAAGAGCATCTTCAATGCAATGCCAAATTTGTGTGCCAATGCCAAATTTGGCATTTTCGTATGAAAAGCATTCTCCAATGCAATGCCAAATTTCAAATGTTATATATGGTGCCAAATTTAGCACCAAATATAGCATAATGCAAAAAATTTAGCATTTTAAATAGAGCATTGACTGGTCAACTTATAGGCATTTAATTAAAAACTAATATTATATTATAAAAAAGTTCCCCTAACCGTGAAGTCATTACGATTATTTGTAGTCTTCTCTACTATTGGTTATCATTAACTACTTTTATTGGTTTTTACAACTAAAAAATAATAAAATAACAAAATAGCTTTTGTGTATTGGAGTATCAAATGTCAAATATAGCATTTTTACCTTTTTGAGTGCCAAATTTAGTATTGACTTTGGCATTTGCATTGGAGATGGTCTAACCACATCATTAGAATCAAGAAAGTCTATACAAACATACCTAGATCATCAAGTTCGCGATCAAGTAGTGCAAGCTGGAGCCTTAGTCCTTGTACCCGTCCCCGTGTTGCAAAAGCAATTGATGGTGGCATGTGCAGCCGCAATTCTGTATGACCAAGCAAGCCACTGGCAGCTGCAGCGTGCGCCCGGGCTTGTGCTTGAAGTTGCTGACAGGTTGCATACATCCTCAGGCTTGTTGCCATCAAAAAGACACCCACGACTAGCCAGAGCTGCATGCACACGGTCCATTACCACTTATTTAAAAGATTTATCCTTCCAGATTGTCAACCACGCCCAATAGCATATATGCATATTTTACACGTACCAAAAAGTTTGGCGACATTTGATGAGAGTTCAAGATCATGAATAGCAAGAGAACTGCTGAAGAAAAAGGTTAAGATATGGATTCATAGTGTTGCTTTTCAAAATAATATATATTGTCACTAGGACCAAAAGCATTACCTGTGACTAGAAAAGCCAGTGAATTAGTATTTACTTGACGAGCTGTATGAATACGCTGATAGGAAAAGGAAAAATTAAAGGCATTAGACATAATGAATCTGCAGTACATGGTGAAGATCATAACTGATGCAATGACTAAAAATGATTTAAATACAAACCACGTACCATCGAGGGTTGTTCTGGTACAAATCCTGGAAATCCATTTTCAATGTCTGCCCTATTCCCTCGAAAAACAAAACTCATCTGTGCAAAAAGGTTTGAATTTGGCCCTTCTGTAAAAAAAGCTACAGATTTGGTTGCAATTCACTCGACTACACAATAATTGAAATCCTTCACTCTATCAGATCTTCAGAACCCTGACAGCACGACGACCAAGTTGCAGTAAGAACTTCACGGAAGGAAGTAGAAATATCCAACATGAGAAAAAACTTGCAGGAAGAACATTACAACACAATCACATCAATGACTACACACAAAACTCACAGTCCAAGACTCCAATGATTCTTGAAAATTTGCAATATCCAGTCCCATTGTCTGCCATATATATGAAGACCCTAATCTACCAGCACTGGTCTTTAGCTAAAAAGAAAGATAGACTGTAAATTTTTGTTTATTTGTCTACCGCAATTAAGACTATCATAAAGCAGTCCCATATTAATCATTTACGAATTACAACAAGCCAAACCCTATATTTCAAATCAAATTTATTGCGATAGCTGATCAGAAATTCAATTTCCAGTGGTTCAAACTTCACCATGTTCAATAACTTTAGACTTCCCTTTTGTCGAAATTCCTGTATTCGGGTCAAAACGCAATCATGTTCTAATTCATGAACTGCACAAACATGTAGTGGAAAGTGGGAACCATTTCAGTTATCAGCTGCAATACTTTCGATTCCATGGCTTAAAAAATGTCCTAAAAGTTAAATTGTCACATTCAAAGATATTAGAATACCTTGCCTGCAATACTTTAACAAGAACTTTTATCTAAATTGCAAAACATCAATCAGAATAAGAAGAGACACAAGAATGCAACCTACCAAAGGGCATTATAAAAACATTTCAAAAACAAAGAAAAAAGCCTGAATCCAATTTATTTATTCAATTTCATAAGACCAACTTGACCAAATCATTTTGACATTACATTGTTTGTAAAGTAGTCATTGGCACATCTCCAGAAGATTATAATATTGCCAGCTGAGTTTCCACTCAAATATAATATTAATATGTAAAATACATGCATATATATATATATATTCTTAATGTATATACTAAACATAATCATATCATAGCCAGGGTGTTCAGAAGCAGAGACCACAAAAGTCCTTGTTTAAATAAAACATCACTTTCTCTCTTTCCCTTAACTTAAAATAATCAAATTCAATAATTCATTGACCTTTCAACATTTTCTTTTCATTATAAACAAAGATCTAAACATTGATACATTCTATTCAGTCCAACAAACAAACAAAAAGACAAATAAAGAAAAAGAAAACGAAAATTGTTCATTTTAATTGGCCTCGGAATATCCAAAAAACTAAATAAGATAAACGCATTGTTTGGTGAGCGACGACTAAAACTGTAAGTGCGAATCTGTATTTCCGTTTCCAGGACCAATATTCCCGGGAAACAAACAGAAACTGTAAAAAATGCAGGGGAAAATACTTACAGGCGTAGAGATCTCTGAATGTAAAAGTGAGAGAGCGAAGAAAGTTAAATTTTCCTTTTTTTTTTTTTGGTGTAGTATCAACGCCAAAGCCTCTCTCAATGTCCCAACAGTTTTCTTTCGATTTTGTTTTGTCTTTTTATTCTTTTTTGGGTTTTGATTTTGTTGAAAATATTGGAGTGAATGTGAATCTCAGAAAACGAAAATGGTGGAATTTATTGGTAAATTCGAGAGGGATCTAGAGATTGACACGTCGTCAGCTTTTTAAAGCGGTGTGGTTTGGCAAATGGGTTTAGACTGTGGCAATTTGAATTTTTTCATTTGAATTTAGTAATTTGAACGAAAAATTTTAATTGTTATTTGGGTCAAATAATCTTATTTGAAAATATTATTTGAATTGTTATTTGGGTAGATGTGAAATACGTGATTTTGAGATATAAAAATAATTGTTGAAATATCAAATCAAAAAATACTATTTAAAATGTATTCAAACTATTAAATTTGAGGGGGGGAAGAATTTGATTTTGAAGGGTTTGAATGAGTTTTTTCCATTTGGATTTTATCTAAAAAAAATTACCAAACGACGATTTAGATTGACAAATTCGTTTAAATGGCCCAAAATAAGTTCAAACTCATTTGTTAAACAACCCCAATTTAGGCTTTATTTGCTTCTCCAATCTTTAACATTCAATTCCATTTTGAGAAATTATGGTGAATATCTAATTTAAGCCCTTATTTGGACAAAATATTTTGCTCATTTTTTACCATTTTAAATGGTTTGAAAAATGATTAGAATGGTTTGACTTTACGAATTTCGAGGTGGTATATATGGTTGAGATTTAAAGATATTGTATAGGGATTTTGAAAGTTGAAAAAAATGGAATGGAATGGAATGGTTTCGAGGATTAGAAAAGTTGAAAAAAAAGTGAAAAAATAGAATGGAATAGAATGGTTAGAATGGTTGGGGCAAACGGGGGTAAATTATTACCTAATTTTTTGAAAAATATAACCAACTACGTACTTAAATGATTCAATTACTCATACAGTGATAAATAGTAATAATTAACTTAGTTACTAAAAACATGTGCAAGTAATTAACCAAGTGACTATAAACTTAATTATTTCAAAAGTTTGGGTATTTATTTTTATTTTTATATAAATTTTGGGTATTTTCCTACTTCACCTTTTTTTTTCAACTTTTCTAATCTCAATGCAATATTCTTTAATTTCAATCATTTATACTATATCGAAATTTGCAAAATTAAATCATTCTAAAAATAAAATGGTTAGAATATTTACCCCAAACAACTTATTATTTATAATTTTGAATGGAGATTCTTACTTTGGAAATATTGTTCTGCATCTTTAATAAATTTAATTTTCAGTGTTCTAAAAAAAGTTTATTTAATTATCCAAAAAAAATAAAAAATAACTCTATTATAGAAGTTCTCATTTTTATCATAAAAATGTGGGTTAGTGCTTTCAACAATCAAATATTATTGGAGCCTTTTGGATATAAATTTAAATACAAAGATTCAAAAATATTTTCACTTGAGTTCTTATTTGACAAAATTTTAAATTTAAATAGATATTTGAATAAATATTTAGTTTAGGCCTTGTTTGTTTGGCAATTAGAATAAAAAAATTGATTTAAACTATTTTGTTACAATAAACTCACTTACAAAAATTTAAATTTGAATATTTTTAATATAATAAATGTGTTTTAAATTACAATCTAAATGATGTCCTAATACTTGAATTGAGATGTAAAAAGCTATATTTGAATTGGGAATTTAAAAATTGGTTTTTTAATATAGAAAGATACTTGATTGTAAATTGATTTTCTTTACTTCGGTTTTTTACAAAAATCAAAAAACAGAAACACAATACAAAACAAAGAAATTCTTGTTAGATTTATTAGTTGTGCGAAAAATTATTCTGAATCACTTTTTCAATTATTTTCTCCAATGGATTTCACATTTAAAAAATAAAAAATATACGATAACAGATAAGCTTCTACAATAGTGAGGTGATTTTGATTTTATCCCAGAATATAAAAGTTCTTATCTCTTCTTTTTTAAACACCACTTTATTATCTTTTATAATGAAAAGCTAAACGCTGCATTATTGAGCTCACAATAATAGGTATATCTATTAAGATTTAAGAACCATGTGCAATAACTATAAATTGTCTCTTGCAGCAAAATATGGCGAATTATAAGTACATGTCATAGAGCACTAATCTTTTTAATTTATTTTCTTTAATTCTACGTTAAAGAAAGAATGACACTTTGCCTAGTTTTAACTCCAATATGAGTTTGAGCCTTTGAGGCATATATGAATATGACACTGGCCTTTGTTTAACCGTTAAGAGTGATATGAATAGTCACCATCCTGTTATTTATGTGGCTACATAAAACTGTCGGTGAGACAATTTCGAAAATTCTTCAGAGGGTTAATAAAATATGAATAATGTTAGACATACAAAATCTTTTACTAATTTTTTAATACTAATTTATGTAGTAATTGAAAATTAAAATGTCATATTGTGATTGACATTATTCTAATTAGATGATAAACACTCACCAATAATAATATTACACATGAATTTGTATTAAAAAATTAATAAAAAAAATTAATATGTTTAGCACTACTCATAAAATATTTTCACACGTGATCCTATTATAAGATAAGAGAGTCAATAAAATATTTTAAAATTCCGTAGAATCCCCTTAAATGTAGTTTAAAACAAATTAAAATATCACAACAAAAACCAAAAAGAAAAGGTGTCAAGCACTGCCTCAATTTTCCAATAGGCCTGACATGCGTTGGCAATCAATCTACCTCTCAATTATTTCCCAAAATATATTTCTTTCAGACCTTATGGACTTCTTGATTATGTAGTTTTAGGCTCCAACGAGGCAAAGACACCCTTGAAAAAAAAAATAGGATCAGCCTACTTTCTATATTTTATTTACAATCACTGTCACGAGTCATCGTGTGATTGGAGCTTATATTAATAATTTGATTAGTATGCATAATCATTGCATTTAAAAATCTGCGTCATGACGATAATTAGTATAACCTTCTCAAATCAAGTACAGGAATTTTCCCTCTGTTGAAACAGAGTATATTTTACAAGGAGACAATAAAAATAGATCTTCAAAGGCTTTAAACTCAATAATGGGCACACGTAAATCAAAGTTAATGCCTTGGAGCCAATTAAGGGAATCAGCAGCTCAATTATTTGAGCAAGAAAACAGTGACCAAACTCTCACTATCAATTGCATAATGCTTAGATAAGTGTTCAAGTCAAGCCTGATCTTCTCAAGTAATAAGGTTAAAACTTGTAACTAGTCTTCTTCTAACTGTTCGGAAAGCTAAACCAAACGACACAACTCTTGTCGCGGTTGTCGTTTACCGTTCCGACATACCGCAGTTTCCTCCTCCGAGGACAACGGAAAAGAGCAACGCGCTCAGCCAACGAACGCAAGACACGTGTTAAGAGTTTTGTGGCTTTAGGGACAATTAGGCAGCAATATGGGATCGGCAATCATTTTTGGCCAACTGTAATAGGCACAATCACAGCCCACAGGCATGTAACTCATGGCTTCATTATTTGAGCCAAACAACTGGGAGTGAGAGCTGTCTGAACCCACATTTGCTTTTGCAAAAAACGCTACAAAAATGTTTGCGTTGGGAAACATTTCACTCCGATCAGAGCTGAGCAAACCTTACCCCTTGTTTTCCATTCCATTTTTTAATATGGAAAAAATAATTTGAAAATAATTTAAAATAATTTGGAAAAATAATGTAAGAATGATTTGGTTTTGTGAATTTTGAGGTGATATAAAAAGTTGAGATTTAAAGATATTGTTTAAGGATTTGATAAGTTGAAAAAAATAATTAAAAAAAATAAAATAAAATATAATGATTTGGAGGATTAACCATTTGTTTGTCTCACCCAATTCAACTATTCTATTCTATTTTTTCATTTTTTTTCAACTTTCTTAATCTTCCAAACCATTTCATTCTATTTTATTTTTTTTCAATCATTTTTTTCAACTTTTCAAACCATTGTACAATATCTTTAAAATCTCAACCATTTATACCACCTCGAAATTAGCAAAATCAAACTATTTTTATATTTTTTTTTCAAACTAATTTTAAACTATTTCAAATTATTTTCAAATTATTTTTTCCATTTGGATGGAATGGGCAAAATGTCCACTCCAAACAAGGGGTAAGAAAGTTGAAAAAAATTAAAAAAATAAAATGGAATAGAACGAGTAAAATAGAGAAAACAAACAAGGGATTAATATAAGCTAAACTACTCGCATGGTCTTGTTGTTGAAGTTGTTGAGACATTTTTTTTTTCCAACTTAGGAAAATTCGACGAATTAGTTCACAACTTGTGTTACAACATATATAAAAGTACTCTTATTATTCGTCCCTCAAAAAAGACCGGCAAAATCATGTTTTCGTGTACGTGATCTTTAACGAGATTTTCAATCCATTGATGTCAACTAACGAAGACGAGGTCAACGATGGCAACGAAGTACCAGCAAATTCACTGAATTATTAATGGCACGTCGATGTTGCTAAATATTGAGCCTTTTGGCCTTTGGGGACAATGTAAAATAATTCAATTTTGTTTCTACTTTGAATAGACACGATCAACTCACAATTTGATTTGATGAAGAAATAGACAATAATGTTAGTTTGGCTATTAAGTAACGAACCAACAAAACTGGCATTTTTTTCTTCTTTTATTTGAAAATGTGCCAGTTTGGCATTGCTGTGCTGGTATAAAAAGTGCTTTAAACTCTGCTGAAGAAAGAAACTGCTGGAGTTATAAGCATGCATGGTGTTTGGTTATTTTATTTTTAAAATTGCTGTGAATATGTAAAATTACCAAAAAATAATTTTAGAAAGTTATTTAGTTGAATATAGATTAAAAAATTAAGGATATTTTAGTAATTTAAAATGGAGAAGCAGTTTCGGTTACAGAAAAGCAGCCTTTAACCTGCTTCTCAAATTATACTACGTAAAAACAAAAACGGTTACATGCTTATTTAAGAAGCAGGTTTACCAAACGCCTCTAAGTGCTTTAGATTCTTTTATAATCTAAAAGCAGCCTCTAGAAGCAATGCCAAACTGGCCCAATAAGCCAAAAAGATTTATCAATTTTCACTATCAAAACTTCAATTATAGAAAAAAAAAATTGACAAATTGTAAACAAACTCCTTTTTTCTATATATACAGAGATTAAAACTTACATCAGTCTCTCCATGAAATATTTTTGCCATTTCAGTTTCACCCACATTCGGGCCACCAAAAAATATATATCATCATCTTCAATCCTCATCATATATATAATAACCAATCAACAAAAATATTCACTTTTTGTAATCTTTACCAAAAGAATCACCACCGTTCATTCCCAGTGTGATCGTCCAAGGCCCAAGCCCTGCTCCGGCTCCGAACATTCCTCCCAAACACCGACCCAATCGAGTGGCTCCGGCTACGACTCAGCGACCCACCCGCTTCCGAATCCGACCGCGAAAACGACGCCGTCGAAGCGCTGCCAGTAGCAGTAGAAGGAGAGCGATCGGAGTCGGGGTTCGAACTGTTTGACCTAATCCTAAGAAACGACATGGCGTTGCGGAACAGCCTCCCGAGCCTCCCGCTCTCTCGCCCCACTCTGCTCCGCCGCGACGACACCCACGAAACCCTCCTCGGCGCCCCGCCGGAGTGGACCCCGCCGTCCACCTCCGTGTACACGGCCGGCACCTCTCTCTCGCCTCCGGACCTCCTCCCGGAGAAGAACCGCCCCACGGCGAAGCCCCCGCCGGGGAGCCTCCAGATGGTGAGCCCCACGGTGCTCTCCTCCTCCGCCGGCGCCGGCGCCGCCGCGGCGCTGCTCTCGGGGCTCTCCGCCGGCAGCTCGTGGCGGCAGACGGGGCAGGAGTTGCGGAGCGAGAGCCAGGGGAGGATGCAGTCCGAGTGGTAGATGTGCTTGCAGGGCATCTCCCGTGCCTCCGCGCCGAGCTCGAAGGCCTCCTTGCACACCGCGCAGTGGGACTCCGCGCTCACGTGGCTATCAGCGATCTCGATCGTCGGCATCGACTCCACGGCCGCCTTCGACGCCGGCGGGTTCTCCGACCGCCCGAACCCCGCCACCTCGATCTGCGACAGCTGCTCCAGGAGCCTCTCCATCCCGGAGCCCAGCAGGAACTCCGACATGCTCGCCGGAAGCGGACGGAGCCCCCCGCCGGCGCCGTCGTCGTAGAACAGCTCGAAACTACTCTGCCGCTCGGCCTCCGCCCCGGCGGAATCATCCGCGGCCGCGCCGCGGAGGACGATGACTGGGTTGAAAGCGTGGCGGCGGTTGGACCCCCCTCCGCCGCGGCGGGCCCGGCGCGAGGTCGTCAACGGCGGTGTTTGACTCGGATCTCCGGCGTACAAGTAGGACGCGCCGAACGGGTGGCTGTGACTCTCCTCCGCCGCGGCCGCCGCCGGAGAGTCGATCTCCTCGAGGAAGCCGGTGTCGCAGTGAGGGCACGTGACGGCGTCGCGGCGGCGGGCGACCCAGACGCGTACGAAGCGCGTGCACCTGTAGCACCAATACGACGCCGTGTTCTCCGACGACGACATCTGTGCTCGCAGATCTCGCAAACCTAGAGAGAGAAAGGGAGTTTTAGAGAGAGAGAGAGAGAGTTGTCTGAGAATAATAAATGAGAGACGAAGTGAAGACTGGGCTTTGCTTTTTAAGGCACGCGCGGAGTTACAGCTGGGACAGGTGGTTCACGCCAAGCGCGTAGCCAAACGCTGCGAATCCCACGTGGCGTCAAGCTATTGGACCAAAGGCGTCGCGCTGGCCCACCTGTCCTACTGGGAGAGTGGGATGGACGCGGACGCGAGACGCGTCGTGGGTTTTGGAGGAGTTAGGACGCCGAGTTTGAAATTCAAATAGTCGCCGGAAGATTCTCAACGAGGCCTGGCAGGACAATACAATACAACTTTGTTCCTTCTTAAGACGACGACGTTTTTGTCCGCCACTCGCTTTTTAAATCAAATCGTCCCTGATTTAATCATCGCCGTTCATCGGTTTTGGTTAATGGACGGCTGGGATTAATTCGACCTGGGTTTCGACTTTCGAGTGGGTGGTCGACTTTGTACTTGGGTCTACACATAATATAAGCCCTGTGGCTAATTACATATGTTAAATGTTGGTTTATTTATTTTTATTTTATTAAATTAAATGAATGTTTCTTGAATTATTGTCAGTGTCACTGTCCCATATTTATATAGCTGTACAAATAAATAAATAAGAAGGATTATACGTAAGACAAAGAAAGGCTCAGAGTTTTCAAAATTCACATTGATTTATTTGTATATCAAGTTGGTGTATATTCAGGAAAATTAGATATTGGAGATAAGGTAATTAATAAGTTAGATAGCTTACTGTGCAAGGAAGAAAAATTTATGAATTAGTGTTAGGATAAGTGTTTAGTCAAACTCTATTGACCAAGTCTGTATTTATCATTAGTGAAGTGTATTAGTGGCTGACGTGTATAATTGCCTATGTGGCAGGTTAGTTAGAGTCAGTACTATTAGCTGTAACTAACTATTAACTCATTAGGCTGATATATAAGCCTTGGTGTATTGAACACGCATTGTGTGTGAATGAATAGATTTCTCTGAGCTCATACTCTCTCTCTCTCTCTCTAGATTTTTCTCTCACTGAGTTTTCTTTTCTCTGTTGAGATTTTCCTTTTGATTCTAACATGGTATCAGAGCGGGAAACAGGGGAGACTGAGATTCAGAATAATTCGTCGTCGTCTTCTTCGTTAATGGCGGCCAAGTTCACGCCGATCTCGTTCAACAATCTGATGAATGTTCGTCTGAGCAACACGAATTTTCTGATCTGGAGGAAACAAGTTTTGTCAGCGATTCGCGGTCACAAACTTCAGGATTTCATTCTTGAATCTAAAACTCCACCGAAGAAATTCAACTCGGAAGAAGATGAACATCTTCAGAAGGTCAATCAGGATTTCTTGGACTGGGAGCAACAGGATCAGCTTCTGGTTTCTTGGCTACTCTCTGGAATGACTGAGTCAGTCTTGTCGCGGATGGTGAACTGCGAAACCTCAGCTCAGGTGTGGTCTACTCTAGAAGTTTATTTTGCTTCGCAAATTCGAGCTAAAGTCTCACAATATGAAACTGAGTTGAAAAACACTAGGAAAGATTCACTGTCGATGAATGATTTCTTGCTCAAAATTCGAAGCATAGTTGATCACTTAGGGCTGGTTGGCAATAAACTCAGTGTAAAGGAACATGTTAAAGCAATCTTTGATGGCTTAGATGAGGAATATGAAAACTTTATTCTCAATTTTGATATGCGTGACAAACTTGAATCTGTGGAAGAGGTTGAATCTTTGTTACTCTCTCAAGAAGCTCGTATCGAGAAGAAACATCTTAGATCTCAGGAACAGACACATGGTCAAATGTCGGCTAATTTTGCTGGTGGAAATTCCCAGCCTGATAAGAGGCGTTACTCAAATACCTCTCCAAGTCAAGGGTTTACTGGTCGTGGTGGACGTTCCCCTGGCTCTCAGAGTGGTGGCAGAGGACGGTCTAATGGTGGCCGAGGCAGGTCCAACGGTGGTCGTGGCAACTGGCATAATGCCAAGCCTCAATGCCAACTATGTGGACGAAATGGCCATGTAGTTCTTCAATGCTATTATCGATTCGATCACTCTTTCTTTGGACCGTCTCAACTTAGTAATCAGTCAGGCCATTACTCTCCCAGTTCTGCAGGTTCTCCAGGTGCTGGCCGTGGTCAAGGAAGCGCTAATCTTGCAGCCTTGACAGTCTCTCCTGCTGCAGTGTGTGACTCGAATTGGTATCCTGATTCTGGAGCCACGAATCATATCACTGCCGATCCTTCAAATCTCATGGAGAAAGCTGAGTTCTTTGGCACAGACCAAGTTCATATGGGTAATGGTACGGGACTCATTATCAAACATATTGGTCAATCGACCTTTGCTTCTGAAAATTCTTCTCATTTACTCAAACTTTCTGATCTGCTACATGTTCCTGAAATAACAAAAAATCTGTTGAGTGTCTCTAAGTTTTGCCAAGACAACAAAGTATTCTTTGAATTTCATTCGAATTCTTGTTTTGTTAAGGATCAGTTGTCCAGAATTGTGCTACTGGAGGGGAGACTTACTAATGGTCTCTATGTGTTTGGAAAGGATCAGCTCAAGTTTCTTGAAGCTCCTGCTAGCTCGAGCTGCAATAATACTCAACCTGGTTCAAGCAATCTTGTTAGACCTGGTTCCACTGTTATACCATCTTGTTATGTTTCTTCTTCATGTAATTCTTTTGATTTGTGGCATAAAAGACTTGGACACCCTTCAGTGAGGGCTGTTAAACAAGTTCTGAATGAATGTAATGTTTCATTTGATAAAACAGTAGAAACCTCTGTATGCCAAGCGTGTTGCTATGGCAAAATACATCGTTTTCCTTTCTTTTCCTCGGATACGGTATACACTAAACCACTTGAAATTGTTCACTCTGATTTGTGGGGTGCTTCTCCTGCTCCATCTAGTAGTGGTTACAACTATTACATTAGTTTTGTTGATGGTTACTCTAGATTTACTTGGATATTTTTACTGCGACAAAAATCTGATGCTCTTGAAACTTTCAAACATTTCAAGACTCAAGTTGAATTGCAGTTTAACTCCAAGATTAAGATGTTACAATCTGATTGGGGAGGAGAGTTTCGATCCTTCAAGTCTTTCTTACAAGATTGTGGGATTCTTCATCGCTATTCTTGCTCTTACACGCATCAGCAAAATGGCGTTGCTGAGCGAAAACATCGCCATATAGTGGAGAACGGCCTCACTCTTCTTGCTCAAGCTTCTTTACCGTACAAATACTGGGATGAAGCTTTTCGCACAGCAGTTTATCTCTGCAACAGACTTCCCAGCAAGGTCCTTCAGTTCAAGAGTCCCTTTGAGGTGCTTTATAACAGGAAACCTGATTACACACAACTCAAGGTATTTGGGTGTATCTGTTATCCTAATACCAGGCCTTTTAATAAAAACAAACTTGCTTTTCGCTCTACCAAATGTATTTTCTTGGGTTATAGTATTAACCAAAAGGGATTCAAGTGTTTAGCTGAAAATGGCAAAATTTTTGTGTCCCGAGACGTCATTTTCGATGAGCTTCACTTTTCTTCTGGTGGGACCAATATTACTGAATTACCTGCTGCTCCTACTGCTGCTTCTACTGTTCCATTGGGCATCCCTTTGGTTCCTCAGTCTGATGCTCGTACTTCCGGGACCACCACTATCACCTCAGGCCCACAACAGCGTACTTCCTCTCTCCGTGATCAGCCTTCTCGTGAGCCTCCCTCCGAACCAGCGGTTTCTTTACCATCGCATCAGCCTCCTCTCGAGCCTCTCTCTGAACAAGCGGTTCCTTCTACTACTCAGAATCAACATACCATGATCACTCGATCAAAACGTGGTATTCAAAAGCCCCGCGTGTTTGTTGCTTCGAAAGAACCGTCTTCTGTAGCTGATGCTCTTCAACAAGAGCAATGGAAACAAGCTATGCAAGATGAATATCTTGCACTGCTTCGAAATGGCACTTGGAGTCTTGTTGATTTACCTCCAAACAGGAAAGCTGTTGGTTCAAAGTGGGTTTTCAAAGTCAAAGAGAACCCGGATGGGAGTGTTAACAAGTATAAAGCCCGTCTTGTAGCCAAGGGTTTTCACCAAACGGCTGGCTTTGACTTTAACGAGACCTTTAGTCCCGTTGTTAAGCCAACATCTGTCCGTGTGGTGCTTACTATTGCTTTGGCAAATCGCTGGTCTATACGCCAATTAGATGTCAATAATGCGTTCTTAAACGGCGATCTCAAGGAAGAGGTTTATATGGTCCAGCCCCAAGGCTTTGAGGATCCAACCAAACCACAAGCTGTTTGTCGACTTCATAAATCCCTTTATGGCCTTAAACAGGCTCCACGGGCCTGGTTTGACAAACTTAACGATGCTCTTGTGAATCTTGGTTTTCAATCCTCCAAATCTGATCCATCTCTCTTCTTTAAGGTGGTTCAAAATTGTTCACTTTATGTTCTCGTGTATGTTGATGATATACTTATCACGGGTAGTGACAAGACTGCCATAGAATCTCTTGTGCTTCAACTCAATAAATGTTTCACTCTCAAAGATTTAGGCAAGCTTCATTACTTTCTTGGTATTGAAGCTTCAGAAACAAAGCATGGTCTTTTGCTTTCTCAAACCAAGTATATTACTGATTTGTTGGTTAAGGCACAAATGCAACAGGCAAAAAGCTGCTCTGCCCCTATGACTAGTGGGCTCAAGCTTCAGTCCTATGGTAGTGATCCCGTGGCTAATCCTCACTTATATCGAAGTGTTGTTGGTGCACTTCAATATGCTACTATCACTCGACCTGAGATCTCTTTCGCCGTGAACAAAGTATGCCAATTTATGCATAATCCACTCGAAGTTCATTGGAAGGCCGTTAAACATATCTTGCGCTATCTAGCTGGAACAATTCATCATGGTTTGCTCCTCAAACGGTCTTCTCATCTTCGAATTACTGCCTTTTGCGATGCTGACTGGGCGTCTGATCCTGACGATCGCAAGTCTACTTCTGGCTTTTGTGTGTTTCTCGGTGATAATCTGGTCTCTTGGTCATCAAAGAAGCAACACACTATCTCTCGCTCTTCTACTGAAGCCGAGTTTCGTAGCTTAGCTAGTGTGGTTGCTGAAATCACTTGGTTGACTTCTCTTCTGACTGAGCTCCACATTTCTATTCCTCGCACACCAGAAATCTGGTGTGATAATATGAGCACGGTGTACTTATCTGCTAATCCCGTGCTCCATGCTCGGACAAAACATATTGAACTTGATCTCTATTTTGTTCGTGAAAAGGTTGCTCACAAACTTGTTGAGGTCAAACATGTTCCGGCTCAAGACCAAATCGCTGATGTCTTAACCAAGGCTGTTTCGAGCTCGAGGTTTTCATTACTTCGGTCCAAACTCACTGTTGTCCAATCTCCTACGTGAGTTTGCGGGGGGATGTTAGGATAAGTGTTTAGTCAAACTCTATTGACCAAGTCTGTATTTATCATTAGTGAAGTGTATTAGTGGCTGACGTGTATAATTGCCTATGTGGCAGGTTAGTTAGAGTCAGTACTATTAGCTGTAACTAACTATTAACTCATTAGGCTGATATATAAGCCTTGGTGTATTGAACACGCATTGTGTGTGAATGAATAGATTTCTCTGAGCTCATACTCTCTCTCTCTCTCTCTAGATTTTTCTCTCACTGAGTTTTCTTTTCTCTGTTGAGATTTTCCTTTTGATTCTAACAATTAGGATAAGACTTGTTCGATAACTTGGAGCTATACTGGTCAAATCAACTTGAGCGATCAAGCGCTGTATGCCTGTATATAATATTATTCAATAATATCGATTTAAATGGGATTCCTTGAATATTAAGTCAACATATCTAACTATTTGTCAAAACATCAAAAGAATATTAGAAAAAAGGAATGATCTTTCCCTGGTTTTGCACCCAAGTTGAATTATAATTTAGAACCTTGGACTGAGAATTGGGTTTACATATCGTTCAATCATGAATTATAATATATGTACTATATATATATTATATATATAATGTAAATCTGCTTCGGGGCGGCGATCACATTCGGAATAGATATCAAATGGATTATAAAAATGTGACATCCCACGTATAGCTGAGTTTGCTTCTTGGTGTCGAAACCATGTCCTCTCCCTTATTTAAAAGTATAATTATAATTAATTAATTAATAATACTTGGCAATTGAGAAAAGACATTATATTATAAATCAACGTGTTCTCATTTTTCTCAACCGCAAAAAGGGTTTATGTGAATACAACCAAAACCCTTCATCACTCAACAAATTACACCCCAATTTGACATTTTTTTCACTTTCACATACAATTAATTAATTAATATGTATCATGTTGTTCACGAAATGAATCATATATAGGCATGCAAATATGGAGAAAACAATACCAGGCAAATTTTTGTCCGGAAAAATTGTTTGGTAAAATCCGGGTAAGCCGGATGGTAAAACCGGATATATACCCGAAATTTTCCTCGATGATGATTCCCCGGCATTTACCTGAATTTACCCGGTTCTACGTAACTTTTTTAGTCACGATCGCTGCAATGTTCATAAAAAAAATATAAAAAAAAAACGAAAAAAAACATAAGCATGGCATTAAAAAAAAATTAAAAAAATAAAAAATATATATATATATAATCGGGTAATTACCCGAGAATTACCCGAGTGTTCCATGATTTTATTTCCGGATAATTACCAGGTTGTTATTCTAATATTCTATGAAATAAGTTGGAATTCCATTTTTTCACGCCTAACCAAATATATGGTATCTCTATTCTCTAATCTCTAGTGATTATCAAACCGAGGAATACATATAAATTGAAAATTGGAGAAAAGACAAGACAAGATTATTTTGTTGTAGTTGTGTTAGAGGGGAAATCTAGAAAAGGTGGATAAAGTAAAAGAAAATGCGTACCCAAAAGATGCTATTCCTTTTGATAAGCGTTTGGTGAGAGAAATATCTGTGACAGATCAAAAGTGATGAAATTGGATATTTTTGGTACCACAGTTGTGTCATTGAGTCTCATCTATGCTTTTGCTTACTCACCCTTTAGTCCCATAAAGAAGATGATATTTGATGAATTGATCATGATGATGATGATGATGCATGGTTTTCTGTTCAATTTGCACGCGTTAAAAGTGTGCTAAATTGGAGCGTCTTTGTAGAAAAGACCTTTTGTGTGTGTGTGTGTGTGTGTTTGTGTAATTGTGTTGTGCGTTTTCTTTTTTAACTTTGCCTGGAATTAGGTCATTCACAATGATGCTTGTTTGCTTTCTTTGCATATCCGTTGGTTAAAAAAGTCAAGTGTAATAATGCTTTTTTCCCATGAGAGATTAGAGAGACGTATTAGCATAAATCACAGAAAATTAGGACCCTTTTATAAGGAAAGAGTTTTCTGAATTGCCCACGATGAGAACAGAGACAAATACTTATGAGTTTTGGGGCCTAATGGCATTCCTCGGACCTCAATCCTCTGGCTGAGTTGTTATTAGGCATACTCTTTGTTTTTTTTTTTTTTTTTTGCCACTCGCCTTATTCTTTGTTAATATAACTTAAATTCACGTTTAAATACTCTGATCTTAATAAACTTTATTTAATAATAAAATTTTCCTTTTAAATTTAAATTCAAATAATAGGACAAAATTACAATTTAAACTTACAATCGAAATATGAAATTTTGACTTAACTTTTTAGTTTATAAAACAATGACCTCTAAATTTAATAAGTGGGCCGAAATATTAGGAAGTGCATACTGTGCATTGATAGGCAAACTGGCAAAGGACTGTCTCTTTATATTTACTCCTTTTTTTTTATATGTAAAATGCAAATACAACCAAAAAAAACAAAAAAGTGTCAATCAAGGCACAAATATGTGGAACCAATTCATATATGAAAACCCCACTTGATTAAATATCACAGTTATCATGCCAATGAAGCAACAACAATCGCAACAATCCAATCAACTACTATTAGCTTGACAAATTATAATGCTATTGAATGCCTTATCTGTCTCTGTGTTGTGAATATACATGGCATACTATACACATGCATATATACATGTTTCCAAGTATATTTATGTATATCATCATTTATTTTATGCAAGAAAATAAAATCAAAACCTCCTAAGAGTCTTTGTCAAACAAAATTCATGTTTTTTCTCTTTATAATCATAAACTTGAGAAAAAAAAAAAGCGTATACATTTATGCGGTGCCCAATGAACAAAGTCACAAACCCGATATAAATAAGAGACTTATTAGAGACACAATGACTCAATGAGTGAGCGTTGTTGGTATCACTTTCTGCCAAATAGTATTTGCACATCTAATTGTTGTGTTTTGCTACCAATTAAAAGCTCTCTTAAATGATTCAAAAAACAAGTCGTTAAATTTTATTTTATTTTTAATTAAGTCTTCTTAAAAACAAAACCTCAAAAGCAGACTAGTTATGTATATATATTTTCTGACCAACGCGTGACAAAATAGACCGAGTCAGAAAGAGTCCAAACTTTCCTTTAAATCAATTGGATTTTAAGTCTGTACTCGCTTAATGTTCATTAATACAACGAAAAGAGTAACGCGGTGTATTAAACTCCATAACCCCTTATTTCTTATGCTACAACTAGGTCAATAAGTTAGTGCAGTGGTTTTTTAATATATATATTTTCACTCCCAAAGTGCTTATTGACTTCAAATATTTATGTGTGTATTGTTATTACTTAAACATCTTCTTGTGTCCGATTAATGAAAACTTAGATCTTATCCGTTTATAGAGTAAAAGTTGATTATTTATCAAAATGAATTTTTTACATTTTATTTTTAGGGAAGTCCAATTTATGGTTCTCCGAAATAAATAGTTGGAGTTAGTGGATATTTTATTTAACTCAACAATTTTCACGTAAAATATACTAAATATCATATTTATTGTATCAATACGAGTAAAATAATTCCATAGATGTTTTTATCATTTATATTTTTCCTGTAAATCAAGTAAATAACAAAATTTAGAGTACAATGTGTACTCGACTGTTTTCGAAATACAAGTCTTTGCTAACATTTTAAAAATCAATTTGAAATTCGGACATTTTATAAACCATGCTCTTTCTTTTCTTTCCCTTATAGAAAGGAAACTGTGTTAATTATCCTATATTTTAGACTATATTTGAATAAGGAAATAAATGAAAAAATTCCCTGTGTTTTGCAAAAATTTTAGTTTCATTCCCATGGTTTTTTTATAACGCCAAAATTAAATCTCAAAAGATACTATGCAATACTTTCCCGGTATGAACGATTGTACAAAAATATTAAAAATCTTATGATTTTACTTTAAAACTGTCATTTAAACACTACAAAAAGTTGGTCATTTAATGTAACTAGTGAACAATTTTTGCAACTTTTAAGTGTATATATGACCCTTTTGTTAAATTATTTGCAGTTTTTAAGTGAATTTATGAGATTTTTATGTTTTCATACAAAATTTTGTATAAAAAATATCGCAAAAGTATATAATAGTATTGATAGATAATTTTAGAATCCTGAAAAAAAACGGGATCTTGGCAAAAACACATGGATCATTAATGGTTTATCCCTTTAAAAACCTATCCATAACTTTTTTTTTATTCGTCTGTTTTTATAGTTAAAAAATAGATTACTCATTTAAAAGACGAAAATTTGTGAAGTTTTTCTTAAATAAGTTATAAAATTGGGTCATTTAGTTGTATATCCGTCCACTTTCTAGCTTTATACCACAATGTTGAAGCAATTTAAAGAATGAATATAAGTTCTAAAACAGGGTCATTTAGTTGTATATTTATCCATTTTCTACTTTATACCACTATGTTAAAGCAGCTCAAAGAGGAAGAAAATTTCATCTAATGCTACCTTTTTAAGTATAAGTTTATAATCTATGCAACATTGCAACTAACAAGCCAATTACGTCTTGTTACCTTTTTTTTTATCAACAAACTACTATTTTACCCCTTCTTATTCTTTTTCCATTTGTAAAAATAAAGAGCAATTCCATCCATTTCATTGAGACAATTTTCAAAATACTCGGAGTACCATTTTTCAAACTCCCTATTTGCAAGAGAGTCCCTAACATAACGGGCTTGACATCGTATACGTGGCCCAATTAACGTCCAGTTCCATGTGAGCTCCAACTTATTTGGGCCACTGTCTGAGAGAATATTTAGGTCCCAATATGCTAAGCCCATCCTAAACCGATCTCCTTTTTCTTTTCATTAGTATTTTTTAAATCAGGAGATACCCTTTACCTTGATGCAATTTTGAATCATTCAAAATATCTATATCTGTCTTCTTTTATTAGGACCAAAAGAGGAAGATAGTGGGTAAAAAATAGAAGAAAACCTTCCAGAAGGCCTAAAGTCGTTGACACACATTCATTGTTAAAGTTTTGAGAAATTTAATCAAATACTACTTCATCATAATATTTTTTTTTTCATCATCAAGTAATTTGCTCTCATACTCTCTATTATCTTCTTTATTTGTAAAATTTAAAAAAAAAAGAGTAATTCACCACTAAAAAGTGATATAAACTATACTTTTTTTTAAATGATAATTTTCAAAATAAATTATCTAAAATGACATTTTCAGAAATTTTCGTAACTTTTTGGGTTCATACCTACAATGGTTTCAAAGGGAAAAACAAAATTCACACATACAATATAAAAACATGGTTAATTTATTGGTCAGAAACCAGCATCCTTTGACTTGGCTTCGCACCCTCTTGATCACCAAACACCGTAGGAAAACAGTAATTAAAAGAACATAGAAAAAAGTAAACCGGCCAGTTAAGCAATTAGCTATTTTAAAGATAAAGTTTGAAGAATTTAGCCATAATTTCACGAAATTATGAATTTAACCATAGCATGTAATATTTTTTGTAACATATAACATATATAGGTATAAAAAATGTAACATTTTTTGTAACATGTAACATAAAATGTTACACTTTTACACGTATATATGTTTTATATAACAAAAAATGTTACAATTTATAGCTAAATCCATAATTTCGTGAAACTATGGCTAAATCCTAAAAAAGTACCCAAATATTTGGTTAAATGCCTAAAAAGAGTATAAACTCCCTGCCAATGACTATCACAATTCACAATATATGAGTCTAACTTTTTAATATCAATTTATGTTATCTGTAATATGTATTTGTTTATCATTTTATTAGAAAAAATGTTACATTTATTTAATTATAGCACAACACTTTAATTATCACATAAATTTATATTAACAAAGTTGAAAAAATAGTCAATATGTGAAGTATTATTCTTCATTTCCACGAGATATACATGGAATTGCGTAGTGCTATATATATACCAAAATATTTGGTATGTAATCATTTGACGTGCAAGAGGGTTATATTTAACAAAAGAAAAAAAAAAAAAGGGTCCAAACTTATCCATGGGTGACGTTGACAAGTACGTTGAGCATAAAACTAAATAAAAATTTCAAGCAGTGCTAAATTTAGAAAATGGCTCAAAGAATACGTCATTCACTGAAAACCACATTTTTTTTTTTTTGGCTATAAACTTCACTTATTCTGACAGTAGCTCTACGTGTGTGTATATATATATTACGTATATAAAGAATATCGTTGTATCATTATAAATAAACAATCATTTTATACGTATTTCAAACACATTTATAAGTGATTATCTCAGTAAAGTTAGTGTTGATCGTCTGATTAGTGTTGTAATACATTTCATGCACGCGGTAGATCAGGTAATCATATTTGTAAATATAATACATTAGATTTGCTTAGTAAGAAGCTACATACTATATTTGAAACTATTCATTATATTTTATATTTTAGGCTAAGTACCAGCAAAATTTGGTGAACTTGTTGGATAAATTAAAGACGAAGTAATTAGTACCGCCGTGTATGTTAGGTTTAATTATTAACTTTTTCATACGTTGGCTCTATTCTTACACGTACAAGCAGCAACTTGCATGTTTTAGCAAAAAATAAAAAATAAAAAAATAGCAACTTGCATATGTGTATCAGTGTATATATTTTTTAGAGAATAGAGAGAGAGTCTTGTGAACTGTGATTGGTTTATGGCGTTCTTAGGGTTGGGGCAAAGAATTTACTTCTTTGAAGAAATAATGTAATTAAACTGTTGCACGTGCTTTGTCATTCATTCTTATTTTATTTTATTATTTTTAAATCTGTTAAATTTATTATGTAACAGATTAACAAGATAAATGGCTGAATTATTAACATTATTATTTATCATTATACCGTGTATTTATCATTTAAGTCTGTTATCCTTGTACAAGATAAATGGCTGAATTATTTAAATCTGTTAAATTTATTGTAGTGCATCATAATATCCTTATACCGTGTAAAAAGTTGAAACAAGATAAATGGCTGAATTATTAACATTATTATTTATGTCTTATGATATTCATGATAATATTTTTTTACTTATATTCAGTTTATATATATTAGCCGAAATTATTTTCTCCACATTTGTATTTTATCAGTAGATAGTATTTTTTTCATCCACACGTCTTATTTAGCTGTATTAATATTTAATGCTGTCGTATTTTATAAAATGTATTATTTACAAACTATAATATATATAATGATACTTTAATTTAAAAAAAAAAAAGGCTCATTTGTTAAATAGCCACTTGGAAGTCTATGTTTTAAGAAAATGACCTAAGAATTCAAATATTAAGTTATTAGCCTCAAATTCATATGAAATCTCATTTTTACCCCTCATCACTCTTCTTCTGACTTCATGTATCAAAGGACAAAAAAGTCAATACATATTGTCTAAAGGCTAATAACTTAATTATAACAAACTCAGGTCAATTCCTTAAAACTAAAATTAAAAACAGGTCATTTACTTAATAATCTAAAAAAAAAACAGAAAATTCACATTTTGCGAGTCTTCAAGGCATGTATTAATTTGCAAGTCATGATCGAGTAAGCATTTGGAGACGTTGTGTGTGTGTGTGCCTTTTTTTTAATTTTTCTTACAACAAATTATAATAATATAACTTGGTGTAAGATTTTGGCATATATCTCTACTATCATGCAGTTTATACAAGTTTATACATTTTATTTACCTCATAGACACATAGCCATTTATATTTTATAGGTTAGATATATAAGTTGCATGCAATAACACTTAACACTTAAGTACCTACATGCTAATCTATACTTGTAGCAAAATAACTTCTACTAATATTAATAGGCTAATTATTATCATGATTTATACTCCATAACTTTAATATTGTCAACTTTCATTTTTCTCCCAAAATTTGAAAACATGTAGTTCTAATATTTTCTTCAATAGTATTGATTATGTTTTTCATTTAAACATATTTTGATAGAATTGAAAGTATAACGTTTTCTTTTTTAAAGAAGAACTTGGCTTAAAAACGTATTGAAATACGTATAATTAATGGTGCCCATTGTACGTGCTATTGCTAAACTTATTCCAACATGGCCTTCCATACTTTACTTATTATTTTGTGAGCAAATCATTGCCGAGTATGATTGCTAAGTGGAATTCCAAGTATTTATCATATCTTAAATTTTGCTCTTTTTGCTTATCAAATATGTATCGCTAAATTAATTAATTAGCCCTAACATATACAGCAAAAAAGTTTAGCCAATGCTGTTTTGCACTCACAAAGTGAAAATAAAGCAAAGCCCACGATTAAAGAGATGATTTGAAACGATAAGAGATGGGTAAGCCAAAAAGTTTATTGGCTTGTTAATTTATTGGCTCGGAGACAAAAACAATAGTTAAACATAATGATCCATGTGGATTGCTTTTTACTGTTGTAGTTGGGCGTGAAATTCAGCTTTTTACCAAAAAAAAAAAAAGAAGAGGTTTTTACCGTAGACTATCTCACCATAGTTTATGTTTCACTTTGTTTTTTGTTTTTTGTTTTTTGTTTTTTGTTTTTTTTTTGTTTTTGAGGTATTAGTTTGTCTAATTCTATTGGTAATCGTACCGTTTTCAGGCTTCACACGTGTTCAAGGTAATTGAATTAGAGTTTTTTTTCTTTCTTTTTCGATAACCTATTTAATTGTAGCTTGTAGTTTTAAAATTAAAAACAATACATTTTACTTTGTTTAAATCAATTTACACATGCTTAATCACTAGTCACTACATATATATAATACCCTATATTGAATATAAACAATCATTTTGACATCTACAATTTTTATTTACTATACAAGTAGATAATCTCCTTTTATTGTGAAACACTATTTACACGTTTTATATTTATCATTATCTAAAATCTTGATTTATAATATAAGCTAAAATAGCAAGAGGTACAATACAAATAAAAAAACAAATAATAAATATCACGAAAATAAACTTAAAAAAAAGGAAAAAAACTAATAAATCCAACGAAAAAAATACAACAAACCCAAAAAAAGAAGTTAGGCGAGATATATTCCACCAAAAATATTGATTGCAAGTTTTGGTTGTTTGCCATTTGTAAAAAATATATCTTTTTCCTTTGTAATATAACCAGCAACAAATCTAAAGAGCAAACGTGTCAGCCTTATACTCATCTAATTTTCTAAAAATATTCACACCTGAGTTCACATTAGTCTGTTATCATATGGTCAATTACCCCAATTACTTAGGATATATAAAAAAAAAAGCGTATACATATCTAGATATTTCATTTCAGGAAACAAAAACAAATGAAAAAATTAAATCCAAAGAGAAAGAAAAAAAAAAAAAAAACCAATTTTATAGTGTTTCTTTTTTTCTCTCTAACTATTACTACATCATCACTGTATTTAATCCTTGCCCCTTTGCAATGGAAAAAACCCTAATAGGGTTCTTGTAAGAACCAATCGCCGCCGGATTTTTTGTTGGACCGAAAAACCAGCTCTTTTACACTCCTCTCTCTTTCCCTATTTCTCTCTCACTCTTCGCTCTCTTTTTTCATTTTTTTGGTCCCAAAACACCCACTCAGTCTTCAACAAAAACTTGTTTCTGCTATTTGGTTTTTGTTGCTCTTCGTCTCTGTAACTCTGCTTTTGTTGTTGTTATTATACGACCAAGCGTGTCACGAAGAATTGCTCTCAGTGGTTTATTGTAGCTTTTGATCGTCGTCGCGGTGGTTGATGAGTTCTGGGTTTTGATCAGAGAGCTGAGAAAATTGAAGGGTTTTGCGAGTGATAGGGTTTTTGGGGTTAAAGTTTTGATTTTTAGGTGTTTTTTTTTTCTTTCTTTATGGTGGAAAAGAGTTTGCTTTTTGTGCAGTGATATTATTAATAGTAATACCAAGAATAACAATGCTATCTGAACTGGGACGAAGGCCAATGCTCGGAGGAGGCAACGAGGGCTCGTTTGGGGATGAATTGGAGAAGGAGATTGGGCTGTTGCTCCGGGAGCAGCGCCGGCAAGACGCCGACGATCGGGAGCGGGAGCTCAACATGTGCCGGAGCGGATCGGCGCCGCCCACGGTGGAGGGCTCGATGAGCGCCGTCGGGGGGCTGTTCGGGGGCGCGGCGGCGTCCACGGCCGCCTTCGCGGAGTTCTCGGGAGGTAAGAACGGCAACTGCTTCACCTCCGAGGAGGAGCTGAGGTCTGATCCGGCGTATCTTTCGTATTACTACTCGAATGTCAACCTGAACCCCCGCCTCCCGCAGCCGCTGGTATCGAAGGAGGATTGGCGGTTCGCGCAGCGGATGAAGGGGGCAGGGGGCGGCGGGGCCTCGGTGCTCGGAGGGATTGGGGATAAGAGGAAAGGGAGCAGGGCCGATGATGGTGGTGGTGGTGGCCGGTCGCTTTTCTCGATGCCGCCCGGGTTTAACTCGAGGAAGCAAGAGGGGGAGTTCGATTCGGAGAAGGGGCTTGGGGCCTCCGCAGAGTGGGGCGGGGATGGGCTCATCGGTTTGCCGGGGTTAGGGCTCGGGAACAAGCAGAAGAGCCTTGCTGAAATCATTCAGGTGATGTTTTGGTGCTGTTGACTTTTCTTTGGTATCTGCATTTGTTTGTCTGTAATGGCCATTTGATTGTCTGATCGAAGCTAGCTTTATCACTTTCGATTTGAGGGCTTTTTCATTAACAAATTGTTTTGTTTTAAGGGAATGTTACCTTACTAGATTGTAAATGACCTGATTGAGAAGGGCATGTGGCTGCAGATATGATTTGCCTAAGTTGGATAGCTTGAGAGCATTATTGGATGCTCGATTGATCGGGTTATGTCGGTTACATGACTGTTCAGATACAGTTACGAATGATAAAAAGTTTGAAATTTATTGTAGATTGCTTTGCTTGTCTACTAATCATGTTATGTTGATGGGAATTATGGTATTAATTCAATTGCTGAATGAAGCTCGTCTAATTTGAAACCGTTATGCATTTAACTTCTGTGGTTCGAGAGGAACCAAAGTATCCGCATTTGAGGTGTGTGAATATGCTTCTCCATGTTGTTTATTCAGAAAGAAGATTGATATAGTTTTCCTATTTTATGCACATCTAGATTCCATGGTACGTTATCCGTATTTATTATTCTGAGCTGTATTCTGTTTCTATATCGTGATTATTTAAATTCGATGCCTTTGCAGGATGACTTGGGGCGTTCAACTCCTGTAAGTGGCCTTCCTTCTCGCCCAGCCAGCCGAAATGCTTTCGATGAAAATGTGGACACTGTAAGTTCTGCTGAAGCTGACCTCGCACATCTGCGCCGTGACTTAAGGGCTACATCTGAGGCTCTCCAATCTGGTGTAAACGGTGGTAAGGGCTCTTCCGGAGCTCAGAACGTGGGTCCACCATCATCATACACTTATGCGGCTGCTCTGGGGGCTTCCTTGTCAAGAAGCACCACTCCAGATCCCCAACTTGTTGCTAGGGCTCCGAGTCCGTGTCTCACACCAATTGGAGGAGGGAGAGTCAGTGCCTCCGAGAAGAGAGGAGTTACTAGTCCAAATTCCTATAATGGTGTATCGTCTGGTGTTAATGAGCCTGCTGACCTGGTTGCCGCTTTGTCTGGCATGAACTTATCGGCAAATGGTGTGGGAGATGATGAGAACCATTTTTCATCACATCTGAAACAGGATGTTGATAATCATCAGAATTATCTCTTTGGTCTGCAAGGTGGTGAGAACCATAGCAAGCGGAACACATACCTTAAGAAGTCTGAATCGGCAAAAAGTTCATTTGCTGATTTGGGTAAGAGCAACGGAAGTGGATCGGACATGGGCAACGCATCCTCTGAGAGGCCGGTTGAACTGCACAAGTCTGCTCTTCCTTCTAGCAACTCGTACCTGAAGGGATCTCCTACGTCCACCCTTAATGGCGGAGGTGGCTTACATGCTCAGTACCAGCAATTGGATGCTTCAAATCCATCCTTTTCAAGCTATGGTTTGAGTGGATATTCAATGAATCCAGCTTTAGCAGCCATGATGGCTGGCCAACTTGGCACAGGTAACGTGCAACCGTTTTTTGATAATGTTGCTGCAGCCACAGCTGTGCCATCTTTGGGAATGGACTCGAGAATGCTTGGTGGAGGTTTGGCTTCTGGACAAAACCTAGCATCTGAATCACATAATCTCGGTCGATTAGGCAGCCAGATGGCGGGAGGTGCTCTTCAAACTCAATTTGTAGATCCGACATATCTTCAATACTTGAGGGCATCAGAGTATGCAGCAGCACAGCTCGCTGCTCTTAATGATCCTTCTGCAGATAGGAGCTACTTAGGTAATACATACATGAATTTGATTGAAATCCAAAAATATCTTGCTCTGCTTGCACCCCAGAAATCACAGTATGGTGTTCCAATGGGTGGGAAGTCTGGTAGTTCGAATCATCATGGTTACTATGGAAATCCTGCATATGGTGTTGGCATGTCCTATCCTGGAAGTCCCATGGCAAGTCCTGTTATTCCAAATTCTCCCGGTGGACCTGGTAGTCCCATGAGGCATAGTGAGCTTAACATGCGTTTCCCTGCTAACATGAGGAATATGGCCGGGGGCGTCATGGGTGCCTGGCATATGGATGCTGGCATGGATGAGGGCTTTGCATCCTCGCTGCTGGAAGAGTTTAAGAGTAATAAAACTAAGTCTTTTGAACTTTCAGAAATTGCTGGACATGTAGTCGAGTTCAGGTAGATTTTGCTTTTCAATTACTTTCTGATTTTGTTTTCAAACATCCTTGTGACTTTTCATATAGATTATTCTTATACTTTGTGTAATTCTTTTCTTTTCTTCTAAATAATCAGTGCTGATCAGTATGGGAGTCGTTTTATTCAACAAAAACTTGAAACAGCCACAACGGAAGAGAAGAACATGGTTTATCAGGAGATCATGCCCCAAGCCCTTGCTCTGATGACTGATGTATTTGGGAATTATGTTATTCAGAAGGTAGCGTCTTTTCTCGTAAGTGGTGCCCAAATCAAAGATTTAATTCTTGGCAATTTTTCACAAAAGTGGCAATGGTGTTTGCCTGCAGTTTTTTGAGCATGGGCTTCCATCCCAGAGGAGAGAACTGGCCAACAAGCTTCTAGGTCATGTTCTGACACTTAGTCTTCAAATGTATGGCTGTCGGGTGATCCAAAAGGTACCAATAACTTTACAATTGACTTTGCTTTGATGTTGCTTTCTGATTTCATTTAAATCTAGTGCTGACGTTTCAAAGAACTATGATGAGATTTTTATATGTTCCGTCTGCTTCTTCACTGATATTCTTTGTGTTATATATTCAGGCTATAGAGGTTGTTGACCTGGACCAGAAGATCAAAATGGTTGAGGAGCTTGATGGTAATGTCATGCGCTGCGTTCGTGATCAGAATGGGAACCATGTCATCCAAAAGTGTATTGAATGTGTCCCTGAAGATGCAATTCACTTTATTGTCTCGACATTTTTTGATCAAGTTGTTACGCTGTCCACTCACCCATATGGGTGTCGTGTGATACAGGTTCATTAAATTCTTTAACATAATAGTTTGTGATGATTTCTTCTTAGAAGACATGGCATTAGCGGTTTATGCTTTTGTCTCAATGTGACAGCGAGTGCTCGAGCATTGCGAGGATCCGATGACTCAGAGTAAAGTTATGGATGAGATTTTAGGAGCTGTTAGCATGTTGGCGCAAGATCAGTACGGAAATTATGTTGTTCAGGTTCAGTAATTTTTCCTTATAGATTCTTTACATCACTTTATCTGCTCTAATGCTGTAATAGATGTTCTCTCTTGTGTGTGGGGAAGAATCTGTTATGTTGTTTTACTACAAGATTATGTTTGGTAAAAGTGTTTGATTTTACTACTGTCAATTTTCAACGTCCTCCTAAGAAACTACGAATCGTTTAGTGTGTTATAGCCCTGTGTTCCTAATATATCCTTCGATATTTTAAACGAATGCAACTACATGGCAGGGGATTAAGTTCATCAAAAGGACTTTTTAAAACTGTTGTTCCTGTAAGATTTTTTTTTTCTTGTCCAGCTAGTACAAGAACATCAAATAGTTCTTCCATGTCAGGTTTGGTTATATAAGATTAGTTTGACTATGCTTCTCTGAGTTGCGGGTTCTTGTTGTTTTCTCTTTTCTCTCTTGAAATGTGGGAATATTTGCTTATGATGCCGGTTTGAGGCCCCGTACTTTAATCTTAAGTTAGGATACGGCAAACATGTCAATCATTTTCTATGCTGAAACTTTTATATTCATCTTATTAATAGACATGTTTTACCGTTAACAGCATGTGCTGGAGCATGGAAAACCTCATGAGCGTTCGGCTATTATCAAGGAATTAGCTGGGAAGATAGTTATAATGAGTCAGCAGAAGTTTGCCTCCAATGTTGTAGAGAAGTGTTTAACTTTTGGTGGTCCGGCTGAACGTGAGTTGCTGGTGAATGAGATGCTTGGTTCTACTGATGAAAATGAGCCTCTTCAGGTATTTCATCTCTTATCCGCTTCATAACTATCTTTTCCTGTTTGTTTGTTGTGTAGTCCCAGAAGCATGACCGCATAGGGAGAGTAGAAAATGCAAATTAGGAGAACTTTTAGGAATTGTGGAGATATTTTCTTTGCCTATCTATATTCGTATGTTCACCTTGAACCATGTTATTTAATTTCATCTCGTGTTTCTGTTAAAATGAAGGCTAAACTTTTTATTGGGTGGTATGATTTGAAAGCATCTAAGGAATGGGATGCATTCAAAGTTCTAATCTTTAAATTAGCAGCGTCTCAGATATTTGCTCAGTTTTTTGCCTTAAGATGTATGCTTGACTATCGTATTTGATTTTTATTGGCCGTCTAGTATGTTTACTTGACTTTCCCATTTTGACTTATTGTCCTTGATAGTAATACATACTTGACCGTTGGAATGAAACAGGCAATGATGAAGGATCAGTTTGCCAACTATGTCGTACAGAAAGTGTTGGAGACTTGTGATGACCAACAACGCGAGCTGATCCTTTCGCGGATTAAAGTTCATTTGAATGCGTTGAAGAAATACACATATGGAAAGCATATTGTTGCGCGTGTAGAGAAACTTGTTGCTGCTGGGGGTACTTTCCTTCTCCTAAAACTTATTAGCATATCTAACAAACACTGCGAACACACGGTTCAATTGTTATTCCTTTTTGTCGTCTCACTTGTTTTACAATTCTTCTGCATAAAAATGAGTTGCCATGAATAATAACACATTGCACAACCCTCAATCGATAAACCGGTTCTTAACCGAGTTGCCCAAATTGCTTGCAGAGAGGAGAATCGCAGCTCAATCTCCACACCCAGCGCAGGTGGCATAGTAAAGAAAAGAAGTTGTTTGTACAGCTAACTGAGGCTAGTGTGAGATTCCCCTTTTTCTCTCTTCCTCTCAGTAGTAGTTAGAGGCAAAAACGGCCCTCTCTGCCCCGTCTTTTAAAGACGGGCCACGAGGCCTTTGTTGGAAATAAATGAAGATGTTGCTTGTACTTGAAAAAGAAAAAACTGTACATTGTGTAGTTCAAAAAAATCTTATACATAGAATCGAGCGAGGCTGCGGTTGGTTCAGATGTTGAGCAAACACCGATTACTCATGCAGAGATAAGCGACCATACAAGATGATGTGTTTTAAGGGTGTAAAAATATGATAAGAAGGTGTTTTAAGTTAGTTTGTTATGTTAACGTGACTGTACAAATGTTGCCATGTGGAGAGCTGTTTATGTATTAGGTGAGGCCAGAGTTTCTTATTAATGTATGGTTAATTGACTTTTTTACCTTTTATGAAAAAAAGCACAATTTTCTCTCAGTCCCAGCTTCCATGTTAGTGTTGTAATTTTCTCGAGGTTTTGCTTTCGATTCAGTTGGTGTATTATCTTGATTGTGTGTTTTCTCTTATCTATAATAGAATAGATCTTGGGTATAGGGCTAATAAGTTGATATTTGATAGAGGTGGTCGAAAGTTTTAAATAAATAGACGCGCCACTAATAATAATGCTTGATTACCATTTTAAAAGGATATTCATTAGATCCAGGTAGTGGATATATATATATATATATATATATACACACACACACTTGAATATGGGGGATCAAAATAGTAGTATCAGTCCCATTCTTTTCAGTCGGAAAAAAAAAAATTAAAATAAAGTTCCACAAGCAATGATCCAGTGGAACTAGTGGAGATTCACTCCCAGAGTGCTTGGGGCTTCTTTTCATTTTCCATTTTCAAAATTCATGACCAAGAAGTTACCGAAGTACGTCAAAGAATTTTAGCATATTGAAGCGAACATACCAAACAAAAACCTAAGCTTTTT
The DNA here is from genome assembly GCA_018132145.1 of Boehmeria nivea var. tenacissima. Classification (NCBI taxonomy): domain Eukaryota; kingdom Viridiplantae; phylum Streptophyta; class Magnoliopsida; order Rosales; family Urticaceae; genus Boehmeria; species Boehmeria nivea. The sequence continues at coordinate 17,148,123 of CM030874.1, read as the reverse complement.
CCACTCAAAATTCCGCTCTATCACACAACCAATCACTAAAGTTAACTAACAATGCCATGAAAAATTAAAAATAATAAAAGAAAAAACCCATGAATACCAATTTCTGATTCTAAACTCTAGTCAAGATCACCGGTTTCGTCATCAAGCTTCTGGCCAAATCCTCTCGGCCCAGCTCTGGCTCTGCTATTCTTCTTCTTCTTCCCACTCTTCTTCTTCCCAGCTGCCTCTTCCTCTTTCTCAAACTTCTCTTTCTCTCTCTTCTGCAAGAAGTCACTCACTCCAATGTATATCACCTGTCCAAAACCAAAAACCAAACTCACCGCAATTTTAATTTAGCAACCAAAAAAGAAAGAAAAAAATATTGCCATGGAATTCAAGTTTCAAGCTTGGTTGATTTTTGGGTACCCCAATAGTGAGAATGGATAGCCCGATGAAGGCGGCGAAGAGGAGAGCGGAGATGATGGTCGAAACGCCGTCGTCTCCGGCGATCTGCTGGGCAGTCTCTATGGCCGTGGCTTCTGTGGGAGTGGCATTGGCGTGAATTCTCCAAATTGGGGTGGCTTTTCTGTGAAGTGGGTTGTGGATAGAAATGGTTGTTTTCGCGAAAGGTGAGGAGAGTTTCGTGGTTGTTGCAGAGGCAAATGAGAGAGATGGTTTGGTGGGTCCCACTCCGAGTCTAAGAGATGAGCTTGGCTTTGGCTTTGGGTTTAGTGGTTTTGAGAGGCAATCTGGTGGGGATAGAGATATGGATGTGGTTGTTGTAGCCATGGCTCTTCTGCTACAAGCACTCTCTCTTTTCCTCTTGTTTCTTTCTCTTTCAAGTTTTTACCACTTTTTTGCTTGCAGAGCCACGCTATCCAATTTTGCCACCCATTTTTCTCTCAATCACCAATCCCAAAATTACCAACTGGAAAACCCGAGTTGGGAGAGCTAGTGAAATGGGTTATACAACATAATATTACATAATCCAAATAGACCAAATAGATTGTGTAAAAAGTTCAAAATAAATTGGGCTTTTGGGCTTAATGGGCTTGGGCTTGGGAGTTTTGGGTTTGAGTTTCATAGTGTGGACTGGCAGGCCTTGATCTACTACAAGGTTGAGATAGCTACTTGAGAGGAAATTTTTGCAAAAGAAAACGTGAAACGAAAAAATGAAAAATTATACACTACACTGTCACTTTCTAAGTCTTATCTTTTCATTTATGCCACTCTAGTAAAGTATTTGCAATCTTGTAATTGTTCTCTCTCTCTCTCTATTTTTTTTATCGGCTTTAAAGAAAAGTTAAAGAAGAGATAATATAGCCAAGTTGCGTATAAATTTGATTCCAATAGTTATATGAAGTGAAAACCTTATCATTTCTATGGTGACAAAAATAAAAGCCATCAGCATTGGAGTGCCATTCTTCTAAATTTTTCCAATGAAAAAGAGAACAGCAATCAAGGAAAATACACTTGAAAAAGGGTAATAAAAAGAGAAGCAATAGGCGTGACGAAAGACCAGTGATAGACCATTTGGCGGTTTCTCACATTCTAAAGTAAAGCAAAATAATAAATGTACCATTAGAGAATTTGTTGACCAAATATTTAAAGAAACAGCGCTTCTAAATTCATCATTCTATTCATTCATTTCTCACGCAGTGTGTCCAAAGACATTATTATTATTGCATGAATGCCCAGAAATGAGGACATGCAAATGTTCAAGCACTACACAGAATTGGCAACGGGAAAATGAATTTGCTGATGCGTCTTTGGTGGAGCCTTGAGTGATAATGATTGCCCACTTGCCAATTTGGTCTAAATTTTCCTTTTTTAGCTCTCTCTTGTATTATCTTCTTCTTCTTCTCTCTTCTTTTTTTTTTGGTTTATGTAGAAGTGGATAAGAACTAGAGGAAACCGACCCCATAAATCTGCCACAAATCCAATCACTAAATACGGGGGGTTGCCCTTACACTTCTTCAAAAGCCACAAAATCTGTTTTAGCCAAAATTTATTCAAAAGGGAAAAAAAAGAAAAAAGTAAAAAGAAAAAAGAAAAAGAGGCTAGAAATTTATTTTAATGAGGACATAATTAAAATTTGTTTATAGAGATAAGTGAGAATGATGTTTTAAGATGATTAATTAAAAAAATTAATTAATTCTTTAGCTATATGATGGTTTTTTTTTTTTTTTTATGTTCTCAATCCTCTTATATGTAAGTAGTTAATAATTTAATTTTAAAAACATACATCATTTTTTTAAAATATAGACAAAAAAAAAACTAAATACTAATAGACCTATTCATTTAAAATTAATTACTTTTTTTTATTAAATAGTACAATCTCTCTCTCTATCTCTCTCTCTCTCTCTTTTGTGCTTTACTCTTTAATTTAAAATATAAACATTTAAGTTTGAGGTTAGAAAAATAAATAATAAAGATAGATACGCATAATCATATAGTTAAGAAAATAACTAATTTCTTAACTAATTGAAACGTTTGTTATTTTCTTAAAAACGTCATTCAAAACATGAATATTTACTCAATTATCTCTTTAAAAAATATTCATAATCAAGTGATTGTGGCAAATATTTTGATTTAAAATAAAACAGTATCCAACTCTTTCTTTATTTCAATAATTTAAATGTATCAAATCTTAAGATTATATACTTCAGAGATTGTTTTTGTAAGTAACTAAAATACAAAAAAATTATCAAATATAAATGTTGTAATATATTTTTTTCTCAAATCAATAATGTTAAGGATCTCAAAAGTTATACAAATTTTTTTTATCTCGATACACATAGCATATAATTTATTACATACTACAAATCACATGTCACGTATATTAGAAATGAAAAGTTTGAGATAACTTTTGAGTTCGTACAACTTTTAGTCAAACAAAAAAAAAATCCAAGTATGATTTGTTATTGTAAAAAATAATTTTTATAATTCGTTATGTAAATCTACCTTGTAATAATTTTTATTCATATACTGTAACTAAATTTCTATCTATACAGCATTTGAGTTCAAAAATTTAATAAACAATAAAAATTAAAATATTATAAATTTTACATGTAAATTTATTATCAAGTATTCATAATTTTGACCGTTCGCATTGCTTTAAAATTAAAAAAAGTCGATAACTTTTTTTTTTTTTTTGTGTGCTGCTAAGTCGTTACCTATTTAAATGAAGTGTCAAACAAGGATCTATTTTCTATGTCCCAACTCCCAAGTCCTAACACTGCAACAACAAGTGCACGTAAATCTAGATCTAAATTTCCTCGTGCTAAATTTGCTTCTCTACATAGGAAATTAAAAAGAAAAAGAAAAAGAAAGAGTGTGTTCTGCCTCGAATTCTCCGCCGTACGATTGATGAGTGGAATCTTTGCCACGCCATCATCGTCGTCATCGAACGGCACTCACACGTCGTACTATGATGTGTCGTTTAAAATTGTCCACGTCTCACATAATAGCTGTCCACCGATATTTCTCTCTCTCCCCATTGGTCCAAATTATGGACTGTCCTAAAGTCGGTGATATTATACACTATTTTATTCCGACCCCCTCAACTACGCAAATACCCTCAACAAAACCCCACGCACTTTCCTTACGTGGCCACTTTCACATGGCGAGGCTATTTTGGGAAATACACTTCGTAGCCCGAGACCCACGCGCGGAATCAAGAGCCTTGCCGGAAGACACGGTCAAGATTTGACACGTGTCGGATAATCAGAGCGAGTAGAGAGTTGTATCAGCGACAGCGAGTAGGGAATGGATAGCGGAAAAAGTGCGTGAAGATATTTAGAAGATCAAAAATATCTGGCTAACTCGTCCACGTTGGCACCAGTTCTCTGAGTGATCTGGAATCAGATATTGCACTTTATTTGCTTTTTTGCCCCAAAAGAAAAGAGAGAGAACCCGAAACAGAAAATCTCTGTCCTTTTTTTCCTTCATTTTCCCTCTCCCCAAACACACCATTTGGCTCCGAATCTCACGAAATATCTGCGCCACGACTCGATTTTTCTCTCCTTCTCTCTCCTTGTTGTGCTTCATCTTCTCGGCTCATTTCTCTCTGACTCGATCTGATTGCGAATTATGTCAGTCAAGAAACCCTAGACGGGACGGAAAAAGGACGATTTTTCTTTTGATGGGCGAGGAAGCGAAGATGAGCGAGTACGACGGCGATGCCGGCGGAGAAGAGGAGCGAGTTCTGGAGTGGGAGACCGGGCTGCCGAGCGTGGACGATCTGACGCCGTTATCTCAGCCGCTGATCCCGCCGGAGCTGGCGTCGGCGTTCAGCATCACGCCGGTGCAGTACCGGACCATCGGCGACGTCAACCAGGCCTCGCAGGACACGCTCTCGTCCCTCCGCTTCGGGACCTTCGGCGGCGGCGGAGAGAGCCACGACTCGGCGGTCCTCGTGGACGGCGACGATGACGGCGGCGGCGGCGACGACGGCGAGGGCTCCGGATCCGAGACGCGGAAGTCCCGGAGGATCGACGCCGAGGAAGTCGCGGACTCGGCCCTCCCGGCGGAGACCTCCGGCGACGATGCGGCGGCGCGGACGCTGAAGCGGCCGCGGCTGGTGTGGACCCCGCAGCTGCACAAGCGGTTCGTGGACGTGGTGGGCCACCTAGGCATCAAGAACGCCGTGCCCAAGACCATCATGCAGCTGATGAACGTGGAAGGCCTCACCCGCGAGAACGTCGCCAGCCATCTCCAGAAGTACCGCCTCTACCTCAAGCGGATGCAGGGCTTGTCCTCCGACGGCCCCTCGCCCTCCGACCACCTCTTCTCCTCCACGCCCGTGCCGCCGCAGAGCCTTAACGACTCCGCCAGCGCCGCCGCCCCCGGGAGCGGGAACGGCCACGGCCACGGAAATGGGCACTTCCCGGTGCCGGTGCCGATGCCGATGCCGTACGCGCCGCCGATGCCGATGCCGATGCCAATGCCGATGATGACTCACAACGGGCACGGCCACATGGGCATGCCGGTGGGTTACCACCACGGCTTCGAGGCGCACCACCACCAGTACAACATGCTGCACCAGCAGCAGCAGCGGGATTGGTCCGCCAATAACTACGGCTCCGTGGTGACTTTCCCTCATGTGGCTCCTAGCGATAAGTAGAGTCTGTATAAGAGATGTTATTATTGTTATTGACACCATAACCAGAGGTGAGTCTAGTTTTAGTTTCTTGGTCTTGGCATTACTCTGCTTTTTCGGTATTGTTTGTAGTTTGTACCTGTCTGTAGAACTTATAGTACAGTTGTTGGTCTGTTATAACAAGAGAATGGTTTGAGTTTTGCATCTTTGAACCTAAACGTGCCTTTATAGATGGCCTAGTCTTCTGTGCCCGGTGTATGAAAACTCAGTTACGCGTTATAGTTGAACTTATGGTTTTGTTGATTGCTTAGCATGGCTGATCGAGTTTCGTGGTTTTGTCAAATAGTTGCAACAGGCTATCAAAGATCTAGGACACGCTTGTTTCCTGTCAATTTTTTGCAGTTTTTAGGGGCTACATTGCCTAGAAGACTATCTAAATGCGTGTGAATCATATTTAAGCCTTGTGTCGGACATTAGTTTGTCATTGTCTATTATGCACACAAATTGGGTAATTACACGACTCAAAAGTCCGTCTATTTTTGAGGAGTTCGTTTCTTGAAGTTCAGATTTTTTTTTTTCTGTTCATGGCTGCATAAGAATTTCAGGTGATTTATCATACATCTTTTGTGTAGATTCAGAAGTTGAGCAAGTTGTTTGAAGTTAACTCTTGGAGCTCAACTGGCAGGCATGGGATGGGTTCTTAATTATTACCTGGAGAAACTATAGAGGCATACACCGATATGAATTTGGGGTTTATGTATAAATGCTTCCATACAGATACAGATAGATAGTTGATAACAGCACGCGGTTCATGGTGTTCTATGTCTAGTCTGCGTAAAGACAGGCATTGATTAGGTCTATTTTTAACCTGTTTTACGAGTTGCTATTTGATATTTGTCATTCTCTTCTATATTGATGAATGTATCAAACCTTCTTTTTTCAGCAGCAAAGCCAAAAGCCGATATTAAAACTAAGCAAAAATGTCGGCTGTTCTTCCTTGCTGCGTTGAACGCCTATATCAGCCTTTTGCCTCTTTGGTCATGTATGGATATTCTTTCTGTTTATATATGCATGTGTAACTATTCTATTACAGTATCTGAAATCTACATGTTTTGACATAGCTGCTCCTTCTCTGATGTGGTTGGTGGTTGTTGGAAAGCTTGCAGAGTCTTCTGATAAATGTTTTTTCTGACTTGTTTATGTGTTCTTACTTTGCGATTTTTCTTTGCTTTCTTTTTCTGCAATTTGATATGCATGGGTAGTTCATATTAAACCATCTTAGGTATGTCAAACTCAAATTTCGGTTTATGCAAAGCCCGAACTTTGCTTTCAGATAGTGGGTTGACATTACACGACACTTTTTTTGATCCGTTAGAAAAACACGTAAAAAGGAGTGGGAAATAACTGCAAATCTCCCTCTCATGACTCTGGAACATGTTCCATATGATGCATCAGAATATGTTCCGATACGCAAAATTTAGGAGATGATACCAAATTTATTTCACAGTTGAGACTTGGACTAGAGAATGATCGAAGCTAGGCAAAGAACTCCGAAAGGTTTCTGTTTTTTCCATGTCACCATCTTTGACCCTACTAAAGATGTTAAATTGCAACCCTATTCTTTTTAACGGTATCACAATGTAGTGCTGTAGAAGAGCCTGAAAGTTGTAGAGTTACCTGTATCCCAGTTCATATTCATGTTCCTTTGAAGTGTTTCTCTAAGAGAATAAGACTTCAGTGTCAAGTCAACATGAATGTCGCTTGCTTGCAGATGTATCTTATTCCCCACATTCCAGAGGCAATCCATTGAAGTCCATGAGCCCCCTCCAAGACCAGAAGTTAAATTCTGAATTGTTGATATTAATATTGGACCGTTTAGTGGTGTACTGTGTAACTGTACTTACATGTCTGTTTATTAAGCTTTTCATGTTGTGATTAAGCTATTCTATAAACTCTGCTGAAATTGTTTGTTGCTGAAAAAGCATGTGAAGCTAAAGCCTATACAATGATGGACTTGTACTTGTGTAAGTACCGAATGATGGACTTGTGTTCGCCATTTTTCTGTCACTAGCAGACAATGATCTCTTTTTTCTCCAAAAGAATGATACGTGAAATGGCTCAAATGGGTTTCTGTTTTTGTCAGAAACTTTATATGAATTAGAACCAAGAATGAAACTTTACTTAATCATACTGGAACATTACTGATAAAGCTTTGCTTAAAGTAAACTACCACTACGTATCATGTAGTCTCTATCCAACTGCAGCCAGAAAATCTGCTCAACCTTTTACTGTTCATGGTCTTCTTCAACCTTGCAACATTTCCCCAGCGACCAGCATCCGCATATAGGCCCGACAACAACTTCTTGTTCGCCACGCTCTCTGGCTCGAGCTCCGCCAAATGCTTTGCTGCCACTTCTGCAAGATCAATATTTCCGTGGCTCCTGCAGGCACCTAGTAAAGCTCCCCATACAAACAAATCTGGCTTGACAGGCATTGCTTTGATAATTTCATAAGCTTCGGCTAGTTTTCCTGCTCGGCCAAGAAGATCCACAATGCATGCATAATGCTCTAGCCTTGGGACAATTCCGTACGCCTCTTGCATCAAGCCGAACAGGCTTTGTCCAAGATCAACCATCCTTGCATGGCTACAGGCAGTCAAGACTGCCGTGAAAGTAAGGTGATCAAGTTTGTTTTCATCTTCCTTCGTCATCTGGTTAAAAAGCTCGATCGCTTCGTTACAATACCCGTTATTCGCATACCCAAACATCATTGAATTCCAAGTGACTGTGTTTCGCTCAGGCATCTTGAAGAACAGCGCACTCGCTTCACGTATGAACCCAGATTTGCCATACATATCAACTAGAGCACTCCTCACAAACACGCTTTCTTCAATTCCAATCACTAACGCATGTCCGTGAATCTCCTTTCCGCGCCTAATATTTGCAACCACTGAGCAAGCTGACAAGAGACTACTAATCGCAGCCGAAGTTGGATGCAACCCATGAGCCAACATCTGCTTAAACGCAATGAAAGCTTCCTCAATCCGAAAGTTCTGCACAAACCCCGATATAACCGAGCTCCAAGATACCACATCAGGCTCAATCCCCCTAGCGCGCATCGACCAAAGAAGTCGAGAGACCATCCCTTCATCGCCCTTCTGCGAAAACCCAGAAACCAAACTGTTCCAAGTCACGATATTCGGCGCTAACCCTTCCACTACTTCCATCTTCTCCATCAAGCCCAACGCTTCTTCGGGCAATCCACATTGCGCATAGCCCGACACAAGAGCATTCAACGCCACCAAATCTTTCTCCACCATCTCATCAAAGACCCGGCGCGCCTTCTCAACCTGTCCCGTCTTCGAGTACACATCAACCAGCGCACTGACGACAAAAGGATCGCAATCAAACGAGCACTTCACAATCACAGCGTGCACTTCCTCCCCCGCCAACGCCTCACCAAGTTGGCCGCAGGCCCTGAGCACGCTGGGAATGACAATGGCATCATGCCTGATCCCCTCTCTCCGCATCTCGCCGAACACGCCAAGCGCCTGCCGGTAAAACCCACGTTGCGAAAACGCCCCGACGAGAACGATCCATCGGCGGATGTTCGTCTTAGGAATTTCGTCGAACACTTGGCGCGCGTGGGCTACTTTGCCACGCGCGGCGTAGAAAGCGATGAGCTTGGAGGCAATGTGGTTCCGAGAAGCCAAGCCATTGACGATCAGGCGAGCGTGGAGCCCAATTCCTGGTCTCAACTCTCCGTGATGATTAGCGTAAGACTCGATCACGCTCGCATAGGCTTCGGCTGAGATATGAAAGCTTCGGCGAGCTAGGGCGAGAAATGATGTCCCTTTGATACAAAAGTGCATTTGCATTAGAAACAACCTAATAACATAACTGACAATTGTGTGTCATATAATCTACCACTAAATATGGAAAAAATAGTTTGAAAATAGTTTATAAAAATAATTTGATTTTATTAATTTTGAGGTAGTATAAATAGTTTGAAAAGTTGAAAAAAAATTAATTTAGAAGATTAGAAAAATTAAAAAAAATTAAAAAAGTTAAAATGGGTATCCCAAAGAAAGATTAAATAATCTTTTTTTTTCTTTAACTAAATATTTATTCGTATTGAGAAAACGCAGGGTTTATTTTGATTTTTAGTAAAATAGTCAAAAAAAAATATAAGTATATTTATTTCCACGTCAACGTCAAAATCTAATAGTAGACAAACAATTATATCAACCTAATTTTTTGATGTACCCATTTAATTTAGCTAAATATATTGCTCATTACTGTAATGAATATGCTAATGCTACATTAAAAAAGGATTTTTTAAAATTAAAAATTATGGATAATTTCTGAGTGTAAATACTGAATATTGCAGTTTCCGCTCTTAAATCATGGATATTGAGAATTTCCCCTTGTATTATTATAATTTTACTTATTTCGTGCAATTTTTTTAGAGGCATGCTAACAACAATTACCCCCGTTTGGCCCCTTATTTTACCTATTCTCTTCTATTTTATTTTTTTTAACTTTTCAAATCTCTATAAAATATCTAAAATCTCAACCATTTATACCACTTTGAAATTTGCAAAGTCAAACTATTTTACATTATTTTTTCAAATTATTTTTAAACTATATTTTCCACCCAAAAAAATAGGATGAAATGAGCAAAATATTCTCCTCAATCAAGGGGTTAGATCTCACGTATGTGAGGTCTATTATAAGACCCACAGTCACGGACAGTTGAAATCAAAGAAACGCAACATATGTTTCTAGCAAAACCCATTTTTTAAAGAGAAATTATAGTAAATACCCAATTTTTAACACCTAATTTTAAAAAAATACATATAATTAATTATCTAAGTGATTCAATTACTTACACAATAATAAATTGTGATAATTAACTTAGTTATCAAAAGCATGTACAAGTAATTAACACTCAAAACTCAATTACTTCAAAACTTTTAAGTATTTATTTTTATGGTTATATAAATTCTTACCCCTTATTTGACCTCCTATTTTACCCATTCCATTTCATTACATTTTTTCATTTTTTTCAACTTTCTTACCCTATATTTAGGTAACTCATCCTAACCATCATATTCTATTCCATTTTTTTAACTTTCTAATCTTTCAAACCATTTCATTCAATTCTATTTTTTTTCAACTTTTCAAATCTTTATATAATATTTTTAAATCTCAACCATTTATACCATTTCAAAATTTGCAAAATCAAACTATTTTAAATCATTTTTTTATCTCAAAAAATAAAATAGAAGGGGGCAAAATAATTGCCCCAAACAAAGATTAGTATTTCCCTACTTCACCCCCTCTTTAACCTCACAATCTAAAAAAATAAAAAATCCTATCGTACATTACCGACCATTTATTGTTCTATCATCAGATATAATAGCCGAAGAAGAACAAGACGACTCGCCTTGAAGCTACCAAAAGCTTTGATTTGAACACAGAAACAGCCGTAAAACTAGAACCAATCCAATCCAAAACGCACTCGTCCCTACTCAATCTCAGTCCTCTCACATCACATGCCTCGACGACCACAACCACCGAGGACATGACCCTCCAACACCCATCCTCGTCGCACACTCTTTCGCACCAACCATTACCAACATGCGTGGCTTGTCTCTGCCTCCACCGTCGAGCCGTCCCTTCTGTCTCCTAAACCTGTCGTTGAGACCAATCTCTCACTCTCTCTGGTCCCACTGGCCAAATCACGCGAACCCACCGCCCATGCCCATCTGCGGGTACGGCTCAATTGCTAGCCCCTTGGGGAGCAACAAAAGGGTGTTTCTGAGCTCTGGTGGGTCGTCGAGTTTCTGGGATTTGAAGGGGAAAAGAAGAGGCTTTGTTGCGAGGGCTGGTGGCAGAGAATCGCCTTACCAAGTGTTGGGTGTTTCACCTTCGGCTTCCACTAATGAGATCAAAAGGGCTTATCGGAAACTTGCTCTTAAGTACCATCCTGATGTCAACAAAGAGGTGATTGCTATGACTAAGAAGTCTGTTTTCTTGTTATTGACATGTCTGCTATAGGGAGTTTGATTGGTTTTGGGGTTAGAGCTCTATTCGGGTTCTTGGTTTTGTCTGTTCAATTCCACAAATGTTAAAAGTTTTTTTTTATTAGATAACATCGATTTACTATAAAGTTGCTGTAGATTCAGGATATATGATTGTATTCCATCTGTTTTTCATTGCATATATCGGTGGTTTCAAGCTTATAGCCTACAGAAACATGGCCACTTCAGATAATTGCTGGTGTTTACGAAGGTCCAATAAATCTCTACTGGGAAAAAAAAAAGAAAAAAAAAAAAAAAAGAACAAGACCTGTGCCTAAAAACATACGACACAGATGACCTATTTACATCAATTTCAGTTGTGTACCAAGTGTCATATGATGCAACTTTGCAGTGGTCACTGTAGAATTACTTTCTATTAAGTCTCCATTTTCTTATTATGCTCTGTTTCTGGGAGAAAGAAAGAAACCGTATTGCTTGTATAAGTTCTTTTCTTTTCGGGCCTTCTAGATGAATTTTTTACACTCGTAAATTTGTTCGCTTTGCAGCCAAATGCGCAGGAGAAGTTTATGAGAATCAAACATGCGTATAATACATTGTTGAACTCGGAATCTCGCAGGAAGTATGATTCTGGAAGTCGTGGATCGGACTTTTCCTATTCCACTTCTCAAAGAAGTAAGGCTTCGCAAGAGGAGGAAGAGTTTTATGGATTGGGTAAGAACTTATACTGCCATCATAATCCAACTCTGATCGGCACAATACCGGCTTTGTTTCTATATCGGTTTGTGTTGCATTAAACAGTCAATAAAATAAAGTTTTGAGAACCTTCGTATGCTGTCAATGTTCTTTTCATTGTCAGGTGTGTATTTGTATGTTCTAATTAATTATTAAGCCTGATATTGCAGGTAACTTTTTGAGAGATGTTCAAATAACACTAGGTAGATTTGTCCTCTTCAAGAGACATCACAGTGGCCATAAACTCAGTTTTTAGACCGTGCTGAAGATATTTCCTTTTCCCTTTTGTATTTCGAGTAATTTATGTCTTTCTGGTGTTACAGAGGACTTCTTCAGGGATCTTCAAGCAGAATTCAACAACTGGGAAGCAAGTGCCTCACAAGGAAAGCCGAAAAGTCTCTGGGAGGAGTTGGCGGTGAGAAACTATCGACTTTCTAATTTCCTAAGCAATATTCATTACTGCGATTAGTTCTAACCATCTAATACCTATTTCATGAGAATTAGTGTGTTGGTACATTACTTGTAACACTGTGAATCTACATTGCAGGAAATCGGAGAGGAGTTTGTAGAATTTCTTGAGAAGGAACTTAACATATCGGATAGCGAGGATGATACTGACTACAGCAATGCGGGATCTCCAAATCGCAGCTCTTCGGGGGGTCCCAGGACTGAGAAAACGGAAGGTGGCGTTAAAAATGAAGCAGGCAAAGGGAGTAGCATTGAGGACAACATTGATGAGATAGAAGCTACTCTTGCACAGTTAAAGAAGGAATTGGGTTTATAGCAGGCAAGTTCAGTTTCATGTATTGTTGACACAACTCAGGGCCAAGGACACTAGTGTTGTTGCACGATCTTAAAGGTTCAAGGGCAAAAACCACAACCAATCGAAGTGACCATCACAAAGATACCATTTGTACTCATTTCAGAATATTTGTTAAACCGAAGAGCCGAAGCTAATCTCTACGTTTCCTACGGCTACATGGTTAAGCTGTTATCTTTACAATTTTTTGGAAGCTTTATTGTTCTTCCATCACAGTTTTATAATATTAAAAAAAAAAAACACAGCAAATTATGGAGGTTTTAAGACTTTTGGAAGCTCAAACGAGTATGCTAATACTTTTTTCTTGAATGATCTTTGGATTCAAGAATGGGCACTGCACTTGTAAACACGTATACAATTCGCGAGTATTGCTAGTTCTCTTACACCAAAATTTAATATAGTAATCAACATGAAAATTCTCATTCCATCTGAATCGCAAGTCTAGTTTAAAGAAATACCAAGGTATTATTCCAAAAATACACTAGGACCGTCTACTTTTCCCTTTCTTTCTCCACTCAAAACGCAAAGGAATAGACAAACTAAGAATCTAATCACATCTCAAAATCTCTCTCCAAATCGAAAAAACAAAGCGCCGGTGCCCGAGTTGTGATCAACAGCATACTCGGCTCGCACTAGACCTAGTTTCGCACCAACACCATATGATGAGCCATGACCCATTCGCCTGTAAACCTCGGTCGGGTTCCCCTTGACATCCTTCGAGGTTCCTAGATCATTGCCATGCTCAGCAAATGCATACACATGAGTACCTTTCACGGGTATCCTAAGCTCCGCGGCAAGCTGTCATTGGCAAAACCAAAAATGAGATTAAAAAATAAGTTCATTGTTTTTCTTCAAGTCTAAAATTGAAACGGAAAAGCATAAGATAGTTGATCCTTCTTTCCGGTAACATAGCTCCTACCTCAACAATGTTTCTTGCTGCGCCAATCTCACCCATGTTGTAACCCCTGACAGAATAGGGGCCACCGAGGGTGAAAGCATCATAACTTGGCAGGTCTCCGACACAGCCACCATAGTGCCCATGAAGTACAAGCACAGGTGGGGGTGGTTTACCAGCACCTTCCTCCACTTCCATTAGCTGAAAAAATTTGGTGAACGTCAACTGGTGACGGTTGAAGAACGGAAAGTTGCTGCCAATGCCGAGACCTTGGTCCACCTGCGATACAAAGAGTTTACAACTCAGAAATATTTGACATGTATTAAAATTTGATACACTGGAAAACATGGTATAGATACTGCTGAGATCAGCACTCATTTTCATTACCTTGATGCCTAGTACAGACTAGAAGACAAAACAAACGTAAAACTAAGAATTCAAATTATGCACTATATAACAGCATAAATTAACCTGAAAAGCAAAGATCAGAACTTTTTTGCTCTATCACATGATATCCCTAAAGTCGATGCTCTTTACAAATCTTCGTACTTAGCAAATAGTTGTGTCACTTTGCAAGTACCATACAAAACCGGGAAATTTTGCTACAAGCATTGATGCCACACAATGAAAAGAAAGATAAGCATCACGAGCAAATGACCCTCACCTGAAAGACATTCCTTTGACCAACTATAGCACCATTCACAAACTTAGTATTATCACGAGTGATATTTGCCTGCAAAAAGGCCATACGATCAATGCCAGTGCCGCTAAGAGTTGTTGGAGGCCCGTCTACACTGACTCCTCCACTGGGCAAAACTCTTTGACCGTTTGGACAGATATTGCTGCTTTCATCACGAGTGGTGATCTCTTCCATTACAAGTCCATAAGTGAATTTGCTCTGACGGGTGAAACTCTGCTAGTCACATAGGTAGTCAAGGAATATAAGCAACTACAAACCACTCCAAAATGGGAACAACAAACACCGATAATCTTACAACTTCGATATTAGAAACTGAAAACATTACCTCTGTAATATTGGCCTTCATACCAGCTCGATCAACCCAAATGGGGGGAACTTCATCCACACCAGGCCCACCAGTGAAGACTGGACTCAGTTTTCGGCTGTTGAAGCAGCTCACACGGAGAGTTCGATTGCGAGGATTATAAACACCATCCAGATATGGGTGCACATACTCAAGCTTGAAGGCAAGATCATCCTGAGGGAAGAAAAATTATAATGTAAGTGTTAGAAACACGATGCCATATCAACATTTAGTCTTTTGTCACATTGAGTAGAATGGAAGACAACTTATATCGAACTACGATCACCTGGGGATTGAAGAAGTTGCTCGTGGTTATAGAACCAAGAATGGATCGATTTAGCCCTTTGATATTTCGATGCTCAAAGGTAACGGTTCCACCAGGCTGCAGCGAAGCCTAACATGCAAAAAACGTAGCATGAGAAATCGAACATTGAAAATTCGAAGGTAGATAGATGGGCACTACTAAACTTTATTAGCAACTTACCAAAGTGGGATATCCTCCGCGTCCGGGAACAATACTCCATTCTGTACTGACTTCAGCCGTCTTTTGTTCAAGCTCTTTAAGCTTAATCTCCACAATGATCCCTCCTTCATTTTTCTCATCCGGGCGCGGGTTCACTTCAATGTTGGAGAACAAAGACAGCGAGTTTATGTTCCTCAAAGCCTGCTTCCCCGCTTCAATGTTGAAGATATAGCCCGGTCGAAGCTGTAAAATTCATTTCAAACATTCATTCCCCAAGAATAAAAAGAAAAAATACCTAGTAACCAACCAACCAATGCAAACCAATGTAGGTTTATTGACTTGATTTTTTTTCCCGTAACTCAGCTGCCTAAAAGCGGATTCTTATAAGCTGATCACACCAACTTCTCAGTTCTACTTTTTGCTGCCAGTTTATAATAAATCCTCCAAACGACTTCTCAAGATTTGTGTTTTTTTCTTTACCACGTCAGATTCGTCTAACAACACAGTACGACAAAAGCGATACCAATAATAAACGAGCCCGAATCGCCGAGTAAAATCAAATCTATCCTACAAAATCCTAAATCAACAATAATTTATCAACAGACAATTATGCCGTCTCTAATCACCGAACAAATCGAAAAAACTCGAGCCTCTGACATACCTGCTTGGGCAACTCTCTGCGGACGACGGGAATTTGAGTGTTCCCTTCGACCACATTGCCGAGCTTGTCCTGGAACTGAACCAACAGCTGGGTGATATCCCCTTCCACCACCTCGCACACGACCTCCTTGGTGTTCAAGTTGCCGAAATTCACCACCTGCGCGCACGCATAGCCCTCGTCCTGGTACCACTTCTGCACGCGGTCCCTGATACGCTGCAGCAGCCGTGCCGAGACCTTCCCCTGGTCCCGCAGCATCTGCAGCACCTCCTGGTGCACCGGCATTGGCAGCAAACAGGGCCGCGCGCGGTCGATCCTCCGCTTGTATTCCTTCTCCTGGTTCCGGAAGTACTCCAGCTTCTCCTTGTCGGTCATGTCGGGGTCCATCTCCACGGGCTTCGTCTGCGGCAGCAGCCCCACGTTGATGCACCGGAACTTGTCGGCCGACTGCCACGTGCTCTCCGTGAACGATATCGTCACGCCGAGCGTCCCGTCCGCCTTGGTCTTCCCTTCCATGTCGACCTTCTCGAACATCCCGCAGGTGGCCAGCGTCTCCAGCTCCTTCTGGAGTTGCGCCTTGGTGTAGATGCCGCCGGGCCGGAGCGACACCATCTCGAAGAACGAATCCTCGGGCCCCACCGTGATGCCCCGGCGCCGGTCGAGGAACACGATGTCGGAGACCTTGTACTTCTTGAAGCCGCTCAGCTTGTTGAGCTGGACCACAATGTTGGCCGGTAGGCCGTGGGAGTCCCACTCCGGCGGCTGAGCCTCGTCGGCCACGGCGGCCGACGGGCACAACAGCCTTCTCCAGAACCCTCCGCCGCCGTCATTTCCGCCTCCGCCTCCCCCTCCCCCGCCTCCGCTTCCCCCTCCTCCGCCTCCTGCTCCGCCGCCGCCGAAGTTCGAGAAGGCGGTGAAGACGAGCGTGACGGTGGAGGCGGCGGCGAGGGTTTTGGGGAGGTGGTCGAGGAGGGAAGCGACGGAGGAGAGCTTGAAGAATTCAGGGGTTTGAGGGTTTTGGGGTTTGTGGTGCTGTTGTTGTGAAGAGGAGGAGGAGGAGATAAGTGGTTTTGGCATTTGAGGAGCGGCAGAGAAGGGCGAGCGGCGGCGGAGGAGGAGGAGGAAGAGGGCAATTTGCGGCGGGAGGAGAGGACGGCGGGGTTGAGGAGGTGGCTGGGCGCCGCCGCGAAGACGGGCATTGTTAGAGAGAGAAAGCGATAAGGAGAGAGAGAGAGAGAGAGAGAGAGAGAGGGGGGTGTTTTAAAGACTGAGAGGAGAAAAATGGGGTTTTGTTGTGTGTGTGTGTGAGACAGAGGGGTTTTGGGGATTTTGAGTCACCAAATGGGATTTAGTATTTCACCATCTAGGCGAGATCTACAATGCGCTTTTCTCTCTTTTTATTTTTCAAAATTTCTTTTGGGGTAAATATTTCTTCTAAGGTTTACCTTATGTTTGGGCAAATTATTTGGGTCAGTTAAGATTTAGTCATTTTGTAATTTATATTTTAAAGATATAGTCCACGTTTTGAAATATTAGCAAAATAGTCATCAGGTCAACATCTAAGAATCTATTACTAAAAAAATAAAATGTGTGACTAAATAAATAAAATACACAGTCATAAAATTTGAAATAAACACAATAAAAAATTTAAACTTCTATTAACAAAATAACCAACTCATAAATAAATAATTGTCTATACAACTAATTTCATAAAACTTATTACTAAATAAAAAATATCTTATAAATAGCAAAAAAATATGCAACCAAAGAAGTCATTAATTTCATGACTAGAGACACAAAATTTTAGACAATATTGTCAGCAACAAACAATAAAAACAGAATTCAAAAAATTAATGACTGCAGTTTCAAAAATCTAGACGCGAATGTATGACTATTTTGTTAATAAAAGCAAACATAGGCTAATTGTAAAAAAACATATATAAAAATATGACTATTTATTTAAAAATCGAAATTATTTTGCCAATCCCATCTTATTTCTTGGGATGGTCAAAATAGTTAAGAAATGAGTATAATGGTTTGACTTTTCGAATTTCGAGGTGGTATAAATGATTGAGATTTAAAGATATTGTATATGGATTTGGAAAGTTGAAAAAATAGTTGAAAAAAAAATAAAATGGAATGGAACGGTTTGTAGGATTAGAAAGTTGAAAAAATGAAATAGAATGGAATAGAATGTGATGGTTTGGGAGGCGTTGCTAAACATGGGATTAGTATGTTGGATTGTGCGGATAAAAAGTAGAATGATAGAGAGTCAGAGTAGAGACTATTGGAAAAACGAAAATCTGAATGATTGAAAGGATTATAAAAATTATTTCCGTTGATTGGTTGGAATAAGTGATAAATAAAATGATTGATAGTAATTATTTATATTATTATTATTATTATTATTATTATTTTATAATGCTTTATTTAGTGGTGTATCAAAGTAATATTAAAAATGTGTGTACTAGTGATGTTAAAGCATATAGTAATGATTCTTCACATCTCTTTTATATAATGTTAGGTGGAGTACCGATAAGTATGGAATACTACAGAATTAGCTTTATTATATTATTCATCTTATTTTTGTTGCTTAAAGAATACAAAGGGCAAAATAGACTTTTTTAATTAAAGAAGATGAAGAATTTGCATCTTTTACTTGTGGAATTATGCAATTTTGTGAGTCCAGTGGATGAGCTGCTATTCCATTCTTCTCTTTCCTTCCTCTTTTCCCTCAAACGAGTGAATTGCGTTTCTCCCTCCACCTCTCCATCCTTCATACTCTAAATCCATCTAACCAAACACATTTTCTGAGTCTCATTGTTTTAGAATGTCATTGTCTTATTCGAAAACTATTAATACAATTAAAGAGATATACTAAGCGGGGAACGTTTATCAATGAAAACTAATTGTAAAGATAGATTTGATAATTTAAATTATTTTTTATTAATGAATGTCTCTCACTTGAGAATTTCACATATATAATTAAAGAGATATAGATAGGCGTGCAATTTCGAGTGAAACAAATTCGGATAATTTTTTTATCTCGTAAATTTCTGGGAGAAATCCGAGTATTACCCGAATGGTAAAAACCGGGCAATACCCGAATTTTACCCGGTTTTCCTTATTCCAAACATTCCCCGGCCTCTTACCTGGTTTAAATGTTTTTCGCGGCTTTAGAAAACGAATAAAAAAAAAAAGTAAAAACCGGGTAATTACTCGGATTTACCCGGGGATTACCTGGCTTATTCTACTCAAAAGTTCCGGGGATTACTCGAAATTATTTCATGGGTAATCTCCGGTATTCCAAATTTGCTTGCCTAGATATAGACAACAAAATAGATGTAATCAACATTGATTCGATGAGCGACTTAACTTCGACATAATATCGAAGCTGCCAATAAAGACGGATGAAGATGTTAAAAGGATATGAGAGTATACACAATTCCAAAACAATGTAATTTTAAATATATATTGAGCACTCATTGGTTCCTTTCCATAATGCTTCTATAGTTGGCGAAAAACTCTGTACGATTGAGGCTAAGAAGCAAAACATACCAATTCATAAAAATAGAAGACTAAAAGGTTAACTCTTAATTTTGAGCCCACATCAGTCTCCTTTTTATCAGATAACAAAATTAAATAAGAAGACAAAACATAAAAAGATAATTTTTTTTTTCATCTTCTTTTAATTTTCAATTGAATTTTGTAGTTAAATTTAAAAATGAGTGGATAATATGAAAATAGAAGACGTAGTATATTCTTACGTAATATACAATTGATGATAAAGAATCTTCACGAGGGAATATGGGTTTATTAAAAATACTACTGATTTGAAGAATTATTAATCGTTGTTCCCATTTTATAATGTGCTTCTGAATTATTGTCGTTTCTAAGCTTTTCTGTTGTCGTTTATTAAACTCCATCGTCCTGATGTTGTCATTTCTGATTTTAACCTCATCATCCTCAATCCCTCATCGTTTATACACATGTCGTTGCATTTACTGACGGTTTCAGAATATTGTCGTTTGGTTTGTTGCTCCGAGGTTTTTGTGTCGTTTGTTGCATTTTATGTCGTTTTTTTAATTCCTTGTCGTTTGTCTTATGTACGTTATTCAGTGGATTTTATGTTAATGATAGTATTCTCTCTCGGGGAATACTATAATTGTAGTTGCATTGTAAATTAATAGTACCAAATATCTTATCTTCGTTATCTCTTCACTATACCACTCCTGAATCCGCATTGCTTATCTCTATTTCTCTATTTCTATTAGTCGTACGTTTGGCTATTTTGCGTTAGCAAAATCACTAGTCCTTTTTTTAGCAAAGCCAATTACAAGGCAAATTTATCCCACCACGTGTAAAAACAAGACCCGCAAACTAACAGGACGACAAGATTAGAGGCTCTTTTTTGTTGTCGCCAAATTAACCCGAGACCAATGCTTCAGCATTATCCTCAAATTCTCTGCCCATGATTAGTAACCCATAATATATATAGGGACATATATATATATATACATATTATTCTTAATACTCTCTCAAACTCGAACTTAATTTTGCGATATATCAACTGGAAATTACAATGGCTCAGCTTGATCGCCCTCAAAGACGCGAGTCTCCTAGAACAACACCAAATTCCCCAGCTATTGAACAATTGTTCCGAGGTATAAGCAATCGAGATTCGTCACATTTGCATACTATTTGATTATAATATATTTGACTTGCAGGCCGTAGATACTTCGATTACTAGTTTAAAAAAAAAAGAAAGAAAAAGAAAAGACATTATACAATATTATTTATAACATTGTGATTGGAACGAGCTAATTAAGGTGTTGCATGCATGCATGCAGAGGGGGAAGCGTCGCGGTGGCCGCCGTCGAGGCGGCGGGAGGCGGAAGATGAGAACGGACACCAATGCCATCAGAAGAAATCAGTTCTGACGAAAGTCAAAGAGAAGGCCAAAAAACTGAAGCACTCTCTCAGCCTCAAGAAGAGGCATTCTGAGCATGATGTTGAGAATATTTCTACGCCCTCTTGGGGTGTTAGCTTAGAAGACGACGGCGAAGGCGACGAAGAAGAGGACGCCGAATATCTTGGAGCCCCTAGTAAGTACTTCATTTCTTGTATTATTTAACCTAGCAATCTTTTACATGTTGAAAAAGAAAGATAATTGCAAAATTGACTTAATCGGTGCACCACTTAATAATTTGTACCTCTTGATTTATACTTTCTCTTTATATTCTTAAATTAGAGAAAAAAAATTTAAACACAAAAAAAAAAAAAGATTAATTTTGTGCCAGATAAGGGAATTTATCAAATCTTTCTCAGAAAAATTATACCAATGCTACAATCGTAGCTATTGTTATGTTTATTAATAATTTTGTTTATTTCTTATGTTTCTACCTGAAATTTATGAAAATAAAATTGGAATTCCACACATGAATGATCTTGGAGATTTTTAAGGAACAGTAAGCGCAAATGGTCATTTCTTTAGACTGGATAAATATAGGCAAAAGGTTTCAAAATTAGGGCAAATTATGCCTTATTTCTTTTCATTTTTTCCCCAAAAAAGTATAATTAAACTAGCTTGGTATACTTTTCTAGTAAGAAAAATAAGCTCTATCGTACTAAAAATCCAATGACTTGATCAGCCCAAAAGAGGCATCATGATCAACATCTCTTTCCTCAAGCACTCGAATTTTTTATTTATTTATTTTTTTTCCCTTTTCCTCAGTGTATGAATCCGAATTTGCGCCAGAGAGTTATAAGGTGACGGCGAGGCAGCATCCAAGAACAGCTCCCGTGACTTCTGAGAAGCATGTTGTGCCAACTTCTACCGCCGAAAAGGAGGCGAATCCCGATAAAAAACATCCTAGTCCTGACGACAAATCAAACCGAACAAAATCCGACGACGAGCAATCCAACCCTTCGAAGACAATTGTATCCGAAACTGCTGGCCAAAAGCTACAGACACCAGCTTTGGACACCGTTACTGAGAAGATAGGAAACTCACCAACAACAGAACCTTCACACAATAACAACAATATTGACATCAAATCTTCCCCATTGCCTTCACAAATTACTGCTTCCCCTCAGAAATCAGCCCCCCTGCAACCCGAGTCTGCGATTTTGGACAAAGGCGTGTCGGTGAAGGATTACTTGCTGAACAAGTTTGAGCCCGCGGAGGAGGACCGAGCGCTTTCGCGTGCCATTTCCAAGGCCATGGCCAGCCCTAGAAGTGCTAGGAAGAATAGTAGTGATAGTGCTGGTAATGGTAGTGGTACTGATCAGCCCAGCGTTGTGGAGAAAGTGAGAGAGGCTGTGGCTTCTCTTCTCAGGAATGACCAGCCTCGCTCGCCACCATCGCCATCGCCATCCAAACCTTCCGCGTTGACGCGTACCGTGACGAAGACTTCGATGCCGCGCCACATTCCGGGCTGTTCCAATGCGCGTCATGAAGGTATATTCTTGATCACTACTTGAGTCATTTTTCATTGGTTTCATTTGTCTTCGCATGGGTGGTTTTCTCTGATGAAGAAAAACTACATTTTTGTCATCAAGGACGTGAAATTTCTAGTAGATCATGAAATTAATTATTAGAGTATAACATTTTTGTCATAACTGACATAAAATTCTAGTACATGAGTTGTAAGAAATATGAAGTTTTGTCATGTTTCATAATAGTCAAGTGCCAATATGACAAGGCATTATTATTATTTTTATTTGCCGTTATTTTTCTTTCATTTCATTGGTTTTTTGGGTCCTCTCTCTTTTTATTTTATCCTAGATATTCCAGAAGAAAAATAATATATTTGTCTTACCATAGATGACATGAAATTCTAGTACATAACTTAATTAGAATATGAAATTTTCGTCATGTTTTATAATGGTCAATAACTCAATTTGGACCACATAAGTCATAACAACGAGGTGTTTTTTTTTAATTTTTTAATTTTATTCTTTAATGATTTATTAGAGGGTACCTAATTTTATTAGGGAAAAGGACAGATGTCTTTCTTATCCAACTAACTCCCTCTATTTTAATTTAATCTAATTGAGCTTTTTTTTTTTTTCTTTTTTTCTTTCGTATATTGCAGCTGAAGAGGAAGAAAATCATGGAAGAATACTCCAAACCAACTGAAAGAAGGATATGCTACTACATGCTATTGTAAACAATAAATTAATGTGTACGACTTTAATCTGTAATTATTATTATTATCTTGGTTTGACATTCACCGACAAAATAGTTGGCAAAAACCATATTATTTTAGATAAGATAATCACATTAGCCGTGACCCAAATTTTTTTTTTTTTTTGAGGAACGCCGTGACCCAAATTTGAAACTATGTACAATTCAAATATCTCTCGCATTATTTGAATTATGGGCTTATAGGTTTTTGATGAAATGAAGTTGGTTTTGATGCCTAGCAAAATAATAATGTTCAGCCTTTATTATTATTATTTTTTTTGTTCATTAATATCACAAGTCAAGCTGGCTTGAAGTCTACGCAAACAATCAAGATGACAAGGGTTGAAAGTTGAAACTTCTTTAAAAAAATTAAAAAAAAAAAAATTATCCAACCAAAGTCTTGGTCCACATTCCACAACAAAACCTTATAAAAGAAATTAAAGAAGTGTTTGATTGTATCCATATCTTTTAATCGCTGGCTTAAGATCTCCGGCGTCTTCCCTAAAAGTTATTTCCATTTTACTATCACGATTCACAAAATTGTCAATTCCATTTACAAAAAAAACTGGTTCAAACTCGCACAAAACAGTTCCTTTGTTTCACAATTCACATTGGTGTTTACATAGTCTTGTATAAAGCATATGCCAACGTGACTGCATGACCAGATTCATGCCCACCAAAAAATAGATCCCTTACGTCTTATTTTGTTTTGTTTTTGTTTTTAGTTATTTTTTGAGACATAAGTAAAAATACTTTATTTTATTTTTTGTCATTTTATGTTTATTATTATATTATTAAGTAATTAATTAGGCTTATGTGTAAAAAATCATTAAACGAATAGTGAAACCAGGGTAAAGAAGAGAGCGAAGATATTATAAATTCCTTTCTTTTAAAAAAAAAAAGAAGGGCTTATATGGTTTAAATACTAATAATTAGTGTTTTTCTCTAACAGTCAAAGCTGGCCACTCTATTATCGTGTTCATGGAGGTTTTGACTTTTTCTATTTTGGCTCCCAAATTATATAAAAGTTTCAGTTCATAAGATAGTCCTCTGAAAAAAAAAAAAAATCCAGATGATTTAGGTACTAGTTATTAATTTCTACCCACTTTCTTATCTCTTCTTCTTCTTTTTCTTCTTATCTGAAGACTGAATGGACGAGATTCCTAAAGCAGTTTGTTTGCCAACAACACTGATTTGCCTATCAATACTAGTCCTCTCTTCTCTAGCTCAAAATGAAGACCAATTCATCTACAATGGCTTCCATGATCAAGCAGCCAAACTCATTCAGGTTCGTGGGATTGCCACTATCCTCCCAAACGGCCTATTACAGCTCACAAACACATCAAAGCCAAGCTTGGCCACGCTTTCTACAAACTTCCCTTCACTTTCAACTCGAGTTTGGCTTCCAACCTCTCATTCTCGACCAGTTTCGTGTTTGCCATGGTTCCCGAGCAGCGAACCGCGGCACCCACGGCCTCGCCTTCGCTCTCTCGCCGTCTGCAGACTTCAGCGACGCGGTCGCGAGCCAGTACTTGGGGCTGTTCAACCGATCCAGCGACGGTAAAAGCTCAAACCATGTCTTGGCCATCGAGCTAGACACGTCAATGAGCCCCGACTTCGAGGACATAAGTGCTAATCACGTCGGGGTCGATGTGAACAGCCTGAAGTCCGTCGATGCGGCTAACGCGACGTACTTCTCGAGCGAAGCGAGGAAGAACATAAGCCTGGAGCTCATTAGTGGAAAGACGATGCAAGTCTGGATAGACTATGATGGAGAAGAAGGCACAATCAACGTAACTCTAGCTCCTGCAGGATCCCGAAACCCGATCGGCCTCTCTTATCGACGTTCGTTAACCTTTCGCAGATCGTTTTGGAACACATGTACGTTGGTTTCTCTTCATCCACTGGCTCAGAAGCTAGCAATCACTATATTCTTGGGTGGAGCTTTAATCGAAGCGGACAAGCGCAGAGCCTCGACATTTCGAAGCTTCCCAGGCTTCCTCCGAGGCAGGGAAATGGTGGAAAACAAAGTACGGTCGTTGTGGTTTTGGCTGCAATAGCAGGGGTTTCTCTGCTAGTGGTTGTGGCTGGAGTTGCTTATGCCACAAGGAGGCGAAGATATCGAGAGATTCGCGAAGACTGGGAGAAGATTTACGGTCCTCAAAGGTTGTCCTACAAGAGTCTCTACAAGGCAACCAAAGGGTTCAGAGATAGAGAGATTATCGGAAAGGGAGGTTTTGGGAAGGTCTATAGAGGGACACTTGCTTCGACGCAGGCGGAGATCGCAGTGAAGAAAGTGTCCCACAATTCTGAGGAAGGGATGGAACAGTTTGTGGCGGAGATCGCTGCCATGGGAAGGCTTAGGCACCGGAACTTGGTGCAGCTCATCGGGTATTGCCGCAGAAAAGGAGAGCTCCTCTTGGCGTACGAGCTCATGCCCAATGGAAGCCTTGACAAGTACTTGTTCGGCCGAGAACAGCCAAGCCTCAGTTGGCCTCAGAGGCTTAGGATCCTCGGAGACGTGGCGTCAGCGTTGCTTTACCTCCATGAGGAGTGGGAACAAGTGGTGTTGCACAGAGATGTGAAGGCCAGCAATGTGCTACTAGACGCGAATTGGAACGGACGGCTCGGAGATTTCGGCCTCGCGAGGCTGTGCGATCACGGGACCAATCCTCATACGACGCACGTGGTCGGGACGGTGGGGTACCTGGCTCCCGAGCTCAGTAAAACCGGAAAGGCAACCACGAGCACCGACGTGTTTGCCTTCGGGGTGTTCATGCTTGAGGTGGCTTGCGGAAGGAGGCCAGTGAAGCCCGAGTTGCCGCCCGAGGAGGTGAGCTTGGTGGACTGGGTTTTCGAGTGCTCGAGAAGAGGCACGATTCTCGACGCTAGTGATCCGAAATTGGAAGGAAATTTCGCGGCCGAGGAGATGGTGTTGGTGCTGAAACTAGGCCTGCTCTGCTCATGCTTTGTGCCGGCCGGGAGGCCTAGCATGAGGCAAGTGGTGCAGTTCTTGGATGGCAAAGCCACCAGTGCTCTGCCTGAAATACAGACAAGAGATTGTGTTTCTTTGAATACATTTTTGTCAAATGATGAAGCAGAAACACCTGATCTTGTGATGTCGTTTCCTTCATTACTTGCTCAGATGGGCACACATCATAATTCCTTCTCCAGCACTGATTCAATCATTGAAACTGGTCGCCAGTAGTGAAAATCCAATGACAGTGTTCATGTACTTTTATAACTCTCTTTTCAATTAAATGTTTGTTTCTTTGATATATCTATATATCAATCACTTTAGTTGAGTATTTCACTGATTCATCGTATATATAAGTAGCTCAATAATCCGTTGTGTATATGAAAAACTGTAAATGCACTCTGAAATTATATCTTTGTACTTAAAATTTTTGCTTCATATAGAACATCCGATATAACACAGCAATCATTTACAACCACAAATTAGTAGAGAGCAGTAAAAGAAAAGTTTCCAGTGATAGCTCATAATGATCATTAAAACAATAACCAAACCACTCATTACATGGATTAAAAAAAAAGTGTAGACCATCACAAAAAGATTGGAATATCACTCAATAACTGCTAGTATCATCACAGGATTTTCCCATTCCTCAGGTGCAATTTCAGTTGCCAACTGGTCTAATCAAGGCTCGTACTGGCAGCTGCCATTGTCACTCCTTGCTGTCGGGTCAAAGTTTTTCGCATTTGGGTCGGTGCAGCCTTCGGGAATCGGGACGTTCACTTGCTGGGCGGCCTTGCCTGCGCATCGTAAATGTTGCGAAAAGCATTAGAGAACTATCCCAAAATATTTGATGCTTTGGCTTAAGTATTGTTATTGTGAATAATGTAATACGATGAGCTTATTCGGTGCAGAGAGTTAGATTTCTAACCGTAGAAAGTTCCTCTGTTGATGGAATCCTCGTTGGCGTCTCCAAGCGCAGCCTCGCTCAAGTACTTGTCAGCCAACTGGACTCTCTTCACGTTATCCTGCTCCTGGACAAGCATGCTACCGTACTCAAGGAGCTTCGCGAGTGTCATCTTGGGCTGCTCAAAAGTCGGAGGGCCCTCTTTCGAGTTCACGAGCTTCTTCCCAATGGTCTCGACTCCAACTCCGGAGATCCACTTCCTCACTTCGTCGTCGTACACTCTAGCCCTCAAGGCGCCGAAGAAGTCTGCAACAAAAGTTTGTGTCCATCTCATTGCGAGTCAAACGCAAAGTTGTACTAATTAAACAGCAAAAATTGAAATGTTCCACGTCTAATCTTGCTCTAGTGATATGATCAAGCGAGACAGAGAGCTTAGCTTACCAATGGATTGACCAGGGAAAGTGTCAACAAGCTTGACAATGTCCTCATCAGCGATATTGTCACTCCTGAAGATTCCCTTGCAGACACCGATGCGGTCCTCCCTGGTGGGGGCCCAGTAGAACTTCTCCATACGCCCGTCACGGATGAGGGGTGCGTAGAGCGTGGAGAAGTCGTTCCCCGTAACGATGATCGGGACACGGGGGTTCTCCTCCTTGTTGTACATGCCCGGGAGCTGGACATTGGTGGGGTTGTCGGCGATGTTCATGAGGGTGGCGTTCACCATCTGGTTGTTCACAGTGTACTGCGTGGTGCCGCCCATCCTGCCAGCGCCCGCGTCGAGGTCGTTGATGAAGAGGCAGCACATCTTCCCCTTCCTGATGATGTCGGCCGCCTCGCGGTACCTCTGCCTGATCAGCTTCGCGGGCTCTCCTGCGTTCCCGCTCTCCAACTCTCCAGCGCTCATCATGATGGGGCTGCGGAATTTTTCGCCATTCGAAATGTTAGCCCATTTTTCTTTTAAATGTGTCAAAGCTCAAACAAGGAATGACTAAGTTGATTTCAGAACAAAGTTTTTAGAACTCTAGACTCACGTGATTCCCATCTTGGCAAACACAAGCTCACATTGGAAAGATTTTCCCTGACCTTTGCCTCCCCAAACACCAAGAATAAGAGGAACCTAAAAAAAAAAAACACAGATTTACACCATCAATATGATTGACTAATATAAATAAATGAAGTTAATTGAGTTGTGTGTGATCTCTTGCCTTGATGTTAGGCAGTGACATGAAGTTCTTGGTGATGTGAACCACAAGCTTGTCCATGAAAGCTGGGGCTATGTAGAAACCGTTCATGTTGTTGTCAAAGTCGTATCTGAGCACACGGATCAAAAACATATCAACACTCTGAACTTCCAATTTAACGAAGTTTAAGGGCCACTAACGTTATCGAATGTACAAAAACCGTATGATCCGAATCATTATAGACAACGTGAGAGTCGATCAAGCACTTACGTGCGAAGGCCGGTGCTGATGTACTCGTAGGAGCTCATGACGGCGTAGTGGGTCCCAGTGCCCTGAGGAGCCTGGAAGAGGTCATCGACGAGGCCTTTCCCTCTGGTGATGTCTTGCTGGTCGTCCGACGTGTCGAAGGCCAGGCCTCCCCACTTGTCCTTGCTCGTCTGCTTCTCCTCGTCGTACTCCGACACCACTCTCAAGCTCGCCGCCGCCATCTTCGGCGCCCTCTGCGCGGCCTTCCTCAAGCTCTTCCCGAAGAACGCCGGGCTGATCGTCGACGCCGAGTTGGCTCCAGAGCTAGCGCCATTCAAGCCCAGCTGAAAGAGGCACAGAAAAACATAAAAAAAAAAAAAACATGATTACTTGGACGTGAAACAAAGACAGTTAGCGCATGGAATGGATGTTCTCGTACGGGTGTTCTGTTGACGGCTCCGAAGGTTGAAACTGAGGCAGCCATGGGTTTTGACGACCGTTGGTTGATTTGGTGGTAGCTTGTGGCCGAAGCAAGCGAGCTCTTGGGTTGTGTCTCTGTGCTGAGCTTTTTCTGTGTGTTTCGGAGCAGTGAATTAGGTGAGGCTTTAAAGGGAGAGTTTGTGAAGAGCTCTGTTTTCTGTGGTGTGGTTGAAGAATTACTAAGGGCCACAGAATTTAGGATTAGCATGTGACACGTGGCGCTTTTGGGATAGCCATTGGCTGCTTCGGGACAAACTGGGGTTTTTAGTTGAACTCTTCACCACTTAAAATTGGGGGGTTTTTTTTTTTCGTTTTTTTTTTTCCTTTTTTATTTTCTTGGGAGGGTTTTTTTTTTTTTTTTTTGTTAACCCAATTTAGTGTTTTTTGGTGTTGGCCTCGTGGCCAGTGTGAGAACAATCGAGAGGAATAAGCTTTAAAACAACAAATGAGTGCCTCAAAATTAATAATTATGCTCAAGACCAAAAAAACATGTCAATGCCATTCTCTTCTCAAAATTAAAAAAAGGAGAGATATTTCCATTTTAAGAAGCTCCTGACCCTACAAACTCAAAACTTTCATTTTCATAGTTTAACTCTTCTTTAAGTTGCTAATGAGATGTGAATTGAAGGCAACAGTTTTTTTAATCTCCTTTTGTTTGTGCTATAAAGTATGTAACATTTATTCTAAACTTTGTTATTTACTTTAATTGTAAGCAGTGAAACCAAATTTGAGAACCGGATTAAAATGTAATCCACATGTTATGAGAGATGAAATATTGCTCGTCTTGTGTCACTGTTTTTTTTCTTTTGTTCCAGAAAGCTCTTTGGTCATGAAGCGTCCATGTCATGGAATGACTGGGCTTGAATATGCCACGTGTGTGTTGCCACAGCCAATTACTCTTTGTTTCTGTCATACAAATACAATATGCCAAATAGAGTTTTTCCTTTGGAGTTAAACTGAACTCACTAGAAGCAAGTCTCTTTCTGATATTTGAATTTTAATCTAAAATGGAATTTTAGTGTAAGATATAGATTGCATGAATTACTGTTAAAATGAGAGCCATTTAGTCGCACAGCTTAAGGTATTCCTTATTCAAGTAAGATAAAGAAAAGAGCATACATACAACAATTGCCAAAGTGACAAATAAAATGGCTTGTTAAGGCCATACTACTATACAATATACATATACAAGTCGGACAGACTCAGCAACAGAGGCCATTTTCTCGGAAGTTCATGGTGGCACTTTGGTCTTGAATAAGGAACTTTATTTCAAGATTTTGGATTCAATTTCTTCCAAACTCAAACCTTTGGTTTCGGGGACATATAGTACGACAAACAGCAGCGATAACAGCGCGATAGCTCCAAAGAGGAGGAAAAGGTTTTCTGCTCCCAGGAACTCCTGTTGAGTCGAAGAGTTAGGACAGAACGACAGTGTTGAGAGAAATGGTAAAAAAACCTAATATAACTCTGATAGAACTAGATTGACCTTTATTAACAAGGTGAAGATTGTATACCTTTAATGGTGAGAATGCAAAAGTTACGATAGCATTCGAACCGAAATTCGTGAGAACTGCCAGGCTAATCCCTCTTCCTCTTGTGCGAAGCGGAAAAATTTCGGACACCATAAGCCAACTAATAGGCCCAAATGATATCTGAAACGACATAAGAAGAAGATTTTGTGTGAATGTTTGAGCCTACACTCATCACATTCTTGGAGACCTGAAAAGAAAGTTTATTTGCCTTGTTTTTGCAAGAGGGTTACGCAAACTCTTGTAATTTCAAAGGATTCCAAGTGTGATGTATTGATTGCAACGTGGTGATGATTTTCTAGTCTTCTATGAAAATTAAACTGGAGAATTGAGCTAAAAAGGGCAATAGACAAACGGAAAAACTTTTACCTGGTAGCAACCGACATAGAGAAGCAAAGAAGCTACTGCCACAAGTGGATATCCTCCAAGAAATTTGTAGTAAGCAGAAAGGAGGAGTAACGAAACAGCCTAACACGTACGAAATAAACCCAAAATCCGCACAAAACAAATCCTCCATTAGAAAGCACCTCTTTAAAAAAGAAAAAAAAAAAAATTGCAGACTAAGAAAGTAACGAGAATAATCTACGGTTCCTTGTGTGGATGAAATTGATAAAGTAAAATTCATAACTAGTTGGGTAGCGTACAATTCCACCGACACCTCCAATCAGCAGCGGTCTTCTTCCAAGATCATCGACTTTCAGAACAGCAATCCATGTCATCAGCAACTGTATAAATATCAATCAGGAATGAAGCATAGTCAGACCATAAACGTAACATTTAGAAGAGTACAACCTAAACGGTTACCAATGAACGAAAATATAACAACAACATTACACACCTTGAACAAACCAATTACGACTGACACTCGGGTAGCATCAGAGGCAGCAGAGAATCCTGCACTCTGTAGCAATATTATGACAAAACTATCATCTTCATATAGCTAGGCGACTTATATGAAAGAGATCAAATTCAAATATAAGAAGGTTGGCATTTGACGATCAATCACCTGAAGAATCGGACCAGCGTAATATAGAACACTTGGTTGACCAGTTATCTGTCACAATCAGGAAGAAACTGAGCTCATGGAAATATGATATACTCTAACATCGATGTTTGATAGATATAAAATTGCGCGATAAACAAATGTGAAACATCAAGGGAAAAACACAGAAGTGAAGGCGAAGAAACCTGTTGAAAAAGGACCAAGCCCCCACCAATCACAAAGGCTTTCAAGCTCGGGCCTTGAAACACCTCCAAGAAACCACCCTCGGAGTCCTGATCCTTGTAGGCAGACTTCAATGAGATCAAAGTATCTTCTATTTGCTTTTCGGATACCTTGTCACCGGGAGGTCGGCCTCTCAGTTTGCTTAGTGCAACAATGGCTTTCTCTTTTAATTCTTGTATTGGCCCTTTACCTTGAACAGCCCTGAGAAGTAACCACCGCGGTGACTGCGGTAGGCTCCATATGCCCAGTCCCATAATCAGAGCAACCGGAGCACTAAGTCCATACATATAGCGCCAGCCTCCAACTGCATTAATCTCAAAGCTTCCGACAAAATAACCCAACTGCAGGAAGGTACAGCAAATAGATTAATCTCACTTAGCAAAAATGCTTTCATAAGAACCTCATCACTATAATATTTGAAGTACCAAGATTCCGAGAACGATGAAAAGCTCCTTTAAGGATACTAGAGTTCCACGAATTTGAGACGGACATGTTTCCGCAATATAAAGAGGAGCACCGTGCATGGCCTGCAGAACGAACATAGTGGATTATGCCAAAAAAGCATGAGTGAGTACATACTTTCTACCCCTTTCTTCTTCTTATTGGTAGGATTTATTAGAAGTTTACCAAGCCAATACCAAGGCCATAAAGAAGCCGTCCTACTAACAGAACACCAAGCTCCGGAGCATTTGCAGTGACTAGACCACCGAGCAGATATAGTACGGCTGCTATGATAAGCTCCCTTTTCCTCCCTTTGAACCAAATTTAAAAAGTTGAACAAGAAAATAATCATAAACAAGCTTAAATTTCATAAATAAAGTAAACTTGCGAAGCATATATACCAAGGAAATCTGCAATCAGATACACGAGGGAGGAACCAAGAAGAGCTCCGTACAGAGATCCACTGACCTACATCGAGCCACATAACATTGTCCTTACACGTATTCGACACGTAACAGTTAATTTTGGATGAAAGACACAAATCACAAATTTCTGCAAGTGACACTGAGGCGGTGTTCGTGTAATGTGTAAAACTGTAGCCATACCACGAGACCAAGCTGGATGGCAGAAAGGTCAAACCAAGTTGTTCCACTAAGCTCCGGAGACTGACATCGAACAACACAATTTGATCCAAATGTAGATGTTTTTAGAAGCGTAGTTGACAAAAAATGTGTGTCTAACAAAATACCTACTGCGGAAACTACATAGGATGGTCGAAATCGAAGACCTACCTGCAATGAGATTGTAGCACCCGAAGTGGCACCTATGTCATAACCGAATAACAAACCTCCCAAAGCAGGGAACACAAACCTACACTTCCAAAAATTAGTTATCTGAGAAAGTACACGTCCATTGTCTACAAGCTTCTAGGTTACAAAGATATTGCCAGGAAGCAAATATGTATCTAATTCTACTTTGTCCAATTCACAGAAAATGGGAATCATAAGAACTATTAATTTGGCAAGAGTATAGTAAAAGAAATTAAAAAAAAAATGTTCACTGAGCTCCGATTCGAATTCTGCATTATATTCTAAGCATAAAACAAAAAACTTTTATGATTTGATACAACAAGTTATGATTTTGATTATGCCCATTGAATACACAGGAGACAGAAAGAAGAGGGGAAACGTACGGCAAGATCACTGAAGACCAAGAAAAGTCTTCTTGGTCACTCGGTTCAGAGACAAGTGACTGAGCTTCTTCTTCCCCTGAAGAATACCCTTCTTGAGCTCCAGCCTAAATTTTTTTTTTTTTAATAAAAAATAATAATAACACAAACACAAATATTTTAGCAATTACCCATAATAGAAAAATGCCTAAACACAAATGGGTCTTTTTGACAAAATACCTTAGCGGTGAATCTGAGCCTGCGTCTGCCCATGGCAAGGTTTGGGAAAATGGCATGTTTGGCAATGAAATTAAAATGGGAGTTTGGGGCTGAATGAGAGTTGAAGAAAAAGACTTGTTTTTTCTTGGTACTACTAAGTTTGTGAAATGAGTGTTGGGTCTGAGAGAGCTTTGGGCTCAAGTTCAACAGAGGTCGAGCTGAGGCACTGCAAGCCATTTGGTGGCATCAATTTCAATTCCACCAGAGAGAGACCGATTGCTTCCTTAATTATTATGTGTTTCTAGTTTTCTTTTAGCGAATTGTCTGTTTGATATCTTGTTATATTGATATCTTGTTATACGGATAGCTTTTTTTTATTTTTTATTTTTTAAATTTAATTTGGATAGCTTCTTTGACGTCTCACTTTCACTTTAAGGTCGTTGGGCTTTTGTCACTAGACTTCTTTACAAGAGAGAACAATGCTTTTGCATTTTTTTTTTCTTTTGCATGAAATTCTTGCAAATTACAAATTTGTGTTCTGTTATGTTCTGATCTGTTTTATACGTGCATTTATATAAATTTTATAAGTATTTTTTTTTTTACTATTTATAAGTAAGTATTTTTTTATATGGCTAATGAAGTTAATCTACGTAGTATTCAAAAATGAAATTTTATGAACTTAGTATTATTATTATTATTATTAGGGTTTTTTTTTTGCACCTATGGCCCCTAAACTTAGCGTGTTTGACAACTTGGCACCTTTTCTTTTTTTTTTTAGCATTAACCCCCTCGAATTTGAAAATTGTTGCATTTAACCCCAAATTGGAAACGCCCGTTCGAAATTGGACGGAATTTGGCACGTGATTTGCACATGGGCGTTTATAACAAGCCCCCTCATTCTCTCCCTCTCTTCCTCAACCCCAACGACGGCCAATCAAGCCCCCTCGCCGGCCGACCAAGCCCCCTTGTCGGATCCAGCTCCTCCGCGAGTGCCTCCTCTTCGCTCGGCCCCTCGCCGCGCCGCCCAACTCCGGTGAGCCTCTCTTGCGCGTTTCTCCACGCGTTGAATTTCTCCACGCGTTTCTCCACGGCGAGTTTCTCCACGACGAAACCCCGGCGAGTTTCTCCACGCGTTTCTCCACGGCGAGCCTCCCTTGCGCGACCTCGATTCCCGTAAAGCCCAGCCCGCGACTCTCCAGTGCCCTCCGTCCGGCAAGGTCAGCCCCGTTGGCCCCTCCTCCGTGCGAACCTAGCGTCGCGCTTCCTCACGTGCGCGACACGAGGTCATTCCGTCCAATTTCGAACGGGAGTTTCCAATTTGGGGTTAATTGCAACGATTTTCAAATTCAGTGCTAAATTGTCAAACACGCTAAGTTGAGGGGCCATAGCTGCAAAAAACCCTTATTATTATCACCCTCCTTTTCCTGCAGCTCTATTTCCAAGCGTATTTCGTAGACATTGGACCTGACAAAAATTATAGAGAGACCGTTATCCTTTATTTTTTGCTTTTAAGAGACATAAAACCATGTCTATACTCCAAAGAATAAAGATATTATGTTACCTCGAGCCATTGTAGAAACTGATGGTGATGATAATGATGACTCGGCTTCTGCATCGTAAAATGGAAATTTAAAACAAAAACAAAAAAAAAAAGGTTCTAGAAAAACAAAACCAACTATAATGGTTTGAATAAAAAATAAATTAAAAAAAAAAACCCTAAGGTAACAATAGTGACCACCCAAAAATAAAGCAGCAAATCAAGCAGCGTTGCCTTTAACTGTCATTCAAATATTATTTCACCTTTTCCTATTTTCAACTACAGATTGTGTAACGGAACACCTTATTTTTAGCTTCCACGGAAAAAGTCATCTTGTCCTTTCTTCTTACAGTAGTTGCTTCGTGAATACAGTTTGAGTTTCCACCGTATTTATAACCAAAATTACATAGAATATTACTTGTTCCAAGTGTAGGAGATGCAACCAATCTCTTGACAAAACGGAGACGAGAACCACAACACAGCCGAAGCAGCTAACGCCATGAGTAAGCCCCCCACAAGGCTACAGGCTCAGGCGCCAGCGTCTCTCGAGCTCGATCAAATCACGCTCTCTGCTGCCCCCTCCGCCAGCGCCGATTCCCTTCCCGCCGATGACACCGCTTCCAATGCAATTCCATTACTTTCGCCGCTTGTTCATTCTCCAGCGCCTTCTCGGAGACCGCAGAAATTTTAGTGCACGTGCATGATCAAGTCACTGAACAACAAGAAGACGGATCAACGGCGGGCAAGATTGGCGGCGCAGAGTTACCACAGGTATCGAGCGGGTGGCGGCATCCAGCCATTTCGACGTTCAACGATCCTCCTTTGTGCAGTTTCTTTCAGTCCCAGTGCATGGTCGTTAACCCTGCACAGTGATTTTTTCTACTCTTGTTTATTATTTTTTCTTTTTTCTCTCTTCATTGTTCAATATCAGATTTATGCAGTATGGAAATTTCTGTAACGATGGGAGATACTGTTCTCATTTCTGCTCTATTGCTATTAAATTTCTATATGCAGTGAATATATAGTTCTCTTAGACATTTAGGCAGAAAAATCTAAGAATAAATGAAAAACTAAAACAGAAAAGCCACTGGAAAGGCATCACAACAGTGTGGTTTTGCTTTAGTGGCTGGATTTCAAGTCTAAATTAGAACTTCATTTGTCAACCATCAAATGTAGTAGTTAACAAATGCAGAACTCTAAGGCAAGCAAACCCCACAAATTAGACCAAGGTATAGGAGTAACAATAGAGAGATAAGCGGTTCAATTTTTTGTTCATTAGCCAAAAAAAAAAAAAAAAGGGACTAGGTATACAAAAGTCGATGGAATCATAATTTTCCATTACAGAATTGAAACTTCTGGAATTGCCTCGAGCGACCATCCATTTTTAAGGCCAAAAAAGCTCATCATTTATGTACAAAACAGGCCAAAGTTCATCCCAAATATTTTAAGTGCTGACTATGTCTCTCTCTTCCCCCGGAGCTTTTCACTTAAATAGCAATCAATAAAGAAAAATCATTAAGCTTCTTAGGCCATTCTGCTACTGATTCCACAAAATAGACATCTCTTCGGCATATCAGAAGTCGAATTCTCCCGTTGCCTGCGAATAAATTTAGCAGTGTTTAAGCAAGAGACTTGTAGATCAGGATGGGAAGAAAAACATCTGAGAAAGCAGAAATGATTATTAGAGGGCGACCCTTACCTTATTAAAGAGAATATCCTTATTATTTATGCGCATAATGCCATCCTTCAGAGTGCATTTCCACTTGCTCTTGGTGCGTGTTACCTGCCCAACCAGACACACGAGACATTTTTAAACTATACCGAAAGTGAAAGGGCTTTAAAAGACAAAAATATGCAATCAAAGCGAGAGAGAGAATGTGCCTTGTCAAACTGAGCCAAAACCAGATGCTGCGTGTTGATATCCTCTCCTTGGTCCACATCATCCAACTCGTCGTCATCATTTTCATTCAGTGGGGGCTCATCATCATCATCCTCGCCAATGTCATTTGGAGCAGGAATAGCAGGAGTGCCAGCTGGAATGTCTAGAAGAAAAAAGAGGAAAGGGAAAACAACTTCAGCGGAAAAATGCAATGGACATCAAGGATAATGCCAACCGTTTGAATGTAACAGCAATAATTCAGCAAACTTGATCATATATTTCCCACCAGGAGCAGGTGTATTGGCGATGTTGTAGTCTTCATTGAAAACTCCTTGGTAGTTGTATATCTGCAGAATATATTGGTAGAAAAAGCAATGAACACCTGCATAAATAAATCGGAGTAGGGGAGAGAGAGAGAGAAGTAGACAGCACCTTGTAGATCATATAAAAATTTATGACACATAAACAAATTGACGACAATCAGCTAGGCATCAAATGATTCCATGCTCGCACAAAAAGGAAAAGACAGAATTTTTTACAGGAGATTTTAACTGTGCGAGCTACGGTTAAACTGACCAGCAGCCAGAAAACCATCCAAAGCTCACAAACAATTAACCCATACATTAATATCTACTTCATGATCTACATAGAAGTATGTCCTGCTAATAGACAAAAAATCAAAAAATCACTATATCTACAATCTAGGCCACAGATAGGCAAAAGGATCCAAGAGATTATTAGGCAAACTGACGGTGGTTCCATTTATGTACCCAACTTTCTTGTTCCTGCTGCATGCCAACCTTCTCACTGACCAATGGTCCAAAATTTTTGTCAGGGATTTATTATGCTCAGTGACTAAAATCACTTTCACATGAGGTTGTCAAATCATGAGAAGCACATAAACATCACCGCAGTCAGATAACGGTTGGTTTTAAAACAGCCCACCATGGAAAGACAACCCAGAAAATGCTATACATATTACTTGCAGCCATCAAATGAATTCAATTTTATGACCATCATGAGCCAAGGCATTTTGGAAATTCTAGACAACCAAAAAGCTGGGTAATACTTGAGAGAAATTGCACCGAATATGTTTTAAAAAATGTCAATCATTTATCAGATATCCATTTCTTTTTGGGGGAAAATCAGTGACTTGCCACACTAAATCAATAATTTACCCAAACAAAATAATTCATCACTCGTCAATGAATTACTCCATGTGATTGTTTTACTATGTCCAACACTGAGTGGCAGAAATTTACTTCAAGATAAAATCTGGGACATTTACTTCAAAGTGATTAATTAGCTAGTTATGTAGATATCCCACACATTAAATTAACAAATCATAACCAATTGCACTTACATTGGGAGTAGAAAGCACATCATCGTAAGGATCAGGAATAGGCCCATCAAGTTGTGGAATCTTTGAGGATGCCCTCAATAGATGTGCAAAAAACTCACTATAGCCCTGTCTACCATATGAGCTGCTTCCGCCCGTTACCTAAGAGGTAAAATATTTTCAACTTAAAAAAATCGACGCAAATAAGTGACACCAACTAGAATGATCGAGTCAATCCACAGTACAAGTAAACTTGAAACAATGGAAAAGCTCCAAAGGTTTCTACAATAAGAAACTACCGCATCACATAAAAACATCAGATAGGAAAAACTTATAGATTAAAATCCTAAAATAGATAACATGAGGCCTCACATAGAGTACTTTCTGCATCATATAAAGTACATATGCACATAAGTTATGAAGGTAGGATATAATATATCAAGTACAAATATATTCACTCTTCCAACGGGAAAGAGTTGGAAAGTTCTAAGTTCAAGCTATTCAACTGCTATCTTACAAATGTAGCTATACTACCCTATAATATAGCATGCGGAAACTTTTGACAAGCATAACAAAACTAGTAGACTCTTTAGATAACAGGTGGAAACATAGAAGCCATACTTCAATCTCAAAAACATCCGGGGTGCCATCTCCAGCTCCATCTTGCTGGGGAACAAATCCACCAGCCTGATAATGTGAAGGAAGTTCATCACGTTTCCTTTTACCAGAAGCCGTGAAAAAGTCCTGATATATTACACATAACACATAAGATTAACCATAAAGACAACAAGTTGATCTCATCTTGATAAAGTATTATATCCTCTACACAATAACAATTGGAAAGTAGGAGTAGAAACCATAGCCATCTAGAACCTCTTAAACATATATTTTCCTCAAATCAGAAATAATTCCACCAAGACTTGCCTGTGTTGGGGTTTGTTGAGAGTTCCCTCTGTCAGCCTCATCCCGCCCTTCCACGTAAGCTATAGCAATATAACAACAATTACTACATAGCCATTTAGAGTAAAGCCATTTATAAATGTGCAACCATGGTTACCTATGTTAACATCAAGTGGGGTGGTCCTCTGGTTCATCCAAGGAGAAGGAGGTTGCTGCAACACCGGTAGACAATATGAGCATATTGTTTTTACAATAACCAATATACTGAAATTAACAACGCAGATCATTCTCGGATAAAGACACCATTTCCTGCATGCACTTAGAAGAAATAGTATTACAATAACTTTTGGCATTCACCAATCCGCCAATTGACGTTAAAATTTAAATATAAATAAAACAATAACTAGCCGTATGTATATCTCGTACTGCCAAGCCCAATGGTACCAAACACAAGAACCAAAAACAATCATGAGTTTACCATGTACGGGCTAGGTCTTCCACCTTTCACCTCAGCATTGCCACCACTGCCGCCACCAGTGTCGTTTCCAGATGCTGGATAGTCGGTGGGCCCGGTGGGAATATTATACAGATTGTCCCCACTTCCTGGCAAAGGCGTCTGAATGGGAGTCTGCAACGGCGTCTGTGTCATAAATAACCCACTTCAACAATCAATGCATATGAAAGCAATGAAAAAACCCAAAATCAAACTCCAAGAGTATCATTACAGAAAATCGCAGCATAGACTCACTGGAGGAAACAACATATCCGCTGTCGGAGTCTCATACTCTTCGGTCCCCTCGTACGGCACATTGAGATCGTGAACCGGAGTTATAGGGCCACCAGGCGTGGGCTTCGCAGCTCCGGACCTCTCAATTGGATTGTTTACAACACCAGCTTGCATCATTTTGGCCTCCCACAACTGAAAATTCCAACCAAAAAAGAAAAATATAACACAATCAAACCCAAGTCGAAATATCACATCTGAAGCAATCAAAACCGCAAATCTCAAAACCCTAAAAGCAAGATCCGATCGAAACCCTAAACCAGCCTACTAAAAATCTCCCAATCACTTCAACAACAAAAAGCAAACAAATGAGCGAACATTTACAACCACAATTCAGAACAAAAGCACCAGGAATCGAATCACGAATCATCAGAAAGAAATGAAAACTCGAGAAATCAAGAGGAGATTTTTCAAATTACTCCTTGAAGCTCCTTCAGAACGTCCTCGCCTGGGCCATTGTTGATGAACTCATCGCGGACCTTGCTGATAACATCCTCGATCACGCTCACATAGACAGTGCTTGTCGAAGTCGCCATGTCTTTCCTCGGCGATTCCTCTCTCTCTCTCTCAAGTCTCCTCGCAAGACTTCTTCTCTAACAAAACCTAATCCGAAACCAAAACTTCCACGGAAAAACGGGACCGGAAAATTCCTCAGGCGAGAGAACCAAGAGCGGCGATGAGCCGAATCATGAAATCGGAGGAAAACGGTGAAGGGTCTAGGGTTTGGAGATTGTTCTGTGTATGAGTGAGAAACAGAGAGAGAGAGAGAGAGAGAGAGAGAGCGGACCAGAAAAGGGAATAAAGAGTGGAATATAAATAGGTTTGCATCCGATTATAAGCATGGGTCCACGTGTCAAGATCTGCGCGATCCCGATATTTCGGGTCGATCCTATTTTTCGGACCCGGGTTGGGCGTGAGAGCTCTCTCTCTGTAATCTTTTGGGCCCACAGTGTCTCTCTGGTCTCTGTTTTCCGTACCGGTGCTAGATTTTTTTACGGATAAGTGCGGGGAGAGAGAGAGAGAGGCACAGATATAAATCCACACTGCAAAACTGAATCTCAGCCGTCCGTCAGCCTTTTTGTGATTCGCTATTTGTGGGTCCGGTTGGTTTGACGGTCCTGATCGTCGTAGTGACGTCTGCCGATTTTCATCGTGCGCGCGAGAACTGTCGTCACGACTGCATGTCTGATGTCGTGTGTATGTGGTAAAATTTATATATCATTTTATTTTTTGGGGAAAAAATGAGGAAAAAGTCTCACCACAAATTTTTTTCAAGTAAATTAAAGTCATTAGTTGAATCAAACAAATATTGCGTAACGACTTATAATCTGCAAATTACAAACGTATAATCAGGAACAAAAATCTTATTACAATGAAATATTAATTGGAGGATTATAAACTTGTAATCGATAATAACTGTGAATGCAATAAAGTTGTTGCCAATGTGATAAGAGATCCAAAATATATGATAGCATG
The DNA here is from genome assembly GCA_018132145.1 of Boehmeria nivea var. tenacissima. NCBI lineage: Eukaryota > Viridiplantae > Streptophyta > Magnoliopsida > Rosales > Urticaceae > Boehmeria > Boehmeria nivea. Next base: position 17,106,912 of record CM030874.1, on the reverse strand, counting down.
GACATAAAAGTTCTCTCTTTTTGAGATTAGGTGAGAAGTGTGGTGTGAAAATTGAATTTAAATATTGCAGAATTACTTGAATCTAATCTTAAGGTTGTAGCCTTTCGAATCCAAATAATTCTGCAATAAAAAAAATGTAACAACCATGTGATTATATTTGAATGCAGGATAATTATGAAAAATATAAATCTTTTTAGACAATTGTCGAATGAAAAATGATGCACGATCGAATGAAACCAAAGAAGTATATCGAAAATAAGAGATTGAAAAATAAGAATGAGAAAATGAGACGAGGTCGGCTCTAATTCTATATAACCTCGCAATTAGATGGATATATACATTAGGACGAATGTCATACTAACCCTAGGCCCTAGCTACACTAATGATAATAAGTTTCTTTTATAAGGACCTTTATATTAAATTATTTTAATTTCATCGCCTTATTGCTATTTATGATTTTATTATTGTGACGCATTAATTATTGATTTTCTATTATAATAACATGCTAATTGCTATAATATTGGGAGTTTATGAAAACAAACAAAAAACAAATTGCACCTAACAATAAAACGGCGTCATTTTAGTTCGTGAAAAAAAACAAAGATGATGAAATGGGATGGTATAATAGTTCTGGGAGATGCACTAACATTTTAGATTAGATAAAAGTATAAAAGTGACATCCATTCTCGTCCAATCGAATATGATGGGTCTTTAGAGTTGAGAGTGTAAAATATATATCAAAACTGATTGCGTGTATAGTATGGTATGACAAAAGTAAACAATGATTACTTTATTGTGATTTATGGATTTTAGTGAATGGAAATAAATTTAATATGATTAATATCATTTTATTTGTGTTTAATATGATAACTACTAAGATTATATTTCATGTTTAAACACAAAACATTACCAAAAAAGATAAATGCATTAGTGCGGACATAAAGTCAACAAAAATGATATTTAATTATTTATGTTCACATATTTGTGATAGTAAAATCAAAATATAAATCACGACAAATATGATGGTCACTAAAAAATAGAGTTGTATTAAGAATCTACAATGTTATAATGTATTGAAAGCTTCTTACATGTTATACATATTTTCATACATATCTGTAGACTGTAGTGCACCAATAGATTCAAAAATACACACATATGTAAATATTTGTTTATTAGCAAACTATGTCATTTATTTGATACAGTGGATTCATTTTTCAAATTTATATTTAATAAAAAATATGACAAAATTGAGTAAATAGTCCTTTTAAAAAAATAATTATTTAAGAAATTAATCATTTTAATAGTAAAGTTTAAATGATAAAATGTCAAAATTAAAGGTTTATTATATTACACGTATGTTACGGCTAAATTATTAATTTTATTAAATTATGACTAATTCATAAAAAAATTAATAAAATATTTGATTAAATCCTTAAATTTTTTTTAAAAAAATTACTAATATTTTTATTAATTAAAGAAATAATAATTTTGTTAACAACACAATGGGAAAGATAAGGAAAAACCTGCTTCAAAATAAGGGTAAAGTAGTAAATTATGCAAAGTGAGTTAGGTTACACTGAGAATCCCACCCCAAAGCCCAAGTACTACCATACAAAGCGGGTCTCATTATAAGGGCACACGCTAATGTTGGCGCTTCGAGGTCTGTCATTTTTCCCTTCGCATTTCACTCACACTTCGGCTTTGTCTTCCAGAGAAGAGCTCTCAGATTCGGATTCGTCTTTGAACCATCGCCACTAAAAATCCCTGCCCTATCCATGGCGTAACTCCGACGTAAAAGGATTGATTCGCTCTCACTTCACTTCGCTAGCAAAGGTTTTCACTGCTCTCCTTCGCCGTTTCACCAGAGCCTCCTCTTCTCTCCGCCGCGAAACCCTAAAAAATGTCGGGCGGGTTTTTCCGGGTGAGCGATCTCTAAATTATGTCTTTTGTTTTTTGAAGCCATCGTTTTTGAGTTCTTGGGTTTTGAAATCAGTCAATGCTCGGATATATGTCTGGTTTTATTCGATTTACATGGATTTTTTTGTTGGGTTTTTAGGGTACCTCGGCTGACCAGGACACGAGGTTCTCGAATAAGCAAGCGAAGCTCTTGAAATCGCAGAAGTTTCCTCCTGAATTGGAGCATTTGGTTCGTTTCTATTTTACTCGTTTTTTTCCCGTATATTTTCTGAAGCTTAATGAGTAATTTTCTTTTGCGTTGTTTGTGCATATCTGTGAAATCGGCCGCTTGAAATTGTGGCTTTTTTCACAATCTGGATTCTGGTTTGGTTAATTGGTTTACCTAACATGTTTATAGGTCGACACGACGAAGGTCAGTATGGATGTTATCCGGCCGTGGATTGCGAACAGGGTGACCGAACTTCTCGGGTTCGAAGATGAAGTGCTGATCAACTTCATTTATGGCCTTTTGGATGGCAAGGTAGTATAACCCAGTACACATTTATACTTTAATGAGGGAACCAAGGCAATGACTTTTTGTATAGAGAATTTTAGCACTCTAGTATAGTAAACTGGATTCAATATTGTGATCATCACTGTATGATTGATCTTACATATGGGTCGCCGAATATCATAAGCATAATTATACTTGCCATAGTAATTGAATGGAGTCACCATTGAGAAACATTGATGCGTGGATGCCCAACTGAGCGATGCTTGTTCTTTTCTTTTGGTTAGTTCTTGAAATGTTACGTCCTAGTATAGTTTTTATTTATGCTATTTGATGTGAATGAATTTCTTAAGTAAAGACATTGGAGCTGTATTCATATTAAGATAAAAAGAAAAAAAGACATTGATGATGTATCTTTTTTTTCCATGTACCGTAGGAAGTGAATGGGAAGGAGGTTCAAATATCACTGACTGGATTTATGGAAAAAAATACTGCAAAGTTTATGAAAGAGCTTTGGACACTACTATTGAGTGCTCAAAACAATGCTAGCGGTGTTCCTCAACAGTTCCTAGATGCAAAGCAAGAAGAAACAAGGAAGAAGAAGGTTAACAACTCAGCGTTTGTATGGTTGCGTGTATCTACAACGTTCACATAAATTCTGTTTTATTGACACGTGTAAGATTAATCTCTGCAGGAGGAGGCAGATCGGATTGCAAACGAAATCCAAAGAAAGAAAGATAAGGAAAATAGAGAGCTTGAAGAAGAGAGATTGAAGAAGATGGTAATAACATTTTGTTCGTGCTAGAGTTGCATTCTTTGGAGCTCAGTATTTTGGTTTTAACTTCCGTTCGTGTTTTCATGCATTCAGCTAGCTTCTGCAATTATTTGGGTTCATTCCTTTACCTCAAACTACTGTAGGATGGAGGGGTTGAAAAAGCAGGTAATGCTGCTTTGGAGCCAAACTCGAAGCACCAGTTGAGAAGTGCATCGGCTGGTCGTGCTGAGGATGAGGAAGGAGCTGACAGGAGGAATGGAGTGAAAGCTAGGAACAGGTAGCTACTTATTTTATTTTTATTTTTATACAGTCGGTTATTTATCTGCAAATGCTGGAACATCAGCTAAAAGTATGGCTGGAGATTGATCTGTAGGAAGTTTATTCATTCTCATATCAGTTCTGTTCATATATTAAATTTCTGGTATTTAATGATTGTTTCACGTGGGAAGACATTAGTTCCATCATCACTGCAGGTTTTATTCCTTAAAATCTGCATCTGATAATGCTGGTTGAGTCCCATTTTCGATTTACTTATTCCTTTGGTTTGCTGATATTTATTGAAGTTAAAAACTTTCTTGAGAAGAAATGCTGGGAGTTGGGAGTATTGTTTTTAATTTGGTCTTATGTTTTTCCTTGCTGATATGTGTTGGTTAAGATACACACAGCAATAATTTGCGAACAATAGTAATTTCAGTATGCAAACTTCTTGATTAGGTACTAGTGATCCAATTCCTGTTTAGCATTTGCAAAATGAAAATGATTGAAATTGAATATGTACCACAGACTAAATTGACTTCTTTCAGTTTCTGTGATTCTGCTAGAACGTTGTTATCTAGTGTAAATTTTTGTTGGTGATAGTAAATTTTAAATTCCTTTTAGGTTGTGGAAAGATCGATGACCAATTTATTCTTGTACAGGATTTCTAGATCTGGGGATTCAGGAGGCCATTCTTTGTCCCGGTAATTTTCCTTTTGACTGTCGTACGTTTTCATTGCCTTAGTTAAATTGCTTTCGTTAACATATTGATCGAGACCACTAAGTTTTATTTGTTTTTTCCATCAGAGGCTCACCTTCAAGGTCGAATACTAGAAGTTTTTCAGAGTATGTTTTGTTTGCTTTTCTTCAGCGTAATAATTCTTTTGTTTCCTTGGTTGATTTTGCTTTATATGTTTTCTTCGCTTTAAATGGTTTTGACTTCTCTCTATCTATTTATAATTCTGTTTAGCGAGAGACGTAGGTCAAAGAGTATTTCCAAGTCACCAGAAGCAAGGGGCCGGTCTGTTAGCCCTGACTCTTCAAGAAGAAGGTCTGTTACACCTCATCGGGGACATTCACCTTCTCCAAAAAGAGGAAGAACATTGAATTCTAGGAAATCCAGATCACCCTCTCCTTCAAGGCGCCGAGTAGTTTCTTCCTATCGGCGTAGGTCACCATCTCCAGTGCGTCGCAGATCCCCTGCTCCAGTTCGTCGGAGATCACCATCTCCAGCACGGCGCCGCAGATCGCCATCGCCAGCACGGCGCCGCAGATCGCCGTCACCAGCACGGCGCCGCAGATCGCCATCTCCAGCACGGCGCCGCAGATCGCCGTCACCAGCACGGCGCCGCAGATCGCCATCACCTGTTCGCCGTCGTAGATCGCCATCACCTGTTCGCCGTCGTAGGTCACCATCACCTGTTCGCCGGCGTAGATCGCCATCACCTGTACGGCGTCGTAGATCACCCTCTCCTTTGCGGCGTCGAAGATCACCCTCTCCTATTCGCCGTGGGGTATCACCCTCACCTGTTCGTCATCGTCGGTCGCCATCACCTGTGCGCCGTCGCCGGTCACCTTCACCTGCACGACGTCGTAGATCACCTTCACCTGTGCAGCGTCGTAGATCTCCTTCACCCATGGAACGTCGTATATCTCCTTCCCCGGTTCTTCGTCGCATGCCACCCTCACCTGTGCAACGGAGGTTACCCATTCCTATGCGTAGCAGATCTCCATCTCCTGAACAATGCAGGTCACAAAGATCTCCACTAACTCAGCAACGTGGTAATGCATCCCCTGCACACCAGAGATCACCAGTTGCTGTTAGGAGGAGGTCAAGTCTTGGGAGTCGGTCTCCATCACCTTTAGATCGGAGTTCTTCATCTCCTGTTCAGCGTGGTTCCCTTTCTCCAACTAAGAGGAAATCTCCAAGTCCCCAGAGTGCATCTCCCATGCAATCACCCAATGAAAGAATGAGGTTAGTGACATGTTACTACTGTTCTTTAAGCATATTCTATCACTCTTTGTCTGGTAATAAGTATGATAAGCCTATTTTTTTTTGGGTTAAATACCATTGAGAGTTAGAGACATTACAATCATACTATCGCTTTCTGTAGGCGGCTTCATTTCCTTCCTGCAACTGTAGGTTTATTCCGTTGGACATTTTGATCATTATCTTAATTTTTTCACAATGAACTATGTTTTAGGAATCACGAAAAAAGTTCTCCTATGGCACGCAGATCCTCCAGATCTCCTGCAATGTCGGGATCACCATCAGGCAGTAGGAGTAACAGTGAAGAAAGGAGGTATTATTAGTTTGGCTGTACACATCTCATATTTCTTTGAATGTCCCAATCTTTTTGTCCTGTAGATTAAAATATCTCTGCATTATATTGCTCCTTAGAAGGTCGGCTAGCCCATATAAGACTACACTCAGGCAACCAAGGGAACGAATGACTCGAGATGTTAGCTCTAGTCCTCCAAGGAAGCCAAGGGAACAGAAAGTTCGCCGTGATAGTACTGAAAGAAGTGAAGAAAAGAAGTAAGAAATGAACTAGTAACCAAATTGTATTTTGATTCTGCTCTCTTTCATGGGAACTTAGATTCTTCTAGTTTGTCTGTCATTTATTTTTAGGATTTAAAAACATTCCTTTCAGGGAGAAGAGTAAAATTTCTGAGACTCCTGATCGCCAAAAGTCTCCAAAAGTGCATAAAGAATCTTTGCCAGATGATAGGCGACAGTCATTATATTCCGATGAAGGCAGAAAATCTAATGAGAAAGGCCGCTCTCGTTCGAACAATGTCAAGGAGAGCAGTCGGCATCATAAATTAGATCATGCAAACACATCGGTTGGAAAGGATGATAACAATCATAGTGGCGCTTTTGATTCTGGTTCAGAGGAAAATGGTAAGCACAAGACAGAGGGAAGGAAGCATAAAAGATCTGAGAGACAAGAATCAGTTTCAGACGATGATCATAGTTACGATTCTGAAAGAGATGACAGGAAGGAGGCTAAGAGGAGGAAAAAAGAGGAAAAGAGATTACGTAAGGAGAAGAAGCGTCAGAAACGCGAAGACCGCCGTCGACGGAGGGAGGAACGTCGCTCGGAGAAGCTGAGAGGCAAGAACCAAAGCGATGCTTCTGCATCAGATGGCGAGTATGGAAAAAGAAGGGAGTCTCACACAAGTGACAATGAGGATTCAGAAACTGAGCAGAAAAGGCTTGAGATTGAGCTACGGAAGAAGGCTCTTGAATCACTTAAGGCGAAGAAGGGCATCAGTCGCTGAATCTAATTAATTACGCTGCTGTGGCATATTATGCCGCCATAAGTGTCATTTCGTCTTTAGATTTCTTTTGAATTGTCGTCTTTTGATATTTCTGGAATATAATGTAGTCTGTGTTTATTGCTGGCAGCTGAAATGGATAATGAGGATTTCCTGAGCTTATCTCTTGAGTGCAACTTTATGCAGGCCTTGCTGCTAGATTTTCTGGTAATAAATGTCTTCCCTTAGTCGGGAATTTGATTTGTTGTTTTTTTAAGTTTGTTTTCCCATCAATGTGGAACCTCGTTAGTGTCATTTCTGGTTGTATAATAGAATTACGTTATCTGGTTTTGTTCGAGGACTTGGGTTTGAAGTTTTTACTTTGCACTGTTTTGTTTTATGTTCAAAGCAAGTTCTTTTTTAGGAAGGAGTCTATTCTCAGGCTGCATGATTGATTGACTGATCGTTTCTATGAGTTTCACAATAATGTGCTTGATTCTAAAATTAGTTTTTTGACCGATTGATAGATGAAATTATTGTCAACTAGACATGGTTGAGCAGATCTGCAGATCCTCATTTTGTACATGAATATACAGGTGAAGCTTCTATCTTTGGCTCTAGAGAGAGGAACACCATTACTCATTAGGCCAATTCCCTATGTACATACTACTTTTCTCTGCCTAACTTTTGTTCTCTTTTCATTTGGGTTTTAAGTTAGTCTCTCGGGTATTTGTTTTAAGAACACTTAAATATGCTATACTTCTGAAACTCCTATGGTTGTAAAATTGTAATATGTTTTACGGATGGTACATTCCTGATTATTATGTATAATTGATAAATGACTAGTTCTTAAAGAGGACGTATACAATAATAAGCATGTCTTGGAATCTTTGAAGGTGTAAATGACCACTTCTATATAAAACGATAACAGGTACATAGATTTTCTATTTTACATTGTATTATTTGTATTGCAGTATGTGTCCAATTATTGTTACGAATTCAATCTCCTTTTTATCCATTAATGAGCAATGAATTACAACAAGATATTAAAAAGAAAAAGAAGGTTGCGAAATGACTACTGAGTTCTACCAGGAAAGTACTCTTTACCACAAAGATTAAAATCAAGTAGTCATGAAGAATTGTTCTACCTACTACATTTTTTTTTGGGAAGGCGTACTATCTAGTTTTTTTAAATAATGCAATGTTTGGATTTTTGTTAATATGTGGGCCACGCCCAATTCCCTATCAAAAAAATTTCTGTGGTTCCACGGTGGATAAACCTTTACCGCCCCAACTTATATGTTGAAACCACGCTTAGAAGAGAAACATCTGGTGCTCAATTTTTCCTAAGAAGATAGACCACACCACGTGGCACCATATCATTTGCTAGATTCCCATACCATTCCCATCCAGATAATATCCAACACCAAGGCAAAATTCTATTGCATTGCCAGTGACCAAAGCCAAAGCCGAAGGGGTGTGGAGACTAACCAGTCCCTGGTATGGACTGGATATAGAACCCAGAAAAAAAAAAAAACAATAATAATAATACTAACTGAATTGGGAAGCAAGACCGTTAAAGCCACCTGAAAATTGTGATCCTAATAGTCCTTCCCTATTGTTGAAATTGAACTCAATATGGCCTCAACTCTTAACTCCAATTCCTTTCTTCTAACCACACCACCAAGCTCGAGGCTCAGCCTCAAGAACAAGAGGCTGCGAGTTTTCGCCAAAAAGCGCCGGGCCCTTCTCGTCGTTCAGGCTCGGAAAGTCAGGCTCCGACGCCTCCGAAGAAGGCGAGGCTGCCGACAAGGGCAACTCGAGCCCTTTCCGGTTCGATTTCGGGAAAGTGCCGGATGTCAAGTCCTTGGTACCCGTTGTGAGCAAACCTTCTTCGGGGCTGTCGTTTGGGCCCATCAGGCGCAAGGATGAAGGCACCGTATTTGTGGCTGGCGCCGCCGGGCAGACCGGTGTCCGCATTGCGCAGAATCTCCTGCGCGAAGGGTTCACTGTCAGGGCCGGCGTTTCCGACCTCGGCGCTGCTCAAGAGTTGGCGCGTCTTGCTGCCAAATACAAGGTCAGTCTCTGAGTCTAACCACCAAATTTTTCTCCACAATGCTGCTTCTCAACACTATATTTAAGTTTCTCAGGTAAATCTACGGTACCAAATTTGTATAATTTGACTAATTAAAACACGTGAATTGTTATTATTGGAGCAATTATAGCAGATCAAATCAATTACCACATGACTTGATAATAATTTTCATTTCGCTACACAAAATTGCACCACTGTCTATTACAGGTTTTGAACAAAACATCATGACAATTCACATCCAACTTCCAGGCAAAATTTCTGATTAGTCAAGTAACCATAGTGAGTTTAGTGATGATATTTAGCATTATTTTTGCATTGTATGGCGGTTTATTTGTAGAAACAAGACCATTTACATTCATTTTTTCTCGGTCCTTTTTAGATTACTATTGCTAAAACTAACAACTGATTTATCCAACACCGTTAGATCATATCAAACGAGGAATCAAAGAGGCTGAACGCAGTGGAGTCGTCATTCGGGGACTCCGAATCCATCGCCAAGGCCATCGGCAACGCCAGCAAGGTGGTGGTGACGGTGGGGCCGGCCGAGGACGGGCCAGCGCAGGTGGTGTCGCCGTCGGATGCCGCAGGCGGTGGTGGAGGCGGCCCAGCTGGCAGGCGTGGGGCACGTTGCGATCGTCTACGACGGGAGCACGGCGGGCGCGTCCACCTACAACGTCCTGGATGGGCTCACCTCCTTCTTCAGCAACCTCTTCGCCAAATCTCAGCCGTTGAGCGTCCAACAGCTGCTCCAGAAAATCGTCCAAACGGACGTCAAGTACACTCTCATCAAGACCAGCCTCACCGAGGACTTCTCGCCCGAGAGCGCATACAACGTCGTCGTTTCGGCCGAAGGAACCGCAGGTGCAAACGACTACAAAGTAATGTAATGACTAATAATGTATGAATTAATCTATATATATATAATATTTGGATTTTGGTACTTAGATGATATTTATTTATAATACTTTGGATGGAATGTTAATTAGTTTTTACTCTTTGTTCAATTATATATTATATATATTATCAGGTAGCTAAGTCTCAAATTGCTTCATTGGTCGCCAAGGTTTTCTCAAACACAGCCGTGGCAGAAAATAAGGTGACATTTCTTTTTAGTTACTTCGTAGTTCGTGTTAGTGTTTTCTTGTTATTTGGCTGTGTAGTATGATATATATAAACAATAATATAGACGTGATTTTGATAGTACTTGGATTAGTCAATTAATCAGCATATTGCTCGTTTCTCTAGTTGACATTTTTTTTTTTTTTTCCCTTTTTCATGTATATAGGTTGTAATAGTGACAACTGATCCGTCAGCCCCCTCAAAGTCCATTGCTGATCTTTTCAGGTAAAAATAAAAATAAAAAGAAAAAAAAATCATTAATTGGTCTTTGCCCATGATTTTGTATATCCAAAACAATGCAAGTTTCATATAATCTTAACTATGAAAATAATCACAACATATTACTCTTTGTGATTTGCTCCTTCTCAAGCTCTATCCCTGAGGATGGAAGAAGAGCAGCTTATGCAGAAGCACAAGCGAAGGCCAAGGCCGAGGAGGAAGCCAGAGATGCGGCCGAGGCCGCCGAGCGGGCCAAGAAGCTCGAGGAGAAGGCGACGAAGCCAACATCCGAGGAGGAGGCCGAGACTGAGGCGGCAGCAGCCGCACTAGACGGCCTCTTCAGCAAGGCCAAGGACATTGGCGCCGGCTTCTCCTGGGACAAGCTCAGCGCGCAGCTCGCCAGCGCCACAGCGCAAAAGGCCCGGGAGGAGGAGGAGGGGACGCCGAAGGTGCAGGTCGCCACCGTGAGGGGGCAGGCCAAGGCGCGGACGCTGCCGTCTCTGAGAGCCATCGTCAAGCCAAAGAGCAATAGTCCTGCCCCCGTGGCGGCAAAGAAGAAGGCGGCCCCACCCCCGAAGAGAGGGAAGGCGGCAGCGGCGGCGGAGAAGAAGCCGGCGGAAGTGAGAAACGTGTTTGGTGGCTTGTTTAAGCAAGAGACCATATACGTTGATGATGAATGAGGGTTTAAATTTTATATGTAAGTGTCTTTCCTAAGAGGTCTAGTTGATTAGTAGTTCATCAATATGTCTAATGTGCATGTCATGGCATGTATAACGTGTATTTTTCCTTTTTTTTTTTTTTGTGTGTATTTTTTGTATTTTTTGCTGGTGTTCATAAACGGGTTGGCTTAATGAGTTTCAGCAAAAAGAGTTTGTATTGGGTTAATGCCTCATGTATTTATCTTTTTCTATGGGAGTTAATTAAGAATATCTCTGAACATATTGAGTTTTTTGCTATATGTGCCTTGGAATCTCATTGAAAATGATAAACGACACAAATATTGAAAAGCGACAGCTTAACTGAGAAAACGACAAAGAAATAAAAAAACGACACAAAATTGAAAACGATAAATATAGGGAAGATGACAGTAATACATAAAACGACGAAGTGTTGGAAGAACGAAGTGAGAGTATAAAACGAAAAACAACACAAATATTGAAAAACGACAGCTTAACTGAGAAAACGACAAAGAAATGAAAAAACGACAAAAATTGAAAACGATGAATATAGGGAAGATGACAGTAATCCATAAAACGACTCAGTGTTGGAAGAACGAAGTGAGAGTATAAAACGAAAAACGACACACTATTGAAAAGGACAGCTTAACTGTGAAAACGATAAAGAAATTAAAAAACGACACAAGATTGAAAACGATAAATATAGAGAAGATGACAGTAATCCATAAAACGACAGAGTGTTGGAAGAACGAAGTGAGAGTATAAAACGACTACTAAATATGATGGCCATTGCAGTTTTTATAAAATGACAATCTTTTTGGATAACAAAAACTGAGAAACGACAATAAGCAGACCAAAACTATAAAAAAAAAAAAAAAAAAAAAAAAAAGAAAACGACACTTAAAGTTGAAGAAGAAAGCAATAATTTTAGTAAATAAAATTTGAAATTGACAAAAATTAGAAAAGTAAAGAAAAATTGAGAAACGACAGTAGGCCATGAAAACGAAATCATAGTGCAAAACGACACCTTTTACTTGTTAGCGACAGCATTTAATGTTTACAAAACTACAGTTTTCTCAATAAAAAAATTGTAAAGGGAAAACACTACAAGTTTTTTTTTTTTTAAGATAAAAACAATCAAAATAGTTGAAGCTAGTGATAAAATAAAATAGAATACTACTCCCACGAAAAAAAAAAAAAAAAAAAACGCAGTCCCACGGTGAATTTTGGCTTAACTTTGACAACATTCTTTTTGCTGAGCACGATAATTCTTTTATTGTATTATAGCTACTACATGAACCAACATTATTTGTTCTAGCAAAAAAAAAACCAACATTGTCTTAGAATCTTCTGTTTTGAAAGAACATTTTGTCACCATGTAACACGTTAAACGCAACAATGTTATAATATATAGTACTAATCTTGAAAGAGGAGAGATAGAAGTAACTAGGGCATTGGTAATTGTGATAAAGATGAAACAAGAATCGAGATTAAGGGAGTTGCCAAACAATAAACTTTGTATAAAACATATATGATATGTTGGATCGATAAACTCAATTACTATAGATCACCAATTCATTTACGTTTCACAGACTGATCAATTAGCTGTAGCTCGTGTCTTATAAAAAACTGCGACATCCATATCTAGGTATATGAATATTTACTTGTACTCGAAGCTTCATGTATATCATATATATTAGTTCGGTCTATTTGTTCCTAATTAATAACAAGAGCAACGAGAAATGAATTTCATTTGTTCTAAACTAACTATTGAAAGCACATAATCCATGTGTGTGTGTGTGTGTGTATACCCACATTCTTCCATATTGTGTATGACATCAAACTACGACCTCTTATTTTCCAAGACAAAAAGGAGAAAAATTAATTATCAATATGAAGAGCGAAAATGTGAAAAATTATTTAATGTATATGATAATTTTATAATTTTAGAAACTTAAGAGGGGAAAATCTAAAAACATATTTAATATATAGGATATATTTATAATTTAAGAAAGTTGAGAGGGGCCGTAGCCCCCCCTCGTCAGTCGCCCCTTAAAAGATCCATCCTTGGCTACTAGGGTTTCAAATTTTGCAAATAACCCATCTAAACTCTAATGTTAAATACTCTCTGATCGTAATTAATTGCTTCCCATTAGCATTCTTTTTGCTACTAAGTACTGATCATTTAGAACTAAACATGAGGTGATCAAATAAAATCACCTTTAGAACTGATCATAAATCCAATTTGTTCTCTAAATCACAAGTTTATTTAATACTTCACTAGGGCAAATAATACATATGTTTTAAAAAGGACCGGTAATATATCCAATAAATATGGATATTCCCAAAATTGACACACATATACTTTGCATCAGAAAAAAAAATGCATCGGACCAGATTACATGAACAAGGAATATATATAACAAACTATCAACAAAACAAATAATTCAATTATCGTTGGAAAAGATTATCAAAGAAGGAAAAAAAAAAGTATTACCATGATAAAATATGCGTCAATATCTCCAAATTATTCATCAAAAGAACTTTCTAGTAGCCACCGCAGTTGATGAAGAGTCCTGAGGAGGCTCAGGCCCCAGTCTAAGCTCAAGGTCTAACTCCGGATCCGACTGGCTTCGACGACCGTCTGATGATGATAATAAACCCATTTGATCACGATGATGATGATCATGATGATGATGATCATGATCTGATGTTGGTTCTTGATTGAGAAACCAACTTGTTGTGGTCGCAACATCACTAGGAATAATAGCAGTACTATCACTTTCTTCCAAATTAGAATCACTCATGACTATTGGAAGATTCGGAGATGAGTACAAGCCGGGCTTGATTGGCATAATATTCTTCGGATTTATCTCCAACGTTATTTGTTGTTGTTGTTGTTGTTGTTTGGTTTCGTGGGATGAGAAATTAGCTAGTTGCTTGAGCTTGGCTTTGTCTTTGCGGTGGATATTCATGTGACCTCCAAGAGCCTGAGCGTTTGTGAAGCCTCTTTTGCAAAAAGAGCACTCATAAGACCTCGCCGATGATGATTGGCTTGATATTGTTGCTAATTGGTAGTACTGCTGATGGTCATGATCGTGATCATCGTTTGATGATTTTTTATGATCTGACATCAACTGCTCTGGATTTTGATCTGAGTTTGGATTATTTTCCATAGTTTTTCTGAGCAATTGATGTAAGGGATTGTTGGAAGTTATTGAGAGAGAGAGAGAGGTAAAAAAAAAAACATGAAAGATCAGAAACTGGGTCAACGAGCTTGTAGTGTGATGATGAGGATTTCTTGTTAATATAATTAAGATAGAAATAATTAAGTCGGCACTCTTGGACTATATGATCTAATATACATTCTAGTTTGTTGTTGTATTTGTATGTGTGTGTAGACAATTTTTTTTTTTTTTTTTCATCGTTCTCTATCAAAGGACAAAAAAGGAGCATGAACTTGACCGTCACATATGGTGATAAAGTATGTATCGTCGCGTACACTAGATTTACAGTTAATTTTTCTTTTTCAAATAAAATTTTAATCCTTTTTTTGTTTTGTTTTGTTGTAATATGCATGTTTGTAGCTAAGAATGTACATATACATATACATATACATATACATATACATATAAATATATTTTTGTGTGTGTAGTGTTTATATATATATATATATATATATATATATATATATATATAAGATACCTTAATTTTATGCCTTCTTGTCTTATCAAGGCCAACACATATGATACTAATTGTTATTTGAGTAAATTATTTGAATGATTTAACACTATACATAAAATTATTTTAACTTCTAATAATAAATTATTATCGAAATGATTTTGAATAGTATGTAAATGATTTACCAAAACAACCCATGGATAAATTATTTAGATATTATTAAGTAAATAGTCATTTTTTAAAGGATGTTTTAAGCAAATGACCAATGTTTCGATTAATTAAAAAAATAGTCATTTTTTCAACTACATGATACATTAATTTTACTTTTATACCCGTAATTTTGTATTGGCGAATGACTAATTTTTTAATTTTTTGAAACTTTGACTATGTGCTTAAAACGTAAATAAAAAAAATGGTTAAATACCAAAAAGATAAATGTAAAACACAGAAGCATAAATTTAATTGCTTCTTTGTTAAGGCAATGAGTGCGCGCGCCTATTTGAAAATGATTATTTCTTTTTACCCTTTCGAATCTTAATTAATACTAACTTATTATGTGTGATCGTTGAAAGGGACAAACGGTCAAAAGGTCCCATGGCTATATGTTAGCAACACAAAGATCACACTAGCTAGCTAAGGGCTAGTAGTCTACAATATTACGGTGCAACAGAAATCCTTAATTAATCATGTTGCACCTTAATATGGAAATATACACCCTTGAAAACATAAGGGATAAATAATAATAGGGTCTATTTT
This sequence comes from Boehmeria nivea var. tenacissima, assembly GCA_018132145.1. Lineage (NCBI taxonomy): Eukaryota > Viridiplantae > Streptophyta > Magnoliopsida > Rosales > Urticaceae > Boehmeria > Boehmeria nivea. The sequence continues at coordinate 17,091,667 of CM030874.1, read as the reverse complement.
ATTAATACTGGCTTCATATTTGTTTAAGTTACATGTACATATAGGCAAAACAGATACACGCACGTATTCATAAGTACTAAAATTTGCCTACAATAAAAACATGATCTGTTTCCTTTTTAATAATACACACACACACACAACACAAAGTCACAAACATACACACTAGAGGACAAGATTTGCCAAGAGGTTTGAACTAGCTAGCTAAGCGGACCGTTTCTTTGATGTCAAAGAAAAGTTGACTGTGTCAGTGTTCATACTGTGTCCACTTTTAATTTACCGGATTTCTCAATCAGTTTCTATGCAAAAACAGAAACATTGTTACAATAATAAAATATATATATATTAATACAAAAAAAAATTCGAGTCCACATTACCTTTTAAATAATCTATACTGGCCGTCCTGTATGGCCAAGCAACTATATGCATATTGCCAATTGGAATTGCTACTTTAGTGTAGAGGTTAAGATCTTAATTCGAAAGTCTAGAAAATCCCCCAAAAAACAATCGCTTCGAAGCTGGCAGGCTTATGGATTACAAATACCAGGATGTTTAAGTTCCAAAAAAAAAATAATAATAATACAAAAATAAAAAAAACTTCGAAGCTGGCAACTTTAGATTTTTTTATTCCAAAATGTGCCAGCTGCTAATATTTCATAATTTTTATAATTTTTTTGCCACCTTGGAGCTTCAGAATTGGACATTGTATTAATAATCTAGGGTCTATCACAATTGTTGCTGTAATGGTGGTTTTTTTTTTTTTTTAAAGAAGAAAAGAACCGAAAAAGATAATCAACATTGAAATAAGAATTTTACCATAAAACGACTTGAAAATGACAATATCCTTGAAAAACAAAATGACTTGTAAAATCAACAGTGATTGAGACACTATATATAAGTGTTTGCTAAGCGATGTTGAGCTGAATCAGCTGATAGTGACTTAAAAAACAACATCTGCTCATCTTTAGAATAAAAACGACATGAAATCAATGTCATATTCAATAAACGACACGAAACCTAGAGTGACAAGAGCACGGGCAGAGAGACAATAAAATCCTTCAAAAACAATATTGAATTGACAGCGACTTAAAAGAGAAATGAGAAAATTTGATCCAACATCATTTTTGTAATCTAAATCTATAATTCATGCTACTATTGCAAGTTATGTAACTTTTTTTCATGAGCAAATTACTATTTCACCTCACCCTCCCTTTTTGTCTCTTCATTATAAAAACAAAAAAGGACAATTTGGTCAAATATACTATTAAAAGATGATATAAAATAGAATTTTTCTTTAAATTACAATTTTCATAATAAGTTATCCAGAAGTGTTATTTTTCAAAATTTTATCTAAAGAAATGCCTACACACCTACAAACGACATGGGATCGGTAGAGACTTGAATAAACGACATCAAACAAGAAACAAGCATGCACAACAAAAAACGACTTGAATCTCTTATACTTCAATCCGATAGGTATTTGAAAACCACAACAGCGATGCTGGAAAAACAACGTTGGTAGAGAGATGAGAGAAGGCCTTGAATAAACGACACTGCATTGAGAGCATATAGAAAAACCACATTACACATTATGACCCCAAAAAAAAAAAAAAAAACGACATGAAATCAATGTCATTTTGGATATTTGACATGGAACCAGTAAACAAGAAGAATACAAAACAATATGGGCCGAGACACTAATTACCTTAAAGAAACAACATCCAATTAACAGAAAACTATAGAAACGACTTCAAACCTAAAAACGACAGCATCTTAAAAACGACATTGATTCAATAACGACTTAAATAATCGACATCAACCGTAAAAACGACAACGAATAAGGACTTTAACGGATATGGATAAAAATTGACGACATCCTTGAGATAATAAAAGAGATCAAAGTGGAAACTCAAAGAAATATCTTCAAACCTAAAAACGACAACATACTTGGAAAGCGACATTGGATCCGGTTGAATAAACGACAAATGTTTTAGGAAAACGTAACTAGTGAAGATAGACGATAACTGACAACAGCCTTGAGAAACGATACTGAATCAATAGCACCTTGGAGAAACATCATGAACCACAAAACGAAACATTCAAGTACAAACGACATTAAAGTATAAAAACGACAATATTATCAAAGAAACGACAGCAAATACATAAGAAAACGAGAATAGAATAGAAAGAGAGCTTCTTCTTCACTGTCTCGTCACTTTCTCGTACACAACACAATCACACAAACCTCAAATGTCTCGAACTCTCGCCTCTTCTTCGTCTTCTTCGTTTTGTCTGAAACCCCAAAGCTCTCACTTTCGCTCTTCACTCTCGATTGTCTCTTTCCCTAAGCTTCTTCGAACACCGAAGCTCAAAACACTCCGAACTGCAACACGACCCATTCGGGGCCAAACCATGTCGAACTCGAGCTCCGAGACCAAATCCAGTTCGGTGGGCTCCGATAGATGGTCGCTTCGCGGAGCGACGGCTCTGGTCACCGGTGGGACCCGCGGGATTGGGTACACGAATGAACACTTTATCAGATGTTCTTTGCGATTGTTATTTGCGAATTTCGGAATGGGAAACTGAGAGACACTTTTGTGGTGTTTGTGTGGAAATGGGTTTTTTTTAGGCGTGCGATTGTGGAGGAGCTTTTGGAGCTGGGAGCGAGAGTCTATACGTGTTGTCGCAACGGCGATGAGCTTGAAGGGAGCTTGAAGGGTTGGAGAGATTTGGGGTTTGAGGTTAGTGGGTCGGTCTGCGATGTGTCTAAAAGAGCTCAGAGAGAGGCTTTAATGGAGTCTGTGGAATCTGCGTTTGATGGGAAGCTCAATATCCTTGTGAGTCTCTCTGTACAAACTGTTTGTGAGTTGTTCTATTTTGTATTTTCATTACACTTTAGGCAGAAAGATTTGGACTTGTTGCCATTTTCTGTTATTGTGTCTTCGACAAGAGGGGAAAAAAAAAAAAACGCCTCTCTTTTTTGTAACTATTGAATGGACTTTTGAAGAACCACCTAAAGCATATATCTGATAGTCATGTAAGTATGTAAAAATCATCGATTCTTATTGCTTTTGACAGTCACTATTAATAAGTTAGGGAATGAGGTAAGCTATAATTAGTGACTCGTTTTTATTTATTTGTGTCAATTTCTATTGTATTTTGTTTGAGTTTATATTTCAGCGTCTTGGTTTGTGCTCTTAAAGATGAAAACTTAATGGGCTCATTTAATTGTGCAGATAAACAATGTGGGGACGAATATCCGGAAGCCAATGGTGGAGTTCACAGCTGAAGAAGTCTCCACTCTCGTGGCGACAAATTTCGAGTCTGTTTTCCATTTTTGCCAACTTGCTTATCCACTACTTAAAGCGTCGGGGGTGGGAAGAGTTGTGTTCATGTCTTCTGTTTCTGCTTTTGTCTCACTCAAGTCCATGTCTGTTCTTGGAGCAACTAAAGGTGTGAACTTGTTGATGTGAGAAATGTATATGTTATTAGGCAGTAATGTGTCTGTGGCGATCAATTCAGGAAAGTTTGTATGGATGTTGTAATCTTTTTTTTTTCCTGTTCTTTTCATTCGCAGGAGCGATCAATCAACTCACGAGAAACTTGGCTTGCGAGTGGGCAAAAGACAACATAAGGGTTAATGCTGTGGCGCCTTGGTACGTCAAAACCTCTATGGTGGAAAAGGTAGCTAAATTTCACTTAGCTTATGCGATTCTTATTTGGAACTAGAGTTGTTTGAATCTAAAAATTTACAATTATTTATTCAATAACTTTGGATTCACAAGTTCACTTTGCTAGAAGATTGTTATTTGGAACTAGAGTTGTTTGAAACTAAAAATTCACAGATGTTTATTCGATAACTTTGAATTCACAAGTCCACTTTGCCTATTCGATTCTTATTTGGAACTAAAGTTGTATGGAACTAAAAATTCACAAATGTTTATTCGATGACTTTGGATTCATATAAGCATGTATGATTTATCATTTATATGACCTCGTCTTGGAACACCTTTACTTGATTATGTACAATGGTCCAGAATTCTGCCCCTTCTTCATTAAGCGATAACACTACATGAAAATTGGAATCTTCATTAACCAACACAAATATCTATGCAACATTAGTTGTTGATTTTCTAAGAAATTGGGCAAAGCTTCAACAAGAAAGTGAGAAAGGACATGGACAATGAAGAAAAGAATCACAGCAAGAGTTATAGGGCTTTGGCATTTTACAACTCTCACATAGCACTCATCATAATTCAGTAATTCCTATTAATCCATACTCAATTCAAATTTTCTTTGCTAATGGAGATCGAGCTAACCGCATAACCAATCACCCGAGCAACCTGACGAGCCAATCATGAATGTTGCCACCTCACCACAATCTTGAATATCATTAGCCAAGTTCTTGGCAGTAGTCAGTATCATAGTGTTTCGTTATTATTTAAAGAACTTACCGATAAGACATTGGACTTTCTTATGTTATAGTATATATATTTTTTCCATCAGTTCATTTCTCAAATCACTTGCAACTCGTTCTAGGTGCTGAGCAACAAAGAGTTCGCCAAGGAGGTGTACAATAGAACCCCTCTTGGGCGGATAGGAGAGCCGACAGAGGTGTCGTCAGTGGTGGCATTCCTCTGCCTGCCTGCGTCATCCTACATTACTGGCCAGGTTATTTGTGTCGACGGAGGCATGTCCGTGAATGGTTTTTGCCCGAGCTAAATTTCCGTGATATATTTGCCTGTTACTCAACTCTCTCACTCTCTCTTCAAATCCTCTGCTGACTACGGTGAAATGAACAAGGGTCGAGTCAAAACCTCCGTGCTGACAATGCTGAGAAAGAATTTTGGTAATGATTTTAAGTGAACCTTGTACATGCTCAATTTTGGCATTCCCTGATTAAAGGATTTTCTTTTATCAGTTTTAAGTATTTTTATCACTGTGGAGAAATAGATTCAATGTCGTTTATAAAGGATGTTTGTCGGTGTTTGGTTTATTGTTTGTTGTCGTTTCATGAAGTCTCTATTAATCCGATCTCGTTTCTTATGTCTACTATAGTCATTTTCCTAAACGTTGTCGTTTTATAGGTTGATGTCGTTTCTTGAAGAGACCTTTGATCCAGTGTCCTTTTTACCAGTACCCTGTCGGTTATTGATTTGGAGTCGTTTTTATTTATTTATTTTTAGTTTATGCCAAATCGATGTCGTTTTATTGGGGGCTGTAGATTTAGTATCGTTTCTCAAGGTTGTCATCTCTCTCCAGTCCACTAGTGTCATTTTTCAGGTTAATGTCGTTTCTTTGAGTCGTTATTGGACAACAATGTCGTTTTTGAACTACTTTTGTTGTTTTTAGGACTAAAGTGTATAAAGTCTAAAAATATAAGGACCATATGTGCTAATTACCCTATTATTAGTTGTAGTATATGAAGAAAAGGGCATCTATAACCAACGGTGTTGAAACTTGGCTTACATATATAATTGTGGTGCCCTAAATTTGCTTTTTTCTAATCCCACGTGGTTAGAAAATTGACTATTACTTTTATTTTGCATGCTATCAAACATTTGAAAAGATGGACCACTCGAGCTCGACGTTGACAATACACTCAAATGCGACAAATGTCTCTCCTACTCTCCGTAAGCATTTGCATTTGCCACTTTGTTTTCTTGGACCATGGAAAGCAAGAAGAATGGAAATAATTGTAGAAATTTTTTAAAAGAATGAGATGTAAAAAAGAACAATGATAATTGTCGCATTGAAATTAGAACATATTATGGACTATATTTTTTTTTTTTCTGAATAATTCACTGATTTGAGCGTCAGCGGGTGATTATATGCCAAGTAAAACGAGAGTCATGAAGAGTAAGAGTCTTACAAGTTACAAGGTTGTTAAGTGATTTTCCGTACTTCTTCTTGTCCTAGATATCATATATTAAGGATACAACAAGCGATTACAAATTAGAGAGTGCATTTAATTTGCATGGGTTTAAACTTATAATTTCTCACTCAAATAACTTGTTAATTAATTACCATAAAAAAAATTAAGCTGATAAGACAATGGTGAACATTGAATTTTATACACTAATAGTTGCTAATTCATTGTGAAATGATAGAAAATGAAGATGATCGAATTGAATAACTACAATAAATGTGTTCTCTGTAGATGTCGACACAAGTGAACTAAGCATCGCTAAATCACACGCCCTTTTCCACTTTATTATTATTATTATTATTATTATTTTTTGGCAATGTTAGGTACAATAATAAATAGTTAATGATTCTGGATTGTCAGACACATTTTTTCTAAGATGTTACCCTATTAAAAAGAAATTTTGACGATATAGAATTGCCTCATTAATGTGTTTCCCACGATAGAAATTCCCTATTATTTTGTACCCACTTTAACCAATACTCTAGCTGGCCTTAAAATGGTACAAAGCCTAAAGGGCTTCTAATAATCACAATAATAGCAACAAACTTGAACCATAGCATTACCTGTGGTTGTCCAAAGAGAATGGCTAAGGCATCATCTACAAGCAGAGACCAAAAATGGTCCCTTGACGGAACGACCGCTCTTGTCACCGGCGGAACGAAAGGAATAGGGTCTTCGATCTCATAATCTCTGTCTTATTGTTCTGATCTGTTCTTGTTTTCAAAAGATCTTCTTTGTTTATGGGCTGTTGTGTTATTTGTAAGGCTTGCTATTTGTACTGTGGCATGTTGTATGTATTAATATTGTGGTTTTGTAATTAGGTATGCTATTGTGGAGGAGTTGGCGGGATTCGGAGCGACTGTGTACACTTGCTCCAGAAATGAAGTCCAACTCAATGAGTGCTTACTTGAGTGGAAGAAGAAGGGCTTTCGAGTGTCTGGTTCGGCCTGCGACTTAACGTCCGAATCAGAGAGAAAAGACTTGGTTGCTAAAGTCTCAGCTGTTTTCGATGGAAAACTAAACATCCTTGTAAAACTCTTCAATTCTTTGTAAACTCTTGTTTTACTCGGCATATTGAAATATTAATCCCAAGTTAAATTCACACTTGGGACGCTCAAATCAGAAAAATTAGATCCAAATCATGTTCTCGTCACCGTGTATTTTGTTTATTTTTTTTAAATAAGATCTTGCGGGCCTAATTTGCTCTTTTTTCTATAATGTGAGTTTAGATCAACAATGTGGGAACCAACATTTGGAAACAAACCACGGAATACACAGCTGAAGATTTCTCATTTCTGACAAGCACAAATCTTGAATCTGCATACAACATGTCCCAACTTGCTCATCCCCTTCTCAAAGCGTCCGGAGCGGGCAGCATCGTCTTTATCTCCTCCGTCTCAAGCGTTTCGTCGCTTCCCATTGGATCCATTTCCTCCATCAGTAAAGGTAATCAATTTTTCATTTCCAACTATTTTTTTATTTATGTCACTCAGGACAATATTGGACACGATTGGAATTTTGATGAGGAAATTTCCTTCCGATTTTCAGCTGCAATGAACCAATTGACAAAAGTGTTGGCTTGTGAGTGGGCTAAGGACAACATAAGATGCAACTCTGTCGCACCTTGGTTCACCCGAACCCCACTAGCCGAGCCTGTAACATTCTTTCCTTTCGCGAATGTAATCAGTTATTTGCTTGTCTGAAATTCTGGATATGTAAATGCTCTCGATTTTTTCGACTTTTTGCGCAGTATATGGCCGAAGAAAGTTTTATGGAACGGTTCCATTCTCGGACGCCGATCGGGCGCGTTGCGGAGCCGGGGGAGGTGTCCTCATTGGTGGCATTCCTATGCCTCCCAGCAGCTTCTTACATAAGTGGGCAGGTTATTTGTGTTGATGGAGGGTTCACAGTGAATGGCTTGTTCTCTTATTCACCATAGTCAATCACAGAACTAGATATTTCCTACTCCTAGCTTGGCAAGTTGTAAAACGTTATCGTTTCTCATGGTTGTTGTCATCTCTCTAAACTGGTATCATTTTTTTTTTCACAAATGTTGTCGTTTTCCAAGTACGCTGTCATTTATGGGTTTGAAGTATTTGTTAAGTTCATGTCAAATCGATGTCGTTTCATAAGGGGCCATAGATTCAGACTTTCAGTATCGTTTCTCAAGGATGTTGTCGTCTCTAATTCTCTCTTCGTTAGTGTCGTTATTTCTGTCGTTTTGAAGTTGATGTCGTTTCTTCGCGTTGCTTACTGAACCAATGTCGTTTTTCAAGTATGTTGTCGTTTTTAGGTTTGAAGTCGTTTCTTCAAGTTTCTGTCAATTCGATGTCGTTTTGAAGGTGGCAGTTGCCCCCCATCTGAGTTGACTATTGTATTCTTCTAGTTTACTGTTTTCATGTCGTTTTTCAAGTTGAGATTGATTCCATGTCGTTTTTATTATGATGATGTGCAAATGTCGTTTACTATTGTCAGGTTTCTATCAGTTCTGAAGTCTAGTAGATTCAATGTCGTTTCGAAACATGGTGTTGATGCTTGTATTATTGTAAACACTGAAGATCACTATCTACCTGACCACCATTGTAACATCGTTTATACGTAAGTACGACAAATGTGACAATTTTATTAAAGCTTGATTCTGCAGTAGCTTAAAAAGAATTCGTTTCTAAGGTTTAAAATACAAGAGATCATTTGATAATTCTCTTATATGAAAGTCCACTTCAAAGAGCGAATCTTCCAAAATATATATATATATATATATATATATTTTCCTAATCCCTATTGTCCATACAAAGACTGAGAGCCAGATTCAGAGTCACCATAGCTCGTTGATAGAGTTAGCAATGATGTAACATTTGACGATGGACGATTTTCTTGGTTCATGTTTCAAAGAAATTTGTGTGGCATGTGCTTCTTTTTATACAATATTTAAGAAAATAATAAAATTAAGAATAATTCTTTGATATAATATGATGATTAATTATTTGGGTGTTTGATAATTTCAATCATTTATTTGGTCATTAAGTATATCAAGAAATATATTTACTTACGTCTATTATTTACCGAATATATACCTGACAAATATCTACGTGTCAACGCCTATTGCCAATCAATGGTGTTGAAAAACTTGGCTTATAATATATAAATAGTCGCGGCCTAAATTTGCTTTTCAACGTTAGTTGGATCACGTAACTAGAAAATTGACTAGATTGGATGCTACCAAACGTTTGAGATATACCAAAACTCGGTGTCGTCAATACAGTCAAGTGCAACAAATGTCTCTAACTTCGTCCATTTATTTATAATTTTTCTTTAATAAAACGAGCCTAATAAAATTCAAGTAATTTATACTCACTTTCATTCGGTTGTACACTTAAAGACAAAATAGGAATTTGAATTCACGATCATTCTTTCTGTTTCAGTCACTCATTTGTGGCCTTTCCTTCTATCTTTTGACAATTCAAACTTGTTTTCCTACCATTTTGCTCAATATTTTGTTGTGAGATGGAAAGAAAGAAAAAAAAAAGATATAGAGAGAAGAATGAAAATGATCATAGTAATTCTTTGAGTTGTTTGTTAAGGAGATGAAAAAAAAAAAAAAACAGTCCTTTAGTCCAATTATAATATTAGCTATTTTATTATTAGTTAGTAATTATTTAAGAGGATAAAGTAGTAATTTTAAAAACTAGAGTTAGATTTATTGAACTTATCTATTAGTGGGTGAGGAATGAGTATTGCAATTTTCTAACCAAAAGTACATTGCCTCATTTTCTCCAACTATTTAGAATATTAAATGAATGAATTCCACAGTGTATTAAGAATGACACTAAAAAAAATAATAATAAATAAAGAAATGACATTTACATTGTGCAAGTCAGAAAGTGTAAGATAAAAGGGTGAAGTATGAAAATATCCGGAATTTATATAAAAATAAAAATAAATATTCAAACTTTTGAAGTAATTGAGTTTTTGGTCCATTCGTTAATTTTTTACACATGTTTTTGGTAATTAAGTTAATTACCACCACTTATCACTGTATAAGTAATTAAATTACTTCGGTAGTTGGTTATATTTTTCAAAAGATTTGGGTAATAATTTAAATTAGGTGTTAAAAATTGAGTATTCACTATAATTATGATAATTTATTAATATTTAAACGATAACAGGTATATTTGAGTTTCAAACTCTAACATTCTCTTTCCTTACTTCTTATTCGAGATATAATACAATAAGTGGTTACAAATTAGAGGGTGCATATGCATGGCTTTGATCTTAAAACTTCTAAATGCCTCATTAATTAACCAATTTACTTAAAAACTTTTAAGTTCAAAAGAGAGAGGTGAACAAAGATGGTTGAATAACAGAAATAAAGATGGTTGAATTGGATAACTACAATATGTAGATGTAACCCGTGTGAATCACGCCTCTAAATCACTCGTATCCCTTTTCCTTCCTTCTATCATCTTCTTCACAATGAAAGGTACAGAAAAGTCTTCGATTTGAATTATTATTAGGGATGAGTCTGTAGCGAGAGCCGGGAGACGTTAATTAAAGAACTATATACGGTACTAGATGGTCATGTAAGTATGTAAAAATCATCGGTTCTTATTGCTTTTGACGGTCACTATTAGTAAGTTAGGGAATGAGGTAAGCTATAGTTAGTGACTCGTTTTTATTTATTTATGTCAAATTATTTCTATTGTAGTTTGTTTGAGTTTATATTTCAACCTCTTGGTTTGTGGTCTTAAAGATGAAAACTTAATGGGCTCATTTAGTTGTGCAGATAAACAAACAATGTGGGGACGAATATCCGGAAGCCAATGGTGGAGTTCACAGCTGAAGTAGTCTCCACTCTCGTGGCTACAAATTTCGAGTCTGTTTTCCATTTTTGCCAACTTGCTTATCCACTGCTTAAAGCGTCGGGGGTGGGAAGAGTTGTGTTCATGTCTTCTGTTTCCGCTTTTGTCTCACTCAAGTCCATGCCTGTTCTTGGAGCAACTAAAGGTGTGAACTTGTTGACATGAGAAATGTATATGTTATTAGGCAGTCATGTTGCTGTGGCGATCAACTCAGCAGAGTTTGTATGGAGGTTGTAATATCTTTTTTTCCTGTTCTTTTCATTCGCAGGAGCGATCAATCAACTCACGAGAAACTTGGCTTGCGAGTGGGCAAAAGACAACATAAGAGCTAATGGTAGCTAAATTTCACTTAGCTTATGCGATTCTTATTTGGAACTAGAGTTGTTTGAATCTAAAAATTCACAATTGTTTATTCGATAACTTTGGATTCACAAGTCCACTTTGCTTATGCGATTCCTATTTGGAACTAGAGTACTTGTTTGGAAATAAAAAATCACAAATGTTTACTCGATGACTTTGGATTCATAAAAGCATATATGATTCATGATTTATATGACCTCGTCTTGGAACACCTTTACTTAGTTATGTTCAATCGTACAGAATTCTGCTCCTTCATTAAGCGATAACACTACATGAAAATTGGAATCTTCATTATCCGACACAAAGTATATATGCTAACACTACATTAGTTGTTCATTTTCTAAGAAATTGGGCAAAGCTACAACAAGAAAGTGAGAAAGGACATGGACAATGAAGAAAAGAATCACAGCAAGATTTACAGGGTTTTTGGCATTTTACAATTCTCACAAAGCACTCACCATAATTCAATAATTCTTATCAATCCATACTCAATTCAAATTGTCTTTGCTAATGGAGATCAAGCTAACCGCATAACCAATAACCCGAGCAACCTGACGAGCCGATCATGAATGTTGCCACCTCAGCACAATCTTGAATATCATTAGCCAAGTTCTTGGCAGTAGTCAGAGTAGCATAGTGTTTCGTTACATTATTATTTGAAGAACTTACCGATAAGACATTGGCCTTTCTCATGTACAGTAATTTTTTTTTTTCCATCAATTCATTTCTCAAATCACTTTCTACTCGTTCTGGTGCTGAGCAACAAAGAGTTCGCCGAGGAGGTGTATAAGAGAACACCTCTCAGGCGGATAGGAGAACCAACAGAGGTGTCATTCTACATTACTGGCCAGGTTATTTGTGTCGACGGAGACTTGTCTGTGAATGGTTTTTCCCTGTAAATTTCAACCCATGATATATTTTTGCCTGTTACTCAACTCTCTCGATCTCTCTTTAAATCCTACGCTGACTACGGTGAACGTGAAATGAACAAGGGTCGAGTCAAAACCTCCATGCTGACTATGCTGAGAGAGAATTTTGGTAATGATTTTAAGTGAACCTTGTACATGCTCAGTTTTGGCATTCCCTGATTCAAAGATTTTCTTTTATCAGTTTGCAAGTATTTTTATCACTGTGGTGAAATAGATTCAGTGTCGTTTGTAAAGGATGTTTGTCGGTTTATGATGTTGATGTTTGGTTTATTGTTTGTTGTCGTTTTTTTCATCTCTCTCCACTATTGTCATACTCCTAAACGTTGTCGTTTTATTGGTTGATGTCGTTTCTTGAAGAGACCTTTGATCCAGTGTCCTTTTTACAAGTACTCAGCCGTTTATTGATTTGAAGTCGTTTTTTTTTTAGTTTATGCCACATCGATGTCGTTTCATTTCTCTTTAGTCCACTAGTGTCATTTTTCAGATTAATGTCGTTTCTTTGAGTCGTTATTGGACAAAAATGTCGTTTTTCAACTACTTTTGTCGTTTTTAATACTATAGTGTATAAAGTCTAAAAATATAAGGACCATATGTGCTAATTACCCTATTATTAATTGTAGTATATGAAGAAAAGACCATCTATATTCTATAACCAACGGTGATGAAACTTGGCTTACATATATAATTGTGGTGCCCTAAATTTGCTTTTCTAAATCCCACGTGGTTAGAAAATTGACGAGTACTTTATATTGCATGCTATGAATCTATGATCAAACGTTTGAAAAGATGGACCACTCGAGCTCGACGTTGACAATACACTCAAATGCGACAAATGTCTCTCCTTAAGCATTTGCATTTGCGCCTCTCTATGTTTTATTGGACCATAAAAAGCAAGAAGAACGAAAATAATTGTAGAAATTGTTTAGAAGAATGAGATACAAAAAGAACGATGATAATTGTCGCATTGAAATTAGAACATATTATGGACTATTTTTTTCCTGAATAATTCACTGATTTGAACATTGAATTTTGTACACTAACAGATGCTAATTCATTGTGAAATGATAGAAAATGAAGATGAACGAATTGAATTACTACAATAAATCTGTTATTTGTTGATGTCGACACAAGTGAACTACGCATCTCTAAATCAAACAAGTCCTTTTCCTTTTTTTTTTTTTTTCAATGTTAGGTACGACAATAAATAGTTAACGATTCTGGACCATCAGATACATTTTTTTTAAGATGTTAGGCCGTTAAAAAGAAAATTTTGACGATATAGAATTGCCTCGTTGATATGATGTGTTTCCTATGATAGAAATCCCCTATTATTTTGTACCCCTTTAATCAATACTCTAGCTGGCCTTGCTTCAAAAATGGTACAAAGCCTAAAGGGCTTCTAATAATCACAATAATAGCAACAAACTTGAACCATAGCAATACCTGTGGTTGTCCAAAGAGAATGGCTAAAGCATCATCTACAAGCAGAGACCAAAAATGGTCCCTTGACGGAACGACCGCTCTTGTCACCGGCGGAACGAAAGGAATAGGGTCTTCGATCTCATAATCTCTGTCTTATTGTTTTGATCTGTTCTTGTTTTCAAAAGATCTTCTTTTATGGGCTGTTGCGTTATTTGTAAGGCTTGCTATTTTTACTGTGGCATGTTGTATGTATTAATATTGTGGTTATGTAATCAGGTTTGCTATTGTGGAGGAGTTGGCGAGATTCGGAGCGACTGTGTATACTTGCTCCAGAAATGAAGTCCAACTCAACGAGTGCTTACTTGAGTGGAAGAAGAAGGGCTTTCGAGTGTCGGGTTCGGCCTGCGATTTATCGTCCGAATCAGAGAGAAAAGACTTGGTCGCTAAAGTTTCAGATGTTTTCGATGGAAAACTAAACATCCTTGTAAAACTCTTCAATTCTTTGTAAACTCTTGTTTTACTCGGCATATTGAAATACTAATCCCAAGTTTAAATCACACTCAGGATGCTCAAATCAGAAAAATTAGCTCCATATATATCATGTTCTTGTCACCCGTGTATTTTGTTTTTTTGTTTTTTTTAAAGATTTTGTGGGGCTAATTTGCTCTTTTTCAAATGTGATTTTAGATCAACAACGTGGGAGCCAACGCTTGGAAACAAACCATGGAATACACAGCTGAAGATTTCTCATTTCTGACAAGTACAAATCTTGAATCTGCATACAACATGTCCCAACTTGCTCATCCGCTTCTCAAGGCGTCCGGAGCGGCCAGCATCGTCTTTATCTCCTCCATCGCAGGCGTTTCGTCGCTTCCCGTTGGATCGATTTACTCCATCAGTAAAGGTAATCAATTTCTCATTTCTCACTGTCTTTTATTTATGTCACTCAGGACAATATTGGACATGATTTGAATTTTGATGAGGAAATTTCCTTCCGATTTTCAGCTGCAATGAACCAATTGACAAAAGTGTTGGCATGTGAGTGGGCTAAGGACAACATAAGAAGCAACTCTGTCGCACCTTGGGTCACTCGAACCCCACTAGCCGAGCCTGTAAAACATTTTCATCTTCTGTTCATGTGTTCGGTAATTGTCTGTCTAAAATTCTGGATATGTAAATGCTCTCGATTTTTCGACTTTTTGCGCAGTATATGGCCGAAGAAAGTTATATGAAAGAGTTTTTTTCTCGGACGCCGATCGGGCGCGTTGCGGAGCCGGGCGAGGTGTCCTCATTGGTGGCATTCCTATGCCTCCCAGCAGCTTCTTACATAAGTGGGCAGGTTATTTGTGTTGATGGAGGGTTCACAGTGAATGGCTTGTTCTCTTATTCACCATAGTCAATCATAAAACTAGATATTTCCTCCTACTCCTTGGCCCTAGCTTGGCAAGTTGTAAAACGTTGTCGTTTCTTGTGGTTGTTGTCATCTCCCTAAACTGGTATCATTTTTTTTTGGGAAAATTCTAAAAATAGTCCCTGTGTTATACCGAAAATCCAGTTTCGTCTTTCTGTTTTTGATAATTACGAAATGGTCCTTCTGTTATTCAAATCTATCTAAAAATACCCTTTCGCGTTGACTGAGACTCAATTTTTTTTTTTTAAAAATGACCAAATTACCCTTAGAATAAAACAAAAATATACTAAAAATAATATTAAAAATTAGACAAAAATAAAACTCGCGGAGGGCAGCAGAGAGGCGGTTGGGTTCGCGGCGGAGGAGCGGTAGGGGTTCGCGGGGGGTGGCAGAGTGGCGGTGGTGTTTGCGGAGTTCGCAGAGGGCGACGGAGGGGCGCTAGGGGTTCGCGAGGGTGGCGGAGTGGCAATGGGGTTCGCGGAGTTCACTGAGGGCGCCGGAGTTCGCGGAGGGCACCCCCAACCCTGCCGCACTTAGCCTGACCCCCAACTTCGCGGCTCCTTGCCCGACCCCAGCTCCGGCGAAGAGTAAACAGAGAGAAAGAGAGAGCGATGGGAGAGAGAGATGGGTTTTTTTTTTTATGAAAAATAAGAAAGAATAAAATATATAATAAAAAATTTAATTTTATTAAGGGTAATATTGTCTTTTTACACGTAAATGTTGACCAAAATAGAATTCGAGGATATTTTTAGATAAATTTGAATAACAGAGGGACCATTTCGTAATTACTAAAAATAGAAGGACGAAACTGGATTTTCGGTATAACACATGGACTATTTTAGAATTTTCCCTTTTTTTTTTTCCCCTCAAACGTTGTCGTTTTCCAAGTACGCTGTCCATTATGGGTTTGAAGTCTTTGTTAAGTTCATGTCAAATCGATGTCGTTTTATAAGGGGCCATAGATTCCGCTTTCAGTATTGTTTCTAAAGGATGTTGTCGTCTCTAATTCTCTCTTCGTTAGTGTCGTTATTTCTGTCGTTTTGAAGTTGATGTCGTTTCTTCGCGTTGCTTACTGAACAAATGTCGTTTTTCAAGTATGTTGTCGTTTTTAGGTTTGAAGTCGTTTCTTTTAAGTTTCTGTCAATTCGACGCCCCTCCATCCGAGTTGACTATTGCATTCTTCTAGTTTACTGTTTTCATGTCGTTTTTCAATATTCCATGTCGTTTTTATTATGAAGATGTGCAAATGTCGTGTACTGTTGTCAGATTTCTATCAGTTCTGAAGTCTAGTAGATTCAATGTCGTTTCGAAACATGGTGTTGATGCTTGTATTATTGTAAACACTTAAGATCATTAGCTACCTTACCAACATTGTAACATCGTTTATAAGTAAGTACGACAAATGTCTCTCTCTTCAAAAAAAAAAAATGTACGACAAATGTGACAATTTTATTAAAGCTTGATTCTGCAATAGCTTAAAAAGAATTCGTTTCTAAGGTTTAAAATACAAGAGATCATTTGATAATTCTCTTATATGAAAGTCCACTTCAAAGAGCGAATCTTCCAATATATTCTTCTTCTTTTTTTTTTTTCCCTAATCCCTATTGTCCATACAAGGACTGAAAGCCAGATTCAGAGCCACCATAGCTCGTTGATAGAGTTAGCAATGATGTAACATTTGACGATGGAAGATTTTCGTGGTTCACGTTTAAAAGAAATTTGTGTGGCATGTGCATCTTTTTACACAATATTTAAGAAAATAATAAAATTTAAGAATAAGTCTTTGATATACTATGATGATTAATCAATCGGGTATTAAATAATTTCACTCATTTATATGGTCATTAAGTATATCAAGAAATATATTTACTTACGTCTATTATTTACCGATTATATACTAGACGAATTTCTACGTGTCAACGCCAATTGCCAATCAATGGTGTTGAAAAACTTTGCTTATTATATATAATAGTCGTGGCCTAAATTTGCTTTTCAACATTAGTTGGATCACGTAACTAGAAAATGGACTAGATTGCTACCAAACGTTTGAGATGTACCAAAAGTCGGTGTTGTCAATGGAGTCAGAGTCAAGTGCAACAAGTGTCTCTAATTCGTCCATTTATTTATAATTTTTTAAGTAGTGTTAAACATACCAATTTTTTTTACCAATTTATGTGTCAAATTATCAATGGTAAGTATTTATCATCTAATTAGAAAGATATCAATCAAAATATTACACTTCATTTGCCACATATGTTGGTATTAAAAAATTGATAAAAGAGTTTGTATGTCTAATATTATTCTAATTTTTCTCTAATAAAACAAGCCTAATAAAATTCAAGTAATTTATTACTCACTTTCATTCTACACTTTCATTTGGTTGCGCACTTAAAGACAAAATAGGAATTTGAATTCACGATCATACTTTCTGTTTCAGTCACTCATTTGTGGCCTTTCCTTCTATCTTTTGACAATTAAAACTTGTTTTCCCACATTTTGCTCAATATTTTGTTGTGAGATGGAAAGAATTAAAAAAAAAAGATATAGAGAGAAGAATAAAAGTGATCACAGTAATTTTTTGACTTGTTTGTTTAGATGAAAAGGAGATGGAGAAAAAAAAAATCTTTAGTCCAATCACAATATTAGAGTTAGATTTATTGAGCTTATCTATTTTTTGAAGATTCAATTTAGTGGGTGAGGAATGAATATTGCAATTTTCTAACCAAAAGTAGATTGCCTCATTTTCTCCCACTATTTAGAATATTCAATGAATGAATTCCACAGTGTATTTAGAATGACACTAAAAAAAAAATGGCATTTATATTGTGCAAGTCAGCAAGTGTAAGGTAAAAAAACTTTGAAATTAAGCATGTAATTTCAAAGATGGGTAAATCGAGTTAAAAATTATCCGTTCTCATTTTCGTCATTTTCGTGTAAATTCGGATAATTTCTGACTTTTACATATGTCATGTGAAAGTGCCACGCCACGCGCTCCAAGACATAAAAATCAGCCACATGTATACGTATACATAAAGCCAGTCATCTGACATTTCTCCTAATCTAATGCTCTATTATTTCCAAAAGTATTTCTATGATATTGTATCTCTCTCTCTTTGTAATTTCTTTCTTTGCCAGTATATAGACAACCGTCCTTTACACCGCTCAATATTAAGCTCACCTATAGAAGTGACGAGGGCTTGCATCCAAAATTATACAAAAAAATTTAATCAAAATAAATAAATAAATAAAAAAATTAATTACCCGACGGAAAATTACTCTAATTTTCAAGTAAGGAAATTTTGGATAAATACTCAAAAAAAAATTTCGGATCAATTTCGAGTTACTTGAAATACGGAGAGATTCATAATTATATATGATAATTTATTAATATTTAAGATATAACAGGTATATTTTAGTTTCAAACTCTAACATTCTCTTTCCTTACTTCTTATTCGAGATATAATACAACAAGTGGTTTCAAATTAGAGGATACATATGCATGGCTTTGATCTTAGAACTTCTAAATGCCACATTAATTAACCAATTTACTTAAAAAAATTTAGCTCAAAAGAGAGAGGTGACAAAGATGGTTGAATAATAGAAAATAAAGATGGTTGAATTGGATAACTACTATATGTAGATGTAACCCGTGTGAACCACGCCTCTAAATCATTGTCCCTTTTCCTTCTTTCTATCTTCTTCACAATGAAAGGTACACAAAAGTCTTCCATTTGAATTATTATCAGGGATGGGTCTGTAGCGAGAGCCGACAGACGTCAATTAAAGAACTGCCGTACTAGATATTTCTCTCATATCTGTCTCAATTATTCTCCTTATTCTATTTATTTTATTTCATTCAACTATTTTTTTCAACTTTCTTATTAATTTTATATTCTATCTCATTACATTCTATTTTTTTCAACTATTTTTTCAATTTTCTAAATCCATATATAATATCTTTAATTTCAACCATTTATACCACTTCAAAATTCGTAAAGTCAAACCATTCTAATTATTTTTCCAAACTATTTCAAATAATTTTCCAAAGTATTTTCAAATCATCCTAAGAATAAAATGAAATGGGCAAAAAAATTATCCAAATATAAGGTTAGATTTTTCTGTTTAGAATGTGAGATTTATTAAAAGACGATATATAATAGTTCTCCATTTATAGATGTCTCTCATTCTAGAAATTCTTCTATTACTATAATTAGAATTAGTAAGTCCCTCAAAATCAATTCTCTAGCTGGCCTTGCTTCTAAATTAATATTAGGCTTTATTACATTGATATCCCTTAAATTATACGGGTTCGAACACTTTGGTACCCTAATTTTTTTTGGCAGAATGCTCTCCGAATTCATAAATCCGTCACAATCTGTCCCAAATTGGTAACGCCTATCATTTTTTGGACAAAATTAAGCACGTGTCAAACATGTGCATATTTGACGAGGGAAGGCTTCGTCTTTTCACATAACCGATGCCCCTTACGCACACGTGATGAGAGTTTGGAGGGAAACCACCTTAGAAACCCATATCATTCCTCTCTTTCATTATCTCTCTACCATTTTCTCTCTGAAACTAAGCTTGCAACCAGATGATCTTCGACTGATGGGGTTGATTTTTTCTTGTTGCTTTTAGTATGCCGGTTTACGAAAGATAGCAGGTCGAATATCAAGGGGGAGAGGCGACAATGAGCGTTTTGCGTGAGCCCAGATATGGTACAATTCATGCAAAAAATTTTAGGACAGAATTGACCACCTGGCTCACGCAAAACGCTCATTGTTCCCTCACCCCCTTGATATTCGACCTGTTATCTTTCGTAAACCGACAAACTAAAAGCAACAAGAAAAAATCAACCCCATCAGTCGAAGATCATCTGGTTGCAAGCTTAGTTTCAGAGAGAAAATGGTAGAGAGATAATGAAAGAGAGGAATGATATGGGTTTCTAAGGTGGTTTCCCTCCAAACTCTCATCACGTGCGCGTAAGGGGCATCAGTTATGTGAAAAGACGAAGCCTACCCTCGTCAAATATGCATGTGTTTGGCACGTGCTTAATTCCGTCCAAAAAATGACTGGCGTTACCAATTTGAGGCAAATTGTGACAGATTTATGAATTCGGGGAGCATTTTATTTAGAGTAATTGGCACCTATGGCCCCTGAACTTGTCGGGCTGCGACACTTTGACCCTTTTTTTTTTTAGCATTTAACTCTTGAATTTAAAAAATGTTGCAATTTACCTTAAATTAGAGACGTCCGTTCAATTATAAACGGGATTTTACACGTGATTTTCACGTGGTCTTTTATTCAAGAGCATCTTTGTCCATTGATATCAAAAATAAAATAAAACTCAAAAAAAAGTTCAAAACCAGGAGATTTGAAACCCTAGCCAAGCTCTCATCAATGGCAGACAAGGGAAGGAGCACAAGACCAGCACGGCGGCACTTGCAGTCGGAGGAGAAATCGAGCAGCGAGACGACATGGGCGGAGTCCGTGACCTTCACGGGTATCTCCGGCGCGGCGAGGCTCTTGGGGTTGAGCGAGGAGCCGTGGAAGACAGGACCAAAGCCGCCATTGTCGAGACGGCGGGAGAGGGAGAAGGAGTGGGTGGCGTGGCGGAGGGCGGAGTAAGGGAGGCGGCTAGGCGGTGAACCCAGTGCCATCGCGCTCGAACCCGCGCCGCCTCATCTCTGCGTCCACGAGTCGAGCGGCTGCTCCACGATCCCAGATCCGACGAACGACTTTGTTGGGTTTGGGTGCTGGTTGAGTTACGGCGAGGAACTCGATGGGGCAGTGAACGATGAGGCCAGAGGCTCTGATCCGTCCTCAGTAGTCGATCGCCACGCCAAAGCAACATCCCCTCTGATGCCTCCTCCGCCTTGGCTCCGGTGGAGCCAAACTCTCTGATCGAGCTCGTCGGCGTCGTTGAGGAGCTCGATGGCCTTGACCCTGTAGGTCAGCGGTCGCAGCGGTGGCACCAGAGAGAGATCGACCGGTCGACGTTGTCGAAGAACTCGGCGCTCTTGAAAGGGCAGAGGTTCTCGTTGAATGAGAGGACTGTGGACGAAATCCACGCACGCGGCGGTGGAGGCGCAGCAATGCCCGATCTGGTTCGAGCTCGCGCAGCATAGGGTCTTCACTTTTTTGGACTCCTTGCCGCCTCATCTCCGCGCCGTGGGTTTCTGGCTATGTTTACTAGTTCTGAGTCTTGTTTGTATTGTGTTTTACGAATCTGGGTATTGTATTGTTCTTTGTTGGGGATGAATCTGGGTGAGCCAAGCAAAAACTTCTCCGATTCAGTGACCAAATTTGATATTTTGTTCTTAATCTTTGTCTAAATTTTTGGGGTGATAAGTTGCTCCCTAAAGGGCCCGTTCTTTGTTGGAGAAGAAAATAAAATTTTGGTGGTTGTTGGATAATATAAACAGATTTTCCTATTTCTTTGTAAAAAAATTTATTAAACTTTGATGAATTTGGTTGTTTGGAGTGTACATTGCTCACGAAGAAGAAACTAGGGGAAGAAATTTTTTTTTTTAATTTTGTTATAAATTGACGTATACCCTTAGATAAAAGTTTATGTGCGAGCTACGTGCACAATTCCGTCCAATTTTGGACGGCCGTTTTCAATTTAGAGGCAAAATGCAACATTTTATAAATTCAGAGAGTTTAATGCCTAAAAAAAAAATACCAAAATGTCGCAGTCCGACAAATTCAGGGGACACACATGCCTATTACTCTTCTATTTAAAAAAAAATATATAAGGTACCAAAGTGTTCGAACCGGTATAATTTAGGGGTATCAGTGCAATAAAACCTTAATATTACAAAGCCTAAAGGGCCTCTAATCGCAATAATAGTAACAAACTGAAAGCAATACTTGTGGTAGCCCAAACAGAATGGCTAACTCAGGATCTACTAGCAGACACCAAAAGTGGTCCCTTGACGGAATGACAGCTCTTGTCACCGGCGGAACAAAAGGAATAGGGTATCCGTTCTCTGTTCTTGTTTTCAAGTGTTCTTCTTTTTAGTGTGGCATGTTGTATATATTAATATTGTGGTTTTGTAATTAGGTTTGCTATTGTGGAGGAGTTGGCGGGATTCGGAGCGACTGTGTACACTTGCTCCAGAAATGAAGTCCAACTCAATGAGTGCTTACTTGAGTGGAAGAAGAAGGGCTTTCGAGTGTCTGGTTCGGCCTGCGACTTAACGTCCGAATCAGAGAGAAAAGACTTGGTCGCTAAAGTTTCAGCTGTTTTCGATGGAAAACTAAACATCCTTGTAAAACTCTTCAATTCTTTGTAAACTCTTGTTTTACTCGGCAAATTGAGATACTAATCCCAAGTTAAATTCACACTTAGGACGCTCAAATCAGAAAAATTAGCTCCATATCATGTTCTTGTCACCCGTGTATTAAAAAAAAAAAAAAGATCTTGCGGAGCTAATTTGCTTTTTTTTTTTTTTTTTTTTTTCTATAATGTGAGTTTAGATCAACAATGTGGGAACCAACATTTGGAAACAAACCACGGACTACACAGCTGAAGATTTCTCATTTCTAACAAGCACAAATCTTGAATCTGCATACAACATGTCCCAACTTGCTCACCCCCTTCTCAAAGCGTCCGGAGCGGGCAGCATCGTCTTTATCTCCTCCGTCATGGGCGTTACATCGCTTCATACGGGATCCATCTACTCCGTCAACAAAGGTAAACCAATCTGCTTATTACCTAATTCAATTTATGTCACTTTGAAGGACAGTATTGGACATGATTGGACTGTATTTTCAGCTGCAATGAACCAATTGACAAAAGTGTTGGCATGTGAGTGGGCTAAGGACAACATAAGAAGCAACTCTGTCGCACCTTGGGTCACTCGAACCCCACTAGCCGAGCCTGTAAAACATTTTCATCTTCTGTTCATGTGTTCGGTAATTGTCTGTCTAAAATTCTGGATATGTAAATGCTCTCGATTTTCGACTTTTTGCGCAGTATATGGCCGAAGAAAGTTATATGAAAGAGTTTTTTTCTCGGACGCCGATCGGGCGCGTTGCGGAGCCGGGAGAGGTGTCCTCATTGGTGGCATTCCTATGCCTCCCAGCAGCTTCTTACATAAGTGGGCAGGTTATTTGTGTTGATGGAGGGTTCACAGTGAATGGCTTGTTCTCTTATTCACCATAGTCAATCACAGAACTAGATATTTCCTCCTACTCCTTGGCCCTAGCTTGGCAAGTTGTAAAACGTTGTCGTTTCTTGTGGTTGTTGTCATCTCCCTAAACTGGTAACATTTTTTTTTTCCACAAACGTTGTCGTTTTCCAAGTACGCTGTCATTTATGGGTTTGAAGTCTTTGTTAAATTCATGTCAAATCGATGTCGTTTCATAAGGGGCCATAGATTCAGACTTTCAGTATCGTTTCTCAAGGATGTTGTCGTCTCTA
The DNA here is from genome assembly GCA_018132145.1 of Boehmeria nivea var. tenacissima. Taxonomy (NCBI): domain Eukaryota; kingdom Viridiplantae; phylum Streptophyta; class Magnoliopsida; order Rosales; family Urticaceae; genus Boehmeria; species Boehmeria nivea. The sequence goes on along the minus strand of CM030874.1, from coordinate 17,068,332 downwards.
ATTCTCTCTTCGTTAGTGTCTTTATTTCTGTCGTTTTGAAGTTGATGTCGTTTCTTCGAGTGGCTTACTGAACCAATGTCGGTTTTCAAGTATGTTGTCCTTTTTAGGTTTGAAGTCGTTTCTTTAATTTTCTGTCAATTCGATGTCGTTTTGAAGGTGGCAGTTGCCCCTCCATCCGAGTTATGTATTCTTCTAGTTTACTGTTTTCATGTCGTTTTTCAAGTTGAGATTGATTCCATGTCGTTTTTATTATGAAGATGTGCAAGTGTCGTTTACTGTTGTCAGGTTTCTATCAGTTCTGAAGCCTAGTATATTCAATGTCGTTTCGAAACATGGTGTTGATGCTTGTATTATTGTAAACACTTAAGATCACCATCTATCTGACCACCATTGTAACATCGTTTATACGTAAGTACGACAAATGTGACAATTTTATTAAAGCTTGATTCTGCAGTAGCTTAAAAAGAATTCGTTTCTAAGGTTTAAAATACAAGAGATCATTTGATAATTCTCTTATATGAAAGTCCACTTCAAAGAGCGAATCTTCCAATATATACTTTTTTTTTTTTCTAATCCCTATTGTCCATACAAAGACTGAAAGCCAGATTCAGAGCCACCATAGCTCGTTAATAGAGTTAGCAATGATGTAACATTTGACGATGGACGATTTTCGTGGTTCATGTTTCAAAGAAATTTGTGTGGCATGTGCTTCTTTTTATACAATATTTAAGAAAATAATAAAATTAAGAATAATTCTTTGATATAATATGATAATTAATTATATGGGTGTTTGATAATTTCAATAATTTATTTGGTCATTAAGTAAATCAAGAAATATATTTACTTACGTCAATTATTTACCGATTATATACCTGACAAATTTCTACGTGTCAACGCCTATTGCCAATCAATGGTGTTGAAAAACTTGGCTTATAATATATAAATAGTCGCGGCCTAAATTTGCTTTTCAACGTTAGTTGGATCACGTAACTAGAAAATTGACTAGATTGGATGCTACCAAACGTTTGAGATATACCAAAACTCGGTGTCGTCAATACAGTCAAGTGCAACAAATGTCTCCAACTACTTCGTCCATTTACTTATAATTTTTCTTTAATAAAACGAGCCTAATAAAATTCAAGTAATAAATTACTCACTTTCATTCGGTTGTACACTTAAAAGACAAAATAGGAATTTGAATTCACGATCATACTTTCTGTTTCAGTCACTCATTTGTGGCGTTTCCTTCTATCTTTTGACAATTCAAACTCTTTTTCCTACCATTTTGCTCAATATTTTGTTGTGAGATGGAAAGAAAGGAAAAAAAAAAAAGATATAGAGAGAAGAATGAAAATGATCCTAGTAATTCTTTGAGTTGTTTGTTAAGGAGATGAAAAAAAAAAGTCCTTTAGTCCAATTATAATATTAGCTATTTTATTATTAGTTAGTAATTATTTAAGAGGATAAAGTAGTAATATTAAAAACTAGAGTTAGATTTATTGAACTTATCTATTTTTTTATGATTCAATTTAGTGGGTGAGGAATGAATATTGCAATTTTCTAACCAAAAGTAGATTGCCTCATTTTCTCCAACTATTTAGAATATTAAATGAATGAATTCCACAGTGTATTAAGAATGACACTAAAAAAAAAAAAGAAAAAGAAAAAGAAATGACATTTATATTGTGCAAGTCAGCAAGCGTAAGATAAAAGGGTAAAGTATGAAAATACTCATAATTTATATAACAATAAAAATAAATATTCAAACTTTTGAAGTAATTGAATTTTCAATTCGTTAATTACTTGCACATGCTTTTGGTAACTAAGTTAATTACCACCACTTATCACTGTGTAAGTAATTAAATCACTTAGGTAGTTAGTTATATTTTTCAAAAAATTGAATCGTAATAATTTAAATTAGGTGTTAAAAATTGAGTATTCACTGTAATTTTTTAAGATAAAATACGTGAAATGCGGAGAGATTCATAATTATTTATGATAATTTATTAATATTTAAGCGATATCAGGTATATTTGAGTTCAAACACTAACATGCTCTTTACTTACTTCTTATTCGAGATATAATACAATAAGTGGTTACAAATTAGAGGGTGCATATGCATGGCTTTGATCTTAGAACTTCTAAACGCCTCATTAATTAACCAATTTACTTAAAAAATTTAAGTTCAAAAGAGAGAGGTGACAAAGATGGTTGAATAACAGAAATAAAGATTCATTGAAATTAGAACATATTATGGACTATTTTTTTCCTGAATAATTCACTGATTTGAACATTGAATTTTGTACACTAACAGATGCTAATTCATTGTGAAATGATAGAAAATGAAGATGAACGAATTGAATTACTACAATAAATCTGTTATTTGTTGATGTCGACACAAGTGAACTACGCATCTCTAAATCAAACAAGTCCTTTTCCTTTTTTTTTTTTTTTTTTCAATGTTAGGTACGACAATAAATAGTTAACGATTCTGGACCATCAGATACATTTTTTTTAAAGATGTTAGGCCGTTAAAAAGAAAATTTTGACGATATAGAATTGCCTCGTTGATATGATGTGTTTCCTATGATAGAAATCCCCTATTATTTTGTACCCCTTTAATCAATACTCTAGCTGGCCTTGCTTCAAAAATGGTACAAAGCCTAAAGGGCTTCTAATAATCACAATAATAGCAACAAACTTGAACCATAGCAATACCTGTGGTTGTCCAAAGAGAATGGCTAAAGCATCATCTACAAGCAGAGACCAAAAATGGTCCCTTGACGGAACGACCGCTCTTGTCACCGGCGGAACGAAAGGAATAGGGTCTTCGATCTCATAATCTCTGTCTTATTGTTCTGATCTGTTCTTGTTTTCAAAAGATCTTCTTTTATGGGCTGTTGCGTTATTTGTAAGGCTTGCTATTTTTACTGTGGCATGTTGTATGTATTAATATTGTGGTTATGTAATCAGGTTTGCTATTGTGGAGGAGTTGGCGGGATTCGGAGCGACTGTGTATACTTGCTCCAGAAATGAAGTCCAACTCAACGAGTGCTTACTTGAGTGGAAGAAGAAGGGCTTTCGAGTGTCGGGTTCGGCCTGCGATTTATCGTCCGAATCAGAGAGAAAAGACTTGGTCGCTAAAGTTTCAGATGTTTTCGATGGAAAACTAAACATCCTTGTAAAACTCTTCAATTCTTTGTAAACTCTTGTTTTACTCGGCATATTGAAATACTAATCCCAAGTTTAAATCACACTCAGGATGCTCAAATCAGAAAAATTAGCTCCATATATATCATGTTCTTGTCACCCGTGTATTTTGTTTTTTTGTTTTTTTTAAAGATTTTGTGGGGCTAATTTTCTCTTTTTCAAATGTGATTTAGATCAACAACGTGGGAGCCAACACTTGGAAACAAACCATGGAATACACAGCTGAAGATTTCTCATTTCTGACAAGCACAAATCTTGAATCTGCATACAACATGTCCCAACTTGCTCATCCGCTTCTCAAAGCGTCCGGAGCGGCCAGCATCGTCTTTATCTCCTCCATCGCAGGCGTTTCGTCGCTTCCCGTTGGATCGATTTACTCCATCAGTAAAGGTAATCAATTTCTCATTTCTCACTGTCTTTTATTTATGTCACTCAGGATAATATTGGACATGATTTGAATTTTGATGAGGAAATTTCCTTCCGATTTTCAGCTGCAATGAACCAATTGACAAAAGTGTTGGCATGTGAGTGGGCTAAGGACAACATAAGAAGCAACTCTGTCGCACCTTGGGTCACTCGAACCCCACTAGCCGAGCCTGTAAAACATTTTCATCTTCTGTTCATGTGTTCGGTAATTGTCTGTCTAAAATTCTGGATATGTAAATGCTCTCGATTTTCGACTTTTTGCGCAGTATATGGCCGAAGAAAGTTATATGAAAGAGTTTTTTTCTCGGACGCCGATCGGGCGCGTTGCGGAGCCGGGAGAGGTGTCCTCATTGGTGGCATTCCTATGCCTCCCAGCAGCTTCTTACATAAGTGGGCAGGTTATTTGTGTTGATGGAGGGTTCACAGTGAATGGCTTGTTCTCTTATTCACCATAGTCAATCACAGAACTAGATATTTCCTCCTACTCCTTGGCCCTAGCTTGGCAAGTTGTAAAACGTTGTCGTTTCTTGTGGTTGTTGTCATCTCCCTAAACTGGAAACATTTTTTTTCCCCCTCAAACGTTGTCGTTTTCCAAGTACGCTGTCCTTTATGGGTTTGAAGTCTTTGCTAAGTTCATGTCAAATCGATGTCGTTTTATAAGGGGCCATAGATTCAGACTTTCAGTATTGTTTCTCAAGGATGTTGTCGTCTCTAATTCTCTCTTCGTTAGTGTCGTTATTTCTGTCGTTTTGAAGTTGATGTCGTTTCTTCGCGTTGCTTACTGAACAAATGTCGTTTTTCAAGTATGTTGTCGTTTTTAGGTTTGAAGTTGTTTCTTGTAAGTTTCTGTCAATTCTACGCCCCTCCATCCGAGTTGACTATTTCATTCTTATGGTTTACTGTTTTCATGTCGTTTTTCAATATTCCATGTCGTTTTTATTATGAAGATGCGCAAATGTCGTGTACTGTTGTCAGATTTCTATCAGTTCTAAAGTCTAGTAGATTCAATGTCGTTTCGAAACATGGTGTTGATGCTTGTATTATTGTAAACACTTAAGATCATTATCTACCTTACCAACATTGTAACATCGTTTATAAGTAAGTACGACAAATGTCTCTCTCTTCAAAAAAAAAAAAAAAAAACGACAAATGTGACAATTTTATTAAAGCTTGATTTTGTAATAGCTTAAAAAGAATTCGTTTCTAAGGTTCAAAATACAAGAGATCATTTGATAATTTTCTTATATGAAAGTCCAATTCAAACAGCGAATCTTCCAATATATTCTTTTTTTTTTCCCCCTAATCCCTATTGTCCATACAAGGACTGAAAGCCAGATTCAGAGCCACCATAGCTCGTTGATAGAATTAGCAATGATGTAACATTTGACGATGGAATACGTTAGTATTAATGGTGATTGACAATTTTTAATTGGTAAAATCATCATTAATTTCTCATGATTATTATTGATTTTCTATGACTAATATTGGCTGTCTTGAACGAATTAATTCTCATTCATTATTGTGTTTTTCAAGCATCTTTGGAGAAAAATGAATCAGGAATTTATTAAGGAATATTGGAGTAAATGTTTCCTTATATATCACACGGTGTTCGAACACGGAGTCTCTATATGGTAAGTCCGTGTGCGCTGAGCTGACCAGAAGATTTGTTTCCTTTTATATCATAAGGAGTTCGAACACGGAGTCTCTTTTTGGCAAGTTCGTGTGTGAAGAGCTGACCTGAAAGATTTGTTACCTTATATATCATGCGGTGATCGAACACAGAGCTAGCACGCGTGAAGATATAAGCGATTGACATTGATGATTATATTGATCCGAAAATAATCATCTTTGACCAAGTTATTATTGCTCTTTATTGCCTTTCCTTTTGGAGATTATTCTTGGTCACCTAATCATCTTTCCCATCTATTTTATCTAGTTATCGTCGAAGAGAAAAGCACGAGAGTCACCTGGAGAGAGTTAGTGAGTTGAGTGCTTTGTGAGTTTCTGGGTTTTTGTTTACACTCTGGTGAGTGGTGTTCACACGGCATTCTATAAACCGTGCTGGTGAGTGTATTGAGTGAACTTTGTAATGGGAAATTGGTGAGAGAATTACACAGGATGTGTGATTTGTAGACGAGGGGTTCTCGTCAAGGGTTTGTTTTGTAAGGCGAGGGGATCTCGTTAAGGGTAGATCGCTAGGAGTGACGAAGAGACAGCGAAGAAGATTGAGAGGGAGTCGAAGTCTTGTATTAGTCCGAGCTTTCTCGTTTTTGAGATTTCTAGTAGATCGTTTCATCTGGGCGAGGCCCCGCAGATGTAGGCGAAAGCCAAACTGTGTAGCCAATTTCTTTGTGTCGTATTTTATTATTTGCTGCACTTTTTGGTTACTGTTTACGTCATTTATTTTATCGTCTCGGTTTTAGTTATTTCATGTATTCCTTAGAAGTGTTCTGACATCAACAAGGAACATCTACTAACAAAACGGTTCTTTTAGAATATTTTCGTGGTTCATGTTTAAAAGAAATTTGTGTGGCATGTGCATCTTTTTATACAATATTTAAGAAAATAATAAAATTTAAGAATAAGTCTTTGATATACTATGATGATTAATTAATTGGGTATTAAATAATTTCACTCATTTATATGGTCACTAGTATATCAAGAAATATATTTACTTACGTCTATTATTTACAGATTATATACTAGACGAATTTCTACGTGTCAACGCCTATTGCCAATCAATGGTGTTGAAAAACTTTGCTTACTATATATAATAGTCGTGGCCTAAATTTGCTTTTCAAAATTAGTTGGATCGCGTAACTAGAAAATGGACTAGATTGCTACCAAACGTTTGAGATGTACCAAAACTCGGTGTTGTCAATAGAGTCAGAGTCAAGTGCAATAAATGTCTCTAACTTCGTCCATTTATTTATAATTTTTCGAATAGTGTTAGACATATTAATTTTTTTTATCAACTTTTTAATATCAATCTATGTATCACATTATCATTGATAAGTGTTTATCATCTAATTAGAAGAATGTCAATCAAAATATGACATTTTAATTATCACATATATTAATATTAAAAAATTAATAAAAAAAATTGATATGTCTAGCATTATTCTAATTTTTCTCTAATAAAACGAGCCTTATAAAATTCAAGTAATTTATTGCTCACTTTCATTCTACACTTTCATTTGGTTGTATTGTACACTTAAAGACAAAATAGGAATTTGAATTCACGATCGTACTTTCTGTTTCAGTCACCCATTTGTGGCCTTTCCTTCTATCTTTTGAATTCAAACTTGTTTTCCCACATTTTGCTCAATATTTTGTTGTGAGATGGAAAGAAGGAAAAAAAAAAAGAGATATAGAGAGAAGAATAAAAGTGATCATAGTAATTTTTTGAGATGTTTGTTTAGATGAAAAAGGAAAAAAAAAAAAAAGAGATATAGAGAGAAGAATAAAAGTGATCATAGTAATTTTTTGAGATGTTTGTTTAGATGAAAAAGAGATGGAGAAAAAAAAAAATTTAGTCCAGTCAAAATATTGGCTATTTTATTATTGGTTAGTAATTATTTAAGAGGATAAAGTAGAAATTTTAAAAACTAGAGTTAGATTTATTGAACTTATCTATTTTTTGAAGATTCAATTTAGTGGGTGAGGAATGAATATTGCAATTTTCTAACCAAAAGTAGATTGCCTCATTTTCTCCAACTATTTAGAATATTAAATGCATGAATTCCACAGTGCATTAAGAATGACACTAAAAAAAAAATGGCATTTATATTGTGCAAGTCAGCAAGTGTAAGGTAAAATACTTTGAAATTAAGCATGTAATTTCAAAGATGGGTAAATCGAGTTCAAAATTATAGGTTCTCATTTTCGTCACTTTCGTGTAAAATTCAGATAATTTCTGACTTCTACATATGTCATGTGAAAGTGCCACGCCACGCGCTCCAAGACATAAAAATCAGCCACATGTATACGTATACCTAAAGCCAGTCATCTGACATTTCTCCTACTCTAATGGTCTATTATTTCCAAAAGTATTTCTATGATATTGTATCTCTCTCTCTTATAATTTCTTTCTTTGCCAATATATAGACAACCGTCCTTTACACCACTCAATATTAAGCTCACCTATAGAAGTGACGAAGGCTTGCATCCAAAATTATACAAAAAAATTTAATCAAAATAAATATATAAAAAAAAAGAAATTAATTACCCGACGGATTACTCTAATTTTCGAGTAAGGAAAATTTGGATAAATACTCAGGAATTTTTTTCGGATAAATTTTGAGTTACCCGAAATTCTATACTTGAAATACGGAGAGATTCATAATTATATATGATAATTTTATATAACAGGTATATTTTAGTTTCAAACTCTAACATTCGCTTTCCTTACTTCTTATTCGAGATATAATACAACAAGTGGTTACAAATTAGAGGATGCATATGCATGGCTTTGATCGTAGAACTTCTAAATGCCACATTAATTAACCAATTTACTTAAAAAATTTAAGCTCAAAAGAGAGAGGTGACAAAGATGGTTGAATAATAGAAAATAAAGATGGTTGAGTTGGATAACTACAATATGTAGATGTAACCCGTACGTGTGAACCACGCCTCTAAATCACTCGTCCCTTTTCCTTCTTTCTATCTTCTTCCCAATGAAAGGTACAGAAAAGTCTTCCATTTGAATTATTATTAGGGATGGGTTTGTAGCGAGAGCCGACAGACGTCAATTAAAGAACTGCCGTACTAGATATTTATTCCATATCTATCTCATTCATTCTTCTTATTCCATTCATTTCATTTGATTCAACTATTTTTTTCAACTTTCTTATTAATCTTACATTCTATCTCATTCCATTCTATTTTTTTCAACTTTCTAAATCCATATATAATATCTTTAATTTCAACCATTTATACCACATCGAAATTCACAAAGCCAAATCATTCTAATTATTTTTCCAAACCATTTCAAATTATTTTCCAAAGTATTTTCAAATCATACCAAAAATAGAATGGAATAGGCAAAAAAATTATCCAAATATAAGATTAGATTTGTGTGTTTAGAATGTGAGATTTATTAAAAGACGATCTATAATAGTTCTCCATTGATAGATGTCTCTCATTCTAGAATTCTCCTATTACTATAATTATAATTAGTAAGTCCCTCAAAATCAATTCTCTAGCTGGCCTTGCTTCTAAATTAATATTAGGCTTTATTGCACGGATACCTCCTAAACTATACAGGTTCGAACGCTTTGGTACTCTCTATTTTTTTTTGGGCAGAATGCTCCCCAAATTCATAAATCCGTCACAATCTGTCCCAAATTGGTAACGCCCATCATTTTTTGGACGAAATTAAACACATGTCAAACACGTGCATATTTGACGAGAGAAGGCTTCGTCTTTTCACATAACTGATGCCCCTTACACACACGTGATGAGAGTTTGGAGGGAAACTACCTTAGAAAACCATATCATTGCTCTCTTTCACTCTCTCTCCACCATTTTTTCTCTAAAACTAAGCTTGCAACCAGATGATCTTCGACTGATGGGGTTGATTTTTTCCTGTTGCTTTTAGTTTGCTGGTTTACGAAAGATAGTAGGTCGAATATCAAGGGGGTGAGGCGACAATGAGCGTTTTGCCATATCAATAGGGTGAGGCGAATATCAAAAATTATTATTGGCTCGTTTCTCATCAGTTTAAAGTTTTTAGATGAATCGGTGATTTAACATATTATCAAAGCAGGAGATCCTGAGTTCAAACTCTGCGAAAGTGCGAATGCATAAAAATTATCCACGTGAGGGAAGAGTCTTGAAATATAAAAATTATTATCGGTCTATTTTTCATCCGTTTAAACTTTTTGAATGATTCGGTTATTTAACAATTATTTATCTATTATTTATGTGAAATCATGTGAGTGCCTTATACTTCTTTTTCTTTTCTTATCGCTTTCCATACCACAAAATATCTTCCATTGCTCTCTCTCTCTCTCCTTATCACTTCACCTACTTTCTATTCGGTTTTTTTTTTTTTTTTTGTTCATCTCTACTCTTCAGTTAGTTATACCATTAGCTGTCTCTAGTTCAATTATAGTCCTCACTTCTCAAGCTGAACTTATTTTTGTACTACAACAATAAATCAAGCCTCAAAGTCCTCCAATAGTAACAACAACAACAACAACAACAACACGTTGAATTTGAAAGAGAGAGAATGGCTAAGGAAGGAAGTACTAGCAACGGCCAAAGATGGTCTCTCCAAGGCATGACCGCTCTCGTTACCGGTGGAACCAAAGGAATAGGGTCACTCTCAAATCTAACCTCTTAATCTTTCCATTTTCAAGCTTGATTTAGTGTACAACACTTTCTAGGTCTATATCTTCTGTTGTTTTTAATGAGGCTTGTGTATGGTTGTGGTTGTATAAATATAGGTATGCTATTGTGGAGGAATTGGCAGGCTTAGAGGCAACTGTGTACACATGCTCTAGAAATGAATCCCAACTCAACGAGTGCTTAGCTGAGTGGGAAGGGAAAGGGTTTCGGGTCTCTGGCTCGGTCTGCGATTTAGCGTCTGAAGCAGATCGGAAGGATTTGATCGCCAAAGTCTCGTCTCTCTTCAATGGCAAACTCAACATCCTTGTAAATTAAACACTCCTTTATACTTCCTTCCACTGAGTTTGTTCTTGGTTTTGAGTCCTAAATATTATAAGGTTTCTAATTTTGTTTCTGTAGATAAACAACGTTGGAACGAACAGGAACAAAGCGACCGTAGATTACACCAAGGAAGATTTCTCGTATATCATCGAAACTAATCTCGAGTCTGCTTACAATATGTGCCAACTAACCCACCCTCTCCTGAAGGCTTCAGGATCGGGCAGCATCGTGTTCATCTCCTCCGTCAACGGCGTGATTTCGATCAATAACGGGTCCATTTACTCTGCAACTAAAGGCAATTAATTCACTCTTACTTAACTAATTTGCTCAATTAATATTGGTAGTAATGCACGGAGTGGAAATTGATGAACAATATATATTTTTTTTCTGTTTTTGGTTTATGTCCTAATCTCGTTGCAGCTGGGATGAACCAATTGACAAAGGTTTTGGCATGTGAATGGGCAAGGGACAACATAAGAAGTAACTGTGTAGCACCTTGGTTTACCAAAACCCCTCTAGCCGAGCCTGTAATAATTATTATTATTGTTTTTTCTGAACACCTTAGTGATTATATAAAATTTACATAATGATAGTCATACCATATTGGTCTTTTGAACTTTTGCAGTTCCTTAATGATGAACATTTTATGAAGAATATACTTTCGCGAACGCCGATTGGACGCGTGGCGGAGCCGAGTGAAATTTCTCCATTGGTGGCATTTCTTTGCCTGCCATCAGCTTGCTACATAAGCGGGCAGGTTATAAGTGTTGATGGAGGTTTCACAGTCAATGGCTTGTTCTCTTATCCAACATGAGAGCTACAAAAACAAAGGCAAAACAAGCACCTCAATGCTTGATATGTACTAGAGTCCAAGATATGTATTTGTTCTCCTACTAGTAGCAGTTTGCCACGTCATAAATATTGTGTTGATGATAGATATTGGTCGGAGGGTCTTTATACTTGGTGCCGTGATTTTATTTTGCTTTTCTTTCTCTAGTAAAAATGAGCAAACTATAATATGCATGTAATAATAAAATCCTCCACTTAAGCCGAGGAGCTTCTAGTATTTATCGCATTGTCGATTGTGACATGGTTGACAAATATGATTGAGAGTTGAGAAAATTACAAATTAATGCTCATTTGATTTAATATTTATAAAAATATTTGAGAAAATTAGATATTTTTATAAATATTCAAGTGATATATATTCAAAAGTTCTATAATTAAATTACATCTTTTATTCCCAGCAAAAAAAAAAATTACATCTTTTATTACGATTTTACTCTTATATGAAAGTCAAATTATATCATTTTAGCAAATTCTTTTAATATAAACTTATTGATATGGAATTTTTTCAACGTTTTAATTACTAATTATTGCTATGCGATTTCTATTAGTTTTTATGAAAAAAATTTATTACCATAAAATATTTTTTTTTTCTCGTAAATTCAAATTTTCTATCAAACTACGAGAATATTCCTTTAGAAATGTAACGCACGGCTATAGAAATATTATAATGAGAATATTTCATTACTACACAAATATTTTATTCTAAACAATCTGGATTTTCTATGAATTTATATGCTCATAGAAATAATGTTTAATCTTTTGTTTGAAAAGATTTGATGCACCACTAACGATAATTGATATCGGATTTATAAATTAATTTTAGAGATTTTTACTATCAAATTATAAATTTTGTTATTTTTCTTCTTTTCATATTTTGTACTAACTCAAACAGTATTTGAAATTTTGGTATTGTTTTCACTAATAAATATTCTCGTCCATATAAATGACATTCACTATCAAAATCAAAATATATATTTGAAAAAACGCTTACTCATAAATTGGATTTGTTCAGATATAATAGTATTCTAAATATTATTTATTAATAGAATTGTGATGGGCAATGTATTATGTCGGAAATTTCACCTATATACGTGGAATCTTGACTAGTCAAAATTTATGTCACTGACATACGTTGTACTGTCCTAACATTTTGCTCGCACAAGTCAGCTGTGTGGAAGTTTCCCATCTTGACTATTGATCAAGTTGCACATTAACAAATAACTAACAAGGTGTCTGAACCAAAATCCGATTGGCATTATCACACCATACTAAAAAACAAAGAAGAGTGAGAGAGAGACAGAGACACACAGATGGCTCAAACAGAAACCAAAGACACAACAACCAGTCGATGGTCTCTTCAGGGAATGACTGCCCTAGTCACCGGTGGGACCAAAGGAATCGGGTTAGCCTTTTCTTTTAAAACTATTCGGATTTGAGTTACAATCACTCATTCTGTTAAAACTATTCGGATTTGAGTTACAATCATGTGTGTCGTTTTGAACTTGGTGTCTTATTTAGGCACGCCGTGGTGGAAGAACTGGCAGGTCTTGGGGCAAAAGTACATACATGTTCAAGGAACGAAGCTGAGCTCAGCGAGTGCTTAAGTCAATGGAACAGGACAAAGGGCTTTCAAGTCACTGCTTCCAAATGCGACGTGTCGTCTCCAGCTGACCGACAACAGCTCATCAACGAGGTCTCTTCTCTCTTTGATGCCAAACTCAACATCCTTGTAAGCTCCGACTTTTCTTTCTCTTTGGAATTTCATGGGTTTTGCACGTTTTCTTTATGAGCTATAGCCATCTGTTTTGGTGTAATGATATCGTATAGGCGCGAAAGTCTATTATAAGGAAAAACAAAGCCTCCCCAATTCCAATTTTGGATTAAAATTGTGGATAATGGTGATATTAAAAGGAAAAATGAAGGGACTAAAAAGTGGCTTGTGTCGTACGGAATGAGCAATTGAACTCTTCCAACCCCTTGGTTGTTACACTATCAATTTCTAAGCCGTACAATTCTGTTATATCTTGTCGTAGATAAACAACGTAGGGACGAGCGAAGGTAAGCCGACCACGGAGTACACGGCCGACGACATGTCGTTTCTGATGAACATAAATTTCGAATCTGCTTACAACATTTGCCAACTTGCTCATCCTCTGTTGAGAGCTTCAGGCTCAGCAAGCATTGTGTTTGTGTCATCCGTGTCTGGTGTCTTAGCTGTAAACGTTGGCTCTATATATAGTGCAGCTAAGGGTAAAAAAAAAAAAAAACACTTTTCCCTTCTTTTTTTTTTTTTCCATTATAGGCTTGTGAATAATTGTTCGAAGATAAAAAAAAATTAATGCTAGATATTATTAATTAAACAATAGCGTTGGCTTGTAGGAGCAATTAACCAATTGGCGAAAAGCTTGGCATGCGAATGGGCAAAGGACAACATAAGGGCCAACTCTGTGGCACCTTGGTTTATCCGAACCCCTCTCATTGAAGCTGTAACATTTTTTGTCCCCTTATAATCTAACTCGCTAATATTTATGTTGTACAAACACTTGCAAAGAGATTTAAACCGTTGATTATTTGCAGGATTTGGAGCACAAAGAATTTTCAGAAGCGGTGCAGCGGAGAACTCCATTAAGGAGAATTGGAGAGCCAAAAGAAGTGTCGTCATTGGTGGCATTTCTGTGTTTGCCATCAGCTTCTTATATAACAGGACAGACCATTTGTGTTGATGGTGGAATGACTGTCAATGGCTTCTTAGATCTGTGAAGCTAAAGGGAAAAAAATTATCTCCATCAAAGTTATAAGACCCTTTTTTTCTTTCTTGTTTTTGTCCGTTGAGTCAAAGGTTGATAATAAGATACCAAGACGTGTCACGTGAGGATTGGCTTTGTCAAATTAAATGTTGTCGTTTTTTTTTTCTTTCTTTCTTACTTTTCTACTAAATCGAAGTTAAGAGGAAAAGGAGACGCATTATTTGAATTTAGACAGACCTAACTGAGTCCACAATATCTGCCGAGTCACTGTCCGAGTTGCAAGAACTGTGATGCAGAGAAACCAGCTAGGTTTTCAAGTATTGAGCTTCGAGGAATGGAAACGACAGAAAACATAAATAAACCGCAAGAATTTGAGAAGACGATATAAAAAGGAGTTTAAAGACAAGAATTTGATAAAAACGACATCTAAGCAAAAACGACATGTAAAACTGAAGACGTGAAAACGACATAAAATTGGAAAGATGGAGAAAACGACAATAAAATAAAGCGATAAACAGTTCAGATCAGAAGCCACAAAAAATGAAAGATAACAATTAAAAAAAAAAAACAACAAATCAACTATACTAAATACATGACGAAGAAAAAACGACAGATATTTTGTGTAGTGGAAACGACAGAAAAAACAAAAAAAACCCCCTAAAATAACAAGCCCTCGAGGAAACGACAGCTATGCAAAACAAAAACGACAGATATTGTGAATTTTGAATGATGAAACCGACAAAAAAACAGCAAGAGTTACCAAAAACGACATACATAAAAGTAAAACTACTTAAGACAAGCAAAACGACAATATATTACGACGTGAAGAAACAGAGAGAAAATAGAATGATAAAACGAAAGTTCAAACAGAAAACGATAAGGAAAAAAAAAATGAATAACAACAATAAAATGAAATTTTTCTGAATTTTCATTTAAATGCTACAAATAAAATATCTCATTCCACTGCCAAAAAAAAAATTACAGTAATATCTTTAATTTTTTTTTTTTTAGGATGTAATTTAAATTTTGTTTGTGGAACAAAAACAAATAAACTTTCATCTGAATAACCAGTAGAAACTCGTTTCTCTTCAATTACTGTTATCCTTCATCACCAATTCAACTCATTGCTCATCATTCAGACTTCGAATATTTTTTTACACAAGTTCAAAAAATATCAAGAAATATTTCTATTATTATTGTATTATGTATGTGTAATACTTTTATCTTTTTATCGTATTTATAATATACCAATGTAATGTGTAAAATAGGAATAAAAGAAAAATACAACATACAATAATTGTCTCTCTGTTTTTAAATTTTGTCCTAATTTTATTGCTCTTTTAGTGCTTTCTTTTTCGATCGTGATATCCCGATCTTTATCTTTTTTGTCTTTTATTATTTTATTTTATTTTATTTTGCTGGCATTTTTATCTTCTCGTTTTCCCGGTATTCTATCATGTGTTTTTGCTACAGAGTACAGATAGACTGTTTGATATTACAAGTTACAACACGCGGTTGGTTATCATTTCATTGGCTATATATCCAAATTAATCATTGTAATATAAGTAATATTAATCTTGAAGGTCTATTGGAAAATTTACACCAAGCTGGCAAAATTTTGTGACCAAATTCGATGTTTTCCTGAGTGGGAGGGACCATATGCATTATATCTCGAAAATTGTCTGCTATATACGTAAATCGAGGAGATCAAATTGTCACTTTTAGCTGCTTATAAACTTCGAGAGATATATTTTATAAAATTATATAAAAGATTTTTCTCATTTTCTCGAACAAATAAAACAATAAATCACTGTTGCGTACTGAGAAATAACAGTTTCAAATTAAGGAAAAAAAAAATGCCAAAGAGTATCACTACTCACATGTATTAAGAGCGCCACACCTAATAACACTGTCACACGTATAATAATACATCACTTATGGTTACGTTATAAATAACATTTCAACGAAACTGACGCCAAAATCATGATGATGATAATGCTTTGATGAGTAAGTCACAACGCAAAAGGTACCGTGTTTTTAGAAATTTTGATGATGAAAAATGTACAATCCATTGGAAACCCAAAACATAAGAAAATAATTTCATTTAATTTGTTGAAAAAAAAAAATTACAACAGTACTTGAAGACTTATTTTGCATGTATGTGGGTGTTTGGAATAGGAATATTATCATTTATTCAGTTCTAATTGCAGTCTGTTTTATATAAAGCTATCTAGTCATTAGAAGCGACGATATAACAGCGAAGGGTCAAAAGAAATCCCACAGCAAAAAAAAAAAAAAAGTATTGCTCAATATCATGAAAGTTGTAGCAGAGATCCTAGATGGTCTCTCCGGGGACCGACTGCTCTTGTGTTACCGGTGGAACCTGAATTCTCTCTTCTTTTTTTTTTTTTTTTTGTCTAATAAGTTCATAAAAATGAATTTTTTTTTTCGATATGCTAATTGGTCAGTAGGTACTAATTTATAACTCGTACTAATTGTATGTTTGAACAAGGTCTCGTTGTTGTTCAATGGCAAAAACATATTCTTGTGAGTTGTGAGTCTCTTTTCATGGATATATATGTTGCTGAAATAGATGCTCATATATAGCTGATAAGCTGAAGACTACTCTGCCAACAGGGGAGTTCAGAGCTGACGACTACTCGCTGATTATTATTGTGGTATCTATATATCTATTCTATATCTCTTCTTAAAGAGCGAGTTGCCTCAATTTTCGTCCCCGGCCGTTTCGTCCAAAACGCACAGCTGCGTTTCTTTTTTCTTTTTTTATTTATTTTTTTTTTTTGCTAAAGTGCCCCTTGACTTATTCATATTTGTGCTTCTAGAGAGATGTGAGGTCCTTAAAATAAGGACCAAAAAGTAATTTCTTTTTTTTATTTTTTTTAATCATTTTCTCTCTCTTATATATATTTTTTAATTTCAATCGTTTTTTCTTACCGTTAAAGTATCGAAAAAAAATTTCGTCACCACCATTAGATGTAACTTTTCTTCCTTTATCTATAAACATTCATTGTGTTATATTTTTTTTAGCTCGATTGTTTAAAAAAAATTTTTGTTATTAGTGATAATTGATACCTTAAAAAAAGGATTAAAAAATAATTATCTTTTTTTTGCTTTTAAATCCTTCTCTTCTTTGAGAAGGACTAAAAAATAATTATTTTATTTTTTCAAATATATTTTCTATCTCTACTTTTTCTCTTTTAAATTTAAAATTCTCTTTATTTTTAATTTTTATTTCTAATTTATAAGAAAAATATTTTCATACCAAATAATTTCTAAAATTCTTTTCGATACCTCTTTGTTTTTTCTCTTTATTTTCTTTTCTTTTTTTTTTTGTTATTTTTTCTTATTTTTCTTTTCTCCCCTTTCCACACTTCTCATTTTTATTTATTTATTTTAGTTTCTAAGATTTTCTCTATTTTTTAACTTTTATTTCTAATTTATACAAAAATCTTTCCATACTAAATAGTTTTTAAAATTTTTCTTAACAGTGTCTTATTTTTATAATCTATTAAAAATAATGCTTTCATCTAGAAATCTAAATTATTTTTATTTAAAAAATATAATTATTGCTAAATTAAAGATAATTTAGAAATACTTTGAATTTTATTTTAATAAATATATAATGCAGCTCGTGATCTTTTTTATGTTTGCTTATTATGTTTGAAATTTTTTAAAAAGTGTCTATAGACTTTGATTTAATAATAAATTATCTGCTCAATTTGTCAAAATAACAAATATACACTTATTTATTAGAGTCTTTAATTACAAAAAATATCCTTTGTTTAAATCGCATAAATTTTTTTCTTGTTCGTATGATTATTAATTTTTTTAAAATAATTTTATATGTTTTTTTCCTTCATTTTTTATATTTCAATTTTGTTATTTTTATTTTTTAAAATTCAAAATTAAATACTAAATAAATTTAATCATTAATTTGTGTATTTATAAGTTATAACGATTATACATAAATAAATACACGCGCACAAAGCGCGTGATCTCACTAGTATATATATATATATATAGACGTGTTGGATCTCTTTATATATTAATGTGCAACAAAAGGTAAGTTTAATTTTAAAAAGAAAATTGATAGATGTCATTGTAAGTTGGAAGTTAAAGACTTCGGTGATTATAATATGGGCCAGTTAAGGATTTAGCCATTTTGCAGTCCATGTTTTAAAGATGTAGCCCACGTTTTGAAAAATTAGCAAAATAGCCATCAGGTCACCATCTAAAAATCTATGACTGAAGAAATAAAATTTGTGATTAAATAAATAAAATACACAGTCAGAAAATTTGTGACTATAGTCACAAAATTTCAGAAAATTTAAAATAAACACAATAAAAAATTTAAACATCCATTAACAAAATAATCAACTCACAAATAAATGATTGCCTATACAACCAATTTCATAAAACTTATTACTAAATAAAAAATATATTATAAATAGCAAAAAAATATGCAGCTAAATAAGTCACAAATTTCATGACTAGAGACACTAAATTTTAGACAATATTGTCTGCAACAAACAACAAAAACAGAATTCAAAAAATTAATGACTACAGTCTCAAAAATCTAAACACGAATGTATGGCTATTTTGCTAATAAAAGCAAACATAGGCTAATTGTTAAAAACATGCATAAAAATATGGCTATTTATTTAAAAAACCGTTATAATATTGCTTTTATATGTAAATTATGATGTGTCGAGTTGTCTGTATAAAAGCTATGGATTTATTTGATATTCCAGGAGCGATGAGTCGGTACTGGCGAGAAGCTTGGCATGTCACGTGTGAGTGGGCGAAGGACAACATAAGAGCAAACAGCGTCGCTCCCCGGCCTTGTTATTGAGACTTGAGATTGTGAGATCCTTTTAAGTTCCCACCACTCTTTTTTTTGTTTTTTTCTTTCAGAAATGTATGGTTTCGATATTTTTTATCGATGGCACGTCATGATTAGCTGCCAGTTTATTAGAGTTTGCAAAATCACAATAAATGATTCGGTCATATTTGTTCAGTGAACAAAAATCAGATTTACAAACATACAAGAGACAGTACAACAATCTAGATATTATTGTTATACGTGGAGATATCGAAAAAAAAAAAATACGAAATTCATTATTTATTTTAAAGAGAAATTCAATTATTTTTTCCCCCCTTATTTTGCAATTAAATTTGTCTAAAACACGTGATCTTCCTTTTAGTATCTGGACGACGAGAAGTTATTAATTAGAGGCCGGGAAAAGTTGCACCCCCAATGTTGCGGCGGCGCACGGGAGAGCCGAATAAAGGGAGGTGCGTGCCTTCCCTGCAGCCGTCGGCCTGATCTTACATAACTTCCTCTTCCACTATCAGCAGCTAGCATGCATGACTAGGAAATCAAGCTGCCTCAACCAAACTACTATTTCTCATTTTGCACTATATAATATGTGTTAGGTCACCAATGAAAGATCGATGTCCATGAGGGACGTGGATTCTCCTTTAAATATTGGACTAAATAAAAGTACTATAATCTGCGCAGTGGACCCACTTATAATTTTTGAGATTATCTCTTGTACAAATGTCAATATTAATATTAAATTTAATATAAAAAATAAAAATATTATATTTAACTTTAAGTGTTCCAATAAGTGTATTTTTATTTTTTAAAATATTATTTATAATTTATAATTTTTTTAGTAGCAAAATTCATAGAAGATTAATATTATAGCTAATAATAAAGAACATGTAATAATAATTCTATTTTGTTAAAAGATAACTTTTTTAATGTAAAATGGTAGTCATCGTAACTTTTACATAAAAAGATGAAAAGTTAATCAATTAATGATCAATGTCAAATGCTAAATGTTTGATATAATACTATACTTGATGTTAAACTTAGCATTATGAATAACATTTGTTAAATTTGACACTAAATATAGTATTGCATTAGAGAATATTTTTTATATGAAAATATTAAATTTTGGTATTGGTACTAGGCATTGCATATTTGTATTAGGATGCTCTAATCATGTTGATGTGGTACATGAGTGACGAGTGTGTAAGCTACGAGCGTACCCTTTTAATTGTCAATCATCTATTTATAATCATGTTGCCGGATAATATTCGTTTGATAATAGCTTATAATTACAAACGTGATAAATTAACTAACAAATATAATATGTGAGAAAAAAAATAAAATAATGATACGTAAAGAATAGCAGATAAATATTTCTCCTTGTTACCAATTACTACTAGAGAAATTGAATTGAATACTCAAATTTTAACATTTAATTTAAATAAATATTTAATTTTTAAAAAAATATAACAAAATACTCAAGAAATTTAATTCTCACATAATGGTTAATTTGTAGTATTTGACAAGTGATTAAAATCACGTTCAAGTAATTAATGAACTTACTATGTTACTCAATTATTTTAAAAATTACTTTGATATTTATTTTTATATTTTTGTAAATTTTGAGTATTTATATACTTCACTCTTAATACTCTCTACTAAGACAGGTGGATTTTGAATATTAGTGTGAAAACTAACAAGACTTGAGGTTTTTTTTAATTTTATTTTTTGTGAGTTGTAAAAATAAGATAAAATTAACTTAGATTACTTAAAATATAGATAAGAAAGCCACAATCATAAATTATATTTAAATTAGTTAATATAATTTGTTAGAAATTCTATGACATTAGTAAATATTGTTATGTTATAAAATTATTTAAAGATTAATTCTTTTCTTATAAAATTTATTTTAAATATTTTAAAATATGTGTTATTTTTTGAATTATTTTTAAAAATTGTGCTATTTGATGTAATTTCTTTCTTTTTTTTTAAGAGCGAATAAAAGGAAAGTGTCCAAGTGATCTTGATTAGGGGTGTTCAAAAAACCGATGAGACCAAACCAAACCGACTAAATTGATCTGAACCAAGCTCAAATCGATTATTATTGATTTGGTATTGTTTGAGATTTTCTATATATTAATTGATTTGATTTGGTTTGTGTTTTGCCTTCTTAAAAACCAAACTAATTTTACTTTAAAATATGTGTATTTCAAAAAAATATGTATATTATACATATAAATTCACATGAAATAATGTTTCTACAATATATTTTTATGAATATGTAATTGGTGATAATTAATTTATAAACAAAAAAAAAAGCATTTAATGCTACTCAATCTTTTAGTTTTATATTAATAAATCTCGTTTTTATATTTGATGCACTTTAAGTTTATAACTTTTCTATCTGAGTTTGGATTATAGTTCATACATAATTTTTTTTGGAAATTTTAAGAAAATAGTTACTTTTTAGAAAATAATTTTAAAAAATAGTCATAGTTTTAAAAAATTTAAAAACTAGCTATTTCTGAAATTTCTTACACGTGTTAAAAATTTTCTTAGAGCAATTTTTATGTGTAATTTTGTTATTGTTATAAATTTCTTATATGTGTTATAACTAATTTTTAAAATTTTTTAAACTATGATTATTTTTTTAAAACACACAGTTCAAAATGACTTTTTACTTAATTGATCTAATTTTTTTTGTTCTAATTAATAAAATTATTTTACTAAAACTTAAATGAGTGTTAGCTCGAATTTAAGACAAATTTCAAACCGATTAAAAAGACAAATCAAACTAATTATAATAGGTTTAGTTTAAGTTGGTTTCAATAGTTCAATTAATTTTTTAGTTTAGTTTGAAAAATCATTAAACTAGTTTAATAGTGATTTGATTTTAGATAAAATGATCGGCTTGGTTTGGTCATAATCTATTAACTTGCTATAACCGATATCATGTATTGCACATGTTGATGTGTGTAAATATCATGATTTTCCGTGTCTTACTTACGAAGTTGGAGGCGGACCAAATACTATGAACTGATATTAAATACGAAGAATCACAACTAGATCTTTATTAGAACAAAAATAATAATTGGAACAGTGTTCGTATTATAGTTTGAGAAACTTTGTTTTCTTTCTAACTAGTTTTGATTTTGTCAGAGATTCTGTTCATGAATATATGATTACTCCAGACTAAGATATTTTTGGACATCTTCTAGAAAATAAGTCACCTATAATTGATCTTTCTTAGCATCACTAATTGGATTATTTGTGGCCACAAATCTAGGTAATAGAAAAGAAAAAAAAAGTTTTATACGCATGTTGAATAGTACTTCTGTACTCAATGATCAATACTGAATAGTCAAGCCCTTATCTGTAAAAGCACTCTCCTAATGATGTATGATCAATTCTAGGGTCCACCAGAGAAGTGGAAATTCAAATATTTAATGCATTTTCCAAACATGCTCTGATTTGAAATCTACTTAATGTCATTCAATTCCAAGTATATTCAATAATCAGTAGGGTTCTTTACACTTGGAACGTTCGACATGGAATGTAACACGTTCATTATGAGTAATGACTTGTGAGCAAAAATGTTATGTTGATGAGTGATGACTTGATGTGGACGGTGTTACAGTTTATATATTGACGTGGCAAGAACAAAACAATGGAGTCACAAACTTAAATATGAGTTAGAGGTTGAGCCAGTACGGAGTGATAAAATTTGATTTAATGTCATTTTTTACATTTAAATTTATAATTTATGTTAAAATTGAATTTCACTTAATATTTTTTATCAGTAAATTATATTTGTCTCAACTTTTTCTTTTATATTTTCTTCATTTATGACAAATAATGATTAATTCGGTCAAATTCATTATTAAAAAAATGATGAATTTTTTTGTAAGTGATAATTTTCAATCCATGATCTGCCCAATAACCTTCTATTTTTCACAAAATTTGATGATTATGTACTCATTTGATTTATAAGGATATCTTTGTTTTTTTTTTTTTTTAATAATGATTTATAAGGCTATCTTAGACATTTAAGAAAAGTTAAATGACAAAAGATATGAAAGTAAGTTCAAAATTGCTTAAATTTAAACACACGTCTACACTTTTGAATTTATTTTGTTTGCTCCGCAGCCCAGTAACTTGTTTGCCATAACATTAAAGCTACTTTTTTTGTAATTGTAAAAGTTATTTTTAAAATTATTTGAATTGTGATTTCAGAAGTTCTTTTCCATCAATTTGAAAAAATATTAATGAATATTGTGAAAATATTTTTTTAAATCTCTTATTCTAAACAATTATGTTAACCTTTAAGTGGATTCCATACAAATAAATCTTAAGATTCGGAATCGTTTTCTAAAAAACAAATCCACCAAGTTCCCTTTTCTTTTAATATCTAACGTTAACTCATATGAAGCGTTAAAAATAATAGTGTGGTAATTTCCAACAAAAAAATATCTGCCTTCGCCACGTGGTCAGTCACTGTGGTGGTGTGGTGTCATATTGTGGTTGTTAAAATGATACAATCAATGTTGTGACAATGACCCTTACCCTCCATTTAATTATTGTTTTCAAACAAACAAATAATTTTCCCTAAATGACCACAGAGGGGAATTTAAAAATAAATAAAAAATAAAAAAAGGACACATGGGGTGGAGTGAGTTTGGTATGTGACAACCAGCTAACACAAACCAGCAAAACTGACAGATGTTAATTTACTATAAGATTTGAGAATCCAAACCAAGCATTTCTCTAAAATTTGAAGCAAATTAAGTTGGTCAGTCAAACACTTGGCCTTGGCTTAAGCAAGTGTCACCACTTCAGTGATTTTGTAGTTCAAAAAACTCACCTTTTGTGTTGGTATTGTCACCTCGACCTACAAGACGCGCCCAAGAACTCGCTGCCCGCTGGATATACTTTCTAGTATTGATGATAACATAAAGATATATATGTTTAGATCAGCTCTTACATAAGTTTCTAATTAATTATTCTAGATGATTTTTTTGACCTTCCTGTCGAAGCAGTGTTAAAAAGGGTTTAGTCCCGTAACTACCATTTATGTGTTGGTGTACTAAACAAGATAGTACAGGACTATTAATTATAATTATTTGACGACATGTTGGTAGCTAATAGAGAGAAAATAAGGCTAATCTACGATTCTATTGATTTTGAATAATTCCATTTCTTGCTGACTCATATATCACATTCCATTAAGTCACTAACAACCGTTGAAATTAGTCTCCACGAATCTTTTTTCACCTTACGAAAAGCCCTGAGGTATGGCTCAAACTTTGTCGGGAATTGATAACATTGTGTCACAATTCCAGAAAAAAAGAGAAAATAACCACATGCACACACGAAAAGGACCATATAGAAAAATGCTCTTGTTTGTCTCCTCATCAATATCCACCTGATTCCATCATAATCCTGAGCCTAAAGCATATGACTTGTTTCAATGATCAATACATAAGCTAATTTGTCTAATAGATCTTCCTTGGGATATATAAAGTATTATATATATTTATGAATCAAAATGAGGCAAAAGAGTCTCTTTAAGATGCTTCCATCTGTCCCCTTCACAGCATATTTTGCAATATTTTCTGGCGGAATCACTCGAAACAAATGTACAAATTAAACAAATAGGTTCAAATGACAGCACTTTTGTTGAAGACAACAAAAGTAAATTTGTTTGGTGATTCCTCGCCTAGCAAGGTAATTATTATAATTATTATGATGCGCGTATAGCATAGCTATATATATATATTAAAGTGATCTATCTAGTACTCTAGCAACATAAAGCTAACAAACTCCTGAATCGAAGTCTATATATAATAGACAATGATTGGACACAGATCATGCATATTGCACGCCACATACATGCATGAAAAGGTTGCCAAATTAAAAAAAGCACTTCCGCGAAAAAGTGCTGATTAAATTATTGTTCCACATTATATATTATCTCGATTTGGTTTATTGTAGTATTAAGAAATTTGTTGTTGTTTAACAACATCTATTCGATCGACGACAAAATCAAAATTCTCGCAGTATGTAATATGTTATTATACGCATAATATTCGTGAGAGAATATAACCACATATAGTATAGAATAAAAAGTCTGCTCTAGATAATTAATTAAATTTTAATCCGCTAATATATACAATACATTCAGTCGTACACGAGTTCTTATTATTAAAAAAAAAAAAAAAGGAAGACAAAGAACATTAAACAATAGCTTGGCTAAACCATTTTTGTTAATCCTATGTCTTCCTTAGTCACGAAGTCGCACGTTTGCTATATATAGTATATAATATACATTTATATATCACGTATACAAGCAGATGATTAATAATATACAAGCAGATGATTAATAATTACAAGTTTCCAGCAGAAAGCAAAGAGTGGTAAATACACTAAATACTGCCATTTTCAAATTTCAATATCCCAAACTTCCGAGAGCGTCAGAGATATATATAATATAAATACACCTGAACTCATGTACAATTGAACATTTCATATATGCATGCGCGTAGGGTATATCAACGAGCACGAACTCATATATATGCTGTGGGCGCTGTGCTACGATAATGACCATGCAAGACCACCGATCGAGCTAGCTAGCTCGCTCTCTGGCTCTGAAAACCAAGCGCGTGTGGGTGGTTTTGGCGCCACGACCACCAATTAATTATTTTCTCTTTGCTCTCGCTAGCTCACAGATTTTCCAGCGAGCCAAATTAACACAACGGTGCAGCACTACGTGGCAGTGTCCGCAGGGGACACGTAGCCACCACACCGCATTGCTTCCGAATCAAGATCTCTCCGCTAGCAGCGCCACATAGGCCCCCCGGCCGCCACGTGGGCGGGCGCGCAGAGAGGGGTGGCCCTTGCCGAAATCTCGGCGTGTCGCGTGTGTGTTTGTGTGTCCGAGAAAGTGGAAACGCAGCCTTAAAGCCGAGGTTGAGCCCTTCGAGCCCTCAGTGGGACGGACGCTGACGATCGACCGTTGTGAGTACTGTCGGCGGAGAATAGCGTAATGCGATGTGCATGTGTATGTGTATGTGTATGTGATGCTGTCGGGGTTGGGGTGGTTTCTTAACCAGATGACTAACCGTGGTTGTGTTGGGGTTGGGCGTTTGCTTTTGGGGTTTGGTGCCACGTGGCATTGATATATTCTTAGCAATGGCGTCGCCCATTTTGATTTTAGATTATTTATATTCTTATCCCTCGGTTGTTGGCCGTATTTCGTTTTAGTCCTTTTACTTTTATAATCATTCCACGGCGGGGAACATGTGTTAAAACTTTGATTGAAAGCTTTTTCGTTTTAGTCCTTTTACTATAATTTTTGCATTGGAAAATAAGATTCACTCGAAGATAAAACCAGGGGGAAATTACAAAATAAAGCAATTATAAATGTCACTTAAAAATTTATACTCCAAATAATTTATTTTTTTTTATTTTTACTATATATTTATAGAATAAAATTTAGAGTATAAATTGAAAATAAAGTGTAAAAGAGATCTAAATTGTTAATGTGGTAAAAAAGATATATTCCTCAAAATCTCCTTAAAACCATTCTCTTTTCGAACTTTTTTTTTTTTTTTTGAAAAATCTCTTTTCAAACTTATCATATTATTCAAATATGTTATTCTCTTAAATGATTATATTTTGATACGTATTACTATTTGAAATGAAAATGACAAGAAAATTATTTAAAATTCAAGTGAACTAACGGTGAAGTTTCATAATTTCGCTGTGAGATTTGAAAATAATCGTTAAAATAGGTTTGCATTAAAAATAGTATACGTTAAATTATAAGATGAGCTCATAATTATAAATTGCCACTGCATGTCATTACTGACCATTAGATAATTAAGCTAAAATATTTTAGAAATAATTGAGTAAATGATTATTTTTTAAATGATATTTTAAGAAAATAGTTAGTATTCCAATTAATTGAGAAATTGGTCTTTGTTAATTACATAGTAATGTGCATTTATTTTTATATCTTTAGTTTTATTATGTATTAATGATTAATAACTTAATTTTTTTAAAACGTAAATTATTTTCTTAAAATATAAATTAAGAGATGATTAAATACTACATAGACCCAATATTCTATTATGTTTGAATAAAGTTTTAATAAAAGAAAATATTTACTTTAACATAAATGCATTCAAACTAAATGGTTTGAATGTGACGTTGTGTATTAAATTAGGATCATTTTGATTTTTATGTGTCATTATAGGTCGTAAATGATGTGATTTATTTGTTCCATTTTATATGTATTGTGTAGTGTAAAAGTTAAAGTATAAATTAAAAATGTAACAAAAAAGAGATATAAATTATTTAAATTCAAAGAATAAAGCATGTCTTAAAATTCTCCTAAATAAAAAATATAACATACATAAAATATAAATTATCGAAATGTAATTAATTTTCACACACAAAAATTGATTAGTTTGTTTGCTTTTTTGTTATTTGAGATTTTGGTTGCCAGCCGGATAGTACACGTGGATGGTAACTTACGGCTTCGAGTTATTTCATTAGTGGGACCTCGCCGTACGAACTATCTGTCAGTTCCACGTTCTCCTCTTCCTTCGTGACACGTATCTCTTCATTCCCATGTAGTTAATTATAAATTGCTGTCCTTTTTTCTTTTTTCACAATGGGAAATATTTTTTTGATAAGAACACAATGGGAAATATTGTTGTCTCTTTTTCTCGTTTCTTTTCCGAAAGTAATATTGTTGTCATTGGAATTGCATGTTTGCATGATTGCCTAATCAACAAGTTACAAATGGACATATAACACAATAATAACATGTGTCGTGAGATGAGAACTAAATATTTTAAAATTTTAGTAAATTTAACACCTAGGAATTCTATTTCCAAAACTTGCCACCAATAAACTGCTATTTATTATTGTAAATTTATATAATATAATATGAACGTAATTAAAGCACTAAAAGATGATAAATATATCTTTGAATTTTGAAATTAGAATATTAGATGTTACAACATCCGCATAGTCATTGCACTTTATGGTTATATATATGTATATATATATATATATAACAAAATTGATACAATTTCAACGATCTATCAATAACAATTTAAGGGGACAGCTCATTCAACACCAATATTGAGTAGGAAAATATAAATAAATTACTCATTATATATCGCTAGCAAAAATAAAAATAAAAAATTACGTATTATATCTAACACTGTCAAAGTATTAAGCAAAAAAGCAGGTTTTTTTTTATTATAAAACAATTACATATATTTACATATTAAATTGCATCATAAATTTTGATTTCAAAATAAATAATATTTGCGAGTAATTTAGGAAACAACCTCAATCATTAAGTATTACGTGCTTAACTATATTGTACAAGCTTGGAACCATCATGGCCCGAGGTGAGCGCTCCAGCCTTCAGCCTCGCCCCCTTTCGACCCAATCTGGCCCATTATCATTCGTAAAGATAGAACTAGATAGGGATATGCAGAAGAAATTACACGATCATTCAAATTATAGAAACATATTACATTCAACGACAAATCTGTAAGTATTATCACAGTAATTCATTAAGCTTAGGTGACATTTTTTATCAGACTATAATACCCATAGTGTATTGATTTGGATCACCATTTGTGTTTAGATCACCCAACTGGATTTTTTTTTTCATCTTTTCCGTATTTTATGTTTTTTTCCCTCTTGATTATAGGATTGAACAAATCAAAACCAATGATGTTAATTCCAATTCACGTATAATTGCATTCTAATTTTTTCACATATTCAAATTTTAATATTCAAATACAATAGATCGCCTAATATTTGAAGATTGTTAATTAATTATAGATAAAAAAATAATACGTAGTTTTAATTTCAATCCAATTTATTCATATATTCAAATTTTAATATTCATTAACTGTCGCTAAAAAAAATGCGCATTTAGCAATTTCAATCCAATCTATTCACATATTCAAATTTTAATATTCAAATATGATATTATATATATATATATATATATATTCGTAAATACCAAACTGTCACGTTTTTTATTTTGAATATGATATTTTATTTTGAATATATCATAAAAGCATGCGTTATTCAATTTTGAATATGATATTTCATTGTCAATTTTTTGAAATCTCGGTGAGATATGGGTTTATTTAAAAAAAAAATTGAAATCCCCTAAAGTCATTCCGAAAATTAGGATTTAGCAAAAAAAAACCCGGAAAATAAGTCAGTCTTTTTTTTTTTTTTTTGAATATTTTAATGTGGATCCAGGTTTTTAGATGTAGAGGTATTATGGTACTGTAAATAATTAGAGGAAACTTATTCAATATATGTTGAATTTATATGTAATATTCACTCCTATTTTGAACATATGTAAATAGCTCGGACATGCATGTGAGGGCATTGACCCCCACTGGACTTTTTAAATTTTATATTTTACTCTTACAATTAAATAAAGATTTCAAACTAATCCTTCGTATGCCTCCTCCTCTTAAATGAGTTAAAATTTGTATTTTACCCCTATAATTAAAACAAATTTCAAGTAAATCCTTCTTGTGCCCCATTTAATTTTTTATATTTATAATTTTATCTATAATTTTTTGTAAAAATTTTATTTTCACCCAATATAATTTGTAAATATTATATATATTTTTTATTGATATATAATTTTATATATTGTTGTGCCCCTACTAGATTAAAATCGCAACTTCTGTAATGGGAACAGTTTAAAAAACTCATTGATAGGAAACCATTCTAAAGCCATGATTCGTTTTTAATGAGGTTGCATAATGATTAAGGTGCTTCTCATCACATTCGATAGTTATCTACTTTATTTTTCTTTTTTTATGCTTTAATTGTCTGTTCATCTTCTTGAGCCCACCATTCCAAAGCTGCGTTTGGTTGACCTCCGATGACGCAGAGCTCTCCGGCGAGTGCTAAGGGCGACAGGGTTTTCTGTGACCAATACTTCTCGACGCCTAGTGTTGAGACCGACGTTGTTTCGGCGGGGCGGGAGAAGAGATTCTTGTCATCAAGTTTAGGTGCCATGGCCTTGTTGGTGATGATCGGAGAAGTCCAACCTAGAACCGCCATCGCCGCCGCCGCCGTCGATGAGCTTTGAAGAAAAACCTTGGTAGACCATTAAATATTAATAAGCACAAAAAAAAAAAAAAAAACACTCCCTTTTCTCTTGGAAAGCGGCATCGATGGCGCATCTTTGGCATGAGTGATATTACAGTTTAATAAGCAATAATTGCTCGAGGGTAGTGAAAGTTTTGTAATGAGCCATTGTACATGGCTGGATAGTGGATAGGATAGTCTGGATTTGAGAGGTTTTTCAAATAATCACATGTGACCAGTTCTATGTTATTTTTCATAAAATTTTAATAGATATCCAATCAAAACTGTTTCTCATGGGTGGGTTTTTAATTTGTTTCCCATGACAGAAGTACCCATTAAAATTATGAATTAGTGCTAATTTTTTAATATTTATTTGCAATAGTAAATTTCACTTCATGATAACTTTCTTGAAATATATTACAATAAGCATCCTGAATTTAAATAGTTGCTTCTCCCCGATACTCTATATATATATATATATATATACCTTCGTATAAGAAGAACTTTGTACACACCAGAATTTAAGCATAGAATCTCAACTCTCATGTTGACCTTTAAAATAACTAAAACATCAAATGGTTTTTAGAATCTTAACAAAATATCTTTATTAAGATTTATTTAGTATATTATGGTTTAAATATATTAGATGCTTAAAGAAAAATTCACAAGTGCATTACACGTTTTTGCGCGTGTAAAGACCATACATATTGCACGTTTTAAGTCTGGATACCTAAAATGTGCATAAATATATTAAGTAGCCATAGATAACATAAGATAACTCAATTCCATATTGTTTTGACATTACCGTACGATCCTAAAAATACCGTATAATCCTCAAATGATATTACGGTTATCAAATATTTGATTTTTCTATTTTGTTTTTAATAAATGACCAAAGTTGATTTATTTAGCATATGTATAGTCATTTTTTTTAATACGATAAGTATTTTAATTAGTTGGTTTTATTTTTTTAGTGATTAGACTGTACATTCAAACCCAAATCTTCAACTTTTTTTAAATTTTTTTTTCTATCACTTCGAATAATATAATATCAACCTGTCAAAATATATTAAAAAATACAAAAATGTTATATATATATATATAGAGAGAGAGAGAGAGAGAGAGAGAGAGTTTATTTTAATATTTATTGACCGTCATGTTATTATTAGAAGAGTAGAAAAGACAATAAAAGAAAATTAAAGGTTAGAGAAATGATCAACAATCAGATAATCAATTAATCCTAATACTCGTATAAAGTTAAACAAATTAAAACGGTATTACTATTAATTAGGAAATATATTAGTAAAATTGAACACGAAAGTGAGTAATATTCCTGGGAAACTCCTTTGTCCAGTTTAGACTACCAAACCTATCATGGTTGTGTTTAGTTTTACGTGACATTAACGTTTAGCACAACAATCTATTAATTGTATAACATGCATGATGCAAGTAAAGCTAATACGCATCCAGCAAAGAAAAAAAGTAAAGCTAGTACGCTACTATATGCTTCGAACGAGTCGTTAAAATAAATAATAAGAATTAATAGAGAGAGAGAGAGAGAAGCTTTATAGTAGTATTGTAGTGTGTACAGGTGCGTCAACGACGCAGACACTTGGGCCCACCCGTCAACATCACAAGACTAATACGTTGTAGCATTTGATTGGACCACAGCGTAAAGAGGGAATAAAGTCGGAATTTTTTTCCCCACAATAATAATAATAAGAGAAATAATAATATCTGCTTTATTTCCTTCTCCAGATTAGGGAAAATCGTGGCTCAATCTGCATACGAGGATCAGGACACGTGGAGGCCATACTTCACACCCCCAAGAAATTTCCTTTTATTTTTGGGGTAAGCGTATTGACTACACAATTTGAAAAATCTACGACAAAAATGACCGAATGAGTTATAACACACACACTTGTATATTTTTTTTTATTATATTCAATAAATATCTTACCAGTGGTCAAAATTGATGATTCATTGTATTTCTCTTATTTTTATTTCTTTTATCTCTTTTATATACATGAAAATAAATAATAATAATTTGACGCTCAAAGTCTTTATATTTTTAGATTTTGTACATTTTAGTTCTTTAATTCTTTTTATAAATAAAGATTTTCTTTTTAAACTTTTGAGCAGTTGCATTTTTTAGTATTTTATATTATTTGAAGTAAACATCCACACTATTTTATTTCAAATGATTTTGACTTTATGAATTTTAAGGTAATATAAATAATTCAGATTTATAGATATTTTATTAATATTAAAACAAATTTAAAAAAATAAAATAAAATATTTTGAATGATAGAGACAAACAAGGCATTCATCTTTTGATTTTAATTAAATTGCTATCAAAATTCTACATATATCACTTGTATTCAATTATAATTATAATACAATTAAATTAAAATTTATACGTCTAAATAAAATAATTATTATTCTTACTTGAATGAATAATATATTAAAAAAATTTAACACCTAATTTAAATTAATGTCCAATCTTTTAAAAAATATAACAAAATATTCAGTTACTTACATAGTTATAACCAATTTAACCGATGATAATTAACTTAGTTATAAAAAATATGTACAAATAATTAACAAATTGATTAGTTATTTAAGTACTTCAAAAATTTAAGTTTTTATTTTTATTATCTTATAATTTTAAGTATTTTCATACTTCACTATTTTAAAAATAAGTTGAATTAAATTTTTAAAATATATCATGATTTAATATTTTAATTTTAATTTTAATTTTAATTTTAATTTTAATTTTAATTTTAAACTAAAATCGATAGAGTATATGCTACTGTTTAAAATGATTTTTAATCATCTGATTTATTTATTTTTATTAGGGGTGGCAATTCGTGTCTCGTGTCGTGTTCGTGTCGTGTCTTATCGTGTTGACCTTTTTTTGGACCCAGACCCGACCCAACCCATTTAGTAGTATTTACTTATCGTGTCGTGTCGTGTTCGTGTCGTGTCTTGTCGTGTTACCCATTAAGACCCATTTAATAATCGTATCTTAATGATAAACATATATTAATGGTATTACAATCCATATACGACTCATTTAAATTTTAAACTCATTTATGACCTAAATTAAAATAAAAAGATAATTCCACACATAGAAACAACAACAAAACTAACAAGACTGTATGTCCAATAAAGAAAAAAATAGCAAAACCAATCAATAAAATATATAACATGACTAAATCAACAAAATATGTTGTTCTATTTTATAAGAATGAATATAAAATTAAAGAAAATATATATAAATATAAAAAATTATTTATTAATCGTGTCTTAACGTTCTTAATCGTGTCTTCGTGTTCGTGTCGTGTTCACCCATTTAATTATCGTGTTAATCGTGTCGACCCGTTTAAGACCCAGACCCATTAAGGGTGGACCCAGACTCGTTTATTTCGTGTCGTGTTCGTGTCGTGTCTCGTGTCCGGACCCAAATTGCCACCCCTAATTTTTATCAAGTGACGGTCTAAAATTGTTCTATATCATTAAAGTTATCTATAGAAGATTCTTTCCTTATTGTAATCACAAATTCATTTGAAAAATACATGACTAATTTTGTTGATAATTTTTCCCAGCAAAGAAGAAATTTATTGACAATTTAACTAAAATAAGTTGATAAAGAATAAAGCTGCCAAAAATTAAAATCCCAAAGGAGCCGAGTATTGTTCCATAAAAAAAATTGAAAGATGAGAGTGAACAAAATCGAAAAGTACACGAACCATTATTCCATTAATCAAAAAAAAAAAAAAAAAAGGGGTTTATAGCTAAATGGCCTAATTTTAGAACTTATTTAAAAAAATGTCAACAACTTTTTAAAATTAGGTAAATAGTCTATTCTTGGTAAGTAGACAAAATACTATGGTAAGCGGATCAAATACTGGCTATTTTTAACTTGAATTTTGTCTGTTTACCATGGTAATTTATCTGTTTACTCAAAGTTTTTTTTAGGGGTATACCAATTATTACCATGGTAAGTAGACAAAACTCAAGCTACAAATGGCTGGTATTTCATTCTCTTACTATAGTAATTTGTCAACTTACCACAAACGGGCCTTTCACTTAATTTTAAAAAGTTGTGGACATTTTTTTAATATGATGTAAAAAATGGACTATTTACCAAAATTTTCAAAAAAAAAAAAGGTACACGAACCGCAGCGCAAATTACCAAAAAAAAAAAAAAAAAGAAAAAAAAAAGCAAAAATATGAACTGGAAGGACGCCAAAGGGAAGGACCACATGCGTGTCTGGAAAGGAAGCAATACTTGGAAGCGTTGTTGAAATCTCATTGGACCATGTACTTCAAGGGACCAGAACCAAAACATACACGTGTTTGGAAACCCACCAGATCAAGCGCCAATCAACGGTTGAGATTCAGTCATTCAGGCAAGAAGCGCACTATAGTAGTTTCCTTCTTCTTGTTAGTTGTTTCTCTCCTGCCCGTGTGAGGACCGGGTAGCTGCCCGAAGCAAGAGAGAGAAAAAAAAAACACAGTAACACCTCTATTTGGAGCTCTCCATGGAGCACAACTCCTTTAAAATCTTTCCCTCACGAGCGCGCGAGCGTTCTCATTAATACCCTTTCGTTTCGTTTCGTTTCGTTTTATTGTTTTGAAAAGTTTCAGACTTTAAAACAATCGGTTTTGGTTTTTCAAGATATAATAATAATCATCTTTTTCTTCACCTCTGTGTTTGGGTGATATGATATAGAGCGGTACGTAGGAGACGAGAGGTTTTTGGTTCGGTGGATTTTATTGTTTATTGTTGGGTTGTTGTGGAAATGGCGGAGATTTGTTGCGGTATAGTCAGCGACGGGGAGGGCTCGTCGCCGGGAGAGTCGAGCTCGCGGGCGGCGAGGCGTCGGAGGATAGAGATCAGGCGGTTCAAGTACGTCGCCGGCGTGATGGCGCCGCCGGAAGCAGCGGCGGCGGGGAGAGTTCAGAAGAGGCCGAAGGGGAAGGCGCGGGACTGCGAGAACGCGGTGGAGAATTGCTGCTCGGAGGAGGATGATAAGGCGGGGAAGCCGGCGGCGGAGCAGATCTCGGCGCCATTGTCGGTGGCGGCGGATCTGCAGGTTCCCGGCGAGGTTCCGAAGTTCGGGTTCGCGTCGGTCTGCGGGAGACGGAGAGACATGGAAGACGAGCTGGCGATTATCCCCTCGTTTTCCCGCCGGCAAGACGCC
Organism: Boehmeria nivea var. tenacissima; assembly: GCA_018132145.1. Lineage (NCBI taxonomy): Eukaryota > Viridiplantae > Streptophyta > Magnoliopsida > Rosales > Urticaceae > Boehmeria > Boehmeria nivea. The sequence continues at coordinate 17,033,212 of CM030874.1, read as the reverse complement.
GCCGCCTCGGAGCTGCATTACTACGGCGTCTACGACGGCCATGGCTGCTCTCATGTGCGATTTCTTCACTTTCCGTTTCATGAATGTAATCGTCGTGTTTCGCTAGGTTTTGGAAAAAAGTAGTGACTGGTTTAGTTTGTTCAATTGCAGGTGGCGACCAAGTGCCGAGAGCGCCTGCACGAGTTGTTGAAGGAGGAGATGCAGAGCAGGGAGTCCTCGCCGGCGGAGGCGGAGTGGAAGGCCGCGATGGAGCGAAGCTTCGCGCGGATGGACGAGGAGGTGGTGGCCGCGTCCAACGACGGCGGTCTGGGGGCTACTTGCCGGTGCGAGCTTCAGTCGCCGGAGTGCGACGCCGTGGGATCGACGGCGGTCGTGGCGGTCGTCACGCCGGAGAAGATCGTCGTCGCCAACTGCGGCGACTCCAGAGCCGTGCTCTGTCGCAATGGCAAGCCCATTCCCCTCTCCGCCGATCACAAGGTAATCAATCAACTCTCTCTCTGTCTCTCTCTCTTTGTCTCTGCTTTTTTACCTACAAAGTAATAGCTTTCTGGTATAAATTTGTGCAACGGTTTTTGTTTTTTAGATATCCTTGCTTGCTTATTGCATGTGTTCCGTCGTGTCGTTTTTATGCGCTTTTGCGCTATTTTACCTTTCCGTTTCTCGGTAAACAAACAGAGTAACAGAAATTAGAATAGGAATGATTATTACACTGTAGATTGAAATCCAATCAGTGTGCGGGTCCATTATACTGCTATGCACCTTCCAACGTCCACCGTCGGATATTTTTCGTGACGTTATGATTGACTGTTTCGTGGCTTGTTGTGGCCGATATTTCACAGCCTGATCGCCCCGACGAGCTCGACCGGATTCAAGCGGCCGGCGGGAGGGTCATCTACTGGGACGGCCCGCGGGTTCTCGGAGTTCTGGCCATGTCAAGGGCCATAGGCGACAACTATCTGAAGCCGTACGTGAGCTGCGAGCCGGAGGTGACGATCACGGAGCGGACAGCGGAGGACGACTGCCTCATCCTGGCGAGCGACGGGCTGTGGGACGTGGTCTCCAACGAGACGGCGTGCGGCGTGGCTCGCATGTGCCTGCGCGGCAAGGGGCGGGCGTCGGCGGCGGCCGCGGCTTCGTCGGCGCCTCCGTCGCCGGAGGGCGAAGCTCTCGGCGGCGGGGGGCGCCGCGCGGCCTCCGACAAGGCGTGCTCGGACGCTTCGATGCTGCTGACGAAGCTGGCGCTGGCCCGGCACAGCACTGACAACGTGAGCGTGATTGTTGTTGATCTCAGGAGGGACACGTAACCCTCGCTAATAATGTTAATGTCGTTTGTCATTTTATTATGTTTTTTTTTTTTGTCCCCGGGTAATTTGTGCTGGTTCGTTTATTGGGTTTTATTTTACTTTAGTTTTTTTTTTTTTTTTTTTGAGGGGGACAGATATATACTGGCGGTGCCCGGCTTTGATTGGCGCTGGTTTTTGGTTTCAGAATGAAATCTTTATGCTCCGTCCAAGTATACAGTGTAGTCATTTGTAGTATAAGTCTCATCTTCAAGTAAATATATAAGCGCGGTCTAAGTCTCTTGTTCCTTTTTATTTATTTATTTACGTTTTGCTCTGGTTTGTGACATTTCAAGTTGTGGTTCAAAGTTGATCTTTAAACTCTTTTAAACCATTTGGCCTTTTGATATGAACGTTTATGTGATGATCTGTCACGTTACAACAATAGTGTAACGTTGAAGGGCTATTAATTCGGGTTTGAGTGACATTGATTTAGAGAACAGTTGGCAAAAAGAATCATACACGTATCAACACTCCCTAGATTGCTCATAATTTCTCTTGCACGTACCAAAAGTAGAGAATAGAGGCTTTGCTGATAAGTGTTGAAGAAATTCCTTTTTGTGGGGTCTTTGTTTGATATTAATTTCATCTTTGAAGTACTTAACAACATATTTCTCCTCATTTACTCAATTCTTGATTGCCATTTGAGTAACTTTATATTGAAGACAGCTTAGCTGAAAGGAAAGAATAGTGAAAGTGAAACCCCTTTCACATCTAAGTTCAATTTGGCTGTTTTGTTACATCAATTTGGCATTCATAACTTGCAATTGGTAACCACCAAAATATCAGTTCCCAAAGTATTGTTGTGGTGGGACATTATGGTCTAGTACAACTGCTTTTAGGATTATTTTTAAAGCATAACCAGATATTGAAATGAGAACATATATTATGCTTTGCATTGACATTGTAACTTGATGTGATCTATTGGCTCTTCTTTTGAGCCAACACTTGTTCAACAGTAGATAGGTTTGAACTTAACAAAAATCTTCGCAAGATCAGAGGAATTACAGGCCCTTAAAAGTACTCTAAGTTGGATTATTTCAGTTGAAAATTATTTTTTTGGAATCGATGTTGTTATATAAGGAATTCAAGGTGAGGCTTTATCAAATTAATTTGCTCATACAACTATATAATATTTTTAGACGTATCATGTTAGTTGTCTTCGTCTCAATATTTCACCGACGTACTAGTTGATTTAATTCTTTTTTTTTTTTCCTTTTTCATTCGGGAATCAAAATCGTAGCGATTCTTCTTTCATATTGTTTTATTTTAATATTTAAAAAAAAAAGATTAAAGATCTATCAGAAACTTTCAAACATAATAAGTAATTAAATAAGATTTGATTATAAAAATAAGCGCTCATCTTCTCAACTTTACTGGTAATCCTAATATTATTTGACACATGGAAAGTTGTGGAATCGATTAAATGAATATTCTAAGGCCTCAAAAACATTGTGAACACAATTGTTGTGAAAACATATAAGTATATGTAAGCATATAGACAGTGTTAGAATATAAAAGTAAAATATCAATATAATAAATATATCAAATAGAGAAGGATTATAATTTTATTAATCACTCAATAATTTTTTTTTAATATTTTCTCTTTCTCTCTTTCTTTTCTTCCTTTTTCTACCATTTTCGCTCCGATTGTGTGTTGGAAACTATGACAATAATAACAGTTTATAGATCTTCAAAAGCCATGACATTGGCTTCTAAGTTACGTACAAGATTTATCTCCAAATCTCTCTAGATATGAAAATAATTCTATGAAAAGATAAGAAAAATGTCGGTAATGAGTTAAAGAAAGAAAAATATTTGCTCTTGGGTTGGGTGGACACATTAGGCAATAAAAAATGGACTGACTAGAGACTTGGTCCAAGAGAAGCATACATATTTTAGTTGGCAAGGTTTGACATATAGTGCCTTTATGCCCAAAGGCTCTTAATGACGTGGCATCAAACATTTATAACAAAATGTCTTCTTTTTTTTTTTTTTTGTTTCTTCCAATTTGGCCTAAATCATTATGTGAATGAAAAAGATGGGCATTATCTTTGTCACATTTAAAACGATTTTTGGTACTGAATATTTAAAAAACAATACTAAATCAATGATAGCTTAGCTTTCTCATCCCCAAGATTATTATTATTTGTTAATTAGGTTTTTTTTTTTTCTCTTCTTTAGGTGGTCGGTTTGAGAGTTGCATTGCAGTAGTCAATAAACTAACGTTGTTTTTAATTCTTCACGTTGGAAGAGGGGACCGTAATAGAAAATACTTTCATAGAATTTTTTTTTGGGTCACGTGTCAAAATATAAGAGGAACATCGAAAAATTAGGCATAGATAAGAGGCAAGCGAAATTACTTGACAAGTAAGCAATCCCATTTCTAATAATGTTTATATGATCCATTATTCCATGTCATGGAATTATGCATTATTTGCGACTGATGCAATCGTTACATAAAGGGCCCCGACTCAATTGGGGAACAGTTTAAAAAACTCACCGATGAGGAACGATTTTACGAGCTGTAATTGGACTATATTTAGAGTGTATAATAATTAAAATAAACCTTCCCACAGCTAAAGCAGCACCGCAAGCACTTGTCCTCGCACCGGCATGGTCTTTGAGCCATTCGAGGAGGTCAAGAAAGAGATCGATCTCATCCTGACCATTCGTCAAGTCTCGATCGCTCGACAAAATTCATCCGACGACTATAAGGCTACCATTAACATGCAGATAAAATAAAATTTTGATTTCGAACAATTTTTTTTTTTTTTTACTTTTCTAAATTTTGTGATTTGTATATGATCTTGATTGTTCTTTCTTCACTTTTGCCTGAAAATTCCAATTTTTTGTGTCTTAAAAAATATGATAAGTTTGGTTGGATTTGTATATGGTATTTGATTTTTTAGAGTTCATTGACTTTCATAACAAGTGTTTAATTAAATGACAATTCACCTTCCCTTTTTCTTTAATTTGGAGAAAAAACATTGCAGAGCCAACCACTCCGTACTACAGGAAGGATAATTGGCTTCAAATATTGCAAAAATGATGGAAAACATAAATAGGAAAAAAAAAATCTTCAACCGGGAAAGGAATTAAAAAGTAAAGGAAAAAAAATAAAAGATGAAAAAATTGCATGCGATAAGGCTAGGCATTCTTTTTAAGATTGTTTAACCCTTGTTTGGGGTACCCATTCCATTCCATTCTATTTTTTTATTTTTTCAACTTTCTTAATCCTCCAAACCATTCCATTCTATTTCATTTTTTTTTTCAAGTATTTTTTTCAAACTTTCCAAATAATAGTTTTAGAATTGGTTGTCCTCGATAGTTTTTTCTATCATATCCCAAGCCACGCCCTAATGTTAGTCATGGTGAGCAAATAATAATAGACTTGATAGCAAGCCTATGAGAGAGAGAGATCGTGTTCTTTGTCGTGAATATTCTTAGACAATTGTGGTTACAAAACCTGCTTTTCTAATTTCTATAGGTCAGAGAGAATTATATTCCGTAGAGACCAAAAGTAAAGAAAACGACACAAACATTACTATCGTAAACGACATAAACATTACTAACATAAAGTTCGTCCTTGCATAATCACACACAAGACCTTTTCATTCTTATTGCCTTTATAATAACTTAATCACTACTGCACATACTTAAGTAGTATTAGAGCTAGATTTGGAGAAATATCTACAATGAGATGGAGAATCCTAATCATATTTGGGATCACTAATATAAACTATAATAATAAACAAGGATAATTCCAATTACCAAATTACCCTGGCTTTAGTGGATCTTACAATCACGATAAAGATTATCGGATAATATTATTATATATCTTCTCAGTTTAACTTATATATTGAAACCACATCTACTCAGAGTCTCTCTAAAGATTAATAAGTTATATTTTTTCAAAAAGACATTAAATTAATTAAGTAGAATTAAAATCTAACTCTCATCTTCTTCATATAATTCCTTTTTAAAATAATTTTTTGTTTTAAAAATATAGATTATACTTTATATAATACAGAACCACCGAAGAATCAATCTACAATATTACCATTTAACATTTATATCTAGTATCGATCTCCCTTGTATGTTCTGCGTATTAAATACGATAAAAGTATAAATGCAACGTACATGACACGGATATTTTTGTAAATCTTCAACATATACAGAGAGGAAAAATCGGCGTGACTCAGCCTTTTGGCTATCACAAACTCAAGACAGAAGATTTCTGGCGAGACCAGAGAGTGACAGAAATGACAGCCAAATTCATCCACGTCTAAATTAACAATCAAACCACATGTCAATGACTATTGACTACTCTTTGCTTTGCTCCAAATTTATGATCATGCACTTTCTCAATATTCTCATGATTGGCCCACCGTTATTGTTCTCTTCTGTTGCCAGATTTTTTCTTCTGGGGGCCTAAATTTAGACTAAAGCGTTTCACGTTTTTAGAGGCCAATTTCTCTACTTATCATGTTCGTTTTTGTCATACGCAATCCAGTCAATTGTCTTATGATCATGTCACGCTGATCTTTTTTTTAATTGGACTTATGACATGACTGTAATTTTTTAGCGTATACATTTTAATACGATGTGTATATTTGTAATGAATATAAAATAGAATACAATTGGTAGTTTGGGTAATTTTAAGAAGTTTGATATTTTAAAAATTATACAAATGCCTTTTTAATTATGGCCACGTTACTAATTCCGTCCATTTTTTCTTAAAGATTATAAAGGTTAATTTTGAAAAATAAACGTGTAATTTATAAGAATAACACAATAGTTAGGGCATTTGTATAAACAGTGGCAATTAGTTTTAAAAAAAATAATGTTTTATTTTTTATTTTTTAATTTCATATTTAAAAAGAATAAAAAATAGTTATGATGCAATAGTGTTAACACTTAAAAGTGTTAAGCTCCCTTGAAGAGTGTTTACATTTTTTTTTTTCTCTTTTCTCTTATTTTCTTTCTAAATTCTCTCTTTCTACTATTTAGTTTCTCATTGGCATATACTGTCGGCAATTTTCTTGGTTCCGGTGAGGGAAGATGCAGAAAGCAGGTTGTAACTTTGGGAATTCGCTTTTTATTTTATATATATATATATATATATATATAAATCTCCCTTAAGCTCAAAAGAAAAAAATCAATCCAAACTAACTTGGCACATAACAATTAACAAAGAAGAAGCGCATACGTGTGTGTAACTATGCCAGCTAGATATTCGGCAATAATATTCTCTTTTACGTAATAAACTGTCACAAGCTAATCATAATATTTTATTGTATGCTCTATTTGTGGGACACGTCCAGTCAATAATTGTACTTTATCAATTATCATACAAAAAGCAAATACGAAACAAAGATTTGCAAACTCACTTTATACAAAAACAAATACGAATCGCTTTTTCTTTTTACTACTTCCTCGAAGGTCTTGTAACACGTGACAAACATTCCTCTCATACTTATTAATTTCCTATCATGTCAATGATACGTTGTATTGATGATTTTTTTTATTTAACTGTACTCATTATTATAAATCAAATAATTTATTAGTTCTATTCACGAATTATTTGATTCTATAACCCGAAGTCTCAAAGCGTACGAGAATTCATTATTCCGTGACAAGGTAAAGCTAATACTCAATTTTGAAAATATTAGCTGTTCTTAGAAAAGTGAAACATCATAGTTTATAGAAATGGAAATCATTCCCTAATAATAATAATAACCAAAAAAAAAAAAAACTATGCCCAATTCAGTGACACGACAAGCTGATGATCTAATCAAAGAGAATTTTTCAAGTAGTGGTAAGGCAAAGTGAAAAGAAAAAAGAAAGAAAGAGCAAGTAAAAGAATAAGTGGTGAAAAGAAAAAAGAAAGAAAGAGCAAGTAAAAGAATAAGTGTATGTAGTAACAATTCATTAAATTTTAGAGGAGTAGGAGGGGTAAAAGTGTGTCCATAAGAAAGCTCTCTCCACCTATTCCAACACTAATGACACTCTCTAAAAGGTAACCATTATCAATTAAACACAACAGAAAGAGGTGGTTCCATATAAGCAAGAGAGACTTCCAAAATCAAGGACCCAAAAAACAAAAAAGGCTTTTGTGGTCACTTCTGCTTGATGGGTTCTTCGACCCCAGCTTGTTTCAGCTCTTTCAACTTCCTGTAACCCTTGTCTGTGCCAAATATCCTGCGAAGGGCATGTTAAGAATGTTACCAGGCGTACCGAGATACGGGCAGTTACGAGAATTGGGATTTAAGAGCGAGGAAAAAAAAAAAAACAACATACAAAACCATATTTGTTAGTGCTCTAGCCCCTTAAGTATGATTGGTCAAGAACTTACCAGTCCATGTAAGTAAAGGTCGATGAGTAGTTGCCTGACTTGGTATAAAGCAACCGGTGATGATAGTCATGGAAATCGGCACTGAAAAGCAACGAAGCAAAATTTTAATGATGAATTTTATACTGCCAACGTACACATTTCCACGTGAATTCAGAAAACGGCAGAACGAGCACTCACCCGCCATACAAAGGAATGAAGTTCGAGAGACTCCACGGGAAATGGTAACCACAATGTGCCTCAACTGTTTCCAGAACTCTAAGAACCATCCACAACCAAAGGGTTATTAGATGGGGACCGGTGATGGCAGGACCAACGATAGTCGCGAAGCCAAGGAACAATATCTCAGCAGGGTGAGCATATTCAGAAGTCAGTCCGAATGGCGTAGCATATCTATACAAGTTTTAATATCATTACTCAATGTTGTTCCGAAAATAGCTAACAAGCACCAAAAACCGCACTTGTAACTCTCACTTACTCATGGTGGACACTGTGCACATGTTTGTACAACCATTTTGTATGGAGGACCCTATGTCCCCAGTAGAATACAAAATCCTCAAGGATGAAGTAGAAAATTATTTGTGTCAATATCACTTTCCTGCAAAACCGAAAACAGATCCGGCTAAATATGCTATGGAAGAGATGTACAATTTTTTGAGACTTCGACAGACAGACCGTCTAGAAAAGTAAACACCACCACAATATCTGGAAAAAAAAAAAAAAAAAGATGCTTTAGCATATAAAGAACCTGAAAATACCAGGACGGCAGAGGAAGACTACTTCTCATTCCCATGTATGTGAAGACCGGATACGAGAAAATCATAACTGGCAGGTTGACACCAAAATGATACAACAGAAGGCGGGTTATACATTTCTCCTGAGCTGCAGGGCTGTTATTCTTTGTCTGTTTAAATAAGAAACAAGTTATATTCGAAACTGAAGCAAGTTTATCAAAAGGAACATGAAGTGAAGCTCTTATGCCAAAACTAACAACCAACTGCAACTTAATCAATTACTACTATTCCATAAAATTTTCCTTCCAACTCAAAGTAACAATGAGATGTAGCATGGTACATGTTGCGAGTTGTTTGACTCCAATCAACAGTCAACTCTAATGGCAATCAAAAATAGTTTTAAGAAACAAATTAAGGCAAGACAATTGTGCAATCCAACAGCTGCAGCCTAAAATAAGTATTTTAAAAGAGCGCAATTTAATCTGGTGAAAAGGAAAATAAGAAACCACTCGGAAAATAGAACAACAATTTAACAGAGACCAATTTTTTTCTTTTCAGTGAAAAAAGTAACCCAGAAAGAGAATCGAGAGACCCATTAAGACTTCAGTATTGACAAAAAGGCAACAATCAGTGGATTTACATAATAGGAGGAATGCAAACATAATAATACTATTGCAAGTGATCTCTCGAGAAATGACAGCTGACTATCTAATCAAAGCTCGTACATTTAAAAAAAATAAGAAAAAAAACAGCGCACATATGATTACTGTGCATTGGTGGTCTCTTGAATTGCCGAGTAAAAAATACCAAACCTGAATCTTGTACTTGCTCAGCCATCCTGCTCTCTCAAGATATATAAAGGGAAGTCCAGCTAAGAAGAAAACGCTCTCATGGAGAAAGAAGCTTCCTAGACATGCCAGTTGAAAGTCACTGAAATGTGTTATGAGATACTGCACCAATAGTGGAAGATAGATTCAGAAAGATAAATCGGCAGAACTTATAATTTAAGAGTAACAAAATTACAAAAAAAAGTATAATTGTTCTCTCAAATCATCAAATCAGAGTACAATAAGTATACAATAGCGGAATCATTCAAGCACATTTATATCATGCATTTTAAACAACACAAATATTACTATTTTCTAAATATAAAAAGAAAAAATGTTCTTTTTTAATAGGGAGAATGATAGCTTCCTTAAGAGTATGCAAGTGCAGGGTTACATGTGGCCAGGCCTCGGACCAAAATTGTAAGACTATGCAGCAACACACCTTACATGGCAAAAAGATGTTACACCATTATGATATGGAAAACAATTCGAACAGTTGTAGATTATTTTCTTCAATGAGAAAACGATTTTCCATTATACAGCTATTTCCTTGCAACAAAATAATTACTGTATTTTAGAAAAGCCTTCTTTGGTGATGACTTTCATTCTCTGTTAATTGTAAGCAAAGGTAAAAATGCCAGTGGAATTCTCGCAAACTACACAATAAACTCCGACCATCACGTCATTACACCTAAATGCACAAATTTATAATATATGCAAGCCTACTTAAAACACTCAAGAGCACTGTGATCATCCAATTGACTGTTATAAGATGCTCCAGCATCATCTAAACTAAGTGCGATGACCGCCGTGGAACTGAGACTGTTTCAGTCGCACAGAAACCCCATGCGGCACAAATTCGATTCAGATTCTCCAGTTACAGAGATCTGGAACAAAAAAGACAGTTTACAGCCAGAAAATACATCGACAAAATTCATTGGGACCCATTAAAGCTTGAATCACAATCCTCCACCAGAAAGCAATGCGTGATTGCTATAGGCCAATCAAATTCAAGACCATTGGATTAACTATTCCACATTCTTTCATCCGAATCTATAATTACCAAAAAAAAAAAAAAAAAGAATATCATTGAAAAGGGAATATTTCCACGACTCTATCGAAATACGTTTTGCAATGCTTTTTCTTTCTTTTTTTTTCTTTTTTCCTTAGAAATTACAAATCGCTAATCCAGTCCAAAACACAATCGCAGTCTTCTGGCTAAACATTCACATTTTAAACGCAAAGAAAATGGGAAAAAAAAAAATCTATATTGAGTCATTGACACCGAATTTGAGAGTACGTGACCTAACGTCTCTGTCGGTCAATGAAACTCAATATACAAAAAATAAAAAATAAAATATACCCAACTAACCCAAGAACCGAAAGCGATAATCCGAATAATCATAATATCATATTAATCAAGATACGATTAAAATCCAAAATCAAAGCACAACCCAACAAGATTCATATCCTCCGCATTACCACAGACATGCAAATATTGCAACCAATGAGCTCAAAACCAATCAATACCCAACAAACAGATCAAGAACAAGCAAGCAAGAAATATTTTTGACCAACTTGAAAAAGAAACAAAATAAATAAATAAAAAAACAATACCCGCCAGCCAGATTCGAGGATCGAAGCCATGAAAGCAAAATTTGGTGTCTCTGGAAAAGTACAAAGCAATGCGTTACACTCTATAAAAGAGAGAGAGAGAGAGAGAGAGAGAGTTGAGTGAAGCATATGAAATGCCACAAACCCCACGAGGCGAAGAGTGAGAGACAGACTGTCGTCTCAAAGGGAATCTGGGCTTTTTTAATTTCAATTTTTTTTATTGGATATTTTTTGGGTTTTTTTTTTTTTTCGATTCTGTAATTAAGTATCGAACTTAATCGAATGGTTGCTAGGGAGAGAGTATATTTACATATCAGAGATATCTGGTAGTCAAGTGACTAGCCAGTGCGGATCTTTTGTTTCTTTCTCCTTTTCATTATTATTTTTATTTCATTTTAACTTCTTGTGTATGATTTTTCTTTTTTTGCCAAAATTGAGTATGACGATTTCATCAATAGTCGGCACATATTTTCAAATGGGCCTATTTAATTAATTTATCATTCTTCTAATAAATATTTTTAAATTATTTAAATAAAATAATTATTTTTAAAAATATGATCGATGCTTTTATTATGAAAATAGTCATCAATCAACTAGTTATGAATTATGAAGTCTAGATGCATCTTGTACTAATAGTTGTTTTCTTTAATTTTTGAAATATTAACTAAAATTTAAAAAATATTTTCTAAATTGACCTATTTAATTAGTTCATCCTATTTTAGTTCCATATGATAACAATAATAATAAAAAAAAATAACAACTCATACCCTGTTCATTTTAATAAATAATTACACCAAATTGACCTTTAATATACCCAATACCAAATAAAGGAGTCTTAGCGTTTATATTCACTAAATTAACGCTTACAATATTTTTTATTCCACATAGATATATAGTTAAATTATTTATTCTAAATAGAAAAATATATTTTTACTTTATCGTCTTAATTAGTTCTTAAATTGTCATGTCATTAAGCAATGATATTCATAACTACAATGGAAGTAATATAGCACCGCACATGGAAGAGTTAATTGAGTCATATTGCGTGATGCAACATCTTTATTTAGTCGGAAATTTGACTACGATTATTTTTAAAACACCTTTTTATGTTTAGCTAATAAATCAATAAATTAAGTAAATAATCATATTTCTTTTTAGTTGACTTTTTGGGCATTATGTATTGATTTTTTTATCCTCAATCGGTCGTAAAAAAAAATTGTCCAAATCATAACAAATTTATAAAGATCATAACAAAATTTGTTACAATATATTGTAACTTTGGTATGACCGTATACAATGGTCTAATCGAAGCGAATCAATGGTCGTATTGTAACCATTTTTGTTAGGATGTATCTAACACAATTGTTCCTTACATCGATGATTGGTCATCGTCTTCGAAAATGGAGGCATCGGTCAACAAACCTTCGTTTTTTATTTTTTAAAAACTTCATACAAATAGCAAGAAGCACATCCAAATAAATCGCAAACCCTAGCCTAACTTTACATCATTCCAAAAAATTGAAATAATCAAAGAAAATCAAATCGAGAGAGAAGGGGAGAGAGAGTCAAATAATCTTCATCGGGAACCATCGTGCCATCGACATCTCCGCCATTGTTGTCGTCATCCAATCTCATCTCCTCATCCATTCCATCACTCTCCCTCCTCACGTAGAAGCATCAACGCGTTCATAAAGACTGTCGCTCGCTCGATCTAGTACGTCACTTACAAGTCCGACGAGGGACTACCACCGTTGTTAGGGTTTAAGGATCGTCTTTGTCAACAACAAGAGGATTTGATGTTTGTTCTGTTGTTTGATGCCATGGTCCGTTGAGACTAAAGTGATGATGAGAATAGGTTTTTGGGTAAGGACAATTATGCCTATTCGAGACTTTGTTTTAGGCTTGTGGCTATTTTGAAAAAGGGAGATTTGACAAATGCCATTTTTTGATCCATTATTAATCTATGTATTTTTTCTGTTGTATTTATAATGTGTACTTATATGTTTACGCTAAAGATATAGAACAAAAATCAAAAGAGCACAAAATTTAGTACATAAATTATTAAGTAGAACTTTAAACATATTTACAGTTACTTCTTGAAAAAATTTATAAAACAAAGATTATTTAATTAAAGAATAATGCTTACATCAGTCACGTCTGACCAAAGCACGCTTCTTCGTTGAAACTTGGACTTCAAAGCGGTAAAATCCGACTTGTTTTTTTTTTTTTTTTTTTTCAAAGATTTTGTTCACACGTATGTGGTGATTGATTTGATATATGGCAGCAATCTCACCAAATGTTAGTCACAATCCAAAATTTTGAGAGTGCTACAATTACATTTGTTCTTAACAAGCTTTGTCGTACTTATGTCCCCGCGTGATGCAACTTTATATCCACAAAAAAATACTCATTATCAGCTCTCATTGCCAATAAATCCACCATCTTCGTTTCTAGAGTAACGACAACAATCAAAATGGTACAGCCTCCGTTTCTTTTTAATCAAAATGGTAGCCAGTGCATGATTTGCAAAATCAGCCTCACAAAGAAATCAAGCAATACTTTTCTCTTTTTTTTTTTTTCCACTTCTTAGAGAATAATCCGAAAACCATACGTACATAATCCTATAAAAGAGAATGATTATTGAGGTAGACTGCACTTCCCAATTTTGTTGTGTCATTGTTTTTTTTTTTTCTCTCTTTTTTTTTCCTAGTTTATTCTTAAATTTACCTTTTTAGCGATACAATTTTTTCATAAAAATAAATCTAACAATTGAGTGAAAAATCAATTTTGTGGGGGCATATAACATTAGTTTTTTGGTGGAAACAAAAGTTGATTCGTCAATATTATATTACAAAATTAAGCAAATAAGCTGGGGTAAGTGCAGAGTGCAGACCTTCTTCCTCAAAATAGTAGTATCTGATTTATTGAAAGGAAAGAGAGAGAGTATTATCTGAAAAAGTCAACATTTCACCAAACGATTTAAGGACGGAATTAGTAAAAACCTGAAAGGGAATACGACCCATTAGCTACACCTCCAGGATGAAAACTGAAATTCCAACAATGCAAAGCACAAAATAAGGCATAAGGGTGGATTAATGTGTCTACACAATAGAGTCCCAAAATAGTTGAGAGAGATTTTCAGCCGAAAGAAAGGCAAATTTAGTTTTGATTTAGTTTCAATGTCACCCTTATGCGGATCATAATAATCCTGTCTTAATCCCAAAAAAAAAAAAAAAAAAAAAAAACTTCTCTTTTCATCTGCCTTCACATGGAGGGCCTAATACCCTATGTCTTTAGGGCCATAGTTCATAAAAAAGCCAGAAGCAAAGCCACTAATATGGCTGAATCTTGGTCATTGGAATCACCCACTATCATCCCATTGCTGATCAGACCTCAAGATGATCATTCAGAGCCCCAAGTCAGATACTCTTCGGCCAGTTCAAGGGTCGGTTTGTTTCTCTGTACGTGCTTTGGCCAAGAACCAAAATGTTTATGATGTAACAAAAATTGATCTGCTATATTTTTGTTTTCTTTTGGATGAATGTGAGATGACAAAAAAAAAAAAAAAAAAAAGAGAGAAGCTAATTGTGTGGTTAAATGATATTGGTGAATGATTTGTTGGATTTATGCATAGATAGCTGAAAGTTGCATTGGCAAATTGTTTTGAACTAGGAGAGGCCTAATAGTTCATGAAAATTCGAAAGGAATAAAGCTTGGATTCAACAAATACTGAAAACCCAAAAGAAAAAAGTACCGAATTTGTTAGAATCCAACTTAATCCCATATATTGTATTCGGAAATCTATATATATATATATATATATATATATATGTATATATATATATGTATATATATAAAATGCTGTTGCAATAACAAATTCGCACATGCATGTGAAAATATAAACAAAAGGACATAAATATTAAAGATTGCACCAAAAATCTTGAACAAGTATTCATTGAACTCTTAACATTCTCAACAGAAAGCTAAAATGAACAAAATCCAGCAAAAATTTAGTGCAAAAATATAATAGAGATCTTCGAAGAAAAAAAACTGGAAGTATAGACCTCTAATTTGCTCTTGGAGTGGCCCATTCCACTCGGAGGATGAGATTGTCGTAACCGTAACCGTTCAGCTTGTTGATGGCTCTCTGAGCATCTTCCCTGCTTACAAAGTTGACAAATCCGAACCCTCTGCTCATTCCAGTCTTCTGATCGACAGCAACATAGACCCGGGTCACAGCACCAAAAGGTCGGAAAAGCTCAAGCAAGTCAGGCTCCCTTGTATCTTCTGAAAGGTTGGTGACCCTAACAGAGTTCTCATCGTTCCTCCGTCTCATCTCTGAACTACCTCTATCAGCCCCCGGGCCTCCTCTCATGCCAGGAGGAACATATGCAGTCTTGCCTGTGGTGGCAGCAGGAGCTGCAGATTCTGATGCGGCGGGCTTATCATTGAACGTTTCAGAAGGCTGGGCAAGATCCTTATACGGGCACCTAGAAGTCCAGTGGTCACCTTTCTTACCACAAGTTCTACAAACCATGAGAGTATTGCCTGCTTGTTTGCTGAGTTGAGCCAAAGGATCTCCTGCGGCCTTTGGTTCTTCCGCCTTGCTACCTAATTTCATGTTTCGAAAAGTAGAATTTAGTGAAAATGATGACTACAACCCTTTTAACACTGGATAAATAGGTCACTATTTTCCATGCAATCGCCTCTGTTCAAGGACTCTATAGAGACAGTTTACGAGGAAAAACCAAGGAAATCACATAAAGTTTAGCACCAGAGAATCTAGAAACATCACGCAAATTTGAATACAAGCTAAACTCGAGGAAACCATTCTTCATGGTTGAGTCCAAAACACGCTTGTACAGATAGATAGATATATATCCTGCGTAATTGTATGTTCATCCATCAGTCAAGAGCACAAGGTGACCCTCGCACATGATTAATACCACAAGTTGCGCACTTGCAAACCAATAGTAAATAAGGAAAACGTTATCTATTAAATTAGTGGACAACTTATTACCAGCTTTATGTGCAATGTCCCATATAAGCAAGAAGAACAAGTAAAAGTGCAGAAAGAAAAATTAATTCATTCAAAAAAAGCAGCTGGTTATGCTTGTTTTTTTCAAGGGAATAAACGATCACCGGAAAAACAACAATTCATATGAAGCCAATGTGCATTATAGTCCATAATATAGTTTAATTTGGAGCGTTCTTTAGAAAAATTGCATATGCAATTGAATTTTTTTTAATAGGAAAAAGAACTACGGAAATTGCGAATTGTCAAAAAACGCAATTGTATCCATTCTTCTTCTCCCAAAATCAAGCTCATCAGACTCAAATTCATAATTTCCAACCAAATCATACTCGAAACCCTAAAATTCCTCCGTAAAGGAACCAAACCAAAATGGGAAACCGTGGATCTTGCATTTTGCGGAAACCCTAGCACACATCACACAAAAATCCGAAACCAAAATATATATATATGTCGTACCATGAGCCTTGGGACGCTCGATGATGATCTCCTCGGTGGAGATGACGGTGCGCCTGTTGGAGACGTCGTCGTTGGCGGCGCCGCCGAACTTGGGCCAGTCGCGGCGCTCGAGGGCGCTCTTGCTGAGGCGCGCGTTGGCGAGCTTGCGGATGCGAATGATGGTGGTGATCTTGACCTTGTTGCCTTCATCGTTGAACTTGTACTCGATGACCTTCTTGACGCCGTTCTCGTCGGGCCCGATCACCTGGCGCGGCGGCAGGAGGAAGTCCAGGTCCTCGCCGTCGTCCTCGTCCAGCTCTCCCCACCGGAGCTTCGCCGGCGGCTGGGTCGACACCGGTCCTTGTCTCGCCATGGTTGAGGCGTTGAGCTCTGTATCCGGTCTAGGGTTTCCAGAGAGAGAGAGAGAGAGAGAGAGATTAGGGGGTTTTTGTTTGCTTTCGGGCAAAAGAAAGAAATGATCTGTTAAGATTGGGAAGTGCGAGTGCAAGGCTATTCGCTCTGCTGTGTGTATTGTGGGCTCAATTTGGGCCGTTAGGTCGGTTTGAGTTCTTATTGGGCTACACTTCACTTTGGGCTAAAGGCTGAAATAAATTAATTTAAAAGGGAAAATTTCACTCACACCCCCTTAAGTTTTGCTGAAATTCCATTAACACCCCTTGACTAAAATTAATATCATAAACACCCCCTACGTTTTATTAAAATACCACTAACACCCCCTCTGTCAAAGTTCCGTTAAAAGGCTTTAAAAAAAGCCGTTAATTATTGAAAATGACAAAATACCCTTTAAATTGCCAAAAAAGTAAAAATCACACCAAATATTTATTTTTCAATATTTTTATTTTAAACTCAAATCATTATTTGTATAATTTTTGTTTAAAAATATATCATTTATTAAAATAAAAAGAAAATTTTAAATTGTAAAATTAATGTATTATAAATTTTTAAAAATTATATATTTTTATTTGTAATGTTGGTGGCTAAGGTGAGAAATAAGAGAATATTATCTTAGTCTAATTTTTTCTGATATTCTATCTATTTTTTATTCTAAATCTAATTTTTAATAATGTACAGTCTCCTATAAGGGTATCAACTATTTTTTACACAAAATAAAGATTGATGATATTTAAGGACATTTAGGTCTTTTTAGATAGTTAACTTATGGAATCTAATTATTAATAATTTAAGTATTTTTAACACCTAATTTAAATTAATACCCAATATTTTGAAAAATATAACAAAATATCCAAGTGATTAAATTACTTACATAATTATAATTGGTGTTAATTAACTTAGTTACAAAAAATAAATGCAAATAATTAACGAATTGACTAGTTACTCAATTAATTCAAAAGTTTAAGTATTTACTTTTATTGTCGTGTAAATTCTAAGTATTTTCCTACTTGACCCAATTTTAAAACTTTTAAATTTACTTCACATAATACCGAATTTCTTTTCTTTAATATCCCTTTAGTTAACTATTTTTTCACTTATGTTTTTCTTACGTAAAATTTAATATTTCAAAACAAATAATTCATCAAAATAACATGAGCATTGTTTTGCCCCGGATTCGGTCACTGATGTTGTAATTTGTATTGTTGCGCATTCTTATTACAAACACATCAATTTGAGAACAACCAATATTGATTCGCACAATAAAACACGTGCGAAAAAATGAGCTTCAAATGAAACCGCAAAAGGAAAAACATATTAACAATTTAACATAGTCAAATTAAAGCATGCACTTGTCTAAACAATGAAGAGATAGATGCCCATTAAGCAAACTTATTAGGAACTACCCACTTAATTAAGCAAATCGGTCCAAATTTTAAAAACAATTGCAATGATTCTTTTACCCAAAAAAAAAAAAAAAAAAAGCTAGCATGTGCATGGATAATGGACGTACATCGTCCGAGCCACCATTGTCAAGAGACTTTTCATCTGTAAGTAATTTGGCCATCAATCAAGCTCGCCGTAAATTGTAATCAACATTCTTCTACGAAACACTCGAGTTGCAAGACAATGGCCAACACATTATTAGTCAATTATTTAGTGGGAAATCTGTCTCACATCCTATTTTACAAAGATGAAGAAACTCAAATCAAGCTCGGCCATGTTCTGTTGGAAACCGAGGGTGATGAGCAAAATTTTGTTTCTTCACAGCTCGTCTTTAGGACCACCGCTTCTTGCATTGTTGGTGTAAGAGGCGAAACTTTTGATTATGGATTTGTAGATTTCGACTCCTCTCAGGTATTCGTCTTTGTTTAGGAACTGCAACAGTGGAAAAATGAGCTCAGAGGTGCCATATGCGAAAGGCGATGAGATTGTCGTCTTTTATTTCAAAACAAGATTTTCACAGTAGTACAAAGATCTGTCATTCTCAATTGAACAGATCAGGCTTGATGGCGCATGTATGTAGACAGAAACGGAATTCCAGTGGCATAATTGAATAGCGGGCTCACCTCGTTGTGGTCATGGAGAAGAATAGGAGTGTTGGCAATAGGAGAGAATCCAATGGCTGGCAAGCCCGTCCTTCGGAAGTAGCGGGCGTCTGTTGACGCAGGAAAGATCTCTGGCTTACCGAGTTTTCCATTGGCTCTTTGGACGGCTTCTTCTAACAGGCTCCACCAGGGGTTTGAATTATCTGTTGCTGTGATGTCTGGCTTCCCGGACTCATCAAGCACGGAAAGCTTCTGTATGAACTGCCCAAGCTAACAACATAGTTAGAGCAAAAGAGACACTTTTAAGATTTAAACGCTGATTCATATGGTAACTAAAAAATACACCATGTTCTAAAGGTAAATCTAAAGATATAACCAAAAATTATTTTCCTATAACACTTTCACTACTGAGTTTTCAGGCAGGGAAAACTTTCTATCATATATGGTTCTGCTTTATAATTTGAAATCATAAAAAAGTAACTTCATACACGGAATGTCATATTGCGTGAAACAGGAGCCCATTCTTCGGCAATCCTTCTCTCCAGTGACTCTTGATCAGCAGTTGGTGGGACCCTAATGTCAAAACCCGCTTCTGCTTCAGATGGTTGCAAGTTCATAACGAAGCCCTGATAAGCAGAAAGGATGAATAATTACCAACAGAATCAAGCAAACAGGTTGCCATGTGATAGTTGCTTCTCAGGCTCAGAATTGATGTCTCAGCACAATTCAACTGAATTTCATAGTATGACAAAATCTTTTAAACCCTCCCACTGTAAGATCCAGCACGGGCTATTTCTTGATACCTTTCGCTCAGTTACCAATCCACTCCTTTTTGGTAGTTTAAATTCATTTTAACATTCCTGACAGCTTTACAAATAAAGTAGTCCTTTAATTCCAACTTCTTTCACGTTTCTTCTCCAATTATCATCGATCTAATTCCAATTGTTTTATATAACAAATTGGTAAGCCAGTCATAAAAGTAAATCTTTTTCTTTTACCTTAAATCCATAGAAATTGATAACCATATTCTAACACAGGCAAGAAATTCAACGCCAATGCCAAATCAACAACCAATAAGCTAAAGAGTGAGTCACTTACAGTTGGAGATGGTGTGCCAGCTTTGAGAAATGCCATGTTAACCGAGACAACCTCACCTTCTGCCTTCAAACCTGCCTTCACCAAATCGAACTGTGAAGCTCGGAACTTTCTGATGCTCTCAATACTCTTTAACAAATTCTCCATTGCAGAATTGTCATACAGCTTTGCTCCATGTCCGGGTGCTCCTGTAGCCTTAATCACTAGCCACCACGGACACCTCTCTCCATAAAATGCTCTGTAGTTCTCACTCGGCGAAGCCAAACCTGCGTTCAAATTAGTCACATAAATCAACGACATAACACAAAAATAAAACCATTGACAATGATTCAATTGAAAATGCTAAGAGACAAATAACCTTCATCGAGTACTATCCCAACATTCAATTTCTCGAAGACTTCAGAACCAGCAAACTTCTCAGCACCGTCATGTCCACCAATCTCCTCATCGGGAACAAAAGAAAGATAAACCGTACGAACAGGTTGAAACTCTGTTGCCATTAATCGGCGAATTGCCTCAAGGTACTGCATACCCACACACTTCATGTCCTGTGATCCTCTAGCATATATATTACCCCGTGAATCAAGGTGGGCTAAGAACGGATGGTGGGCCCACTTGTCATGCTCAGCGGGGACCACGTCTGTGTGAGAGTTGAGGAGGATCGCAGGGAGAGAAGGATCAGAGCCTGGCCACTTCAAAAGGACGACAGGTTTTCCTTTGACGAACTCATGGGTTTGGGATTCAAGAGACATGGATTTGGCTTGAGAAAGGATGAAATCAGTGGATTGCCGATAATCAGGGCTTGGTTGGGCGGTGTTGATTCGAAGGTATTCTTGAAACCTCGCTACGAGAGCCTCCGGGGATGAAGAGGGGTCTTCTACCAGTGATGAATTTGATAATAAGAGGTTTGCTGAGAGGAGTATCGAAGCGATAAAGCAGAGGCGAGGAAGACTGCGGAGAGCCATGTTTGTTCCAGAACAGAGCTTTGATTTTTCAGGTTTAAGAAGTCATACAAGTAAGCCCTTTTCTGACCAAAGAACAATCAAAACCAATGTCAATTAATTGACTAACAAGTTACAAAAATGATAAGTCAAGATCAGAAATGAAGAATAATATTATAGATAAAATAAAAAGGTGATGGAAAATATTCAAACAACACAACCGATTTAGAAATGTCCAGCAAAGAAGATAATCCTAACGCTTAAATACACAGCTAAACTGAAAAGGCATGGGTAATCAGCATAATGTTGCCCAAAGTTCCAAATCAAAATCCAATGAAAGTTTAGATCTTTACAAATGGGCCAACACAATCTACCAGTAACAACAAAAATGACAAGAAATGCTTTTGACAATGAGAAATCACTGCATGGAATTCTGAAGAAGGATACTATGTATACTCCATAAACTTTTTTCACTGTTGCAGACTTGTCTGGACTTCCAAAACATCAAACTAAGTAAATGTTTGACCAATAAAACACGAAAAAAAAAAAAACACGAGATTAATTACAAGATTTGTCTCAAGTAACATATAGCAAAAACCATCAAGTACGTAACTTTTTTTTTCTCTCTCTTCAGATAATTTTAAGAGCATGAACATTATTTATGCTTGTTAAATAGTTCATGAAAGGGAATCTGAAGAAAGGTTGGTGTGCTCACCTTGAGCCTCATGCCAAGTGTTTGATTCAAAAAGTTTTTAAAAAAAACCATCGGAGATTTACAAAACAATAAAGAACATCAAAAAAGGAAACCCTAACCCAGAGATTGCAAACACTAGAGCAAACAAAAAAAATCCCCAAACGATAACAAGCTTATACGAACCTGAAGCAGAGAACTGAAAAGGCAGAAAAGACAGTGATCAATTGGAAAGCTAAGCTTCCGAAGACGATCGGCGGTGAAGAGAAGCTTTTTCTGAGGCCGTCGATGGGGTCGGAGATGGAGCGGAGGAGAGAAACTGTAGGTTGAGAGTGAAGACAGAGAGACCAGTATGCCACTCATCTCAAAAGCTTGAGCAGCTAATTTTTTTTTTTTGGAGGTGTGAATGGGATTTTCGTTTTTTTTCAGTGAAGGAAAATATTATTTAAAGTTTGTCGTTTTTTTTCCCTATTTCTTGTCGTTTTCTTGTTGGCGTGATTCTTATTTTGTTGTCGTTTACCTGTTTGTCGTTCGATTCTATTTCTATTTATTTTTCGAGGTACTTTCATTTCGCTTCGTTTTAGGTTATTTTCGTTTTGTGTTTCCTAATTCCTATTGCTGTTAGTTGATTCACATTCGTGTTATTTTCTATTTCTTTCCGCTTCTCATTTATTGTCGTTTCCTCTCTCCCGTTATATATTTTCATTGTCGTTTCAGCTTTCTTCTCTTTTCTTTATTTTTATTCCGCTGATGTTTCTTGTGTCTAAACTCTTATCTTAATAAGTTGGGTCAATGCACACTCAAGTGAACCCTTTCATATTCAAAATTTCACGGTGAGATTACGAGTGAAATGCGAAGAAAATGTGTTGCAAAATAAATAGATATATAAACCTCCAATTCTCTATATTATTGAGAGAAATGTTTCAATATTAAAGTTGATAAGTTTTAGACTACATCTGTTTCAACTGTTGTGTTTTCAGCTGGGCTTGACTTGTATATTATGGACAACTATAGGACTTCTGACATTATGAGAGCCGTCAGACCACACCAGCGAAGCCGACACCATAGAATTATTCGACAAACCGCCGCCATTAATGATCACGTCTAAAGACTTCTCCTCATTCAATGATGCGAAAGACAGAACCGCGGGCACTACTTTAATGTCAAACGCCGGTTTTGGAAAGATGCTTGCCTTGTAAGTCGAGTTTGCTAGGCCAACGTTCTTAACTCTTCTGCGAAACTCAACTCTAAACGCAGCTTCCGAAACCTTAGCAGTCATTGTAGGGTAGTTGAGATCCTTTGGCGACCCTTTGTTCGAGCCTTTGGGACAACTGCTGTTACCCCCCGATATGAGCCCGACTTTGGTCTCATTGTAGCCGATACTGCAAAGAAGCTTTATGTAGTCATCTTCAGAAGCCTCGTACACAAGGCCCGGGTTTATAGCCTGAACAGGGTTAATGTGCCCTGAACCATAATCGAATTCTCTGTTGGAGGTGTTAGTGTTCTTCATGACCCAAGCTATAGCCACCAAAGAGAGACAGAGAGAGAGAGAGATGGATTTGGTAAAAACATGTAAATGTAAACATACAAGTACATGATATGTTGAGAAAAGAGTTAGCTGTAGTCATCAGAGAAAGTTTGATCGCCGAAGGAGACCAATCAGGGTGAAATGTCTTGACATACGCGGCTGCTCCAGCAACATGAGGGCAAGCCATAGAGGTTCCAGACTCTGTATTGTACTTTACATGCCTTTTATCGTCGAACTGGGCCGATGACGGTGCGCGGACAGGAATATATGCAGCCAGTATATCCACCCCTGGTGCACTTATATCAGGCTGCAACATATTTGAGCAATAAAAATCTAGGCATAAAAAATAAAATAAAAAATATAAAAAAAGAAGAAGAAGAAGAAATTGTACACTGAAGCAAAAAAGAGAGATAATAAGCATTTTGGGTTGCAGAAGATTATAGAACCTTGAGAATGTCTGGTGCGATGGCATTTTGCCCGCTCGAAGAGAATGAAGCTACCCTTGGAGCTGAAGGATCTTTCATCTCTTCACTTTTCAAAATGGTTGCTTGAGGAACACTAGGAAAATAAACAAACACTAAAATTCGGGCTAAAATTATCCTTTCCCTAGTGAGAGAAGTTTGATCGAACCACGACTACGCGTAATGTTACGTACTTTGTGGATTCTAGGTACTGCAAGATCGCTTATAATTTGAGTGGCTCAAAGCTGTTGCTGGAAATGGGACAACTGAAGAAACATCACTGAATTCGCCATTGATCAAAATTGAACCAAGAGCACCAGCTCTCAAGGGCGTATCGATGCCAGAGAATGAATCACACAGCACAATCTTTCCCTTGACTAGGCCACTGTCTAAGCACTGGTCTCAAAAACGGTGGTTATATTTAATCTTTCTGTAAGTTAAATATTGTGTCATTTTCTGTTGACATAGATTTGAGGTTGAATGCAATGTAGAGATGAGAAATCTTTACTCTTTAGAATCATCACTCTTTGAAGGTATCATTGAGATTAGTAGTGTCATTATTGCAATATTCACCCACTTATTAGCCTAGTCTTAGTGTTGCCTTTATTATTAATTTTATTTTCTGTATCGCATTGTGGGTTGTTGATGTTATTTTCTCCTTGAAAATTCTGAAGTAAAAAATTACCCAGCCATCACAACTGAGCACCGAGGCGCCGGAGCGTTTCTTCCATATATTAGAGGGAAAGTTGTTCCATTCAATTTGAAAGAATTGACAGAACGACCCTGTTTTTGAAACACCATTAAAATGGGTGGCAAGAAGGAAAACCATAAGTGAACCACGTTAACATGAGTTAAAATTTAGAGATAAGCTTTGATAATAATAATCATAATAATATAAACTCTTATATTAAAAAGAACAAGATGATGAGGCATACAGCTATAGTCGTTCCGTTGCCAAGAACAACCTTGTCTATGATTCGTCGATCCGTGTTACTTGCTGCTACCGTCATCATCCACGGTGCTAAATTAGTCACTGTCCCTAAAGATGGTCCACTATTTCCTGCAGAGTTTAAAGTCAGTATCCCTTTTTCCATTGCGTGAAAAGCGCCAATCGCAATTGTATCTCTGTCAAAGCCTATAGCCATTCCACTTCCGATTGATATGGTAATGATGTCGACGCCATCAGCAATAGCGTCGTCAAAAGCAGCCAAGAAATAGTCTGAGTAGCATTCGCTGTAGTCACAGACCTTATAAGCCGCAATTCTTGCAGAGGGAACCCCTCCCCTCGCAGTGCCTTTTGCTATTTCGTATAAGCTCGCATCCCTTACATATCTCCCTGCTGCCGTCGAGGCTGTGCGAGTCCCATGACCGACATCATCCCTCGCGGAGAAGATATCACCGATTATCAAGTTGTAGAACCGAGCTCCAATTAACTTGCTACAAAATCAGGATTTGTGACAAGCAATTAGAGAAAATCGTCGTAAGAAGTCATGGATATTAGAAAATGCGTGGTAAATTAACAAGAAGTGTTATTAGATTAAAGGAAAAGTACTTGTTGCAAGCGAAACGTTTTCCGCCTTTGCAGGCACCCTTCCACTTCTTTGGAGGAGGACCAAGACCCACGTTGCTGAAGCTCTCAGATTCGGGCCAAATTCCGGTGTCAATAACGCCTATTATGGTATCACTCTCGACGGTAGGATTTCTCGTTATTGTCTCAGACAAGCCCGTGAAGTCCCAAGATCTTGTTGTTTGCGTATGAAAAACTTGCCTTGGGAATATGGAGACTACTTCTTTCTTACCTGCCATTCATGGTTTCAAATGATGTACAATACCGTTTGCCCATGTCCCATGACATTGTATTCCACAAAACGACACTGCAACAAAAAGTCTCAGAACACTCACTGGCAAGCTTTTGCTTTTCTTTATCAGAAAGTCTTGCTACAAACCCGTTGAAACTCCTTCTGTAGCTATAGATCAAAGAGTTCGAAACAGAACTGGAATACACATCGAGTGAGTGAATCAGATTTAGGCTTTTACCAAGTAAAATTTATAAAAAAGAATGAGCATATTTAAGACAACCTTTCCTTAAGAACACTTTCTAGTATATCAAAGTGATGAGAGTTTGGTGAGTAAATCCCTTCAGGAAGAGCTCCCATGTACACGATATACACCTGTAATGAAAGCCAAAGTCGAACTTTAAATTTTCCATTCGATATGTCGATGCGATTTATTTGTTCTAGTACTTCTAACAGTCCTCAATCTAAAACACAAATATTTAACTGCTTAAACTTGCCTGTCTATCGTCATCGCTGGCTTTGCATGAAAAACTAACAGCGATGATGAAAATGGTGAGGAAATGGTGAAACAAAAGTGCTTCAAACTTGGCCATTCTTAGAAGACAAAACTCTAGAAGAGAAAAAGAAATCTATACTGTGGACACTACATACATTTTTACATCATTTTTATAAAGTAAACAAGTGGATTTACTTTCTCAAGGCCAATGCGTATATGGTATTAAGAAATAGGTATTTGTTGGATTTTTAGTCAAAATTATCAAATTCTTGTTTTACTTAAAAAGGAATATACTTATCACCCTTTAATTATGTTCATCTCTGTTATTAGAAGAAAGTTGAATTCCTTCTTTCATTTCCATATAAGCTAGTAATGAAATATCAAACAAGGAAATTTGTTTTCAAAGTTTTGTATTGGATTCTTCTAGAATAGTAAAATGTGAATTGAGATAGCCATAAATCCAGCCATAGAAGGCCATATTAACAAAAGTCAATAGGCCAAAATACATGTTGGTTTAATGACTCAACAATTCAACAGTTGAACCATAGAAGGGAAATAATTAGTGATGAAAAGTAAAACTTTTTGGATGATGTACCAATGTTTCCCTCAATTTGAAGTACAAAGGTACGACAGTCAGCCAGTGTCTGAACTTTGAAGCATGCTTTATAAACTTAAGCCATTGCTGCATAACAATAAAAATAAATAAATTAAAACAAAATAACTCTTATTACTCTTTGCTCAATCAATTAAGACTAAGGATTTTGTTTTCAGTAGTGAAAACTTGAAGATCTTTCCGCAAATATGTGGATGACATTTAAATAATGTTGTCATAAAATGTAAGTGAATGTAAAACTGATGACAGAGAAGATAACTACTAAGATCAATATGAAACGTTAAATCTTTTTAATGCTGTGAATAAAAAATCAATAGTAGACAACATGTAACACCACGGACCGTCTAAAACTAAGTAATGTAGAAACTAGAAATAAATATTTAATAGCACGTTTTGATCTTCAAACAGAATAAGGATAGTGCACAAAAATTTGCAAGCAACTAGAGATTTCTTAATAGGATAAGATTATCACATCTAGATAGCATGATCAAACTCCAGAATTTTGCCAAAAGGAAAGATAGAGAGATACAACAATAAATCATTCATGAGTATCAGAAGAGCCTAACATTAATTTAATAATTAGTAAATAGTAAAACTTCTTAATGTTACGTACAGCCATAGGCCGGCTTATAGATGGTTTACGAGCACTTTTCAGTTAAGATCTCATGTTCAATCAAATTTTCTGCTTTTCTACTTTAGCTTCTTAGTTCTTGCAAACAACAAGCTGCAGAAAAAAAAAATGTTGCTTATCACACGAAGTAGCGAAACTCAATATATAATATGCCTCGATCTATCTTCGATTTATGAACAGTTGTTTCGGGTGAAATTGCTTACTCTTACTCTATTCGTTTTTCCTTTTGTCTTTTGATATCATGTAGACTTTTTGATATGTCACAGTTTCTTATTATCTGCAGCTCATGGTAGCATTTCATTTTTCACATTTTCTATGGGTCTAAATTGGCAATGTACTGTGAAATTTATTTTATTTAAAAAAAAAAAAAAAAGGTCCTGCAAGAGCTCCAAGCGGCAAATTTCTTTGAAAAACTGTATAACATCTGATAAGTTGATGCTTATGACACTGAAAGTGCAATTATTCTCAAAGAAATGTAATTACATATTGGAAGTAAGTTATTTAGTCAGAACCCTGCTTCCGTTTGGCCTCGAAGTTCGGCGAACTTTTTATGCTGTGCAGGACAATTGGACTTCTGACAAGATGAGTGCCATCAGACCACACTAGCGATGCAGACACCATAGAGTTGTCCGATACACCGTTGCATTTAACAATCACATCAAAAGACTTCTCCTCATTCAGTGATGTGAAAGAGAGAACCGCTGGCACTACTTGGATATCTAATGAGGATTTTGGAGAGATTTCAGCCTTGTAAGTGGAGTTTGAAAAACCAACATTCTTAACTCTTCTGTGAAATCGAACCGTAAACGCCTCCAAGTCTTTTGAAACTTGGGCAGTCATTGAAGGGTAATTGAGATCCTTTGGTGATTGTTTCTCCGAGCCTTCGGGGCAACTGCTGTTGTCACCTGATATAAGTCTGACATTGTATTCATTATAGCCAATGCTGCAAAGGAACTGTATGTAGTCTCTTTGGTCTGCCTCGTACACAAGTCCTGGATTTACAGCATTGACGGGATTGACATGCCCAGAACCATAAGCGAATTCTCCATAGGAATCCTTACTTTTCTCCATGGCCCAAGCTATAGCCATCAAAGACAAATAGAGAGAGACAGATGTGTTTATATATATCGAAATGACAGCAAAAAATCAACTGAATGACATTTTAGAAAAAGTGTTTCTTAGTAGTACCTGTAGTCATAATAGACGATTTAATGGCTGAAGGCGACCAATCAGGATGGAAAGTTTTAACATATGCAGCTGCTCCAGCAACATGGGGACAAGACATTGAGGTCCCGGATATTATATTGTATTTTACACGCCTCATGTCGTTGAGGCTGCCTGAAGGTGAACGAATAGGTGAAAATGCAGCCAATATATCTACACCTGGAGCACTTATATCTGGCTGCAATATTTAGTATATTCCAAAGTCAAAATTGCAACACAAGAAGAAAGGTTTAGAAAAAAGAATTGAGCACTAGTCTGGTTAAATAATATAAACCTTCAGAATATCCGGAGTGATGAAATTTGGCCCACGCGAAGAGAAATAAGCAATCATGGGAGCTGCAGAATCTGTCATGGTTTCACTTTTCAGTATGGTTGCACCAGGACTGCTGCAAAAATAGGAAAAGCAATTAACGAATAAAAATATATGTTGGAATTTAATATCAAGCCTATGGATACATAGATTGTACTAACGCTGTGGAATTAAGGTAGGACATGAGTGCCATATAATCTGTGTTGTTCAAGGCCGACGCAGGGAGTGGGAGAACAAAGGAAACATCTTGTTGTTTGCCACTGCCCACGATCGATCCAAGCGCGCCGGCTCGATAGGCCTCTGTAATTCCAGCATAATTATCGCATACCACAATCTTTCCCTTGACTAAACCACTGTCTAAGCACTCTCGTTCGCACATCCTAAAATGAAATCAAACCCATTTGTTATTCATATTAACCTTCCTTCCTCGAAAAAAAATAATAATAAACCAAATTGTTTGTAGAAACTACCTAGCTTCCACATCTGGACAGTGACTTGAAGCATTTTTTCCATGTATCAGAGGAAATGTTTTTCCAGTTAGTGTGAAAGAATTCACAGAGTTCCCCTGCTTGTGCAAAAGCAATACAACGCACGAAATATAACATAGAGAACAAATATTTGAAAAATAAAGATACGCGAAAATAAACTAAACTGAGAGACATGAGATGACGGGACACACGATGATTTTCGCTCCATTTCCAAGAGAACCTTGTCTATGATCCGTCGATCTATGGTACTTGCAGCGACTGTCAGCAGCCAGGGTGCTAAACTTGTAATGCTTAGATGAAAGGGGCCACTGTTTCCTGCTGAGTTTACGGTTAGTATCCCTTTCTCCATGGCATGAAAAGAGCCGATTGCTAGCGGATCGCGATAAAATACTTCAGTCTCCTGATGTCCAACTGACAAGGTAATGATGTCAACGCCATCTGCAATGGCATCATCAATAGCAGCCAGGACAGAGTGTCCAGAGCACTCATCGGGGCTGCAGACTTTATATACAGCTATTCTAGAAGAAGGAACGCCTCCTCTCGCAGTGCCTTCGGCTATTGCGTAAAAGCTCGCATTCTTTACACTGTTCCCCGCCACAGTTGAGGCTATATGCGTCCATGACCGGCATCATCTCTTGCAGAAGTAATAACTGAAAAAAAAGGTTGATAAAATCGAGCTCCAATAATCTTGCTGCAAAATCAGGATTTGTAAATCTCAGATGTTGAATTATATGCAACGGTGGTCTTTACAACTAATATCAAGCTGCGGAATTATAACAAAATGAAAAGGAAACATACTTGTTGCAGGTGAAATTCTCCCCGCCTTTGCAGGCACCTTTCCATTTCTTGGGAGGAGGACCAAAACCTGCATCGCTAAAGCTCTCCAACTCGGGCCAAATTCCACTGTCAATGACACCGACTATGGTGTCACTCTCAACAATTGGATTTCTACTTACTGACTCGTGCAAACCCATGAAGTCCCAAGATCTTGTCGTCTGCATATGAAAATTTTTGCTCGGGAAAACCGAGACTACTTCCTTCAAACCTACCAATCATCGGTATCGGAATACTATGTTATACTTAATGTTTCACATAATTTTTTTTCCAAAACCATACAACTAAATGTGCCAGCGCACTTACTGGCAAGCTTCAGGCTTTCTTGATCAGTGAGATACGCAGCAAACCCATTGAAACTCCTTTTGTAACTTAGAATTAAGGAGTTCTCAGCAGAACTGCAACATGAATTGTGCTCTTGAAAGTTCAAAAAAATTGCAACAATTTGATTTCCTAAAAAGAAAAAAAGAGAGTAACATGAATATCTAGATATAGAGCTATACCTTCCCTCAATAACACTTTGTAGCATACGAAAGTGATGAGATGACGGCGAGTATGTGCCATTTGGGAGCGCTCCCATGTACACAATATGGACCTGTATCATCGTAAATCATGACGATCAAGAGTTAAGCACAAAAGAGTCACAACGATTAACAAAAACATATCCTAAATTTTCTGCTTGCCTTTCTATCTTCCTCGGCAGATTTGCACAGAAAGCTCAAGCTGAGAACGCAAACGGCTAGCAGATAGTATGTCAAAAGCGCTCCAAACTTGCCCATCTTCTGTGATTGTTGAAACTTCAAGAGTGAAAGTGGTTGTTTTTATACGAAGATTAAAGACAACAATACATCACCTTGATTTAAGTACCAAGCTCTTTCACTTTCAAGAGTAATGCATATCTGGCATTAATATCTTCTTAATTTAAAATACAAAATCCAAAAATTTAATGCATAATCTATCTGAAAAGCATGAAAATCAGATCCTGTAATTTAATTACATGCAAGGTTATAAAATCTTACTTTTAACCAGTTAGTTTGTTACAGGTTTCTGTATTTGAGTTCTCTAGAGTTATTAAACATGCTGAAATATCAGACACCAAAGAGCCCGAAAACCAGCAAAATAGATACTTTTTAGGCTTTTTTTTTTTCTTTTTTTCTGTATACAGTTATTCTTTTGCTGAATGTATAGATTTATTTTTGTAACCGTAGAAGGACTGAACTTGAACTATTGATGACTATTGCATCTTTTGGGCACAATTTTTGTGTTTTCTCAGTTTGAAGCAAATCCTTAGTTAGTGCTCGAAGCACGATTAGTCCTGTACCAATTTCTTCTCTATTTTTGCAGACTGTAAACGTTCAAACCATTTGAGAGGCTGAAGAGTGAAGATCTCTTTGCATGGCTAAAAAAACGCAATAAAGAGTTTTTTTTTTTTGGCTGGATTATTCTTAATAAAGAATCCCTTTTTAGTCGGCAAAAGCATGAAAATCGTTTAGGTGCCCAATTGAGAACCTAGTTATAAAAATTTCTACTTAAGATGTAATAAGTATTGCCATTACTACTCTCTTTCAATCTTCTTTCCTGGTAGAGAGTAAGATTCGACGAATTTTCATCTTAATTGTGAAAAAGATGCTTCCCCAGTTCAAAAGATATAGGAAGAAAGGAAAATGCTAGTTTCATAAAGATGTATTAGATAAAACTATGATCACTCTTAATCCATAATCTCAAAGCTTTTCTCGTTAATATTGTTCAGCAGTTCACCAAATTAAGCACTGATTGCTAGTGCTCAACTCTGTTTATTTGAAAGAACAGTAACGCGATTGTCTTCTTCTTCTTCTTTAAACTCTGTCACCCTCTCTCAGTTCATCAATAGCAGACCATTAGGAAGCAACAAAAACTTACATTTATTTTCAGTCTTCAAAATATGCTCTTATTTTCTAGAAACATTCACTGTAACTAGTTCCTATCTCTCGTCAATCTAGTTAGCATCTACGAATGTGAAGTACACCTTGGTTTTGCAATTATTATTTTTTTTAACTTTGATCCTTTTTCTAATCAAGTTATCTATGGTTAAATAGTTGAAAGCCATCCAAAGCATATATCTTTACATGATTTTGATAAGTCAAGAAAGCGGTTTTGCATAAGCTAAACAATTAAATCGAACATGCCCACAACAATCTGAAGTCTTCCACTGTTCCAAGTGCAGCTATTACATGTAACCTTGTACACTACACTATCATTGCATTCTGGGAGTAAATTCCAGTGCTTAATAGTCAATGCCGATATACAAATTCCTATGTTCTAGAGCCTTCTCGGGCCACAAACTCGTCCTCAAACATTCCTGGTAGTAAACAGAAACCGAAGCAAGAAAAACTTGTGTTAGTCTGTTAGAACGAAAACTGAATCTTGACAAACTAAAACCAGGCTTATTGAAGTTACCCACAATAACAGAGAAGACTATTCGCCCGAGCGACTAGAAAAAGATGCTAGACTTAAGTGTGTAGATAATTGGCTGCCATCATCAACTCTAGAGTCAGTTCAGGCTCAATGTGGAACTCGGTCTCTTTGCCGCTGACATAATAACAACATTCCTAGTTAATAAGCCAGGCGAGAAGAGCAAACGGGCAAATAAAAGAAGAAACCAAAAGAAAATAACACTTTCGATTTCCTCAAAAAAACCGACCTAGTTTCGTACCCTGCCTAGAGCCTTATATGTCAACTTTGGAATGCTTAATAGAATTCATTATCTCTCAAATTCCTAACAAACTTTTCCATGAGAAAGATAAATGGAATCCCTTCTTCAAAGATGTCATTGAAAGCACAGCAATAATCACCAAGAAACCCAAATCAACAAAAGGTTTCGCATTAGTATCTTTGGGACATGCAAGTCAAACGACGTGGGACAAAACAATAATGACCTTGAAATTACGAACTTTTAAGTATCTTCTAACCATCATGCCCAGCCTGTTATGTTGGTGCCTCAATCTAACTACCAGTTACGCTTAAAGTTTCAATCTTTATACGACGTGTCTCAATCAAAAGCGATTAAAATAAGCGAAATGAAAACATTTTCAACTTAAACTCAAGGACATCCACAAAGATTCAGGGTAAAAAAAAAAACCTGGCAAATTGAAGGTTCCAATAGAAATACTTGCAGATCTTCTCGAGAATGGTGGTGCTGATCTCAGGAAACGTCACCTCACCGTGCTGCGTCTCCGCGAAACTTCCTACAGACAAAGACCATACCCAAATCTCAAATCCCCGAAACCCTAGAAATTCCCATGATCGAAGCACGAAATCGGACAATCCCGGAGGCGAAACTTACCAGGAGAAGTGAGCATGTTGCGGATGGTCTGGGAGACCATGGCGGCGTCTTTGTGGACGACGAACTCGAAGCCCTCGGCGCTGATCAGCTTCACTGTGTCTTCCTTCCTCATCGTTCCCAGACCCACCGAACTAGGTCGCCGATTCGGACGAGAGAGAGAGAGATTTGGGAATTTTTTGGCCGTGAAAAAAAAGTCCGAGTCTGAGCTTTTACCTTTACCTTTTTCTTTTTCTTTTTCTTTTTCGTTTTTTATTTTTGTTTTCTTGTTGAAGGAAAGAGAGAGAAGAGCCCACTTTCATTAGCGCGTGATGTTTACGCGCCAACCGACTGGTGTGGTCTTTCGCGCGAGTTGTCATGTAATGTCTCATTAACGGCTGATTAATTGGGCTCTTATGACTTTGAACCGTTGGATATTCGTTTCTTTTTCCTTTTTTTTTTTTCCCATTTCCATGAAGAGCTCTTCATTATTTGCGTAGTTGTGATTTAAGCGTGATGTAACAATTGAAATTGGTACGCTTATGTAACTTTTTTTTTTTTTTTTTCACTACCGATAAGTTGGTGTAGTTTGAAAGGGTGAATCGTGAATTGAAACTTTTTGGTGAGGGTTTTTTCTCTTTAAATAAATATCAATTTTTATAAGGTGTGAAATTTAAAGAAAAGATAAATTTGTCGATACAAGATGATTTTTCACACCATAAAATAAACTCATCAGATGACTCTCCTTGCAAAATAAGTCATTCTAGTATCACTTCATATTTTATATCCCTAATTGTGTGTTTTCTTAATTTTTACTATATGTTTATAGTATATAAATAGGGGTATAAATTAATAATGCAACAGAAGAAAAAAATGTCTAAAATAGAGCACTCATCAACATCCCTCTTTTTGGAGCCCCACTTTGAAGAGCCTAATAATATGCAATTAATCAATAATATTACATTGGGATTGTAGAAACTCCATTTCATTAGTAACATATGCCCATAATAGTGTGCTCTCTTGATTTTACTATATTTTTATAGGTCTTTATTCAGTATAGATTGTGTATTGATACGTCGTAAAATAAAAGTAATGAAATCAAAAGTGATTGTAACGAATTAATACACATTTAATATATCTTATTACAATGACTTACTTTTTTGTTATTTTATCTTTTCAATTCATTACTTTAGTATACAAATACAGCTGTTGTACTTAATAAAAAAACTATTTTTATTGTGTAAAAATATGGCAAATGAATGTTCTTAATGTATCATATTGTTATTCGATTTACAAACTATTTAGCATTTAGAAATAAATCTAGTGAGGTTATACTAAAATACTTGCACTCATTAGTTCGTAATCTTTAACACAAGCAACTTGTGATAGCAAGAAGATAAATATACAAGGATTGAAGTTTTTGATTTTGCGTGGAAGTGCAAAAAGAAAAAAGTTGGAGGCAAAATGATTGCCATCAACAAACACATGCTTGTGAGTGGCATAATAAACATTAGACTAAGTCCATCTCTCCATTATCTTTATGTGAATAGTCCATTATTACAAAATAATGCAAACAAATTGAATGGTCATGCTTATTATTGTCATATATATATATTTTTTCAACTTACAAAGATATATTCTCACAAGGACATATGCTCATCCTAAACCAACAACAACCCACTCAATCATGCTATAAAAAAACCTCACCCCTACGACACTTTCTACAGTAACATTTATATAATTGGATTTTGGAGCCCTTAATACCATAATTATTGATTTAACCCAAAAATAAAAACTAAAACTAAAAAAAAAAAGGGCGTGGGAGACACTAAACAATATACATACCCTGTCACGGCTGCCAGGCTGACACCTGTGTCAGTGCCATCTCATAGGTTGACAATCACATTTGTCGCTTTCCCACATAAAACGACGTCGTTTTCCCATAAAATGCCTATTTATGAGGCCGTTTCAAAGTCCATGTTTCTCTCTCATCGGTCTTTCCGTTTTTTTCTTTCCTCTGATTGGACAATCAAATGCCATTTAGCGCTCTTCTTCTTCTTCTCCGTCGTCTCTTCTATTCCCTCTGATTAATTCCCTTTCTCTGCGGTGATTCCCAGCCCCACTATCTGCAATTCCTACAGTTACTCTCTCAGACGACCTCCATTAAAATCCCAAAGTCGAAGTCTTTACAATCTCTCTCTCTCTCTCCCTCCTCGACCAGTCCGCCATTAAGGTAAGCCATCGAACCCTCCAGATCTACCATTTCTCTTGTGTATCGTTCGTATCGGTGTATGTATCGATTGCACGGATCTGAATTTTTTTTTTGGCGGTTGGAAAATTTCTCAGGCTTCGCTTCGCGCGTTTAGGTTTTCGAGAGATCGGAGAAGGAGAGAAGAGAGCTATGGCTCATAGAGTAGACCACGAGTACGACTATCTGTTCAAGATCGTGCTGATCGGAGACTCCGGAGTCGGAAAGTCCAACATTCTGTCCAGGTACACCAGGAACGAGTTCTGTTTGGAATCCAAATCCACCATCGGCGTCGAGTTCGCCACCAGAACTCTTCAGGCAAGTTGATTCCCTTGAACTCGATTCCAAACAAGGACAATTGTATGATACGCCGTTGATCGGACGGTTCTGATTGATTCGTTATTATTTGGTCAGTTTGTACGCTTGCTTGAATTTGCCTGTACTGTATGGTTTTTTTATGTCTTTGTTTTTGTTTTGTTTTGTTTTGTTTGTTTTTTTTTTTTTGTAATGGCTCTTTTGGAATATAAAACATGTTTAGTTGGTTTTAGGCCCTTGGAGTTTTGGATGATTGTGTGTTTGTTTTGTTTCTGAGATCCTTGGAATTTGGATGGTTCTGGTGGTAGCTTTGAGGGTGTGTCTTTTTGGGGCTTCGGTGGTTGAGAATTTAGATTGAGTTAAAAGGTTGTTGTCTCGGTCATGGCTCGTACTGGTTTGAATTGAAGATCGATTTTTTTATTTTTATTTTTTTTTCTCTTTCATCGCCGGTTCTAGAAAAAAAATAACAATGAAACATCACTGGAAAATCAAAAGTACAAAGAACTTTTTGCAAAATGAATGGTTTGTTGGCCTTTCTAATGTCAAATGTCCTTGATATGATACACATGGTATTTATAGCATTTATGGGTAGGTGTACCTTTAACCATGTCCTAACAAATGTAAATTCCAATTTGTTTATAACGCCAAAAGGTTTTACTTTGCTATGTGATAATCACACGCCTAGTCTGAAACCCTTATGCAGGTCGAAGGAAAGACCGTTAAGGCGCAGATCTGGGACACTGCAGGTCAGGAGCGGTACCGTGCTATCACCAGTGCTTACTATAGAGGGGCGGTTGGAGCACTGCTCGTATACGACATTACTAAGAGGCAAACTTTTGACAATGTCCAGAGGTGGCTGCGCGAGTTGAGGGATCATGCTGATTCTAACATTGTCATCATGATGGCAGGAAATAAATCCGACCTGAACCATCTTAGAGCCGTTTCGGAAGACGATGGTCAGTCCTTGGCCGAGAAGGAAGGCCTCTCGTTTCTCGAGACATCAGCACTGGAAGCAACCAATATCGAGAAGGCGTTTCAAACCATTTTGACGGAGATCTACCACATCATAAGCAAGAAAGCCTTGGCAGCTCAAGAAGCCGCCACAAACACGGCCCTTCCTGGTCAGGGAACGACCATCAATGTCAACGAAGCTTCCGGGAACACAAAGAAAGGTTGCTGCTCCACTTAACTGGGCTTTTGGGGGAGAAGAAAGATTCGCTAGGTGGCAGACCTTTTTCTTCTAGCTTAAAATATTTTTGGGTGAGAGAGAGTCATGTAGAATACAGTTTTACTTCATTGAGTTGTGATAAGGAAGTTTGTGAAAATTCAAAACAAAATTATCGTTTAGTACTCTTTTTTTCGGGGGGTCCGGTCTTCCTTGAGCACCATTTCTTTCCGTTGCTTTAGAAAGTGGAAATCTGAATCTGACTGATACTGTAATGTTGTGGGAATATAGCATCTCAACTGGAAGAAAGAGTGGAGCGGAAGAGCCTTGTAAGTCTAGTGCTTTACTCTGGCTTTTGTTTATTGAGTCAAATCCTAACTTGTAATAAAGGAGAAAAAAAAAAAAGTTGTTATATTCAAGACGTCCTACAAATCCTCTGCTTTTGCGATCCTTGTTGTAATCCCTTTATTTCTCTTAATTCTTTTCGAAGGTTTTCTTTTGGTAATTTCTATTTCATAGTTTATAGTTCATATTTCTCTGGCAGAGTATTTGCCGCTTGTGAAGAAACCTTTTCTTGTGCGGTTTTATTTTTTGGTGCTGCAACTTAATCAATTTGTTATGAACGGTTTTATTCCAAATCGTGAGCTAATGCAATTAGCTATATAAACTTAATGATTCATCAATGTTTTCAACGTCAGCTGATTGGTTTAATGAAATATGCGTAGTGACTTTTTGAGAGGAAAAGCTAAAGTAATTTTCTGATGAACTAGGCCTGAGAAAAAAACATTGATTAGTAAAGTTTACCTCTTGTTTGGTTAACTCATTTTACCCGTTCTATTTTTATTTTTCATTTTTTTCAACTATCTTAATCCTACAATACATCCCATTTCATTTCTTTTTTTTTTTTTTCAACTTTCAAAATTCCTATACAACATCGTTAAATCTCAATTATTTATACCACTGTAAAAAACCATTCTATATTATTTTTATAAATCATTTTCAAATCATTTCAAACTATTTTTTTCATTCCAAAGAATAAGATGGAATGGGGGAAATGATCACCCCAAACAAGTGGTTAGAAATCCCTGAAAAATAAGTTAAAATTGAATGAGTATTTAAAAAAACAAAAAACGTTGACACATTTGTATCAAATTGTTTTAACATTTCAAAATATACTTTTGAAACATGTGCTATTTTTTAAAAAAGCAAAAAAAAAAAAAAAATGGTGCTATTTACTGTAATTTCCTTTGAGTTTAAGACAGTCTAACAGTGCCATACGCTTCACATATTGGAAAGCTTGACAAAGGATAAAAGGCAGGAAACTTCATTTCCCAAAAGTGCTATATCTTTACAGAATTCAAAAAAGATAATAACAATAAATTAAGAATTCTCTACCCATAAATCGGACTACTCAATCTGTACTGTCACATGGTATATTCTGTGTGTTTTTTCACAGTATTCCCTGATCTTGTGCACCAATTGCCTCGAGTCGACTTCAGGCTCGGCAGCTAAATGGCAAGATAGCACAGTCTTCCCAACCGTTAGCGCCCAAACGTGCAGGTCGTAAACATCCCGAACGCCTTTGATGCGCCTGAGATCAGTTTCTAGCCTAGTGATGTCAATCTCGCTCGGTGTTCTTTCCATCAGTATGCCGTATATGCTTTTGAGCATGGATATTGTAGTGCTTAGTGACACAACAGAGAAGACTAAGGTGCAGATCAAGTCAACCACTAACCAATCTGGCTTGGCCCATATGATTGCGCCGGAAATCATCACCCCGACAGACTGAATCATGTCAACCACGACGTGTAAATACGCGCCTTGAACATTTATGTTTAGCATTTTGGTCCTCCGTGCAGGGCTAGCACAAACTTCTTCTTTTTGACCATGATCTTGATGATGATGATGGTGATGTGAGTGTGCACATCCATGATGATGAGTGTGACTGTGGTGGTGCCCAAGCCATATGACCATGACAAAGTTGACCATAAACCCAAAGGCGGCTACGGCGAACATGAGAATCCCGTTGACCCGTTCGCTCTTGGTGAGAATCCTGCCGACTGCTTCGTAAATCAAGATCCCGGAGATCAGCCATATGAGCTGGACAGAGAGGAGAGCGCCCAGAATCTCTAGACGGTGATAGCCAAACGAATGGCGTGGCGTTGCTTGCCAACCCGAAGCCCAAACCGAGAAGAGGGAAATGGAGAAGCCCGCGACATCAGTGAGCAAGTGCCCCGCGTCGCTGATCACTGCAAGGCTGTTGGCTTTTAGGCCGCCAAGAATCTCTACCAGCATGACTAGCAGATAGAACAATATGAGCCCCCCGAGTTTCGTTGCTGATTTCGATCTCTCTTCGGACTCCAAAGCATTGAGCCCTCGTTTGGAAAAGGCGCAAACGAACTCGCAAGATGGTTCGGACTGCGCATCGATAAGACTAGCTTTTTCGGAGTGTATTGGCATCTCAATCTCCTGCTGGGATTTTTTGGCCATAATCGGCATTTCCTCGAGGTCCATTTGTTAGTCTGTGTGGTGACTGATTCGCTGAAATAATCGAAGCAGAATTTGACAAAGACATTGAGAAGCATAATGACATTAGGTTCGTACAAAAATCGATGAAACCGTTCGTATGATTTTATAAAGACAATCCCAGTAAACAGACTCCTGAAATAAGGTAAAATGTCTATTTCACTAGAGTTAATGAAATATAGGGTAAAGACGATCATTCGTTTTCAATACACACAGTAAACCAGCCAGAGTTGACTTTCCTGAAGTTTGACCAAATAAGTCTTACCTCTTTAGCATTTCCCACAAACAATAAATTTTCAATTGTTCTAATATTGTACCACAAACACCTTTTCCCTAAACCATTAGTCACAAAAACCAGGCACGTTTGGCATTGCAAAAAGCTTCAAAACCAAAGATACCAAAGAGCCAAAACACAAGCCCGACAAGATCAAATCATAAAACCATCGTTCTCAGAAAAAAAAAAAAAAAAAAACACACTAGATTGGGTTTTTCCCATCAACGACAAAGATTCAACTACGATCCACATACCCAATAGAGAAACTCCAATAACAAACAATTTCGAGGAATCGAAAAAAAAAAGAGAGAGAGAGAGAGGAGAGAAATTATTGACGTACCTAGGAATCAGAAAGACAATAGCAGAGACGAAGATCGTTGTATTAGAGAACAACAAGGGTCGGAAAAGATTGCATATTTAAATCAAAGCAAACGAAAAGATTGTAAATTTAATGAAAGGAATATTAGTGCAATAAAATAAAAGGTATTTATTTACCTTTTTTTTTTTTTGGGGGGGTGTCTTGCGGGTACTACAATGTTTTAGCCATTAGATCCGAACCAAAGGCCTCCGGGAAAAATTACATCCATATTCCATAGTCCATAGTCCATACCATAGAGTGGGGACAAACTGATTCCCTTGCGCAAATTTTTGGCGCTTATGGACGGTATTACAATTATTCTGTTTTCCTTCTTCAGGAAATAAAATACTAATCGTGAAACGACATGCAGTTTTTAAAAGTAAAATTCAAGTTCAATTATATATATATATATATATATATATGTATTATGACAGTGCAAGCTTTGAATGTGTTCCTAAAAAAAAAAATTTTGAATGCGAGATATAATTTTTTTAATGACCAGTTAAGCAATTAGTTATTTTAAAAATTAAGTTTGAATGATTTAATTATAGTTTTACGAAAGTAAAGAACTAAAGATTTATCCATAATATGTAACATATATATGTATGTTACGGCTAAATCCTTAATTTGACATTTTATAGCTAAATTTTTCAAACTTTACCTTTAAAATGATTAATTTTTTAACTGACTATTTTAGTTATTTATGTGAATATATTTCATATCTAACTTGTTTGGTAAATTATCATTATAATTTCACGTATTTATTAACTAATTAAATCAATATCAATTTTGAAGAATAACAAGTAATATTATATATATTTTGTGAATTCTTATAAAATTTATAATTTTTTTTATATTATAAATTTATTAATTATATATTGAATGGATTGCAAAAGATTTATTCGTAATACATTATCTTATATATTTAGCGAATTCTTGGTTGAGCACATTAGACTCGAATCGAGAAAAAACATAACGTAATCGAAATTATTAATTTATCAATGTTTCACTGTACACCATTAAAATTCTAAAAAGTCCATTAAAAGTACTCTCATCAATATTTATCTCATTACTTTTGCTAGAGTTAAGAGGATATTTCCTCATGTTTTATAATAAAGGCTTAAATGATGTTTATTTGAACATCACTCTCATTACGTCCATTCTTGACATAAATAATTTAACCAGTTAATTGATACGCCATTGCAAGGAAGAGAGGAAGATTCATGGTAATTTCAGAATTTGTTTCAAGTTTAGGTATAGCCGTATAGGCAACTCCGCCGCATAGGAATTGCAGTCAATAGACACACGCATCCACACATAATTCATATACATTAACATTATTATGTACCACTATAAATATATATACCCACCCAATATCATTATTACTCACCATTACACATTTTAATTACTCACCTCTCTCTCTCTCACTCAAAGTTGCCATGCCAACTTTTTGTCTCTTCACTTATACATTCAAATAAACACCTTTTTTTTTTTTCTGCTAAGACATTCAAATAAACACTTCAAAGTTATAAAAATGTCCTCTTTATATTCAAAAAACAAAAATATAAAATAATAGTCATCCACATTCTATTTCTTCCCTAACTCTCTCTCTCTCCCCACAAAGCAGCCACTCACCCACTCCCCACAAAACAATACAATACAATTACATACGCAAAATTTCCTCTCTTTCAATATCATTTTCCTTTTATAAATTAGTATTATAACAATAGTAATATTATTATTATTTTCAAAAGTATACCCAAAAAGAGGCCGAGAAAGACTGTGCAGCCGAAATCGGATTCGGACCCAAACACAAGCACAACAGCCAGCCACCAAAGGTGGGTTCTTTTTCTTTTCTTTTCTTTCGAAATAAAAAGAAAGAAAGAAAAGAAAAAGCGCTTATTTACCGAGAAGAAATCGGAGATCTGTACAGAGAGAGCTAAGAATCAGGAATCGGAATCGGAATCGGATGGCTCAGCAAGGCGGTGGGACTATAGAACCGGCCGTACTAGATGATATAATAAACCGGCTTTTGGAGTTCCGACAAGCTCGGCCAGCGAAGCAGGTTCAGCTCATGGAGACTGAGATCCGACTTCTCTGCTCTGTCTCCAAAGAAATCTTCCTTCGTCAGCCCAATCTTCTCGAGCTCGAAGCCCCTATCAAGATCTGCGGTCCGTTTTGCTCTTCCATTTTTCAGTTTTACTTTTTCTTTTCTCTGTCTCTTTCTACTTTTGTTCCGTTTATTCGGATCGGTCCCTTTTGTTGTTGTCATTTAATAGTTTGATTGCTAAGCGTTTCTGAGAAGTGGGTCTTTTTTTTTAAATTTTATTTATTTTTTTTTTCAAACAATAATTGCCAATGTGGGTGCTTGGGTCAGTCTTCTTGCCCCTTTTTTTTTTTTTGGGGGTGGGGGGGTTGTGTTTGTACGAAAATTGGTTTTTTTTTTTTTTTTTGGTTGGGGTCTTGGAGTTCTTTTTTGAATTTTGAATGAATCTGATTTGGTTTGGGATTGAGATCTTTGTTTGGTGAGTGTGAAGATGAAAAATCACAGGATGTTATGGATTTGTAATCTTGTGAGCTATAGTTCAAGTGGGTAATACTAGTCTTGGTGAGTCTTGTGAGTTTCTATACGCTTTTACTGCGTTGGACCAGTGTGTGGCTGAACTAATGTTTTTAATAGTTTGACTAGACTCTAAAGGTTTTGTATTTTTGTGTTTTTGAAAGAGCAATTAATATGAAGTTGATGAAACGACTATGTTAGTAAATGCTTGAACAAACAAAATGCAGTTTCATTTTTGTCATACTTTGGCCATTTCTTTTGGGGTTCTAGAAAGTTACAAAGAAATGAGTTTAATCGCAACAGATTGCATGAGACTGAGATACGAAAGAAAGCTTTATTATTGCATAATTATTTTTACGATTTTATCACCTGTCTATAAGAATTACGAAGTGGTTGTTGTTTAACAAATTGATGATTGCATATTGGTCTACGCATTAACTACAGAATTAGCAACCATCTGAGCAATTTATATAAAATGGTGTTTTGTTTGGGAGGAGTTGATTGAGTTATTTCAAGGGCTTCTGTGGTGCATTTCATTATGCGAGTTAAATTAGTTTTCATGTTAAATACGTTTAAAATTAAATGAGTTCAAGAATTATCTTTTACATTACTTAATTACACGTGTGCTTGCATCAATTGTGCAATTTATTGAAGAGATGTATATCTTTTATGCACTTTCATTCTTTATCAAATGCTGCTAATGTTATTTATGTTCTTACTTAAGAATTATAGAACATTTGGAAGGGATATGTTGATTAGTTTTGTAATATACATTAGAAAACTGCTCGAGCTTTACTATACTGACGTAATGCAGTCGACTTTAGATTATAATTCCACTTCTATCTTTTCCTTCTCTCTTTGAACCCAATCTCTGGGTGCTTGTGTGGGTTTTCCTTCTTTGTTAGCTAAATGTGCATGGTGAGTCAGATAGAAACTATTAGAGCCTAGTTTGGAAATTAAACCCGAGTCCGACTTCGAGCTTCACTAAAATTTGGTCCACACGTTGTGTATCTACTCCATTATGGAATATATGTTTGATATGCTTTAACGTAATTGGAAAGGAGAATTTAGTAACAATTTGAGGTCAAACAAGTTTAGTGTTGAACCTTCTACAAACTTAATTGTTCTATTTTGATAGAGATGCTAGGAGCGCTACCATTTTTTAAGACTTATCTTCATAATTTCTGAAAAGGGGAATTATTGAAATAATCTAAATTCCAAGGTAATAGACATATTTGATAATTGATATCTATAAAATACCTAACAGCTCAGTGAGCTTGAGTTCAAACCCTGTTGAATCCTAATTTTGCAAAGTCCAGAACTCATGGTTGGTCACTGGGCAGTTGGTCTGAGGAATTCGATTAGTAGATAATGTGAGAGAAAATGATAGGCTTGGCAGCACCATTAGCTGTCCATTATATTGTTTGATGATTGGGTTCCAACATGACTTGCATATCCTGTATTTCTGTTTGTAGACATTGATTCAAAATGTCAACATTATGTTAATGATAAGCTTTAGAGGTAGAGTAATTTTTAGTTGAACGACAGTTGTCTACTCAACTCCTTTACTGGGAGAGTGAGTTTCTGATTGATTTTGTATTACCTCCACCTTAGCTGGATAATGGAGCTTAGTGATTTTCCTGTATCTCTTTTTAATTTTCTCATCATTTGTGTATTTGATTATCTGATTGTGATATTTTCCCTGCATACATCAACAGACACTCACTGATATATATATATATATATATATATATATATAATAACTTTGGTCTGTTTTCCAGGTGACATTCATGGGCAGTACTCTGATCTCTTGAGGCTTTTTGAATATGGCGGTTTTCCTCCCACTGCCAATTATTTGTTCTTGGGGGACTATGTGGACCGTGGCAAACAGAGTTTGGAAACCATTTGCCTTTTGCTTGCCTACAAGATTAAGTACCCTGAGAACTTCTTTCTACTGAGAGGAAATCATGAATGCGCTTCAATTAATCGGATTTATGGGTTTTATGATGAATGCAAACGGCGGTTCAATGTCAGACTTTGGAAGACCTTTACCGATAGTTTTAACTGTCTTCCAGTGGCCGCACTCATAGATGATAAAATATTGTGCATGCACGGTGGCCTTTCTCCTGATCTAGCACATTTAGATCAGATCAGGAACTTGCCTCGCCCCACTGATGTCCCAGACTCTGGTTTGCTTTGTGATTTACTATGGTCAGATCCTGGTAGAGATGTCAAAGGCTGGGGAATGAATGACCGTGGAGTCTCGTACACTTTCGGGCCGGATAAGGTTGCAGAATTCTTGACAAAACATGATATGGATCTTGTTTGCCGTGCCCACCAG
Source organism: Boehmeria nivea var. tenacissima (assembly GCA_018132145.1). NCBI lineage: Eukaryota > Viridiplantae > Streptophyta > Magnoliopsida > Rosales > Urticaceae > Boehmeria > Boehmeria nivea. The sequence continues at coordinate 16,988,220 of CM030874.1, read as the reverse complement.
GTTAGTTACTGTCAGTTTTTGTTATTCCACGCCCCATCGCCCTTCTTTTATTGGATACTGCAGGTTTATATGTAAGATGTTTGTTCTTCCAGGTTGTGGAGGATGGGTATGAATTCTTTGCTGACAGACAGCTTGTTACAATATTTTCTGCTCCCAACTACTGTGGCGAGTTTGATAATGCCGGTGCAATGATGAGTGTCGACGAAAGTTTAATGTGCTCATTCCAAATTCTCAAGCCATCTGAGAAAAAATCTAGGTTTGGTTCTACGATGATGTGAAGACTACAGTCTCGATCCCCTTTAGGATTGCTAGTGTAAGTTTCATCCTGTTATCACCGATGTTCACATGTAGAGCTGGTCTTACTTTTGTGTTTCAGCTCTTTTATTCCTAGTTCCCACATGCTAGAATCATAGCCAATTCTTTTCTGAATTCTTAAGTTGCTTCTTATAGTTTCACACTAAACGTGGAGAAAACTGTGTCGGTGTTGGTGTTTTTCAGTGGTTGAGATGGATTAGTACGTTGCCCGTAATTGCTGTATTGGCCTTAACACACTTTCATGCGACTTACTTTAGCGAAGATTTTGTTGCACTTTTTTTGCTTTTCTGGTTGGCTTAGCCTAATAATACTGCACAATACTTTACCATTGTTGAAACAATACTTGCTTCAGGATAAAACAGTTGAAGGCAAAAGACTGGCTTTGAAGCTCTTCGAACGCAACAAGGAGCTGCGATCAGCAATTCAATCGTCAATCGTCATGTCATGTTGAGAATTAAGATGAGTTGTTTGTTCAGGTTGATGTTGTATAATTAAAGGAGCTCTGGGAACTTGCTCAGTTTAAAAGCTGACTATTTTTAGGGAAAGTGGCGACGAGAAAGTGCCAATTTTACACGCTTCTTTCGTAATTTAATTAAAGTACTCTTCTTCCTCACAGATTTTATGGTGCTTTTGTTGTATATACATTTGTTTTGTAAATGACTGCACCTGTAGTCAATGAACTTCCTCTTTGGCAAAAATGTTTGAACCTTTTTGTCCCCCCGCCTGCATTCCGAGCGGCCATTTGGACGCCCGGCAATTTCCGGGACATTCAGCGTCGAATGAGGCCTCTTAACTGGTGAAGAAACCTACTATCGTCATGGGAGTGTGTGATCGGTTGAAAATCAACGGCGACATTGATGTCCTCGTTAGTTTTAAACTTGATATTCGTCGGATTTTTTTGGTTGATGACATGATTTTGGTTTTCTTCAACTGATTTTTGATGAGTTACCCGAAACACTGCGGATTATTTTGTGGAATCATTGAGCCTCTTCCTAGCATGGCTTTAATTAATGAAGCATGCAGTTAGTTTGTTGGCTAAATATAGATGTTCAAAGTTTCCTCTCAATTCAGGTCAATATACTTCAGAAGTTACCTTTAGTCATCAAACGAATTCTAAGCAGAAGAAAGTCTTAAATCCCTTTCCTAGACAAGAATAAGGCATCAACTTATTATACCTTTTCTTCCTATTTTTATTCAAAATTTTAATAGAATATGATTAATTATAATTATAATAAGAGAAATTATAGTGAATACCTAATTTTTAAAATTTAATGTAAGTTATTACCCAATTTTTTTGAAAAATGTAACCAACTACCCAAAAGATGCAATTACTTACACTAATTCACTTTGTTACCAAAAGCATGTGCAAGTAATTCACAAATTGACTAGAAACTCAATTACTTCAAAAATTTGGGTATTTATTTTTATTGTTATATAAATTCTGGATATTTGCCTACTTCACCCTTATAATAATTTAAAATTGGAATCAAAGTGGGAATTAAATAATTATCATTAACGCAAAATTGTTAATTTTACTTTTGAAACCGTTTTGAAATATTATAGAAAACTATAATTAACCTTTATTTTAGAAAAAGATGATGTTTGGTACACCCTACCCTATAAGTCCATCACATTGTATTAGAGCATAAATTATTGGATTTAACTTGCTCAAATCGTGTTATATAATATAATACAAATTATATTATCTTGTGCAAAAAAAATTCTCAGAATAAAATTGTATTCTCTACTCTAAATTTTTTAAAATTATTTTTTATTATTATATATAATATTTTTTATAATACACATTATAAGATAATACAATACAATGAATACAGGTATAATAACATACACGATAACAGGAGCGAGAGGGTAAAAAAAGAAAAAGAAAAAAGAAAAAAAAACAGCTTATAACATGACACATGAGAGAAGACTCAGAAGTTGTTAATAGAGAGTCTCGATTCGAAAGGCGAAAGCTCTTAGGCTTTCGGCTTTACATTTGTTTGTGAGAGATTACAGTTAGGGGTGAAGATAAGATCTGTAAGCTGAGAGAGAGAGAGAGAGAGTGTGATCAAGAAATACAAAATCATCAAAACAAAAGGAAAAAAAGAAGAGAAAATGTTCTTCCACATAGTACTGGAGAGGAACATGCAGCTCCATCCGCGCCACTTCGGCCGCAGTCTCCGAGACAACATCGTCTCCAAGCTCATGAAAGACGTCGAAGGCACTTGCAGGTTTCTTTTTTTCTTTTTCTTTTTGAAATGGTTAGATGTTCTTTCTAGGCACGTTGATTTGGGAATTTCGTGCCTGCTTGGTGGAGATGAAGCTAGGGCTTTTTTTTTTTTTATATATATTTATAATTCTTTCGCAATGTTGGAATTTAGTGATTTTGTTGTGTAAAGGGCATGTTTTTGGAGATAATGGGACTGGGAAAAGATGGGTTTATACATGAAATTGGATGCCTCATTTTGTGATTGGTGATTCTGCTTGTTGTTAAGATAGATGTTTGTCGTAGTTCTTGTTAATTCGCGTTTTGTCTATTTTGATAGCTGAAGTTAGGGTTTTTTTTTTTTTTTTTAAATTTTATATTTTTAAATGTGAACCGTATTTGGATTGGATGGAAGAAACTAGACGAAAGTCCGGGTTTGATTCCAAGTATTGTCTATTGTTTGATTGTAGTTGTGTCTGTATATGTGAAATAAAAGTACTTTTACTTACATTTGGTGCTTTTGTGGCAGCGGAAGGCACGGTTTTGTGGTGGCTATAACCGGCATTGAAAACATTGGAAAGGGACTAATCCGTGATGGTACGGGATTTGTGACCTTTCCGGTGAAGTATCAGTGTGTTGTATTCAGACCTTTCAAAGGAGAGATTTTAGAAGCTGTTGTTACCATGGTAAACAAGGTATGTGTGTATGTTCATTTTAGCTGACTAGCTTCATCATCGAATGTTTTAAGGATTTGTAATCTTCACATCGGGGTCTGATGTTACGTGCAATGACATCTTGAGTTGCAGATGGGATTTTTCGCTGAAGCTGGACCTGTTCAAATTTTTGTTTCAAACCATGTAAGTTTGGTTTATGCATTTTCTCTTGTGCAAGCTGAATGGACGGTATGTCTTGGTTTTATTTTACTTCTCATTCTCTAGACTAAGCTGTGGCCAAGATCGGCTTATGTTGTCGCTTGTCATTGGGTCTGTTGTGGTGTTACGCTTAATGGTTCCATCCATGAGAATGTCTATGTCTCGTTAACTTTCATATTTTCATACCATATAATGATGCCCGGATATCAGTTTCTGTCTTTTTTTTTTTTCAAGTTGTTCCTTATTTTTTTTTTCGATAGTTTTTAAAGCTTATGATTTTTCGCTGAAGCTGGACCTGTTCAAATTTTTGTTTCAAACCATGTAAGTTTGGTTTATGCATTTTCTCTTGTGCAAGCTGAATGGACGGTATGTCTTGGTTTTATTTTACTTCTCATTCTCTAGACTAAGCTGTGGCCAAGATCGGCTTATGTTGTCGCTTGTCATTGGGTCTGTTGTGGTGTTACGCTTAATGGTTCCATCCATGAGAATGTCTATGTCTCGTTAACTTTCATATTTTCATACCATATAATGATGCCTGGATATCAGTTTCTTTCTTTTTTTTTTTTTTCAAGTTGTTCCTTATTTTTTTTTTCGATAGTTTTTAAAGCTTATGATTTTTAAGAGTTCCTGTTATTTTACTCCGTTTGGTATCTGTCTTGCAATTTGCTATTTTTCTTTTATATGTAGGTATAGATACTATTTACTTGTTGTCTTTTCTAGTTGATTCCTGATGATATGGAGTTCCAATCTGGAGATATGCCAAACTACACAACTTCAGATGGATCGGTATGCTTGGTCTTTAGCTTAGAGAAAAAAAAAAAAAGAAAGCAAAGCTCATATGGTTTTAACAATGGTCGTTCAGATTTCTATAAACAATTGATTTCTCTGTCTTTGCAGGTTAAGATTCAGAAAGATAGCGAAGTGAGGTTAAAGATAATCGGGACTAGAGTTGATGCTACAGAAATTGTATGCCTCTTGTTCAGCAACAATCTCAACATGCAGTTTCCTTACAATTTGGATTCTCTAATTTCCCAATGGAGATTTGTTGTATATTACAGTGTCCAGAACTATCTTTTTAGCGTACTTTTCTTCTAAACATTTGCCTCTCTGTTTGTGTTCTTATTGGTTGCAGTTTTGCATCGGTACCATCAAAGACGATTTCTTGGGTGTGATAAATGATCCTGCAGCAGCTTAGTTGTCTGACTTTAAAGGGATTTCCCTTTTAGTTTTGTTTAAAAGTATAAGAATTTTGAGTAGCAAAAAGCTGTGTGCTCTGTGTTTATTCAAAGTGGTAAAAAGGCAGGTTTCTGGGTGCGATAAATGATCATGCAGCAGCTTTCGTCGACGACTTTAAAGGATGTTTCCTTGTTAAGTTCTGTTTGAGAGTTATAGATAATTTTGAATAGTAAAAAGTTGTGTGCTCTGTGTTTATTCAAAGTGGCAATGGGCATTTAATTTTGTTCCCTTGTTTAGACTTCGTCCTGATGTAGCACTTAAGAGCTGAGTTTCATACAGCTGAATGCTCATACCATTACCATGCCTCTTGGTGATTTTTTTTTTTTTTTTTTTTGGTTTTGTAAGTTGAGTGCTTGGTGAAGTCCTCCTTGCTTGAGCTCCTGTACTGTTTATGTGGGTATATGCGATATTGCCTTTGACTACATCCAGATGTCAAATGGACTACGCTTTCATGCCCCAAAACTTTACCTTGTACCATCGTGAAATAAGGTTCCCAAAGCTGAAGATGCATCAAGAAAGGAAAAAAAAAAAAAAAAGAAAAGAGAATTTGATTTCATGACATTCAAGTTTACCATTTATGACTTATATGTCATTGCATGTTATATTATTTTTTTTAGCAAATTATTATGCTGTTTTAAAAAATAAAATAAAAATCTATTTGATCAAATTCAATACTAAAAATGACTAGACCGCAAATTATATAAAGCGATATTTTTCAGAACTATTTGTTAAGAAGGGGCATTTTTCAAAATTTTCAAAAAAAAAAAAAAAAAAATAAGGCTTTGGAAGCGTAACACTCGTCAATCTGTTAATTACGCACAACGCAATTGTGTTATTAGTAATGAGTAATGATACATAATAAGTTCCAAAGAAGGTATAGTTACGTATTTGATGCTACAAGAGCAACACTTTATCATCCTCTTCACTGGTTTAGCGACACAACTGGTGATCCATAATCCATCAGTTTTCACGTTTCATAACCTCCAAAATCCAAGCAGAAGTCTTGTCAAAGTCACAATCCAAGTGCAAAAAAATCTCTCACAACCCAAAAAGAACAAAATAAATAAATAAATAAATAAAAATCTCTGCCCCACCATATAGTAGGATATTAGCCTCTAGCCCTCGGCAAAAGAAGCCTCCAAATTTCCGCCAAGCCTTTACTCACAAGTCACAAAGATATTCCATCCTTATGTGATGTGGGCTTTCCCTGCTTCTCAAACCCTCCAACCGCCCACTCTCACCGCCTCTGCTCGCGCCTCTCCCGGCCCACCGCGCTGCTCCGTGGCCTTCACGCCTCCGCTCTCCTCGCCCAAGCACAGCGCCGACAACAACAAGCTCATCCAGTCTCTCTGCAAGCAGGGCAATCTCAGGCGAGCCCTCGAGCTCCTCCCTCGCGAGCCCAGCCCGAGCCAGCTCACCTACGAGCTCCTGATCCTCTCCTGCGCCAGACATGCCTCTCTCTACCACGCCCGCGAGGTCCATCGCCACCTCGTTGACGATGGCCTGGACCGAGACCCGTTCTTGGCCACCAAGCTCATCGACATGTACTCGGAGTTGGGCCGTGTTGAGAATGCGATCGAGGTGTTTGATAAAAGTCCCGTGAGGACTATTTACGTTTGGAATGCGGTTCTCAGGGCTCTTGCCTTGGCGGGCCGTGGGGCTGAGGCGTTCGAGTTGTATCGGCGGATGAATTGGGGCCGGACCCGGTCGGATAGGTTCACTTACACGTACGTGCTCAAGGCCTGCGTTGCGGCCGAGAGTTGCTCGGTTTCGCTGCTCGAGAAGGGGAGGGAGATTCATGCCAACATTCTGCGGCGCGGGTTCGAGGGGTGCGTTCATATTATGACGACTTTGGTGGACGTGTACGCGAAGTTCGGGTGCGTTTCGTACGCGCGGTGCGTGTTTGGAGGGATGGTGGCGAGGAATGTGGTGTCGTGGAGCGCAATGATCGCGTGTTACGCGAAGAACGAGAGGCCCTTCGAGGCTTTGGAGCTCTTTCGGGAGATGGTAGGGGAGCGCAGCGATTTTCTGCTCCCCAATTCGGTGACGATGGTTAGTGTTTTGCAAGCCTGCGCGTCGGTTGTTGCTCTTGAGCAAGGGAAGGTTATTCATGGATATGTTCTTAGAAGGGGGCTTGATTCCATCTTGCCGGTTATGAGTACTCTTGTGGCTATGTATGCGAGGTGTGGCAAGCTCGAAATCGGGCAGCGTGTTTTTGATCAAATGCCTAAGAGGGACGTCGTTTCGTGGAACTCCTTGATATCAAGTTACGGAATTCATGGACATGGAAGGAAAGCAATACAAGTTTTCGAGGATATGATCTCTTCTGGAGTATCGCCTAATCCGATCTCGTTTATTAGCGTTCTCGGTGCTTGCAGTCATGCGGGTCTTGTAACGGAGGGGAAAATGCTATTTGAATCTATGGTTAGAGACCACAAAATGTATCCGAGGATGGAGCACTACGCTTGTCTGGTGGATCTTCTCGGCCGGGCCAATCAATTAGACGAAGCGGCGAAAGTCATAGAGGAGATGCGGATAGAACCAGGGCCTAAGGTTTGGGGTGCGCTTCTAGGCTCGTGTAGGATTCATTGTAATGTTGGATTGGCAGAGAGAGCTTGTAAAAGATTATTTGAGCTGGAGCCCTGGAATGCCGGGAATTATGTACTTTTAGCTGATATCTACGCCGAAGCAGAGATGTGGGACGAGGTAAAAAGAGTGAAGCAGCTTTTAGAAGCTCGGAACCTGCAGAAGGTCCCGGGATGTAGCTGGATCGAAGTCCAGAAGAAGATTTATTCGTTCGTGTCTGTCGACGAGTTCTGCCCGCAGAGCGAACAGGCTCATGCTTTGTTGGAGAAATTGTCGGCGGAGATGAAGGAGAGAGGCTACGTGCCCCAAACTCAAATTGTGCTCTATGATCTCGACATGGAAGAGAAGGAGCGCGTCTTGTTAGGCCACAGCGAAAAACTAGCCGTTGCCTTTGGGCTAATCAACACCAGCAACGGCGAAACGATTCGGATCTCCAAGAACCTTAGGCTATGTGAAGATTGCCACTCCGTCACCAAGTTCATCTCCGAGTTCGCGAACAGAGAGATCGTGGTACGGGACGCGAATCGCTTCCACCATTTCCGGGATGGTGTCTGTTCTTGCGGGGATTACTGGTAGTTGAAAGAAAAAATAATGTTCAAACTTTGTTGTTAGTACTTAGTAGAGCAAAAGACCATCCGTGTTTAAATGTTATACAGAAACTTGAAATGTATACTTGGAACACATGTTTATCTAGATATGTAAATGTTCCTCAGCAATTTTTAAATCTATACTAAACGAACTCTGGTTCGCATTTTGGTTGAAAACAATTTTTCTATACCAACAGTTAGTTTCTATACCAAACATGTTCAAATATATGTCACACACTAATGCCAAAAAGAAAAAGAAAAAGAAGAGAAATCATGTCTGAGCCCGGGTTCGAACCGGGGACCTCTAGTGTGTGAGACTAGCGTGATAACCGACTACACCACCCAGACAAGCCTATAATTGTCAAATTAGAGCTACAAATTATTATAATATCTAAAAATCCCTGACGAAATTCTAAAGTCTGAATATCAATAACACGTCGATCGTCGTCTTCGTTTCGTTTCTGTTTCCTTCGACTGGTCTGTCTCTGAAACGCCGGGAGATCTTTCACAGACGACCGCGAGAGAGAAATTCCTTGTTCAGAGCTCGAAGAAGACCAAGAGAGCCCAAACCCTAACTCTAACCCTCGGCCATGGAAGCACACCACGCGTCTCTAGGCCGACGAACGGTTCAGTGACAAATCTCGATTCTTTTTACGCATCGTCAAAAGTCAAAACGTTGTTCTCTTCAATTTCCCAAAACTGATTATTATTATTATTTAAAAATTTTCTTCAGTTGGAGGACATTCGTCAAAAGCGAGCAGCGGAGAGATTGAGCAAAGCCTCTTCGGGACCAGATCTCAGCAAAGCTACAAATTCCAATGGTACGTGAAATTGTTGAATTCAGTTCTTTTTTTTTTTTTGTGGGTTATATCTCATTCGCATTTCGATAAATTTCGCATCTTTGTTTTCCCCTCCTTTGTACAGACGCGGTACCAATTAGAAAATCCGAGAGCGGAAATCGACTTTCCGAGGTAAGAATTATATTCCACGTTCATGCAACTTTCGACAATTGATGGTTACATATTAGGGTCTAATTTATATCATCCGTTGGTGATTTGATCGTTTTCGACTTGTAACAAGTCCATCTGAATTCTGAATTACGTTGTTTGATTGGCACTTGGAATTAGTTGCCGTGCATTTCAATTTAGGGTTTTTTATTTTTAATAATTTGGAATTTGATTCTGGTGCAGACAGATATTGGCGGTTTAGTAGCTCAGATAAGAGACCTAGAGAGGAAGAATACAGAATTGGAGGAGCAAAACAGGCAATTGATTTCAAAGGTACGGGTATAAAGCTTTTTTTTTTTATTTTAAATATTTTATTTCTTGTAGTGTTTGAGCTTAGGAAGCTTTTGGGAAATGATCAAATTTTAATTGATCGTGTTTGTTCATCTTTAATTTTGCAGCTTCAGACAACGGAATCCGAGAACGATGTGCTGCAGAACCGATTGAATGATCTGGTAAGAGTGTATCTATCATCTAGCCGTCTTAAAGTTTTACATATTGATGGGTGGGTGTAATTTAATCTCAAACTTTTATTAACAGCGTGAGAAAATTCTCTCTGATTCTTTTCCTTATCTTACTTAAAAACTTTATTTCATTGCTTTGGTTTGTTAGTATACTCATGGCCTGCATTAGTATTTCGGAAAATGGGATGTTTAGTTAGCAAGCTCAGTTATAATGACCTAGATAAAAAAAATTATTGTGCTTAGTGCTGCTGCTTGTAAACACAACAGTATTCTAAATCACTCTTTGTCATGTTTCCGCATTAACTTTTTGGTAAATTTCTCTTGTATATAATTTAATTTTTTCGTTAACCATAGGAGCAAAACACTGTACCTTCTTTGAGAAAAGCTTTGAGGGATGTTGCTATGGAAAAAGATGCCTGCCGTTGTTGCACGGGTATGAATCAATCTCCACAAAGTTCTTTTGTCATGTAACTTACAATCAGTTGCGTTGTTTCCTTTTTTTTTTTTTTTTTAGATTCTTTTTCTGTGTTACCAAGAAAGTCTGGTATATTAGTGTAGGAGGACTTCTCAGCCCAACTTCGCGCACTCAAGAAACGTCTAAAGGAAGCAGAGGAGGAGCAATATCGAGTATGCAAGCGACCTTGTTTTAAGATGTTAGTTCTTGCTTAGTTCTGATTTTCCTAATAGTTTCTTTGCTAAATAGGCCGAGGAAGATGCAGCATCCTTGAGAGCAGAACTAAATTTGTTACAGCAACAATCAATGAGCGGTTCGCTTAGTGGAATACCCACTTTTGCAAGTTCACCAGATCAAATACAAAGCTTAGAAAAGGAGTTAGCTAGATTAAAATCTGAGTTACAGGTAAAATACATTACAGTGTGCAGTGGATTTTTCTTGTTTCTCAGTTAGAGTGCTTGCTAATAATTGCTCTCTGGTGATCCAATATTTAGCAAGAGTCATTATTGAGGCAGCAAGAGCGACAAAGATTAGCCGAGGAGCAAGCCCAATCTTCTATGCTCATTTCTCAAAAGCAGGAGTTGGAAGAAAAGCTTGCAGCTATGTCAAAAATCGCATCAGGTTATGCCTAGAATATTTTCTATTCATTTCAGATTCCCTTATAGTGCAAATTGCAAAAGTTGTTACGAAGATATTGCACATTTTTTGGTTCTATCATCTATTACACGATCACTTATATTAGCATTTCAAAGATAGTATGAAATTCAGTTCTATGCCATTGACATGAGTTTTTCGGTTGCAGAAGAGTCGGAGAAAGTGGCTAACATAGAATTTTCACTAGTAAGTTCAGCCAGAATTGGATTGCCCCCCCACCACCACTATGGGATGCAACTGAAAGAGTAGTATTTAATCCATGATATCTTATTTTCAGGAGGACAAGGAGAAACTTGAGAAGCAATTGCATGACATGGCTGTAGTGATTGAAAGATTGGAAAGCAGTAGGCAAAAACTTTTAGTAGAGGTAGTGTTTATAACCTGTATACTTTCACAGCATAACTAGGAATTTAAAAATGAGTATGTTGTAACAATAGTGATGTGGCAGATTGATTCCCAATCGTCAGAGATTGAAAAGCTTTTTGAGGAAAATTCTAATCTCTCAAGTTCTTATCAAGAAGCCAGGGGGATAGCAATGCAATGGGAGAATCAGGTAATTTTGGTGTTTGAAGTTCGGCAATTTTTGTTTTCTGGTTTTTGGGGGTTTTTTTTTTTCGGTTTTTATTTATTTTTTTTCCTTCTGTGTTTTACTCACTCGGCATGTATATTTTCTACTCCATTGCTTATTTCGTTTATCAACCATTTGACATTGACGTACTAGAAGCAGCATAAGCCTTTTTTATATGTCAACTTTCTGATTCCTCTACTTGTTAATAGTTTTGGATCATTTCATGTCTCCGCAAAATGGAAAAGTGTATGGGGTTGTGTGAATAATTTTTTAGTGCTTTCAATCTGAGTCGGCTAGTTCTTCTGCCAGCATTCCTAACTATTGGACTTCATTCCTCCTATTTTCTGAACTTGCAGGTGAAGGATTGTCTCAAGCAAAACGAAGAGCTCCGTGGGGTTCTAGATAAGTTGAGAACCGAACAAGCTAAGGCCTTTGTTGAGCCACTCAATGCTGCGGCAAATCAGGCTGGCTCCTCAGCATACTCAGCTGAAATTATCTCCCTCAAGGTTGGTTGTTCGCTCTAAGGCTATAATATGCAATCTGTACACTACTTTATAGTTCTTCTAGCCTCTCCTGAGCTGATAATTCTTTTCCACCCTGTTGGCCTACTTGTGTTTATATCACTTTCTTCATCTGGGTTTCCTCCCTTTAATAGGGTCAAATTGCAAAAGAACAGAGCCGAGCAGAGGCGCTGACTGCGGATGTATTGCAGCTCTCAGCACAACTCCAGCAAGCCACTCAAGCCTACAATAGTCTCGCACGCCTGTGAGTGCAGTTTCTCCGCCGGTTTTAAAATACTCTCTGTCCATATGTGAGATACTGATATCATCATAACATTTTCAGGTACCAACCGGTGTTGCGGAATATAGAGAGCGGTTTAATCAAGATGAAGCAGGATGGTCCTGTCACCGTGCAATGAGGTCTAAGGTGGTGTTATACAATCAATTTTGTAATATTATCTCATGATGTATCGCTTTCTGTTATCAAAGTTTCCGAAAGAATTTTGTTTGATTTTTTCATTTATACAAAAAGTATCGAAGTGTCGATTTGAAAGCTTCTGTAGATTGAATTCCTGATTTTACATTTGCTGCAAAGTACAATGTTATTTGATAGTAATACATGGAACTGCCCATAGTTGGGAGTTAATAGTTTCCTAATTTTTGCAATTCTAACGAAATATGTATACTCAATTTGTTCAAATGGAATGACTGTAACTCTTTATCTCTCTCTTCTCCTATCCTTTTGTCCCCATCCCAGGTTAGCCCCCCCTTTTTTTTTAAACATATTTTTTTTCTTTTTAATTTTTGTTATATGGCTGAACTATTTCCTAGTGGTTTATGTTATATCTTCTTGTCAAGCAAGCTCCTTCTATTTATTTATTTATTATTTTTAATTTTATAAAAACTACACGGTATTCTCGGAAGAAGGTTTTAATCTGCTAACATTTTTCTGCTTCCGAAGAGTATCCACAAGATTGAACAGTACTTGGTTTATCTTTGCCAATGTTATAAACACATTTCACACGTCTTTTTTTTTTTTTTTTTTGGAAACTCCCTGAAATTTTATCAGTATTTTGCCACACAATTTCATTTTTTTTAAGTATAGACCACGAGATGGCATGTTATGATTAAAACTAACAGCGTGGCCATAATCACAGACATGTTCTCCTCTGCTTAGCTTCCAAAGCAAAAGTCATTCAGCATTTAGCTGTCGTGCATTTATCCCGTGATTTAAGCTTCCTAATAATTCTATCATATGATTGACACCCATAAATCTTCTCAACGAATCTTTGGCCTTTGTTATCTCATAATCTCATATTTGTAAAGGTATTTCGAATAAAAACCATTACTTTTAACTTTGATCTAATCACCTAGTCCACAGACCATATTAGCTGTATAAAATCTCAAAGGACGCATAAAGGACATTGGATGTTTTTTTTTGGCTGGCCGATTCGCTAGCAACCACTCATGCAAGTAAATAATTCAAAAGAAAGTTTGCAAAAAGCTTTTGAACCGTTTTGAAGGGAATAAAACGCATTCGCAAAAGAAAAAAAAAATGTTTTGATGTGGTTAATTGGACACTTGTACAAATAGTTATAAACTTCTCAATTAAGTAATCATGTCAATAATTGAACACTTTTGGACCCCATTTAGAGCCTGTTGTTATAAAAGGAGAATGAAAGAAAGAGGTGAAACAAGTGTGTGCTTGTGTTTTTTGGGTGAGAGTTGAGACATGATGAGCAAAACAAACACATGTTTGTGCCTCGAGGCTTCAAAAAGAAGGAAGAGAAACAAGGCTCGTCCAAGTCTCATCGAAGTAGCAAGAAAAGTACAGGGCTTGTTGACTCGGCAGATAGTGGCCGCGCCGAAGCCAACACCACGAGTACTGACGCTGGTACCGCAGCCGCGGTGGCGACGGCTGGTGCTCTTGCCGTGACTGCAGCCACCGTGCACCACAGCGAGGGCGGCGGAGACGGTGGGAGTGCTCATGGCGGCGGCGGCGGCGGTGGTGGTGATGGTGGTGGTGGTGGTGGTTGATTTTGTGTTTTTCACATAAATGATTAATTAGTGTGCTTGTTATATCATTTGTATTTAGTTATTCTATCCAATGATTCCTTTTTTATTTTTATTTTTTCAATTTCTTAAGAGATATTTTTATTTTTACTTTTTGTCTTGTGGATGGAGGACGATTGATGGAACACAAAATCACTATGAGATTTTGGTGTGATGTGTGGTGATTTGCTCAAGTTGAGCATTTTGATTTTTTTTACCCTTCGTTTGTGTAGTAGTGATGCGATATTGAGATATGATAAGAAAGTTTGTTGTCTATATAAAGAATTGTCTAGTCTCCACTTAAAAAAGGTAAAAAAGGAATCTATCTTCATTTTTTTTTTGTCACTTAATTTGTACCACACAATTGATATTGCCATCAAATATCAAAAGTTCAGCAAAAATATGGATCAAGAGGAAAGCACACATCTTGGGGATAGTTGAGAAATAACATAGAGTCTAAGTCCTTTTTTTCATAGATAGGCTTTAGAAGTTGTGTAGATTGATTAATTGGTAATTTGAACTATAATAATAGGAAAATATTGTATTAAGCTATAATTAAGAAAGAAAATAAGTGTATAGTTCAATTTATTTTTTGTATTATGCAATAATGTAACGGGGTCAATTAGGTTAATAAGTCATTTTCAAAAATGCTTTTTAAGTTATAGGTTATGTTTTAAAAATTAAAAAAAATAGCTATAGTTTACTAGCATGATGCATGGATGAACTGCATCCATTATAACTTCTTGATGTCTATTGACATACTTTTAAATCACTTAAGTGGAATGACTATTTCTTATAATTTTTGTAATATTAATTCAGTATGTCAAATACTATATTATGTTTTAGAGTATTCATGGCTCTTGAACTTGTCGTGTTTAGCAAGTTGGCCCCATAACTTTTTTTTTTTTTTTTGACAATCTACACTGTAAAGTTATAAAATTTGGCAAATTAGTCTTTATTGGTAATAAGAGTTCAAATTTTGACAAAATTGGATGGAATGAAGGATGCATATTACTAAAATAAACAAATTTCAAGAGATGGCTTGTCAAAACTTAACAAGTTTAAAGACTACTATTGTAAATTGATAACTGATATCAAACCTTTTTATAATAATTTACAAAATAGCCCCTAAACTTTTTGAATTTTGACAAATTACTACTTGAACTTTGTTTATTTTAGTAATTTGCATACTCTATTTTGTCAAATTTGAACATATGTTACCAATAGGAATAATATGCCAAATTTTGTAAACGTAGAATGCAAATTGCCCAAAAAAAAAAAAAAAGATAAAAACAAAAACTCAGGACCAACTTATCAAAGCGTGACAAGTTCAGGGACAGTTGGTGCCAATTACTCTATATTTTATAATACAATACATAAGTTTAGTGGACTAATTAATATATCCTAAAGTAATTTCTCAAATAAACTAATACTATTTTGGGTGAGTTGCAAAAATATGCTAAAATTAAATGAGTCTTTTAAAAATAACACATGTTTTAAAATATTAAAAGAATAGCTTTGTCAAAAATTTTATGACAGAAAATAACAAATACACTTTTGTAAGAATTTTTTAACACTTCAAATTTTAATAAGTAAAAACTAAAATATTAAAAAAATTTTGAAATTCTTAACATGAATATTTTTTTAATCTTTTATGTACTATTCTTTAAAAACATTGTTTTTTTTATTTATTGCAATTTCCCTATTAGAAATACGAACGAAAGATGTGGGTGACGCGTCTGTCGCATCGTGACCGTGGACACACGTGGGCTCCACGGCCACAGACGGCCACGATGCGACAGATGTGCCACGTCTATCCGTAACATTGCTCATTTCCCTATTGTATAACGTGGACCTTTTCTTACGGTTGAAGCAATATGTCAGCGACAAATGTGTTGACGGAAAATGAAAGATCCTCTAAATCACCTTTCAGAAGATCTTCAAATATCTGCCCGTCTAGATTTGCCACCCGTTAGGTTCAATATGCCCTAACCACTGCTAAATAAACGGTATCCGTCAGATCAAAACAAATAAAATCTGACGGTCAAAGATCTGAGACCCGAAATTATAAAATAGCGTCACTCTCACGCAATCTCCCTCCATCTTTCTTCTCCTCCAAGAAATTTGCCGCCATTTCACTGCTCTCTTTTTCTCTCTGATAATCGCACTCTCTCAGTCGTCGATTTCTAGGGTTTTGCTCTCGTTCTTTCCATTCCCAATCTCTCTTCTCAGCTCGACCGATCATCAATGGTGGAAGAGCCGGACCATCAGGCTCTCCGATGGAGGAGTTTGTGGAAGAGGACGATGAAGTTCTGATCAGCTTTCTTTTGGTCGCATCAAGGATTCAGGCTAATTATTAGGCAATTACATTTCTTATGTTGTCTTCAGTCCCTGTATAAACGAGTATTTACAGTTCTTCTTTCATATATCACTTCTCTTCACCATTTTCATCCTCACCTTGAGCTTTTCAAGCAAAGCCAACGATGGCAATAGATAAGCAAGTATTTTTCTTCCTCTCTCTTCCTTTCCAGAACATTTAACATTCATTTATAAGAAGATTTAGTACTTATGCTGTTTGATTAATGATTTCTGGAAATGATAGAATGACCAAATAATTGTACAACAGTTGGTACCGATTATGCTTTATGACTGCTATAAGAAATGGAGCCGATTCAAATTAATAGCAATGCTCTTAAATCTTAATCAATTAAATCGTGAAATCTACCAAATTCTGATATTTTGTGGTTGTGTGGCTTTTAATGTTGATATCGGTCTATATTGTATTTATTCCTGAATTGATTTATTCTCCGAATTCGCACCATCTTTGTGACTTTATAATTGGTGTTCTTTAGTAATGTCTAACTATCATAAGCAATGCTAACTAGTGATTGTATCGATTGCCCACTTTTCATCATAAAGACATTCTCATTTTGGCTCAATAAAAGAGGATCAAAATTGGCCTGTCAAAAATAATGTTTTAATTAATAAAGAATCCAAATGCAAAACTTTGAATATCAGTTACTTTCCAACTACTAAATCCAATTCAACTTTCATCCTATTTAAAGAGATGTGTGTAACACATGGAAAGATAATTAAACTTTTACTACTTTTTCTTTATTGGGTGAAACAAAAACGTTCAAGCATTTTGATTATAATCGTTACAATGAACTGCATAATGTAGATGCCATAAATGCATGAGTCACAAAAGTATAAGGGTATTGTAACAGTTTGGTTGTAAGCATAGCTTAGCGATAATTCTATACCTGACTGCACGAAAAAAGTATTGTTCAAATCCCAGACAAAAAAAAAAAAAAAATTGAAAATAGTACAAATAAGCCACTCCAATAACAATCATAACATAAAATCTCTTCTTCTATTTTACCATTAATTTATGTAAGATGGGAAATTCTAGAGCTCTTCTGTTTCACCATTTTCTCACCATTTTCATACTCACCTTGAGCTTTTCATGCCAAGCCAGTGATGAAGATAGAGAGGCGAGTGCTTTTCTTTATTTGCAAAATATTTACTATATGTTTGCTTAGTGACTGGTATTAGTAAGAAGTAAGAGGAAATCGATATGACTGCAAGAGCATTTCGTACTAATTTCCTGCTGTCTAATGACTATAATTGTAAAGCATTTAGTGCATTTTCCTTGTTGCTCATTGACTGTTAGAAGTAATGGAACATCCAAATAGCACTGGTAATCCACTGAATAAGAAACTATAATTTCTTCTATTTTTGTAGTAGTAATGTAGATTTTCTGCCTTTAATTTAATGGCGATACAGCCGAGGACGGAGCTAGTTTGGGCCCACTAACGGGCCCGCAGCCCCCTCCTGCCCAAGCTGGCCCATTAAAATGTTTAGTTAACTTCCATATGTTTTGTTGTTTTCTTTCAGTTTTATACATCTAAAATTTTGTCCATTTTTAATTTTTTGATACAAATTGCATTGAGCCCCTGACTTAAATTTATGGTTCTGTCCTGATATAGGTCTATATTGTGTACATGGGTGCTCTTGCTGAAGGGATTCATTCGCCAAATTCTCAGCATCTTAGTTTACTAGGGAGTGTTCTCGAGGGAAGGTAATTAATGTTAATTACTAGTTTAATATATCATGTAGTTTGATATACAAGTTTTTTCTTCTTTGTAATTATCAATATCTTATTCCGAGTAAAAGACTATATCTAATTACTCACCCAATCCATGTTGCAGTTCTGTTTCGAACTCCTTAATCCGTAGCTACACAAGGAGTTTCAACGGATTCGCGGCGAAACTTACTGATCAAGAAAGACAAAAGCTTGCCAGTGAGTGCATTGAAAAATCAGTAATATGAGACATGAAACTGAAATCAACACGGTGATATTCATATTTTGAAACTGTGATTGGCAGGTAAGAAGGAAGTAGTCTCCATTTTTCCGCGGAAAATTTACCATACACAGACGACAAGATCTTGGGACTTTTTGGGTTTGCCTCAGACAGCGCAGAGAAATCCGACAGCGGAGAGTGACACCATTGTTGGTGACATCGACTCCGGAATTTGGCCCGAATCGGAGAGCTTTAGGGACGAAGGTTTCGGTCCTCCTCCGAAAAAGTGGAAAGGTGCCTGTAAAGGAGGACCTAATTTCACCTGCAACAAGTATGATCTTAATTTGATTGAAATGTTGAGACCTTAAATTTATCAGATATCAAATAAACATTTTCGTATGATTTTTCAGTACAATAAGGCACGGATCCAAGGGGGAGAGTAGGGACGCTTATCCCTCAATTTTCTAGTATTCTACACTCAAAATTTTAAATTGTGTACATGTTAATTCATGTTTTTAGATTCAACATTTTTTTTATTTATAATACATTACCAGAATATATGATTTTTTAGACAACAAAAAAATCAGAGTTTTATGACAAAATTATCAGTCTTCTGCTTCCTCTGAACAAAAATCTCAAATAATACAATTCCGATTTTGCAGCAAGATCATCGGAGCTCGGTATTACCCGTCATCAATGTCGCAAATGGACTCGGCGAGAGATGACCTGGGCCATGGAACGCACACTGCCTCAACCGCTGCTGGGAACTACGTAAAGGATGTTAGTTTTTACGGAATTGCGAGAGGCATTGCAAGGGGCGGCGTTCCCTCGGCGAGAGTCGCAGCCTATAAGGTCTGCAATCACGACGGGTGCTACACCGACAATGTCTTGGCCGCTTTCGACGATGCCATCGCCGATGGAGTCGACATCATTACCATCTCATTGGGAAACACATATCCTGTGCACTTCGAGAATGATCCGATCGCGATTGGCTCTTTCCATGCAGCCGCGAAAGGGATACTGACCGTGAACTCCGCGGGAAACAACGGCCCTGGTCTCGGGTCAGTCACGAGCTTAGCGCCGTGGTTGCTGTCAGTGGCTGCGAGTACCACTGATCGACAGATTGTGGACAAGGTTGTCCTTGGCAATGGAAAGACATTTGTTGTAAGTCTCATTCTTTTTTCTTCTCTCATAAGACAAGATTATTTCTAATTGATAACATTTGTTCTGCCCAATCTGTACTTTTTTCGGGTTTTTTTTTTTTTTTTTTGGCTTTGCACAAGCAGGGTCATTCTATAAACAGTTTCAAGCTGAATGGAACGACATTTCCTCTAATAAACGGAACAAAATCTTCACCTAATTGCACATACGGGTAGGTTTGGTATTTTCTGAGAAATCAATATTTAACTCAATATGATTAGTACTTAAAAGAAATCTACTTGGTTCTGTTTTTAGGGTATGTTCTGAGGCGTGCCTTGACAATACTTTTGCAAAGGGAAAGATTGTGTGGTGCAATTTGGCTGCCACTAGTGCAATCAGGGCAACTTATAGAGCTGGCGCATTTGGCGTGATCTTGCCCGACGGCCCTTTCTCGGATGTATCTTTCGTTTTTCCCCTCCCCTTTGTGTCTTTAGGCTACCCGGGCTTCCCGGCCGTCGAGTCCTATCTGAATTCCACATCGTAAGTTTTCAAAGCCGGCTTTTCTCACCGCTCAAACGACGCTAAAATTTTCTTAATCCTTTTGTTATTTTCGCAGCAATCCACGCGCAAACATACTGAAAAGTGAAGCAGTGAAGGATCCAAAAGCTCCTGCGGTTTGTTCCTTCTCTTCGCGCGGGCCAAATTCTATTACTCCAGATATCCTCAAGGTGTTCATTCTGTTTTTCTAATATGTCCTTGGTCCTTTCAATGTGTTGTCTTTTCACTTGGAAAATTTTCATCTAAATTGCAGCCAGATATAACTGCCCCTGGAAAAGAGATACTGGCAGCATTTCCACCGACATGTTCGCCTTCATCAGGCATCGACGACAAGCGGCGCGTAAAATACAGCATAAAATCAGGCACTTCAATGGCCTGTCCCCATATCGCCGGTGTAGCGGCGTATGTCAAAACATTTCACCCCGACTGGTCTCCTTCAGCCATTAAATCATCTCTCATGACTACAGGTACTAATACTATATTAACAATCTCTTCAGTAAAATGTATATTTTCACCTAGACAAACTCTTTATACTCTCTGGCCACAGCTTCTAGTCTGAACAGTACTGACATTTCCCATGGAGAATTTGCTTACGGCTCTGGCCATGTCAACCCCGTAAGCGCGCTAAATCCCGGTCTTGTCTACGAGGCCTTCGAAGGAGACTACGTAACCTTCCTCTGCAGCATAGGCTATGACGCGCGCAAACTCAGACTGATTTCAGGACACAACAGCACTTGTCCAAGTAAAGGCGCGACGAGAGATCTCAATTACCCATCAATGACGGCTAAAGTCTCGGAAGGGATCGCATTTAAAGCCGAGTTTCGCAGGAGGGTGAAGAACGTTGGTTTTTCGAACTCGACTTACAGGGCAAGCATCTCTCCCAAACTCGAGTTTGACGTTAAAGTAGCGCCTGCGGTTCTCGCATTCGAGGCGTTGAATGAGGAGAAGTCGTTTGTGGTGACCTTTAGAGGCGGCGGTTTGGCAAATAACTCGATGGTGTCTACGTCGCTGGTGTGGTACGACGGCGTTCACCGTGTAAGAAGTCCCATTGTTGTGCACAATGTAAACTAAACCAGAGCTGAAAGCTAATTATTGCAAATAAAGCACCATTTAGGCCGTGTTGTTTCTACTTATCGTCGTTCTTCTGATTGATATGTTCAATTTCTCGCCGTTTTCATCTTTCTGTCGTTTTCTTATTAGTGTCGTTTTATATTTTGTTGTCGTTTTTAAGTTTTTGTCGTTTTTATAGTTGATGTTGAAGTTCAAAGATGGTATCTTTTCGTATATACGGTGATGCTTTAAGTTGTCGTCGTTCGATATTTTTCTTATATATTTATTAATGTCGTTTTCTTATTAGTGTCGTTTTATATTTTGCTGATGTTTTTAAGTTTTTGTCGTTTTTATATTGATGTTGTAGTTCAAAGATGGTATCTTTTCGTATACACGGTGATGCTTAATTTTGTCGTCGTTCGATATTTTTGTATATTTATTAATGTCGTTTTTATAATTTGTTGTCGTTTTTAAGTTTTTGTCGTTTTTCTTGTTGATGTCGTAGTTCAAAGGGTAGTAGTCGGTTTTTTTTTTCTCATATATGTCGTCGTTTTGATCATGTTGTTTCTAATTCGTGTCTTTTTTTTTCGTTTTCTTTTATTTTAAATGTTGTCGTTTTCCTGATAGATGTAATTGACGTTGATGTCGTTTATCATCCTGTCATTGCTTTTGATTCTTCTAAAAAGTTATCGTTACAAGGGATGTAGACGTGAAGTGACATCATTTGAAGATGTCATTATTCATACTATTGCATTTTGATCTTGTTGTCGATTTCTTATTTTTTTGTCGTTTTTCTTATTGACGTCGTATATTGAATATGAATTAGTTTATTCATACTATCGGAGTATCGGTATTTAATCCTGTTGTCTTTTTATGATTTGTATCGTTTTCCTATTGATGTCATAAACCCAATATGTTGTCGTTTTATAATTGTGTCATTTTCTACCTGATGTCGTAAATTGAATATGATGTCGTTTATTCATAATGTTGTCGTTTTCTTATATCTGTCCTTTTAAAAGGAAAAACCTTGCAGAGTGGAGACAACACTCGTGACTACAATAGTGGAATCACAAGAAAAATCGCATTATTAAATAAATCAGTCAAAGTCATTATATTCAATTAAACGCATTTATATATGCCCTTTTGCATGAAAAGCGAAAAGTCAATATTGAGGAATAAAGGGAATCTCTTTCATAGATAACAAAGATCGAACAAAGGAATGCTTTTGAAATTTGAATCCTATCAAAGAAAGACTGCCGTATCTCTTCTTTTTTGGGAATCAAGTCTAAAATTTGGAGCGATCTTTTTTTTTTTTTTTTTTCCATTCTTTCAAGTTTATTGATGAT
Source organism: Boehmeria nivea var. tenacissima (assembly GCA_018132145.1). Lineage (NCBI taxonomy): Eukaryota > Viridiplantae > Streptophyta > Magnoliopsida > Rosales > Urticaceae > Boehmeria > Boehmeria nivea. Next base: position 16,966,324 of record CM030874.1, on the reverse strand, counting down.
CTTTTGCATCTCTGCCATATTGAAAAATAGCCAAATAAAGGCCTTCAGTATGTCATTTAGAGCATGAGATTTCTAGTAATATGATACCTCATTAATGCAGTGAATAAATTAAGCAAGTAATTATATGTTACTCAATTTTTCGAATGCAGTAACATTCCTATTAAACAATTTATTCAGTTCCTGTATGTCTGATTGGAAGACTTGCTCTTTCTAGTCAAAGGCTCAATTTAGCAATGAGCCAATAACCGGAAGCCAAATCCAGAGATTTGAAACAACTTTAATTGCGTCAGAGATTTAGTTAGCTGAAAAATATATAGTGAAAAGTCAACACTATGAAATGCAATCTTTTATTAATGACTAAAATAAATTGTCAAAACATAATTGGAAAGATATGTTACGATGTTTCTCCCTAGTCCCACTATAAATTACTCTTCTCCACTCTAATTTTCTTGCCACATGAAACAATGGCCAAGCATGGAGTTTTTCTATTCTGTTACAGATTCTTCATTCTCATATCCGCCGTGAGCGTGTTTTGCAAAGCTACAAGTGAAGACAAGAAGGTAAGTGAAACTTTTGTTGGCAAAAGAAATAATAAGTTTTTTTTTTTTTTTGGTTATTATTTTTGGCTCTCATTGTGTTAAAGAACTTGTATTGTCTTGTTCGAATTTTGACGCGACGACGCAGGTGTATATTGTCTACATGGGGTCACTTCCTGATGAAGAAGTGTACTCACCTTTGTCTGACCACCAAAACATACTACAAGGAATTTCCAAGGACAGGTCAAATTCTGTAGATATTGAAATTACCCTTTTATTATTTCTATTTCTTTGTTCTGACCTTATTTGGTGCTTTCTTTGATCTCTTTATTTTCATGCTTAATCTGTTAAAACAGTTCTATAGATAATTCCCTGATTAGAAGTTACAAAAGGAGCTTCAATGGATTTGCTGCTAGACTCACTGACAATGAAAGACAAACCATTGCCAGTAAGTTCTTCAACGTACATGTTATGTTTTTATTGGAAGAGAACGATTTTAGACTGTTAGATTCAACTTTTTTTTTTTTTTGAATTGATAAGACGGTCTAAAATATCACACAGGTGTGTACTGAATGATGACAAAATGTGCATTAAAATTGTGATTTTTCAGACATGAAGGAAGTAGTTTCTGTTTTCCCGAGCATAACTTACTGGCCTCAAACGACAAGATCTTGGGACTTCATGGGGTTTGGAGAAACAGTTGATCGAAATCCGACAGTCGAAAGTGATGTCATTATCGGTGTTATAGATAGTGGGATTTGGCCTAATTCAGACAGCTTTAAGGATGAAGGTTTTGGCCCTGCTCCAAAGAAATGGAAGGGTGTTTGCAAAGGAGGCACAAATTTCACCTGTAACAAGTAATTCTCAACTTTTTTCTTTTTTTTTTTTTTGTAAATAAAACTACTTAATTATGTGCACATATATTCAGACTCGTCAGCACTTAAATATGGAAAACTCATTTTACAGCAAGATCATTGGAGCTCGGTACTACTCTGTTTCGGTCGGAGAGACCGGATCTGCGGTGGACGTGGAAGGCCATGGAACGCACACCGCCTCAACGGCGGCTGGGAACAACGTAAAGGGTGCGAGTTTTTTCGGGTTGGGAGAAGGCACTGCGCGAGGAGGGGCTCCGTCCTCCAGGATTGCTGCTTACAGGGTCTGCAACCCGGTTTCGGGGTGCAACTCAGCTGACATCTTGGCCGCTTTCGACGATGCCATCGCTGACGGCGTCGACGTCATCACAATTTCTCTAGGGTCCGGCTTCGCGCTCAAGTTTGAAGAAGACACTATCGCGATTGGCGCTTTTCACGCGATGAAGAAAGGGGTGCTGACGGTGAATTCGGCGGGGAATGACGGACCAGGCGCTGGCAGCGTGTCGAGCGTTGCGCCGTGGATGCTCTCCGTGGCCGCAAGCAGTACAGACCGTCAGATCGTCGACAAGGTTGTTCTCGGCAACGGAAGGACTCTGAGTGTAAGTCTCACCACTTTTTTTTTTCCCTCCATTCTCTAGAATCTTAATTAGTACGAATTATATTAAGTCCTTGGCATTTTTATTTCTTCACAAACAGGGCTTTTCAGTGAATTCCTTCACATTAAACGGTACAACTTTGCCTTTGATACACGGAAGAGATGTCTCAACAGAGTGCACTCCCACCGAAGCTGGGTAATTTCCGTCCTGAACTATCATTTTCGTCTTTGAAAAACCGAAAAGACTAATAAATAAGGACACTTTTTTTTTCCTCGTGACATTTCAGATTGTGCAGTTCTCCAAGGTGCATAAATAGTAGTCTAGTTATGGGAAAAATTGTTCTGTGTGATCAGTTCGACGGAACCTATCTGCCTTTCACCGCCGGCGCAGCCGGTTCGGTTTTCAGCAATTCGAGGTTCGCCAACCTCTCTTTCGTCTCCCCTTTTCCAGCGTTGTCTCTGAGCCCCAAAGACTATCAAGTGGCTCTGTCCTACGCAGAATCAACAAGGTATATATATATATGTCATGTAGACTCAAAAACAGAGAATCAATGACAATTTGCATAGCCTTATCTTCAAATCTCGTCTCATGATACATTTCACAGAAATCCTCAAGCAAACATACTCAAAAGCGAAGAAAGAAGAGACCCTTTTGCTCCTAAAGTGGCTATGTTTTCTTCAAGAGGGCCTAATTCGATAGTGCCAGATATCATGAAGGTCTTTTTCTTTTAAGAATCTGAGTCTCTTTTTTAGCTTATGCTTTTTTTTTTCCCCCTCATTTTTAAGAATCTAAATTTAAAAACTTATTCTACTATTGCAGCCAGATATAAGTGCCCCAGGAGTAGCCATCCTTGCTGCTTATTCACCCGTCGCTCCCCCAACGGAGGAGCCCGACGACAAGCGCCGAGTCAAGTACAATATACTGTCGGGAACCTCCATGGCTTGCCCGCACGCCGCTGGCGTTTCTGCGTACATCAAGACGTTTCACCCTGATTGGTCTCCTTCTGCCATAAAATCATCTATCATGACCACTGGTGAATTCAAAATCTACGCATTAGACTAATCATTCTTCATAGGCGTGTGCTAATTTTGTTAAAATGCGTTCAATCCTTTGTGCTAATTTCCCATTCCTCTAGAACTCTTCGTCGTCAAATCATATGTTATTACTGTTGCTGTTGCTGTTGTTTTCAATCCTTCAAAACTCTTTACAACCCCAAAATTTCCAGAGTTACTATCATAACACCATTGTTTCCTTGGGGGATATTTTGTAGCTTGGAACATGAACCACACGTCCGATGGTGAATTTGCCTACGGCTCTGGACATATCAACCCTGTCAACGCCACAAAACCCGGGCTAGTCTACGAAATCCTCGAAAACGACTACGTAAACATGCTCTGCGCAATGGGGTACGTTCAAAGCTCTCTGAGGCTCATTTCCGGGGACAACAACGTCACTTGCAACAACACCGAAGCCTCTTTAAAGCACTCCTCGCCGAGAGACCTCAACTATCCTTCCATGACCGCCAAAGTCCCGCCGAAGAAGCCTTTCGAGATCAAGTTCACAAGGAGAGTTAAGAACGTTGGCCTTGCCAACTCAACCTACAAGGCAAACATCTTCCAGAGCTCCAATGAAGTCGGTGTCAAAGTGACGCCAAGTGTTGTGTCGTTTAAGAGCTTGAATGAAGAGAAGGCTTTTGAGGTGAGTGTCGTTGGAAGAGGTTTGGCTGATGGATCGGTGGTTTCAGCGTCGCTTGTATGGTCTGATGGAGAGCACAGCGTTAGGAGTCCAATTGTCGTATACACATGATCATAGTATTAGTGTCCAATATGTTACGTGTTATTATACGGATATTTGTGGAACAAGCGTTTTTTCCTTAACACGTCATTTCTTTCGTCGCAGAAAAATCATGTCGTAATATGTATATATATATATATATATATATATATATATATTTCCCTCGCGAAATAGCCAGATCATGTCTTCTGTTTTGTTTCTAAGGTTTTTTTCCCTACCTTAGTATGCCGTTTGACATAGTAAACGACAAGAACATACTCGTACAGATAAACGACAAGATCGTATTAGTACAGAAAAACGACAAGAAAATATTGGCGGAAGGAAACGTAGTTTCAAATCGAAACCAACGATAGATTTTGCATGTTAAAAGGCATATACAATGAAATGACAAAAAAAAAAAAAATCAGTTCTTGTGAATAAACGATGGAATATTTTAGGAGAAAATCTATATGTCGTTTTTCAGTTTAAAGAATGAAGGAAACTACAGAAAAGTTGAGAATAAATGTACACCAAACCGACGTGTCGTATTTTCGTATGGACGACACAAAAATTTCCAAGAAAATCGCATACGTCATTCTTTCACCTCAAATTGACCATAAACGACAGAAAGTAGAGTACGTTGGCACACATGACAGAATCCTGTCGTTTTTTCCACGTGGACGACACAAGAAACATATGATAAAAATAATATGTCATTTCCACCTGAAAATGACGGTAAACGAAAATAAAAACTGTACAATCATATAATATATCCTACTATATAATAAGTGTGGATAGTCGTCAAAGTGGCGTTTTTTCGTCTAAAACGACGCCGTTAAGGACGAAATTTTTCGTCCTCCACGGCGTCGTTTCGAACTATTTCCGAAAAAAAAAAAAAAAAACATTTCTTGTCTCTCCCCCTCTTCCTATCTCTGTTGCCCCAAGATGAAGTCGTCGCGCCTCTGTACCGCCGAACCACGACGATGCAATCGCAGGATTGGACTTTTCCCCCTTTTCTTTTTTAATTTTTTCTTTCAATAGGTGGACCTCTGACTCGCTTGCACACCGTTGTCGACAACCTTTTGGGGGAGAGCGACGAAGATCAAGGAGGTTACGCGCCGCGGGATCGAAGCGGCCCCGATTCGAAGAGTCTGAAGCACAGTATTTGTACGCCCTTTCGCCGTCACAACGACGCCGTAAAGGACGAAAATTTTCGTCCTCCACAGCGTCGTTAAAAGAAAAAAGAGAACCAACCTCAAGTCTTCTCTATTTCTCGCTCTACCTAAAACTTTGGCCCTAAAATGAAGAGGGCTCGCCGTCGTTGCACCGAACCGCCGAAGCGCCACTGCTGGTCTCCATGCTCATGCGGGACTGGGCCTTTCTTTGCTGGCCGTACTATGGCCGACGGCTGCCTGGAGAGAGAGCCGTCCTCGACTCGGCGAGTTTCGACGCGGTTTTGCAATTCTCAGCGACGGTAGACGCTTGGAATTCAGAGCCTCTTCGCTGGTATATTATTCCTAAGTCCTTCTATCCTTTACCAATTTGGAATATTCATTACCAGTTTTAAGCTTTCGCATTCAATGTTTTTTTTTTTTTTTCGGCTCCGTCGGTGAATTGTTTCTGGGTTTTGTTCTGTTTAGTTCGTTTGCGATTCGGTTTGATTTCCTGTTCGAGATCTACACTGTTGTGTTTTGGGGTTTCTCTCTAATTCACTTTGAGTTTTGTATTTTTTTTTTCAACTTTTATTTTCATTTGTATGGGTTTTGGAAAAGTTGGTGTCTTTTTGTGGATTCCTCGGGCTATGCCTATCCACCAGATTAAGGTGTTCTAATTCCTTCCAATGAAAAAAGCCTCTTCATTTAACAGTGATATTATTGTGGTGAAATATCCATCTTCCCATTTTCTCTCTAAGCCCTTTCTCTCTCTATTGCTCTGTTCTCTTTCCTGCTTCCCCAATCCCCAATTCACTCTATCCGTATCACAAACTTTGGTGTGAGAAGAGAGAAAAGGAAAGAGTGGGAGAAGAGAGAAAAGGAAAGAGTGCGATAGGAGAGAATGGAAATTCTATGGCCGGTGTTGTATATTTTGAGCTCAAATTGGCTTCTGGAAGACAGGAAGAGGGCCGGGCGAGGTGGACCGTGGCAGAGAACAAGCCATTCAAGAATGCACTGGTGGTGTTTGACAACGACGCGGCGCAACAGTGGCACAATGTGGTGGCGATGATCCCGGGGAAGATGCATGGAGATGTGATCATGAAGTACAAGGAATTGGAGTACGATGATAGCAACATCGAAGCGGGGCTCGTCCCAATATCCGGCTACACAACTTTCATATTCGCATTGGATTGGGTGAATGGCCATGGCTGCGACGCCTTCAACAGACAGTCTTATGTTCTTGCTGGCAAGAAATCTTCATCGATCAGACCTGTCGACTTGGAGAGGAGGTAAGGGTTTGGGCACTTGGGATTTGGTATTGGCATGAAAGCCTTGAGCAACTTGGTGTCAATCTCAAGTTGGACGTTCTGATGACTATGAAATTTTGTTTTCACTTATGGCTGCTTTGTTGTTAGTGTCCAATCCTTACGTAACTCATATGGAGCGCTAGATGGATTTCATTTCGTGTTCAGTGATGTGAATTTTAGTTGAGGTGAGTTGGATTAATTGCTTGAGTTCTATCTCCGGTTGATTGAATACTGATTTGGAATAATTATAAACTGATAATTATGATGATCGATTATTGTGGTTTGGAGTTATAAGATGGCGGTGCATAAAAGCAAGTGAGCAAATGGAATCTGAAAAACTTTAAGTACAATATTTCTTTTCTTTGGGACCTGAGAAATTGGAAATGAATTAGAACTTTTGTTTTCATTTTGGCTTTATAATGGTTAAGACAGAGGCGTATTAGTTATAATAGTTGCTGCTAATATGACAACTTGGTTCGAGCACATTAAAAGAATATAGATTAAACATGTCTTGTTGAATGTTAGCTCACAATGTTTTTAAGACCACAAGGTCGCTCTCTCGTGCTATTAGTTTCAGTGCAGATTTTTCTATTTGGATGTACGTAGCAAAGAAAAAAAAAAACTACGTTTTTCTTTTTCATTTCAATGATGCGTTAAATTTGTATATATATTGAATTCTTGACAAAACTGTCAGTTCGTTTGTTACTTTGAGAAATGGCAATTGAGCCAGAGTTTCGTATCGATGTATTTGCAGGTCGTCTGGGGAGAGTCGCGTATGATTCAAGCAGAAAGGTTGCTTCTTCAAACAGCTCTTGATGACCAGCAAATCAGAGATTTTTACATTAGGTTTAAATTATTTTGGTATTTCACGTTTTTGTTCCTTAGGATATTATAATTATTAGATTAGGATAAGTTAGAATTCAATTTGGATTTTATTCTTCCATTTAGATTGTTATTATAAATAATGGCTTGTGCCACACTAATGTAATTCAACCAAAGGTGTAGTCCATAAAGTTTATTCTTCTTCCTCCTCTTCTCAAATTTTCTCTCGTTACTTCAACTTATTCTTCTTCTTCTTAGTTCTCTCTTTCCTCTATAAATCTTGCTTCCGTTATTTTATTTTTCTCAATTTTTCCTTCCTAAAAACTCATAGTTATGTTAAGGGTGAGTTGCAAAAATAGGCCAAAATTAAATGTTTGTTTTAAATGATAGCATGTGTTTCAAAAAATTAAAAAAATAGCCATATTACGAATTGTATAACAGTAAAGTATCACACAAAATATAACAGATCTATAAATATTTGTAAGATATTATTTAAAACTTCAAAAAATAATGAGTAAAACTTGAATTGTTACAAAATATTTTACAAATATTTACAGATGTGTTATATTTTGTGTAACACTTTTCTGTTACACAATTCATAACATGGTTATTGTTTTAATTTTTTGAAACATGGACTGGACTTTAAAAACAAATTTTATTTTTGGCTATTTCTTACGATTTTCCTTATGTTAATCGGTATTTTAAGATCTGAGATAAATTTAAAGAGATTTTTGCCTATTAAAAAAGGTTGGGAATTGAACTGTATAGAGGTGGACAGTTCAAGACAATTATTTTATTTATAAGTTTTACCGTCTAAATCCTCATTTATCAATATTCGTCCTTATGGATTGTGTATACTTTGCAAAAGTATAATCTATATTTTCAATTCAAAAACTTTAACATTATTATAATTCTAATAAAGCAATATATAGTTCTAACAATTTGGCTTTGTAAGTAGTGTTATAATAAAATATATTCTTTATATTAATTGAATGATTAGATGATTTTTTTTAAATAAACACAAAAATATAATATATTTTTAATTTATTCACAAAGAAGAATAAATTCAAGGATTGACACTTGTCGTCTCCTTGATTTGTTACTTTTTTTTTTTTTTATGCATGTGGTTAGGAGTTAGGCGTAGATACAAGATAAAAGAAGGACTACGTATTTCTTTATTTGCATCTACTATAGTTCTTGGGCCCCTAAAATGAGGGCTGAAAAATAAGTTTAGTTTTTTTTTGCTTCTAAGTCCTTTCTCTCTCTTTTTTTATTTTTATTTTTATTTTCATTTCAATTCTCTTTTTCTTACTTTTCGTAGTTTGAAAAAATTTGATTGTATTTTTTTCTTTTCAATCTATAGACACCTATTGTGTTATACTTTTTAACTTTCTATTTTTTCAAAAAATTTGTATTGTTGGTCATGTTTGGTATCTTTAAAAAGGACTAAAAAAAATTATTTTTATTTACTTTTTCCCCCTCTTTTTAGAAGAGGGACTACAAAATAATTAATTTTTTCCTATATTTTTCTCTCTAATTTTAATTTTTTATTTAAATTTTTTCTTTTGAGGCTCGAGTCTTAGATTGATTTTTTGTCACCACCATCCATCGATCGTAATTGATTTTTCTTATAAAAACTTTCATTGTATTATACTTTTTCTTGCTCGATTTTTTTTGACATTGTGTTAATATATGTATTCTTGAAAAAAGATTTTTTTTCTCTCTTAAATCATAAATTTTATTCTAAAAAAAGGCTAGAAAATAATTTTTTTAAACTTTTTTTCCCGTACTTGAGAAGAAGGGCTAAATTATGATTGTCTTATTTTCAATTTTCATTGTTTTTTTCAGTTGTTCCCCTATTTTTTTCGCCGCTCAAGTCTCAATTTGCCACCATCAAGCATAATGTTCTGAAAAAAAATTCCCGCTCGTCCTCTCTTATCTATTTTCTATTTTCCTCTATTTTAAATCTATTTTTTACTTTCAAGTTTGAAAAAAAAAAATCACTGTCACTATTAGTTGTAAAATATTTTGTTAACAAGATTTATTTGTTGTTCGAAAAATTAAAAATTTTGAAAATTTAAAAGTTATATATAAGGAAGTTTCTAGCATTGTATACACTATATACCTTATTCATAGTGGACACGCATAATACTGTAAATATATATATATATATATATATATATATAAATTATACCTTAGCACACTATTTTCATGCTTTCATTCATTTCCTAAATTAAAAATCAAAATTTTATTTTATTGAATCAAAGATGAAAAAAAGAAAGAAGAAATAACAAACAAGAATTGATAAACTTTGTTTTCATCTTTCTAATCTATAATTCAACATAACAGATTATATATTATGCTAATACGAAAAATGTTATATTTTTCTTATGTATTCTTACAGCTATTATATGTCATTAACCACAAATAGTTTATAAAATATATACTCCAAGTTAGAATCTTCTTAAATTACATTAATTTTTTAGATATTTATTTTTACTTTACTTTTATGTATATCGTGAACGAATTTTATTACAAAAATTTACGCGCGTGGAACGCGCGCCAATCAGGACGCGTGCGTCACCTTCACGCGCATGTCCAGGTCCCATTTTTTTTTTATTTCTTTTGTCGGCGCATGTAAAACACGTGTCCCAGAATATATATATATTATTATTTTTTTACTTTCTCGGTTTTGGCTCTAATTTTTTGGTAAAAAAATGTATTTGTTTGGGGTTTTTTTTGAATTTTTTGAGGTTTCATTGCAAATTGTCAGGGGTTTTTTTTGTAAATTTTTTTTCTTTTAAATTCTTTTGCTCAAAATTATTTAACTTGTTTCTTAACTATAATTGCCCCAAAAAAATTATTTCATTATATGATTGGATCTCAATTTTTTTCTTAATCTTTTGACACCCATTATAATATATATTTTTTCCAATAAAAATATTTTTTTTCCTTTTGTTTTAGATTTTTAACCCTTTGACATAATTTCAAAAGTATCACAAAATTTAATTAAATAACATATCTTCCTCTAAATTAGTTGAAATGATATTAATATACTTATTTAATAGAATCTTTAATGTAAATAAAAATTAGTTAGTTTGTGTGATTATTTCAATTGAATTTTTTTTAAATATAAATGAATAAATTTAAAAAAATTATGACGTAAAAAAAAATTACACGGAGCTCGCACGCGCGCTATGCGCGTGCCTAACACTAGTATATATATATATATATATATGATTGACCATAAACGACAGAAAGTAGAGTACGTTGGCACAGATGACAGAATCCTGTCGTTTTTTCCACGTGGACGACACAAAAAACATATGATAAAAATAATATGTCATTTCCACCTGAAAATGACGGTAAACGACAATAAAAACTGTACAATCATATATATATATATATTTGCTACAATGACTTTTTTCCCCACTGTACGACACAAAACCGTAGAAGAGAAGCGACGTGTCGTTTCCAACTTGGGTTTTTGGCTCATTATTTTACGATTTCATCCTCATTGTACAAACACCGAACCAGCAAAGCTAAACCCCAAGCTATGCGCTAAAACCCTCCGCCGGAAGCTTTGTAACTCTAATAGGAGAGCTCTAATGGCGGTTCGAGCATTTTCGAGGTCAAAAGCTTCGACCTTTGCCCCGGGACTCCTCCGAGCGATCCGCGGACCGCCTCTCGAAGCTCCGGCGCTTGCCGTGAAGAGATTGGAAGTCGCGGCGTCGGAAATCGGTTCTTCGGGGAAACCCCTCGGCGGGTCGTTCGAGGGCGTTAGGGCGTACCATGACGGTCGGCCTCGAGGACCGCTTTGGCGTGGAAAGAAGCTGATCGGCAAGGAGGCTTTGTTCGTGATAATAGGGTTGAAGAGGTTCAAGGACGACCCAGAGAAGCTAGACAAGTTCATGAAGAGCCATCTCCGGAGGCTTTTGAAGATGGACATGGTCGCTGCTCTCATCGAGCTCGAACGCCAGCAAGAGGTCGATTTGGCTTGAAGGTTCTTTTCTCTTCCTTTTTTTTTTTGGTTTATTTTGGATTTTTCTCTTAGTTTTTGGTTTTGATAAATAGATTTTCTGTTATTGTAATCTTGAAATCCCTGCTTAATAACGTATATTTTGATTAATATCTTTAGCAGAGAAGTTTAGTTTATTAGGCTTGCAATGTGTTTGATAAAATGCTTGATGTTTGTGAATAATGTTGCTCATATATGCTTATTCAAGCATATTTCTCAAGATTGAAAGAAAAATAAAGAATTAGCTTTTAGATCATTATTCCAGAAGAGAATTTGGCTTTAGTTTCAATTCTAGATTTTCACTTAAGTTGATTCCTGGAATTGGCTTGGCATTTGATATTTCTCAGATATTTAATGTGATACGCAAGCAAGAATGGTACAAGCCCGATGTGTATTTGTACAAGGACTTGATTGTTTCGTTGGCAAGATCGAAGAAAATGGATGATGTTATGATGCTATGGGAACACATGAGGGAGGATGAGATATTTCCTGATTCACAAACGTACTCGGAAGTCATCAAGGGCTTTTTGAGTTTTGGTTCTCCGGGAGATGCAATGAACATATACGAGGACATGAAGAAGTCTCCGGACCCACCGGAGGAGTTGCCGTTCAGGATTCTGTTAAAGGGTCTTCTACCGCACCCTCTTCTTAGAAACAAAGTCAAGCAAGACTTTGAGGAGCTCTTCCCCGAGAAACATATGTATGATCCTCCCGAAGAGATATTTGGTGCGCACTGAGGTCTGCGTTTTGAGCTCTAACCTTCCTCTCTCTCTCTCTCTCTCTCTTACTCATATGCACATTATGCAAAACCGACGCACATTCAAGTTTATTTGTTTCAGTTTGAACATTTATCTCATGAATCTCCCATTTGCTTGCCTTGTGTTTTGGTTGTTATGATTTAGATTCAGTTTCTGTGGACAGTGATATTAGTTTCTCATAGAAGCTAACTGTTGTTTGTTGCTTGATTATGCTAAACACTTGGATCGGATTAATGTTGAGTCACGGTGATCATGTGTTGATTTCCATACTTTTTCCATATCAAATGAAACACATTTACTGTTTCAGGGTTCTGGAGTAACAACAAGTGTAGAAGTCAAACTCTCTAGCCTCTTCTATTTTACTTGTAAAAGAAGAAAATATGGAATCAGGATTGCCAAGGAAGGTCAAGTTGCTATTCTGATGTAGAAGGAACATATTCTATCTTGAGTCCCAAATCATCAGAAAAAGCAGGTTGCAGAATCAAGATACAAGTCAGCCAGACCAAAGAGACAATTTAAAGCCATTAGGATTCTTTCCCTTTAATCATTTTGAATAGGTAGTGAGGTTTTAGGAGTTTGGGTTGATTTCTAGAATTTTACTCCATATGGTATTTTTCCTTTTTCTATATGGTTCATTTGTTAATTTAAACTTATCAATGTACCTTAAACATGGTTAAATCAACTCAAACTCCTAAAATCTTTCTTCCTCTTTTTAAATTATCAAGGGGAAAATGCCTCTTCTACACCAAATTGTTTATTTGTAATGAAGTTTTGAACTGTCTGAGCAGAGTCCTTTCGCAAATAGTTTATTCACATTCTTACAATGAAGTTGTCTATTATTTGTTCTCTGCTTAGTACGTGTGAAACTCTGAATGGACTTTCATTTTTATGTCAACTAATTCTTAATTGCCGTCCTCTAATAAAAGAGTAAAATTGTATAAATTAAAAATTATGAATCCCCGATACAACTTTTCATCAATTAATATTCACAAAAATTATGCTTACACTCGCTGACTTTTTTAATGTTTTGTTGTTTTTCATTGAGAGTGAAAACAGTGGTCACTTGGACCATAAATGAAAGAGACATAATACTTAATATTGAAGTGATGTGGACATTAAGTGGGCGTGCCGGAGTGGTTATCGGGCATGACTAGAAATCATGTGGGCTCTGCCCGCGCAGGTTCGAATCCTGCCGCTCACGCTTTTTTATTTCTCATTTCTATTTTATTTTGGAGAACTGATTCGTTGGTTCAATTTTGACTCTACACATCACATGACTTCCTACTTTTATCCCTTATTGGATTGGCCAAACTTTTTATCGCTTAGCTTGCTTCTGATTCCATATATCCCTATCTTAAAAGAGAGAGAAAAGTATCTCAAAAATCTGCTTTCGTATCAAGGATTATTATTCCCCATATCATATCAATATTTGGTTTATATAGCCTCCTCATATATTATTTGAATGCTCACTAAAATATGACTCGGAAACTGAAGCCTCTTCAAGTATTAAAGAATTGATGGGTTCTGATTCTTTGAAGCGAGTCCACTACTCACAAATATCATGTATTGACGTATCTACGAGATACACCAAATTATAACCTATATGGTCAACAAACTGTTTTAATTTTTTTTTTCCCTTTTCTGTTATTAGTTATATGAAAACGAAAGTGTTAATGATATATATCTATAAAAGTAAAATATTCAGTTCAAGCCTCCTCAGATATGCTTTCAAGCATTTATTTATTTATTTAGAAATGATTGTTTTGGAAACAAGTATATAACGGACAAACATCCTATATCAACGCACCTATAAGATACAGCAATATATAACTTATGGCTGAACACAACTTTTTAATATTTTCTATAACTACACCCCTCAAATTACTCATTGCACTCCTAAAATTTTAAATATTAAAGAAATTTATTAAAACATATTATTTAACTGATTTAAAGGTATGATCAATGTTTTACTAAGAAAATAGCTATCAATTACTTAGGGAGAATGATGTTTTGAATCATAACTGTTGAAGAAAAAATGCAGAGGGAAGGTCGGCGTGCAGTGGGAATAGGAAAGGGAAAAAAAGAGAAAAAAAAAAAGTGCAATAATAACCGAATAAAAAGGTAAATAGGTGAGGTAGAATTATGCCTAGAAGGGTAGTATAGGAAATAAAGAAAAATAAAGAAAGGATTTAAAATTTTAACAAATAATTTTAATTTGGGTTGATAGAAACCTCACTTTTCTGATATATACATATATATATATATATATATTTTTTTTTTTTGGCTAAGACTCTCTTTTATGGAATTTTTTTAATGATATCTACAAAAGAAACCAGCTAAGATATAGCCGCGAATATAGACCGAATGAGATCAATCATGAAACTTAGCTCAAACCAGTAACCTGTTTTATTTCCTTTTCTCATTACCAACTTTGCTTTGAAGATTTCACTACAGTCCAAAAAAGACCAACCCCACACTTCAGATCAACACCATATATATCCACACACAACCTGTATGACTGTATCCTTGAAAGGACGTTGATATTAGAACCAACATTTTCTGATAATGTCTTGGATTTTTCTGTGTCTGGTTCTACACGAACGTATAATATATGGCTTCTCATTCTATTTGTAATATACTAGTATTCATCAGCTATATATGCATAGCTTTTTTTTTTTTTTTTAATTTATGATTTTATCGTAATTAAGGAAGATATGTAATATTGTTGGAGTACTTGATCGACCATTATTTTGGACACAAAAGATGCAACCTTATCTACTTATTCTTTAAGTGGGATCACAAAAGCTTTTTTTTTTTTTACCTTTCAAGATTTCTTCTTTCCTTTTTTTATTGGTTCTATCTCGAATCAATTTAGTATTCAATTAATGCCCTCTCAACTTGTTAGTTGTACCAGAATGATAGTAATAATGATCACTTCCCAGAAAGAAAAGCGAAAAGTAAAAGTAATAACGATTTCATTGGCTAAGCACTAGGCAGGGTCAGGGGTCAGATATGGGCTAGAAGGGACAAAGTGCGGTGAAACTGAAACATGAAAAAAACTGTTTTGAGAGAGAGAGAGAGAGAGTGAGAGAGAGAGAGAGAGAGAGAGAGAGAGAGAGAGAGAGAGAGAGAGAATTATCCATGGGACCACGTGGCACTTATCCGTTCTACTTGTTGTGGAAAACGATGATGATATGTGATGCGTGATGACGAATTGACGATAATGATGATGTGATGATGGCCGAGATGATATTATATTATTTGTAACACAGAATATAGAATGTGAGGACGGTGCTAAGGAAATTTCCCTAAACAGGAAAAAAAGTTATATAATAAGAATAGCAAAAGAGAGATCTCTTATATTACTATCATTTTTGTTTCGGTTTTTTTTTTTTTTTTGGCTGATGATGGGGCACTAAATCAGGAAGTGTCCTCCTAGTAGTATAAAATCAGATGGGCTTCTGATACAAGTCCTTCCATAACTAGCTTTCCTTTCTTCTGATCTATTCTGTCTGAGATCTTCTTTGTCAGCTTTTCTCAACTGGGATTTTGCTGGCAAGTGATTTTTAGTACCAAAGACACAGAGAGAGAGAGAGAGAGAGAGAGAGAGAGCGAGAGGGAGGGAGAGAGAGAGAGAGAGAGAGAGAGAGAGAGAGAGAGAGAGTCAATGGAGAGCAATAAGAAGCAAGCTGGTCAGTCAGCCTCGTCGTCGTTCACTGCTGAGCTTTTTGGTGCCAATGAGTCTGTACAAGATCAGCAGTCAAAAGGGCTTTTCGCCTCCATTTTTCCGCCTCCTTCCAAGGCATGTTATATTTTTGGTGTCTCTATTTTCTTCTATTCAGTTCATGGTAGCTATACTTGTAGTTTAGTATTGGTTCTTTAGTACTCTCACTTTCTATGATAAAACTAATCCCTGATGTATTGCTTTTCATGTTTGTTTCTCACACATCAAGTCAAGTGGTCTAGTAGTAAATCAGGGCCAAAATATGGTGAAGTGTTTCATTTGTGTTATGTTGTTCTAACTGATTAATTTGTTGTTGATTTTAGGTGGTGGGAAGGAATTCAGCCAGTTCTGAGCTGTTAGGGTCTTGGCAAAAACATGCCTCTGGAAATCAAGCTTTGTCCACCAACAAGCATGGAAGCTCAGGTATATATAATATATATATATATATATATAATAAGACCACTCTCATTGAGTAATTTGCTTGAAACGAAAAGCTATCACTAAATATCACTTCTCAAATCAAGGGTTCATACTTCTCTCAGTGTCCGAGTTCTCATCTGCTGTATTGAAATTCGGTGTCATGATTTTTGATGTCTTGTTTGTTCAATGACTGTTGTCTAAAAATTTTCTACTTATTCCTAAACTTGTATAGACATAGGCGGCGAAGGTGCGCGCTGTAGCATACCCAACAAGGAGCAAAGAGTGGAGCCGTGTCATCTGAGTTCGTCGATCTACTATGGCGGACGGGACGTATATTCTCGGTCCCCGAGCAATCAAGTCCCTGCACCTTTACCAATAGTGAGTCTTTATTCATTCATGTGTGATGTTGCTCGCCCATGATATCTTCACCAGCTTGATTAGTTGATGAAAGATTGTGCAGAAATAACTCTGGTAGTGTGCTGTGTGAATATTCTTAGTTCAAAAAACACGGCGAAGAAGATGATCCAAATGGAAGCGACGCTTCTCGAGGAAATTGGTGGCAAGGTAATATGATTCAGCTTTAGCAACTCCTTTTGACACTACGTTTCTAATCCATGGTAGTAACATGAGAATTGAAATTTTGTTAATTTGCAGGTTCGCTTTATTATTAGTACCTTGCAGGGCAAGGTTACATGAATTTTTTGAGGTATATCGACACTACTTCCATGAATTTGCTTTGCTGATTTGTTCTTTCTGGTTATACTCGGTGCTTGGAAACTCTAATCTTTTGGATTCTCCTATGAATTGAAGTTCCCAATTACACTATTTCTTTAGTTTTAGAACCCTTTTAACTCTCAAAGCTAAGTGGTTTTAAAGGGTAGAGTCAATGAATTGTTTCAATATTGGTCCTCTGTCTCACTCTTAATTTTCTGTGTCTCACATTTCACACTCAAGTGCCCTTGATAGCACTTCAGTCAATTGATCTCTCCCTCTTCTCGTGTCCATACTTTGCAGGGATTCATGAAGCTCAGGAAACTTCAAACATGGAATATACATAAAGGGCATAGCTTATATTTTTGTTTTCGAAAAAGCTGAAGAGGGAAGCATGAAGCGAACGCAATATACGGCGATCGTTAAAAGTGCTTACATGTGTGGTATAGAAAATGCAAGACTTTTTATGTTGGTGTAATTGGTTGTTAATAGGAGTTTCACGAGCCGTGGCATTTTGTAAGTTGGGCTAAAGTTTTCTACTGGTGTAGAGGTTTTTTTTTTCCCTTGCTTTCTTTCTATTTTCATGCTTTCTACAGCCTGTAATATCTGACTACGAGATGATGATACAGGCCTTTCTTCACCTATATGTTAACTTAGAAGTTTGTAAGCAGTTGTGACTTCTCTTTTTGATGTCTTTCTTCCTTGTGAGGCTTTTTGAGAAACGTATATATGCAATTTTCAAGATCCTTGATGAGTATAAGAACATAAAAGCTCAAGAATAAAATTTTGAGAGGAATTTCACCAAACCAGCATGTTAAGCAATATGAAAAAATCTGTTGCATGTCCAATAGCTAATGCTTAAGAATTTAGATAAAAAGCTCTAAGGGAAGAGCTTCCTTACATTTCCAGCTACTAGGGAGAGTGTATATACACTGAAAACTTTGCAGAAAAGCCAGAAGAACAGCATTCAAATGTCGTAAAGCTAGCTCTTCCAAGCAAAAACTGAGAGAGAAAAATCTACTAATGTTGCGTCTATGGAGCTTGGTAGTGACAGTCATCGCTGTCTGATATACAAAGGAAAAGCCTTTCGTACGCTGCAGCCATCTTGGTGGCGGTGAACAATTGCAAGCCTCTCTGCCGAGCTGCCTGACCTTTCTGCTCCAAAGCGACTCGTCCATCGTCGAGAACTCTCGAGAGAGCGAACTTTAATGAAGCTATTGTGGGTGAGAATGTATAGCCCATTTCGGTGCCCACAATCACAGACCCTGTGATGCTGGCAACCCTTGTTGCCATCACTGGCTTACCACACAGAATTGCTTCCAACAAAGTATGATCCAATCCCTGAGCTCGAAGAGTCGGGTTCACAAAGATATCGATTGCGTTGTAGAAACTCGCCAGATGAGCTTGGTCCAACGGCCCCAAAACTAGTAGATTCGCTCCCAAGTCTCGGTATCTGGCAGCCCAAGGACCATCTCCTGCAACCAGAACAAGAACTCTCTGCCTAAACTTATCGTTCTCCGCGAGCAATTGTTTCAACGCCTCGAACATCAATGGATGACCTTTGTCCTTAACCAACCTCCCGGCCATTCCCAAAACTAGTGTCCTAGATTCAGAGATGGCAAACCTCTCCTTGAAATTCCTTCCTTTGGCGATATCTGGCACGAAGATTTTCTCGTCCACGCCGTTGAGAATAATGTGAACTCGTTCTTCTGGGATCATGTAAATCCTCTTCAGGATGTCTCCGGCATGGTCACTCGTCGCGACATGGTGAGCGTACGACGGGAAGAATTTCACCTCTTCGACAACCTTGAACATTCTCTCGGCCAATGCATTTGCCTTCGGCTCTTCAGGCCGCCGCAGGAGTTCTTGAATGATGTCGGTATGAATGGTTTCATAGGCAATACCGTGCCAAGAAACCGCGAGGTTGGGGAGATTACGGGATCTAGTGTACAATAGGCCAACGCTTTCGGTATGCACAACGTCAAAAGGCCTTCCGGTTGAGTTTTCAGTTTGGAATTGCTTCCACACCGAAGCTTGGTCCAAATACCCTCCAGGTGACGGTTTCGACAGGTGAAAGTAGAGATTGCTCGACGGCTGCATCGGGAAGGAGGAGTTTGGAGGTGAAGTGGTGAAGATGTGAAGCTCATGACCCCGTTTCGCGAGCCTCAGGTGGAGAGTCAGCGCGTGTCGTTCCAGCCCTCCAGCGTGCGATCTGTGAGGCCATTTCTTGACAAATAGGGCGATCTTCAGGAGCCTTGCAGGCGGATCGGAAGGGAAAGAGAGGTGGTTCCAAGCAGAAGGGAACATGAGGAGGTTAATTGTTTGGCCTTGCTTCTGTTCCATTTTCTGGTACAAGGAATAACACGGTCCATCGCCATGGCACCAATAGAAGAGCGAAACGATCGATAACGAAGAGAACAAGAAGATAATGTAGCAGAGTCGACGAAAGCTGAAGAGAGTAACTTGATCCTTGGCCATGGAAATGTGGAAAACAAGTAGGCAATTACACTCTGGTGCAAGTATCAAAGAGAGGAGAAAAATTTGCACAAGAGATGAGACTAGATGGTTTGGCTTGCTTTAGCACAAACTGGTATTGACTTTTGGGAATTCGTTTTTTCTTTGACTCGTGATCTGATGAAGTTACTGCACATGGGTCTCCTAAGTATAAGAGACAGAAACAATTGTTTATGGAAGAACTAGAGAACTTGCTTGGGCAGCCAAAAAAAAAAATGTAGTTTTGACCGGCTCAGGGGCTCTATTTGGACTATTTGAGCTTCTATTCTTTTTGGTATTACTAGAAAGAACACATTTCAAGCCGTTTGTCACAGTTAAAGGCCAAAACCCAAGAGAATAGTATTGTATGAATTCCCAGCACTCGACAATAAACTAAGGCGCACTCAACTGGACTCCGCACCTAAACCATTAGATTATCATATATTACCAAATTCCAAAAATTATTGCTAAAAAAATATTAAAAAAAACCAACCTCACCGCTGTGACTCGTTTCAGAACAGATGTGCAAAATTTATAGTCCCTTATCATATCGTATAAACATGTACATAACCCAAAAAAAAAAAAAGAAAAAAGTTACAAGGTTTTGTCTAGCGAGTGAAGGCGTGAAGAACTAGAGAAACGTAGACGAAGAGGCCCAAAGGGACCAAAATGAGGAGAGGCACAACGGCAGCGAAGG
Source organism: Boehmeria nivea var. tenacissima (assembly GCA_018132145.1). Lineage (NCBI taxonomy): Eukaryota > Viridiplantae > Streptophyta > Magnoliopsida > Rosales > Urticaceae > Boehmeria > Boehmeria nivea. The sequence continues at coordinate 16,946,443 of CM030874.1, read as the reverse complement.
TGTGGAAACTCCCACAGGCCAAAGTCCCGAGCTTGATCTGCACCAAATCCACCAGAGCCATCATCAGGAACCCGCACCCGAACACCGACCCCAGCCCCGAGAACAGCATCCCGAACCTCAGCACCGCCATGTTCACGTGGCCCAGGTGGACCGCCACCGCAAAAGCCCCGCCTTGGCCGGCCTTGATGGCCTGCTTGAGGGCGAGCGCGACGAGGCTGGAGAAGAGGAAGGAGCTGAAGGAGTAGACGTGGAAGGCGATCATGGCCTCGGCGACGGCGGTGGGGGCGGCGCAGGAGGGCGAGGAGGACAGCGAGGCCAGGGAGGCTGGGTACCACGTGAGCCCCAGGAAGATGGCGAGGGTGAAGAGAGAGTTCACGTTCACGATGCTGTCCAGGGCCATTATGTGCACGCTCGTCCTCGTCTGCGATCGCCGCAGGGGAAAGGCGGCGGAGGAGTTGTTCTCCGGCTCCGGCTTCGGCTCCGCCGGAGGAGACTGCATTTGCATTATTGTCTTTATCTTCTTTTTTTTTTTTTATATATAACTTTTGGGTGGTGAAGGAAAGAGAGAGTATGTTAATGGCGTGTTGTGAAGCTTGGAAGATTTGGAATGGCGTGTTTTAGCGTTTGCGTGGGTTCTCCGAATACTGACTGACTTGCATCTTCTTCTTCTAGATTTGCCTTTTATTTTTAACTACTAATTATTTAACTTTGTTAATTTTCCTAATATATTTGGATTGTGGGAAAAATTACGTGTGGGTTAACAAAATGAAAATGAAAGGAGCGCCGTTGCCGGGGATCGAACCCGGGTCACCCGCGTGACAGGCGGGAATACTCACCACTATACTACAACGACTTGTTGATAAACTTGCGCAGTAATGTAGAAGACATTTTCTTGTCTCCAATTTAGCTGTGTCATTGAATATCAGCTATGTTGTTGCCTTGTAGTTGTTGGTAAGAAGTCATTTTCAACTGAGGAGCTGCAAATTTTTTGTTTAAAAATGGAACACTAAATAATTAGTAATTTATGAAAAGATAATATCATAATAATAATAAATTTTGAATGGGTACTAGTGACTATAAAACCCCATCATATCTCTCTCTGTCCAAATGAATACAAGTACAACTATATCTTGAAATTTTATTAAAAGAAATTTCTTTGGTGGATTTTTTTTTTTAATGGAAAACTGATTCCCTTTGAAAAAGTAAATCTAACCGTATAGAATAATTTTTTTTACCAAAAAAAAAAAAAAACACTTGAGAATCCCTTATTAATATGGTAAATATATTGTAGAGCTGCTTTTTTTTTTTTTAATATTAAAAATGTGGATTGAGATCCTAAGCAAGTTGAGCTACAACTTGCAAAGCAATCCAAATGTCAGCTAAACATACAGAGAAAATAAAGCCTTTTGCTTTGCCAATAAATCAGGCATTAGTATCTGTTCTTGACATACTGATAAATAATAATTCAGAAGTCAGAAGGGCATATTCTCTAATAATCCATGCGTAAATGTCTTCTTTTCCCTGCTCTATATATATATCTCAGACTCAGGATATATCCAATAGTTATTCATTAATCCACTATCATATTCATATGAATATTGTAGATCTACTTAGGGAGACGTTGATAATTAAAACCAAAAAAACCATAAATTTGAAGGTTTCAACTCAATACATAACTGCATGATAACATAAATTACACTGAATTGTTCAATTAACATCTGGGAATTGAAACAAGTAAACAACAACACACCGTGGAACATCACAGAACAGAACAATTGAAAGAAAAGAACAACGCATCACAATATACATTGAGCAATATATGCTCTGCATATTTTTTCTTTTTGTGGGATTAAGAAACTAAAATTAAAAACCATGAGCACTTTGGTCCTTGATAATGGTCACAGGGCAAGCTGCATTGACAAGTACATGGTTGCTCACACTTCCCAGCAGTACCCTATATTCATAGCCCATCAATAAATTCCAAATTAGCTTCTTTTTTTTTTATAATAAAAACAAATTAGCTTGTAATAAATTGTTTTTAGAAAATGAAAAAAAAAAAAAAAAAAAGTACCTTTGGATGGTTCCAAGTCCTCTACTGCCCATGGCCAAACACTCCAGCTTTAAGTCACCAACTGCTACACAAAGTTTCTCTCTTGCGTCTCCCCAATATATCTTTGCCACAACCTTCACCTATTTTCCACAATTCCAAATCAAATTCAACACATTGTGATGATTCACACAAACTAAAAACCAACTAATGAGAGAACAAATAAAATATCTTACATGTTTTTGCCTAGTTGCACAGTCCAACAAATCCAAAACCTCGTGATCAAGAACAACCTCGTATTTTCGCATAACTTCATGCTCGCGGAACTCCGCTATTGGAATAAGAGCTACCACAAAAAATAAAAAATAAAAACATGATTCGACAACAAAGTTAGTTGAACTACTCATTGGTTTTAAGATGATCCAAAAGCGCTCGTACGTGATCCGGTGGTGGACCAAAGGAGATCGCGGCTCTCGTCGCCTTGGGAATGCTTGACATGGATGAGATAGAGCGTGTCGCCTTTGTCGAGCAGATTATCAACTGTCCATTTCAGAGCGATCTTGCTTCCCTTAGAGAAGTCCAAGGCCACTCCTATGTTCCTATCTTTTGTCATACCTTTTTTCTAGTTCTGATCTAAATATTTGCTCCAATTACAACAATGAAATCTCAAATTCTCAAGAAAAAAATACCACTGCTAGTTTGAGTTTGAGATTATTAATGGCAAGCAATTAGGGACAATGAAGCTTTAGTATTTGTGTTGCACTTAACGTTGAACTTTAGGTGGGCAGTGGGCACATCTAAAAGTCAGAAACCGCCTAATATTTTTCTTTATAGCACACAGAATTTGTTACCTGAGCAATATATTAATGAGCTATGATCTTATGATTATCCTTAGAAATTTTTAATGATTTTTTCTTGTTCCATTTGAAAAAATTATGTAGATGGTTGATAGTTGAGATATTATATAAGCATTATGCTAGTTTGAAGATTGGTATTTAACTAGTTATAGTCTCAGTGTATGGAAACTGATTTTAAGGTGGACTTTTTATTTAGCGGGTTTTTTTTATTAGAAGAGATCTAGCAACTAGTCAAGTAGCTCTACCCAACTAGTCAATTGAAATATTTGTGATTTTGTAAAGGCATTACTTGCTCTAGAATTTAATGAATCACTAATCAAGCTTTGTATGATCATATGTGGAAAAGTTTTACAACAACTTTATTGGATCAAAACAAATTTACTATGATCTATTTAACATGCTTTTATGATGTATTGGACGATGATTCAAGAGCAGTTGATATTAAGGTCGTGTTGAATGAGTAAAAGGTCATTTAATTATAAAATCAAGGCAGTGCTAAAGAGAAATAGATGTTTACTTTTTTCTTAGAAAGGCTTTGAGACTGTTACTTTCAGGTTCTACAAAGTCCGCTTAATCAAATTCATGCTTATGGTCATCAATCTAAATCCAGATCATAAAGAAAGAGCATTTACTTTAATTTGGTTTTACCTTGTATGTATTTGAAAATTTTATATTATATGGCATTTCGAAAAAAATTATATCATACGGCATTTCTCGAAGCCACGTCTTATAATTTTTTCTCAATGTTTTTTGTTTTTTATTTGTCTAAATCGTACATCTAAAAATGGCATAGGGTGCCAACTTTTTTTGTGATAAAATTAAATAGGGGGATTTTGAGGAATATATCACTTTGGACACATTAATAATCTATGGACGTTTTGTGTTATATTTTTAAATTATATTCTTATCTTTTTACTATAAACATTGAGTAGAAATTAAGAGAGACGTCACTTGAAACATAGATTATTAAGTGATATTTAAATGATTTTGTTTTGCAATTCCCCCTCCTCACAAGTGACATTTTTCTTTAAAAAATCCAGTTACTTTTATTTACGTTTAGGATCTGAAATATGATAAAGCTCATATTAAAAAGTACACGTAGGACAAATGAATTGATTTAATATCAATTTTAAACTCTGCACAATTTTGTAATAAAGAGGTAGAAATCAATTGGTCATGTAAATAATTCTAGAGGGATTTTGAGGACCTCTTTTGTCACAATGATAATCTATGCCATATGTGTTGTACTTTTAATTATGCGCTAAAATTTATATTACAAACATAGTGAAAACAAATAGAGCATATAACTTTGGACATAGATTATTTAGTGACACTAAGAATGACCTTGTTTTGCAATTTCCCCTTTTATATATGTAAAGTCTAAGCCCAACTTCAAGTCGGCTCAGCCCAAATAAAATGAAATTTTTCTCAAAGGTTTTTTGAGAAATTTTGAAAAATATCACTTCTGTACAATTTATTTTGAAAAAATACTACTTAAAAAAAAGTTGTAGTCCATGTCACTTTAATAATAAATTGACTGAAGTATCCTTTTTTTTTTATAAATAAAGAAGACAAAAAGGGAAAAAAGGGCAATATAGTAATTTGATAGTAAAAAAAAGTGACATGACATGCACAATAGTGGCATATGTTGCACAATTGAATGTGAAATGATCAAGTAAAATGTGGCATTGGATCAAATTTTGTCAACTTTTTTATTATTTATTTCTCTAAATTGTACATCTAAAAATGACATAGGGTGCCAACTTTTTTTGCGATAGAATTACATAGAGAGATTTTGAGAAATGTTTCATTTATATTCTATTTTTTTACATTATAAATATTTAGTAGAAATTAAGAGAGACACCACTTAGAATATAGATTATTGAGTGACACTTAAAATGACTTTGTTTTGCTTCTTTAAAAAAAAAAAGACTTTGTTTTGGAATTCTCCCAATTAAATAAGATCCTCAAAAGTGACATTTTTCTTAAAATGAATCCAGTTATTTTTATTTACGTTTAGGACTTGAGCTATGATAAAGCTCGTATGTAAAAGGGAGATTTTGAAGAATACTCATTTTTTAGCGCATTAATAATCTATATCCCTATTTCATTGTATTTTTATTTGAGGTATTATAGTGAATACCTAATTTTCAAACTTAATTTAAGTAAATACCCAATGTTTTGAAAAATACAACCAAATACTCAAATGATGTAATTACTTACAAAGTGATGATTGGTAGTAACTAACTTAATTACCGAAAACATGTGCAAGTAATTAATGAATTGGGTAATTACTCAATTACTTGGAAACTAATTATTTCTATTATTTTATAATTTTTGGGTATTTTCATACTTCACCCTTTTTAATTTATGCCTTAAATCTTACTACAAACATAGAGTAAAAAGGAAACACACCACTTGGGACATAGATTATTGAGTAGCACTTATAATTAGAATGACTTTGTTTTGTATTTAGCAAAAAAAAAAAAAAAAAAAAAAAGAATGACCTTGTTTTGCAATTCCCCTATGTAAAAACAAACTAATCTCATTTTCAAGTTGGCTCAACTCAAATAAAAGACGTTGAGTAAACGTACATAAAGGGGAATTGAAAAAAGATCATTTTAGGTGTCATATAATAATTTATACTTTGAATAATGTGTTTTTTCTTTTTTACTCTAAGTTAATAATATAAAAATAGAGCAAGTTAAGTAATTAACCATTTTAAAGGTAAAGTTTGAAAGATTTAGCCATAATTTCGCGAAATTAAGGATTTAGCCATAACATGTAACATTTTATGTTACATGTAATGTTAAATGTAACATATGTAACATTACATTACACTTTTACACGTATATACGTTGTATGTAACATAAAATATTACATGTTATGGCTAAATCCTTAATTTCAATATTTTAGGGCTAAATCCTAAAAAATTACCAAAAAGTTTGGTTAATAGCCTAAAAAAACTCATAAAAATAAGAGTACAAATAAAAAATATAATATAAATTGTGTCAAAATCCCACTGAGTAAATCTTAGATATATAGTTGACTAATCAATTATAATTTAATTAACTTAACTGATAACAACAGTATCAACTATGCTACTATAGCTAGTCCATAATTTGTCACTACAGTCCTGCTGAGGCCATTTTTACAAAACGAAAATCCAACAAGGAAATTGAAGCCGAGGACTTTTTTCACTTTTAAGACCAGATTTCTGTGGTTTTACTACTAAATCGCCCCTTTGAACTTCATATATCTAAATGCAATATAACTTCTTTTCGCCAACAAAAGAAGAAATTTACAATAACTTCTCTTGATATCATAGAGGCTCTCTATCATTAAATTAGTTATTGTATTATTTATTTGCCTGCAAAAGGTTGGTTTATTACACTCGGGGCTTATTAATTAACCACTCTCTCTTCGTTAAGGCAACTTCTTGCACGTGTAACATCAAGTACTTCAAATTTTTATTATTAACCAACTTTATAGAAAAATAGTTAATTGAATAGGCTCTTTCATAGCCATAGCAGCTTGATTTTTTGCTTTATGAATTGATAGCTTGAGTGCTCGGCGATCTACTTTGGTAGTTGGTACAATGAAATTAAGGAAGATGGTTTATTATTATTTTTTTTTTGAGATATTTAGCACGAATAAAAAAATCCTCAATTCTATGATAAGTAATTGGATACATTGTTTCTTCATTATCAATGTATATATAAAAAAAAAGTATAGTATAGGCAAAAACTCCTGATATAGTTATACACACACATAAACACACACATATCTATATATAACCACTATATTTTCTCATTTATATGGATAAGTAATTGATTCCATTTTTTCATTATTCTCAAATGTTAAAAAAAAAAAATAATGAAGGCAAAAACTCCTTCCCCGAATATGGTTAACTAAAGTTTGAAAAGAAAAGGCCAGTTTCTGTTTTACACTTAAGATGGTCATTAATTTTTTCTCTTTAACATGATAAAGCTTGATTGAATTAACCAGCCGTGATTTTTGACTAATACCAAAATAATACCAAACTCGGTTGATAAATACCAAACCTTAAACATTGGAAGTACCTTTGCTGATTGTGGACCACATTTACCTATACTTTTATATTTCCTATCATCTAATGTATTTATTGCCTACTCATTATATGTTGGCCATGCAGAATCTAAGAAAAGGGAAATAGACTATACACTCAAGCCCATCCCATATATATATATATATATATATATATATATATATATATAATGTTTATAAAGGCCTGTTAGTCAGTTAATAAGCCAACTAGTCATTAAGCCAATCACTGCTATAATTGTACGACTAATGGGTTATTTCGTGTAAACATTCAAAACTATTTCATTTTAAAATGGTTGGATTTTACAAATTTCGATGTGGTATAAATAGTTGAGATTTAAAGATATTATACTGGGATTAAGAAAGATGAAAAAAAAAATGGAATGAAATGTTAAGAACGGTGGAGGCAAACAAAGCATAAATATAATTAATATTAATTTAGTGTGGCCATGATAGATTGACTTTTAGATAAAGTAATGTGATTAAAGATGTGATATAATATTTAACAGAAGTTACATAAATAAAAATTTTACGTTCTTTTATTAAATAAATAATCATTTTTAAAAGAGATGTTTCAAAGATTTAGTTAATATATCGTTAATTAAGAAAATAATAATTTTATTTATTTAATTGACAATCGTGTTTTATCTTTAGTTTTTCTTTTTCTTTTAGTTAGACTATTTTATGATCTTCTTCTCGTTCACCTTCTCTTTCTCTTTCTTCTTCTTCTCAAAACCCCAAAACCTCCAAAGTTTTGTTTTGTTTTTTTTTCGAACTAGCAACAATGGTGATCATCGCGCTCATTAGGACCTCGGCAATCTCGTGCATATTGAAGCGGTACTCGATTACATATATATCTCATCGGAGGAACTTTGTCGAGCCTCGTGAAGAGCCAAGCGTCACCTTCTTCGTCTTCCTTAATTTTTTATTCGTCGACTTTAATGGCAGTTGTAGCGGTTGATTCGAAAATGACCTCCCTCTTCTTCATTGTTTTTCAAATTAGGGTTATAGTTTGAATTAGGGGAAATTGAATTGATTGTTATAATTGTCAGAAATTTTATTACAGATGAATAGTGGTCGCAAAATTTGTGACACATCAAATTTTGTGACATGCCAAATTTTGTGATAATAGTGAGAAATTTTGTAACGTTCATTAATGCGATCAATTGAGTTTCTAAATTTTAAGACCAATGGTATTTTGCTAATTTATCAACTTGGTGGTTAAATTTTTAAAATATGAATAAAAAGATAAACAGATGCCAAACTGACTGTAGAATAAATGGCGCAATCTGAATAGGCGAATTCGATAAACATACTACTTTAAAGGCAATCTTTTAAATAATAAGTTTGAAAATTTTCAATAAAGAGCCAGTATTTAGAAAAAAAATATATATATATATCTTATCAAAATTTAATAAGTATCTTACTGTAACAAAACTTACAATTACTATGTGTGATGCGTTATATATGTGTGAATACTACATAGTTTTTTTTTAAATATTTTTATATATTGGCTATTTTTTTATTAAACTTCAAAATAAGTTGTCTATTACACATTTTCCTTTATTATTTGATAAGAAAAGGTAGATATATATTTATATATAGACTATGGTGTTGTATGAATTATAAAAAAAATGATAGTGAAGACTAGTTTATACGATACAATGAGAGCAGATAGAACACGTAAGTCGTAGCCATTTGGAAAAAAAAAAAAAAAAAAACCATTTCGGGTTGTGTTCGGCAAGTGACGGCATAATCCTCCGTTTGGCAGTTCAGAATAAACATAGAGACGGACGGCATTGGTTGGCCTGGTTTTGTGTTCGGCTTTCTACTTTCATCTCTAATTAATATACATTACAATATATATATATTTATATATATATATTTTTTTTAATTTTTATTTTCAAGCTTAACGCCATACACATACACTTTGCTGGACAAATGGACAAATGTACGGTCCAACCATCGAAAACCAAACTTTCTAACTTTTAAAAAGAAAAAGAAAAAAAACGTGGGACCCACACAGTAATTCTCTTTACCTTCAGAAACTTCTCAATTCCTCAACGAACTGTTCTTTAAAATCTCAACACAAATCTATCTCTCTTGTCTGTTGGTCTCTGAAAATAAAAATAAAAACCATCCAACTATAATAACGAGCAATCAAGACCCACCTGACTCGTCTAAATATTTCTGGTTGCCATCGAAATTACTAAGGTTTTATGATACCATGGCCGTTGAGCTACACCGAAGCGGAGAGTTATGTCTCTGTTCCTCATCAGCTCGCGAGTTTCAGCTTTCTCAAAGCCAAAACGACGTCGCCGACGACCGTGATGCTCTCGATCTCGGCTTCTCGGAGAAGTGCTTCGACGAAACGCAAAAGCCGTGGGATTTCGAGGCTGACTCCAGCGATAACAGTACTGAGCTGGTTGGCTCGTCCGATAACCAGTCCGAGTCAGAGGCCGATAAGAACAAGGACGATTGCATTGCCGAGTTGACTCGCCAGATGGCTGCTCAGTTCATGCCCGATCAGGACAAAACAAATCAGGTAATAATGGAATTTTTTTTTTAATTTTCGCTTAATTATCGGGTTATTTGAGGGGTTTTTTTTTTTTTTTTTTTTGGATTTTTAGTTGTGGGATTTTGGCGGTTGGCCTAGTACGACGAAAATCTGGTCGCCGTTTGGTTCGAGCTATGGAAGTTCAGAGGAAGGGCCTTCTCAGGAAACGACACCTCCCACGTCGCCGGCGATCGAAAAACGACACTATTCCAGCTGGGATAGTCGCAATATAACGGCGAATATGGAGAAGATGAATATTGAAGGACCAAAACACCCTCCTCCCATAAGCAAAGACCGTTTTGGCCAAACCCAAGCCCCGACAAATAATATTGATCACCAATTCCGAGCTATTCAAGTAAGACCATAAAATTTATATCTTTATTTTCTGTCGCGTAACAATTCACTCCAATCACTTATTTCGTGCTAATACTATTGTTGCAGCCCTACAAGATGAAGCAAGAGCTTATACTTAAGCAACAAAGATCAACGTCGCTAAATAGGGTGATTAACAACCAAAACGACCGTCAAATGTTTGAGGGAAGTGAACTGAGCCATGTCCAATTTGACAAGAGATCATCAGAAAAGGCCTATCCTTGTGGATCAGAGCGACCTCGCCAATCGCCGCGGCAGCACTGGGCCAGCCACCGCCAACAACGCGCAGCGGGTTCGGGCATGCGGGCGGTTTTTCTCGACCGGTCGGGCTCGAAAACCGGCCCGTCGTGCGGGACCGGGGTGTTCTTGCCCTGCGTAATTGGCGACACATCACACTCCCGCAAGAAAAAAGGTACTATAGTAAATATTTTACTCAACTAATGCAATACTAAGTGTTTTTTTTTTTAAGACATTTTAACGTTCAAGTGATTCTCTTTATGGTTCCTTAGTCATCGGATATGGTTGGTACCGAAAATGGAGTGTCACCTATACATCCAATAGTTTATATTCTGTTTTTCTAGTTGCTTTTTCTTTTTCTTTTTCTTTTTTTTTCTTTTTCCAATTTCTCTTTTGTGCTTGTTTGTGACTTTGGATCTTGAATGATAATTCCATGTTGTATAAAGATTCCTCTAAGAAAAATATCTGATGACCATGATACCACAAGTTTCTAATAGTCCCCCAAAAACTATACAATAATGATTCTTTGGCTGGCTAATGTGAACACTCCAATTGCCCTACTACTACTACTACTACCTAATGTCCACTTGTTTATAGTTTGGTCCTTTTGCAAATTGTTCGGTTAAAGAACCAATTTCTCCGCCTCTAACTAGATTCTTTTTCTTTTCTCTTCCTTTCTATGATTCCAAAGGCAGTGTGTTCTCTACATGAATGCACGTTTTTTCTCCACCAAATTAAAAAAAAAACAGACCAAATAGTATCTCCGTTATATTAATATATAGAGAATAATTCCAAGAAGTCTTAATACATTTTTTTTTTGTGTGTCTCATTTGAGTCAGGATGTTCACCAGTTCTTATCCCAGCAAAGGTAATGCTGGCTCTGAAAGCTCACTTTGACCGAATGGACAACTTGTCTCCACACAACACTAGTCCTTATAATTTCACTCTCCAACATGGTATGTACGTGCGTTCATATAGTGAATTTAAAAAGAATCTTATTATTGTTGTGCAAATATAGTCTTTTTTTTATTTTTTTATTTTTATTTTCTTCTTCAGATAATACAAATAGCTATGCTCCGAAACCCAATGCCAATGGAATATTATACTCAGAGAAGAAGCGCCAATCCCGCGCAGTGCCGGCCACGACCCAAAACGACATTGGTCTACCTCAAGATTGGACCTACTAAGCAAAAACCTCTGTTTTTCTTGTATTCATGATTAAGGTTCTTTTTTTTTTTCCTTTTTCTTTTTTTTTTTTTAATTTTAATTTTCGTTACTATAAGGGGAGAGGAAAAAAGATGGGGAATAAAGAATAACAACATGAAACGACATTTGTGGATGAAATACAGGGTATTACGATAGGAAAAAAAGAAAAGTATGAGAATGAGATAGAGTAGGACAAATAATAAGTATCATGAGCTAGAAGAAGATTGTCTCGTTATCTTCTTCTTTTGATCTTTATATTAATATTCTTTCTTGAAGATGAATTCTTGGAAGATAGAGATAAAAGAAAAAAGTGACAAAATTTGTATGGAATGTGGAATACAGAAAGCCCCTTTCTTGGGTGGTTAATCATATACTAATTTTAATGGTTATGTTTTTCGTATATGTTGTCGTATCATTTCCTTTAGTTTTTTTCTTAATTATAGTTAGTACATGTATTACAGATGCAATTGGTTGTTTGCTGTAATTGCATGTAAATTGGTTAATCAAATTCCAGATGGCTAGAAATGTGGCTTTTAACGAGTAGAGGGAATTGATTATATTTATTAATGACTGTTTTACAACAAATCAATAATAATAATCACCACTCACAACTGAGATATAAACAATCTAATTGTTTGATGGGAAAGAAGGCTAACCGATAGTAATGATTGTATAATTAATCAGTTAACACTTTTGACAAATTTAATGTCACATTAATATTTGGTGTATAACAACCCTAAATGAACAAGAATCTTTCGGTTTCCTTTTTCTTTTCTTTCTTATTGATAAAATTGAAATGGGAAAGTGGGAATCTAGGTTTTTGGAGCTCCAGCTGTATATTTGGTCGTTGGAATCTCTATGTCAAAGCACGTGTAACAAGATTGGTGCATATATCTATACATTTCTCCAATGAAGCGACCAGTCAAACTAGTTTAATTAGTGCAAAGAGACGAACGAGTTAAACTTAAAAGTTAAAAGAGATATTTGACTAACTACTTGAGTCTACATATTAATTATTATTACTCTTGGCGATATAGTAAAATTATATTTTAACTGAATTTATTGGCATGTGTATGTGTACGTGCTTCCAAATTAATTGCTTGGTTACTTCCTAAGTGCAAGAAAATGGGCGACTAATTAGGTTGGACTTTGGAGGCCAAGCTTCATTTATTTATTACATTCCTTCTATTGATAAAGATGGAATAGCAAATGGTGAGTTTGTTGTCGTTTTGCGAAAATTCTTTTCATCTTCGTTATGCTTTCGGTCTCCTCTCCGCAGACTAAATTTGTGACTATATACGTGTGTCGTTTTGTGATTTTTGTATTTATATTCTACTACCTTTTCGTGAGATCCATTTGCGTGGTAAATCTTCTCTTCTTTTGCTTTTTTATTAAATGATATTAGTTTACAAAAAGAAGATTTTTTTTGTAGTGTATATACGTTTCGTGTGTCTCGGAAAATATACGCTTGTTTTGTGCATTATTATGAATAATCTAGGTATAATCGCTTAAAAACTATATTAACATATAACTTTTTCACATTAATTCATTATATCTTTTATTTTCATTTTTTTAATTTTAACACTAATAATATTCAATCAGAGATGAAAAAAAAAATAATTTACATCTTTTTTAATTTTTTTTAATCTCTAATTGAGCATTTTAAACAATATTGCCTGCAACAAACAAAAAAAACAGAATTCAAAAAACTAATGACTACAGTCTCAAAAATCTAGACTCCAATGTAGGGCTATTTTGCTAATAAAAGCAAATATAGGCTAATTGTTAAAAACAGACATAAAAATATGACTATTTATTTGAAAACCGTAGTTTTAATGTTATATTTAAGAAATTAATGAATAATATACGCATACTCTATAGAAGAACCACCTTCTTTATAATTATGTTATTTTCCGTTGAATAAGTATAATATGACAGAGAATTATTCGTGAAGATTGGTATTGTAATATGGTTAACTAATTGATTGAAGTCCATATGATTGGAGTATCTTGAGGGTGATAATTGTTAGCATGATCTCTATTAATTTCTTATTCATACAACCATTTTACATTAAAATCATATTAGAACTAAACAATATCTTAATTTGAAGGTTAAAAATCAACGTTGATGGGACTTCTTTTCGTACGTATAGCTATCAAAGATTTCACCTAACTACTTGTTTTTTTGTTTTTTGCTCGGATTTCACCTATGACCTAACCACTTGAATGTGAAGCGTTGAAATTTATCTTCCAGCTATTAAGTTTTGTTAATGCAATAAAACTAAAATCATTGCATATACACCAATAGACGTATCTTTGGAAAGCCAAAACATTAATAATTAATAATACGATAGATTCCGAAGGAAAAAAGAAAAAAAGAAAGAAAACAATTTACGCTACATAAATAGATAATAAGAGCATATATACATATATAATATATATATATATATATATTATATCGAGTAATAATTAAGTACATAAATTCATGTATATGTATAATATAATATTATATAAAAATAAATTTATGTCATGCATGTATGATGTCTAATATATTATACATTTATACGTAGCGCGAATAAAGTTGCACTTAATTTCCATAGCATTTCTCTCATATCCTGCATTTTTTTAAATATAAATATTATACATGAAAAGTTTTGGTAGGTAGTCTATTTTTTATATCATATGCAAAAAATGTCCATGATTTTTTAAAATTAGGTGAATAACCCATTTTTGGTAAGTAGACAAAATACTACGCTAAGCGGATAAAATATTAGTAATTTTTAGCTTGTCTACTTACTGTAGTAAATAATCGATATACCCCTAAAATTTTTTTAGGTAAACAGATGAATTATCATGATAAGTAGACAAAATTCAAGCTAACAATGGCTGGTATTTCATCCGCTTGCCATAATATTTCGTCTACTTACGAAGAACGAGTTATTCACGTAATTTTAAAAAATTATAAACATTTTTTTAAATAGATTCTAATTAGGCCATTTAGCTACAAATCCCATTATACATACATAAATTCCTGTTATTTATTAATTTATGTCTCCTCAGGTTGTCTTTCAACCTCAAACAGTAAGCTTGCACAACATTTTAAGTCCTTTTCGTCGTTTTTTTTATTATTTATTAATATACTTCCTTGCTAATTAAGAAACATGTTAATGTGATTACGTACTTACAGTGATTAGTATGTTTCAATATTATTGGTTAGCTAATTAATGTTTGATGGTCGATCTTTCATGACGCACAAGTGGCAGGCAATATGTGAAGCTTAATTAGCAAGTGATTAAGGTATAGGGTATATATACTATTGGTCTTTCTGTAATGCTACACTTAGTAGTATAATATTAAAAAAAGTAATGATATTATAGTATGTAGAAATGATTTTTTATATCTTTTTTATACTCATTGATGTAACACCGATAGATATGGAGCATTACAGAATTAACCTATATTATAACTTATAATTTGTAAGAAAAGCAAGAGCACCAAATGAATTAATTGTAAATGGGACGATTTCCCTATAACACCTAAAAGAAATATATAAAATAACTTCAAATTGTAACATTAGTTCATTGGTGGATCGTAGTGTAACTTCACCACACGGCCCACACCTATACTATATCAATTTACAAAAGGTTTGTAAATATAATATTATTCATTATTTATAGTTATTTAATTAACACTTGCTTGCCTTTTAATAAATGCACCATACATTAAAAAAATGGTATTTTTTAAATAGCTTGATCTTAATGCGTTATCTTTTTGTGAGATTGAAAAGTACGTCTTTTACGAGTATTGTGAAGAAAAAAAAACAAGAACAAAAACAAAGATTCCGTAAAAAAAAGAGACTTGATTATTGAAAGATAAATAACATATTATATATATATATTTACTAATTAATATTATAAAGTCAACTATATGATGTGCGTGGTCTATAAACTTAACATGTCTTCCTTCACCAAAAAAAAAAAAAAGTTAACATGTGTTTGTTGGACTAGTCTTTTGAAAATTATTTCCTTACCAAAATTTATAAAGTAGGACGCATGCGTGGTATTATAATAGCATATATATGCATAAGTTCATCCTCACGCGGTAAGTAGCTAATATGTTTATACCTGTACGTTTTTTGGTTCGATTCTTATGGAAATAGGAGGAAAAAACAAAAATTAATTTGAAATATATCGGATCACTCTCTTAACCTTTCAGAAAAAAAAAATTAGGGTCATGAATTCAAATCTTACGAATAATTAAAGCACATGATGAAAAGTAAAAGTGCAATTAATCTTGGAAGCTAATTAGTAGATTTACTTAGGATTTTGGTTTGGATTAATTAAGCTCGTTAATATATATTTAGTGAGGGACCAACCTTGAATTTCTTGTGGAGACCATCAAAATTGGCCTCTAGCTAGTTGAACATTAACTAGGTTTTCCTATTATTCGCCCAATTTATTACTCACATAAATTAGATGGGTTCTGTTCCTCTTTAAGATTGAGTCTAACACAGTTGTAACACTAATATTTTTCTAACAAAATTGGCCAACTGAAACTTCAATGCCTTTTGAATCAACAAACCCGCACTGTCTTTCACTGTTTGATAACACTAGATTTATCAATACATGTTATTGATTTATACAGTATTTACTCTAAGATTTCTACGTTGAGGTATTGCACGAAGTACAGGTAATAACATATTGAAGATAATAACTATTTGAATTTGATTTCCAACTATAAATATCAGCAAAGAAATTAAAAAAAAAATTCAATGATAATTAACCACAGACATGTGATCTTTTTTAAACATGTAGGTTTGAAGACAAAATTAAGTGTATTTTGTCATGTGCTGAAGTAGGCGTGGTAATTTTTTGTAATTTTTTCATATGAAAATAAAGATTACGTGAAAGAGACTTAAAAAAAACTGCAATATTATTTAAGGCATATAGGTTGGAACATTTATAAATCACATCATCCCTCTTTTAAAAAGAATAATAAAACAAATAATGTCCTTTTTTTTTATGGAAAGAAGAAATTGGTCATTTATCAAAAGATGTCGCTATTCTCATTTCTCTTGAAATATAGAAATGAGAAATTTTAAAAAATCTCACTTCTAAACAATGTGTTTTTTAAATTGACAAGTTCAAAAAATTACAGTGTATATAACTTTTTAATAAAGAATTTGACCAAATTATTATTATTATTATTTTTTACAAATCAAGAAGACGAAAGAGGTGGACATAATAGTAATTTGTTAAAATAAAAGTAAGATGAATTATAAATTTGAATTTCAAAGATGACATGAGATAAAATTTCTAGAAATGATGTCATTTGCATTCATTTGCATTAGCAAATGAGCCCGTAAAATTCCTTTTACATAGATTTTTTTTTTACTCGATAAGAAAATATATTTTTGCAAAGACAAGTGGGCAGGTTAAAATCCTTTTCTATAGATTTCTTTAAATATTTTGAAAGGAAAATATATTATTACAATGAAATGTCGTTTTCGTAGATCTTCTTATATACTTAAACTAAATTGTTTTTATTGCGTTTTATTTCATTTAACGCATAGTCATTTTCACTAAAATTGATGCGGGTGTCGTGTTTTTCTTTTTATTTTTTTTTATTTTTTTAGAAGCTTGTTTATACAATATATCCTAATAAGTTAATAATTTTAATTAAATAGTATTTTGAGTCATTCCCAGTTTAAACTTAATGTACTAATAGTAATTTGTTAAATTTATAAGATAATATATTATAAAAAAAAACTCATAGAATCGGCCGCATAATATATAAATTAATAATTTTTAAATATAAAATTTTTTTAACATTGTTTAGACTATTTTATGAAATACATATCTAGTACGTACTGTTTGTTCTTTTAAAAAATTATTATCGATATGGATTTATTTACTTAATAATACACAAAATCATAATAATAGTTTGTAAAACGATGGTAAGTTAACGCTATTTTTTTTTTTCCGGTTAAACTTAAAAAGTCTCATTATTTTGTCAAGGCCGGACGTGGAATCTAATGATATTTCTTTTTGCTGGTTAATTTACTAATATGGGGCTGTATTTTACCAATTGGAAAATTTAACAATCCATTGATGTGTGTGTTATTTGATCTGGAAACAAAAATCATAGGTAGTTCGGAATATTCGTAACGTAACATTTGAAATATTAAGGGTATCACATTAAGAGAAACGACAATAATGCAGTTGTGAAGAAAAATCAGTGATCATTTGGAAGGAAGCTCATAATTGACTGGAACCATTATATGTATAAGTAAACAAAATATAAAACAAAATAAATAAATAATTGGGAGAATATGTACATAGTTTGCTATATTAAATCAAGGTAGTTGTAATTGTAAAAAAAAAAAAAAATCAAAGTAGTTGTAAGTCTATAACTCAGCACGTCGATGAAAAAATGACTAGTACAATTACAAAAAGAAAAAAGAAAGATTGGCATAATTCAATTAATATGTACCTAACTAACGGTGTATGTAATTGAAGTATGGTAGTTGTATTCACAACAATCCTTAACAAATTTGGTTGGAACAGTTTGAAATGGTAAAGACGGTCCGTCCAAATGGTACTAGACAATCATAAAGGGAGTAAGGGACTCAGATCTGGTGTGTCAATATTGCTGTCTCCACTGCTGTATCACCAATCAAATTTTGACATGTTATTGAAATTGCCACGTCACAATACTAGGTCATCTAACGAAGTTACACGCACACGGAGAAAAAAACCATTTCTAGAAACTAGAAACTATTAGTTTGGCTGGGTTAGGCACATTGCATTAAATAGCCCCAGCAAAAAAATAAAATAAAAATAAAAATAAATCCCAAATTCTCTAAACGACTACTATCGAAAAGAACATTTATCAGTAGCAAAAAAAATAAAATAAATAAAAATAGTACATATATCGTTCATGAGGCTCTTCCAAATTCTCCCAAATTAATGAAATTTATTAATACAACTGTCCTCCGTCGTTGACTATGTGCTATAGTACATTAGTAATGGATGCAAATTTTAAATAAAATTTAACATATGAGATTAAAAAAAAAAAAAAACTTAAAGAGCTTTTTTGAACAAATATATTTAACAAGTCCTTAATTCCTCTACCCATGTCAAGTTGTGTATCATGTGTATGTTACATGTAACACATTTCCTAACAACTCAGCTAAGAACATAAACCCAAATGAAAGCATAAACTAGCTAATATACAAAAACCCCAGTTATTAACATACAACAACCTAATTAACATATATCCCTGTAATCCCTATATATGCAACCCCCTGCATTGAAATTCATGAACCGATGAACCAATTGAAAAACCAGATTACGTTCAACCAATATGGCAAAAGAAATGAAAACCATAAATATATTATATATTTAACAAACTGAATTAACTCAAAAACCACCGGAGGCTCTCTCATAAGGAGGCATATCCGAACCCCTCTTCCCAAAAACATCACTTCGAAAGACCAAAAACCCCACCGCTCGGCCCGCCACGGCCGCCAGAAACACGCCGGCGTTGAACGACATGACCGCGAGCATCGCCGCGTAGCTGAGGAAAGCCCTAAGCGCGTGGACGAGCGCGTGGGCGGCGAGGCCGTGGTGAGAAACGGCATTGACATTAACGCCGTTGCTGTCGGTCGCGTAGCCCCGCGGCCTGACGACGGCCATGACCATCACGTGGTGGCGATGAGCGAGCCACTCCACGGCGACCGAGGCCGCGAAGATCGACAGCAAGGCCAGCCCGTACATGCCGGTCCGCGAGCCGGGCCAGCCGGAGAAGAGTATTTCGCCGGTGTTGCCCCAGAAGAAAGCCATGCTCGGCGTTGTTCTCGATGTCGTTTTGGCGTGGTTCATGTCGTGTGTCGATGGGGATGAGGTTATATTCATGGCTGCTTAATTGGGGGTTCTGATCAGACCTCAACCCATTATTGATTTCTTCCTTGGAGTGAATTTGTACATAAAATGGAAAAAAAAAAAGGATGAGAACTTTTGCCTAATATTATGACAAATAGTAAACGAAACCTTAATTAAAAAAAAAAAAAAAAGGAAGTAAGTTAGAAATCTGAGTATTTTTGTAGTATTTTGGTGCGTGAAAGTTGAGGAATCACCTTTTCTTTTATATAGCGTGGGATGTTCGATTTCTTTATATCTTTATCGCTAAAGAATCTCCTTCAATAAGAAATAACTTGACATGATAATTAATTCCTTATATAAAAATCAAATTTTCAATATTTTCTTTTTCAGTTTCTCTATCTCATTAGCTAGCAATATTATACGTATTAAGGATGACATTTTCCATCATATAGGCTGCTCAAATGGAATTAATTGCTATGCTTTCTTTCTTTTTTTTTTTTTTTCCCTTTGCCTTTCTGCTCTACGTATTTAAGTTGCTATATATACACACACTGCACATGGTTAAAACTTTGAAATAAATCTAAAATTATGTCTTGTATGTAGCATATATAGAAGTTTAATTTCGTGAAATTGAAGTACACGAACGCTTTGATCCATACCAAACTCTATTTGCCCCTTAAAATCCCACCCCAAACTATACTAAACCCACCTAGGTCCTAATCCTCAATATGATGTCATTAAATTCCTGATACATACCGGCATGACTAATATTTTAATGGGATATGACCAAGTCCACGCTTAATTCTTAACCATAAATTCCTTTATTCTTATCCTCAAATGTATGATGAAAATCGAGAAGTCATTGTAATATACATTACAAAAAAACAAATTTGAAAAAGGAAGCAAAATGTTATTCATATTATATATAATTCACTTAATATGTTTATTTATTTTGATTTTGTTAAACAGAGAGATTTAAAACTATTACCTATGATCACTGAACTCTAAGGGGTATGTAAGTTAATTTTTTCCTTCAATTTGAATATGCTAAAATTCAGCCTGATCTGGAGTCACGCCGAGGGTACCTTGTGCGCGACGGAGTACCTAATAATCGACAAACCATCAAATATAAACACCCAAGTTTGTACCAAATGATCGACAACCACCTGAATATAGACACTTAAGTTTGTATATTGATACATGTACTATGTAGCTATTCATCTAACATGTTACTACTTCTTCCTCTCCAAACAACATTTTCATTATCTATATTAATTTCCTGTAAATTACACCTTCAGAAATAATCCTGGCTATCTCATGAATCAAAAATAAATAAATAAACACAAATATCCATGACATATCCAGGAAAAGAAAACATATATTAACATATATGAAAATGTCTATGATATTTCAAAAAAATGACCAACATTTAAAAAAAATAAGAAATTACACAAATGTCATAAAGAATAAAAGGTATAAAAGTAAAATCACGAGTATTATGTAATTAAAGAAACGGTTATTTGCTTAATTAATTGAAATATTGGTTATATTCGAAAAACATCATTGAAAAACCCGTAATTTGCTTAATAATCACGAAATTAGAAATAGGAAAAACTTGCAACTTTGGATTTGGCTACATATAGCATTCAATGGAATGATATGCCAGATATTTTTTTCCAAATTATCCCCTATTGGTGAAAGCAACTAAGATGAATTTCAAGGATAATTTTTCTTTTCCAGAAATGACCAATGGATTTGATTAATTTGCTAACTTTATTGTTTAATGCTTTGAATTCGGCTACATATATAGCATTCAATGGAATGACATGCCAGATATTTCTTTTTCCAAATTAGCCCCTATTGGTGAAAGCCAACTAAGATGACTTTCAAGGATAATTTTTCTTTTCCAGAAATTGTCAATGGATATGATTAATTTGCTAACAATTGCTTCTTGCTTGCCTCATTTGGCATGCCTGTTCAACTCATGATAAATTATACCATATATTATCAATTTTATGAGATGTCTTGTTATAAAAATAATTAATAAGTGGACTGTGGAATCACCGTTTTCACTCTGGTAATTATAAGCAATTAAGCACAAAATAAAACATAACCGAAACCACATATAAAATATTTTTCACTGAAGAAAAGATGAGGAAAGATCCTTTAAACTGACTGGCTTGCTTTTTTTACCGTCTGTAAACTTATCAAAATACTGGTTAAAATTGTCGTTTTCTCTAGTCTTTTTCTTTTAGCATTTCAAGAAATGGCCATGGAGACGTTACATAGCATAGTAACGAGTAACATTTATGTCAAGAAAACGACATATCAAGCTGGTCGATAAGCGCCAAGTACACACTCACGCCAAAGACGCGTATAGAATATAGACCTCTACTCGAGCAACTTGACTCGTTCAAGCTTTTGGCCGTGAAAACACGCACACTGTCGGACTCAGTTTTGCATATATCTCTTTCCTTCCACAATTCACAGCCACAGAACAATTATCACAAGATAAGATAAATGAAACACAAAAAATATCCATAGAATACAAGTTAACTGTGTAAACACTCTTTATAGAGGACTATTACGCTTTGATTAGGGTTTCGTTGATTTTTTTTTTTTTTTTACTTTACCAACATGTACGTACATAATCTGCTACGAAAATACAAGCCACAAAAATATGCATAAAAACCAAAACGCGAATTACAATTTTTTGGCAACAGATATAATAGCTCATTAAACCCGTCACAAACTGCTAATCAATGCGAACCGATTATTAAGAGCCGATAATCAAGACAAACAACGCTGATCATCAACAAGTGCTCATCGGCGGGAGATCGGAGGCGACTTTCTCGGTGTCGACGCTGCGGAAGAGGCGGCTGCCGAAGGCCAGGAATCCGACGGCGTGGCCGGCGACGGCGACGAGGAAGACGCCGCCGTTGAATGACATGAGGGCGAGCATGACCAGGTAGGCGAGGCCCACGCGCAGCGCGTGGAGGAGCGTCTGGGCGAGGCCGGCGCCGACCCGGCGCGAGGCGGCCGAGGAGGAGCACTTGATGAGGCGGCAGTGGGAGAGGAACTCGACGAGGACGGCGAGCGCGAAGACGAAGATGAGAGAGAGCACGTACATGCCGGGGCGGTCGTAGCCGGGCCAGCCGGAGAAGAGGATCTGGGCGTTGGAGCCCCAGAAGAAGGTCATGTGCATCGACGCCATCTTGTGCGAGCCACCCATCGCCATCGTCTTGTTGTCGCTCATCGCCGCCGATGGGGGCGAGCCCATGTGTCCGTGATCCATTCCCTCCATTTCGACGGACGGCTGAGATTGTGCGTGATGAGAGATTGAATTTTTATTTTTTATTTTTCTTTTTGGAGTTGAGAGTTTAATTAGGGAAAAAAAAATGAGAGAGTAGAGAGTGTATTTATATGTGCGTGGGATTAGAGCGGCTGTTACGGATGGATTGGGATTTTGCAGTACTGTATAATCTGTATGTGTATGTGTACGTATAATAATATAGACGGTTTTAGGGCTTCTTGCCTTCTTGGTATTTGGTAGTACAACAACACACGCAAATCTAATTTTTTGATTTTTCCTTTTTTTTTTTCTTTTTCTGAAATGGACAAATTGTATTTCTTTTTTGAGGAACAAATTTTTCTAATAAAAGAAAAACAAACATTAATTCGAATTTTAAATAACCGATGCAAAAGGATTATTAATCTCGATGTAAAAATTGTTTGAACCAATAAGAGTCATACATTAGATTGCGAAACAAAAACGAAAAAAGAGCCACATATTATGATAGAATTATTAATAATGATGTGGAAAACTACCGATATATTTTTCTCCTTTAATTATTCTATGTCATCACTCTAAATTTAAGAGATTTACAAGATATCCGCATGTATATATCAACCTTGATGTCATGTTATACCTCATGCATGAGCTCCGAATAAGTTTATTTTCATCATTAAGAAAATATAAGTTTAAGTGCTACGATTTTTAATTATAAGTGATGAAGGAAAAAAAAAATTGTGTGATGTTTGAATTAACTTATTTTGATTTGATGTAAGTTCTCCTTACATAATCTCCCAAGGGCTAAATACCAAATTTCTATTATATATATATATTTGCATTTTTTTTAATGAGGAAACTGTGGTTGATGTTGATCCAAGCTGGGGGAGTGTCTTTATTCGTCTAAGCATGAAGCATGCTTTTGCTGCACAGTTGCTACTACTGCCAACCGTCGGCGGCCAGAAATCTTCCGGCCGGTGTTTGTTTACATAATCGCAATTGATTTTAAATTGAGAATTCAATTTAATATTTGAAAATTTATTTTTTCAAAATTTTCTGAATTTTTAGGAAGATATAATTTGAATGAAATATCTATTTATTTATCAAGGCTATTTTTAAGTTTGTGCACTCAAATGAAAATCTTGCCTCTAATAATAAACGTTTAAGTTTCGTTCATTTAAACACTAAGCAAAACACAAAGTAGAATACTAAAATAGATAAATCGATAAATTAACTATTAAGAGATAGTTAACTAATAATTGTCCTATATAAAAACTAGGGACGATAATTCGTGTTTTGTGTCGTGTCTTATCGTGTTGATATTTTTTGGACCCAAACCCGACCTAACCCATTTGCTTTCATTTACTTATCGTGCTGTGTCGTGTTCGTCAGTTCGTGTTCGTGTTACCTATTAACGACATATTTAGTAATCATATCTTAATGATAAACAGATATTAATGGTATTACAACCCATATACGACTTATTTAAATTTTAAACTCATTTATGACCCATTTAAATTTAAACTCATTTATGATCCAAATTAAAATAAAAAAATAATTCAATACATTAAATTAAATTCAAGAAAAAATAACAAAACTAACAAGAGTTTGAGCTCAATAAAGAAAAAAATAACAAAATCAAGCAACAAAACATATAATAACATGACTAAATCAACAAAATACGTTGTTTTATTTTATAAGAATGAATATAAAATTAAAAAATATATATATATATATATATTTTAAATAAAGTTTCATTAAAAATTTATTAAATATATAAATATTAAAAACTATTTACTAATCGTGTCTTAACATTCTTAATCAAGCCTTCGTGCTCGTGTCGTGTTCATCTATTTAATTATCATGTTAATCGTGTCGACCAATTTAAGGCTTAAACCCATTAAGTGGACCCAAATCCGTTTATTTCGTATCGTGTCTCGTATCTGGACTCAAATGACCACTTCTAATAAATACAACTGGTAGTTGCTATTTGCTAAGAGTCAACAGGAGTTTTTCTATATCAAAATTCAAAATTGATGAGTCTCGAGACGGCAATTAATGGCCTTTTGCGTTTACAGCTCCTACGAACAAGGAATCAATTTGTATTTAGGATTTTTTTTTTCTTTTGCCAATAGATTTAGGAAGGTTTTGAAACCTGTTGCTGCAGTACAAACTACCTAGGGGATTCGCAGTACAGATAGGGTGGTGTGTAGTACTATCATACTATGGGGACGGGTACTGCCTGTGAATATATATATATATATATATATATAATTTTTTAAATAATCTTAATTATATCAAAATTCTTATTTTGACTTTGTATTTTTCATAATTTCCTAACAATCTTTTATTGTTCAAATCGGTATAATAATATCCTCAATCAGTTTTTTGTGTTGACTAATATTTTTTTTTTTTCCAAAAGGGCACAAAAATAATTTCAAAAAAATATTCATATTCCTTTCTCATTTTCTTTTTCTCTCTCCTTCTCCAGCAAAATTCTCCAATTCCCTCCAATTCCCTTTTCGATCAAACCTTTACTTCATTGACGGTAAAGATGCTCCACGGGTCGAGGGGTGGAGTTGGGTTACGGCGAATTTAAAGGAG
This sequence comes from Boehmeria nivea var. tenacissima, assembly GCA_018132145.1. Classification (NCBI taxonomy): domain Eukaryota; kingdom Viridiplantae; phylum Streptophyta; class Magnoliopsida; order Rosales; family Urticaceae; genus Boehmeria; species Boehmeria nivea. The sequence continues at coordinate 16,921,309 of CM030874.1, read as the reverse complement.
ACGCTCGACGGGTCGTGAGTTTTGTTGCGGCAACGAACGGGTGTTTTGCTCGACATCGCCGGTCCGACCGAGCGACTTGGCTCTCTCTCACTCTGGATCCCCGAGTTTGTAGATAAGAATGGCACTGTGCGGAGGTAGAGAGAGGCGCGCACTACTTGGGGAAGGGGTTTGATGTTGTAGATTTGATTTAAGGTTTTCGAAATGAGTATGAATAAGCTTGGTTTTGGGAATAAAATGTTTTTCTTTAAAGGATTGGTTGAGAAGATTATTTTTATGGCCCAAAACCTGCGGTAACATTTTATTTATTTTTTAAACGGAAAAGTGTTATTTTATTTTTAAAAGTGTTTTTGGTAAATCTGTTTTTATATATTTTTTAAATTAAAAACATATTTTCAAAAATAGAGTAAATGAAAAATTCTTGTTTTCAAATTTTTTTAAAACATAAACATCAAATCTTAATAACTTTATTATGTGTTTTCTCAATTATACGCTCTCACTGTATTTCATCTTTGGGTTTTTTATCTTTTCACTACATCTTTATTAGTTACAATGTATCATTTTGCACTTTTCGTTTTTAAAAATATGAAACAAATAGTGATTACCAAATATGTTTTGTGTTTTTAAAAATTTTGAAAATAAAATATCAAAAACACTTCTAAATTTTTGTTTTTAAAAATAAAAAACAGATATGTTATCAAACATAGCCTAAGAAGTTCATCACATATGTAGTATGTGTGTATTGATTGATTGATTGATTGGCGATTTATTACATAGAAGATTGTTTGAGTAGACTGATTATCAAGCATGGTCTGCCATGCAAAAACATGTAATTACCTGGTCAAAAATTCTGAGTAATGTCCAAATAATTACCCGAATTACTCGATAATATTTTTTCGGGTAAATTCTCGGGTAAGAACCCGGTAATACCCAAAAATTCCACCGGGCAAATAATTCTTCGGATGTTACGCACCCGTTTTTCTACGCATAGTCTCCCGAGAGCCTTGCTTTCTGTATTGTTTGCGTTTTGTAATCAATTATTCAATTTAAAAAATGGATTGGAAAAATAAAATGGAGGAATTACATTTTCAGAAAGAAAAATGTCAAAGAAAAAAAAAAAGAAATGATTTTATTGTCTTTTTCCTGGGTATTATTGTGTTTTTACATATTAATATTGACCAAAATTGAGTCCAAATATAATTTCGAACCGAATTTAACAACTTAAGAATTACGAAAAACATGGACAAAATGAGAATTTTGGTAAAACTCAAAGATTATTTAGAAATTTTGTTATAAATAATAAGATTTTATTTGGCATTTAGCCATTTTTTATTTATATTTCAAAAAAATAGTTAATATTTTTTAAAATTAAGAAATTACTCGTTAATCCTTGAAGAACTAAAAGTATAAAGTAAAATAACAATGTTATGTAATTAAGAATATTATTATTATTTTTAATTAATAGAAACTTCTACGGTTTTCTTCGAACATCATTCGAAAAATGAACTAAAGCGAAAAATTACACAATTTTAAATAAAAAGTTCCACCACCAAAGAGATTGGAGATTCCACAAGATGGTCGTTATTAAGAGAATATTCCTCACGAATCTGGCCTAAAAAGCTACCATCTCCATCATGCGATAAAACCCTGAAAAGTGAAAACCTATTATATACTATTAATGAAATAATCATGTTTTAAATGATATTTAAAAAAATAATCGATGTTTTTATTAATTAAACAATTAATTACTTTATATTTTTTATTTTTTTGAGGAATTAATAAGTAATTTCTCAATTTTAAAAAAATATAGGTCATTTTTTTAAAATATGAAATAAAAAAACGACCAAAATGTCCAATAAACCCAAACTGTTATCTCCTCTCTCTTTACCGACCCACATAATTTGCGTGTTTGTTTTTGCTTGTTTTTCCTATTCTTTAAATTATCATTTTCATGTTTTGTACATCCTGTAGATAACTATGCTCATTGCAATCTAAAACATTGCACCACTTTTACCAATATTGTCACCTATAAACTCACCACCTTCACCACTCCAATCAATCAAACCCCAAAAAGGAAACTCACTCCACAAGCGAAGATGAGAGAGCACAAGCAGCGAAAACCCCACTTGGTTCTCGTCCCATGCCCCTTCCAAGGCCACATCAACCCAATGCTTCAACTAGGCAAGGCTCTTCACTCCAAGGGCTTCTCCATAACGCTTGCTCACACCATGCACGACTCTCCAATAGGCCCTCACAGCCACCCCGACTTCGCCTTCCTTTCGCTGCCGGACGGCCTGTCCGACCGCAACTACTCGCTGGCCGACTCGGTGGCTAACATGCTCGCCATCAACGCCGCCTGCAAGACGAGCCTGCGGCGGTTCCTGGAGCAGCAACGCGCGCGCGGGGGCCAGGCTGTGAGCTGCGTGATCTCGGACGAGCTGATGTTCGCCGCCGAGGAAGTGGCCTACAGCCTGGAGATCCCGAGCGCGATCTTGCGCACCACTAGCGCCGCTACTGCGCTCGCTCGTCCTGCCCTCGTTAGGCTTAAGAAAGAGGGTCGTCTCAATGCTCTTAAAGGTATAATAATACATGGTTTTTTTTTTTCTTTTTCTTTTTTTATTTCCTTTAATGGTTGCTTTGATGCTCAAGTCTTGCAATCAGCAATTGACTTGTTAGCTAAATTCTCTTACCTATGTTTTCAGGTCAGTTCTCACATGATCTAGTACCTGGCCTTAGTCCACTGAGGTTCAAAGATCTGCCTCTTTCACCTAGTCCAGATTTTCAGAAAGTTTCACAGTTAGTGACTAAGGCATATGGCAACAGGACTTCTCAAGCCATCATATGGAACACCACCAATTGCCTTGAAGAGTCGGTTCTAGAGAAAATACAGCAGCAATGTCAAGTGCCAATCTTCCCTATAGGTCCCATTCACATGCTTGCTCCACCAATCTCTAGTGCCCTAATCGAAGAGGACAGAAGCTGCATTTCGTGGCTCGACAGGCAGCCTCGTAACTCGGTCATCTACGCGAGCAACTTTGGAAGCCTAGCGTCGTTGGGAGAGGAAGAAGTACGCGAGATCGCTTGGGGGCTAGCCAACAGCTGGCAGAGGTTCTTGTGGGTGATTAGGCCCGGTTCAATACGAGGCTCGGACTGGATTGAGCTGTTGCCCGAAGGATTTCACAACGCTGTCGGAGAGAGGGGCTGCGTTGTGAAATGGGCGCCACAGAAGGATATTCTGGCAATAGGGCGGTGGGTGGGTTTTGGAGCCACTGCGGATGGAATTCAACTCTTGAAAGCCTAGCCGCAGGCGTTCCAATGATTTGTAAACCGTGTTTTAGCGACCAATATGTGAATGCGAGATATGCAAGTCATGTTTGGAGGGTTGGGTTGGAATTGGAGAAGCTAGAGAGAGGGGAGATTGAGAGGGCTATAAGAAGAATGATCTTGGATGATGAAGGGAATGAGATGAGAGCTAGAGCCAAGGAATTCAAAGAGAAATTTGAAGCTAGTACAAGGAAAGGCGGTTCTTCTTATGAGTCATTCGATGAGCTTGTGAACTTGATCATGTCATATTAGTTGCATAAATTGAACTCTATTCTCACTCTAATTGCTTATTGTGAAGAACACTAGTTTTTCAGTATATTTGCCTTTTGTTCCCTGATACAGGGCATTGGTCAGATCACTCGTCAACTACATAACAATGAGATTTCCAAACTAGAGAAAATAAAAGTAGGGTGATACTTTGGCGGAATAGTAACTATAGTAGTAATAATAATAAACCATGCATGTGCTATGAATTCAGCATTTGTCTGGTGAAATTAGTGGATTTGAGATCAGAAAGCCAACATATTTCACAAGCCATCTGAGCGTGTATTTATTTATTTTGTTCATATCTTAGCTTAAACTTAATATATATGATTACAGAACTGTTTTTTATTTTTTATTTTATTTTTTTGAAGTTATGGCATGTCTGATGACAAACTTAAAAGTCATAATATATAGACATAAAATAAGCCATTTATACTCCTAATGCACGGCTCTTGGATCCAAAATATATCCTCAAATCACATGCCAAGGAATCTACAGATAAGAAGTGACAATATCAAAAAATGTCTTTGACCTTTGTCCTTACTCTAATGCCCTATAAAAAAATGCGTGTATATGTACTCCTAGAGCTGGAAATGAGGCATCTCATTGTGTAGCTAAGTATGGTTTACGTTCTAATGTTGATGATTGGACTCTGTATTGTCCTTTATCGTTGTCTATATCTGTTTGTAATGACCTTGCTGGTCTCTTTTAGCTGCTTAATGGAAGTCTCTTTTCGAAAACAAAACAAGACTATTATATCAATATTGTTGACGTGTAAATCACTAACAATTTTTTTGGCAACCACTCCTCTGTCCCATAAAAAATGGGAACAATCATGTATTTATGACTCTTGAACCTTTAAAGCACAAAGTTCAATTCATGTGTGTGAGAGACTTGGAGAGATAATGGGCAAACAAAACCAGAGAAATCGGCACTTGGTTTTTGTCCCATGTCCATACCAAGGCCACATTAGTCCAATGCTTCAACTGGCCAAAGCTCTTCACTCCAGTGGCTTCACTATAACCATTGCTCACACAGTTTTCAACTCTCCCGATCCTCAGGACCACCCTGATTTGGCTTTCTTTCCCATGCCGGATGGCCTACAAGACCGCCAACACACGGCCGCGGATTTGGTTGCTAACGGGCTGACGATCAACGAGAATTGCAAGGAGACGTTGAGGCAATTCTTGGTGCAACTTAGGGGAGAAAAAGAGGCGCAGGGCGGGATGATCAGCTGCGTAGTCTCCGATGAACTCATGTTCTTTGCCGAAGACGTGGCCCGCGATTTGAATCTGCCGAGCATGATCTTGCGAACCACTAGCGCCGCCACTTCTTTCGCTCGCTCTTACCTTGTTGATCTTACAGCGGAAGGTTATATTTCCTTGCAAGGTATGGTTTTGGTTATCTACCAAAAGGAGACTATTGTCTTTTATTTATTTATTATTTATTTTATTTTGTGTTCTTTCACTAGATCTTGTATATAGGCCTATATTTACGAGTTATATAAAGTGAGAGCTCTTTCTACTAGTTAGGATTGACTTGCTAATCTAATTGTATTTGTGATAAGTCTTTGCAATTAGCTTGTTTCCACTAAAGGAATATAGTTTGTTTTCTCCAGTTTGAAGGCAATTTATAAATGATTAATTACACCAAATCAATGTGTATGGCAGGTTTTGCCTCACAAGAACTTGTGCCTGAGCTTCCTCCACTCAGGTTCAAAGACCTGCCCTTTTCAGCTAATGAGAATTTCGGCCCGTTCGCAGTACTAATTGCCAAGGCATACAAGAACAGGACATCTTCAGCCATAATATGGAACACCATAGACTGCCTTGAACAATCAATTCTAGAGCAAATCAATCAACAAAGCCAAGTGCCAATCTTCCCTATAGGTCCTCTACACATGCTAAGCCCAGTAGTCTCTAGTACTAGTTTAATAAAAGAGGACAAAGCTTGCATTTCATGGCTTGACAAGCAACCTCACAAGTCAGTCATCTACGTTAGCAGCTTGGGAAGTATAGCATCTCTAAGCGAGAAGGAAGCGTGCGAAACCGCCTGGGGACTAGCCAACAGCGGGCAGCGGTTCTTGTGGGTGATTAGGCCCGGTTCAATTCAAGGCTTGGATTGGATTGAGCTGTTGCCCGAAGGATTTCACAATGCTGTCGGAGAGAGGGGCTGCATTGTGAGATGGGCGCCTCAAAAGGAAGTTCTTGCGCATAGCGCGGTGGGCGGGTTTTGGAGCCATTGCGGTTGGAATTCGACACTCGAAAGCCTAGCCGAAGGCGTTCCAATGATTTGCTGGCCGTGTTTTGGTGACCAGAGAGTGAATGCAAGGTATGTGAGCCATGTTTGGAGAGTTGGGTTGGAATTGGAGGAGCTTGAGAGAGGAGAGATTGAGAGGGCTATAAGAAGACTGATTTTGGATGATGAAGGGAATGAGATGAGAGCCAGAGCCAAGGAATTCAAAGACAAATTTGAAGTTAGGGCAAAGAAAGGCGGTTCATCCTATGAGTCATTGAACGAACTTGTAAACTTTATCATGTCATTTTAGCTACAAACTATGCACTTTATGTTTATTTTGGCGAATGTCTTGAAATTGTGTCAAAAAATTAGTATTGCAATTATTTTCCCGATTGAAAGTGGATACGTTTTGATTAATAAAAATGGAAACGTAGTGGTAGCACTACCACAGTATATAATTCTGAACAGTTAAATTATTATTTATATTTTAATTTGAAAAATAAATAATCTAACCGTACACTGCGTGTATATTACCACAACTTTTCCCAGTTAAAAATATAACATAACAAGTGATTCACTTTATCGAATTTAGCATTTGGTAGGGTAAAGTTAGATGATTTGAGATCTGAAAATAATATTATTTAGCAATAAACTCCATAAAATACTGTTATATCAAATCTAAATTCTTCACCTTTGATTAAATCAATCAACCCATGCTCGCTGTTTCTTACCCGTTGTTAGAGTCGGGTATATTTAATGGTACAAAGAATCTTTAACAAATATGTGGGTCACATATTCTTGTCTTGGTACAAATAACCTCAAATAATTGGGACCTTTTTTTGGACCGTTCCCATCTCCTCACCTTTAAACCTCGAACTCACTATTATCAATCAAAAGGAATAAAATCCCCTTAAAAGAAAAATCATATCTTTACAAGAGAGTTGGAGAGAGAGATCATGAAGAACCAAATACAGAGAAATGGCCACTTGGTACTTGTCCCATGTCCGTACCAAGGCCACATTAATCCCATGCTTCAACTAGCCAAAGCTCTTCACTCCAATGGCTTCACTATAACCATTGCTCACACAGTTTACAACTCTCCCAATCCTCGCAACCACCCTGACTTCGCCTTCTTTCCCATGCCGGAGGGCCTGCCCGACCGCGAACACACGGCTGCGGATTTGGTAGCTAATGTGCTCGCGATCAACGAGCACTGCAAACAGACTTTCCAGCAGTTCTTGGATCAACTTGTGGGAGAAAACGCGGTGCGGGGCGAGATGATCCGCTGCGTAATCGCAGACGAGCTCATGTTCTTCGCTGAAGAGGCAGCCCGCGATTCGAATCTCCCGAGCATGATCTTGCGCACCACTAGCGCCGCCACTTCTTTCGCTCGCTTTCGCTTTATTGAGCTTGAAGAGGGAGGCCATATTCCTTCCAAAGGTATTCAAGGAGAAAGCGATTGTTCTATATGAATTTTGATCCACCAAGAGCTAACGCAATTTTTTTTTTTTTTGGGTATTTATTTAATATATATTACATATTAATACTCTGTGTTACAGGCCCTGAATCACAAGAACTTGTGCCCGAGCTTCATCCCCTCAGGTTTAAAGACTTGCCATTTACCATAAGCAACTCTTTTGGACTGTTCTCAGTAGTAATTGCTAAGGCATACAAGAACAGGACAACTTCAGCCATAATATGGAACACCATGGACTGCCTTGAGCAATCAATTCTCGAGAAGGTACGACAACAATCTCAAGTACCGATCTTCGCGGTAGGTCCGATACACATGATAGCGCCATTAATGTCTAGTGCTAGCTTAATCGAAGATGACAGAAGCTGCATTGCGTGGCTCGACAAGCAGCCCCCTAATTCGGTGATGTATGTGAGCAACTTCGGAAGCCTGGCGTCGTTGGGAGAGGAAGAAGTGTGGGAGATCGCCTCGGGGCTAGCCAGCAGCGGGCAGAGGTTCTTGTGGGTGGTTCGGCCCGGTTCGATTCGGGGTTCGGATTGGATTGAGCTGCTGCCCGAAGGATTCCACGATGCCGTTGGAGTTGGAGAGAGGGGCTGCGTTGTGAAATGGGCGCCGCAGAAGGATGTTCTCGCGCATGGCGCGGTTGGCGGGTTTTGGAGCCACTGCGGCTGGAATTCGACTCTCGAAAGCCTGGCCGAAGGCGTTCCTATGATTTGCAGGCCTTGTTTTGGTGACCAGAGAGTGAATGCGAGGTATGCGAGCCATGTTTGGAGGGTTGGTTTGGAATTGGAGCAGCTTGAGAGAGGAGAGATTGAGAGGGCTATAAGAAGACTGATTTTGGACGATGAAGGCAATGAGATGAGAGCTAGAGCCAAGGAGTTCAAAGACAAATTTGAAGCTTGCACAAGCAAAGGTGGTTCTTCCTATGAGTCCTTGAATCAGCTTGTAAAGTTTATCTTGTCACTTTAGTTTCGGAAATGGATTCCTAAAATCGCCCTTTTGATTTCTTATTGTGAAGCATAGAGTGTATCGATATCTTGGCTTTACGTTTTCTGATACACGGCACTGGTTAGAGAAGACTCCGCACGACAATCACATTAAAAACGACAATAATCTAGAAACGACATCAGTGACAAAAACATCATTGAAAATTAAAAACGACAATAAGTTCACAAGAGGATGGAGTTTACATGGGAACAAAAGGAATTTCGTAAACTGATGCTTCGTCCAACCGACAAGATCATGTAGACGACGTAATTTATCACCAACGACAATCATGTTACTGAGTTTAGATCCGCAAAACGACAAAGTCATCCTCCAGATGGCAATCATGCGTAAACGACAAAAAAATAAAACAAAAAAATAAAAAATAAAAAAGGAAAATAAAAAACTTCAACATAAGTATTGCTTTTTTTTTTTTTTTTTTTGCTCCGACAAGATCACGTATAGATGTAATTTATTACTATTGACGACGTTATCTTCTACGACAAAAGAAACGACAACATAAACCCACTCGTTTCTATACTAAGCCATCTGAGAAACCACAATCTTCTTCTTCTTCTTCACTGTGCAGTCTTTTTCTTCGTCACTTGGTTCATGACCATAGTTCACCGTGAACGCGAGTCCCGATGAGACCAGCGCCGAGAAACGACATTGTCGTGTGGCTAGCGAGCTCAAGTCTCGTGACCTTGTAAGTATTTCCTTTCCCTTCGTCTTGAGATTTGCGAGTGACAAGAGCTTCTCACTATCATACAGTCTTTCGACACTGGCGTTTGTTTGTTACTCAGACACGTTATAGATGTCTGTCAATGCAAACTAGTTGTTGTCTCTGAGTTGCCCATAAGCTGTTTGAATAAATGCTTTGTCCACTTTACTAGTATGATTGAATTTTGTACTGGAAAGTAATTATTTAAGTTCATGTTTTTTTTTTTAATACTAATGTAATGTATGTCTTAACATGAATGTGACAGGTCTGATATGAACCTCCTTCAAGGGTGTGCTAAACATTTTGAAGTGTTTAGTCAGTCATAAGGACAATGTGTTTTGCAGTTTTGACCCATCTTTGCAAAGGAAGGTTGCAAAAAGATGTGATATTGCGGAGGTTAAATCACGTTCGAGTCAACTCTTCATTTGTGACTGATATAGGTATATCTTGTATCACTTCACAAGGAATATTTAGTCATGTAGTTAACAAGTCCTGTTCTGTTTGCTTTCAATTTATTGTTGTTGTTATATTTTGTATATGTATATAAACACGTCTTAAATAGTCCTAGTGAGTAATTTGGTTGTGATTCTGTTGAGTTGAAGAGGAATGATATTGAGAGTTTGATTGGCTCCAAGAAGATCTTCTTGGAAGATAGCGACATGTTTTGCAGACTGTTTTCCAAAACAAAGCACCACGGAAACATATTTTCTTAGCTTTGTCAGATTTGTTCCATGATTCAATTCCTAAAACGGAATTCTGTCGTTGATGATGAAATTCTTCGTGTAACAGGAAATCCGTCAGAAATAATCCAAAAGTTTTCAGATTTTTCCACTGTTTCGGCAGCCTCTGGGAAAAAGACATTGGCATCAAGCTTAGCCTCTCTTTTAGAAGAATCTTATGAAGTAGATGAGAGAGCAAAACCGAGGAGTCGGATGGAACTTAAGAGGTCACTTGAGCACCGGATAAAGAAGAGGGTGAAGGAGCAATATGTGAACGGGAAGTTTCAAGACCTCTTGGAAAAGGTGATTTCCAATCCAGAAACCCTTCAAGATGCTTATAATTGCATTAGGCTAAATTCAAATATCGATATTACATTGAACAGTGATAAAACATCTTTTGAATCCATGGCCGAAGAGCTTTGTTCCGAGGCTTTTGATGTCAATGCCAATACTTTTTCCACCTCAACGAGAGGTGCGATGAAAGAAGTCTTAGTCCTGCCTAATTTAAACCTGAAAGTTCTTCAAGAAGCCATCAGAGTAGTTTTGGAAGTTGTGTATAGGCCACACTTTTCTAAGATATCTCATGGTTGCCGAAGTGGGAGAGGACACTTGACGGCTTTGAAGTTCATAAAAAAAGATATAGGCACTCCCGATTGGTGGTTTACAGTTCCCGTTAACAAAAAGCTCGATGCGTGGATCCTTGACAAACTGATTTCACTCATGGAGGAGAAGATTGAGGACCAGAGGCTATTTTCTCTTATCAGAAGCATGTTTGCTTCTCGGGTTCTCAATTTGGAGTTTGGGGGTTATCTGAAAGGTCATGGTCTTCCACAGGAGGGAGTTTTGTCACCTATACTGATTAACATATATCTTGACCTTTTTGACCGTGAGTTTTACAGATTGTCGATGAAATACGAAGCTCTCAATTTGGAGTCACAAACCAAGCAAAACTCCCAATCTACGCTACGCAGCTGGTTTAGGAGAAAGCTAGAAGCCAATGATGTCAGCGAAGCAAACAAAAAGAATTTGAGCTCAAGGGTCCATTCTTGTCGCTTCATGGATGAAATGTTTTTTGCTGTTTCGGGGTCCGAAGACGTTGCTAATGGCTTCAAGTCTGAGATTCTGAATTACTTGCAAGAGTCTTTGCACTTGGAAGTTGATGATAAAACAGAGCTCTTGCCATGTAAAGGTCCGAGTGCGATCCGCTTTTTGGGTAGCTTGTTGAGGAAAACTGTGGAAGAAAGTCCTGCCACAAAAGCTATCCACAAGCTGAAGGAAAAAGTTGAATTGTTTGGTTTACAAAAACAAGAGGCTTGGAATGCAGGGACAATTCGTATAGGGAAGAAATGGCTAGCTCATGGTCTGAAAAAGGTCAAAGAGTCCGAAATCAAGCAGCTGGCTGATCCTGAATCTGTTCTGAGCCAAATTTCCCAATTGCGCAAACCTGGTATGGAAACTGATCACTGGTATAAGCACTTGCTAAAGACATGGATGCAAGATATTAAAGCGAAACGTGTCGAGTGCGAGGAAACCATCTTGTCAAAGTATGTTGCGGAGCCAGCCTTACCCGAAGAACTACGAAACTCCTTTTACGAATTTCAAAGGCACGTAAAAGAGTATGTTTCGTCGGAGACAGCTTCTGTCAATGCCCTTTTGCAAAATTCTGATTCTTCCACCCAACCCATCCTCATCACTCGGACTATTGCACCAACCGACGCTATAAAAAAGCGTCTCTCGCGTTATAGATTGTCCACGACAAGAGGCTACCCCTGCGCCTGTTCTCTTCTCACTTCACAAGACGATGACCAAATCGTCGATTGGTTCTCAGGCATTATTCGCCGTTGGTTTAGATGGTACAGTGAGTTTGATAATTTCTCTGATATAAAGCTCTTGATTTGCGATCACATTAGGATATCTTGCATCCGAACTTTGGCATCAAAGCACCGCATACACGAAAGTCTGATAGAGAAAAAGTTCGACACAGAGCTCAGCCGGATTCCTTCTCACGAGGACTTAGAGCAAGAGATGGTGAATGAGACATCAGATGTTTTCGAACACGATGAAGCATTGATGTATGGGATCTCTTATGGCGGTTTGTGTTTGCTGTCCCTCGCAAGAATGGTGCGCCAATCTCGGCCTTGCGATTGTTTCGTTATGGGCTGCTCGGCTCCGGCACAGAGCATATACACTCTTCATGTCATGGAAAGACAGAAATTTCCAGGCTGGAAAACAGGGTTCTCAAGCTGTATTCATCCAAGCTTGAATGGCCGGAGACTTGGGTTGTGTAAGCCACACCTAAAGGACTTGTATCTTGGTCTTATATCACTTCAATCAATTAACTTTGGCTCTTGGAGATGAGCTTAATTTGGCATATTTGTTTCATGAAAATATCTGAGGCTCGAGTACCAAGGAGGTTATGAGATACCCTAAGCTTGTAAAAATTTAAAACCTGATGGTGATTTGGACTAGTTGATCCATATCCGTTCAGAGATCATTAGAAAACATATTGAGCCAGTCAATTATTTATGTTTACATAATAGAAAAATTACTTACAATCCAATTTTAATATTGTCCACGCTTTAATATTGTTAATTAATATTTGGCTTTAATACTGACAGTAGAAATGATCTTAAACTAAATACATGACAATATCAAACTTATACTTATTCTGATTCTGTTTTGTGTGCATAAAAAACTCCCTCACTTTTTAACCTGGCTATTTTAATACGTTACGTCTCTCTTTCCTAGTATAATGTATTTTAAACCAATCCTGAATCAGGCCAGAAAAGGCTCCGATATTCATGTCACTGTAAAATATCCTGACAATTCGTGATATCAAGACGCTCAGCTCTGGTCTTTATTGACTATTTTTCAATTACGTAGATGCAATCGTCACATTGTTTGATTCCATGGAAGAGTATTGATTGTGGTAAGACTTTTAGTTTGACTCAACCTCTTACAACATTGGATTAACTCTGTATCAAATCTCGTTGTCAGCCACACCTTAACATTCCATAAGCTTGAAACATTTTCTTAGAACTGTGTGTTGGAGTTTTATCTTTGAATAAGAGTTGAAGAGATCATGGAGAATAAAACCGAGAGAAGACAACACTTGGTTCTTGTCCCATGTCCATATCAAGGCCATATCAATCCAATGCTTCAACTAGGCAAAGTTCTTCATTCCAGGGGCTTCTCTATAACAATTGCCCACACCGTTTTTAACGCTCCGAACCCTCGGAACCACCCTGATTTCAGCTTCATTCCCTTGCCGGAGCGCTTACCGGACTACAATTGCACCTCCACCGATGTAGTGACGACTATGTTGGCGGTCAACGAGAATTGTAGGGAGATCTTCAGGACATCCCTGGAAAGAATCGCAGGGCAAGGAGATGGGGTGCGTGATCTCAGACGAGCTCATGTTTTTTGCGGAAGATGTGGCCGCTGATCTGAAGCTCCCGAGCGTGATCTTGCGCACCACTAGTGCTGCCACCTCGTTCGCGCGCTCCAGCATTGTCAAACTCAAAGAACAAGGCCGTCTCCTCCCTCAAGGTAACGTATCTTTTATAAGCTTAGGTAGCGTTTGAGAATTGGTGAAGTAACATAACAAGTATAGACCAATAAAAGAATAATTTATGTTGTAAAGTTTGCGATAATTGGGTAATAAAAATGGTCTGATTGCTCATAAACTTCCAATACTAAATGTAGTCTTTGGCAATTAACTTGATTTGATCTTATTCCATAGTCCTTAATTTGACTACTAATTGTACTCGATGCTGTTAATAAATTGCAGGTTCTCTCTCACACGAATTAGTGCCTGAGCTACATCCCTTGAGGTTCAAGGATCTGCCTTTTACCTTGACTTCCAGTTTCGAAAAATTCTCGGTGATGATATCAAAGGTGTATGGCAAGAGGAGGTCCTCGGCCATCGTATGGAACACCGTGAATTTCCTTGAGCAATCAATTCTAGAGCAAATCCAACAACAATGTCAAGTGTCAATCTTCCCTATAGGTCCTATTCACATGTTTGCCCCACCGATCTCGAGTAGCCTGATCGAAGAGGACAGAAGCTGCATTTCGTGGCTTGACAAGCAGCCTCGTAACTCAGTCATTTACGTGAGCAACTTGGGAAGCATAGCATCTTTGGGCGAGAAGGAAGTGTCCGAAATTGCTTGGGGACTAGCCAACAGCAAGCAGAGGTTCCTGTGGGTGATTAGGCCCGGTTCAATCCAAGGCTCGGATTGGATTGAGTTGTTGCCTGAAGGCTTCCGAGATGTTGTTGGTGACAAAGGGTGCATTGTGAGATGGGCGCCTCAAAAGGAAGTTCTTGCGCATAGCGCGGTGGGCGGGTTTTGGAGCCATTGTGGTTGGAATTCGACTCTCGAGAGTCTAGCCGAAGGCGTTCCAATGATTTGCAAGCCATGCTTTAGTGACCAAAAAGTGAATGCGAGGTATGCGAGCCATGTTTGGAGAGTTGGGTTGGAATTGGAGGAGCTTGAGAGAGGAGAGATTGAGAGGGCTATAAGAAGAGTGATTTTGGACGATGAAGGGAATGAGATGAGAGCTAGAGCCAAGGAATTCAAAGACAAATTTGAAGCTAGTACAAGCAGAGGCGGTTCTTCCTACGAGTCATTGAATAAGCTTGTAAACTTCCTTGTGTCAAATTAGTTTTGTTGACAAATGGAGCGAAGAAATTTAAGAATAGTAAGAGGGAAGCTTTGGCAATATATACTATTTGATCATTTTATGAAATTATTGTGAAGTCTGTCACTTTCACTTGGTCCAATATGAGAGAGTAATGTGTTGATGTTAATGTACTATTGATTTCTGAATTCAACTTGCCAACCTAGAAATATGGAGAAACAAATGTTCCCAAGAGGATAGCCGGATGGTAAGGACCACAAATTTGACCTCTATTGATCAAAGAGACAACCACGAGAAGTCATACTAGTAATTTTGGTGAATTTAGTAAATAAACCAATTTTCTAGATGAATTTTTAAATTAAAATCACGATTTTTTAAAGGTAAGAAAAAATATTACTTAGTGTCATCCAATATATTATTTTTTTAACAATCTCTTTTTGCCAATGTCGACTATGTTTTTATTATAAACTTTATTACATGGTTATCTTCCTTCGAAAATAATTATATACTATTCATCAAACGACTAGTTTATTGATACCCACGTAAAGCATCAAGGCACCCACCCCCCTATCCATATAATTTTTCAGTTTGAAATGTTCTAAAACTATTACCATTCTAGACACTGGTTTATTTTAGCTGACGTGGCTGTGAAAATTTCAGGAAAATGTCACTTGTATAGTTTAATTTTTCAGATAATTAACAAATTTACCTCAAATTAAGCACTATTATTAGTTATTTTTACTCATGAGAGTGTAGCGGCCTACTATGTAGTGCAAATGTGCAATGATTACTGATTAATAATAATACATTATTTGTTTATAAGAATAAAAATAAATGATTATTGATTAATACTAAATAAAATATTGAAAAAATAATTTACTCACGTAACAAAATGATGTTAGGAAAAAGATGAAGTGAAGTTTTTAAAATGCCACTTTGTGGGCAACCTGTTTTAAAAATTATTACCTGAAAAGAAATGTTTTCACTTTTTATTATGAATTTGACCAAACTGTCCTATGTTTTTTCACAAATGAGGAAAGCAAAAGGAAGGAGGGGAAAAAAAAATTGCTAATAGAAGAAGTGGCATGGATAGAGTTAAAATCAAATTAATACGTTGTTATGATATGATTAGATGGATAGTGAAGATAGTGAGGGGGATAGGAAAAATAATTAGAGGATTTAAGTTCTGCTGCATAGATTGTAAACTTTAATGTCAAAAGTGGTATTTGATTAATTTTTTTAATTTTATGATTCCATAAAATAAAATTGTTAAAAAATAATAATTTTTAAAAGGGAAAATTGCAACAAAAAAAATCATTTTAAATACCATTAAATAATTTATGATCAAATAATATACTCTTTTAATTTTTATTCTATACTTAAAATGTAAAATATAATACAAATTATAAATGTAATACAAAACAGAAAATAAGTATAAAATTATTGATGAAGCATTCATCAAAATCCCCTTTTCGTCTAAAATTAGTCCGAGAAAGAATATCCAGCCCATTAGGCTTGCGCTCCATTCCAGTATGGGCTGGACCCTTCGAGAAATGCGAAGTTACCAGAAACTACGTCATTAGACACCAGAGACTCAGAGAGTCCTAGAATCTCCTTTTCCTTTCCTATAAATACCACACACTCCCCTAAGGCCCTAATATTCAGCAACAATCAATCAACAAAAAGGCTAATACTCATCAATCAAAACCGCTCTCTACCAACACTCTTAATATTCCTCCATCAACTACTAATTAATCCAAATCCAAAACATGTCGCTAATCCCAAGCTTCTTCGGCGGCCGACGCAGCAACGTCTTCGACCCCTTCTCTCTGGACGTCTGGGACCCATTCAAGGACTTCCCTTTCCCGGCCAACTTGTCTGAGCTTTCTCGGGAAAATTCAGCCATCGTGAACGCTCGCATCGACTGGAAGGAGACTCCGGAGTTGCACGTGTTCAAGGCCGATCTGCCTGGCCTCAACAAGGAAGAGGTCAAGGTCGAGGTCGAGGACGACCGAGTCCTCCAGATCAGCGGAGAGAGGAAAGTCGAGAAGGAAGAGAAGAGCGACACGTGGCACCGGGTCGAGCGCAGCAGCGGAAGGTTCCAGAGAAGGTTCAGGCTTCCGGAGAATGCGAAGATGAATGAGATCAAGGCTTCCATGGAAAATGGAGTTCTCACTGTCACTGTGCCCAAAGAGGAGATCAAGAAGCCTGAAGTCAAAGCCATTGACATCTCCGGTTGAAACTTGAAATGAGGTTCTTAAATGTGTATGTCGCTGTGTATCTGCGTGTGTTTGAGAAGATTTGTGTGTTGATTTGAAATAGAGATGAAATAGTGTTTGAATTCGATCATGGATGTAAGAATTGAATACATGTATTATATATAAATGGCACGGCGATACTCTAATGTTTTTTTGATACAATGTGAAATACTGAGTGTGCAAATTTTAGTTTCTGAAATTCAAGTTGAAATTGGTTGATTTTTTTTTTTTCCTTTTAAATTTGATTTCAAAAGCATAAACCAAATTAGTATTTGAGGTTAGATTGCGTACGCACAAATAAAAAGAAATGAATACCAGTATGCACAAATCACATATTTGATGAAGCACGCGTTTAATAAAAACGACAATAAAGTGAAAACGACATGATTTTTGGTTGACAATACTGTCGGTAGCAGAAAAAACATAGGGTATGTTTGGCAAATGGGTTTGAACCCATCTTGGGCAATTCAAACGACTTTGTCAATCTGAATCGTCGTTTGGTAACTTTTTTTTGGATAAAATCCAAATGAGAAAAAGTCATTCAAACCCTTCAAAATCAAATTCTTCCCCCTCTCAAATTTCAACAGTTTGAATCCATTTTGAATAGTATTTTTTGATTTGACATTTCAACTACTCTTTTTATTACTCAACATCACACATTTCACATCTACCCAAACAACAATCCAAATAATATTTTCAAATAAGATTATTTGACCCAAACAACAATTTAAATTTTTCGTTCAAATTACCCAATTCAAATTTTCCAATTCAAATGAAAAAATTCAAATGACCACAGTTTAAACCCGTTTGCCAAACGAGCCCATAATGTTTTATCAACGTCAATACGACGACATGTTCGAAACGAGAGTGTATAGGGGACCGTCACTGTGTACAACACCTTTATGAGAACGATAGTCTCTCTTTAGAACACAAACAAAGAAAAAACGACATTGTTCTTAAACGACAGTACAGTGAAAAACGACATGATATTTGGTTGACAATACTGTTCGTACCAGAAAAAACATAATGTTTCATCAACGTCAATACAATGACATGTTCGAAATTTATAGAGGACTGTCAGTGTGTACTACTTCACCTTTATGAGAACGATAATCTCTCTTTAGAGCACACAAAAAAAACGACATTGTACTCAAACGACAATAAAGTGAAAAACGACATGATATTTGGTTGACAATACTGTTCGTAGCAGAAAAAACATAACGTTTCATCAACGTCAATACAACGACATGTTCGAAATTTATAGAGGACTGTCAGTGTTTACTACTACACCTTTATGAGAACGGTAGTCTCTCTTTAGAGCAAAAAAACACAAAAAAACAAAAAACAAAAAACCGACACTGTACTTAAACGACAATAAAGTGAAAAACATGATATTTGGTTGACAATACTGTTGTCAATACAACGACATGTTTCGAAACGAGAGTTTATAGAGGACTGTCAGTGTGCACAACTTTACCTTTATGAGAACGATAGTCTCTATAAAGCACCCAAAAAATAATAATAAATAAAAGACATTGTACTTAAAAGACAATAAAAATGAAAAACGACGTGATCTTTGGTTGAAAATACTGTTGTCAATACAACGACATGTTTCGAAACGAGAGCTTATAGAGGACTGTCAGTGTGCACAACTTTACCTTTATGAGAACGATAGTCTCTCTACAGAAAGAAAAACAAAAACAAAAAAACAAAACACCAAGGTTGTACTTAAACGACAATAAAGTGAAAAACGACATGATAGTTGGTTGACAATAGTACAATACTGTTTGTAGCAGAAAAAACATTATGTTTCATCAACGTCAATAAACGACATGTTCGTAGCGAGAGTTTATAGAGGACTGTCAGTGATTACAACTTCACCTTTATGAGAACGACAATAGCAAATAAATTTAAAAAAAAAAAAAGAAAAAAAAGTCATGCTTGTAAATGACGAGCCAAAACGGAGAGATTCTGAGGCTTGATAACCAAGGAGCTTATGAGAAAACCTGGTCATTGTAACATTTCTAGAAAGCACATAATTTGTATAAGAAATTTAGTTTTTTTTTTTTTTTTTCTGGTCCGGAGTCTATGGCCTCGCCTGCAAATACAATATTCGATTAACTGTGTCCATAAATACCCCTTCTCAGCCAAAGCTGCCGTTCAGATGCTTATTGCCCAGGTAAAAAATAGATAATAATAATAATAATATATTTCGCGGAAGATATTAACTAACAAAACAAGATAAAATGGCGTAAATATATATATATATATTTATATAATAAAACAAAATTGAAACATCTTCATCATTAAATAAGATAATATATACATTTTTTTTCCGGAAGATATTAACTAACAAATTTGTTAAGGATATAACTGCCTAATTTTTTTATAAGGAAAAAAAAAACTGTTAATTAGTAATACAAATTCTCTTTATGAGAAATTATAATAAATATCCAAATTTTTAATACTTAATTTAAAGGTTAGTACTTAAGCAATTGGCTATTTTAAAGTTTGAAGGATTTAGCCATAGTTTTATGAAATCAAGGATTTAGCCTTAATATGTAACATTTTATGTTAAATGTAACATATATACGGATAAAAAGTATAATATTAAATGTAACGTTACATTTAATATAAAATATAACACATATAATATTATATGTTACGTGTTATGGCTAAATCCTTAATTTTGACACTTTAGGGCTAAATCCTAAAAAATTACCAAAAAATGTGGTTAAATACCTAAAAAACTCTAATTTAAATCAATACCCAATCTTTTGAAAAATATAACAAAATACTAAGTGATTCAATTACTTACATAATAGCATATGGTGGTAATTAACCTAGTTACCAAAATTATAATTATGTGTAACTAATTAACGAATTGACTAATTATTCATTTACTTAATAAACAAAACTATATATATTATTTCAGACCGGAATTGGAGTGATTCTGACGCTGTACCTGGGAGCCACAAATATGATGCCGGCCAAGTTCGCGCTGGTGACGCTGGTGCTGGTGTGTGTGTACGTGTCGGGTTTCGCGTGGTCGTGGGGCCCGCTGGGGTGGCTGATCCCGAGCGAGATCTTCCCGCAGAAGACCCGCGACGCCGGCTTCTTCTTCGCCTTGAGCACCAACATGCTCTTCACCTTCCTCATCGCGCAGGCCTTCCTCACCATGCTCTGCCACATGCGCTCCTACATCTTCTTCTTCTTCGGCGCTTGGATCGTCGTCATGCTCCTCTTCGCCGCCTTCCTGCTGCCGGAGACCAAGGGCGTGCCCATTGACGAGATGGTCGACAGGGTCTGGAAGAAGCATCGGTTCTGGAAGAGATTCTATGATGAGGATGATGAGGCTCACAAAGCTAATAAGCCAGCTGAG
Source organism: Boehmeria nivea var. tenacissima (assembly GCA_018132145.1). Lineage (NCBI taxonomy): Eukaryota > Viridiplantae > Streptophyta > Magnoliopsida > Rosales > Urticaceae > Boehmeria > Boehmeria nivea. The sequence goes on along the minus strand of CM030874.1, from coordinate 16,901,307 downwards.
CAAGAGCTTGTGAAGCAATAGTAACTAGGTTTAGGTTTTAGGTTTTAATTTTCTGATTTGGTTTTTCGTAACATTTAATTGTTTTCTAGGGGTTGCAAGTATGATCTGTTGATTTGTTTGAATTTTTTTTTCCTTTTTCTCCACTTATCTAACCATTGCTCGTAGAACATTATCTTAATGAGGGCACATATAAAGAAGAAAATTTTAATAAAGAGGGCATATCTAACAATTTATTTAATTATGGGGACATATTAAAAAAAATTAATTATTTATCTGTACAAACTCATAATTGTATAAAATAAAATAAAAGTCTTTTGTCACAATAATAATCTATGTTATATGTGTGTTGCACATTTAATTTATGTCTTAAATTTTACATACTTGGGGCATAGATTATTAACTGATAATAAGAATGGCCTTATTTTGTAATTTTTTCTTAAAAAATTGTAGCATAAAATTACATTTAGAAGTGTGAGTGGTGGTATATTTAAAATAAATTAATTTATTTTGGGGCAAATTCAAAATTTTTAAAAAGTTGCAGTATAAATTCAATATTAAAAAGTTTGAGCGTGCTCTGCCCCTGCCCACCGGTGACCGGTCCCTTTTTTTCAGCGTTCTTCGACGGAAAATCACCCGTTTCAAACACTTATTTGAATTTTTATTTCTTATATATGAGTTTGGGGCCCTACAAGTTTTTACCAGTCCAATTTCCCAAATACCAAAAAATTAAATCCAAATTCTAGTAGGACTATGAAATATTAAATCCAAATCCTAATAAGTCCATAAAAAATTAAATCCAAATCCTACCAGGTCTAGACTTTTATCATTTTATGTCCCTCCCTAATCTCTATATATCTCAACATCACTAATGCGAAGTCCATCAACTTATTTTCACACTTTTTTCTAGTTTATAGTACAGAAGCTACAGACGCTTTGATTAAAAAGAAAAAGAGCTAGAGACCTTCCAAAACCACTAGGTAGCTAGAGAGAAGATCACAATGGCACCCGCCATTCTCGCCTCCGAATCCGGTGGTGTCTCCGCCAACGGCGACTTCCCCGCAAAGCTCACCAAGCAAGTCTTCCTCTGCAGTATCATCGCTGCCGTCGGCGGTCTCATGTTCGGTTATGACATTGGAATTTCAGGTTCTAATTCTAAAAAAAAAAAAAACCTTTAGTTTACATAAACTGATCATGCGCGCGCTATAGCTAGCTAGCTACGGTTCTCATGCGCAGCTTGCTTAGATATAGCAGACTATATCTTTCAAATTGTTTAGCGTAAACGATCTGATATTAGATTTTTTTAACAAATTAATTTTATTATTTTGCAGGAGGAGTGACGTCGATGGACGACTTCTTGATAAAGTTTTTTCCGGTGGTGTACGAGAAGAAGCACAGGGCGAAGGAAAACAACTACTGCAAGTACGACAGTCAGTTATTGCAGCTCTTCACGTCGTCGCTCTACCTCGCCGCCATTGTCGCCTCCTTCGCCTCCACCTTCTTCACTAAGAGGTTCGGCCGCAAGCTCACCATCCAGATGGCCTCTATTTTATTCGTCGCCGGAGCCATTCTCAGCACTTTCGCCGTCAACCTTCCCATGTTGATCGCCGGTAGAATCTTACTTGGCGCTGGTGTTGGATTCGGCAACCAGGTACGTACAATAATTCTGTTGCGTTTTTTTTTTTTCGCTCTTTGCATGCATGCATTCAGGTGCTACATGGCACAAATTTTATTTTATTTTTTTATAAAAATTTTTATGACATAACAAAATTTACTAGTTTAATCAATCTATGATCTTCTTTTTTTTTTTTTTTGACAATTAACCTAAAAATTACACAATTAATTATTCACGATCAATATGCTCAATAATATCTATTCAAGTAGCTAGATCAATGGTTACTAATAAAAGATGTACATTAATGTTTGTTATAACAATCCACACAGGCCGTGCCGTTGTTCATATCCGAAATCGCCCCATCAAGGTACAGAGGAGGGCTGAACGTCTGCTTCCAGCTGCTGGTGACGGTGGGCATCCTCTGCGCCAACTTGGTCAACTACGGCACAACCCGCCTCCACCCCTTCGGCTGGAGAGTCTCCCTCGCCGGGGCCTCCGTCCCTGCCCTCATCCTCCTCCTCGGCTCCTTCCTCATCGTCGAGACTCCCACCAGCCTCGTCGAGCGGGGCAACAAGGACGAGGCCCTCCGCACCCTCAAGAAGATCCGGGGGGTTGACGACGTGGACATGGAGTTTGAGGCCATCGTGCGCGCCGCCGAGCACGCCAAGCAGAACAAGGGCGCCTACAAGGCCGTGCTCTTAAAGCGCTCCAACCGGCCGCAGCTGGTGGTGTCGGTGCTGTTACAGGTGTTCCAGCAGTTCACGGGCATCAACGTCATCTTTTTCTACATGCCAGTGCTCTTCCAGACCATCGGGCTCGGCAACGAGGCCGCGCTTCTCTCCGCAGTGGTGACGGGCACCGTCAACGTGTTCGCCACCCTGGTGGCTAATTTCTTCGTGGATAGGGTCGGAAGGAAGACGCTGCTTATTGAAGCTGCCGTTCAGATGTTCATCGCCGAGGTAAAATCTCTAAAATAAAATCAAAATCAAAATCGAAACGTAATTGATTAAGCACATTAGTTTTTTTTTTTTTTTTCTACTAACTTACTTCACTTTTGTGCACAGACCGCAATAGGAGTGATTCTAAGGATGTACTTGGGGGCCACAAACTCAATGCCGGTGAAGTTTGCGGTGGTGACGCTGGTTTTGGTGTGCGTGTACGTGACGGGATTCGCGTGGTCGTGGGGCCCGTTGGGGTGGCTGATCCCGAGCGAGATCTTCCCGCAGGAGACCCGCGACGCTGGCTACTTCTTCGCCGTGAGCACCAACATGCTCTTCACCTTCCTGATCGCGCAGGCCTTCCTCACCATGCTCTGCCACATGCGCTCCTACATCTTCTTTTTCTTCAGCGCCTGGATCGTCGTCATGTTCCTCTTTGCCGTCTTCTTCCTGCCGGAGACCAAGGGCGTTCCCATCGACCAGATGACCGACAGAGTCTGGAAGAAACACTGGTTCTGGAAGAGGTTTTACGACGAAGACCAAGATATTCATCAACCTGACATTAAGCCAGCGCCCGAGCAGCATGAGCTTGCGTAGGCAATAGCTAGTAACTACAACTAGTTAGTTACTTTTAGGTTTTTATATTTTTTTTTATTTCGTCTCTTTTTATTTACCTGTGTTCGTAATGTTAGTAGTTTTTTTATTTTTTTTTACGTGCAAGTAGTTAGATTTGTTGTATTGTTAAAGAATTTTTAGATTTATTATGTTAAGTTTAGTTGGTATTAGTTTCCTAGCTACGAGCGATGTAAACGATTATCATTGATATATTATTACATAATAAGACACTGTTGTGCTTTTTTATTTTCTACCATACGGCCGGCCTACTAATTATATTAAAAATATGTGGTAAAAAAATAAGTACAAACACACCGCTTACAAGTATAATTCGGTTTTTTTTTTAAATTTTATTTTTAGGTTTACTCTTAAATTAAAGATTATCATTTATGAAAGGGAGCTTCTAATTACACACCTATTTCTTCTCTTCACACTCCCTTATTTTAAATAAAATTAATTATTGCTGCTTAGATTTTCTTAATCCCAATACTATCCCTAGCTAAAAATCTTTTGTAAACTCTTTGTTGTCGCATGCTAAATATTCCCACCAATCCCAGCTCGGCTGCCTTCTCTTTCTCTTTTGTTTTCCTGGTTATGTGATTATTATAACTTCTTTTACCGTATAGTGTTTATATTTAATTATTTTACAAGGTATTACTTTTTTGCCTCTAATTGTGTTGTTGATATACAAATAATCAAAACTGCAAGAGATATTCATTCATTAAAAAAAAAAACACAAGACTGTAAATTTTACATATAGTCATCGTAAAAAATAAAGCTTATATTATTTATTTATGGTTGTGTTTTATTATTATTTTTCTTTTACTTACAATCGTATAAATTCGCCAAATACCTCTAAAAAATTAGATAGACGGATTTTATGTAAAATACTTTATATTATTTATATTTTGTTGTGGCTTTGGCATGCGTTTTATTTCTACATTTCTGTTTACATCATGATGTTTTAAAAAAGAAATGTAATCTTTTTTTTTTGAGAAAAAAGAGAAATTTAATTGGGTTTTAAGTAATTTCATTTAAAGATATTTTTGTAATTTCAAAGTGAGGGGTGTGAAAAAAAAAGTGAAGGGTGTCAATAGAAGCACCCTTAGATATATTATTGATATTAATAAAATGCTAAAGGGAAGATTAGCGTTATAAAGTAACAAAAGGTAATGTTGAATGATTTTGTGGGGGAGATTTTATTGAATACTTTTTAGTGCCCTTTTTTAAAATTATATTTATAATTTCTACTCTAATTTTTATGGTTTAAATATATAGTAGAAAATAAATAACTATTATCATTTATAACACAAATTATTCAACGGTACACTAACTAGTTCAATTTTATAATTATCTTTTGTGTTGTTTTGTTTGTATTAAATAATTGATGGATTTTGAGAAATATTTTTTTAGCATATTAATAATTTATGTGTTTTTTATGGTACACTTTTTTAATTTATGCATCTAATATACATTATAAATATAAAGTATATATGAAAAAAAAAAAAAAAAAAAGCACACTACTTATATTTATGATTAAGTAGTACAATGTTTAATTTAATTTCTTTTGTTTACTTTTTTCTTTGGGATTCACAACAACAAATATCCCGCCCAAATCTTGTCGTGCTTGCAGTCTAATTTGGTCCAGAGACTTCCTGAAGATTGCCAATGCCAAGGCAAATCAGTTGTATTAAACAAGCGAAGTTACCAGAAAGTTCGTAAATAAAGATAAACGCGCGAAAGCCATTTGCTTTGCTTGGCTATTATTAAGAGACTAGAGAGTCCCAGAATCTCCTCTCCTTTCATATAAATAAATACTAAACCCATTCCCAATCATGATTCAGCTACAACCAAAACAACAGCCATTGGACAGATTATATTCTATCAACGGTATCATCACTTTCCTTTTTATCCCATTATCCTCACTAACCAAACAAACGAAACCTATTGCTAGCCCGACCACCGCACAAAGAAACAAGAAATGTCGCTGATCCCAAGCTTCTTCGGCGGCCGACGCAGCAACGTCTCCGACCCCTTCTCTCTGGACGTCTGGGACCCATTCAAGGACTTCCCTTTCCCAGCCAACTTGTCTGAGCTTTCTCGGGAAAATTCAGCCATCGTGAACGCTCGCATTGACTGGAATGAGACTCCGGAGTTGCACGTGTTCAAGGCCGATCTGCCTGGCCTCAACAGGGAAGAGGTCAAGGTCGAGGTCGAGGACGACCGAGTCCTCCAGATCAGCGGAGAGAGGAAAGTCGAGAAGGAAGAGAAGAGCGACACGTGGCACCGGGTGGAGCGTGGCAGCGGAAGGTTCCAGAGAAGGTTCAGGCTTCCGGAGAATGCGAAGATGAATGAGATCAAGGCTTCCATGGAAAATGGAGTTCTCACTGTCACTGTGCCCAAAGAGGAGATCAAGAAGCCTGAAGTCAAAGCCATTGACATCTCCGGTTGAAACTTGAAATGAGGTTTTGAATGTTTATGTCGTTTTTGAGTCTTCTCTAGCCGTGCGTTATATGTTTTTTTGTGTGAGAAGATCTGGTGTGTTGATACAAAATGTATCTGAAATAGGTGGTCTGAGTTTGATGTGAGAATTTAGTTATATAAGTTAAATGAAATTTAATGCTTCAATGAGATTTCAATACAATGTGAATATTAAGTTTGAGTTAACTTGAAGCTTAGTCTTAATTTACTTTACCAAGATTTCAAAATCAGAAATTATTTGAGAATAAGGTTCATATTTTCGAACTTTACAAGCAAGCGAATACCAGTATGTGGCTATGTGCAAGTGACGTTTTGTCTGAAAAACGTCATTAGTTTAATAAAAACGACAATACGATGAAACGACATAATATTTAGTAAACAATGGTGTAGTAGAAAAGACAGAATGTTTGATATCCGGGAAAACAGTGACATGTTTCTAACGACGGTCTATAGATAATTGGCAAGGTATAACACCTTTGTGAAAACGACATTCTAAAACCCCTTTTAAGAACACAACAGCATGGGGATGATAAACGACAAGATATTGAAACGACAACATATAACAAACAGCATCCTCTCAACTCTCAAGGAACGGCTATATACATTAGTACACATGCCAAAAACAACAATAAAAACAGAAAACGACATTATTCTTATAAAATGACAATAGCCAAAAAGGGATATATCTTATATAGTACTGCATCTGGGTGAGAAGCACTCACAGCATACGAAAACGACGTCTAACTTGAAAACGACAACATTTTCGGCCGTCAAAAAAGCTAATATTGGTGGCTCATTCGTACTTGGGCTTTCCTTGTGAGAACCGTCCACATCATACGAAAACGACATGTAAATGACATTAACGACAGTTTATATGGGCCGATGTAGGGCCTACTTAGATGGCCCAGTTATTAATGAATAGGCTTCAGTTAGGCCCACTCAAACTTTCTCTTCCCGGAAATTACCAGAACAATCTTCACTGATTCACTCTCTTCTCGCTCGCAAAATCCTTATCCCACTCAGTCACTCATTTCCACTCTGCGAAAGTCCGAAATCAAAATTCCAAACCCTAGCCATGTCGATCGTCCCCACCAACGGCAACGAACGACCAACGAATCGCTTCCCCAACGACCCGTTCTCTCTCGCCGGCCTCTGGGACTCGTTCCTCGACTTCCCTTTCCTGTCGCCGTCGCCGCTGCTCTCCCGCGCGTTCCCGGAGCTCGGCCTGCTCGGAGCGACGCGCAACTCGCGGCTGGATTGGAGTGAGACCGCCGGAGCTCACATCCTGAGAGCGTCGCTTCCCGGATTCGCCGGCGAGGACGTGCTTGTCGAGCTCCAGGACGATCGCGTGCTTCAGATCAGCACCGACAGTGGAAGCTTCTTGAGCAGGTTCAAGCTTCCGAGCAATGCGAGGATAGACCAGCTCAATGCTTTTATGGACAATGGAGTTCTGATCGTCACGGTTCCCAAGAAGGAAGCTAGGAGGCCAGAAGTGAGAGTCGTTGAGATCACCGGCGATGATTGATTCGATTGAGGTCGTCTCAGAGACTTTCCTTCTTTGCCTAAATGAAAATATGCTTATCTTTATGGCTTGTGCGTCTGTGTTGAAGCAGTGCTTGTTTAGTGGCTGTGCCTGTGTGGTCTCTGTTCTTGATGTGTGATTGTGTGTAATGTGGTGTTTGTTTGGCGTCTGTATCTGTAATGATAAAGGAGATGTTCTATGCTTGCAATTATGTATAAACTATAAAGTAACAATTTTTAGCGCTTCACAGTGTTACTATATGTTTTTGTTTAGTGATGGTCAAAGTGATGTTTTTTCTTTAACGTGTCTGTGGTGTTCTGTGTATTTTCAAGTTCAGTTGTTTTGTGAAACTATAGTTGAAGCCAAGTTAGAGAAAAACAGTGAGCGACAATTTCTGGTGTAAAATAATATGTAAATAAGCGTACATAGAGTTGGGACTAAAAAAGAGCAGACAATATAGGCAAATTAAAATGGCAAAATGAGATTGACCAAATTTTTCAGAGAATTGTAGGAAGAACCACCTTGCTTCACAGAAAGTTCAATATTCTCTTTCAGTTATATTGCTCTCTGCCTTATCTCTTTTCCTTCTTCGTCTACCATCAATCTTCGTATAGCTCTCTCCACCTCCAGTCTGTCCAAATTGTTCTCCCATTCGAGACCTACACGCCATACTTGGCTCAAGTACCTTGCATTCACTCTCTGGTCTCCGAAACACGGTTGACATATCATTGGAACTCCTTCAGAGACACTTTCAATTGTTGAATTCCAGCCGCAGTGGCTCCAAAACCCTCCCACAGCTCTGTGGGCTAGGACTTCCTTTTGGGGTGCCCATTTCACAATGCAACCCCTTTCACCGACAGTTTGTTGGAATTCCTCGGGCAACTTATTGGAGTCCATTCGAACCACCCACAAGAATGGCTGCTTGCTGTTGGCTAGACCCCATGCCATTTCAGTTAGCTCTTTCTTATCCATAAACGCTATGCTTCCCAAGCTAACGTAGATGACCGAGTTGCTCGTTTGTTTGTCTAGCCATGAGATGCAGCTGGAGTCCTCTTCCAGTAAACTGCTTGAAGATGGTGGAACAATTTTGTGCATAGGACCTATTGGCAATAAGGGAATTTGGTATTCCTTCTGAAGTTTCTCCAGAGATGGCTTTTCAAGGCAGTCTGAGGTGTTCCAAATGATTGCTGAACAAGATCTTGAATCTTTCGCTTTAGCAATTAGCTGCAACAAGTCATCTACATCTTCGAAATCGGAGGTGGGTAAATCTTTGAATCTAAGTGGTTGGAGCTCCGGCACCAAATCCAGCGACATAGAATCTGCATAAAGAAAATTAGAAACAAAGAGCGTGTGGTAGGTGTCAGTTGTATTGACAATCATATGTTTCATTTAGATTAAGTTTGGTTACCCCATTTCACTCATTCCATTTTTTTATTTTTTTTTTCTACTTTTCTAATCCTACAATCCATCTAATTCCATTCCATTTTTTTTCAACTTTCCAAATTCTTATACAATATCTTTAAATCTCAACAATTATACCACTTTGAAATTCGCAAAGTCAAACCATTCTATATCATTTTTCCAAACCATTCCAAACTATTTTTCAAACCATTTAGAATGGAATGAAATGTTCAAAATGAGCTATCCAAACAAGAGGTTAGTCTATGCTTGATATATAAATATGGCCGAAATCACACACCTTGCAGGGGAATGTACCCGTCCTTCACAAGCCGCGGAATTGCGTGGTAACTTAGCGTGTTCAAAGCACTGCTGGTTACTAAAATGATGCTAGGGAGCTGCAGATGATCAGCAACCTCGTTGGAGAAGTACATGTATTCATCATAGATGACACAAGCAATGCTCTCGTGTTGATCGTTGCTGCCCATGATCTGACCCAACGACTCCTCGAGCGGAGCTCTGCAGTTGACATTGAAACCCGTTATAACAGAGATGAAGTTCTGAGACGAAACATTTGGATCACATAAGCCGTCGGGCATTGGCAGGAAGTCGAAATCAGGGAACTCGGATGGGTTCGGAGAGTTGAAGACGGTATGAGCAACTGTGATGCGGAAACCCCTGGAACGGAGGACGCCTCCGAGTTGAAGCATCGGAGTTAGGTGGCCTTGGAACGGGCATGGAACCAGTACCAATCTGTACTGTATCTGCTTTTGTTCCATCTCTCTTCACCTAATGGAATGGACTTACTTGAGAGTAATGGAAGGTCTAGTCTGCTTTTGGCTATTAGTCTTTTGGGATGAATTTTGTTGTTTGATCTTTGCAGTTCTTTCTTCTCCTTTATTTTATATTAACTTATTGGGCTTCGAAGTCAAAGCTGATTGTCATAATTTATCCTATTAGAAATTTCTTCGATGGTACCTAGTACCTATAGGGAGATAGAGTATAATAATCCTTCTTTGTACGACGAAACGAATTATATATTAGTGAACTTAAATTTCCACAAATATTTCAAGGAAATTACCCATGCAACTACTGAACCATAGTCTTTATTCAAGTATATTATTGGCCACCTGTCTTTATTCAAGTTTACGACTTTCGGGTCCTTTTTTAATTTAATTTTGTTCTTGTTTAGTGCTACGGAAAATATTAACTCGAAAACTAAAAAGAAAAACATCATTAGAAGGCAAAACAGAATAAAAGTTACGAATATCTGGGTTTTATCACCACATATAAACCTCAATCCCATTAAACGAACCAAATTACATCTTTACATAGCACAGACAAACCTCACTTCTTGAAACATCTTTACAGCCCTTATTACTATAATTGCACATATACAGTAAAAACGACAAGCAACACTTCTATCTGAAAAATTAACCAGATATGTCAATGGCTTTGACTTCAGGCTTCTTGATCTCCTCTTTGGGGACAGTGACAGTCAGAACTCCGTTTTCCATGGACGCCTTGATCTCATTCATCTTGGCGTTCTCCGGAAGCCTGAACCTTCTCTGGAACTTTCCGCTGCTACGCTCGACTCGATGCCACTTGTCGTTCTTCTCTTCCTTCTCCACTTTCCTCTCTCCGCTGATCTGGAGGACTCGGTCGTCCTCGACCTCCACCTTGACCTCCTCCTTCTTCAGGCCAGGCAGATCGGCCTTGAACACGTGCGCTTCGGGAGTCTCTTTCCAATCAATCCTAGCATTGACGACGGCCGAATTTTCCTGAGAAAGTTGGGAGGGAAAGTTGAAGGGAAAATCCCAGACATCGAGAGAGAAAGGGTCCATAACGTTGGCTCGTCGGCCGGCGAGGAAGCTCGGAATCAGCGACATTTTCTGATGGATTGATCTTAACTTGAGTATTGATTTGAGTGAGTTTTTGGAATTGGAAGTGTTGAGCTGAAGTTTTGCTTAGAGACGCTTTGGATTGTTAGACGAGTTGAAGAGTCGAGGACTGATCGGGTATTTATAGTAGTTGGAGGAGTGTTCTGGTTCTTTCGTGACACCTCTTCAGTCTTCACTGTAATTCTAGCATCTAGTCTCTTCTAGTTTAACAGAAATGGAGTAATTTGGAGCTTTGAAGAACTTTCCGGTGGTTTTGCGGACTTTGTAGCGACTTCCTGATGGTTATGGGCTTTGTCGGCCCGAGCAAACATTTTGGGCCCACATTGGACGTTTGGAAGGCTGTGACTATTTGGTGGATTTCAAGGAATTTTCCTTTCTTTCACCTTAATAATTCATGCATTTTCCCCAACGTAAATTATCAAGTAACACTTATTTTTGAAAAGATTATTAGACGAATAATTATTTTTCGAATAATATTTAAAAAAATAATCAATATTTTCAGTAACTAAGTAAGCAGTTATTTTTTAACTATATAATGTTGTGATTTCTAACTTTGTGCCCCTAAGTTTTAAAAGACCAACGGTTAATTTTTTAATTTTTAAAAACGTTGATTATTTTCTTGAAATATGCACTAAAAAATAGCTAATTATCAAATATACAATTTTTTCAATTCCCCTTAACTATTTTCTATGTCCTATTTTATTATTTTTAGAGGAAAGTTTTCAAAAATGCCATTTTTTGAGACAATATTATATTTCTATTTAGTATTTAGTTATTTTTTATCCATGTTGTAAAAAAATGACTAGTGTTTTCAAAAATCAAAGAGCTAACCATAAACCCCTTAAAACATTATGAAATAAAGATAAAATCACAGAATCATGGAGTTAAAAAATAATTATTCTTTAATTATTAAAAACATTGACTATTTTCTTAAAACGACATTCAATAAATAATTATTTGTGTTGCATTTTTATATGTAAAGTAGGAAATAATAAAAAATTTACACTATGATAAAAACTAAATATCAATTACTTATACGTATTTATCAATTACCACCAATTACTCTCAAGTAATAAAAAAACAAAAACAAAACAAAAACAAAGGACAGAACCTCATACTCATTATCTCAATATGCACAATATTTATTTTTAGAAATAAAATTAGTTTAGCACAAACTTTTTTGCCAAAACGAAACCTTGTGTTTCTCATTGCATCAGAAGAATCTAATTCTAAGTTATGATACATAACTCGCAACTTGAAAAAAACAAAACAAAAAAAAAAAGGTGATTTTTAAGTAAATAATAATTTTTTGCCATGATGTTTTAATATAATAATCCATGCTTTTATTAACTTAAAAAATAATCATTTTTTTACTATATATATAATACTGTACTTTCTTAATTTTTAAAACCATCGTCCGTTTTCTTAAAATATAAATTAAAAAATGGCCACGTACTTTTCATAACATTATTTTTGCAGTTCAATTATCTCATCGTCTCGCAAAATTGGGATATTTTTTCCATGTAGTACCGATTGGTTATCATATTGTCGTTTCCTCATATGATTTCGTTTTCTCTACCATTTTCATAATTTTTTTTACGGGAAAATGTCGCTTCCTTATCTTATTTTTGTTTGACTGATATGATGTCGTCTTTCATAAGCGATGATGTTACCCATCTAATGTCATTTTCCTTTTACTTTTCATATTCTAATATAGCGCCATTTTCCGTCTAATGTATTTTTTCCATATGATATTATTTATATATATCATGTCGTTTTCTTATATTACGTTAATTCGAGATCTTGTGGTTTGCTGATATGATGTCGTATTGCTACGTGATGTGGTTTTGTTATCATATCATACTTTCCGAGTCCATAAAAGTCTCTTTATGATAAAATGTCGTTTTCCATAATGCGTTTCTCATAACGAACTGTTTTTCCAGTCTGTCTTTTCCATCCAATGTGTGTCCTTCCATCTAATGTCTGCCTTTCATGTGATATTGCTTTATGTATCATGTCGTTTTCTTGCGCCTCTGTTTTTTTTCTATATGTTGTCGTTTCCTGACATGATGTCGTTTCCATATAATGTGCCTTTGTTGTCGTATTATACTTTCTAATACGATGAAGTTTTTCATTTTTTGATATCTTATGATGAAATGTCGTTTTCTATACGATGTCGTTCTCCATGTACTGCGTTTTTTAAAGCTTATGGTTTTTTCATTATGATGTCGTTTTCACTATATTGTCGTTTTTTACAATGATACATTTTTTTTTCCCCGAAGATTAGTCGGAATTGTAATATAAATTATATAGAGTGGGAAGCATGATATCGTTCTTCCTGAAATATGAAGTAGCAAAAGATAGGATTAATGTAACCAAACATCAAAACTTGCTATGTCCAGAAAATTGAATTCAGTAATTCGGTAGTAAGAACAATTTCCTTTAAATTCAAACACAAAATTCTTCACATTGTGTCACTTTTTTTCCTTTTACATTGTTCAACTTCAGTACTATATCATCATAAATAACTCAACTTTACACAACATAGCTATTCCACACATATCGTAAATGAACACAAACAGAGATTCATCACAGTACTTCAAAGAACAAGTCGACATTGATTACACGCATACATATAGAAACACTCGAAACTCAAACGACAAAGACAACACAGAACCTCTTTCAACCGGAGATATCAATGGCTTTGACCTCAGGCTTATTGACCTCCTCTTTGGGCACAGTCACAGTCAGAACTCCGTTTTCCATGGAAGCCTTTATCTCATTCATCTTCGCGTTCTCCGGAAGCCTGAACCTTCTCTGGAACCTTCCACTGCTACACTCGACTCGATGCCACGTGTCGTTCTTCTCTTCCTTCTCGACTTTCCTCTCTCCGCTAATCTGGAGAACTCGATCGTCCTCGACCTCGACCTTGACCTCTTCCTTGTTGAGGCCAGGCAGATCGGCCTTGAACACGTGCGCCTCCGGAGTCTCCTTCCAGTCGATGCGAGTGTTTACGATGGCCGACTTTTCCAGGGAAAGTTGGGAGGGAAAGTCGGCAGGGAAAGGGAAGTCCTTGAATGGGTCCCAGACGTCCAGAGAGAAGGGGTCGAAGACGTTGCTGCGTCGGCTGCCGAAGAAGCTTGGAATCAGCGACATTTTCTGGATTTGATTAGTAGTTGATGGAAGAATATGAGAGTGGGTTTGTGTGTGAGGTTGTTTGAGAACTCGTTTGATTGCTTGAGTACTAGATTTTTGTTGATTGATTGTTGCTGAATTACGGTTAAGTAAATGTTTGGTATTTATAGGAAAGGAAAAGGAGATTCTAGGACTGTCTGGTCTCTAGTAGTAGTCTAGTAGAAATGAAAAGTAAGCAAAATCGTTTCGGCGCGCTTTTTTATGGGAGAATTTCAAAATAAAGTCATTCTTGATGCCACTTAATAATCTATACCCCATGTGGTGTGCTCCCTTCATTTCTACTCTATGTTTGTAGTGTAAATTTTGAGGTATAAATTAAAAATGCAACACACATGGGGTATAGATTATCATTATGTCAAGAATGGGGTATTCCTCAAAATTCCCCCTTTTTTATCAACGAACTTTCCTGAAACTTCGCTTTAATTATCGGCGGTGCCTTCGCAATCTTTCTCCAAGGCTCTGGACAATACTGGGCTAGTCTCTAAGCCCAATCAACAATTGGGCCGCTATTTCTTCATGTGATTATTATGAAGAGTTTTGGAGGAAAGGGGGATTTTGAGAGAGGTGAGAATCACAAAATAAGGTCTTCTTAGAATTGGGGGATTGCAAAACAAGGTAATCTTTAGTGGGAGATTTTGAGGAATACCCGACACAATGATAATTTATACTCCATATATTACACTTTTAATTTATACCTAAAATTTATACTACAAACAAATAGTAAAAATAAAAAAAGCATACTACTTGATGCATATGTTATTAAGTGGTATCAATAATGACTTTATTTTGAAATTCTCTCTTTTTTTTAGTGTCACGTAATAATTTATTACTCAAGTCTCTCGAGTGAGAATGTTTTGTTTTTTAATACATTAGTAATCTATGCCTCGTTTATATTATACTTTTAAATTATGAATATTGAATAAAAATCAATAGAGCACACTATTTAAAATATAGATTGTTAAGTAGCATTTATAATGACGTTATTTTGTAATTTCGCTTTTCAAAAAGGGGCAAATTCTCTCTTTTTGCAAAAGAGGATTTTGAGGAATTAAGAAAGTTCCAGCTGAGATATGTCCCTTTTTGAGAGGTAAGTTAAAAATTCATCTGACCTTCGATTTTTTAACACTTTTTTATTTATTTTATCATTGAAATTTTTTGTAAATGTGTAAAGAAAAAAATTAACATTAAATACATACTTAAAATAATATTAGATTCAAATACAATTTGAAAGATAGCATTCTATTCAATGTTTTTCAAGATTTCAATTTAAAGAAATGCTCTTTTTTTTTTTTGACTCGTTAATAATTTTTACTTTTTTTTTTGTATGGTATGTTTAATTTATATTCTATTTTTACTCTATAAATATAAATATAAAATAGAAATTAATAAAATACACCACTCGATACATTATTAAATAACATTTTAAATGAAATTTTTGACAATTTCCGTTTAAATAACTATAGACGATAGAAATAGGGAAAAAAAAAGGGACTAATTTTAAAGCAGAAGATCATCGGTTCAACTCACTGGTGTAACAATTATAAACTCATAAGCATCCTCACAATATGCACAATTCTGAAATAAAATTAGTTTGACTATTTGTCAAAAACGGAACCTTGTGTTTCCCATTATATCAGAAGAAACACATTGTGGTTTATAATACATAACTCACGACCTGAAAAAAAAAAAATGTTTTGATACAGTAAAATAAACTGTTGAATTGCATTTATAACAGTTTTTTTTCCCAATTAATTCTTATCATTTTCATATTCAGAAATATAATACTGGTTTAACTAAATTGTCGTTTCTTAGTACCCTATTGTAGTCAAGCCATGATGTCGTTTTCACAAATCTTGTTATTTTTGTAAAGATTATGTTATGTAGTTGCATTGTGGCTGCACGTTGTATTTACCATTATTTTTGCAGTTCTAATATTTCATCATCTTGCAAAATGGGATAATTTTTCAATGTAGTGTCGTTTGGTTATTATGTTGTCGTTTCTCTTATATGATGTCGTTTTTTGTTATTAAAATTATGTTCGACTGATATGATGCCCCTTTTCTCAAGCGAAAACTTTTTCCATGTAATGTCATTTTCTTTTATTTTGAATTCTTATATATTGCCATTTTCCATCTATATATCCTTTTTATCATATGATATTGCTTTATATATCATGTCGTTTCCTTGTAGACATTGTTTTCCACATATTGTCGTTTTCTGATGTGATGTCGTTTTCCGCATGTGGTTTTGTAATCGTATTATACTTTCCTATATGATGTCGTTTTCCACAACAGTTGTTTATTATAATATGTCGTTTTCTATGAAATGTCGTTTTTATGATAACATGTCGTTTTCTACACAATGTCGTTTTTGGTATCATGTGTTTTTCCCACAATGTCGTTTTTCACAATACTATACAACCTTTTTTTATCAGATTAGTTCGAATTGTAAATATATTGCAGAATCTGAAGTAACAGAAGATTACAATTAATGCTCAGGTCCAGCAATTTAAAAGCCTATAGTTTTTTTTTTTTTTTTTTTTTGGTTCCCCTACGAAACATAATTAGCCAGACATCACAAGTTTCACAACTTACGATTTTCTGATTAGTATGAACAAAATTCCTCTGATATTAAAACTAAGATTGCTACACTTTTACATTATTTAATTTCAATACCAAATCACCATACACGACTCATCTTTACACGATGTGGCTATTACACAAAGACCAGTTCGACATTGATTACACACTTATAGAAAGACTCCAAACTCAAACGACAAAGAAAATACAGAACCTCTTTCAACCAGAGATATCAATGGCTTTGACCTCAGGCTTCTTGACCTCCTCTTTAGGAACACTGACAGTGAGAACTCCGTTTTCCATGGAAGCCTTGATCTCATTCAGCTTGGCGTTCTCCGGAAGCCTGAACCTTCTCTGGAACCTTCCGCTGCTACGCTCGACTCTGTGCCACGTGTCGCTCTTCTCTTCCTTCTCGACTTTCCTCTCTCCGCTGATCTGGAGGACTCGGTCGTCCTCGACCTCGACCTTGACCTCTTCCTTGTTGAGGCCAGGCAGATCGGCCTTGAACACGTGCGCTTCCGGAGTCTCCTTCCAGTCGATGCGAGCGTTCACGATCGCTGCATTTTCCCGAGAAAGCTCAGACAAGTTGGCCGAGAAAGGGAAGTCCTTGAATGGGTCCCAGACGTCCAGAGAGAAGGGGTCGAAGACGTTGCTCCGTCGGCCGCCTAAGAAGCTTGGAATCAGCGACATTTTTCGGATTGGATTTAGTAGTTGAACGAAGAATATGAGAGTGGGTTTTTTTGTGAGGTTGTTTGAGAACTATTTTGATTGCTTGAGTACTAGCTGTTTGTTGATTGATTGTTGCTGAATTATGATTAGGGTAGTGTTTGGTATTTATAGGAAAGGAAAAGGAGGTTCTAGGACTCTCCTGAGAAAACTAACCAAATCGCTTTGGCGCGTTGTATTACACTATTATTAACGAATTTTCTGGAAACTTTGCTTTAGTTAACATCGCAAGCTTTCTCGAAGTCTCTGGACAGTACTGGGCTATAGAGTCTAACCCCAATAACTAATTGGGCCGTATATACCTTGGGCCAAGTTTTTGGAAAGAGAGAATTTCAAAATAAAACCAATCTTGATGCCACTTAATAATCTATACCCCATGTGGTGTGCTCCCTTCATTTCCACTATATGTTTGTAGTGTAAATTTTAGGGTATAAATTAAAAGTGCAACACACATGGGGTATAGATTATCATTGTGTCAAGAATGGGGTATTCTTCAAAATCCCCCTTTTGGAAAACCTTTGTTCAAACAGACAATTTC
This sequence comes from Boehmeria nivea var. tenacissima, assembly GCA_018132145.1. Classification (NCBI taxonomy): domain Eukaryota; kingdom Viridiplantae; phylum Streptophyta; class Magnoliopsida; order Rosales; family Urticaceae; genus Boehmeria; species Boehmeria nivea. Next base: position 16,883,802 of record CM030874.1, on the reverse strand, counting down.
AAAACAAAGTCATTCTTGATGCCACTTAATAATTTATACCCCATATGTGTGCTCCCTTCATTTCCACTCTATGTTTGTAGTGTAAATTTTGGGGTATAAATTAAAAGTGCAACACACATGGGGTGTAGATTATCATTGTGTCAAAAATAGGGTATTTCTCAAAATCTCCCAAAACGGGCATTCTTCAAAATTCCCCAAGAAAATAAAACTGTAACTTTTTAAGAGGTTTGAGAGGAAAATACCGTTTTGAGAGGTTTGAACTCATCTTTATATCTTATACTATTTTTTTTAAATGAAAAAATAATATTAAATAAGATCAATTAACTAATAAGTACATAAGTTTAAGTGATTTTTCATGTAAACAATAATTCAAAGGGTGATATTAAGTTTTTTTTTTTATTTTTTTTATAAATTATTATGCTTGTAAATTAAAGAAAACAAGTGCCGTTATTAAAATTTTATTTGAGTTTTTTAATATTTTACTTTGCGAATCAAGTAATAATCTAAATATTTTAAGAGACAATAGTTTGGCCTTCTTTTTAAGGGCAATAAAACGTCATTAATTTCATTATATAGACACTAGTTCCAAATGAAGCTTTCAAAAGGTAAAAACGAACAAAAGAAAATTAAAAGGTATATCAAATATGGAGCACAACACTTACTTTTTCAATAGAACCTCAACAATTAATGAACAAATCCAATCGATCCAGATCAAGAAATCATTCGCACAAAGGTTGGATACAAAACTATATAGACAAAAACCAAATAAACAATTTTCAAAACAAGTACCAACAAGTGGAAAAACCACCTCCATTACAAGATAAAAACATAACCAAACACGCAGCAAAAACAAAAATAAATGGCAAGAAACAGCCTTATTCAAATCCTCCAAACCGCTCGAAACAAGTACTACTACAACCCTTGAGGCCGACATGGAAAGAAAACCCCCTGCATCGACAAATAAAGCGGAACACGCGAAACGCCAAAAAGAGCCCCCGTGCCTTTAACTGAAAGACCTAAGACCTCCAAGCAGCTTGACGGCCTCCAAAGCGGTGACTCCACCCCCTTATCAACACCCGAGACAAGGTTGAGGCCTCACCAAAAGAGAAAACACTTGCTAGGGGGAGCAAAGCCGCCACACACGGACACCTTAATTAGTCTCTCCCCCAGCCATTGCACTATTTTTTCGTATGAATTTTCATCTCATTGATAAAGGTTCAAGGGGGACAATGGAATAAAAAAAAAAGACTAAAATAGACCTTTGGTTCAACCCGGGGATGTGACAATCAATGAAGAAAATGAAAAAAGAAACGGCGAATTCAACATTAAGGTGAAAACTTCTTGGGGAAAATTGGTTCACGTAGGACTAACTAATTATTTGCATCAACAAATTCTCGATGGTCCTCACAATAATTTCATTTTCTTAAGAAACTAACGTGACATGATAAAGTTTATAAGTTCGTTCAATGACTCGTAAGAAGAACCGCCTTTCGTTGTACTTACTTCAAATTTGTCTTTGAATTCCTTGGCTCTGGCTCTAATCCCATTCCCTTCATCATCCAAAATCAGTCTTCTTATAGCCCTCTCAATCTCTCCTCTCTCAATCTCCTCCAATTCCAACCCAACTCTCCAAACATGGCTCGCATACCTCGCATTCACTCTCTGGTCACCAAAACACGGCCTGCAAATCATTGGAACGCCTTCGGCTAGGCTTTCGAGAGTTGAATTCCAGCCACAATGGCTCCAAAACCCGCCCACCGCCCTATGCGCCAGAATATCCTTCTGTGGCGCCCACTTCACAATGCAGCCCCTCTCTCTGACAGCATTGTGAAATCCTTCGGGAAACAGCTCAATCCAATCCGAGCCTCGAATCGAACCGGGCCTAATCACCCACAAGAACCGCTGCCCGCTGTTGGCTAGCCCCCAGGCGGTTTCGCACGCTTCTTTCTCGCTCAAAAACCCTAAGCTTCCCGAACAGCTAACGTAGATGACCGACTTATCGGGTTGCTTCTCAAGCCAGGAAATGCAAGTCTCGTCCTCTTTGATTAAGCTACTAGAGACTAATGGGCTTATCATGTGTATGGGACCTATTGGAAAGATTGAGACTTGGCATTGTCGTTGGACTTGCTCTAGAATTGGTTGTTCAAGGCAGTCTATGGTATTCCATATTATGGCTGAGGATCTTCTAGGGCCATATATCTTTGCTATTATTTCCGAAAAATTATCAAATTTTGTAGCACTTAAGGTAAAAGGCAGATCCTTGATCCTCAAAGGTTGTAGCTCAGGCACAAGCTCGTGTGGCATACAACCTGCAACGTAGTAATAGTTAGAAAGAAAATTTATGTAAGGGATTATGTATTTCTATTATATAATGAAAAAAAAAAGTTTATATTGAGTGGACCTCCCACTCCAATACCATTAGCTGCAAGCATATTGGAATTAAAAAGCATCATTGAAAATAGCCCAAAAGTCTTAACACATGAAAGAAACAAAAACTAAAATAAAAAAATAAAAAAAACCACCGTTTTTAGCGGAACAGAAACCAAGAAAAAGATTAAAATTTTGCAAAAGGCAGCTTCTACTTGTCAATATAATTAGATAATTAGAGAAAACAAGTGTTCAAAAGGGGTTTGAACTTTGAACTCAAAACTACCTGTTTTACTCCTCGCAAGTTATTTTGACGATAATATTTATTTTCTGCGCAAAATACATTACCTTCAGGGACAAGGCGGCCTTGTTCATAGAGCTTAACAAGGCCGGATCGCGCAGACAAAGTAGCAGCGCTAGTGGTGCGCAAGATCATGCTCGGGAGCTTCAAATCACAGGCCACATCTTCGGCGAAGAACATGAGTTCGTCCGAAATTACGCACCTGGTCGCTTCGCCCCGCGATTCAGCTCCTTCCTCGATCAGCCGCTCCAACGACGCCCTAAAGATCTCCTTGCAGTTCTCATTGACCCTCTTCACATTCGAAGTTAGATCCATGGACGCAATGTCCTGGTCCGACAAGCCCTCCGGCAAGGGAACGAAGCAGAAGTCGGGGTGGTTGCGAGGATCCGGAGCGTTGTAAACGGTGTGAGCAATGGTTATGGTGAAGCCGTTGGAGTGAAGAGCTTTGGCTAGTTGAAGCATTGGACTAATGTGGCCTTGGTACGGACATGGGACAAGAACCAAGTGGCCATTTCTCTGGCTCTGTTTGTCCATGACCTCTCTTTGTTCTTACTCAAATATAAGAGTGTTTCTTTTTTGGGGGTGATTAAGAAACCAACCCAAAAAAAAAAAATTGTTTCAAGCTATGGAATTAAGGAAATGGGTGTGGCTGACAAAGGGTATTTATGGAGAGAGTTATAAATGGCGTAGGTAAGAGCAGGTGAGGATGGCCCACAAAATTAAAAGTCTCCTACGCACGTACACGAATATCACATAATGACGATTACGTACATCTACGTAATCAGGTATATTATAAATACTTGTGTGTCGACGTACATGAGATTTATCGTTCTTGATTCAGCGTAAGAGGAATATTGAAGGGAAGTACGTGCGAGATTTTTTTTTTTTTGTTTTTTGTTTTTTGTTTTTGTTTTTTTTGTTTTGTTTTGTTTTTTTTATGCATATTGTGAACTCAGAAGGAAAAAGCGGGATGTTAAATGAGCATTTTTGCTTCCCTTATTTTGGATTGGTTTAACATCATATATATGGGGTTGTTTCTTTACAATGTTTGTAAATGTACCGAATCAAGATCTGTTCTGCCCACGATGGGGTTTGTCGCGTAATATCTTATATTGAAGAGGGAATTTGATAAACAGAAATATAATTAGAAAATAATGTGTGACATGCATGTTGTAATTGTTATATAACTATTTTCTGAATACTTGTATGTCGACGTACATGAGATTTATTGTTCTTGGTTCAAGGCATTATCATGTAGTTAAAAAAAATAATTATTTTCTTAATTAATCTAAACTTTGACTTTTTTCTTCAAATATTATTCAAAAAATAGTTATTTACTTAATTATCTCAAAAAGAATTAAACTGCACCAAATACAAACCGGAAAAATTACATTTTGCAATACACTGTTGGAATATAATATCTATATATCTCTATATATATATATAATATCAGCTTATTTTAAAAAAGTTAAGTGTCTTTTGAGAGAGGAAAAGAAAAAAAAAATAAAGGCCATAGCCCATATATAATGGCAGATTTTAAAAGGTCATTGACTTTTTACTTTTATCAACCATGTAAAAGTTGCTTTGCTTATGATGAAGCCAAGTACTTGGCTTTTGGTTTGTGTTATGAGCCAATGTATTTCGCTACAAGTAGCCACCTCTCAAGCTGTTGGGATACACCATCAGTATAAGAAAAAAAGGAGAGAGGGAAAGAAAAGAAGCAACGTTTCTTGAGAGGTTTGAGAGAAAAAAAGTGTGTAAAAGCTTATTGAGAAATTTAGGAGTGTGAGAGAAGTTAACGTTGTAAAAATATTGTGGTATTTTGTAATAATATTTGAGTGATTTATAAGATTATTTTTATCCAACAAGTATCAAAGCGAGATTATTGAGTCTCTTGAATTTAACTCACACTCTTTTACTAACCCGAATCAAGTACACAAATCTTAAAGTGTTTATGACTGAAACAAGTTGAAACAAAAACCTCATATGCTTTATATAACCTAAAGACCTTCCAACCCCTTTGCATCTTAGAATTTTCATTTTCTTTTATTTGCCAAAATCCGAACAGCTATAAATAGCCGCCCTCTCAAGCTGTTGGAGATACACGATCAATAGAAGAAAAAAAAAAGAGAGAGAGAGAAGGAAAGAAAAGAAGCGACGCTTCTTGAGAGGTTTGAGAGAAAAAAATTGTGTAGAAGTTTACTAAGAAAATTAAGATTGTTTGGGAAGTTAAAATTGTAAAAATACTATGGTATTTTGTAATAATATATTTGAGTGAATAATAAGATTATTTTATCCAACATAGACAACCCCAATCTGAAGTCTTTTACATTTTGTTTCAAGTATTTCAATATTTATTTCTTTGTATTTAGAAATATGATATGGTTTTTCTTTTCTACTATTTTGTCGTTCTGCTGGTATCTCATCGCATAGCACACATGAAGCTGTTTTTTCAAATCCCGTCGTTTGGGAACAGGATGACCATACTACTCCATAAGTCTACATTATAGCTTTGATCTTTATACGATGTTGTGTTCAAGTAATCTCGTTTTATAAGCATACTCATGTTTTTACTATATGACGTCCCTATGTACAATGGTCATTTTCCGATGTGAAGTTATTTCCTTTCTAAATGTCGTGTTTCTAATAGAATTTTGTTTTATATTTGATGTCGTTTACGTTGCTGTGTACAATGGTCATTTTCCGATGTGACGTTATTTTCCTTTCTAAAATGTCATGTTTCTAATAGAATTTTGTTTTCTATTTGATGTCGTTTTTCTGATGGAACATCGTTTTCCTTGCATAATTTCTTTTTGATTCGACATCTTTTTTAGTCATAAAGTCGTTGTACGTACTATCATAATGGTATTTTTCTAATATCGGGTCATTTTCTATATGATGTCATTTTCCCGGTGTTATGTCGTTTTTCTGTATAATGTCGTTTCTCTAATAAGATGCTTTTTTAACCATATTCTAGGTTTTGATGTGATGTCGTTTTCTTTATAATGTCGTGTTCCATGCATGCTTTACATATTTTCTGATTTGATCTTTTTTCCTATACGACGTAGTTATCTGTTGCATGCTATTGCTTTTACCGCATAACATCACTTTCTTATCATATTGTCGTTTTTATATGATGTCGTTTTCATGCCATCATATAGTGTCGTTTTTAAATACTAGTTTACATTAAGTAACAAAGACTGCTTCAAGTTCTCACATCAACATAAAACACTAAGATTATAGTTCCATTTTTAACCAAATGATTAGCAGAACTTCAAAACGGACCTATCCGGTAAAATACCTGGAAACTCAAAACACAAAACTTCTAATTAGTTAAATCACTTTTTTCCTCTTTTACATCATATTACTACATCACCATATTATTATACATGACTCAACATTACAGAACATAGCTATTCCACATATTTCAGAAATGAACATACGCACAGAGATGATAATTCATCGCAGTTCGAAAAACCAAATTCAGCATTGATCAATCATTACACACATATATCGAAGAGTCGAAACTCAAACGACAAAGAAAATTCAAAACCTCTTTCAACCGGAAATGTCAATGGCTTTGACCACAGGCTTCTTGATCTCCTCTTTGGGCACAGTGACAGTGAGAACTCCGTTTTCCATGGAAGCCTTGATCTCATTCATCTTGGCGTTCTCCGGAAGCCTGAACCTTCTCTGGAACCTTCCGCTGCTACGCTCGACTCGATGCCACTTGTCGTTCTTCTCTTCCTTCTCGACTTTCCTCTCTCCGCTGATCTGGAGGACTGGATCGTCCTCGACCTCCACCTTGACCTCTTCCTTGTTGAGGCCAGGCAGATCGGCCTTGAACACGTGCGCTTCCGGAGTCTCCTTCCAGTCAATGCGAGCGTTCACGATGGCTGAATTTTCCCGAGAAAGCTCGGACAAGTTGGCCGGGAAAGGGGAGTCCTTGAATGGGTCCCAGACGGCGAGAGAGAAGGGGTCGAAGACGCTGCTGCGTAGTGAAATTGGAATGAGCGACATTTTCTCGGAAAAACTTTTGGTGGTGAAAGACTGTTTGGTTTGCACGAAAGATGATATATACAGAAATTTCTGAGAGTCTCTGTTGCTTGGTCGTTTGCTCGAACCATTGATCGAAGAAGTATTTATAGGAAAAGAATGCGAAGCTGTGCCTGTGAAGAGAGTTCGAGCGATATGATGACGTGGAACAGATTTTTCGCGGGCTGAACTTTCTAGGACTCTCTCGTCCTTTCTCTTGCTGCCACGTTGGAATGGATAGTCCACGTGATCGATAGAGTGGGCCCAAAGTTTGCGATTGCTGTTTTCTTTTTCGAATAATGTTGTTCTCTTTTCCCCTTTTCTTAAGGTGAGCTTTTATATTGTTGTAAATAACTTTGCTAATATTGATTCTGTAGTTATTTTATTTGTAATGTTTTCAAATTGTTTTCACTAACCTTCTTATAGAAAAGTAAGTTGACTAATATTAAGAAATAGTTAATAGTAGCTAGCTAAATAGGACTCTATTATACTCTTTGAAGCATCCATGTTGTATTGGCGAAATTTGTTTCGTTGAAGTAATTAAAAAAATAAAAAACAACAACAACAACAACCCCACTAATATTTATTCTCAGGTTCACAACCGTGCTAACTTTTAAGTAATAGGTTGTTCTGATAAATTATCTAGACGGTTTATGAGCATTCAAATTCATTTTAATGATAAATTGCTGCCACTGGTTAAAATTTTTTATTATATAATAATTTATTTAAATATGTGAAATAAACCAAGCATAATTTTAGAGGGAGGCTTTCAATGAATTATTATTTTTTATCACAACAATTTGTAGAAAATCGAGAATTTTTATAAAAGAAAAGAGAAATTATAGTAAATATTTAATTTTTAACACTTAATTTAAATAAATATTTAATTTAAAAAAAATACAACAAAATATTCAAATATTACAACTACTTATATAATAATTGATTGAGTTGTTAAAAATATATAATGAATTAGTTAATTAAGTAACTTAAGTATTTATTTATTTTATTATTATATAAATTTTAAATATTTTCAAAATTCATTCAAAAAATTTCATTTAATATTATTTTTGCTTGTAGTTATGGACTTAGAGAAAAAATCTATTGTCTTCATTTATTATCTCTTTAACTGTCTATTTCATATTTTTAATTATTAAATAAATTTTAAAACTATATATTAAATAAAAAAATGAGTGAATTGTTATTATATTTAATATTTATAATTAGAATGGAAACAGCATAATTCTAATCCTGGGCTCAAACAGCACGATCAATAGTTCGGCCCATACGAGAAAGTCCGCGGTCAGTCTAGAATTCTCCAGGGCTTTCTTCTTTCAAACACAACTGTCACAAATCACGATAACGTTCCTCCAGCTTGTATAAATAACCCAATCACTCTCTTCCTTGCCCATCACACCCAACTAGCCAAAAATATTCTCTCAATCATCTTCATCCAAACTCACACAAACCCTAATACTCTTTCGTCAACCCATCTCTTCTCTGCAAATCCAATCCGAAACATGTCGCTGATTCCAAGCTTCTTCGGCGGCCGACGCAGCAACGTCTTCGACCCCTTCTCTCTCGACGTCTGGGACCCATTCAAGGACTTCCCTTTCCCGGCCGATTTTCCCTCCCAACTTTCCCGGGAAAATTCGGCCATCGTCAAGGCTCGCATCGACTGGAAGGAGACTCCGGAGGCGCACGTGTGCAAGGCCGATTTGCCTGGCCTGAAGAAAGAAGAGGTCAAGGTGGAGGTGGAGGACGACAGAGTCCTCCAGATCAGCGGAGAGAGGACAATGGAGAAGGAAGAGAAGAACGACACGTGGCACAGAGTCGAGCGTAGCAGCGGAAGGTTCCAGAGAAGGTTCAGGCTTCCGGAGAACGCCAAGATGAATAGGATCAAGGCTTCCATGGAAAACGGAGTTCTGACTGTGACTGTGCCCAAAGAGGAGATCAAGAAGCCTGAGGTCAAAGCCATTGAGATATCCGGTTGAGTACTGTATGTGTGTCTGGTTGAAGTTAGCCGAGAGCGTCTGGTTATATGATGTGTTAATTTGGTGTTTCAAGTGTTCTGCTTTGTTACTCTGTTTCGTTCTGTTAGTATGTATGTATGTATGTATGTATATAGTGCTCTGGGTTTGATCTGTATTGTTGGGTTTGTTGGTTTATGGAATGTACAATGGGAATGACATAAGTAAATAATGTAATAGTTGAGTTCTGTTAATTTGCAGAAATGATACTCCGTTTGTCTGTTTATTTTATTTTATTTTATTATTTCCTGCTTCGGAAAAAAAAAAACCGTATCATTAGGCAATATAAGAAACTGTCCAGTTGATTTATATGCCAATGTGAAAAACTAATACACAACCTGATACGGGTGTACGTGGGTTGAGTTGGGCTAGGTTCAAGAATTTATGAACTTCATTTTTAGAGTTCGGGTTGAATATTTTTAAACTCAAGTATAGAAAAAATCAAGCCAACTCATTGTAAAAAATATTGTAATGGGTTGGGTTGGGTTGATGGGTTACTAATAATAAAATTTTTATTATTTTATATGAATCAATATAACTATTCAAGTATACACAAAATTATGTAATGTCTAAAAACCTCCAGACTTAAAACAAAAGTATAATCCAATCCTATAGAAAATTAATCTAATACAAAGTCTTTATAGAAGATATTTTGCATATGCTATTAAAAAAAACAAATAAAGAGAACGCCTTGATTAATCACCAGATCAATAAAAAAATCATGTACAAATTCGGATCATAAATCAAACACTAAAGCCAACAATCACAAACCGAATTAGGCCAACAAACTAATACATAAAAAGCAAAAAAAAAAAAAAAACAAAACAAAAAAAAGGACTCACACTTCCTCTTGTGAGCGGCAGGAAAAGCATAGGCCGAGCAGCGGTTCTTCTGGAGATGGAAGCTTCGGCGGCCACACCTTGCACAGGGCGTGTGCGTCTTGTTCCTCCTAATACAAAACGAGAAACCAGCCATTCAAAACATTATAAAACCAGCCATTTAAAACATAAACACAATATATAACAACAAGAAACTAAATTCACTACCTATACAAAACATAATCAAAGAGAAACAAGATTCACTAACTAATTATACATTTATACAGATGATAAACTACAAACAATAAATGAGGAAGAGACTTTTATCTCAGACTCAAAGGGCTCGGGGTTGGACGGCGGCACCCGAGGGGCTCGGGGCTGGGACAGCGGCACTCGAGGGGCTCGGGGCTGGGACGACGGCGCTCGAGGGGCTCGGAGACTCAAAGGGCTCGGGGCTGGGACGGCGGCGCTCGAGGGGCTCGGGGCTGGGACGGCAGCGCTCGAGGGTCTCAGACCTGGGACGGCGAAACTCGATGGGCTCGGGGCTAGGCTAGGATGCTCGGAAGTCGAGAGGCCCGGAGTCTGGGACGGCGCTCGAGCGGCTTGGGTGGGGCTCGGGGCTGGGACGGCAGCGCTCGAGGGTCTCAGACCTGGGACGGCGAAACTCGATGGGCTCGGGGCTAGGCTAGGATGCTCGGAAGTCGAGAGGCCCGGAGTCTGGGACGGCGCTCGAGCGGCTTGGGTGGGGCTCGGCGACGGTCGAGGCCTCGAGGGGCTTCAGGTGAGGAAGAGTGAGAGGAGATTAGGGTTTTTGTTTTGTTAGTTCTGACTTGTATAATGTATTTAGTTTTTATTTATTTTATTGTATTAGTGTGTGTGTATATATATATATATAATATTTATAATAGTATAAGGGCTGAATAATTCGGGTTGGGTTGGGTTGGGTTTTACGGGCCCAAATTATATGATTTGTAACCCAGTCCAGTATATTTGGGTTCAAAGAAATAGGAACCGAAAATCAATTTTTTAGTCTTCGGGCCCAATTTTTCGGGCTGGGTCAGGGTGGGTTGGGTTGGGCCAACGGGTTCAGCGTGTCCATGTACACCCCTACAACCTGAGGGGTTTTTTTTTTCATTTTTTTTTACCATTTCGTCAAGCCATATGCACGGGCGGACCCTTCAACTTCAAGTGAGGGGCTTGACGAATACAGATCTTTTGTGTTTTTTGTTTTGTTTTGTTTTTTTTTTGTTCAAATATTAAAATCTTATTAGGGATAGCGAAATGAGACTGAATATTTAAACTCGGCCCTAACCTCTTTTTGCAGCCCAAATAATTTTTCTATACAATAATTAAAAGAATCTAGGGGGTCGGGGCGTTTCGTTTGCGCGTGGCTGAAACATTTTGGCCCCTTTTTTTTGTATTTTTTCGTTTGAAACCCAAAAAACGCATTTTTTATTGGGGGTTAAAATGAAATTTTTTTAAAACAATTGGGCCATTATATAATTTAATAAAATATTTAAGATTGAAATACAAATAAATTGGACTATAATGAAAAACAAAAAAAAACCAAAAACAAAAATAGCCCCTGACACGGGCGTGCGCGTGGGGCCCGCGTCTCGGGTCCCCCACTCTCTTTTCTGCTTACATGCTCCCCCACCCCCCCTCCCTTTTTTTCGTTCCTTTCTTTTATTTCAATTATTTTTTCAAAATTTTCTTTTTATATATTTTTTTACTTTTTATTTTATTTTAAATCCTACATTTTTTTTCTTTTATATTTTTATCTCTCAATTTTTTTTCTCTTTTAATATCACAATATATTTTGTTTTGTTATTATTACCTTGTTTTATAATTTTATAAAATTTTTTATTTTGTCTTTCAATTTTAAAAACTATTATTTACTATATTTTAAAATGATTTAATATTTATAATATTTTTTTATTTAATTTTCATTTAATTCATAATTTAATAAGTTTTAAAAAAAGCTAAAAAACTAGTATATTCTAAAACTAGTGTGCTCCTTTTATTTTCATTATATATTTACAGTGTAAATTTTAGGGTATAAATTAAAAGTGTAACACAAAATCTTATATTTTATCATTGTTCTAAGAATGAGCCATTCCTCAAAATCTCTCATTTTAAAATTTGTGAATAAGTTAATTTATATGAATTTTGACCTTTTTAGAATGCAGTTTTAGAAAACCGTAGAAAAAAATTCAACTTATTAATAAAAAAATTGTAATAGAGGTATGACATAAGTTTTTCTTAGACTTTTACTTTGCCCCTTTTGAAACACTTTTCCTTTTTGGTGGAGGAGAAGAATTATAGTTAGTTTTCTTTCTACTTTTATTATTTATCTCTTTTTTTTTTTTTATAACTAAATACAAAACTCAAACCAATTATAACAAAAGATGGAATTACTTACACAGTGGTAAGTGGTGGTAATTCACTTTGTTACCAAAAGCATGTGCAAGTAATTCACAAATTGACTAGAAACTCAATTACTTCAAAAGTTTGGGTATTTATTTTTATTGTTATATAAATTCTGGGTATTTGCCTACTTCACCCATATATATAATATATATATGCACGTTTCTTTTGTCTTTTTTACATGTTTACTAATTGTATTTTATTATTGTTCAATTTTTTTAATATATAAACAGTCAAAATTTAAAAAGTCAATACGTTTTTAGTTATCAAATTAGATTTTGAGTTTTATATAGTATAATTATTTTTGGGGCCAAAAAAATATTTTTATACACAATTTCCTCGATAAAATTAACAGTGGTCTTATCTTTTATTAATTTACAGATATAATATGTATTTTGAGATATTTAATTATGATTTTGTATATGCTATTCGATGTAATATTATATAGTTAATATATACATTTTAATAATTGGTGCCCAATAGTGTGAGCACCTAAAATAACATTACAATCTCTCATAACAAGCCAGAAAGTTCTGACATAGAGAGTAATGGAAGTTTTCCTCCAGAGTGCTTGTTTTCTCACAACAAAAGCACTCACGTAAACAAAAGAAACATAACAAGGGTCATTATATCCGCATAAAAATCCAAAATTACCTCCTGATCAGAGTTATTAGAAATTAATACACCAGGATTCAAACACAATTTCCTCGATATAAAAATTAACAGTGGTTGTTGGGCCATGATTTGGCATAAAGCGTGTAGGCCCAAACGACGTTAGAATCCGCGGACTCAAAGTGGGCCGGCCCACTAACCAAGCCCGTACGCAAATGAGCGACGAGAGACCACCCGACGTGCATCGTGGGCGATAGGTGGTCGCCCGACTCATCGTGGGCGACAGGAGGTCGCCCGGCTCTCGTTGTGGACGACCGGTGGTCGCCCGACCCTCGTGTGGGCGACCGGTGGTCGCCCGGCCCTCGTGTGGGCGACCGGTGGTCGCCCGACCCTCGTTGTGGGCGACCGGTGGTCGCCCGGCCTTCGTGTGGGCGACCGGTGGACGCCCGGCCCTCGTGTGGGCGACCGGTGGTCGCCCGACCCTCGTTTTGGGCGACCGGTGGTCGCCCGGATCTCGTTGTGGGCGACCGGTGGTCGCCCGGCTCTCGTTGCGGGCGAGCAGTGGTCGCCCAATTGTTGCGGGCGACAGACGGATACTCGGATATTTTTTAATACGCTCGTTTCAATAATCATTAATTTCCGACGTCAAACTTCCAAAAATAGATAAACGCGTATATTAATTACGTGATCTTGTATAGCTATAAATAGCTAATGATAATCGAATAAGAAGAGAGATCAATTTCGCTCTGAGACTTATATTTTTCCTCTGATTGCTTTTGTCTTTTATTCTTTTATTCTCACGTACTTTACACGTGTTAGTTGGTGCGAAAAATTGCATCAACATTTTTGGCGCTAGAAGGAGGGCCCCGTGCGGTTAACGGACACGAGGCTCAACCAGCAATCTTCGTAACATCAATCCAACCCAACTTGAATACGATGGCGGATGAAGGTCATTCAGTGCGTGTGGAAGAAGAGGTCGAGGCAACCGAGACTGTGGCGCAAGTCGCCCCTCGAGGAAGAGGCCGACCCCGTGGTCCACAGGCTGCTGCCAATCCGCGACCTGCCGCCCAACGGCTCGATAGGCTGGAAAATACGGTGCTGAACCTCTCCAATATGATGGCTCAGTTTGTCGCCACGATGACAAACGCACATGCAGCCCCAGCTCCCGCCTTAACGAGATCTCACGACGCGCAAGCCAACTCGGTTGGTCGTGAGAATCAAGCCCAAGCTCAAGCAGCCCAAGGCATTCAAGCAGCCCAACAACCAAGGAACTTGGAGCAATCCGGGAGCAGAGCGAGGGGAGGTTCTCAGCGCACCCGCGCATCTGTCTTTGACCGTCTAGGACTCGAGGATGGAGATGAGGCAGATAGCACTTGGACCCCCAATGCGACCGGAGATACTGGAGATCTCCGCAACCACATAAACCAACGACGGGGAGGAGCCCTTGCCCGGCTAGGACCAAACCCGGCACCTAGCCGCCAGTCCGCCTCGAGGAGAATTGACGCCAATCTTCAAGGTAGCAGAGTGTCGCGCGCGTCTGTAGCCCACGCCATCAATCGGGCTCCGGTCGCTGCCCCTGTGGAGAATTTGGAAGAGGTCGTGCGCCGACTAATACGTCAAGAACAAGGGACGCACGACATAATCGGGGAAATTGAATCCCCTTTCACAGAACAAGTTTTGGCCGAGCCATTTCCCGAAGACTTCAAGATGCCAGTCATGAAGCAATACGAAGGATTGACGGACCCGATCAACCACTTCGAAAGCTACCGCACTTGGATGAATGTACGAAGAGCAAGCCCCAACATCAAATGTCAGGCATTCGGACTTACTCTAACGGGAGCTGCATTAGAGTGGTTTCATAGTCTCCAACCAAGGTCGATAGCCTCTTTCGGCCAATTGAGGACGGAGTTTGTGAACCGGTTTATCGGCCAAAAGACACGCAAGAATGACAAAACTTACCTCTGGTCGTTAAAGCAGGGAAAGAACGAAAGCTTGAAGGACTACGTCCGACGATTCACCAAGGAGATCAACACCTTGGAGAAGTTCACTGACGGGGACGCCATTGCCGCCTTGCGGGAAGGTTTACAAGAAGGCGAGTTATTGAGGTCAATGATTCGAAAAGAACCCAAAACGTTCAACGAATTCCTCACCCGCGCGCATGAATACATTAAAGTCGACGACTACCTTCAGACCCGACAAGAACACAAAGGTGAAAAGAAACGGACAAGCGAAACCGAGACGGAAGAAACCAAGAAACAAAAAAGTAATGCCGAATTCGCATAAGACACCGCGACGCCCGCTATCGCAAAAAAAAAAAAAAAAAAAAAAAAAACCGCGAGCCGATTGCCGCCGCGTGCCGCTACGAGCCGCCGCGTGCCGCTATGAGCCGCCGCGGGCCGGTATGAGCCGCCGCGAGCCGATTGCCGCCGCGTGCCGCTACGAGCCGCCCCGTGCCGCTATGAGCCGCCGCGAGCCACTTGCCGCCGCGTGCCGCTATGAGCCGCCGCGAGCCGCTTGCCGTCGCGTGCCGCTATGAGCCGCCGCGAGCCGCTTGCCGCCGCGTGCCGCTATGAGCCGCCGCGAGCCGCTTGCCGCCGCGTGCCGCTATGAGCCGCCGCGAGCCGCTTGCCGCCGCGTGCCGCTATGAGCCGCCGCGAGCCGCTTGCCGCCGCGTGCCGCTATGAGCCGCCGCGAGCCGTTTGCCGCCGCGTGCCGCTATGAGCCGCCGCGAGCCGCTTGCCGCCGTATGCCATTGCGTGCCGCCGTGTGCCGCTGCGTGCCGCCATGTGCACCTTGTGCCGCCGCATGCCGCCATATGCCGCCGCATGCTATTGCGTGCCGCCATGTGCCGCTGCGTGCCGCCATGAGCACCTTGTGCCGCCGCATGCCGCCATATGCCGCCGCATGCTATTGCGTGCCGCCATGTGCCGCTGCGTGCCGCCATGAGCACCTTGTGCCGCCGCATGCCGCCATATGCCGCCGCATGCTATTGCGTGCCGCCATGTGCCGCTGCGTGCCGCCATGAGCACCTTGTGCCGCCGCATGCCGCCATATGCCGCCGCATGCTATTGCGTGCCGCCATGTGCCGCTGCGTGCCGCCTTGAGCACCTTGTGCCGTCGCATGCTGCCATGGGCCGCTGCAGGCCGCAGCGTTCTGCCGCGTGCCTACGTGCGCCGTCGCATAAAAAAAAAAAAAAATAAAAATAAAAAAAAAATAATAAATAAAAAAAAAAAAAAAAAGAAAGAAAAGAAAAGAAAAGAAAAAAGACCTACTACTTGTAGGCAATAAAAGACCTACTACGGGTAGGCAACAAAGACCTCCTACGGGTAGGCACAACAAAGACCTTCTACGGGAAGGCACAACAAAGACCTACTACGGGTAGGCGTGAAAAGACCTCCAACGGGTAGGCGTGAAAAGACCTACTACGGGTAGGCGTGAAAAGACCTACTACGGGTAGGCGCGAAAAGACCTTCTACGAGAAGACACAACAAAGACCTACTACGGGTAGGCGTGAAAAGACCTACTACGGGTAGGCAACAAAGACCTCCTACGGGTGGGCAACAAAGACCTTCTACGGGAAGGCACAACAAAGACCTACTACGGGTAGGCGTGAAAAGACCTACTACGGGTAGGCGCGAAAAGACCTTCTACGAGAAGGCACAACAAAGACCTACTACAGGTAGGCGTGAAAAGACCTACTACGGGTAGGCAACAAAGACCTCCTACGGGTGGGCAACAAAGACCTTCTACGGGAAGGCACAACAAAGACCTACTACGGGTAGGCGTGAAAAGACCTACTACGGGTAGGCGTGAAAAGACCTTCTACGAGAAGGCAAAGACCTACTACGGGTAGGCGTGAAAAGACCTTCTACGAGAAGGCAAAGACCTACTACGGGTAGGCGTGAAAAGACCTACTATGGACAGGCAAAAAAAAAAAAAAAAAAAAAAAAAAAAAAAAGATAATGTTTAGTTTCCTTAGTGCGACAAGCGACACACGGAAACTGGGGGGCTAATGTTGGGCCATGATTTGGCATAAAGCGTGTAGGCCCAAACGACGTTAGAATCCGCGGACTCAAAGTGGGCCGGCCCACTAACCAAGCCCGTACGCAAATGAGCGACGAGAGACCACCCGACGTGCATCGTGGGCGATAGGTGGTCGCCCGACTCATCGTGGGCGACAGGAGGTCGCCCGGCTCTCGTTGTGGACGACCGGTGGTCGCCCGACCCTCGTGTGGGCGACCGGTGGTCGCCCGGCCCTCGTGTGGGCGACCGGTGGTCGCCCGACCCTCGTTGTGGGCGACCGGTGGTCGCCCGGCCTTCGTGTGGGCGACCGGTGGACGCCCGGCCCTCGTGTGGGCGACCGGTGGTCGCCCGACCCTCGTTTTGGGCGACCGGTGGTCGCCCGGATCTCGTTGTGGGCGACCGGTGGTCGCCCGGCTCTCGTTGCGGGCGAGCAGTGGTCGCCCAATTGTTGCGGGCGACAGACGGATACTCGGATATTTTTTAATACGCTCGTTTCAATAATCATTAATTTCCGACGTCAAACTTCCAAAAATAGATAAACGCGTATATTAATTACGTGATCTTGTATAGCTATAAATAGCTAATGATAATCGAATAAGAAGAGAGATCAATTTCGCTCTGAGACTTATATTTTTCCTCTGATTGCTTTTGTCTTTTATTCTTTTATTCTCACGTACTTTACACGTGTTAGTTGGTGCGAAAAATTGCATCAACAGTGGTCATATCTTTTATTAATTTGTAGATGTAATATATATTTTAAGATATTTAATTATGATTTTTTATATGCTATATATTCGATGCAATATTAAATATTTAACATATTTAAAAATTGAACACTAAAATAATTGGTGCCCCAATAATGTGACCACCTAAAACGGCATTACAATCTCCCATAACAAGCCAGAAAGTTCTGACATAGAGAGTAATGGAAGTTTGCCTCCAGAGTGCTTGTTTTCTCAAGACAAAAGCTCTCAGGCAAGTAATCAAAAGAAACATGACAAATGTTATTATCCGCATAGAAATCCAAAATAACCTCCTGATCATCAGAGTTATTAGAAATTAATACACCAGGAATATTCAGAAGATATTGTCCCGAAGAACCCATATACATATATCAAATGGATTTGCGTGCAAGTGCAATATTGTTAATTAGTTAGAATTTCACACGCATAAAAGCATAATAATAGCAATTAATAATATTCATGAGTAGTACAAACGACGTCGTCGACAGAAGACATAGCCGACGGTCATTTTATTTATGTCATAACCTTCATCATGCACGTACATACATGAGTCAAACCACACAAACATTACACACACACACACACACACTATAGTAGCGGCTATGATCAATTATTATAAGATCAGCCTTTATTTAGAACATTAATAATAAAAGCCATTGATTATCGATCATCGATAATAATGGCTAGCTAAGCTTGATCCGAAGAGAGATCACGATCATGAGCGTTCGGCGGTGTACGACATACGCCCAAATAGCAACTATAGGGATAACAGCAATCGTAGCCCATAATATTGCAACTATCGCCTTGTGGATGACAGACAGGATTTCGGTGACACCTTCCGTCGAAAAAGCCGTCGCAATGAAGCCCTTCGCAGCAGTGGTCCAGCGCGCCGCAAGGTTGGGTTTCTGGCGGGATGCAGCTCCCCAAGCGCGGTGGCACGAGCTTCCTGTTGCCGGTAATCAGGCCCTCCATATCCCTATTGATTTCGATGATCCGGTCATCGTCAGCGAAAGACGACGATGAAGCAAAGCGCGCCATGGTCGCCACCACAACCAACGACACTAGCAGTGATGCTATGTTGTTCATCTTCATGACTTGTTGATGTTTTAATGCTGCTATATATATTATTCTCTGATGAGATCGTGGTGTGCGAGATGGTTAAATTACACGCCCTATTTATATTGAAGAGGCGGACTCTCCTATTATAATTTGATAACTCACTTATTTTTATTTATTTTTTTATTTTTTTAAAAATCTCATATAATAATAATTTAAAGACGCACGGGACAGAGCAAAGCAAATTTCCTTTTTTTAATTATTAGGGGAACAGTTGCAAACAACTCATGTGAATATTTTTCTACAATTATTTTTGCTGAATTTTCACATAAATATGTCACTTTGATATCAACTCTTCTGTCGGATCAATCAGAGTTTGCCATATTATTGTCAAACTTTGTCATTCATTTTATCACTAAACAGACGTTTCTACTCAGTTAGTTTACAGGAAAAAGTCGTCTCGTATTCCCTTCCTTTTTTTTAATCCAAAATTTGTCTGCCTTTCCTTTCCCATCTCCCTAAAACAATCTTTATTCTATACACTTCACACCCACTCTCTGCAATTTTCCTCCAATTTTTTTTTTTTTTTTTTTTTGTAATAAAGTCCTCCAATTTTACTTGTACGCGAAAAGTTTGCAACAACTGAAAACTATGAGTTAAGCCATGCCTTATTATATAAAGTCTATTTCATATTTAGTCATTTCTTAGTCTATGTTTTAAGAAAATAATCAATATTTTTAAAAATTATACTAATACATAAGAAAACTAAAGATATATATAAAAGTAAATGTAAATCATCATATAGTAAAGAAAATGACTAGCTAATTTTTTAATTAATTGAAACGTTAATTATTTTCTTAAAACATCGCTTAAAAAATTATCATTTACTCAATTATCTAAATTATTATTATTTTTATATATCTATATATTTTTTATCTTCTTTATCAATTGACGTAGTGCTCAAATTTTTTATTTGAATACATTATATTTTGGCTCATGTGTTTATAGTGAAAGCAATTTTTTTTTGCTCACGTGACACTGCCAAGAGAAGTTTTATTTTTATTTTTAAATCTATCATATACTTATTTCTGTATTTTGAATTTAACAAAAAGAGGAGACGCCAATTTTTTTATATATATAGAAAGATACTGTTCATTATTTTAAGAAGTAACGAATTAATTGTCTGATAATAATAGTACACGGTATAAGTAAGAGGCTATTTTACGCCAGAAAAATAATGACCTGAGTGTTCAGCAAAACAACAATGTAAAAGAAACAGGGATTCTTTGCGGGTTTTTTTTATTATAAATAATTCGTCAAATTTATCTTTTTAAAATATAAAATTTATTAAAAAGATAAATTTAACGATTTATAATTATTTAAAAAAAAATAAACAAACCACTAAAAACTTTCCGGTAAAGAAAACCATACGCAAAGTTCAAAAAAAATATATATATATATATATATTGATGAATGTGTATTGAAATCTGAGTCAATAATGAGTATCTTTATATTTTAAACGGAACAAAAAACTCCCGTTTAGTGGTAAAATAAAAGACAAAAATTTAACCATGACGTTGCAAACTCTTATTGGTCCGACAAAAAAATTGACAGACAGTTCCGACAGGTGATTTGCATCCGAAGGACAGATATTTCACTACCGGCTAATAATGATTTAAAAAAAAAAAAAAACACATGTAATAATACATTGAATCATAAAAAAGTTAGGTGATATACATATAGCAATACGAGCGGAAGATAAGGATGTGGGTTTTGTCAAAAAAAAAAAAAATCAGCTCAATAAGAGATGTTGAGTACATGCGCAATTATTTACATTATTTTTGTTTGGGATTAGCTAAATAGGAGTTTTTTTAAATTTTAATTAATGTTTCAAAAAATTAAAAAAAATAGTCATGGTTTAATAGTAAAATGCATGGATAAATTTTATCTTATATAATTGTATACTTAATGATTATTTTTTTAATGATTAAAAATATTGGCTATATTTTTAAATCACCTAATATTTTCTCTTATTTTTTTCTCTAATAAGACGGAAGTACTTGTTTCTTCAAAACGAATAAAAGTAGCCAACGAAAATTTATTTAAAAAAAAGAAAAAGAAAAAAGAGATAAGGAATCAAAGGCCATATGCAGACACTGATCCAAGACTTTATTGTAGTGGGGGCACTAATCAATCAAAGGTTAAAACAGAAACACTACATTAAGATCACAAGTGTGAATCTTAAACTTTTTAGACCAAAGTGATAAACAATTTTGGCAGTAGAAGTATAGTTGTGGACTTAAATTTTTTGGGGTAGAAAAAGATTAAAGAATAATAATTTTGACAGTGCGGAAACTAGTTAGCTAGTATAAACTTTAAATTTTTGAGAGGTAAAATGTAGAAAGAAATTTGATTAGTACTTTTTTTTGCTGGATTTTTTTTTATTATTATTACTGGATGCACAAGTGTAGGATTTTAAACTTTTAAGCGATAAAACATAGAAAAAACATTTTTTGTCAACAAATATTGTTGGCGAATACCGTGCTCGGCATGTGGCATGCCAAGAAAGGCAGCCGAGCAGCTGAGCAAGGTCTAGCTAAGCAAACCGCCGAGCAACCTGTGCTAAGTAGAGTCAGGTGTACCAAGCAAAGCTGAGCAAGCTCGGGCCCACACACATGCCGAGCAGAGCCGAATTGGCACGTCCTACCAAATGCACTCTTTATATTAGGCGGATCCTCCGATTATAATTTGACAATTCAACTATTTTTATTTTTTATTTTTCGCAAATCATATATAATAATTTAAAGACACGGACAGAGCAAAGCAAAATTCCTTTTCTAATTAATAGGGGAACAGTTGCAAACAACTCATGTGAATCTTAATTTAGACTTGTCTACAATTATTTTTGCTGAACTTTCACATCTATATGTCACTTTGATATCAGACACCGATCGTACTAGCGAAGAAAAAGAAAAGCGTTTTATATATATACCGAGATTAATTAATTGTTACCATTTACACATATGGCAGCAAAACACACCAAATTGAAAACGTATGATATCTAACTAGTCCCATGACGATATATATCTATGTTTTATTCACAAATGTGTAAGGCATTATAACAATATTGTTTGTTTGTGATTTGATTGTTAGCATTTTAATTGACAAAATTATTATTTTTTAATTCATAATATTTTTGATTGTTTGTGATTGAAGTGGAGATTGCTGTGATATTTGAATGAGTTGGGCGAATTTTCTTTGATTGGAAAGCCTTAGATTTGTGGTGATTTTTGAATATCTGATATCTTTTTATCAAATGAATTTGGACTCTTTTTTGGTCACTATGAGATGGTGTTTTCTTAAGTGTTCCACGCAGTGTCTGAACATCGAA
Source organism: Boehmeria nivea var. tenacissima (assembly GCA_018132145.1). Classification (NCBI taxonomy): domain Eukaryota; kingdom Viridiplantae; phylum Streptophyta; class Magnoliopsida; order Rosales; family Urticaceae; genus Boehmeria; species Boehmeria nivea. The sequence goes on along the minus strand of CM030874.1, from coordinate 16,862,001 downwards.
TATATCTGGGAAGTGGAGATGAAAATTTGGTTGACTTGGACGAATCTGTTGGATTTTCTTGATTTCATTCTTCTCATTTCAAGTCTCTATTTATCTGAATGATTCACCTTTTTATTCTGAATATATTATTCGGTATTAATGGTGTTGACCATTCATGATGTGATATGATTTTCTCTCAATGGAAAGTCAAGGATGCTTAGTGATTTTCAGATATTCTCTTGCCAAATAAGTTTGGAACTTTTCTTATGTGTTTCACGCAGTGTTGCGACACCTGATATATATTTGGCAAGTTTGTGTATAGGATGGTTGACTTGATTGTGTTTCCTTTTATATCACGCGGTGATCGAACACAGAGTCTATATATGACAAGTACGTGTGTGTAGAGCTAACCTAGAAGATATTGTTTCCTTATATATCACGCGGAGATCGAACACTAAGCTGGAACGCGTGGATATCTTAGCTGTTGATATGGATGATTATTTTGAACTGAAAATAATTATCTTTGACCAAGTTTTTATTGCATGTTTATGTCTTTCATTTAAGAGATTATTCTTGGTTATCTTATCATCTTCCCCAGCCATTTTATCTGTAGCTTGCTAAAGAGAAAAGAACGTGAGATACATAGAGTGAGTTGAATGCTTATTCATAATCTGGGTTTATCTTTGTATGGGATTTATACTTTGAGGAGTAGTGGTCTTCACGATGTTTTATAAACCATGTGAGTGTGAGTATGTTTTGAGTGAACTTTTGTATCGAGAAATTAGTGAGTGATTACACGGGATGTGTGATTTGTAAGGCGATGGGTCTCATTAGGGTTTGTTTGTAAGGCGAGGGGATCTCGTCAAGGATAGATCACTAGGAGTGACGAGAGGACGGCGACGAAGATAGAGAATGAGTCGAAGTCTTGTATAAGTCCAGCATTCTCGTTTCGAGATTTTCTAGTGGATCGTTCCATCTGGGCGAGGCCCCGCAGACGTAGGCGAAAGCCGAACTGCGTAACCAATTTCCGTGTGCCATTTACTATATCCGCTGCACTTTTGGACGCTGTTCACGTCATATTTTTTCCATCTCGGTTTTAGTTTTTGCCTATGTTCCTTGGAAGTGTTCTGTCACTAATAAGGAATACCTACTAACAAAACAGTTCTTTCAAATATCAACAACAACAACAACAACAATATGATAACCCATTATATGATAACTCTGCCATGCCTTCACATATACATGTAATAATACATTGAATCACCGACAGTTAGGTGATATATATAGTACTACGAGCGGAAGATGAGGATATAGGGTTTTGTTCAATAAATAAATAAATAAATAAAACAGCTCAATAATAGATATTGAGTACATGCTCAACCACTTACATTTTTTTTTGGATGAACTAAATAGTCATTTTTAAGAGATTTTTTAAATTTTGACTAATATTTTATAAAAATTGAATAAAATAGTAATGGCTTAAAAGTAAAATGCATGGATGAACTTCATTTTTTATAATTACATGATGATTATTTTTTTATAATTGAAAATATTGGCTATATTTTTATATCACCTAATAATTTTCCCTTTTTTTCTCTAAACCGACGGAAGTACTTGTTTCTTCAAAACGAATAAAAGTAGCCAATGAAAATTTAAAAAAGAAAAAAAGAAAAAAAAAAGAGATAAGGAATGAAAGGCCATATGCAGACACTGATCCAAGACTTTATTGAAGTGGGGGCACTAATCAATCGAAGGTTAAAAAGAAAAACACTACATTAAGATTAGAAGTGTGAATCTTAAAATTTTAAGATCAAAGTGATAAACAATTTTGGGCAGTAGAAGTAAGAGTGTAGACTTCAATTTTTGGGATAAAAAAAGATTAAAGAATAATTTTAAAACTGCGTGTTAGTGTATTTGATATTAGCAATTGTTTTTGGCAACTTTATTTTGTTTAAAAAAAAAAACCCTCAATAATAGATATATTAAATATATGCTCAACCTCTTACATTATGTTTTGTGTGGGTTTAGCTAAATAGTCCATTTTGTAAGAGACTTTTTAATATTAAATAATGTTTCAAAAATTGAAAACAATAGTTATGGTTCAATAGCAAAATGCATAGATAACCTTTATTTTTTATAATTACTTAGATGGCTATTTTTTTAGTAATTGAAAGCATTGGCTATATTTTTAAATCGCCTTATAATTTTTCTTATATTTTTTTTCTCTAAAAAGATGGAAGTACTTGTTTCTTCAAAATGAATAAAAGTAGCCACATCAAAAAAAATTTATGAAAAAAAAAAAGGAAATAAAATAAGGAATCAAAGGCCATATGCAGACACTGATCCAAAACTTCAAAACTTTATTGTAGTGGGGGCACTAATCAATCAAAGGTTAAAAGAGAAACACTACGTTAAGATCACAAGTGTGAATCTTAAAATTTTTAGATCAAAGTGGTAAACAATTTTGGCAGTGGAAGTATAAGTGTGGACTTAAATTTTTTAGGGTAGAAAAATATTAAAGAATAATTTTGACAGTGCGCATACTAGCTAGCTAGTATAAACTTTAAATTTTTGAGAGGTAAAATGTAGAAGGAATTTTGATTATTATTGGATGCACTAGTGTAGGATTTTAAACTTTTAAGCGATAAGACATAGAAAAAATTTGTTGGCGAGTACCAATACTGTGCTCGGCTTGTGGCATGCCAAGAAAGGCAGCCGCCGAGCAGCTGAGCAACCCGTGCCAACCAGAGTCAGGTGCACCAAGCAGAGCCGAGCAAACTCGGGCCCACACACATGCCGAGCAGAGCCGGATAGGGCATGTCCTAGCAAATGCGCCATTGCACCTTCGAGTGGCACTCGAGGTGAATTCGAACAAGTGTGAACCATTGCGACACCCGAAAATAGTAGCACTGGTTCTCGCCACTCATATCAGGTACGATCAAGCACTATCGTGTTTGTATCTATGGGCAATAACTGCGTTTGTTAAAAGGACGTGTGTGCCTTTGTTTGCAAAAGACAACTCCGCCACTAATTAGTCTAAGTATTTGCGGGAAGGATATCGACGCAACAGAAGGTACATCCGCCCTTTCTTGAGTCGTTGTATCGGATGTAGAATCCGAACACCACAGCGGACAATCGGACCCAACCCGCAATGGCTAGTATAAAGATTTAGAAATAACTTGTATTATACATAATCATTTATATTGTGCTAACTTGTATTCAGTTTTTAACATATAAAGTTTTTCAAATTTTAAAAAGTAAAATACAAAAGAACTTTTATTTACTGGGGAACGAGTGTGTAATTTTTTAACTTTTAAGAGATGAAGTATAGAAGAAGAATTTTTCAAGCAGGAGCATAAGTGCAAGATTTTAAAATTTTCAAAGATAAAATGTAAAAGGAAAAATCACACAATTGTGTTCCCATAAACAAAACAAAAAAAGGTAATGGGCAAGATGATGTCAACGCAACTCTCTAATAAAAATAGATTACACAAATACTTTCACTGATATTGATAATATCTTCGATATTTTAAATGTTAATTTTATTATTTTATTATTATTTAGTTCCACGACTCATTAATGACAACAAATATTAGCCAATAATAAAAAAATACAACATTTAGTACTAATGACTTTTTTATATAAGAGATTTTTTATAATATAAAATTATAATCATAATTACTTTCACATATTAAATGATAAAAAAGTAGTTAAACATTGCTCATCTAAAATTTGGCATTATGCTATACTTGTTATCAAATTTAAGATTAAAAATAACATTAGATTAGATAATAATCTTTTTATTCAAATGCCAAATTTTGGCGGCATGGACACATTAGAAATACTTTATTTCTTAATTAATAAAACGCTGGCTATTTTTTAAAAATAATATTTTAAACATGAATATTTACTTGATATTCTCAATTTTTTTTTTTTTATAGTTTATCCAACTCATTGTCATTTTTAAACATCGTCGCCTTTACATTACCTTCAGCTTTTTAATTTTACTTTGTTAAAAATAAAAATAAAAAAATCTGCCGTTCTCACTATCAGATGATGCCACTTTTTTTAATTTGCCCATGTTTGTCAATTTTCAGCTACTATTTAAAGCAAAATTCAACATCACTTTACAATATCCAATATTGAACCTGTTTTTTTATTTTTTATTTTTAAATTATGAGCACCTAAAATGGCATTACAATCTTCCTAAGAAGCCAGAAAGTTCTGACATAGAGAGTAATATGGAAGTTTGCCTCTAGAGTGCTTGTTTTCTCAAAACAAAAGCACTCAGACAAATAATATTCAAAAGAAACATGACAAGGGTTATTATCCGCATAAAAATCCAAAATTACCTCCTGATCAGATTTATTAGAAATTAATACACCAGGATTCAGAAGATATTGTCCCAAAGAATCCATATACATATATCAAATGGATTTGCGTGCAAGTTCAATATTGTTAATTAGTTAGAATTTCACACGCATAAAAACATAAATAACAGCAATTAATATTCATGAGTAGTACAAACGACGTCGTCGACAAACGACATAGCCGACGGACGATCATTTTATTTATGTAATAACCTTCATCATGCACGTGCATACATGAGTCAAACCACACAAACATTACATACACACACTATAGTATACGTACGTAGCGGCTATGATCAATTATTATAAGATCAGCCTTTATTTAGAACATTAATAATAAAAGCCATTGATTATCGATCATCGATAATAATGGCTAGCTAGCTTGATCTGAAGAGAGATCATGATCATGAGCGTTCGGCGGTGTACGACATACGCCCAAATATGTCCCTATTTATATTGGAGATGCGAACTCACTTTCCCGTAACAATTTCACAGCTCACTCATTTTTATTTTTTATTTTTAAATCTTATATAATAATTTAAAGACGCGGGACAGAGCAAAGCAAATTTTTTTCCTTCTCTAATTATTAGGGGAACAACTCATGTGAATACAATTATATTTGCTGAATCCGATATATATGTCACTTTGATAGTTTGATATCAGTCATGGATGGTACTAGCTAAGAAAAAGAAAAACGTTATATATAAATATATATATATATATATATATCAAGATTAATTAATTGTTACCATTTATTTACACATATATGGGATATGGCAGCAAAGTACATACGAAATTCAAAACTTATGATATCTAACAGTCCCATTGACGATATATATCTATGCTCTATTCGCAAATGAGTAGGGCAATATACTGGCCAATAATGATTAAAAAAAACACATGTAATAATTCATTGAATCACTGAAAGTTAGGTGATATATATAGTACTACGAGCGGAAGATGAGGATGTGTTTTGTCAAAAAAAAAAAAAAAACTCAATAAGAGATATTGAGTACATGCTCAACCACGCATTATTTATTGTGTGGGATTAGCTAAATAGTTCATTTTTTAAGAGATTTTTTTAAATTTTAGATAATGTTTCAAAATTTTGAAAAAAAAAATCATGGTTCAATGGCAAAATGCAATTACATAGATAAACTTCATTCTTTATAATTATTTGATGACTATTTTTTTTAATAATTAAAAACATTGACTATATTTTTAACTCACCTAATAATTTCTCTTATTTTTTTCCTCTTAAAAAGTACGTAAGTACTTGTTTCTTCAAAATGAATAAAAGTAGCCAACAAAATTTATTTTGAGAGAGAGAGAGAGAGAGAGAGAGAGAGAGAGAAGGAATCAAAGGCCACATGCAGACATTGATCCGAGCCTTTATAATGTGGGCACTAATAAATCAAAGGTTAAAAGAGAAACACTACATTACTTATGATCACAAGTGTGAATCTTAAAATTTTCAGATCAAAGTGAACAATTTTGGGCGGTAGAAGTATAGGTGTTAGGGTAGAAAAAGATAAAAGAATAATTTTGACAGTTCCTAAACCCTAAACTAGTTAGCTAGTATAAACTTTAAATTTTTAAGAAGTAAAATGTAGAAAGAATTTTGATTATTACTGGATGCACACAAGTGTAGGATTTTAAACTTTTAAGCGATAAAACATAGAAAAAGTATTTTTTTGTCAACAAATATTAATGTTGGCGAGTACGTACCAGCATGCCCAGCATGTGGCATGCCAAGAAAGGCAGCCGAGCAGCTGATTTATATGCGAGAGAATGTGAAAAAAAAAAAATTATGTAACCAATAAGTTCTTTTTTTTTTTCCTACCGTTTCGTCGAGCCATATGTACTATCCACTGGCGCGGGTTACCATTGTAATATCTTGGCGCTTAGAAAACATATATTGAAGAATCTAAATATCCAATAAATGTTATAAGCACGAGAGAGCAGCAAATGCACGAGCTATATATAGAATATCAGTATATTATAGAGTGGAAAGTAATATAAATTATATTCCTAGTCCAAATACTATATTTCAAAACTTATAGGAATTTTATTTGCAGTACAGAAAATATGGCATGTCATATAGGTCTCTACCAAAATTAAAATGAAAGCCATATTCGAACTAGAATAATAGAACCAAGATCCTCTGTCCCCCTTAACCTATCCCCTTCTCTGTCCACCCAATATATTTTGACACCTCATCAGTTCTTTAACTCGGATATTCTTTTTTAATTCCGTTTTCTCATCCGTTGCATTTCCGTTAAGAGTATTATTCCTTTAATAAAAAATTTTACCGACACACACTTTCCTAGATAATTATTATTTCCCTCCTCTCTGTCATGCCGTGTATTGCCTTTCTCTCTCTACTCTCTCTTTCTTATTAATAAATTCTCTCGCTGCATATCGCCTCTCTCTCTATGACTCTCATCTCTCAGTCACAATTATTCATAAGGAGTAGAACACCATGTTTCTGGCAAAGAAAGATGAATATATCATTATTGTCTGAGCAATACATCTTTCTTTTTTCCTTTTTTTGTCTTGTAATGTTTGATAAACTCAGTAAAATCATACAACAAAGAATTCTAAACCAAATGGTTCGCCGGCCCAAACACCCAAACTAGGGAAGGTCTTCATAATCATGGCACACCTAAACAGCAAAAGATCTCTAATATTATGCCCAAACAATAATGAGGTTCAAACGTGAAAAGTTCCGTTAACATGGCAATGAGGAATTAATTCAATGACTTCCTACGAACATTTTTTTTTGTTTGACAATCTATTGAGACAATATAAATGAATAAATCATGGATTTTTTTTGTAGAATTGAACTTAATAAGTTTGAAAAAAAAAACTTAATATACATTCTATTTAGAACAAAGAAAATAAATCTAAAAATGTAGAGGGCTAACTCATGAGAGGAAAAAATGTTGTTCATATTAGGAGAGAGGTCCTTTTTTTGGGCTTCTGCCATTGAAATATGGTGAGAGAATTGTTCGAGAGAGAAATATACTTTGCCTGGGTCCCATCAAGAAGGAAAGACAAGAGTTTGCTAGTCATAAAGACTTAAAATATGTGACATAATGTTTAATATATATATGCAACGGAAGAAAGAAAACGGAGCTAAAAAAAGAATATCAGTTACATGAATTGATGAGGTGTCAAGAATATATTGGGTGGACAGAGAAAGGGATAACAAAGTGGGGACAGAGGATCTGGGTTCAGAATAATAGGTATCAATTAGGACTTTACAGAGTTTTTCGTCTTTTCCCACTCTCCATTTCAACGACTTGTTGTCAAATCATAGATATCGATCAGACGTAGCATATTGGTCAAAACTGATTATATTAATTGGATGTGTTCCGGTTAATTATATAACACTATGAAAAACACCCAAAAACAGAAATAGAAATTTGAATTCCAATCCATAATATTTGGAAGCAATTTCGAATTCAGGTCACTTGAATTTCCATACTAATCTTAGATGATCAAAATTAACCTCTCAGTCCATATGATCTCAAATCTTTGGTCAGCATAGCACAAAACATTATCCAACGTCCGAAGGGTTTGATCTTTCGGGATCTCATTCAGAACAACGAATAATTGGGCCATATTTCTCCAAAAAACAACTTGGATCATTTTTCTGATATGATTCTTTGTTCTTCATATTGTCGTTTCCTGATGGGATGTCGTTTTTTAACGAATTGTCGTTTCTGACTTGATGTCGTTTTCTATATTATGATTTTTTTGTGATGAAATGTCGTATTCAAATGCAGTGCAATTTTTCTTATCGTATTCTCGTTTTCTATATAATGTTGTTTTCTCATTTTGTTGACGTATTATTTTTCAATATATGATGTCGTTTTCTTAGGCAACACAGTTTTCCAATTAGTGACATTGTTACTATATGATGTAGTTTACGGTATTATGTCTTTATGATAGATGCGGTATCTTCTACCATATAATTTCGTTTTTCACGATATTGTTGCTTTCCATGAAATGCCGATTTCCTGATATGATAGCTTTCTATATAATGTCACTAAATGATACATGATTACATGCGATATCTTCTTCCATGTAATGTCGTTTTTTCATATTGTCGTTTCCTTTGTAATGTTTTTTTTTTTTCTTAGACGATGTCGCCTTCTACATAATCTCACTAAATGTTGCATTTGATATCTTCTTCCTTGTAATGTTGTTTTTTCAGGTTGTTGTTTTCCTTTAAAGGTTCCATGTAATGTCGTTTCATCATCTTGTCGTTTTCCTTGAAATGTCATTTTATGATACAATGTCGTTTTCTGTATAATTCGAAAATTTCTTCAATATAATGTTGTTTACTTATTATGCTGTCGTTTTTCTTTGATGTTGTCGTTTGTATTCTCATTTTCTATCTAATGTCGTTTTTCACAGTGCTAATTTGCACTTTACTCGTCAGTGTACTATCAATTGTAATATAAATTCTAGATGAAAAATAATATGATTCTTCCTGAAATCTTAAGTAACAAAAGATTAGAATAAATAAGTCAATTATAATTTTTTTACATAAGAATTATGTTCAAGTTCGACATCAACTTAAAACATTTAAATTGATAACATCTTTGTCAAGAGATTATCCAAACTTGAAAACAAATCTAATATATCCAGAAAAGTGTCTAGTAAGCAATCACCTTGAAACGAAACTAATAATTTCACTTAGAAAACACACACATAAATTCTAACTGTATCATTTTTTCTTCATTTAAATGATCTTAGATTTATTTTCTAAATAGTATAATCTTATTATGTTTCTCAGATGCTCCTTTGAGAATAGGGATAGCAATGGAGATTTATGGAATTGAATATTCATTCTCAGGAAGGTGGAGAATCTCTATTGAATGACCTAAATCCATTCCTGCTACATTGATGAGTAAATTTTTTTTTTAAAACATTGTCTTTAAAAAAAATTAATATTATATTATAAATATTGCGAAACTTAACTAACTTTTATTTAATATAAAGAATATTCTTATTTGTTGAAAAATAGATAAATTTAATATTATAACATAAATGTTGCGAAATTAATTGTCTTGTTATTAAAAACGGTAAGATTGAAAAACAAAAATCGCCTGGACATTCGAGCAGAAAAGCAACTTTTCTTTTTTCCGCTCGAACAGCACTTTGTAGTTTGTATAGAAGCATGTAGAAAATTCCTGAATTTTTAGAAACATTAAAAAAAAAAAAAAAAAAAAAACTAGTAAATTCGCGATTTTCTTTCTTACGCTTTCTTGTCGTTTGGACTGGCATATGACACTTGGAGTAGCCCATAGAAGAAAGTCCGCGATTAGTCTAGAATTCTCCAACATTCTCCCACAACTCACCACAACATTCCACCAACTTGTATATAAATAATAACCCCATCACTCTTTACATCTCCCATATCAAAACCAACTTGCAAACACAGCTCTCGGTAAAAAGACCTCTCAAACAGTCTCGCACGCAAATCCCTAACACTCTTCGATCAACTAATATTCCAATCCAAAACATGTCGCTGATTCCAAGCTTCTTCGGCGGCCGACGCAGCACCGTCTCCGACCCCTTCTCTCTGGATGTCTGGGACCCATTCAAGGACTTCCCTTTCCCGGCCGACTTTCCCTCCCAACTTTCCCGGGAAAATTCGGCCATCGTCAGCGCTCGCATCGACTGGAAGGAGACTCCGGAGGCGCACGTGTTCAAGGCCGACCTGCCTGGCCTGAAGAAAGAAGAGGTCAACGTGGAGGTGGAGGAGGATCGAGTTCTCCAGATCCGCGGAGAGAGGAAGGTCGAGAAGGAAGAGAAGACCGACACGTGGCATCGAGTCGAGCGTAGCAGCGGAAGGTTCCAGAGAAGGTTCAGGCTTCCGGAGAACGCCAAGCTGAATGAGATCAAGGCATCCATGGAAAACGGAGTTCTCACTCTCACTGTGCCCAAAGAGGAGATCAAGAAGCCTGAGGTCAAAGCCATCGAGATCTCCGGTTGAGAAAGTACTTGATTAAGCGTGAGTGATGACATTTGAAGTGTCTGTCTTCGTTTGATTTGGTGTTTCTCTTTGTTGTTCTGTTCTGTTCTGTCCTCGTATAAGCAGTGTAGATTGTGCTTTCTGCTCTGTATGTTTGATCTGGTGTGTTGTTTTTCGGAATATAGGGAATGATATAAATAAAAACACATAATTACATGCATAATATAATTGCAGTGCGGTGCGGTGGAGCTTCATTCTGTTATGTTGTGTCCTCGTATAAGTGTTAAGAAGCAGATGCGAATTGTTAGAGCATACTAATTTAAGGTTTAATTAGCGTCTTTTATTAGCACATGTACGATTTACTATCCTCGGTTGTCTTTCCGATATCTTGGTCCTTATAATATTAGCGCTAATCAAAGTATGTATTCAATGTAACAATATAAGCTCAAGCGAATAGCACAGGAAACATTGTTAATCAAGTCTATTTGAAACTAGATGTCTAATTAGGGTTGTACCCCATAAAATTGTATGATGAGTAGATTAGAAATATTATGATGTACTCAAACACAAGAAAACACAGAGATTAGTAAGAGAACAAATGTCTCAATCAAGATGTATTTTTGTATAGCTACCATGAAAATATACTTCACGTTGGCAGAGTAAGAACTAACTTTAGAAACGAACAATAATTATAATAAGAAAAGCAAACGGCATCAAAGGTAAGGTAGTGTTTGTGTTGAATGAGAAATTTCTTAAAATCATTTATTGGTAGTTTATGTAGGGAGGAGTAAGAAACATCCACGCCACAATTAAAATATAGTCCAATTTTGTTCACTACGCCAAGCCATGTCCACACTCTCGGGTAGAGAGTATCTTTTCGATATTTTGGCCATTATTAATTAGCTAATGTATAGAAAGAGAATATATGTGTGTATATATATATATATATAGGAAATGCAATGTGATGTTAAAATTTTGAGACGTCAACAGTACGTTATGTACAAAGATTTAAAAGGAGTTCGTCGTTATTAATATTTGGTTTTAGTTAAAAATGAAATGTAGAGATCTACGGTAAAAAATGATCAAATTGCAACAAATCATGTTTGATGTCGTTTAAGTGGGCAAAAAAATGACATGTTTTTCCAAAGGAATAACTGAAAAACGACACGTATGAATAAGCATGTGGAAAAAAATGACATGTTTCCCAAATGAATAAGCACGTACGACACCCCGTATGATCATAAGCGTGTCAGAGAAATCGCTTTTCTAGAGAAGTAAATTCAACATGACAGTCGTTTGATTCATTTAAAGGAAATGAACTACATGTCGTTTTGACCTGAATAACGCATAAGCTTGTCGTTTATTGAAAGGAAACTCTCTCACACTAATTTTTGTGGGACTTATCGGTATTCATGTTTCTTAGCGAAGAAAAATAACGACTTAAATAGAACTTCATGATTAGCATCAACTTGATCTTCTGTGACGTGATGAACAATCTATATTCAAACCATATAGGATTTTAACGCCATTTAGAATTCACAAAAAAGAAACAAAATGAAAGTTATGAATGTTAATTAACATTAAAAATATCATTTGAATTTTCCTACTAATCTTAGTCTATAAAAAATTACCTCTCAATATTCTATGATCTCAACCTTTGGTCAAAGAACAAGAGATGATGCAACATCCATAGGTTTTGCTCTATTTTTGGATTTTATCCACGGACGAGCAAGTTGGGCCATGTTTCTTCAAAGACCAATTAGGCTCTACAAGACCATGGCTAATAGTTCTATATTATGTTGTTTGGTAAATGGATCAGGATCCATTTTAAGCCATTCAAACGAGTTCGTCAGTTTAAATCGTCGTTTGTGAACTTTTTTTTAAATAAAGTCAAATAGTTAAAACTCATTCAAATCCTTAAAATTTAAATTCTACTTACCCTCAAATTTCAACAGTTGGGATCCATTTTAAATAGTTCATTTTGATTTGATATTTTAACCACTCTTTTTATAACTCAAATTACATATTTCTATATCTACTCAAAATAACAATTCAAATAAATTTTCAATTTAGATTATTTGAGCCAAAAAATAGTTTAAATTCTTCATTCAAATTGCACAATTCAAAATTTTCAATTCAAATGAAAAAAGTTCAAATTGCCACAATTTGAACCCGTTTGCTAAACGACATATATGTGTACTTAAGCTGTCCTAAGAAGACGTTCCCCTCAATAATATTTTTTCGAACCTTACTATGCAAGGACGGATGCAGCATAGGGCCACAGGGGGCACAGGCCCCCACTGCCAAAAAAAAATTGTGCATTTTAGCCTTTAAAATTTTTAATATTTGTTACTGTGCCCCCACAGATTTTTTTTTTGTGCCCCCACTGATTGAGTGTTTTTTTTTTTTTGCCTCCACTAATTGAGTGCCTTCAGCCCTTCACTAAGCCGAACTTAATTCACGTGTATTCTTTTATATATACTAGTTGTAGCCACGTGCGATGCACGTGGATAATATGTATTTTTTTTCAATTGTATATTTGTATCATAAATACATTAAGCTAAAACTCAAATTATTTTTAATTAATCATAAAATGTATTTTTTTAGACAAAAATAATTTAAAATTTTAAATAAAAGTAGTTTTTGAACATAAAATATAAAAATAAGACACTATCTCAAAAATTTTAAAAATTATTTTGTATGAAAAGATTTTTTTAAAATAGAAATAAAAAAAATAGAGAGCAAAATGAAAAGTGTCAAAGAAAAAAATTGTAAATAAAGAAAGGAAAGGAGAGAAGGAAAAAAAAAAAAAGCCTAGCGCGTGCAAACGCGCCAAAGTGAAGGGTGGGGGACAGCCCCTGATGCGTGGACCCCGCACCTGCGGGCTGTCCCATCGTCTTTGATGTTCACAATTTGGCCTTTTTTTTGCATTTTGGCCCCTTTATTTTAGTTAAATTGTATTATGGCCCAATTTTCAAAAAAATAATTTCATTCTTACCCATTAAAAAAGCGTTTTTTTTAATTTCGAACACACAAAAAACGTAAAAGAAACGGGGGCCGAAACGTTTCGGCCTTGCACGGACGAAACTTTCGGCCCCGAGAATCTTTTAATAGTTGTATGATATATATATATATATATATATATATATATATATATTAATATGGCCATCTAATCTAAAAAGGCTTTTTTTCAAGGCTTAAAAGGCCCATAAATTTATTTTTCCTACTTTATTTTCCTTAATTGAAAATTGGGAAGCCTCTCCTCCAGCCTCCAAGACGAAGGAAATTCACTCAAAGACACAAATTCACTCAAAAAGCAGCAGCTTGCAATCTGCAGAGCAAGAGAATTTGTGCCAAAGTCAAGAGAATAGTGGCAGGGCCTAGAGGTTACCATTTATCAACGCCAACCAATTCCTTTTCTTCAGGTACTATATTTATGTGAATATATATATATATATATATGTATATATTAATATTGCTTATAATTGAATTTGCCCAAGTCAAAAGAATTTGTACCTGTATTGAATTTGCCCAAGAGAATTTGTACTATATTTATATATATTATATTGCTTATAATTGTTTCTCTGCCTAAATATGTTTAATATTAATTAAACTTAAAAAGTAATGTACATGAAATAGAAACCGTGTAAGTCTAACATTTAATAAAATTTTTATTGCGATCAAAAACAGTTCGGGTGTGCGATTAAAATTTTCCTTTTTTGTATTATTTGTGGTTTTTGTTTGAGTATATATTATTTATTTTTAATTTCGTATATTGTTTTAATGTATTTATTAAATTTAAACAGTTATGGATAAGTATTTACTTAAAAGAAAGTTGTAGTCACTATTTTTCCCAAGAAAAATGTGATGATGATGCTAAAAAAAAATTACACTGACATTAATTTAGTAGATCTTTCTACAGATATGAAGTGTTTTTTATTATGTAATAATTAAGCTTCGTTTATAATTGTGCCCCCACTGAGATCAAATCCTGGATCCGTGCCTGTTACTATGCAGTGAGATTCGACTCTCTAAAATATACTTATCTGGTCACTAAATTATATGGTATATTGAACTTATATGATGGTATAATTAAAGCTAAACAATTCTCCCATTAAGCTTTTTTAGTTCTACGTTTGGTTTCTCAATAATTAGGGTTGTTTGGTGGAGGATTAAATCACAAACTTTTAACTCTAAGTACTCTTAATACAGTGTAAATTAGCGCTTGACAAATTTTGGTTCAAACAACTCAAGTACTCTTTCTCTAGTATTTTAAATACTCTTACTACAGTAAAAATAAATAAAAAATTATCTTCCTTATTAAAATTTTCTCTAACAAATCTTAATATTTTAAGTAGTCCAATAAAACTCCTAATTAAATATTAATTTAAACTACAATATCTAAATACATAATTTTGACTTTTTTTTTTTAATTTCAAATCGCTTATCAAACGACAAAATACAATAAGAACATAAGCTTTATAGCCCATACGGTATGAACACAATGGCCTCCTCTTATGTAATTAATAAGAATAGGACCACCCACCATAATCAAAGTTGTGACAAATAAATAATACTTTGCGAAGAAAAGAATTTGTCAGTGTTTTTAAATCATAAAGCACCACGGCCGGATCATCATAAAAGCACTTAAAAACACATGAGAATGTAGAACCTACTTGTCGTATTTTATTTGAGTTTGTTCAACATTTAAAGTAACACAAAAGATACTAACTCTATGCGCGTCCTTTGTTCCATGCTATAACATTATTTACCAACTATAAGAATATTCATAGCGTGTTATGTTCAACCCATCATTTATGCCTCATAAGATGATGACCTACTTCGTACGCACCAACAACAATTATACATGCCCACAATAACATAATATATAGTTATATACATATATATGTGTACAACTTTATAGTATAAATTGATTCCAACATAATTTGTATCCTAAAACAAACCCATCATTGTACTTCATTATAACATGACGCAGAAAAAAAAAAAAAAAGGTAAAGATGCCCTACTAAGTACCAATAATAGCTAAACAAAAAAAATGATCAAAGAATAATTAATGAAACTAGCTATTATTTTTGTTAATTGTTAATAAATAATTGGATTCCCTACATTTGTATTGTGTCCATCAACGTACGCTAATAAGGCCAACACATGTGAAAACTCTTTTGTATCTTTTTGCCTTATATGTTACCTAGTCATAGTGGAGTGGTTAAATTGGTCGTCATATTTATCAAAACACCGGCGATTTTGGCAATGCGACAAGCAGATGTGCCAATGAGTCAGATGACCATTTTCAACGCCAAAGATTTCAGAGCCACATATGATTATGATGAAGCTTGAGCCCTATATATTAATAAAATGACCTCTATTGCTTTGTAAATGTAGCCACATCTTAGTATATGATTATGATCTACATTTTTTTCCTACTATAAAATAACAAATTTACTAGTTTTCGGGACTTTAAAGGTACTGCTGAGGGTCGCCTTTTAAGAGTTATGAACCAAAACTATTGTATGTATATTAGCTAGGTGAAGAATTTATTTCAGTGATAGTGAATACGATATAATATACACACACCACATTAACGGAGAATTTGTTGGCTAGACACCTTATATGCATTATATATTCTCTCTCTCTTTTTTGCTTTTTTTTTTTTTGGTTCCCTCAATAGTCAATGATGGAGAATTAGTTGTTATATTGATAGTATACCCTATTTATTGTGATTTATGATCTGTCAAATAACTGCTTTATAGTAATTAAAGACACGTTTCGTGAATCCAATGTATGAAAGCATATTGATCATATGGCTCTATTCATCTTCTCAATATTTTGTGTGGAAAAGGACTTTCCTTTTGATTTTTTCCCCACCAGGACAAATTGGACTAAACAGTTTGGCGATATATATATATAAATTAAAAGAAAATTCTCTAATAGGGTACATTCGAAACGACTATAAATCATTAGATTTATCTTTTTAATTGGTAATGCTTCTCAAAAAAGTTGGTATAACATCAATAGACAATAATTATTCCCTATCATACAATTCCTTACTAACGTAATCTTAAAATAATTAACCCATAAATCTTCATCTTTTTTTTTTTTTTGCCCTTTTTGGTGATAAAGATGGTTATTATACAACTTGTACCGGTCACGTCTTAATTACCGTTTAATATGCAATTTGTGTGTCGCCTATAATAATGAAGATTAAATTAGAGTTTAATGCGTTGTCGTATGAAAGTACAAGAAACTAAAAGAGTATGTGGGCAACACTTATATTATATGGTCCAATGAAACAAAAATAAACACGAAATAGAGTTTTCTATTTTAAATCATATTTATTTATTTTTGTCATGAGGACACGCATCATAAGAGCGTGTTTGGCAGGATAAATGGATTTTTTTTAAAGAATTGAGAGTATCAGAAAGAATGAGAGGATTATAATAATATTTCAATGTTTGATGAAAAGAAAAAAAAAATGAGTTAATTAATAATAATGACTATATTATTATTTGTTTTTAATTATTTTAAAAGATAAAATTAACATTTTAAGAGCAAAAAGTTGCATCCTATGCAATTTAATGAGCGCAATAAATGTGCTCTCCTTCTTAACCAAACAAGAGAATTTGAACTCTCTCATCTCTTTCATCCTTTCACTTCTCTATCCGATGCCCATCCTAAAAGTTGAAATTAAAATTATATGGGACTCAGATTTGTTGTCTCCTTTCCTGTATCGCTAATTATAACTTGCCACATCAATGACACATTTTACTTATATAAAAAAATAAAAAAAAATAAAAGAATTCACTAATAACACCGTTAACTACTTTGGCCGAACACGGCCAAACACGCTAACTGCCAATAAATCCCAACCCCAAAACGATAACGGATGAAATACGAGAACTAATATCATCGATTTTGGCCCTTAAACGGGAAGAAAAAGAAGTGATCCTCGTGGGAATTTTTTTTTTTTGCTCCGATGCTCATGGGTTTTTCTTAATATGCGCTTTATTGGTTCTAGATTATTGCAATTTTGGAGTAATTATCTGCAAAAAAAAAAAAAAAAAAAAAAAAAAAAAAAAAAAAAAAAAAAACAACTTGTGAAAGATTTATCGGAATTGAGTTTTACCATGGGAAATGTTCTATTTAATTTCACGGTCATGAGTTTTTTCCAATATATATATATAATCAGAATAATATGTCAATTAATTATTAAATGAAGTGTATTATTAAATGCGTTTTGTAATTAAATAAGTTAATGTCATGTCATTCTAATTAATTTTCTAATCAAAATTACTTGTTGCCTAACATAACACTTGTTGGATCAGCGACTGAAATTTGAACCCTCTGTCTCTTATTATTAATTTTTTTTTTTAAGGAGAAGAGTAATGAACAAAACGGAGGACAAGGCATAGGAGTTCTAAGGGTGAGTTTATGAAAGTCTTTTCACTGGGCAATCAGCAATGGGTATTGGGAAGCTTTGACCAAAATTTTATATTTTTATTTTTTGCTAAATCTCCTCCGAACTTTTTATGAACGGAAGATGAGCTGTAATTTTTAATTGACGTGGCAAATTTTAACTGGTGGCAGGGGAAGGGGCGTACAGCAAGCCAGAGACAGCAGATTTTAATCCAATTACTTGGCATTAAACAAAAGGATATAGAGCTTAGCAAAGGAAAAAAAAAAAAAAAGAGTATATAGTAAATTTGGTTTAAAAAAAAAAGCATATCGTAAATGATTGAGCCCTTGGCTAGTAGTGATAACAAAATCAGAGCCGTTCAACAAATATAGATCATAGGATACATGCATGGAAAATGACACATAAGGCTACGATTTATTTTCGTTACATAATATTCAAGCCAATATATATCTATACAACTATTAAAAGATTCTCGGGGGCCTAGGCGTTTCGTCCGACGGAGGCCGAAACGTTTCGGCCTCCGTTTTTTTTGGCGTTTTTTTCGGTCGAAACGCTGAAAAACGCGTTTTTTTAAGGGGTAAAATGAATTTTTTTTTAAAAAATTGGGTCATTATATAATTTAATAAAATAATAGGGACTAAAATGAAATTAAATAGGACTAAAATGTAAAAAAAAGGGACTTTCATGCAAAATAAAAAAAACCCTGACGCGGGCCCGCGTGCGTGGGGCCCGCGTGTCAGGGGAGTCCCACCCCTTTTTCTGGCGCGTGGATTCCACGCGCCTTTTTTTTTTTTTTTTTTTTTTTTTTTTTTTTCAGTTTTTTGCCTTTTTTTCTTTTTTTTTTCTCTTTTTTTTTCCCCCTTTTTGTTTATTTCTTTTATTTAATTATTTTTTCAAGCTTTCTTTTTTAATTTTATTCCCTCTTTTATTTTTTTTTAATCTTATATTTTTTTTCATCTTTTTATCTCTCAAAATTTTTTTTATAATAGCACAATATTTTATTTTTTTTATTAATATCTTGTTTAATAATTTTTTAATTTTGTCTTGTAATTTAAAAAATTATTTTTTGCTTTATTTTTTTCTTTAATTTTTATTTATTTCATAATTTAGTATTAAAAAAAAAACCCTTCCACGTGCGGAGCACGTGCCTAAAACTAGTAAATAAAAAAAAAGTTTTGCAAGTTGTTCGAAGATTTGTCTGACTTGATCACTGAACCCCATGTGACCCTTTACTCTAAAATTTCAAACCCATAAATGTATATATTCTGACAATGTCATTCTTAATTATCAGAGTGTACCCTACTATATATATATATATATATATATATATAGCAGGCGTATAAATTTGGGCATTGGGTTCTTAATGTGACATTGTCGTATCACTTCTCTGCAATGCAATATGACTAATGTTGGTACATATCTGTTGCATGCATGCATGGCTTCAAATTTTGTAATTACGTTCCTTATTTTTTAATTTTTTTTAACTGACAAAGGTCAACAAGTTTGAAATACATAAAGACAGAGATCATATGTGGTAAATTCTTTTACAGTGCTTGTTGAATTGCATTACATCAGCTTGGGTTGGACTTTTGGTTAATAAGACAAGCTAGTATATATAGCTATTGTATATTAGGTGTAATGAAATGATTTCACTTGGCATTAATTTGTTTTTATCTGTAAACTATTTTCGTTTATTCATATAATAATACCTACCTAAAAACTTAATTATGAAGCAGTGCTGTCAGAATCATCACTACAAAGCTAAATCGTTTGAATGTAAGAACCAAACAATAAGCCAGTTGTATATTACTATAAAGAAATTGATAACTGATAAAATATATGCTTGTGTGTTGTGTAACAAATATAAAAGTAAATACTTAATATGCAGTGAAATAAATTAAATTTGAAGGAAGCAAAGTAACAAAATTAGCCTAGAGGAATATATAGAAACAAAATTAAATTTAGTGTGAAACAGAAAAATATTCAAAATTTACCTAGCAATATGTAAATAATCAATTTATGAATTCATTGCACATGTTTTCTTTACGATTCAGCCAATAAACCACCAATTATTATCATATAAATAATTAAATTACTTTGATATTTTGTTATATTTTTTAAAACTTAGGTATTCATTTATATTAGACGTTAGAAATTAGATATTTATTATAATTTCTTTGAAAATTTTAAGTTATATATTTTCTGTTGTATATATTATGAATTGGAAATTAGGCAAAGTTAGGCACTAACTAAAGCTTTAATACTACTCGGTTAAACTCTCATTTATTTCAAAAAGAAAAAGATAAGATTAAACTTTGGTAATTAGTGAGAGCGTCATTAATCAAATATTATTTTTGGAAATGTCTCTTCTTCAGTTATCTTCTGTGCATTAATAATTATTTATTATTCTTACTTTCATTAAGAATAATCAAACACATGCAGCACTTTATTAGAGCTTTTACATATTGAAATGCAAAAATAAAACCAAAAAAAAAAAAATTTGCTGCATAATAATTAGATAGTTATCTCAGAGCATGATAATTGATGATCTCGGATAACAATAAATATTATTTGAAAATATAAATACAATTTTAGAAACATGATGGTGTCAATCATAATATTATAAGGTCAATTAAGTCAATAGGCTATTTTCTAAAAGACATTTTAAATTATAATTTATATTTCAAAAAATAAAAAAATAATCATAATTTACTAGTAAAATACATGGATAAACATCATTGTAATTATTTGATGATTATTTTTTCAATAATTAAAAATATTGATCATTCTTTTAAATAATTGATTAGAATAATTTTTTCGTATAATTTCCTTATCATTATATCCATATGCGATTACATTGGCTTCTCTATTTTCTTTTATATATATATATATATATATATTTTTTTTTTGGTAAGAAATCGCATAGGCGACTTTTTGTTGGTAAGATTAGATTGTCCAATTGTCTGCTTGAACATATGAATCAGTATAACATAGGATTTGTCAAACCATAAATTTAGTGCTATATATACCCCACACGTAAAACCATCTCCCACACAAATATTAATATTAATATTAAATTTAACACCAAAAGTAATAAAAATATTATATTTGATTTTTAAGTGTTTTAATGTATTTGTGTTATTTTAAAAATGTCATTTGTTATTTTATTAATTTTTTTACTAGTAAATTTCATGAAAGATAAATATTATAGCCAATAGTAAAAATACTACACGTAACAATAATTACATTTTGATAGAAGATAATTTTTTTAAATATAAAATTGTAGTCATTATTAATTTTTCATAAAATGTTAAAAAGCCAATCAATGAATGATCAAGGCCAAATGCCAAATTTTTAGTATAATGCTATACTTGATGTTAAATTTGGCACCGAAAATAGTATTTGTCAAATTTGACACTAAATATGATATTGCATTAGATAACATTTTTTTTTGTATGAAATGCCAAATTTTAGCATTGATACTCCAAAATAGTATTAAATTGGAGATGCTCTAATCCCTTCTAGATACTTATTTCTTTGAATTGGATAACCAAAAATGATGTTTTGTACACCGAATTAGATTCGATTGGATTGAATTGAACAATTGTATGAGATTAGATTGGATATAATTGGATTGAATTATATTTATATACTAATACTTATATAATTTTAACTCTTACTTTTACATTTATAGTATAATAAAATGTTATAAAGTAGCTCTCTTTAATAAGTGAGACCTACATATTATGTCACATCTCATTGTTATATTACTCTTTTGGAGGATATATCTAATTCATGTGGGTAGTTATATTATTTTTAGTTAAAAAAAATTATCCACTTTTATCATCAAACATGATAAAGGTCCAATCCAATCCCTTTCTCCAACCACACCCTTTAGTCTTTTTATTTTTCTCTCTTTCCATTGGATTTTAATGCATTTTTTTTATAAAATAATAAATTATATCCATATTAATATGTTAGATTTTTTTTTTTCAAATTACACGATAAATGTTTAGGAGATTTTGATTAATTCCCCCTTTTTCAATATATGCCCTTTTTATACTATAAAAGCTTTGAGTATAAATCAAGATAGCATAACATTAGGGTATACATTATTAAGTTGTGCATCAATTAGGTTAATTTTTTAATTATTTCTAAATATTTTTTTGTACTTACACAATAAATTTTAGAGATTATTAAGTAAATAACTATTTTTAATGATATTTTCAAAATGTAACAATGTTTTTATTAGTTTTTTTTTTGGGTGCAAATGTTTTTAAATTTTGACTAGAAAGGGTAACGCTACTGACACATCATGCTAATTAAGTTTCTTTAGTTAAATTTTTTGATCATTTATCATTTCTCTTTTTCTTTAACTATATAATGTTGTGATTTCACTTTATGCCTTTAATTCTTTATGATCAAACATAGATCATTTCGTTAACACATAGACAAAAAATGATGAAATAGCAAATCGACCCATAAATCTATCATATGTTATAGCTACACATAATATTAAAGATGCAAATATATACTCTTCTTTTTAGTATTTTTCTTGGTCCTTTTGAGCTCAAAAAGTTTGTACTGTTTATCTAAAGAGTGGTCTGGAAAAGCACATGATGCTTTTTATTGCCTTAAAGGAAGGCATATTCCCTTCCTTCCAATTTTTCTCTATCAACTTCGATGCCTATGATGAAAATTTTGCATTAAGTATAAGGCCTCTTCCTTCCCACGCTCTAATTTCTTCTCTCTCTCAGTACTTTTTTTTTTTTCTAGTGGTTTCTCTGTATAATGTATCTATTACAAGCGTACATTTTACAGCATTGAATAACAATTAAAAATAAATAAAAAACTTATCATAAAATCTCATTAAATATATATAACTGGTTTAAAGTTGAATATTTCCATGGGGGTATTTTTATTTTGCGATGAAGTTGTTCTCTCAGCTGAGGAAAAGGCAATTTTTGAAATAGGACCAAACAAAAATAATGTAGCAATATCTGGTAGGAGGTCATATATACATATATATATGTATTTATTATCTAACTATTTTTTAAATTTTATGTAAAAACCAAGTGATCCTTGACTCTTGAGCTGATGGACTATTAAACGATGTTGTTTTGTTTTTGTTCTGATGAAAGGTCTCTGTCTCCTGCTAGGTGTATTGTATTTTCTCTTTCAGGCTATTGCTTTGAAAGCTGTAAATTATCATAGCAAAAAAACACTAGTTACCCAAAGCCCCATTTGTGGAAGAACTGTCATAAAAAGGAAAGTATCCAAAAAAAAAAAAAAAATCAATAGCTAAAATATTGGAAGAACAGAAATCAGGACAATAATGAGAAGAGAACCAGAAATTCACAACTGATTGCAATATATGACTGTTAGCAAAAAAAAAAAAAAAAACTGCATGCAACAAGTGAAAAGACATATATGACCTCAATAATCAATACCAGTCAGACGGTCCAATAAGCACTAAGCAGGTCCCAAATGTTGGATTGAACTTCCTTTTAGAAAGTTGCTTATTCAAAGATCGAATACATACAAAGAAACTTTTTGGCCTAAACTTTACCACTACAATTGGCTTTATGAAAAAAAAAAAAAAAA
This sequence comes from Boehmeria nivea var. tenacissima, assembly GCA_018132145.1. NCBI lineage: Eukaryota > Viridiplantae > Streptophyta > Magnoliopsida > Rosales > Urticaceae > Boehmeria > Boehmeria nivea. The sequence continues at coordinate 16,838,624 of CM030874.1, read as the reverse complement.
AACTGAATCTAAAAAAATAAAAATAAAAAGAGTACTTCCGTGATATTTTTTTTTATGGTAGAAAATAATTCTGACCGTCAAATTCATTTTTTTCGTATATGAAAAATGTGAATCTCACAATTTAAAATTATTTTTTACGATAAAAAAAATTCATTACAGAATTTTTTATAAAAAAAAAAGAAAAAATTGCTTTCTTGATTTTTTTTTTTGGTTTGTTGCCCAAATTTAATTAATAATAATAATAATAATATATCTACCTAAAAAAAAGATGAGTAAAGTCTGAAAAAAAGGCCCACAAAAATACACATAATTATATAGTGGTCCGCGTCTTCACGAAGTGACCACATGATTATCCGGCTTTTGCTTTTAGCCGTCCGATGAAAACGATCTCTCTCTCTCTCTCTTCTTTCCCTTTTCTTTTTAAAACTGTACGAACCGCACAGAACAAAACAAAAAACAACGAGCTTCGAGCCAGGAAATCAACAGTCCCAAACACACACACACTCTCTCTCACTCTCTCTCTCTCTCTCTCTCTCTCTCTCTGTTTCTGGTTGGTTTTTGTGTGAATTTTTGGGCTAATTATTCTCTCTCGGACCTCTTTTTGGAGTTTGGGGATGAGAAATAAACTAGGACGAAAAAGCTGAGACTTTGAGAGAGCCATTATTGGGATTACGAATCGCCATTATTATTATTATATTTTTTGGCTTCGATTTGGCTTTGCTTTTTTCGTCGCGCTCTACAACTTTCGTTGCCTATTTTTAGTGTAACCAGAAACAAAAAATAAATAAAAAGAAAAATGTCGCACCGACACTTGAGGCTTCTTCATCTTTGTCTTCTCTGAGGTCGGCTTGGGTTTCCGTTATCGGCGTCTCTCTGTATCGCCGAGTTTGAACTCTGGTACGTCTCGCTTCTTCTTTCGCTGTCTTGTTGTGAAGCTCCGGTGAGATTTTGCGTTTGGTTCGCGAGAAAGTTCGGTCAATTAACGAAATGTGATTTTGAGTCGTTTACACAGTTGCAGCGATTTTTTTTTTTAAATAAAAATCATTGAAGTTCGAGACTTTAGCTAAAAGCCTTAAACAAAGAATAAATCATCCATATGATACAGTGTTTAGCAGCTTTGAAAATGTGGAAAAGTGTTTTCCTTTTTGCATTTCGTATTCCCGTTGCTTTTCTCTCGGAGCCAAACACGGCCTTGCGGTTTCGAATTTTTGAAAGGCGAGTGCGCTCTGGTTTTTGAATGGCAGGCAATATTTGTTTCTTCCGTTAATTTTGGCAATAGGCTTAGCGAATTCCATAAGGACAGGTCTTTTTTTTTTTTTGTTTTTTTTTTTCACCTTATCTTGATTCCTTGAATCTTATTTTATTTTAATATATATATATATATTTTGAAAATATTGAGTTTCCAACTTTTCATGGACCACTTAGTTTGAGACTCTAGCTTTTGTTTCCCTGGTAATTGCCTTTTTTGTCCACAAACTGCCCAATTGTCTTCTTATTTCAAGTTCTAGAGTCCTTTTTTTTCAAATGGGCTTGTGGTTACTTTAGATTCTTGGACGTTCATGGTGAACTTGTTAATTTTACTGCGATGTAGTTGAACTTTGTGGTAGTTGAATTTCATCACATTATTCGTTAAAGAAACTTAGGAAGATGAGAAAATGTTGAGGAGGTAATGACAAGCTCTCATAACTGAATTTGTCAAGTAGTCTTGCATTAAACCCTGACCTCTGACTTTATCTAATGGTGTGGATTTTCGTTTTTAGTTTTTTTTTTTTTTTTTAAATTTCCTTTTCTCTGAGTTCTGGTTAATACCAGTTATCCTTTTTCTCCTCGGTCAGTGGGCAAAACAGAACTATGAGGATATTAGAATTCAGATAGCTTTGAGATACTGAAATATATAAAATTTTTGTACATTGGATTCCCTTTCTTTCTTTGTACAATTTTCATGCCAAAATTGAAAAATTTTCCAATGATCAAGGTATATAAATGTAGTCTGTCGATAACTTTGTAAATTTGGCAGCTTCACTTTTATTGAAAAAACGGTTTTCAGTATATTTTTATAATTTTTACTGTGTTGTTATTTTAGGTGATTTTTCTTCTTTCTTCAGAGCCTGCATATTAATGTGATTCAATTTCAATGTGCAGTTGAGAAGAATTAGTTTAAACTTCTCTGTGAAGTAAACACAAGTAGCCGGTAAACTCCAGTTACATCTATGGATTACCTTCCAGTGCCCAAAAGGAATGGCGATCAACGATCTGTTGGAACTTCACGGAACGACTTACATCGGGCATGTCAAAGTAAGAAGCTACAAGAAAAGTCGAAACTGGAAAAGCCTAGTCTCTCATATGCAGATTTCCATCATGAGATCACAAAGAATGCCAAACATGTCCCCCATAAATTTGCAGGGGGTCCTCGAAAGCATCGGATTGATGGCAAGGAAGTTGATGAAGAGGAGCTTGTTAAGTACATGTCAAAATTGCCAAGTTTTCTTCATAGAGGTGAAACTGTAAAGGAGAAGGCTTTAAATGTCGGGGTCCTTGACTGGGGCCTACTGGAGAAATGGCAATACAGACATAAGCAGATGCCATGCCGAAGTAGCGGGTACTCTCCATCTAGTAGTAACACGTCTTCGTCTTTTTCTACAGATGGATCTTCCACTCATTCTAGCAGAGGCCATAGCTGCTCTCCTACTCGTCAAAGGACACGCCGTCCGTCCTTTCAATCTCATCTGACAGCACCTCTAAAAGAAGACTTGCACCAAGCTGTTGAATCCTCTGGTGCAAGTGTTAAAAAATTTCGAGATTTTGAGACTACCCAGAGCGTTGCTTTGAAAAGGTCTGAAAATTCCACCTCTGCAGCTCCGGTTCTCTCCAAAATGCATCCGGGTGTCTTGCCAGAAGAGTGCAAGAAGCATGCTTCAGAACTCAATAGGGAGAGGAATCCAGCAAGTAAAGCTTTGCAAAATGACGTAAACATTGGGATGATATCACATACAGCGGTAAAGATAGAGACTCAAGCCGTTCAAGGTATAACTAGAGAAGAGAAGATTCAGAAACCCAATTTAGAAAATTCTCAACATAGTGATCCGGAAAGTAAAAAGATTGTTGTACTTTTGCCTAAGGATCTGCCTGAAAGCAATAATCCTGTAGAACCGCAAGATTCTAGCTTCGCAGCATTGCCTGGCCGAAAAACAAAAGTATGCCATAAAAGATTTTCGGGGGGATGTAAGGAGGCATTCCATGGTGGGCGTAGTTCTGATATTCCACATTCATGTCCACTTCCTTCCGGGGTTAGAAGGGAAGAATCTCGGGTAAAGCAGCCAAGCTCTAGAGATTCAGGTGCAGAGAGCATCAATTGTGCATGTCGTTCATCTAAGTCAGTGTCACAGCCGCTGAATATGGGATTGAATCCATCCCGAGAGAGAATTTTTGAAGAAAAAACATCAACTCTGATACCCACATGTTCAACTTTAATTGAGCAGCCCAAAGCCTTAGAGAGAAAACCAAAGGAAGTAATGGCTGAAAAAGTGAGAAGCATTTCACCGTTTTACCGATTTACCAGTGGTACAAGTAAGACAAGTAAAAGTTCCAGTTCGAAGGACGGTTTGGACATACGTAACCCAAGGTCAGTTGATGTCTCTGCTAAATCTAGTACTGGAAATTCTCAGTCTTCCGTATGTGATGCTTCAAGCAGCGATAAACACAATGCGACTGGCAAGGCCAGATCAAGTCCTTTGAGGCGGTTGCTTGACCCTCTACTGAAGCCGAAGGCAGAAAACGGCCATCACTTTGTAGAGCCGTTACAGAGGGTCTCAGTGTCAACAGATAAGGCTTGCAAATCAGGTGATGGACAGCATGTTTCTGTGGTAACGCGTTCGGCGAAAGTAAAACTGGGGATGACGGGCTGTAAGAAAATTAGTGTTAATGAGTTTGCTATGGGCAAGAAGCACAGGCCATCAACAACGCAAGCTCTTTTGCGAGTTGCAGTTAAGAATGGCCTGCCGCTTTACACATTTGCCATAGACAACGAGCACAGCATCCTTGCAGCCACGGTGAAGACGCTAAATACCGAAAAAATAGACGGCTTCAGCTGCATCTACACATTCTTCACTATTCAAGACATGAAGAAGAAGAAGGGAAGTTGGATCAACCAAGGAGGGAAAGGCAAAGGCCATGATTATATCTCCAATGTTGTTGCCCAAATGAAGGTTTCTGATTCTGGGGTTTCCCATTCGAGCAATAAGTTTGGTGTCAGAGAGTTTGCGTTATTCTCTGTGGACCTCAGACAGGCAGAGGATCAAAGCTCCGAGTTCCAACCGAGTGACGAGCTCGCAGCTATTGTTGTAAAATTTCCAAAGAAGACCAATCCAAGCACCATAAAAGATGGACCAACTGAGAACACATTTCGGGCTGATTCAAAAGAGCGTTCTTCAGGACTTCCTTGTCATTCTAGCTCCATGAGTGATTTTAGGTGTGAAGAATTGATCAACACAACAGTCATTCTTCCGAGTGCTGTCCATAGTCTACCAAGTAAAGGAGGACCGTCATCATTGATCGAACGGTGGACCACCGGCGGATCATGCGACTGCGGAGGCTGGGATTTGGGTTGCAAACTCCGGATCCTTGCGAACCCAAATCAACCCCACAAGAAATCAATTTTAGAGCTCTTCCCTCAGGTACTGGTTTCTCAGTCAGTGACATTTACAAAATCTCTTCGCCGTACTCTCATCGAAAAACGCTTTCTAAGTTCTAACCTTTCGTTTTTGCCTTTCCACAGGGAGGAGTGCAAGAAGACCAGCAAGTTTTCAGTCTCGCCCCATTCAAGGAAGGTTCTTATTCAGTTGAGTTTCACTCTACACTCTCAGTTTTACAAGCATTCTCAATTTGTACAGCAGTGTTAGATAGTAATAAACAGTGTGAGCTTGTAGAGTCAAGCAATTCAGTTGAAGAGAAAAGTATTGGTGAACCCATATTGGTGCAAAATGCTGGCACAAGTGGTCCTAGTCGAACTGAAGCAGAGGTTCCAAGATACGTGTCCTATCCACCACATTCTCCGGTGGGTCGTGTCTAGATTTTTTATTTTTATTTTTGGGGTTACTTACTAAGCAAGTATACCACTTTTGGTCAATTTGGTATTGTGCATAATTTGATCATTATATATGTCTCTATATGTGTAGCCAGATGGGATATGATTATTGACCTTAAGAGTTAATAGATTATTGAAGCAAAGTCCAAGTATTACTTTTGGACGAATTAGGCAAATAGTAAGCGTAGCAAAAATTTCTCTTTTTTGAGAAAATTGTAGCTTTCTAGCTACTCATTAAATCTAAAATGATCTCGATGTCATTAAATAAGGGGAGATTTTGACTAATGCCCTTAATCTATGCATAGCATATTATTTGGACATAGTGACATTTTTTTTTTTTTTTGAATTCCCTCTTATACAAGTGAGATTTTATATGGAAGTTTCCTCGAAAGTTGGAGCTACTTAAAAAGATCAGCCCAACATGGTTAATTAGAAGCACTTATACTTTATTTTTGGAAATATAGATAATGGGGGTTCTTAATTGCTCAAAGACTTGAAAAGTAATAATAGCAAAGTGACATTCGTGGCTGCGCCGTTAAGGAAGGCTTGTTTGCTTATACTTGAATGTATTATAATCAAAAGCCAAAGAGACGTAAAATAGAGAATGTCAGGTATGATTTTGTTGAGTATTTTTGGGATTACATCACACAAAATCAGAAATGTCGATGATCACCTGATAGAGTAGAAGCTGTTGGGAGGAATTTTTTTTCCCTTTAAAAGAAGAAGATATGCATGAGTTTTGCCTATTGGTCAAATATTAGCTACCAATAAATAATCTAAAACATCAAGGGGAAGGAAAAAAAACAAATAAAAAGCAAATCTCATTTCTCAAAATTCTAGTCGAAAATTTGAGATTACTAAAATATAACTTTTTATCAAAATCTTTTAGTGACCAAATACACTTCGATTTTTTCACAGCAAAAAAAAAAAAAAAGCACTTAGATTTTGAAAAATGCATTTTTTTGACACATTAATAATCTATGTCTCATGTATATTACACTTTATGTCAAATTTAATACTACAAATATAATGTGGAAACAAATTAAGTATATCACTTGAAATATCGATTATTAAGTGATACTAAAAATGTATTATTTTGTAATTCTGGTTTTAATTTTTTATTTTGGAGGATTTTGAAAATGGTTTTTTTTTAATATAAATTTTAATTTTTACTATTACACTTCTAATATTTACTCATAATTAAAAAAATATAGAATTTGAAGAGCACATTATTTACAACATAAATGATTGGTGATGTCTCAATTAAGAACAGTTCTCAGATTTATTTTTATAATTTATTAAATTTTATTTTATCCTACTATAACGCTAGAAAGGAAAAACATAAGCCGAATAGAGGTCTCGTGGCGTGGTCTCACAAAAGCCCACATCACGTCCTTAATGAGTGAAGCTAGCAACAGACGCGTATCTCAACCATTCATGGCTGTGAGACCTACGTGAGATTTATTGTAGGACCCTGGACGGCTGAGATTCAATACTGTTGATAGCATTTCCCCTTTAAGCATTGATAGCCGTACGATCTTGATTCGAACCCGTGATTCGCAAGTCGAAACTGACAAAAACCAAAAGTCAAAAAACTCACGTGCTCACGTGCCAACACTAAACCGCCTCATCCATCGGCTGTGAACGAGTTTCTCAACCAGAGGTCACTCATCAACGGCCAAAATCCACCCACTCGAAGCACGGTCAACGCGCTAGCCACACGGAGTCACTTCCGTGACGTCATATTATGATCAGATAACGAAATAGCCCGCGAAATAAATAAAATATTAATTAAAGGAACAATTAATTAATTTTTTAATTATTATTTATTAAAAAACTTTCTTCTCAACTGCCTCGTCCGGGAGAGTGAGAGAGAGAGAGTGTTTTCGTTCGGATTCGCTGAATTCTGTTTGGTGGATTGGATTTCGATTCGATTCGATTCGATTAGATTCAATTCCGTCGTGTTCTTATATATGCCTAATCCTTTAAAATTTTTCAAAATTTCGTGTTTTTATATCTGTTTTATAATAATAATTTAAAAAAAGTCATGATGATTATTTTGAAACTTCGAAGTCGGAACGGTTTATTTGGAAGTTAATTACGAGTTAATACGAACACTTCGGCGGTTTTCTAATGGTGATGATTAATGTCGAGGTTTAGCTTGATCAACATCATCGTAGTTGAAAAATGCCGGTTTGCGTAGCTCACGAAGCTCCTAAGGTTTTTATTAATTTGTTAATCTCTGTCATTGTTTTTTTTTTCCTTATTATTTTTCTATGGAATTAATATGGTTGATTTTGGTTGCTTGAAATGCGAAGCTATGGAGGAAAATTTGCGCAGAGACATCTATAGAGGTTTCGCTTCTCTCGAAGAATTGGAAGTTCCTTCTCGCTGGAATTCTCTTTCAGGTTTGTTCTTTTTGTTTTGTTCTGTGATTGTAATTGATATAATTAATTTTTTAAAAAGTTTCTGTTTGGTTCATCAAAATCTTGGAGTCTTATGGTGTAGAAATTAATAATTAAAAAAAATGTCTAGTATATATGAAAAGTATCCGCGAATGAGTAATTATAAAATCTCGAAGTTGCTTTGGTTTTTGTTATTAAATGTTAATTGTCTCTTCCGATAGGGACACATCAGATAGCTTTATTTATTTATTTATTTATTTTTTTGCAAACAATTAGATAGCTTTAGTTATTATAAGTATTTGGTTTCCCTGCTTATTGGTCCAATTGTGCACTTTTTAGCTTCAAATTTTTGTTTTTTTTTTTCAATGTCTACATTTTGTTGAAATGCAAAAATTAGTTTCTTTCCTTGGCAAAATGTTATGGAAGCTACATGTGAAGTGTTTGGATGTTCATTATATGCAGTATTTACATGGCTTGGCTGCTCATGGAGTTCACTATTTGCATCGCCCCGGACCGACGCTTCAGGATGCCGGGTTCTTCTTCCTCCCAGTGAGCATTTTGTGATTGTATAGTAGTTTGATTCTTGACTCAGCAATTTATAATTTTTAATGCCCTTAAATGGAAAATTTTGCTTTGTTACCTTAGGAGCTTGGTGTGGACAAAGCTTACCTGAGTGAGACTCTCTTCACCATCATCTTCTTTTCCTTTGTTTTGGTGAGTTTTTCGTAACGCTGATTGTGCATTATTATTGAAATTACAGTGCTTTGAATTCACTTTCTTTAAGCCCATATGAATTTTGCCATTTAAAAATATGATATATCTTGTAAAATCAGCCGCTCCAATTGCTAAAGGTAGAAAATAGCAAAATAGTCCTGAAGCTATGAACTTTATGTTATACCAGCTAATATCATGCCTTTTGTGTTGCAGTGGACTCTAAACCCTTTCTTCTTCCAAAGCAAAAGAATATATACAGTCCTGATTTGGGGCAGAGTTCTTGCTTATTTATCTGTAAGTAAATAAGTAAATAGCTTTGTACTCGTTGCCATTTTTTGTTTTTGTTATTTTCTTTTTCTCCGAGGCAATTGATGCTTGCATACTTGTAAGCGCAATGTATAAGTTATTGATGTAGATATTGCAGTTTTGTTAAAATCTTGTAGACGTTTCTGTTACAAATGTCCTCCTTTTGAGTTGGAGTGGGCCCTTGCAGGTTGCCTGTTATAAGGGGAAAATTTTCAGCATATGCTGAATGTCCGATATGAACTACTCCGTTAAAATTTTTTGCTTGAGCATTATTCAAATTCAAACTTTTTAGGTATGTTTTGCATCTTTTTAGGCTTCTCAAAGTCTCCGGATCATAACGTTTTATTCTACTCAGCTTCCTGGTCCAAACTATCACTGTCGTGAGGTAAGTAAAACCACCGTGCTGTTTGATTTAACCAGTCTTCCTCGTCTCTGCATGCTGATCTTGATGGCAGATTAGTTTTTGTCATGATTCAGTGATTTGATAAAAGAAATTTTACGTTCAGCTACATGTCTCTTTCAGGGCTCACAACTTGCTACATTGCCTCCTCCAAAGAGTGCAATGGAAGTGCTCCTAATCAACTGTTAGTCAAAAGCCATATACTTATTTTTACGCATATTTCCACTGTCCAGGTTTGCAATCAATAGAAGGCTTATATCGTTTGTTTCAATTTGCAGTTCCTCATGGGGCTATTTACGGCTGTGGTGATTTGATTTTTTCATCACACATGATTTTTACCTTAGTATTTGTACACACATATCAAAAATTTGGAACAAAGAGGTAAATAATGATATCGACTACCATTTGGAATAGTATCTTCTTTCATTTCGATTCTAGCTACTTGGTTACATAAGTGTAATGTAATGAGGTTCTGATACAACATTCGTTTCACCTTCGTTTAGGCTTTTACTGTTTTTTACTTTGCTGTTTATTATTGCAGATGCATTAAACAGCTTGCTTGGTTGCTTGTTGTGATTCAGAGCCTCCTAATTATAGCATCTCGCAAGCACTACAGTGTTGATGTTGTTGTTGCTTGGTTAGTACTTAATAGAGGTTACTGATCTTTTGAAAAATTTTGGAATGTTTCTTGTTTTACCAGTTGACACTTGGCTGTTTTATTCGTTGAATGCAGGTACACGGTTAATTTGGTCGCGTTCTTTGTTGACCACAAACTGCAAGGTTAATACGATAAACAAGAATTTTTACCTTCTGAGAGTAGTTTAGATAATTGGGTTTTTCTCTTTACCTTCCACAGTATATTTTTGAAGTTGATTCCGGCTCATTGATTAGGAACTAAATCAAATTTCAAAGGTTAGTTAGGCAACTACAGAAATATTGCAACGCATTACTAAGTGGTCTTTCTGTTTGTTTTTTTCCAGAGTTGCCTGATCGATCCGCTTGTTACACAACTTCACCAATACTACCACTGATTACTAGAGATAAGGATAGCAGGAACAGAGAAGAGTTTCACAGATTCGTTAACGGCAATTCGCCCAATGTTACAGATTGAGCGTCGAAGGTCGTTTTCACTTCACACTGGATACCATGGATAGTTCTAGTTTCTCATCATATGTACTAATGCCATTTTTCACAAGCCATAGGAACAGTTGAACCAAAGGATTCAAGGTAGGAATAGGAACATCAGTAGTAAGACACAGAAACTAACACAGCCCAAGCTGAAGATAGCTTTGCTGTCATAATTACACGTGGTTCCTAAAACTCTTTTTAACCATATAAACAATTAGACTATTTCAGCTTAATTAATGGAATGCTTATTTTAAGATGCTTTGTTCAAAGTGTAATTATTGCTCGGTTGTGATTGTGATATATTATGAACATCACATGCCCAATTGCCTTGGGATTTCACTTTCCCAAGCTCCCACACGTACACAAACTTGTACCATCATTTTTCTTCCACACACAAAAAAGAAGTGAAGGGACAGAGTATCTCTAAAATCACAGACATGAAGAATCAATTAAAGAAAGTAGTAACATAACACCAATAGCTTAAAATTCAAGACATTGCCTTCTAGTACCAGGTTGTCATGTTTGAAGATATTCATGCATGAATATATATGAAGTGGTCCACAGATTTGCCTAGGCTGAATCAACCCTGTTGGGTTATGCCTGATGAAGAATCGGATTCAGAGAGAGACTAATGGGTGTGCTTCAATGGGTTCATTCTTCTGGGCTCTTATTTATTTTTATTTTTCATTTTTTTAAAAGTTTTCTAATGCAAATCTTCTCTGGCGTGGTCCATAAAGGTTTCATTTAAATAATGCTTCTTGTCTGGTGTCCCACAAATGGACCACAAACAAAAACCTTTTTGCATTTTTTTCGAAACCTCATATATATATATATATATATATTTTTTTTTTCCCTTCAATTTTTGCTTATTTCTCTTTTTGTTGGATGTTGAAACATGGAAGCACATGTTTGTCTCTTGGTAATTTCTCTCATGTTCTGTTCTGTTTTCTTTTGTTCCCTTTTTTTATTTTGCATTATATTGCGGTATTACCATGATTTATACTGTGTCTCAAAACATGTCAAAAAAGAGAGACACTATAGTATCAACCTTCTGTTTGGAGCTATCCCATAAGCCGGTTTGAGCAAATTCCAGATTCTGAAAAGAATTTTTGGGTTGTCTTTTTAGCCACTAGCAGGACAGTAATATATATATATATATATTAGCTGTTTGTATCATGAATATCAGAGGTGTCGTGGATATAATGATGGCAGCTTGGTGTTTGCTTTTACACGGTTGCCTAGTAAAATTGGTGATTAGAGAGACCTAATCTTTTTATAATCTGAATATCCGATTGTGTGAAGTACCCAGTTTAAGCTTAAAATCTTTAGTAGTTTCTGACCCTAGTGACTTAGGCCAACGAAAAAAGCCAACTAGGAATAGATTTTGTTTTAAAATAGAAGTAACAAATCAGGAACACTCTTTTTTGAACAAGTTGTTTAAGTGGTCTATGAACTAATTTGATTTCATGTATCTAAAAATCCCAGTGCATGAGGCAAAAGCATTTTTTTCCCCACTGAATAATGTTTTAAAAATCCACTTGCAAAATCTAGCTGGTAAGTCATGTTGGAAAGTAGCCAAACAGACCCCTGTGAAAAGTATCCACTGTGTCTGTGTTGAAAAAAAAAAAATCTTAGCAGAGTACTAAATTAAGGCAGGTCATGAGCAAAGCTTACTCAGTTACTCTGGCTTGATCTCATTCGAAAGTATATTTTTTGTGGTTGGGATGGGTTTTGGTATGGTTGTGGGGTTTTATGGCATGCTCTTCATCATTCTAAATAGGCCCAGCTTTATTCATCTTTGTCAATGGCTATGGGTTTTTTTCTAATTGTTTTTATTTATTATTTTTTGATATAGCATGTTGGCAAAAGTGAGCTGTAAAAGTTGGTCAATACTAGGTTGAGATAAGTTTGAATGCACAATGCTTTTCATCATTTGAGGCGTCTTGACAAGTCACAAGAGTCAAGAGATAAGAAGAAGTTCACTGCACTTTGATTCCATATTTCATGTTTTAAGAGCTTGTTGTCAATTTGTCATTGTCAATTTTTGTGGGTTTTAGTTCTACTTAATGAAAATGGCAACGAACTAATAATAGAGAGGCAACTTTTCACTCTCACCTGTTTTTTCCCTTGTCCTTTCAGCTAAATTGAGCTGTTATTGGTCAAAGTATAAGTTGGAGAAACTCTACTTCTATATATATATATATATATATATATATATATAAATAGTTTCCCATTTTTATTATATTTTTTATTTTTCCAAAGGCAAACAGTCACAAATGGTAGGAGAACCTCAAACTAGAGTATCTTATCCTTTTGTAGTCCCACATTTTATCAATTGGAACAATAATAATACTGCAAAACAAATCAAGCTAACACAAAATAGTAAATAAAATCTTGGGTCACATCTAAAAATATAAACATTAAAAAGAGGAAAAAAATCTTTTACCCTTATTGTTTCTCTTGTTCCTCAAAAGGAAGAATAGTATTTGATGAAATTGAGAGTGAACCAATTCTTTTTTTGACTCACAAAACACTTAACAATAATTATCAATCGTATTGCATTCGAACCAGTCTTCTGAACTTTTCCTCACGATGTCTCTTTTACACATAAAGTTGTTATCCTTGGAGAGCAGCCAAACCCAAACGCAACCTCTATGGTTAAAACTTAAAAGTTAAAAAAAAAATAAAGAAAAAAAAAACAGTAGTGAAAAAAAGTGATGCTCTACAATTAACAATAGGGGGAACAGAAAAAAAAAATTGTCATTCTCTCACTTGATAATTTATGTCTCAATTGATGTGCTTTATTAATTTTTATTCTATATTTATAATGTAAAAATAGATGTACAAATTAAAAATATGTCACAAATAAAACAAAAATTATTATGTAATGCACTTATTTTTAATGTATCTAATAAAAAAATGGTACATTATTCTAGACATTTTTGCTCACTGATTTGTATTTCTAGAAGAAATGCCATAGCTTAACTATAGCCATAGAGGATATTGATGACAAAGACCGTCTGAGTAAATGATCTATTGATGAAGCTTGACCTAAACTAAACGAGTCATGGCATTAACAAATTTTTTAACTGACTTTGACACTTCCAAGACAATGATGTATTTCGCCGAAGACTAATAATAATAGCTTATTGTTTGTTTCCCGTTAAAACTAACAAAAAACAAAATCAAAGATTACAAGATAATCCACAAACAAATAACAATAATTAGCAAACAAAGAAAAATAATAATAATAAAAAATCTTACGGTAAGTCGTCCGTGCGTGTCACGCTTGAGGATTGGCGCGTGACAGTTGAATTTTCCGACATGAACTAACTTTGTATTTACCTGAAAAAAAGATTGGAGGGAAAAAAGAAAGAAAGAAAGAAAGAAAGTTTAATATAAAAAATAAAAAATAAAAAGGCAAGAGAAGAGGGAATGATGAGCTGTTGAGAAAGCTGGGAGAGCACACACATGAAAAAGAACAGCAAAACCAAACCTTGGATCCAAAAAGTTCATTTTCAATTTTTATTTTTTATTTTTTCTCAACTTTTTGTAACATTTTCTCCCTTACTTTCTGGCTTCCCAAACAAAACTAAAAAGCACGAGCATTGGCTTTTCCAAACCAGACTAAACTATTGTTTATTTATATATATATTTATATTTCTCTTTGTTCCTTCGTAGCTCCTATTTTCTTACCCTATCTCTCACCAAAAACCCCTCTCTGAAACTGATTGCAAATTAGCCAAACTTTTGTGTGTGTGTGTGTGTGTATATATAGAGAGAGAAAGAGGAGAGAGAAAGAGACAAGCACATTCTTGCTTTCCAATGGGCGCTCGTTGCTCCAAGTTCTCTCTCTGCTTCTTGCCTTGCCAGATTAAATTCAAGTCCTATCTCAACGACTATTCTGATTCCGGTCAGGTTTTTTTTTTTTTTTTGTCCTTCTTGTTTCTGTCACTTTCTCGGGAAAATTTCAGGCTTAGTTTGCTCTATTCTATTGTGTGTGTGTGTGCTTGCGTGTTTGAGTGCATTTTGTTTGCTTGGTTGGTGTAGAGAATGGGAGCAACAACGAGGACTCGTTGCCTGGATTCTGCGAGTTCAGCCTGGAAGAGCTCTTAGCCGCCACCGGGGGGTTTTCGCCGGAGAACATCGTGTCGGAGCATGGTGAGAAAGCTCCGAACATCGTGTACCGAGGGAAGCTCGACGGCGGCAGCTGCAGTGACCTGTGGATTGCCGTCAAGCGCTTCAACCGCTTCGCTTGGCCCGACGCTCGCCAATTCCTGGTCCGATTGATAAAGCATTGAGCTTTTGTGCTTAGTTATTATGTTAAGAGCGACTGATTGCTTAGTTGTTGTTGTTGATGATGATGATTGTATTGGTTTGTGCATTGTTTGGGGGAGTTTAGGACGAAGCGAGGGCGGTGGGGCAGCTGCGCAGCGAGCGCTTGGCGAATTTGATTGGATGCTGCTGCGAGGGCGAGGAGAGGCTTCTCGTCGCGGAGTTTATGCCGAACGAGACTCTCTCTAAGCATCTTTTTCATTGTACATTTCTTGTCCTTGTTTGTTGTTTACTTGTATTTTTATGTTTTTATGATCTTTGCAGTTTTCGGGTTCGGATCGTTTAGTCCATGGTACTTTGTGTTTTGGTTTTAGTTTTGAGCTTGTTGCCGGTTCATGATTTAGGCAAACGGCGATTGTTGACCATCTTGTTTGTTATGAGAAAAAAAAATTATCAAACTGATAAAAATACGATTAGGATGAATTACTGAGCTTCTTGATCCAAATACTATATATAGCGTTGTTTTGTAACATTCTGTTTAATGTTTTTAGAGGTTGATAGCTCTGACTTTTTATTTCTGGTATATTGTGGTTTCAACCAAATGAAAAATTTTGGTGTTTAGACTTTCGTTGGTTTGTATTAGCAGTTAATAATTGATATTAACAATAATTTTGGGTTGATTAGGGGAGACTCAGCCCATGAAATGGGCAATGAGGCTGCGAGTTGCTTTGTATCTGGCACAAGCATTGGTATATTGCGGCAGCAAAGGGAGAGCTTTGTATCATGATCTTAATGCTTATAGAGTCTTGTTTGATCAAGTACACTTTACCTCTAAATCCATCTCACTTATTTCTGTTTCAAATTTTTGTATACCTCTAATAGGTTAGTCCTGTTCCTAATAACTTGGAACTTGTCAGGAAGGTAATCCCAGACTATCTTGCTTTGGCCTAATGAAGAATAGCAGAGATGGCAAGAGCTATAGTACCAACCTGGCCTTCACTCCTCCTGAATACTTGAGGACAGGTAATTTCATCGTGGGTACCAGAATTTTCAAACATATAATTTAATGTTCTCTCTCGTATTTGCACAAATGGTCGGGGACTGTGCCGCTTCGATAAGTTGGACAATTAGACCTTTTGCACAAATAACCTCATCTTCTCGTGATATTCTCTCTATTTTTTTTCTTCCTTTAATCCTATGGACCTTGAAGAATATATCTTTACCAAAACTGGTTCACTCTTTTAGCATTTTCATGCTCGAATTTTCAAAAACTTGCATGCGTACACAGTTTTTGTATGGGCTTACTGGATGATCCTTTGATTTTTCGTGGCAGGAAGAGTGACGCTGGAAAGCGTGGTTTACAGCTTTGGCACCCTATTGCTTGATTTGCTAAGCGGAAAACACATTCCACCTAGTCATGTAAGCTTTCAATCTCTTATCAAGCCTCATTGAGGTTGATGTTGCAAATTAACTTTTCGGATGGATGAAACTTTTTAGCTGGAAAAGTATTTATTTAAATATGCTAGAGTGGCTCCTGCTAAGAACTTCAGATAAATAACTTGCTCAGAATGCTTCTTGCTTGGGTTATGATTCTGACAGAAGTCAGAATTTCACTTAGATTTCAAGCTGAAAAGGCTATTCTAAATTCCTTTTCTGGTAGGCACTTGACCTGATACGCGGAAAAAATGTTTCGATGCTGACGGACTCCTGCTTGGAAGGTCACTTTTCAAATGATGATGGAGCTGAACTAGTTCGGTTAGCTTCACGATGTCTAGATTATGAACCACGTGACAGGCCTAATTATAAGTCTCTTGCGATTGCTCTTACTCCTCTACAGAAAGAAATTGAGGTATGCCTTTTATTTTCCTCCCCAATGATTTGCTTGCTTCTCTTTGCAAAACCGATTGGACTAATTCATTGAGACATGGCAGGTTCCCTCATATGTTTTGATGGGCATTCGACATGGAAATGGGTCACCAAAGAAAGTTTCATTATCACCTCTTGGTGAAGCTTGCTCAAGATTAGATCTAACAGCTATACATGAAATATTGGAAAAGGTTGGATATAAGGATGACGACGGAGTTGCCAATGAGGTCAGTTATCTTCACATTCTATTTCACTTCCGGTGCAAGAAGAGCAACTGTGATTTACCTAAACGAAGGGACTTAATATGAATCAAAATGAGCCTATCAAAACTTGATAAAAAGACGAGTAAACAAGGAAACACAATGATCCTTAATGACGTGATGTTAGAAAACGAGCGCATTAAACTGATTAGGGCCACTATGAACTTCATCTGTTATTCATAATGGTTATATGAAAGTACCTTAGTTGCTCAAGTCGTTACATTGATCTCTCTTACACGCCTGACTTGTTTATCACCTCTCCGGAATTTCCTCAACTTGCAGCTTTCATTCCAGATGTGGACGAATCAAATACAGGAGACACTAAACGCTAAAAAGCGTGGAGATTCTGCATTTAGATCTAAAGACTTTGCTACTGCAATAGAGTCTTATACAAAAGTAAGTGCATGCTCTCAAGTAAAGGGAAAATTCGTACCATGTTCAGATTGTTCAGCCACACCCATAGGATAAGACCAATAACTTTTTGCACGTGCCAACCTAGATATTCATGTAAAGCGGAGAAGCATTTAATATTTTGAACCAAACTGAAATGCTCTTGGTCACTTCTGCAGTTCATTGATGGCGGGACCATGATATCTCCGACAGCGTTTGCAAGGCGCTGCCTGTGTTACCTGATGAATGACATGTCACAAGAAGCTCTTGGAGATGCCATGCAAGCCCAAGTGATACACCCAGAGTGGCCGACCGCATTCTATCTCCAGGCCGCGGCCTTGAAGAGCCTGGGGATGGAAAATGATGCCGAGGAAACTCTGAAGGACGGTGCATGCTTGGAAGCCAGAAGAAACAGAGATTGAAAGTGTATAGTTTTTTGTTTTTTTTAAATTCCCTCCACCCAACTTTACCTATTTATATAAACTTGTATCTAGTTTTGTCCATTCCTTCTTTGACATTTGAGTTTCTGCTTCACCAAAAAGAAAAGAATCGTATGACAGCCATCGTGTTGGCATTATTGGTGCAGCTTCCGTTTCGTCCTTGATTTGGGCAGTTTCTGTACTGTGGCGGAGGCTGTAACATCTCTTGGTTCTGTCTTTGGTCCATTATTAAAATAGTAAAGCTCAGGTTTATGATATAATTATTTGTTTCGCATCATAGAGAATTGTCCCCGAGTCTTTCATCAGTTTCGAAGTCCTTTAACATATTATGACCAAAAGCTAATATATCATAACCAAGAGCTTTGAAACGCCTATAATTTGAAAAGTGAAACTGAAACGTAAACGGTTCATTTAGAAACGAAAGTGCATTGAACAGAAAAAAGAGAAAAATACAGCCTTTTTTTTTTTTTTCATTTTTTCAAACGATCTGACTGGAAGTTCTTTCTTTTTTTTTTTTTTTTGCCGCTCAGTACTAACATACTTTCCAGAGCTTCTCCAGGGAGTAGAAACCTCAGCATATATTTTTCTTTTTACTTACCAAAGCCTGTGTCCAATTAATGGATATAACCCTAGGATCTCTTGGGGGCTTCACAAGGGGGAATGGAGAACCATTAAATAAACTAGTTTATTGAGGAAAGGCTTTATTTAGATGTTCAATTCTATTATGGCAGCAAAATTTAAAAACTGCCACCAATAAACACCAACTTGAAATCAATCACCTGATCAACATTTCAGAAAGTAACTAAAAAACATAACAGTGAAAATTACAATCGCCGTTGTCGCTGGGGACCAACTCAAGGCTAATTCTAAGGACGAAAATTAGAGCAGGCAATTTTCACATTGGAGGTCGACCAGAACCAAGAAGCTGGCCAACCAAATTAGTCACCTGGAACACCAAAAAAAAAATATATAAAAACTTAAGATTAGGAAATGCACTTAAATCATAAAACCTTGTGATGCAAGAAAACATAAAGAAATCCGACAAAAACTGATTTCTATCACGCCCATTGATTGGTCTCTATTTCAACACGGAACCATATGCAAAAGCCAGCAAATGCTTACATGCCAATACTTCGAGACGCAACGATCAATGCAACTGTTTTCGCCCATATTTAGCTCCGACTCCTTGTACCTAGAAACAGAGGGAAACATTTTAGTCGGTTCCTTTGTATTCACGAGAACAGGAAAAAGTATTATGATGTATAACCTTTTCAAAGATTATAAGTATTCGAAAAAATGAACAAGAAGAGAGGAGAAACCACCTACTTTTTGTCAACACACTTGCTAAAACATGTATGGGTCAGCCTGAATCGAAAAGAGACAAGAAAACATCAGTGAATGACCAACAAACGAATTTTAAGATAAAGATCACACCAGTATTATGCAAGATAAATATATTTTTTTCCATCCTTCACAGGAACACGCACAAGAATTAGCATAAGAGCATCATTCCTAGTCAAACTATTGAATCATCATGGCTTCCCTATCAGATTTCAAGGTAAAGGTCTTCATCTGAAGTCATTATGGTCAACATATGAATTCAATTATCAACACTATGCGTATCCTAAGACACAGAACAATGTCTAAAACGACAAAGTGTGCAATGAGATTTTTGAACAAGCTTCAATTCAACACGAAATAAAAGTATGGAGCTTTGTCGGTGATGGAACAAATGAGTAAAAATCCGATTCTGGGGTCAGCATAGAAGTTCAAAAAAGTACAGCTCATTAAAGTATTTAACAAATTCATTCTATTAAAGTCACCCACCTACAACGAAAAAACAGTTTTACTAATGCTTAATATGAAGATATCATATATTTAATTGTGGAAAAAAAAAAAAAACTCACTTGTTGAACAACTCGACTCTATATTCCATCTCTTTCTCTGCCATACCAAAGATCTGCAGAAAAATAAAAAGAATAGCTCAAAAATTTCATATCAAGCTGATGAGTGATAGTTGGTCAAAACCAAGTCTTGGCAGGGAATTAAGTCTCCATTGTTAAAAAAAAATTTCGCACTTATAACCATTCTAAATTCAACCCCAAATGCTTGAATTACTTTTCAGATTCAATCCACGGACCAAAAAAAAAAAAAAACCAACACCACCACCAATAAGGAAAAGTGTCTAAACCTGTTCCTTTTCCAAGGTTGATTGGGCATTTTGATTCGCAGCCATTAGAGCCTGAAAATACCCAAAAACATGAATCAAATGAGAAATCTTTTCGAAATCCCAACCCTAGCTTGATCAATAATCGAATACAACCTTAACAAACACGCAAAATGAGGGACAGAAATTCCGTACCGTGGTTCGAAACCCTTTCCCTGAGAGTCTGATTCACAGTCCCAGAG
Source organism: Boehmeria nivea var. tenacissima (assembly GCA_018132145.1). Classification (NCBI taxonomy): domain Eukaryota; kingdom Viridiplantae; phylum Streptophyta; class Magnoliopsida; order Rosales; family Urticaceae; genus Boehmeria; species Boehmeria nivea. Next base: position 16,818,948 of record CM030874.1, on the reverse strand, counting down.
ACTCGTTTGACTGTTTGGCCAAACCAGCGAAAGATCGAAAACCCTAAAAGCTTTTCCCGTCCCCAAAGCTGATATACACGCCAACGCCAAGTAGGGTTTTAAGGAGTACTATACAGTGCGCGTGAGATATACGGAAGGGTTTTACGATCATCAAATGAAAATTTGACACGTCATCGACACTTTCAGTGACCGTCAATTAACGATTAAAGAAAGCGGGGACAAAATTGTAATTTTATCACCAGGAAAGAAAAATTATTTTATTTCCAATTGAATATCTCCGACTGTTATTTCTCTCTCTCTTCCGTTTTTCAGAGCACCATTAACCTCGGAGCCACTGGTACTCTCTCTCTCTCTCTCTCTAAATTATTTTGTAATAACTAAAGTTGGGTGTTTTTTTAGGTTAAATCTTGCTGATTTTAGGATGTTATAGTTTCGATTTGGCATGAATTTGACCATTTTGGTCGAGAAAAGAATAATAATCTTTGGTGTCAAAGGTTCTGTTTTTGCTTTGTTTTGTTTTGTTTGGTTTTTTTTTTTTTTTTTCGCTTTGTTGGTAAGTGAAACAACAAACCTTAGTTGATGTATTGTTAAACTAGTTACTGTGGAAGGTTCGAAATAAAGCTTGTTTTTGGTGGAGTTTGTTCTTACGATTTGTTTTTTTTTTTTTTTTTTGGGTTTTAAATAGAATTTCACTGGTGCAATGGAACACGGGTCGTTCTCGGATCACACAAAGTCGACATTTTCATTGACTGACGAAGATCACACACTCGCAAACGCTCTTAGGTTCACTTTGAATCAAGAGTAAGTCTCTTTTGTTATATTAAATGTTTCGTAGTTCATTTCATTTCATGTTATGCTATTTGTATTCTTAAACTCAGATGTTTATAGAGGAATTGCAAATCCTTAAAAAGGTTTCTTTTGTTGCAGTCCGAGGGTTTCTTTCTGCGGATACAGCATTCCTCATCCTTCGGATAATCGGGTTAATATTAGAATTCAGACAACAGGTACACACGCTCCGTTTTTGTTATCATATATTAGTGATCATGATCATGAATGAATGTTATTATGAGAATATTATGCAATAGTTATAAGTGACTATGCTTCTTAAAATTTTAGCTTGGGATATATTTTTCTTTTTTTCGTTTAAGATATTGAAGTGTGGCTGTTTTGTCTATAATTCGTTTACTCGGTCAAGAATAACATTTGCGTCCTAGTTTTTGTTGTTAAAATTATTTAATCACGCACCAAGAAGTACACAAAATCATGGAATATGATTGACAAATATGTCTTGAATCCATGGTATTAGTTGAATGGAAAATTTTAATATTGACAATGCAAAATCAGGTCGGATTCTAGGCTAACTATGTCCATGTGTGCCCGTTAGTCTGTTGTGATCATAATTTAGGATTCGACTTGCGAGTATGGCTGGGAAGAATTCTTATTAAGGAAGAATAATATGCAGAAAACGGGGATGTGAGATATTGAACTTTGAATCATCTTACTTGTTGGTGAATATTGTAGTACTAACCTATTAAAATTTCGTGTATGTGATAACAGACTTGTGCTTAAATGTACAATCTTCGCATTAGCAATAGTATCCCGAGATGTACTCCATGGAGGCATTTGGTTTCTTGATGGGTGAAACCTATATAACCAACGCCATATGGTCTCCTTTCATCATTAATATTTTAAACAACATAAAATTCATAGTTAGGGTGTCTTGTTGTATTGATAGCCGTTTGACTAGAGAAGGTAGAGGAAAATCCACGCCACAAGTTAGGAGTTGTAGAGCTGAAGGACATCTTTCTGGAGAGAAAATTGGACACTGCAAACACGTTACTTATTTCAGGCATTGTTACATTCGTGTAAGCTCGTCGTAGGCCTTCCCTCTTTCATCATTTGTAAGACGGCATCGGTGGGACAAGGCAACCTTTTTAGGTATTAGCTTCAAAATTATGACAGGTGAAGGGACCTAATCTAATGTTCTTTTGTTTAGATTGCCAAATCACAAGTCATGATCACAAGTAGCTGATGAACTTACACATATATAGTCAAAGTTAAGACCCAACTCGTTTTGACAAAACAAACTCCCAATCAATGATATACATTCGTCTCTCTGTCATCAATCTGGGTGATGACTATGGCTGTTCCAAGGCTGTTACTTGCTTGAATGATGTTCCATTCATTTGGTAGTTCTAAGATCTTAAAGTTGCTAATGGTTCTCTGTATTCTTTTCTTTGGCTTGACATTTCACAGGTGATCCAGCTGGGGATGTACTGAAAGATGCTTGCCAAGATCTAATGTCGATGTGCCAGCATGTAAGAAGCACTTTCGACAAGGCTGTTGCGGAGTTCAAGGTTAAGTCGTCTGCGGAAGACATGAGTTCTGATTAGCTTTTCGACATCTCTAATTATCGATAAGACTCGGATATGCCAATTTTGCTGGTTAATGTAGTTGACGACGGTTGCTTAATACAAAGATTGCTCATTTACACCCAATCAAGGTTATTAATGCACCTTTAAATTCGGATATGCCAAAATATTTTCCTTTAAATTTCAAACTTCCGAATTCTCATTTTAATTTTTAACAATGAACCTAAACTTAACTTTGGATTTCTCTGCACTATGGCTAACAATAAGTATTGTGTTCACAGATCACATTTCTTTCCTTTTTCTTTCTTTCTTTCTTTTTTTTTTTTTAATGGATTTATGAACTTTATTGAAATGTTAGTACTATCCATGAACTTTTTTGAAAAGCCTTTGGCTTTTGTATGCCTTTTTCGAAGAATCCAATTACCGACATCTTCAAGTGCTTGCTCGTGCAGACAAATTGGTCCACAATTTCTATTGCATATTATATCATGTAATGAAAAACAGAGAAAATGGGAAACTCGGATGCTGACCAACTTAGACAAAAATATCTCAGCAAATTTGGAACCAACTCAATCATATATCTAGCCAGAAAATAGGCATTAGTGCGTACAAAGTTATTGCCACTACAATAAGCACCAAATGCTCTGTTTCGTTGCAAGTGATCAAAGTATTTTGAAGTGGAAAAGCCAAGAAGTGATGAAGGCGAGGACCATGCAGGCGAGGAGAAAGTTCATTATGCGGCGGCCGTGCCAGATCGTCTCCACGAGGATCACGGGTGCCGACGGGGCAGATGGAGCCGGGACGGTAACAACATTTGGCTCATTCGTCCGCTCATTGGCGGCGATGTTGAGTGCAGTGACTCCACAGATCTCGCAGGTTCTGCGAAAAACGTTCCTTCCAAAGTCAATGGCAGGCAATAAATGTAGCATGCTGGAATAAAATTGCAGTAGAAAATCCAAAAATAATAAATAAAAGGATAATGAAGATTAGCAACATGCTTACCCTGGTTACTAAAATTGGGATTGACATGAATCTACAAACAAATGAATGAAATGATATAGAGAGACCTAAACGCAAGTAAGCTAAAGCTATATTGCAATAGATTCTGCTATGTAATCGATTTCAGCCACAATATGGTGGCTTTAATATGGGCTCATGGTTTCATGGAAAGTACAAAACTCAGATTCCCTCGACGTCCAAAACACATATGCTTGTCATTCTCTCTCTCTCTCTCTCTCCAGAGGTTAATCAAGTAAAAAAATTAGAATAAATTATCCAAAAGCACTAACAGGACAAAATGAAATTCTCTAATGTGCTGCTTTTTGAGAGAGTGTGTGTCTATCTGATAACAGTTCAAATCTTAGTCATCTATCTGATCTCAAAATTCTAGCAGTGCTCAATTTGCAAAACTACTTTCACTCACTTTCCTTAAACACAAAGTTAGAGCAAAAAAATAAGGGTATCAAGATCATCTATATAATGCTTCAAAAAGATCAAGTTGATAATGAGCAATACGAGATAGACAGAGAAATAGAGAGTTATATACATATGCGCGCGCGTGTGTGTGTAAATATATATATACTCACGTGTCACCCTTAATCTTGAACCAAGTCTCGGCACATTGCTTATGGGCAGAGCCCAAATCACCTTTACAAGAACAACCCAACTGAATTGGAACGCCACACTCTGTCCTCTCACCTTCTAAGTCCAATTGGCAAATTCTACACTCTCTCTCAGTCTCAACCTTGTTGTTGTTGCCACCAAAATGCACTTTCATCTCCAAAACCCCACTCTCTAAATCCAAATCAGACAGGTTACACTCCGACCCAGATGACTCCACTTGAAGCCCTTCGAACCGCGAGTGCCAAGACTGGTCGTCGGAGTCATCAGAGGCTGACGCTTCACGGCCATGGCGGGTTTCAACGGCAGACATGTCTCAGACTCAAACCCACAGCTGGAAATGTCATGGAACTGGAAAAAAAGTGAAGAAGAAAATGAAGGTCTGAGCTTGATGGGACGAGTTTCAAGTGATTTCTCTCATTCAAGCTTTGGAAACTGAAGGATCAAGGCTTGAGCCTGGTGGGTTTTCAAGAGGGTTCAAAGTTTGAGGCTTTAGAAGAAGAGTTCAGAGGTAAAAAAGAAAGAAGAGAGAAAATAATAATGTGTGAGCTTGTGGTGGTGGTGTTTTTTTTTTTTTTTTTTTTTTGGGAGGTTAGGTCCAAGAGAGAGTGGGGTAATGAGTTGGTGGTGTTTGTTTCTTTCTTTTCACTCTTTTGTCAAATATCATCTCTCATCAGTTTCTCTCTCTTTCTTTCCCTGTCTAGTAGTGCTAGTGTCTCTATGTCTATACCTCTTTATCTCCTTTTTCTTTTCTTTCACTATGGCTCTCTACTCTAGTAGTGTCAGTTCTTTTTTTTTTTTTTTTTCTTTTCCTCTTTAAGAACTAAGAAGTCGTGTCGCTTGGAATAGGGGAATGCAAGAAAACTACAGTTTGGGTCTTTGGGAGCGCATGGGCAGAGTTACAGCAATGTTTTTTATTATTATTTTTAAGTATGCAAAAATAAAAAAAGTGAAACAATTTTTTTTTTTTTTTTGTGGCAGTAACTTGTGGGGACTCACATTGAGGGTCAGAGGGGAAGGGAGAAAGTGAAAAGAGTTTGCATGCGTCTTGAGTGTCTTAAGTGTTGTTGCTGTTACTGTGCCCTCACATAGACCTCTCTCTCTCTCTTTTCGTTTTTCCTTTTTATCTCCCTTTTTCATGCACCGTTTTCATCGTCAGCATTTTTGGGTTAGCTTTTTTCCTTTCTTAAGCTTTCTATGATGTTTGTGATAATAAAAAGGACACGAAAGAAAATGAGGTTTTAATTGGACACTGTGGGATTACTTGCTAACATAGTGGAAGTGATGTCGGTAGGCCATTTTAGATATTTTTCATGACTTTTTTTTTTTTTTTTTTGCTAAGATGATCTTTTTCATGACTTGAGGATAAGCTCTGTTGGATGATTTTTTTAGCAACCTATGAGTTACGACGGTCAAGAAAGATTGATATTTGAGAGTATTTTGTCCTTGCATGAAATATTGAAGCATTGATTTGTATCCTCGCAATTCTAAAATTGTACAAAGAGCATATCAGACAAATATGAAGTTCCAACTCCCAACACTCTTTGACCTACCTACAGTGACCCAATTGGCGTTTGATTTATAGAAGGGTTAAATTTAATTGAATTGTAGCATCACCTCAAGGCATGTGTTTTCTTAAGAAATGGCAAAGAAATGAAACAAAAACAAAAACAAAAACAAAAACAAAAACAAAAAAAACAAAAAAAAAAAAACCAAAACCAAAACAAAACAAAACAAAAACAAAATTAGAGACACCATAGTTCCTTCTTGGCGTGCATTTGATCTCTTGAACAATCAACAACCGTCAGTTTTCCCAGCATCAAATGCAAAAACAAACATGAAAATAGAATCTCAAATCGAGCTACTTAAACCTATTAAGGTTTTAATCTGGCCCTAAGCATGTATGACATACTATCGTCCAACAAGAAAACTCATCGATCCCTGCCTTCGAAAGTTAGACAACTGATGAAAAAAATCCCTGAATTGGTCAACGAAATACCATTGGAAAAAAAAAAAAAAAAAAAAAAGGAAGTGACTAATCCTCACTGCAGAGACAAGAAATATCATAAGCCGAGAATTGTGTTCTCAACAATTTCGCCAACCATTCCTCTTGACAACAAACCCGCATTGCATCACCTAAGTTCTCTAGTTTCCAAGCAAAAAGGAGTTACAATGGGGCATCGATCCCTCCGTTTGGAAGTTAGACAATACTGATGAAAACAAATCCCTGAATTGGTCAACGAAATACCATTGAATGAAAAAAAAAAAAGAAAAAAAAAAGGAAGTGACTAATCCTCACTGCAGAGACAAGAAATATCATAAGCCGAGTATTTTGTTCCCAACAATTTGGCCAACCATTCCTCTTGATAACAAACCCGCATTGCATCACCTAAGTTCTCTAGTTTCCAAGCAAAGTGGTGTTACAATGGGGCATGAGATTTATGAGAACATTATGCTAATGAAGGACAAGTAAATAGTCCAAAAGGGTACCTATAAATTTAAAGAAATTGCATCAAACTGCTTGAGGTTCAGCTTTAGGAGCATTTTCTGTTGGTTTAGTTGCAGTCAATGTAATTCCCATCGGCTTGCTTAAATTTGGGATATACCGCCAACAGCGCTTGTGGACTCCGCTTATTTTCTTGGCAGCCTCTGCAGCTGGCAGACCTGCATCCAAAGTTCAAATGCATCAACTTGGTGACTACGGGAAAAGAAGAAAAATTCTAAATAGAAATTCTTGAGGACATAATAAAACTTAAGCGCTGCATCACGAGCTCTTCCTATTTATAGTCTCAGTAGCACTCTTTAGTGCCAAAAAATGATGCATTCTTAAGAAAAAAAATAAAATGTCAAGAATATCCACTTATTCTTGATAACAAGGTAGGGGCAACAATGTATCCTTCAATTCAGAAAATGAACCAGATCTACCGAACATCACACGGCATTTGAAGCTAATAACTGATCGGGGAGGCGCTTGGCTAAGTTTCCAAGACGTAACAATACTACTCTAATTACCCAACCAACCGCGCGCTAAATCTCATCAAACGTAATTTTGATTCACATCGTGTAATCATGAGTGGCTGTAAAACTACAATTTTGCAATCTTATACTTCATCTCTGTCTTCCGAGCCCTGTTTTAGAATCATAAAAATCTCAAACACCTTACTGCTTCGTACAAATACACCTACATAATAAGTTGCCAAACAATTCAATAACTGACGGTTACTTGTTTGTTTTTGCTCTCTTCAGCTTATAAGCATACAAATCAAACTCTTATCAACATGGTTCAGGCATTGAACCCGCCCCAGATAAAAAGCAGTTCTTCGATCGCTAGTGAAAATGATGAAATGGAAAATAAAGAAAGCATAACGGGAAAAGGGATAAATTATCTATGTCTCGTCGTCATTATTAAAAATTCCAAACTCGCACCAAAACCATCGTTTTCCTTACCGAACTTTGAGCAATTACCAAATGTGATTGTTTTGAGGTCACACCATAATGCAACAAATACAAAGTAATAAAAAAAATACCAACTTTTTGTAACAAATTCTAGTCATACACACACAATCTAAAATAAAAATAGAACGAAAAACACTAATCACATTGAACATGAAATCACACCAACCTTCCTTGTGTACAATTCCCCATGCTTTTCCATGCCTACCATCCTGCAACCAAAAAAATAATAATAATCTTAAACCCCTCAAAACCTAAGGGTAATTTGGCAAAATCTATCTCAGCTTAGTGAAAAAAAAAAAGGAGAGAGAAAGACCTTGTAGAGATTGATCTTGGTGATCTCGTAAGAGACGCCAGTCCAGTGAGTCTTGGCCATGTGGTATCCAATTCCCCAGTTCGGCAAGAACTGAGCGACCTCGAAGAGGTTCTTCTTCTTCTTCCGCTTCGGCTTCTTCGACGGAGCGCTAGGGTTTTGCGAGGAGTCCGAAGCAGCGCTGAAGCTTCTGCTTCCGAAGAAGCTATAAGAGAGCCTGAAGAGGCTTAGGGTTCGATCGATAGTCGCTCTGTTGGCGAGACTGTTGGCCATTTCTGCTCTTTCAAGGTCTGGCTATGGCGGTTTTGCTTTGTGAGAGAGACGAAAAAGCGTTGTTTGGTTGGAGGCGATGATTGAGAACTGAGAAGTGACTGGTGAGTGAATAGTCTTTTGTGTTATTTCAGAATGGCCTCGTTAGTTTGTTAAACTTACTTTCCCACCCCATTGTTGGGGTTTTTTTCTTTTTTTCTTTTTTTTTTTTTAATGTAAACATCTAAAACGACGTGTCAATTTTGCTTTCCAGCCAACTGTCGTTTTGAATTGAAAACAATAATTCGTTTGCCGTGTTAAGTTTTTTGTCGTTTTCAGACGCATAAATTGTTCACGTGAAAAAAGTACAAGAAACGACATATATTCGCTCATCGTGTTGAATTTCTGTCGTTTACTACGAAAACGACATATTCGTTTATAGTGTTGAGTTCTGTTGTTTAGTAGAAAAAAATCAACTGAAATGAGTTTGTAAGAGTTGATATTATATAATATGAGCTCCAATACTGAACAAAATAAATATGCGTTCAAATAGTTGATTTATGTGAAACTGGATTAAATGATTTGTTTCAACCGGAAATGAGATTTTAAGACTTGTCAACGGGTAAAATGAGTTCACAAGAGTTCTTATGATATAATATGAGCTTTCACTTAGGGATCAAAATGAATATGCTAAAATTGTTTCATAGTCAAACAAACTATTCAAAAACTCGATTTCAACAAAATTAAATTGGAGGATTTTGAAGACACAATGATAATCTATACTTAATGTGTACTGCACGTTTAATTTATATATTAAAATTTACGCTACAAACATATAGTGGAAATGAAGAGAGCACACTACATGAAGTATATATTATTAAGTGGCATAAAAAATGACTTTATTTTGAAATTCTCCCAATTATTAAAATTTAATGATGAATTTGTTTCACCGTGAAGTGAGTTTTGAAACTTGCTATCGCATGAAATGCATGATTAAGAGTTACAATAATCTAATAAGAGTTTACTATAATATAATATTAGTTCAAAAACTCTTGGGACATTGGAGCGAGACAAATTCGTACTTATCATTTCTTATCTTACATGTAGAATGAAATGAACGTCATATCGTTGTATCATGTTTTCACTTCGATCAAGTTACATTTGATACAACTATATAACATCATAGAAAGAAACAAAATATACAATTTATGTCGTTTATAAGGATGTGGTTCTCGAGTCTCAAGGCAAAATTTTATTCCATATCAGATATTCAAACATTCCTTCCCGATATTTTACCGCATCAGTATGAAAAACTATAGGCACCAAATGATATAAAAGAGAGAAGCAGAAGCAGAGACATACGACATTTAACAACACAGGTTCTGATTCATATTTCATAATAGAAGAAGGATGAGACAAAATATAATACACATCAAATCCCAAGTTGCAAAGAAAGCATATTTCACTGCTAGAATAGGACATCATAATCAGAATTCAAAATAAGCAGCAAGCAAAAAAAAAAAAAAAAGTAAACAACAAAACTTAACAATTGTTCCATGTTTTCCCTTATAACACCCAACAACTTCAAATTGAGGTTAAGCAAAATTAACCTCTCATCACCACCACCTTAGGAGCTCTCTCTCTCTCTACTCACGCTCATACTCTGGTTCTTCCTCCTCGTACTCCTCCTCTTCCTCGGCTGTGGCATCTTGGTACTGCTGGTACTCCGAAACCAGGTCGTTCATGTTGCTCTCAGCCTCGGTGAACTCCATCTCGTCCATGCCTTCTCCTGTGTACCAATGCAAGAAAGCCTTCCTCCTGAACATAGCTGTGAATTGCTCACTCACACGCCGGAACATCTCCTGGATGGAAGTCGAGTTGCCCACAAAGGTCGATGCCATCTTCAGACCTGTCGGAGGGATGTCACACACAGTGGACTTGACGTTGTTGGGGATCCACTCCACAAAGTAAGAGGAGTTCTTGTTCTGCACATTCAGCATCTGCTCATCCACCTCCTTGGTGCTCATCTTGCCACGGAACATGGCTGAGGCAGTCAGGTAGCGGCCATGGCGGGGGTCAGCAGCACACATCATGTTCTTGGCGTCCCACATCTGCTGGGTGAGCTCAGGAACGGTGAGGGCGCGGTACTGCTGTGACCCACGGGAGGTGAGGGGAGCGAAGCCTACCATGAAGAAGTGGAGACGGGGGAAGGGGATAAGGTTGACAGCAAGCTTCCGGAGGTCGGAGTTGAGCTGTCCAGGGAACCTCAGGCAGCATGTCACTCCAGACATGGTGGCTGATATCAAGTGGTTGAGATCACCAACTGCCCACACAAAGAGAACACAAAGAAAATTGTTAGTATTCTCATGCGCCATGACACAAAAGTCATTTTAAGAACACCAATTTGAAGATACAATGTTATTTAAGGACACAGCAGTCCACCAATTTTAAGGTTCAATGTTACAATAACTATTCAAGATCTTTGTATTATCTTAGTAATGTGTGGTGTGAAACAAGTAAAGTCTTCAACTCGGTCCAATGATAACTAACCTAGTGTAGAGCCCTTTTTGATAGCTTTGGGTACTTTAAAAATATTATTAGTTCCCTTCGAATAATTAAAAATGAACACCATGAACGTTTTCAAAGCATAACCACGGCCACAACAATAAAAAGAAATGGGGACAATTAGCAACTGAAAATGTAATACACGAAAAATTATGCAAGCTTTTAAAAACACAAACTATATGCAAAAATGGGGACATTGAAGAGTCAATTGCTATTTAGATCTGTGACGTTCAAGTAAAGTGCTCGTCAGATCTGTCCGCATACAAGCCTTTACATGCACATACAGTAGCAAAATCCACAAACTCAAACACATATACACATCAAGACGGTCAACATAAGCATTGAAGGGAAAAGTGAAAACTCACAGCTGGGAGTGGAGAGCTTGAGAGTACGGAAGCAGATATCGTACAAGGCCTCGTTGTCGAGGACCATGCACTCATCGGCGTTCTCTACAAGCTGATGAACCGACAGAGTAGCGTTGTAAGGCTCGACAACAGTGTCCGAGACCTTCGGCGACGGGAAGACCGAGAAGGTCATCAACATCCGGTCTGGGTACTCCTCTCTGATCTTCGAAATCAGAAGAGTCCCCATTCCAGATCCGGTCCCACCACCCAGAGAATGGCACACCTGAAACCCTGCAACCACCAAAAAACACAAAATCACTGAGTCACGGCCAAATCTAGGGTTTCACAGATCGTGTATAACACTAGGAACTGAACCATGCGCGGCTAATTTCTCTGCAAAATCAAATAAATCATGAATCTGTATTTTTTTTAACCACAAAAGCCTAGGGTTTCGATTGTTCTTCCATTCACAAAATATCCAAGCAATCGAAAAACATAAACACAAAACACACAACGAAATCGCCAAAACTCCATAGATCTAACCAATTAAATCCCACAACCGAAGCAGAAACCGCTAGATCTACATTCTCAGACCACAGATCTACAAATATCGGACCACAGATCTACATTTCCAACAGAAAGCACAAATATCCATAGATCCGAAGACCAGACCAAACCTTACCTTGCAAGCAGTCACAGTTCTCGGCCTCCTTGCGGACGACGTCGAGGACCGAGTCGATCAACTCGGCGCCCTCAGTGTAGTGTCCCTTGGCCCAGTTGTTTCCGGCGCCGTTCTGGCCGAATACGAAGTTGTCGGGGCGGAAGATCTGGCCGTACGGGCCAGATCTGATGCTGTCCATGACGCCGGGCTCCAGATCCATCAGGACAGCGCGTGGGACGTACCTCCCGGTGCTGGCCTCGTTGTAGTAGACATTGATCCTCTCGAGTTGCAGATCCGACTCGCCGTGGAATCGCCCGGTCGAGTCGATGCCGTGCTCGGCGCACACCACTTCCCAGAACTTGGCTCCGATCTGGTTCCCGCATTGCCCTCCCTGTACGTGAAGGATTTCTCTCATCTTGAGATTTTTTTCGCTGTTTGGACGGAGAGAAAATGAGAGAAAGTGAGAGAAAACGAAAGAGAGAGAGTTTTCAGATCTGAGAATGAGAGAGTGAGAGTGAGAGCGAGTGAGGCAAGGCAAACGGGGTTATATAGGAGAAAGAAATAGGAGATAACGGCTCTTTACGGTTGTGAAAAAATTAAAAATTAAAAAAAAAAATGGGTTTTTGGTGAATCGAGAATTTGTTTTGCCCTAAAATGGAGGGTTTAGATGAGTGCCACTTAAGCATGTGGTTTAGCAATGTAACGGTTAATATTGGAGATTTTTTTGAATTTCAAAATGGAGATACAGCTAGACATGACATATGTTTTTGACCGCGCTTTTTTAATTTTGGGATTTTATTTATAAATAAAATAAATAAATAAAGATGAAGAAATTGGGAATAATAATAACTATAACTAGAAGACAAAGAAAAACAGGAAATGATTTTCTGGCTTTGAGCGGTACATATTACCACTGATCTGAATAATTGTTATTTTAATATGGCGCCGAGGAGAAAGTCATGTTACTGCAATTTGAATAATTGTGACCCATGTGTGGTGTGTGTCTACTCTCTACTGTCTAAGGACCATGTACTAGATTTCTTCCATGTCCAATTTTCGATCCAATCGAAATAATATTATATAATTTTATCTAGAATGACCACTTAACTAATCATTTTCTCTTTTTTTTTTTTGTTTCCTTAAAAAATACTTTTTCTCTTTCTTTTTTTTTTTTTGAATCACACTTATTTCTCCTTTTTTTTTTCTTCATAGTGACTCTATTTTTTTTTTACTCCTCAAAGGCAGACAAATTTGTAATTTATTTTATATCATAGACGCAAATAGTAATTTATTGAGTGAAGTAGGCAAATATTCAAAATTTATATTACAATAAAAATAAATACATAAACTTTTGAAGTAATTGAGTTTCTACTCAATTTGTAAATTACTTGCACATGCTTTTGGTAACTAAGTAAATTACCATCACTTACCACTGTGTAAGTAATTGAATCATTTGGATAATTGATTACATTTTTCAAAAAATTAAGTAAAAGCTTACATTAAGTTTTAAAAATTGGGTATTCACTATAATTTCTCTAATTTTATTATCTTTAGTTTCAAAATTATTCAAAAATTTACTCAGAGAAAAGAAAAACAATAAAGAGAATTTTTTTATAAAAAAAAAAAAGAGAAGATTTTCTCAAAATAGACAGAAAGTATTACTTTGCTCCATTAAAAAAAAAAAAAAGATTACTTTGCGCCATTCTTTTCTTTGAAGGGTTACATTTTTTTTATATTTTTTATGCTCAAACTTTGAAGGGTTACTTTTGGACCATTCTCAATTACCAAATAGGTAATAAGTAACCAATCAACACTTGTTTTTGCTTAAAGACCAATCAAGATGTGTACATATAGATGGTAACTATTAACTAACAATACGGCATGAGAAGAAAGAAAGCATAAACAAAACAAAGAAAATTTAAACAAAAAACAAAATATTATCTCCACTTCCCCACATTTAAAGGGGACCAACCATACAGCCATTAGGCAGCGTACGAATTAAACAAAATAATATCCAAACTAGAAAGAACAAACAAACAAAAAGACAGGACATTACTGTTCCTAGGAAATTCTAACCCAAAAAAAAAAAAAAAACACTTTATTTGTAGAAAGGATCTGTAGCTTTTAAATCTCGCCACCGACACCCTTCCAAAGACCCGCCCCGCCGCGACCAAGCTTCACAAAAATGTCAGCACGAGAAAACAAGAAATGCATTCTAAACAGTTTCAATAACGATAACGATAATGATAAGCGTCATCTATGGTACAATGAGCTAAAACTGAGCTGAATAGCACTACTCTTACAAAATGCACAATATTTTACTGCTATGTTCCGATATTTTTCGCTAATCTAAAGGATCTACCAGTCTCGTTTTATTATCATCTGAATTTGAGTTTCTAGGTGAGATTTTACGAGATATTTTATCATTGCATTAGGTTTTTAGGTGGCATGTTACAAGTTTTATGATAATTGCATTGAATTTTTAGGTGGCATGTCATGAGTTTTATTATCATTGAATTAAATTGTTAGGTGGCATGTTACAAGTTTTATTCTCTAAAGACTCACAGCTCAACGCAAAATATACCTCTCATATGGTCCTGAATTATTATTACTACATTGAAAGATTCGTCTTAGACAGGACATATGGTTCTTTTGTGGTTATTTAAAAATTGAACCATTATAATTTATGATTAGGGGAAAAAAGACAGGAAAAAATTCAACTGTCGATATCTTTCAATCCATGATTACTATTTTTTTTTTTTTGGGACCAATTTTACAATCAAACATGACTCGTGAGTCAATACTAGGGATTCAATTATTTGCATATTCTACAATGATCAACAGTATTCCAAACTAAATTTCAATAATTCAAGTAAAATAGAAGTGACAACTAACTGAATACAAGGACAAACGTAGGATTTATTGATGTGCTAATAACGACTAAAACTAAATTATGTAAATAAAGCTAAATTCACAACAAACCAAACACGGACGGCAAGTATAAATAAATTGCATACATTACATCATAAACAAGACAAGAGCCATGAGCCAAAGCTTAAGCCAAAACTAAACGTTAAAAGAAAGGAAAATCTAGTTCCTTAAACTTGAGAGAGCAAAATTGAGCGTAAAGAACATGAATATAAGACCTAATAGTAAATAAATATACACCCTATTGAGAATTAAAATAAGGCTCTCTATTCAATTGAGTGTGTCTTAACAACTTTTATCTTTGAGTGTCACTGACTTGCAATTCGTATTGTTAGTTCTTTCAGAAAATAGAATATTCAGCTTTCAACACCGTCGAGTTAGAGGTGATGTCCGATATATCTTTTAACGAAAACGTAATTAGAAATCCTTATAAATAGAAAATAAATGAAAATAAATAATTGTTAGGAACACAAGATGAAGAATATCAAAAAATACGACTCTGATCACACAGGAACAAGATGAGTGGGCATTATAAATTCAAATAAAAATTTGTGACTGGCTTTATTAAAACATACCAAACAAGGAAAACACAAACCTGGTTAGAACACAAGAAAGAAGCGAGGTTCCGAAGTCCTGTATCACCGTCCACAAAGAAGGCTGCTCCATAACTTCAAAACATCCCAGAGTTTGCAAGACAGAAAGGTGGTTGAAAATTTGATAGAACATAGTAGATTCAAGGGAGTAAATAAAAATAGAAGGAAAAAACCTCGAATCACAATTAGTGAAAATCATGAAAGAAAAACTCAGCAGCAGGTGTATGCAATACTTGAGTTTTATGAGCAGAAAGATGAAGAACTCTGAAATTGAGGTTATTCAACTTGATTAATCTTTGATACAAGAAATGTTCTGCTTGAAAGAATTTAGATTAGATAGTAAAATTTATTACAGCAATGCCACTAATATGTTATTAATCTCCATGAGGTCAAATCCTAAACCATAACAGAGGATTACAAACCAGGATTATTTGCCAATTTCACTATAATTCAAGTACTTGTATGGTTTTGAGAATAGGTTTGTACATTCCGTCTAGTTTTTCAGATTGAAGTGAGCAATGCGATCTAACCAACATCCTCGGTTTTGTTTATCTAAAGGAGCTTCCTACTTTCTTAATCTGTAGATGATACCATAAATTTTACATTAAAGGGGAACAACTTAACCAAATTTGCAATGCCTTACAGATGTGAACCTTCATAACATTTAGAAAAATAAAAATATAAGCTAACAGATTCAACGACTAGAGGGGTCACAATCTCACCTACGGGATTATCGCTATAATTATTACAAGACTTTTTAAATAAGAAATATGATTGATAGAGGTAACTCTCAAGGCACGATAAAAATTTCATCCCTACTAGGCCATATTTGCTTACGAGTTCAAATAAATAAGTAATCCAAGTAGAGCAGTGTTCTTTACTTGTATTAATCATATTTCAGGCATTTCAGATCTGATCAGTAAAACAAACAGGACATCAGCTATATTTTGGAATTGAATATAGAATCAGCATACATCAGAGTTCCAATATATTGAAGCATATCAGTTAATTCTGAATCTCTGACTTTAGTCCTCTATATCTTAACTCTCTACATAAGCATCAACCGGAAAGCCTAAAATCTAAGTCGATTTCAACAGCGTTAAACATAATGTCCAATTACAACAGGCCTGCAAGCTTTCTAAATCTCTCGAGCTTTCTATGGAAACTAACCTGGAATCTATGAGAAGCACGCAATAACTAGAATTACAAACATGTAGAAAAGACTGAATAGCAATTTGCTATATCTTAAACTATGATGTTTTGACTGATATCCAGTAGTATGCCTGATCTTCCTAAGTAAATCCTAAGATAAATAAACTAAAACCACCATGAAGATTTGTCAACATAGTTCTTAATCATAAATATCGAGAAACAGCGTAACCCCAACAAATGACCAATTGAAGATTATTGGTATCAATAAGCAGTTGTCACAAAAAAAATTGTAGACTAAACAACCTTACCACCTTAAAAAGGAAGACCGAGTAAACCTTTCCACCGAACTTTTTCAGCCTTTACGTTGTCTGCTTCACCCAAAACAGGCAGGTCGTGTTTGAAAAGATCTATTGTAGGACAAAAATTCCACCAAAAATAAAAATAAATCACCAATAATAGATCTTGAATACACATGGTGATAGTATTATGCATTAGACCTCAAGTCAACAGAGCATTAGAATAGAAGTGTGTTTAACAGATGAAACTACTAGAAACTGATACTTTTACTCAATTTAAGAACACTACGTGAGACATGAAGGAACACTTAACAGCATAAGTAACCCGCAACGCAATATATGTTATAGCCGTTTCCTATCAGCTTCTAACAGGTTGAAGAAGCACTTAACCCTATTTATGCAGACTGCAGAGTAGACTACTTCTTTATAGACGGTACAGTTGATTAATGTTCAACTTGATTTGATCAACCATTAACCTAATAAAACAATTGTTGTTTTGATTAATTAATCAGTCCTACCATAAGCCTCAGATGAAGGTTCATTAAAAGACGTCAGACTAAACTATGCTATATGCGATGAATGTGTTGATTCCAACGCACCATCATAAACCTAACTCTTGACTTTCTCACAACCTTGATTTTTATGCACAACAGCTTCTACTTCCACATCCTCTTCCTTAAAATTCTCATTCTAATTGTTTCATCTTGTTCCTGAGGTTAGTGTGTCAATCTTAAAAAATAATCTACATAAAGAGAATGTTACAAGCCAATTGTTATCAATTCTACTTTTCCAATTGGGCCATTAAACATTATGTGCAAAAAAATAGAAGGAAGTTAAAAATTAAAGCCCCTATCTCTTGCAACAGTCCCAGATTTTTCAGTGAAATGCCAGATGAAAACAACTGAAATAATCAATTGGGAGAGCAATGTTGAGACTAAACTCCTTTGCTGTACAGTTACTATAGGTCAGATGGTTTAGTTACATATCAGAAATAGTTTTAACAATCTGTTACGCAATTAGCTGGAGAAAACTGGCAATATTGCTAGGGAAATAGTAGGCAATGAATAACGATAGGAGAAAAAAAAAAGCATACATATTTTCGAAACTTTACATTACAAATTATTTACATAACAAGATGGCTAGACCTCACAAAAGACTATCAATATGAATGCACTTATAAAGAAATAAACAATCATCACCTTTCATCACTAACACCTTTTCTTTATAAGAATCATCATTATTCTTATTTATGTGTGTGTTATTCTGATCTTTTCTGTTTTTTTTTTTTTCAGTTTTTGCTCGCATTATTATTCTTTTTCTGAGAGCATGTCGGCCTTTATTTAATCTGATAATGAATTTACAAATAATGCATTTTATCTCTCATTGCAGAAGAATTCCCCGTCAATAAATTTCTTATAAATAACCAAAGTCCTCAGAAGTCTAAATCTTCCTCCTAAAGGATTATTATATACAGCAAGTAGCTCAGTTAATGTCGTATATTTTCCATTTTAATTTTGTGGGATAAGGATATACATAGTTTTCTCTGTTAGTGTGAAGAAAATTCACCTAAATATTGAGTTTCAAGAAACTCGTATATATATATGAACAAGATAAGGAAAATTATAATACCTAGGTACCAAGTTCATTAAGTTTCTTTAATAATAATTTGAAGCACAAAACCACGAGATGGGGAATAAGAGTAAGAAGATAGTCTTGTGTTCTCAAAGTAAGTGCAAGAAATATACATTAAAAACAAAGGATGGGTACATGAAAGTTGGCATCTAGAGCAAAGAACTAGGAAGCCCACGTCTAGAATGTTATTCACTGGGTGAGTAAAGAAAGTTTGGGGAGACACGTTATAAGCAAACTTTTATGTGAGACAGATTAAGAGCAGATATCATGTTGCATGAGCAAAATGATAAAAATTCCTCAAAACGCCAGCAAAAGCTAGCAAACACCACGCGAATGAAAGGAGTGACTTCAATATACCACTTCATGATAAATTATAATGTCACCAAAAGAACTATCCAGAGTGCAAATATAAGAAGTCAACAAACTTAACTGCCATTGAACTTCAGTTCCAAAATTCATCTCGATTAACATGGCAGCCACCTGAAATGATAAAACTACCATAAACCACTGAACGTAGACGAAGAGGCATCCAAGGGCAAACACTAAAGATCCTCGTTGGAAGACCATCAGAAATCAG
Organism: Boehmeria nivea var. tenacissima; assembly: GCA_018132145.1. NCBI lineage: Eukaryota > Viridiplantae > Streptophyta > Magnoliopsida > Rosales > Urticaceae > Boehmeria > Boehmeria nivea. Next base: position 16,800,193 of record CM030874.1, on the reverse strand, counting down.
TTCTTTTTTTCACAGTCCTCGCTGCCACCATTCTTGGACTTGCTTGCATCTCCAAGTGATGATTGATTGCCAGAATTTCTGACAATGTCGCAAAATGGGAAAAGGTAACAAAAAAGTCTCTCATAAGAGAGAGAGAAGAAGAAGAAGGTGGAAATAAAATCGGAACTTCCAAAAACAATCATGGAATAACTTACAATTTTTTCTTTTTAGCATTCTGCTTGATGGTTAAAACCATATCCATAGCCATTTTCTGGTGTTCTCTGGTTTGTGAATGCAATTCCAAGCCTTCAACTGTCTCGCAGTCAACTTTACAGATCCGACACCACCCCATACTAGGTTGGTTCCTCCTTTTTAATTTATCAAAGGCCAACTCCTCCTAAAGATATTCAATACAGCAGTGAATAATAATCAATATGAACCCAAAAGGAAAAAAAAAAGTATTTTCAACCAATTCCAATTGAAAAAGATCTGAGAACCGATATCTTGCATTCAAGAGCAGTAGAACCATACCGGCTAAAAGGGAGATAATTTTTTTCAAGGGGAAAAATACTAAACCAGTTAATGAAAAATTTATAAAGAATAGTTGCATAAATGGGTCCTTAACTGTAAAAATTCCTCCATCATTTGGAAACCCATGAAGTGAATAACTGCTCCTGAATCCAGGTTCACCTAGGTGCGGAAAACCTGGCCTATCACCACCACCAAGCAAATCCAAGCGTCCAGGCACCCCAATTTCCTTCATATGACGAAAATGGGCACCAAAGCTATCTGGCTCTCTCGAGCGCAGATGACCATATAAGTTACCCATATGTTCCGCCCTACGAAGATGACTAGAGAAACCATCTTGTCCAATAAAATCATTTCTTGAACGATTGCCCATTCCCTTATTAACAGGACCCTCAAACTCACCCCTGTGCAGATGGCTAGGCAACATTGAGAACCTGCTATCAGCAAATGGATCACCAAATGGTTCATCGAATCGGCGTAGCTCTCTGCTATGAAGGTCATCAGAGCTTGAACCTCCAAATCCACGAGAGTAGATCCCAGGATGTTCTCTACCAGGACTCCGTGATCCAAAGCTATCCATATGACGCCGACCAAATGAAGGACCTGGTCCAAAAAACTTAAGATGGCCAGTTGCAGGCTCCATTCTCTCAAAAGTATCATCATGACGACCGCATTTTCTTTCTCCTGGATAATGGGACGAGCCACCATCGTAGGGGGACAAAACTCTAGAGGGAATAGAGCCAACCCTGGACTCCATCTTTAATACAGTATCGTACCTCAGCCCATGGGATTCCCTATCAAAGGGCTTAGGGAATTTCTTCAGGTCATCTTCAAACTCTGCTCGATCAAAAACATGATGATCTGGGCCCACTGGAAAGGAATTAAACCGCTCGTCCTGGAAATGTAACCTGCCATCACCCAGGCCCCCACTAATCCTCTTCAGACTTGGATGCATAACAGGTGGCTCAGGACGTGGTCCATGTTCCAAAGACCCCGGAAAATGAGGATCGAGCCGTCTACCTTCCATGTAATTGGGCCTTTGATTTGGAAACATTTCGAGACCATGAGAAGTTTCTCTTGCTATGATCCTGCCATGTGAATCAAAAGCAGGTGGCAATGCACCAGAATGCGCTGGATTATATGTTCCCTGAGGAGCAACAGGTTGCAGTTCAGAGCTTTGCTGAGCAGGACCATACTGACTAGAGCCCCTCCCAAAGGATGTTGCAGAAGGGTCGGGGGTGCTACCAGGTGGGTGAAAAGCATGTCCTCGTACCTGAGGTCCAAAATGAGTTTCGGGTGGACCAAGCCCCGGGGTCTGATGCGGAGGTCCTAGAGGAGGTGCACCAGGCCTTTGTGGGAAAGTAGGAGGTATATAATGAGAGAGTAATGGTTGATGCATTCCTTGATCAGGTATAGGATATGGTGGTTCCATAAAGCCACCAGCTTGCACTTGACTGGTTTGAGCAAAAACCCTATTGTCATGAACTTCAGCAACTTGGGGATTACTTGTGTCCTGAACACCATGTTGATATGATGATTTAAGTTCATCCCCCGAAGCAGTTCCTGCTGCAGTGATACTTTGAGCAGTACTACCATGGATTTGAGCTGAAGGAGTAGATACCCCTTGTGAGCCCTTATCAGAGCTACTGACAGTATCCTTGCCCGCATTCCCAACCTGGCCTTCATGATGTTCAAGTGCTTGCACTGGAGAATTTTTCTGCTGAGAACCATCCACGGTCTTCTTGTCTTCCACAATTGGTGGTAAGTGTTTTATACTTCCGGGGCCTTCATTACGCACACCTTTTTTGTCCACAGTAATTGCGTCTCTTGAATGCATTAAAGGGGTTTCTAGATCACCTTCTGTCGTTATAGGCTTGACTATAGGCTCCCCATTTTCTTTCCCCTGCATCCCCATAGGATTCTTAGACTCCTTCGAAGTTGTATTGACCCAATTAGCTTTGACTTCACCAGTAACTCTGTTGTCAATATCCACAGGTTTTACATCAAAGTTGGACTTCTCAGTCAACATTCCAGCACCTGCATTATCCACTAGAACAGGTTTGACATCAGCGTCAGTTACACCACTTTTCGCAGACATAGTTGGCTTTGAATTTGCACCAGAATGTTCAGAAGGCAACTGTATCTGGTTAGATGTTTTAAGCATATTATCTTGATTCATTGATTGTTGATTTAGACTAGGATATATTGGTCTAATCAGGCTACTAGCATGTTGCGGATATGGCTGAGGTGGTACTCCCTGACTTGGCATGGATGGCTTTCCTACAGGATTAGGAGATTTAGCATGTTGCATACCATGTGATAATGCAACATTTGGAGATGGCTGTGAAGGAAGTATGTGAGATTGTCCCTGGGGTCGCAACTGTGATGGCATAGGCAGTTGCTGTTGAAGATGATGCTGAGGAAATGTTTGTTGAACTGGCTGCATAACAGGGCGTTGATGAGCTGTTTGTCCAGGCTGTTGAAAATACGGTTGTTGGACTGACTGTTGTGCGGGAGGGGTGTTTTGTACTCGGCCTTGTGAAGGCAACAAAGACTGCTGTTGCTGGCTCAGAATAGTAGCATGAGAATGCGGTGGACGCACTACTAGGGTTTGTTGAGGGAACTGACTTTGCAACTGAATGGGATGTCGTTGTGGCACTCCTGTTTGCATCAGTCGTTCCGTCTTAGACTGGGGATATGAATGATGATCTGTCACAACATTGACTGTCGGGCTCTGTGTCTGGGACTGGATTTCAGCATTCAGGGGCTTATTGGGCTGGGGTCGAGGTTGAGGCTGACCCAGTGGCTGAGCTTGCGAAAGCAAATGGGGTTGAGATGGAAGAAGATGAGGTTGGACCTGCATTTGCATCTGTTGCTGAATATGGAGCTGCGATTGGGTGTATGGCTGGGGTTGAGGCTGAGAATGACCATGTGCTGGCGGATGAGTATGTGGTTGAACTTGTGAATGTGGTATGACCACCGAATGCACTTGCTGTTGTGAAGTAATTAATGCCTGGTTTTGAGGTTGAGCAGCCACTGACGCCTGGACAAGTGCCGCTCGAGGTTGGGGTTGCGACTGTGGCTGTGACTGGGGCTGCAATTGAGTATACCCTTGAGGTTGAAGTTGTCCAGCCGCATTAGAAGCATGAGCCAGTAAATGCTGTTGTTGCTGGGCATAGTATTGCTGATATTGGTCATATCCAGGATATTGTTGGTAAAACTGTTGAGATTGCTGCCGCTGCTGTTGGTACCATTGTTCCGCAGTTGGTACACTTGCTTGAACTAACGCTTGCGCTTGAGAGCTTGAAATGGATTGTTGATTGAGATCCTTCCCCGGTGCCGCCGCCGCAGCACTTTGAGAAGCCTGCAACTGAGAAGCCACAGCAGCGGCCGGAGTTGCAGACTGGGTCTGATCAACAGTAGCTCCTGCAGCACTTTCTGCCTGCACTTGAGGATGCACGCCCTGTCATCGAAAGTAAAATATACAGCATCCAGTTAAGAATCAGTTGAATAACTCATTTTTCACATAAAAGGTTTCTTTCCCCCTCGAGAAAAAAGAGATTCACTCACAGGGCAACTTTGAGCATGCTCCTGAACTTGACGATGCATAATCTGAATCCCGCACCTGTTGCATACAACAGGAGAATTGCCAAAGGCACAGCCAGAACAATGAGATGTGCAATCGGATAAAGTGCCCTGCCATGTGCACCCACTCCTGTGAAATAGGCAATGAACTGCTATTTTGCTGATAGTTTCGGCAAGAGACTTGTTTGATTCGATGAGCGGCTGTTACACGCGGTTAAAGAAACAAAAAAAAAAAGGAATAAAAAAAGTTGAAAAGCATTTATCCCAATTGCACTTGAGAAAGTATATGGTACAAGTAAGGACCTTGGAATCTGCTTCAGTCACTAAATACCCGTCGTAGGGACAGGCCCGTGTAGTGTTCACCACATAAGTTAAGCAAGGCTTGCAATATAGATGGGTACACAGAGACTGCAAGGCTTCATTTGGGTACACAAGCAAACGACAAACTGGACAAAAGTACTCTCCAGCAAGAGACTGAATGTTCAATATGCACTCATTGTCAAATCCCATGATGCCCAGATGAGTTCAGCTCCAACTTCACCAACTACAGCGTCAATGCCATTAACCTAAACACAATTTTATAAAATAAAATTAGTTAAGAAAATAAAATATATATATATATACGTAAGCAATCTTTAACCCGACAGACACTTGCAAAAGGAGAAGTTACTAATAGGCAATGAGAACATGCACTATATTTTCCTATAGCCAATAGTTTGAGGCCATTTAATCCCATGGCTAGAACAAGATTTTCTAATTTTAGTCCTTTTTTATTTATTTAAATCCTCTTTGTACCAATCGGTACAGACTAAAAAAAACCATAAAAACAACCCAACATCTCCGATCAATTACAAAGAAAACGAAAAGAAAATCACGAAAAAACCCAACTGTTCTCTAAACAAGTACCACCAAAACTGACACAAAACAATCCAATTAATTCGAAATTCTATGTCAAAGAGATCCCAAACCTAAAATTGTCGCGAAGAACCCTAATTCCTAAACCCTAGCCAGCTACAACCTGCAAAAAAATAAACTGAAAAGCAAAGAGGAAAAACATAAAAATTGTCTTTCGAACCAACGGAACGTCTTTGCCAAGCCAATTCCAGAAGGTCTTCGAAAAAAAAGATCGAGAGCTTTGGTGGGGATTGATTGAGCGAAGAAGAAGAAGAGAATGACTCACAGAAGGTTTGAGAGCGACGAAATGCAATGCAAGACTGATGAGTTTTGAGAGCCAAAGGCGGTGTTTTGTAATTGTATATATACGATGCCACGCGAAGTGGCTGTGAATTTAACGATGTTGTTCTCTGATTCCCCGGTAATTTCACCGTGACCGGGATATTAACGACGTTAGTGGATTGGTACTAAAGCCCCAAACGCATCAAAGGACGGCCGTTACGGAAAAATACTCATAAGAGATACCCAATTTTTTAAAGTAACCGAGTAACTAGTACCTAAGTTATATTATATATAACGTAAGTAATTAAATCATTAGATATTTTGTTATATTTTTTTACAAAATTAGTATTAATTTAAATTATATGTTAAAAATTATATATTCATTATAATATCTCTTTATATATATATATATATATACTTAATGTCATTTTGGCATTGACGTATTTATAAAAGAATTACTTCAAACTATATTGAAGAAAAATAAGTTATGTAAGTTATTATTATACAATAATAACATTAAATACTTAAATTTTTAAAATAATTAAGTAACTAGTCAATTTATTGATTACTTGCACATGTTCTTATTCATTGAGTAAATTACCATAAGCTACAATTATGTAAGTAATTGAATCACTTTGGTATTTTGTTATACTTTTTAAAAGATTTGGTTTTTATATAAATTAAGAGTTTTTATTTTTATTTTTATTTTTTGAAAAGTAAAGTAAGAGTTAGAAAATGAGTATTCACTATAATTTATCTAAATTTTATAACAAAAAAAAATATTTGACATATTTATTAGAATTTTTTAACAAAACAAAATTTGCTCTAAAAATTTATTATGTCAATACTTATGATGCTATTTTTTTAAAGCCCACTTAATTTTGATCTATTTTTGCAACTTATTCATAAAAATATAGAAACATAAATACTAATGAGATTGATTTTAATATAAATGATAACTCAATTATGAGCTTACACCAGTATCACTAGTAAAAAGTTAATGAAAATGCTCTATTAAAAAAGCGTATAAGGTTCAAACGAAAAATTTTACAAAATGCTCATAAAATCGAGTACAACTCAGGCTTGTTTATGCTAGAATTTCGTCAACATCAAAAATTACACCGGGGATTTGCAAACTAAAGTTATTGTCCTGCAAAACACATAACTAAGGTCAGATGCCAAAAAGAAGCACTAGGGTTGTCTCTGGCTTTAGCTCTCTGATGCTTAAGTCGTCGATCTTGTAGAGAGAGAAGTATAGAAAACAATGACTAGAGATGAATTGCTTACTAAATGACACCTATTTATAGAACTCGACAACCTAATTTTTCCTTTTTTAAAGAGGTCGTTCGAATCATGGAATATATGTATTTGGTGAGATTTGAATATATTTCATAATTATCTCTTAAGATATCGAGAAATATCCTTTATATATTTTAATCGAAATTTATCTCTTTGAGATAAGTCAACTCGAGATTCTATCACTTGATTTTAGGAATTATGATATGTTTATGTATACTTATACGAGGAAAATGATGTCTGGTCACAACTGTCATCCTTGGGATTAGGCATGAAAATTTAGAACGGGTAACGTACCTGTTCCATACCCAAAAGAATAAACCGGGTCATACCCGATTTTTACCCGGTAGGTAAAACCAAGTATTTACTTAGATTTTTCCCAAAAAATTATTTCCCAGCTCTTACCCGATATTTACCCGGTATATATTCTACGCTTCACATTTTTTTGGTCACAGGCAATAGGTTCATTATGCTTTATGCACTAGTTATTGGGTGAGAGTGAGGGAGAGAGAAAAGTACTAGTTATTGGGTGAGAGTGAGGGAGAGAGAAAAGTGTCCATGAGGTGGGCCCACGTCTCATTTTCTACCTTTTTATTCTCTCTCCATCTATCTCTCTCTCTACAAACTCATCATCATTTGCTCTTTTTTTTTTTCATTTGTTTGAGCTCTTTTCTCGTACAGTGTGCGCAGTGGTGGGCCCACATATATTTTTCACAAGAAATTTAATTACACACACTAACTTTCAAAGTACAAAAAAAAAATAAAGACCGGATAATTATCTTGATTTACTTGGATAATTATCCGGATTTACTCGGATAATTAACCGGAAAACATTTCCGGATGATACCCGGTATTCCATATTTCCATGCCTATTTGGGATATTCATCGAAACCTTTGAGCTTTCTTCGTATATTATAGTTCGAAATTTTCGATCGTGAGCACTATGTCTCGAGAAACTGAGTACACCGTGTAAGGAACGTCCGATAGTAAGGCTATATCAACATAACTCTTTTTACCAGTGGAATAATCCAATATATAGATACCACGAAGTTAAACACTCAATTCCCCACACAAACAAGCATAAGCATAAACTAAGCATACTACCAATGAGTAAGGAAGAAAATAAGGGGAACTGTGGTCCTTATTGCAAAACAAACAGTAAAAAGAATAAAAAACAACAACAACTAGATAAACATGCACATTTACTTAATGCCTTTACTCAAAATATACAAGTTATTGTCGTTAATGTTAATAGTTTTCAAGCTACTCAACATAGACAACACAATAGCGATATATATAAGGACTCCTCGATCGCACGAAGATGAGAAAGAGAATTAACCATTGCTTAAAGTCGCCATTAAACACATCGCTTTTACGCAATAAATCTGAAACCATCTTAAAAGCCGCCAAGAAGACAATGGCTATTTTCAACAATTGATTTGAATAAATAAATTATAATAATTAAAAAAATTTTAAAAAATTGAGTAAATAATCATATTCTAAATTATATTTAAAAAAAATAATCAACGTTTATTTTTTAAACTATAAACTTTACCTTTATACCCTTAGTTCTCTTATGTAATAGTGACTAATAATTTAATATTTGAACACATTGGTCATTTTCTTAATTCATCGACTAAAATATAATTAAATATTAAATAGACCCTAAATAATTAACACTTATGCTATTTTAAGAAATTGATAACATCATGTATTTGGATCTTGGTATAGTATTAGATTTGATTAAATGTAATATTTTAATTCAAATATGAAAAAATATTTAGTCAATCAATTATATTTATTATTTTTAAATTTATTAAACAATTAACAATCCTAGTATTATGAGTTATTTGAATGGTCAATAGTCTATGGCCTACCTACACATGTTAGCTGAGATTTTTGACGAAAGTGACGGTTCAAAAGCGATGACAATGATAAACGATATTATCTTGTAGTCATTAATAGATCGTTTTAAGAATTGGGCTTGATAAGGATATAAATCACATTTTATTGTGTAGTAATATAATTTAAATTTAATTTTTATTAATATAATTATGTAGCAACATAATTTAAATAATTATTATTTTTATTCAAATTGTAATGAAAAGAAAAATTACAACAGATTGTATTGAAGATAGATTTAAGAAGGTAGATTCTATAGTGATATATATTTTTTTCATAAATGGGGAATGAAAAAAAGATAAATTTTGTAAACATTTTTTAACAAACACCAATCGTGCTATAAATTATTCAAAGCACTTCTGAAAAAAAAGGTCTTCAACATATCGTGTTGGGAAAATTGCAAAACAAAATAAAGAAATAAGTATCATTTAATAATTTATGCCCAAATAATATACTCTCTTAAATCATATTATATGTTTACAGTGTAAAAAAAAATATAAATTATAACTACAACACAAAAATGGACATAAATTAATACAGTATAAAAAAGGCATTCTCATAATCTCCCTTGGTGTGTTCAATGGTAAAAGAATTATAAATGAGACAAAATTGCATTTATTATTCAACTAACCAATAACTTTTGGTGAATGACCAGTTTCATATATTAAGCACTAGTTTATTTTACGGTGAGTTTTGTAGCTAAATATTATATTTAAAAAAATTTCATCATTCGTGTTTTTTAGGTAAATGATCCGATTATTTGCCACGGTTCATAGATGAAATAACAATTAAAAATGACCAATTTTTCTTCTACTTATCAAAAAAAAAAAGTCATTCACTTATTTAAATAAGTTGTGATCAATTTTTTAATATGACCTAAAAAATAGTCTAACTATCAAAATTTCTCCTTAATTTTTTATAATTAATAAGGGATTTCAAAACCTGTATTATTTATGAAATCATGTGTAAAAATTATCGCATAACTATGTACGCAATTACATAATACAGTAGCTATTAGGAAAAAAAAAAAAAAACATAATACAGCATAATTTCCGCATCTAAATGAAGTTTATAAAATGATTGTCTTTTCAATTTTAAAGTTATCTTTGCATTATTGTCATTGGAGATCAAATTGTTGTTGTTATCTATTGTCACCTTTTCTATCTGTAAAGCCCATTAATCAAACTTTTTTCTCTCTCTCTCCTCTCACTCTCCCCTGTCTCTCTTGCTCGTGCTCTTTCCCCCTCTCTAAACCCATTTTCGCTCCTCCACCGTGCCACCTTTGTGCACGCTTTCCAGCCACCAAGGTGAGAAGCGGCGTGAACCACCGCCGGAGAATTGAAGTACAAGTGGCAGAGAACACCGAGGACCCACCGTCCATCCGTGGGAGAGCCGTGGCTCACCGAAATCGAAGAGAAAGTTCGGGAAAACTCACCGTGGAGCTTTAGTCGCTGAAACTTTGGCGAGCCATAACTTTTTCATCCGAACTCCGATGGACGCGATTCTTGCGGCATTGGATTCCTCGTGAAGAGTACTACAAGCCTGTTAATTTTTGTGGCCAAAGTCCACCAGAAAGGTCGTCGCTGGAGCTTCGTCGGAAAACGGCGTTTTTTGACTTTTGGCTTAGATCCCGGTCACCTCGGGAGGAGTTTGGAAAAACGGCCACCACTACGATTTCTGGGGAGTCGAGAGCTTCAAAGCCCAACATTCTCTCGTCGGATTCGCTGCCGTTGGCCTCTGTTGATCGGTGTTGAATACGGCGTTGACCGGTCAACTTCCCAGCCAAATTGGGTAAGTGAGCTCTCGAGCCCCGTTTCGATCTCCTAAACGCAATAATGAATTCAGTTTGACCAAATTTTATTTGAGCAAGAAGTTCGGTCCAACTCAAAGTTTTATTGCGACGTGAAAATGTAAGAAAATTAGCAGAAAATGGCAATCTATAGATTTTGCTAATCTTTTAGTTGGTTCAAAGAGGTAAGAATTCTATTACTTGTCTTTCGTAAGATGTTTTGCGAATAAACGGTAAATTAAAAAGATAACGAAAATTAAATTAAATTATTTTGTTTTATATTTATGTGTCAAATATGAAATATTTGTTATTGTTTTGAGATGATTTGTTCATTTATAATAAATATTACTGCATGGTTGTTTAGAAATGAAAAAATTAGTGTGTTTGAAATTATTGCTTCGCATGGGATTCACATTGGCACAATACACATGCCGCTAATTACTACGCATGCTAGGTCCGGGAGGTATCGAGCCCTCACGGGGTAAGTCATGGTATGAGGTTGGTTAGTCTATGTTAGTGGATCCTCGTGCCACATGTGGGTTGATGATTTGGATGTTTGTTTCATTTTATATTATTTTACGATTTGTTGATATAAGTTTCGAAAAAGAAAAAGAGAAACATCCACAAAATACACACTATTGAAGTTTATTATTTATCTATTATTGTTTTGTAAACTCTAATCATGTAGGTTTATGATAATAGTTAAAGTAAAATTGGTAAAATCGAAAAGTGAGTAATCGTTTTCCTATTGAGCGCGTTAACTCACCCTTTTATTTTTTTCTCAGACGGAGTTCAGTGTAACATTTTTGACGGGGAGAGATTGGAGCGTTGGACTGGAGTTAAGCTTGGATCGCTAATACCTAATTGTGTTAACTTTTTTGTGTAAGAATTTACTTTCTTTTATTTGACTGTATGAGTTTATTTTAGATTCTTGGTGTTTATCTAATGATGATTGATCATATTATTTTTATTTTACTTACTCTAGGTGCTATACTAAACTATAAAATTTATGTTATTTATTTCTAAGTATTTATATGTTAAATTTATTAAAATTCCCTAAAAAAATAATTTAATGTGTTCATAGCCGATATTTAAACTTCTATGTTTTAAATAATTATTATAATTATTTTCACTCTTAAACTCTAACCCCACGAATTCATTTCTCAAACGTCCTTTTAATATACCAATATAATAATAAGCACAATATCACGAGTTATCTAATCATATTTAAGGATTTCTTAAGAAAACGTCTGCAATTAATGAGACCAAACTGTTCTGATTTGCAACTATAAGACGGGCACTTAAAAGTCTTCTTTTCTTAAGAGTTACGTTTAGAAGACGAAGAGACCCAAATCCCCATCAGTTGAATCTCTTCTCTTGATGAACGTTTTATACATATAATGATATTTTCTAGTTTCCCTCGGAAGCACTCTTATTCTACTGTTAAGGAACTTTCTTTGCAATTTTTTTTTTTTTATAATTAAGCTGTTTATATATTCTAATAAACTAATTCTCTGTTTGATATTTTTTTAAAAAAATTATTCCATGTCTACTTGATTTAAGTTAGTTTCACTCTTGTTAAACTAGTCTCGTATCTGCTCTGTTTGTTCAGTCGGTTACAAATAGCGTCATAGTTCTTGCGCATTGCGATCCATATGGCAACGACGACGAATGCGAAGGGTATTAGCTTGAGCTTGAAGGGTGTGGTGGACGAGGACAAGAACAAGGTCATTTTTGTCGAGTCAGATGATGAGTTTGTCGACGTCCTCTTAAGTTTCTTGACAATGCCTCTCGGCGCTATCATCAGACTGGCCCGCGATAACTCGACGCAAGTAGGCATGGGCTGTATGAACAATCTGTACGAGAGTGTCAAGAATCTCGACTTGCAGTACTTCCACTTCGAGAGCGAAGCTGGCAAGCTCATGTTCCTTAGTCCTCGCAGCGAGGCTGAATCTCACCGTGTTCACCTGAAACTGAAAATCGACAATGCAGAACCGGAAATATTCCTTTGCGAGCCACCGAATAGTTTTGCTGCTCGTTCTTGTTGCCTATACAGTCACTACAAAGATGTTCTTTGTAAATGTGGAAGGCCCATGGGTTGGTCACAGAAGCTTGGAAGGCCATCTGCGCTGGGAAAGCGCGAAGGCGTGTTTGTCAATGGAATGACCAGATTTATGATTAGTGATGAGTTGCGAGTTGTTCAGATGTCAAGCTTAGAAAGCTTTGCTTTATTGGCCAACCACAGTAACATTCGCGAAAAGACTTTCAACATCGGAGAAGATGAGGTAATTCGAAAAGAGAGATTAAAAAAAAATCTTTTTTTCTCTTGTTTTACAATGCTTTTGTAGATTCAGTTCTCTGAACTTTTGTCCTACTTTTCAGGTGCTGAATTTGCTTATCTGCACATTACAAATGAGAACGCCTTTGACAGAAGTACTTGCGAAGAGTAACTGTGCGACGGACTTGAGAAGTTCTAGTACCGTTTTTCGAGGAGGATCGTGTATAGAACCTTGTAAAGAAGAAGACCTGCCAGATGAGAATGGAAAGATTTGTTTGAAGCTAATGATTAGCAAATCCAAGAAAATCGTTTGTTACGCTGAAGCGACAAAGGACTTCGTCAACTTTCTCTTGAGTTTCCTTACTGTTCCGCTTGGCTGTATTGCGAAAGAACTACGCGGAGAAGATTTGTCGAGTGGATGCATAGACCAACTCTACCAGAGTGTTCAAGACCTTGATGATCAATATTTCAAATCAAGTAATCACAAAGAAATGCTAGTCAGTCCAAGTCTAGCGTTTGGTTTTAGCTACAAGAATGATCTATTAGGGATTAAGACTGCCCCCATGCCACAATATCCCTTTTTTGGTTCATATTTAGGCCTTGATCCTAAAAATCACTACGTAGCTGTTGGAAAGACCGACAAAGGAATTATAGCGGGAGCTACGACGATGTTCGTAGTGACCAACAATCTGACTGTCGCTCCTATTTCGTCAATTTTGTGCATGTCCATTCTCAAAGAGTTAAAGGTGTGTTTCAGTGACATTGAGGAGCGAACTGTGAATATTGGCAAAAAGGAGGTAAGGCTATCCTTTAGCTTCTTTCTATTTTCGGAAGCATATATGGCGTTCCAATTCACGCGTTACTGATCAATTAGTATACTCGTTTGTTCTTACGTACATCACAAGAAATTATGATATTGTAATTAATAGCCAATATGATAATACTTGATCTGCTGTTTTCTGCTTAGTCAGTGGTACTGTTGAACTTATTAATTTTTTTTGTATTACAGGCTAGGCGTCTTTTGGTGTCGTCATTTAGTTCGGAATCTGCCCTTACCGACAACTTCATTGAGGATCCAAAGCGGAAAAAAACTAAATGAGGCATGGTCTTGATCGCCATGGTTTTTCGAAGATAAACAAGAAAATTAAGCTTCTAGTTTGAGAAACTTGACATTTTTATATTTGTGTTTCTTTGGTACGTTGAAATTTAAGATCTGCTTACTTGCTTAGATAGTTTTTCAAGTGATATTTTACGTTATTTAATTATCAATTATGAATTATTTTTAGTCATTTATAGTATTTTAATTATTCAATTATGAAATTTAATGTTTCAAGTAATTTTTAATCATTCATTGCAAAACTGTAGTTTTAAAGTCTGTTGTCGTTTTCTAAGTTTTCTGTCTCTTTTAAGGTCTAATGTCGTTTTTATGGAAATTAGTCGTTTTTTAAATTGATGTCGTTTTATACTTACTGTCGTTTTTAATTTTATGTCGTTTTCACCTATTCTTGTCGTTTTCTTAGTTTTATGTTGTTTTTCATTTTTTATATGTCAATTTTTTATACTTACAATATCCTGAACCACCTAATACAAACAACATAATAACACATAATTAATTATCTCACAATCCATAATCCTACATAAAAATTTAAATAATTTCAGTGATTCCATTAACTTCCAAATATGCCAATATAATCCCAATAGGTCCAAAAATTCTAATATATTCAGTAATTTAAATTATAAATAAAATTTTAAAAATCCAATAAAACCAAATATCCAATATTCCCAAAACCTAAATATCTAAACCAACAATTCCAAAAATTATAAAAATACCAAATATTCAACAAATTCTAATTATTCCCAAAAATTTCAAAAGAAATCCCAAATATTACCAAATTCTCAACATATCTAATATTCCAAAAAATACTAAGCATACCAAATATCCAATAAAACAATCAACAATATATAATTACAATATACACAAAAACTACTTAAGACGTGATGGCGTGAGGCACACGAACACCCGGGGGGTCGTGTGTGGCAATGCAGGGGTCGGGAGGGTTCGTCTAGTGGCGATGGTTGCAATAGGGTGCAAAGAGAGAGGGAGGAGAAAAGAGAACGGAAGGGCCAACGAAGGTTAAGGAGGGGTGGGGACGCCGACGGCGAAATGACTTGGCTGGTGCCTGGCAGGGTTAAAATTTGACAAAAATGGTCTTAAGGGTGTGAAATTAAGAAAGGGCAAGCAAATGTCAAAATGTTTACTATTTTCCCAAAATATTTTCCCGCCAAAAGCATTATGCATGGTTTTTTTAATGATGTCGTTTAAAATAAATTATGTCGTTTTTTGGGTGATATCATTTTTGCGGTCGTTCCTTCTGGAAATGCTATGTTGCTTTTGAAATGATATTGGTATTCCTGTCGTTTAAAATCCTTGTTGTTTCCAAAATCCTTATTGTGTGTGTTGTTTGAGATAGTGGACATCGTTTTCTGGCTCATTTTTGAAAAATTACGTGGTTTAAGAAATTAATTGTCGTTTCTCAGTAATATCATATTTATTTACTTATTTGTTTGTTTCTTGTGGTTGAAAATTATTTCACTAAAAAAAAGGGATAAAGACACAAGTAATCCTCAGTTTTGAAGAAATTACAAAATCAGACTCTCATACTGCATTGTATTACCTAGTTTTTTTTTTTTTTTTTTGCTACTACATTGTATTGCCTAGTTGGATTCCGCAACAAAGCTTTTAGATAATTGAATAAGCGTAATTCACCAAGTTTTTTTTATATTATTATTTACATTTGTTAAATTAACTTTAGGCATTTAAACAAGATAATAAATTAAATATGACAATTTTTTAAATACTAACAAAAGTATATTTTTTTTAGAGAATAGATTGTTTTAATGAAACTTTTAACATATATTTGTATAGAACTCCTAAACGTTTTAGTGCCACTATTCCGGTATTACTGAAGCGTTAACTCAAAAAGTTTACTATTTTCCCAATAATTTATAGAAAACGCATCAGTGGTGTTGTTGCTGATGCGAAAATGTCATCCGTTGTTATTAACCCTAATTTGGTCCTGCCAAATAATTTTGTAGGAGAAAATTTACAACGGCGACTACATGTCTGCCCCTCCCCTCTTCGCCCCAAATTTTCGGTATCCAAATTTGACAACGAATTTTTTTACCACATGTTGTTGCTGCCGTATTTTGTAGCAATAAAAATTTTTCATGCTAAGTTGTCGTCAGGATTTATTATTAGTGACAACAAGTTGTCGTCGGTAGTATATTAATGGCGATGACAAAATGTTGTCGCCAAAAGTATCGTCATCGAAAGTGCTTTTTCTTGTAGTGTGGTGTATTTTTATTGATCATATTGAAATAATATTAATTCAAAACTTAGTTCCTTTTACTTTTACACCTAATCGTCATTTGGTGTAGACGTCATTGTTTTTCATGTTATTGCTGTTTGTATGTCGTTTTTGCAAGATGTGATGTCGTTAAGTTATTTAAATTGTTGTACGAGTCCCAAGCAATAATTTCATTAAAGTGCCTTGAAATTCCCAAGTTAGGACTAATTTATAATTAGATGTTGTTCGTATATTGGAAATTTCTCGAAAGGAATTCTATATATAATTAATATAAATAGTATAGCAATACTTTTGACTTTTGAGTGATTACAGTAATAATTCTGATATGTAAAATTTTCTGAAAAACTTAAGTGGCATCATCAGGTACTTTAATTTGTTTCTTTTATTTGATTTTTTTTTTTAATCATAAGACAATTAGCATATACACAAGCAAAATTTAAAGATAGAAAAACACAGCAGGCCTTAGATGACATCTCTGTTGTTTTGATTCTAGAGCAGTCTATATATCAATGCATGAAAGCCATCATCTGAAAATGAAATCTGAATATTCCATCAACCTGAACACATCAACTTGCCTAGCTAATTATATAAACATTACTTCAAATTCTCATAAGCTTGTACTGAATATATTGTCCAGTACGTCAATATGGCTAATCAACAGATATAGTTGTGCAATATTTTATATATTTGATTGAAGGTCTATGTGGGCAAATGAAGCACTAGAGTTATTCTTGACAATAGTTACCATGGGAGCTCTCTTGTCTTTCTCATCCGTAAACAAGAGTCTCGATCACGGAGAAAAAAAAAAAAAAAAAATCGGTTGCGCGTAGATGTTT
Source organism: Boehmeria nivea var. tenacissima (assembly GCA_018132145.1). NCBI lineage: Eukaryota > Viridiplantae > Streptophyta > Magnoliopsida > Rosales > Urticaceae > Boehmeria > Boehmeria nivea. The sequence continues at coordinate 16,783,456 of CM030874.1, read as the reverse complement.
AGAATCTCCTCAGCGAAAACATGTTGCGAAATCAGAGCCACACAGCCGATCGGGGAAATTTATGAACAGAGACCTAAGATGATGATACATGGAGAAATATGAAAATGATGTAGATATTCAGAACTTTGTGAAATGGGACCTAAGATCGATAGTGCAATGGTGACTCCAAGTTTGATCTTATCTCTTATTTATATATATATACATACTAGTTTTATGATTTTTTTTAACTTATTAAATTATAGAATAAAAAAGTAAGGAAAAATATTATAAAAATTTTATTATTTAAAAAGTATAGTAAAAAATAATTTTTTAAATAAAAAACTATAAAATAAGATAATAATAAAAATAAAAAATATTACAATATCAAAAGAGAAAAAAAAAAGGAAGAAAAAAAATATGTGATTTAAAATAAAAATAGAGAAGGAAAAAAAAAACAAAGAGGAAAGTTTAGAAAGAAGAAAAAAAGAAAAAAAAGTGGCAGGTGTGTGTCCGAAAGTGGGCGTGGGAAGAGGTGACACGCGGGTCCCACGCACACAGGCCGGTACCGGGGGCTTGAAAGAGTTTGCTTGTTTGGTTTTGTTTTGTTTTTTTTTTTATGCTTTCAAGTCTTTTTTACATGCATGTCTCTATTTAATTGTACTTTAGTACTTAGAGAATCTCTTTTCGCATATTATGTATTGTAAATATATATATATATATATATATATATATGCTTTTGGCTATTTTTCCGTCCATTCTCTTTCAGTGACAATGAGGAGACAGCAATGCTATCTTCTATAAATCCAATAATATCAAAGAAAAAAATTGTTAAGTGTCAAGAGATTTAGAAAAAAAATATAATAATAATTAATCATGGGGTGAGAATTTTTTTTTAGTTCAACGAGGTAAAAAAAAAGATCATTGTAACTCTAAAACAGAGAAAGTTAAAACAAAAGAGAGAGGGGGAAAATGAGTGAGAAAATATATAAATAAACAAGAAACTAATTTAAAAAAAGATGTGCCTGCATATATATTTTTTAATATTAAAAAAAACAATAGAAAATATGGTTTAAGTAAGTCGAGTAAGGAAACTCTAATAACTTTTGTTAAAGCTAAACGATATGCAACAAGATTAAAAAATAGAAACCGTTTTCATGGATTCTAATTAATATTTGTCGAATCTAGATCTTTTGTCCCTATTTTCTGTCACTCAAATAAGTATTTTTTTTCTTTATTTTGACCCTTGACATATTCGTAACATTTTTTTTTATCTTTGTATCTATTTTTCGAGGAGGTATAAATTGTTGAGATTTAAAGATATTGCATTGGTATTAATAAAGTTTGAAAAAAATGGAATGGAAGCATTTGATGGGAGAAACAAACAAGGGGTAAATTTATTGCTTCCAAGTCGGTGGGTATTCGGATACTTATACCAAACTGACATTGTGAAATACTCGTCGAACAAATAAAAATAAATTTGGCAGGGAGACACTTTTTTTTTTGGCTATAACATTTTTTTTTTTCATGAAAGCTCTAGTTTTGTTTAATAGAACATGCCTTCTTTGCCTAAAACAAGTTTATAAATATTTTCTAAAAGTAAAAAAAAAAACGATATGTATGAAACAATTTGAGAAAAATCACATAAATATTTGTAAGATGACTTGACAATTTCACATCGATTTTGATATTCTTATATTTTAAGCCTAATTGATTCGTCCTCTTTGAATCAAAGATATAGTAAGTACTTCGTCTTTTTTGGCATTGTTTTTAAGATTATTTTTAGATTATAAAATAATCTAAAACATATATAGATGTTTGACAAATTTATTTTTTAGAGTTATACATTTCTACTTTTATTGAGAAGTAGACAATGAGCAACTTAAAACGACTCTTCTGCTTTTAATTTTGCAATTACTGAAATACCCCATAAAAGACATGCATGTGGTAACCAATATCAAAAGGAACAAATAATAGAAGTACCTAGCGTAATTGCAGGGACCACCTGTATTTGCGTGAACTACAGTCTAATTTCTAAGCTGATAAATGCAATATAAATAGGCATATATCCCTCCCACTCTCCCAACATAATCACATCGCAAAGAGAGATCAATAGATCGTTGTGAGTAACAATATCTTAGTATTAAAACGTCAAAAGAATGAAGAGTGTCAAGAAGACGATGATGAACAAAAGCAATATTGCATCTAATACAAGTGTATTATTGTTGGTCGTAGTCTTCATGACATGCTTCGTGTCATCATTTTCGTGTCGTCGTCAAGGCGAAATTTGCGGCTTCGGAGAACCTTGCTGCCCAGGGCTAGACTGCAATGGTGAGGAGGGATGTCAGCCACACTGCGGTCATCAAGGCGAAGTGTGCGGCTTTTTAGGAGTACCTTGCTGCCCAGGGCTAGACTGCAAAGGCATAAAGGGGTGTCAACCCCCAAGTAATGACGCCTACGACGTCGTCGCTGGAGAAACCACTACCCCCGCCTCCGCCTCCGCTTGATGAATCATCATCAAATTAAAGATGGACGATATTATGTACTATTATGATAAATAAAGGCCGATCTGCGTGTTGATCAAGAGTACTATGTATGTATGTATGTTGTAGTACTGCAGTGGGTCGGATATTTGTGCGTTTCTGTTACGTACGCTCTTGTGTGGTCAGAGTTGTTGTATGAGATCATAAATAGCATGCATGCAAGAGCTGTTGCTATACCTAGCAGTGGTGTATACTGGCTTATAATAATTAATATATACGCATGCCCTTAAATAAAATGATCATGTATTGTCAGCTATGTATATATAGATAGAAGTCTGTCGACGACGTCGTTTGTATGCGTGAACAAATGCTATTCGTCATTGTTTATGTTTCTATTATGTGTTCAATTCTTGCAAAGTACTTGTGTATATGTCGATCAATATTGTGCACGAAAACATTCCCCACCACTTCGTCCCAAGCATAAGTTATTAGTTACCTGATTTAATGGTTTTGTACAATAGATTAACCCGACTTTTTAGCAAAGCGCATCGTATTTGAAATACATTGAGGACCGTGGAATTTCGGATTGTGAAATACGTGGGTTTGAATTCAAAGTTTTATTGAAAAATCAACAATTCCATCTTTATTTTTAAACAGAATTGAATGAAATTAAAATTTCTGCCATATTTTTAAAGTTTAAAGGGTAACGTACGACACAAAGAAGATTGCGGGACAAACTGCTATAGTATAAGACGAAGAGAATTTTCGAAAATTTTATACTTTCTATTAATTATATGAACTACTATAATTTTAGTAAAGTGGTTTTATTTGTATATCAGATAACTGGATAGTCTTTTTTTTTTAGTTTGAACATTTTTTGTAGACGTTCTATATTTTGTACATTTATACTTTAATTTTTTTTTAAAAGTTTTTGCGAAATGACAGAACTCATTAAAGAATTGTATCTTACACTATTTATGTTTCTAATCCTAATTCACAGCGCAATCCGTAGAATAAAAATATAAGTGCAACACATAATTTGGTAAAAGCATAAAACATGTCCTTGATTACTTTTAAAAGTCTCCCTCTTCTTTTTATGAGGTTTCAATTATTTATATCAAGGTGATTAGTAGAACATCTAGTATCAAATTAGTTGACAAGTCGCGGGGCCTTTTTTTTTTTTTTTTTTTTAACAATGCTAAAAGCAACTTTTATTCGTAAAAGAAGTTGCTAAATCAATTAAAACTGCCGAACTCAAATCTGCTGTGCCCATGGGGCTGTTCTCGTTCCTGTGCGACATCATTTATGTGTGACTAGAAACCAATGGGAAATTCTTAATAAACACCGGTTAAAGTATTGAGCTTTTTTTTTTTTTTTTTTTCAAAGAAGGGTCAGTCTTGGCCTAATTTAAAAGTGGCCCCACTAGAACTACCAATCTACCACACAAGAAGCAAGAACCCAACACAGTCGCTCTCTTCTTTTTTTGGAATCGTCCCCTACCCGTTCGTGTTTATAATCTTGCAAGCCAAAAGTCATCAAATAAAGGAGAACAAGAAAATAAAGCTATTCTCCATATCATAACAGTCAACAGAAAAAAATTACATTTGTTCCACAAACCTTAGAGCATCTCCAATGCAATGCTAAAAAGTAGTGCAAATGCTAAAATTTAACATTTGAGAAAAAAATAGGTCCTCCAATCCAATGCTATATCTAGTGTCAAATTTAGCAAATGCTAAAATGAGTGCCAAATTTGGCACCAAGTTTGGCATAATGCCAAATTTTAGCATATACTTTTAATAATTAAATATTTAAAAAGCACACAACTCCCAACAAAGTAATAATTGCTTATTACTATTAATTGACTTTTTTTTTTTATTTCTACACCTAAAAAATAATAAAATAATATTTAGCATTGATAATACTAATTGAGTGCATTGGAGTAAAAATTGAATGCCAATGCTATATTTGGTAATTTTTCACTTTTTGGTTTCAAATTTAGCATTGGTATTGACATTAGCATTGGAGATGGTCTAATACTAGAAAGAAAACTGAAGACAAAATGGCTTGCATATCTTTGAATTTTTTTTCATCTGCTGGTGAATAAAAACTGAGCAGATTGGTTTTAGAAATTGGAGGTTTTTCTTTTGGCATTTTTTCTGTGTTGGTTTTAGAAACTAGTACTTTTTTTAAGTGGTCACTAAAAATTCTTATTTTAGCAGATAAATAAAGTATTCTAGAACACGTTTGTAGAAAATAAATCTCAAAGTGTTCGGACAATTTTTTTTTTCTTTGAGAATGAGATTCATATTCATTTGCAGAAAAATCCATGTTGAGGAACCTCAATGTTGAAAAGAAGATTGAATGGGGGTGTGCTTTTCGAAGTTTCTCTTCTTTTTTTTTTTCCTTATAAATTTTATTGGTAAACGGGTTTGAATCCGGTTTGGGTCATTCATGAATTTATCAGTTTAGATCGTCATTTGAAAACTTTTTTTGGGATAAAATTCAGATGATCATAACTTATTCAAATCCTTAAATTCAAATTCTACCCACTCTCAAATTTCAATTGTTCGGATCCATTTTGAATAATTCTTTTTGATTTGATATTATTTCAACTACTCTTTTTATAACTCAAATCACGTATTTCTATATCTACTCAAATAACGATTCAAATAATATTTTCAGTTTATATTATCTAAGCGAAACAACAATTTAAATTCTTAGTTCAAATTGCACAATTCAAAATTTTCAATTCAAATTAAATGAAAAAAGTACTTCAAACTGTTGCAATTTGAACCCGTTTTTCAAATGACACTTAAGTTTTGACAGTGATTTATGAGTTAGAAAATTGTCTCTAAAATTGTGGGTATTTTCCTATACAATCTACACAAATAATCAACAACTAAAATTTATATTATAATTCCTAAAAATGTTTTGAAATAAATTTAAAAAAAAAAAACTACTTGAGACGTGATGGCGTAAGGGGATTTGAGAGACATAGCGCAAGTGCATGTCAAAAGTTGCGTATTTTCCCCATATTTATAGAAAATGCATCGGCTTCTTTGCTGATGCGAAAATATCATCCTGTTGTTATTAACCCTAATTTGCTCCGGCCAATAAATAATTTTTTAGTGGAAAATTTACAACGGCGACTACATGTCATCGTTGTTATTTTATAAATTATTACAGCTTATCGTGAAATTCCCAAGTTGCGACTTATTTATTAGATACGTTGGAATTCTATATGTAATATAAAAAAGGATACCAATACTTTTGAGTGATTACAGAACTAATTCTGACATGTGAAATTTTCTGAATAAAGGTGGCATCATCAGGTAATTTAATTTGTTTCTTTTATTTGATTTTTTTTTAATACAATTAGACAATTAGCATATATATAACCAGAGTCGGATTGAGTACTACAAGCAAAATTCAAAGATATAAAAATATAGCAAGCCTTAAATGACACATATATATATATATATATTGTTTTGATTCTAGACCAGTATATATATCAATGCATGAATAAGCGATCATCTCAAAATGACATCTAAATATTCCATAAACTTGCGTAGCTAATATATACAATATTACTTCGAATTCTCATAAGCTTATACTGAATATTGATGCCCAGCGTCAATATGGCTGATCAGGATAATTGTGCATTGTGTATATATAAATATATATATTAGCTTGAAGGTCTATCTATATATGTGGGCAAGAGAAGATCAACCAGAGTTATAATTCTTGACAATATATATAATTTCCATCGGAGCTCTTGTCAGTTGTCATTCTCATCCGTAAACAAGAGTCTTTGAATGTTCAGAATTACCACACGGAAGCGTGCGAAGACGTGTTGCGAAACCCGCGCGCCACACAGCCGATCGATGAAAAGATATGGTATATATGGAGAATAGTATATGAAAATTATATATTCAGAACTTATTGAAAATGGGACAAATGGTGTTATGGTACACAGCCGAGGAAATTTATGAAGTGGGACCTAAGATGGTATATGGAGGAATATATATGAAAATGATATATTCAGAGAGCTTTATGAAAATGGGATCGATCGATGGTGTCAATGGTGACTCGAAAAATTTGATCTCATCTGTTATAGGGAAAATCCCTAAATAGTCCCCGAGTTTGACCAAATTTCTAACCTTTTGTTTGGTTTGGCCATTTTGGCCATTCCATCCCATTTATGGGGATGCAAAAAGTGGTTTGAAAATGGTTTGTAATAGTTTGAAAATAATTTGTAAAAATGATGTAAGAATAGTTTGACTTTGCTAATTTCGAGGTGATATGAATGGTTGAGATTTAAAGATATTGTATAAGGATTTGGAAAGTTGAAAAAAATGGTTGAAAAAAAATGGAATAGAATGGAATAGTTTGGAAGATTAGGAAAGTTGAAAAAAATGAAAAATGGGAATGGAATGGAATGAGAGAAATGGATAAGGCAAGCAAAAGGTAATTTTGTTCTTAAATTTTTAAAAATTCCTAAACAATCTTTTATTTGTTCAAATTAGTATAAAACTACCCCTACTAAAATATTTGGTCAACATTAAGACGTAATAAGACATTAATACCCCTTAACAAACAATCACATTATATACATACAATTCTCTCTCTCCTTTTTTTTTTTTTTTTTTTTTCACATATGAACACGAGGGGGAGGTGGCCGGTGGGTCTTGCCAGAGGAGTTGGGATTTGAGGTAATATATGACAATCTATACAATATATTATATGCCAAAAACGTTTCCCCAAAGTTTTCGTAGCGTTTTTTTTTACGTGGTTTTGTGGCGCTTTTTTTTTTTTTTTTTTTTTTTTTTGCGTTTTTTTCGTAAAAAACGCATTTTTTAGCGGGTTAAAATGATTTTTTTTTTCAAAAATTAGGCTTTTGTATAATTTTTTAAAAGTTTAACGACTGAAATGAGATTAAATAAGGATGTAAATGTAAGAATAAGGGACTTAAAAGTAAAAAAAAAACCGACTCAAACCCGTGCGCGTGGGACCCCGTTTCAGTTTTGTTCCCCACATACTCTCCCTCTTTGGCTCGTGTATACACGTGCCAGCCAGTTGTTTTTATTTTTATTTTATTTTTCAAAATTTTCTTTTTTTTCAAACTTTCTTTTTTCTTTTTTTTTTCTTATCTATTTTTATTTTAAAACCTATACATTTTTTCTTTTTTTTTTTTATCTCTCTCTCAAAAAAAAAATCTCTTTTAATATTGTAATATTTTTTATTTTTGATATTATCTTGATTTATAACTTTTTAAATTTTATTTTTAATTTAAAACATTGTTATTACTTTTTAATGCTTTTTTTATCTCTCTCAAGAAAAAGTTTCTCTTTAAATATTGTAATATTTTTTATTTTTATTAGTATCCTGTTTTATCATTTTTTATTTTGTTTTTAATTTAAAATTTAATTTATATTTAATATTTATTTATTTTTCTTCTTTTCAAATTTTCTTTTTTTTTTTCATTCTCTATTTTATTTTTAAGACTATATTTTTTCATTTCTTTTTTATCTCTCTCAAAAGCGCGCGCGTTAGTTCATCATTTGTTTTTCGAATTATTCTTTTCTTTTTTTTTTTTAATTTTTCTCCTTTTTTTCCCTCCTCTATTTTTATTTTAATTCCTATATTTCTGTATCTCTCACAAAATTTTTTGTTTCTCTCTTGATATCATAATATTTTTTATTTTTTGTATTATGTTATTTTATATATATTTTATTTTATTTAATTAAATATTTTTTTTACTATTATAGTTTTTAAATAATAAAATTTTATAATTTATTTTATTTTATGATTTAATAAGTTAATAAAAAAATTATAACGCGTGTTCGCACGTGTAATAAAACTAGTGGAGAATAATATATGAAATTTATATATTCAGAGCTTTATGAAAGTGGGACAAATGGTGTCAGTGGTACACAGCCGAGGAAATTTATGAAGTGGGACCTAAGATGGTATATGGAGAAAATATGAAAATGATATAGATATTCAGAACTTCATGAAAATGGGACGTATAATTAAGACCGATGGTGTCAATGGTACACATCCGAGGAAATTTATGAAGCGGGACCCAAGATGGTATATGGAGGGATAATGATATATTCAGAGCTTTATGAAAATGGGATCGATCGATGGTGTCAATGGTGACTCGAAAATATATATATATATATATATATATATAATTACAGTGAATATCTACTTTTTGCCACTTAATTAAATTAAAACCTAATTTTTTAAAAAATATAACAAAATGCCCAAATAACTGAATTACTTACATAATGATATAGTTACTAAAAATATGTACAAATAATTAACGAATTAACTAGTTACTCAATTATTTTAAAATTTAAATATTTATTTTTATTATTATATAAATTTTGAATATTTTCATACTTCATCCTATACAGCTATTTTTCCCTTCCATTCTTAAGAAACCGAAGGAATTTTTTCATGACAATGAGGAGATGGCAATCGTATCTTCTATAAATCCAATGTCAAAACAAAGCTTAACTGGAAAAAAAGAAATAAAAAAATTGTTAGGTGTCAAAAGATTTGTTTAGAACCTTGATGGATTTGTAACATATATATTTTTTCTTTGTGTGCTATTTTTCTCTTCTTTTAACAAATTCAAGTGTACTTAGTGGCTGATAGGCACTGACATTCTTTGCCGAAAAAATGGTTGCATAACTGATAACGCACACGATTACTTATTGTCACGCCCACGGGCCGCGCATACGAGGAGAAAGTTACTATATATTTAAAATTTAATGTTGTTTGTAACGTATAAAAATTAAGTAACACATATCTTTCTTCGAAATCTTTAAGTATCTCAAATATCAAAATAATTAATACAAAACTATTTCCAATTCTTTATAAACAAATCTAATTTCAGTCAAACGTAGATCAATCTAAATTCGTAAATTCGCAATCACCAACGTGAATGAATCTAAACTGCACAGCACGTTTACAAAAGCTTCATTCCTAACAGAGTGAAATAAATATAAAAGCTTTTCGATGCTGCTGCCTGCTCTCATAAAAAAAATATAGTAGAAACTAATTCAACCAGATTTATTTCTTGTTGTAATACTAATGTATTGAATAGTATGTTTTTTTAATCCGAAATTGGCGATATAGAGAATGATGAGAGATATTTCTACGCGAGACTTTCTACAAGTGGCCCAAGAGTACTCTGAGTCGGACATCAATGCCGACTTCATTAATTGATATATATATTATTTCCAATTTGATTTTAATTTCTATTCTCAATTGATTAGTTCTGAGAGGTACTTTGTTCTTTGATCCGATGGTCCTCTAAGTTTTGCTTTGGCTTATTTCTCCAGTTGTGATTCAGATCACTTTTGCTGAATGTCAAATACTGTTAATTTGCAATTAAAATTTGATAGAGTTTCACCACCGAAAAAACATACGAAAGAGATTGAAAAAGAGTGAAGACGGAATTAAAAAAATTGATTAGATGGTAATATTTATAATTAGACTCCGTAAAATAGTGGAATTATGATGTGCCAAAACCTGATTTGGATAGAGACAGGAAAACGGACAGAGAAAACTGATAAGATCGGATTTGTTCCTTTTGTGGGACGGAAATATCAAAATTAATCTTGGTAGATAGCACGTTTTTCTAGTGGCTTCATGCATGTTTCTGAAATTGTGCCACGTCCAAAGAAGCTCTCTATGAAAAACCAATAACACAGAATATAATTAATGTGTTTCTTCTCGATATTACTTATTTGTTTGTTTCTTTTGGTTGAAAATTTTTAAGGATTTAATTAAATTTTTGACTATTTTTTGAAGAATTAGTCCTAATTTCAAGAAGTTAAGGATTTAGCCATAACACACGTGTAATATAAGTGTAACATAATATGTTATATGTAATTATGGACGGAGGGACATGAGATCAAGGGGGGGCATATGTCCCCCTGAACTTTTTAATTTTTATTATATTGTAGGTAATTTTGTTATTAGAAAAAAATTAAATGTAGTTTTTTCTCAATTGTCCTTTTTCAACACAAATTATTTGAGTCAGTTGGGAATTTTTGAAAGACCTTATGACCTCCCTCATGAAAAATTTTAGTTATTGTAGGTAAATTTTGTGATTAGCAAAAAATTGCATGTAGTTTTTTCTCACTTGCCCTTCGTCAACATAAATTATTTGGACCGATTTGAGATTTTTCAAAGACCTTATGTCCCCTCATGAAAAATCTTGACTCCACCCCTGTATGTTCATATTTATATTACATGCATAACATATTATGTTACACATGTATTACGGCTAAATCCTTAATTTTTGACATTCTAAGGCCAAATTTTTTAAATTTTACCCTAATTTCTTAACTGGATCACTGGAGAAAAAGAGTTAAAGACACAAATAATCCTCAGTTTTGAAAATGGGACGTATAAGATCGATGGTGTCAATGGTATACAGCCGAGGAATTTATGAAGTGATGGTACATGGAGGAATATATATATATATATATATATGTATATATGAAAATGATATATCCAGAGCTTTACGAAAATGGGATCGATCGATAGCGTCAATGGTGACTCGAAAAATTTGATCTTATCTATTATATATAATATGTAGCTATTTTTCCCGTCCAGAAACCGAAGGAATTTTTTCAGTGACAATGAGGAGATAGCAATGGTATCTTCTATAAATCCAATGTCAAAACAAAGCTTACCCCATGTTTGCCCCAACTATTCTACCTATTCCATTCCATTTTATTTTTTCACTTTTTTCAATCTTCTAAACCATTCCATTCCATTCCACTTTTTTCAACCATTTTTTTCAACTTTCCAAATCCATATACAATATTTTTAAATCTCAATCATTTATACCACATCGAAATTTGTAAAGTCAAATAATTTTCCAAACTATTTTTCAAACTATTTTCCAAATCATTTTCAAACTATTTAGAATGGTCAAAAATAGTTGGAATGGTTTCCCCAAACACTATGTTAATTAAAGGAACAAAAAAATTTTTTTTGTTAGGTGTCAAAAGATTTAGAACCTTGATGGATTTGTAACACATTTTTTTTTTCTTTGCTTCTATTTTTCTCTTCTTTTAACAAATTCGAGTGTACTTAGTGGTTGATAGGCACTGACATTCTTTGCCGAAAAAATGGTTGCATAACTTATAATACATAACGCACACGATACTATTGTCACGCCGACGGGCCGTGCATACGGGGAGAAATTTATTATTTTAAAAATTAAGTAACACATATTTTTCTTCGAAATCTTAAGTATCTCAGGTATCAAAATAGTTAATACAAAGTTCTTCCAATTCTCTATAAACAAATCTAATTTCAGTCAAACAGAGATCAATCTAAATTCGTAAATTCGCAATCAGCAACGCGAATGAATCTAAACTGCACAGAGCTTTTCGATGCTGCTCTCATAAATATATATATATATATATATAGTAGAAACTAATTAAACCAGATTCATATCTTGTTGTAATACTAGTGTATTGAATAGTATGTTTTTTTAATCCGAAATTGGTGATATAGAGAATGACGAGAGATATTTCTACGCGAGACTTTCTACAAGTGGCCCAAGAGTACTCTGATTCGGACATCAATGCCGACTTCATTAATTGATATATATATATATATATATTGATATATATATATATATATTATTTCCAACTTGATTTTAATTTCTATTCTCAATTGATTAGTTCTGAAAATCCGTTGCGCCGGTACTTTGTTCTCCGATCCGATGGTCCGCTAAGTTTTGCTTTGGCTTATTTCTCCAGTTATGAATTATGATTCAGATCATTTTGCTGAATGTCAAATACTGTTAATTTGCAATGACAATTTGATAGAGTTTCACCACCGAAAAAACATACGAAATAGATTGAAAAAGAGTGAAGACGGAATAAAAAAAATAGATTAGCTGGTAATATTTATAATTAGGCTCCGCGCGTTAACGTAAAATAGTGGAATCATGATGTGCCAAAACCTGATTTGGATAGAGACAGGAAAACGGACAAAGAAAACTGATAAGATCGGATTTGTTCCTTTTGTGGGACGGAATTATCAAAATTAATCTTGGTAGATAGCACGTTTTTCTAGTGGCTTCATGCATGTTTCTGAAATTGTGCCACGTCCAAAGAAGCTATCTGTGAAAAACCAATAACACAGAATATAATTAATGTGTTTCTTCTCGATATTACTTGTTAACTATGAATCACAAATTTAGCGACTTCTAAGATATCGTTTTTAAATTTTTTCTAGGCCGTTAGTTCGTCTGGATTCAATCAAAGATTTGGTAGGTACGTCATCTTTTTCTTTTTTTTAAGGAGAAATTATAGTGAATACCCAATTTTTAAAATTTAATGTAAGTTATTACCAAATTTTTTGAAAAATATAACCAATTACCCAAAAGATGTAATTATTTACACAGTAATAAGTGGTGGTAATTCACTTTGTTACAAAAAACATGTACAAGTAATTTACAAATTGATTAGAAACTCAATTACTTCAAAATTTTGGGTATTTATTTTTATTGTTATATAAATTCTGAGTATTTGCCTACCTTACCATTTTTTAAATATATATATATTCCCAGCTAATTCTTAGATAAAATTTAAGATTTTTTTGGCATTGTTTTTAAGACGGTGTTTAAATTATAAAAGAGTACCCTAAAATGTTTGATAATTCTACTTTTTTAGAGCAATACATTACTGCTTTTACTAAGAAGTGTACTTAAAATAACTGCTTCTAGTTTTGCAATTTCCAAAATTCCCCGTAAAAACATGGTAACCGTCAAACGGAACAAATAATAAAACTACTAACGTTAAAAAATTTACAAACTTATAACCGTAAATATATATACAATATATATATATATATATATATATATATTACATGAAGCAGATAATTAAGTAATAAAAACATAGATAAATATATATACATATATAAATTGAGAATTATTTTTTTAGTTATATTTATTTTACTTATTTAGTGAAAAATTTTATTTTATTCCTTCATCCATATATTTAAAACGATAATAATTCATAATTATGTTAATGCAAAAATATTTTTTTACACATAAATGAATAATAAATATTAATTTTGTAAATAATATTAATATATGTCTATTTTGGTAATTATACATATCTACAAAAATTGAATATTTAGTTTATCAAACACCTAAATACTATTTATGTTATTGATAATATATTCAATATTATAATTTACCAATCGCTCTATCTACTTATAAGTTATAATTTTAAAATACTTCTTTTATGAGCAAAAAACAATACCAAACTAGCACTTCAGTTGATTTATTGAGTACTTTTTTATGTTAAAAAAAAAGAGTTTTTTAGGCATTTAACCAAATTTTTGAATTTTTTTTAGGATTTAGCCATAGTTTCATGAAATTAGAGATTTAGCCATAACATGTAATATTTTTTGTACCATGTAACATATATACGTATAAAAAATATAACATTAAATATAATGTTATATTTTTTACACGTATATATATTATATGTTACAAAAAATATTACATGTTATGGCTAAATCCCTAATTTCGTGAAATTATAGCTAAATCCTTCAAATTTTACCTTTAAAATGACTAATTGCTTAACTGGCCCTAAAAAAAAAAAAAAAAAGCCTCTTAACTAAGATGTAGGGTAGACGTACGTCCCAAGCAATTTACCTCATATGAAATAAACTCACCTCATTTCTTTGTACTTTTAGATGTTCCAAATTGACTCCCTACTCAAATTAAATTTGTTATTAGCTATAGGCATGCAGTTCAAATAAGGGAGGCTTGCTGCAAAAAAAAAAAAAAAAAAAAAAAAAAAAAAAAAAAATATATATATATATATATATATATATATATAAATTAAGCGTGTTTTTCAAAAAATAGTAAATGTTTCAAATATTAAAAGATAGCAATTATAAAAAATATATATATTTACATCTTTGTTAGAAATTTTTTAATTTTCAAACTTTCCTTGTTATAAGAAACGTAAAAAAATTCTGCCATTTGTTTTGAATTTCCTCAAATTTATTAGATAAAAAGGGGAATTTTAAGAAAATAGCTACTGTCTATAAAATGATTTTAAAAATAGCTACAGTTTCAAAAATTTTTAAAACTAGTACTGTCAGAAATTTTTAACAAAATTTCTAACACGTGTCAGAAATTTATGACAGTAATTTAATGTGTAATTTTGATATTGTCAGTAATTTTTGGCTAGTTTTTAAATTTTTTAAAATTGTGACTATTTTTTAAAAACATACAGTCTAAAATAGCTATTTAACTAATTGACCCATAAAATTAAGAGATAATTGGGTAAATAGCCATTTTTAAAATGACGTTTTAAGAAAATAGCTAACATTTCGATTCGAAAGAAACGTTTTGTTAGTAGGTGTTCCTTGTCGGTGGCTAAACACTTACAAGGAACACGAGAAGTAACTAAAACCGAGATGAATATATGTAATGCGTGAATAGTAACAGAACGTGCATCAAATAAATAAAATGACAAACGAAAATTGGTTATGCAGTTCAGCTTTTGCCTACGTCTGCGGGGCCTCGCCCAGATGAAATGATCCACTAGAAAATCTCGAAATGAGAATGCTCAGACTTATACAAGACTTCGATTCCCTCTCAATCTTCGTCGCTGTCCTCCCATCACTATTAGCGATCTATCCTTGACGAGATCCCTTCGCCTACAATCAAACCATGACGAGATCCCTTCGTCTACAATCAAACCATGATGAGATCCCCTCGTCTACAAATCACACATCCTGTGTAATCTCTCACCAATTTTCTGTTACAAAAGTTCAGTCAAAACATACTCACACCATCACAGTTTATAGAACACTGTGAGTAACACCACTCAACAGAGTATGTAAACAACTCAGATTATGAATAAGCACTCAACTCACACATTGTATCTCTCGTGCTTTTCTCTTCAGCTATCTTCAGATAAATGGCTGGAAAAGATGACCAATAATAATCTTCAAAAGGAAAGACATTAAACCAACAATAAAACCTTGGTCAAAGATAATGATTCTCGTGATCATATATCCACTCAAATCAGTAGCTAAGATAATCAGGCGTTCCAGCTTAGTGATCGAACACTGCGTGATATAAAAGGAAACAAGATCAGCCAAGTCAACGATGCACACCCGAACTAGCCATATATACTATATGATCGAACATCGCGTGTATATAAAAGGAAACACTATCTCCTAGTGTCAAAAATATAGTCCATATACATTTGACTCTCAAGATGCTCGAAAATCACTACAATCAAACAGAGTAAATGCGTCCAAATCAGCCAAAATAATACTGCAATCTTCAAGATTAGTCATAGGTAATCAAAATTACTATTGAGCAGTTAAAGATGATATTATCAATAAAAATACCGATCATCATAAACACTAACATGATTAATTAAAAAGTTAGTCATTTCCTTAAGTACATCATGTTGATATGCATTTATATTTATGTCATTAGTTCTCTTATATACTAATGACTAATAACTTTATTTTTAAAAACGTTGGTAATTTCTTTGATCAAACATGAATCAAGAAAAGACTAAATGCCAAATAAATTCTCATATTAATTAAGAATCAAATTTCGGCCATGTTTTAACAAAAATACGAAGGTTAAAAGTATGAATTGATGAGTTAAATAATATTTCCTTAAAAAAAAAAACATAGGTCATATTTATGATCCTTTGTTTACATATAGATCTTTTGTTAGAAAAGTAAAAGTTTAATACGACTTTAATCAAAAGAGCTACTTATTTCATAAATTGTCCATTGAACTCTATTGTGAGGTACAGAAAATTGGCCTAAATTAATTTTAAGATCTTACATATGTTTTTTAGTAAATAAGAAAGTAATACTCATTATTATTTTAAGTATTAAATAAATTATTAAATATATGATGTTGCCATAAAGCTATAGTCGTTGTTGATTAGCACAATTTCTTTTATGTCTTGTTTTTCCTCTCCTTTAAAAATTAGGGCCAATTAAAAAATTAGTCATTTCAAAGGTAAAGTTTGAAAGATTAAGCTTTAGACTGTCAAAATTAAGGAAATAGCTATTAAGTACCTTAATGGACATTCTTGCAAAAAAAAAGTACCTTAATGGACATAAGTATCTATGCTAATTACTTGAAAAACCGTTGAAATCATATAAAAAAAATCTCCGAAAATTCGGCTCATTCAACTTAAAAAAGCAAACCAAACCTACTATTACCAAAAGTTTCATCGATTGGGATAAAATAAAAAATAAAAATGACTAATTTCTTAAATTTCTAAAACTATGGCTAGTCCCTAAAAAATTAGTCTAAAGTTTGGCTAAATCCTTAAAAATCTCTAATTATGAGTTTTTTAGGCATTTAACCAAACTTTTGGGTAATTTTTTAGGATTTAGCCATAAAATGTCGAAATTAAGGATTTAGCCATAACATGTAACATTTTATGTTATATGTAATATATATACATGTAAAAGTGTAACATTACATGTAATATTACATGTGTTATATTTTATCTTACCTGTAAGGCTGTAACGTTACATTTAATGTTACACTTTTTACTGGTATATATGTTACATGTAACATTTTATATTACACGTTATGGCTAAATTCTTAATTTTGTGAAACTATGGCTAAATCCTTCAAATTTTACATTTAAAATGGATAATTGTTTAACAGTTACAAAGTTTTTTATTTTTAAAAATGTCAAAGGTTTTTCATTTTTAATAATGTACCAAATCAGCATTTGTGGATTCACCCCCTATTGTTAACATTGATCGTTAGCATATGAGTAGGATTAGGGTGCATGGTTTTCTTTTGAGGATAAGGCTCGTCAAGGATTCCATCGAACATTCATTTCAACGTGTGAGATAAATATACAACAGTGAACACCATGAGTATCTCTTTCACCAAAATTCCTCATTGTCACTTGAGATTTCGATAATACAAAATTTATCAATTAGTATCTTTGATTGAACAAAATATATAAATTGTTATGACTATCTATTGATAAAAAAAATATAATTTTTTTCTTTAAAATGTCAAAATATTTTAATATCTCGTAAACTATTCAAACAGAATAACAAGAAAATATAGTTGTAGTATAAAATTTTTATTCGCGTTTTCTGACTAAAAGTAAATATAAGGTATACTTTTTGTTCAATTGAAAAAACTAAAGATAAAATTTATATTATCATAAACTCGGGGTATAAATGTGAAATTCAATAAAATGCAGGAAATACTAATAGCATTTACTTAATAATTCGTTAATGCTTTCGGTAACACCCATAATTAAGGGGATGTTTATAAAATTAATATTATATAGTCTATATTTAATATTTGTTAATAATTAGTATTACAGGTAATACAGACTTTTCATTACTTCAAAGTTAAGGATATGCGTGCTTCCGAGGCTATAAAAGAAAAAATAATAATCAAGAGAACAAGTTTAAAATGAAAAATCATTAAGTTGTCGTTATTGGTTTTTTTTATATTATTATTAGGAAGAATATTGGACGATCCCATATTTGCATGGACCACTTGTATTTGCATGACCACAGTCTTTCTAGGCCGATAAATGCACTATAAATAGGCATATATCCCTCCCACCATGATCACATCCCAAAGAGAGATCAATAGATCATTGTGAGTGACAATATTTCAGCATTAATTCATAAATAAAAAAAATGAAGAGTGTCAAGAAGATGATGAACAACAACAATATTGCATCTAATTCAAGTGTAATATTGTTCGTCGTGGTCATCATGACATGCTTCGTGTCATCATTTTCGTGTCGTCATCGAGGTGAAATGTGCGGCGTAGGAGAACTTTGCTGCCCAGGGCTAGAATGCAAAGGTAGGGAGGGATGTCAGCCACCATGCGCTCATCAAAGGCGAAATGTGCGGCCTGCAAGTACTCTGCTGCCCAGGGCTAGAATGCAAAGGTATGAAGGGGTGTCAACCCCCGATTAATGACGCCTGCCACGTCGTTGCTGGAGAAACCACTAGCCCCGCCTCCGCCTCGGCATGATGCTCATGGTCATCATCAAATTAAAGATGGGCGATATTATGTACTATTATAATAAATAAAGGCCGATCTGCGTGTTGATCAAGAGTACTATGTATGTATGTTGTAGTACTGCAGTGGGTCGGATATTTGTGTGTGGAGTGGTGTGTTTCTGTAACGTACGTTCTTGAGTGGTTTGAGTTGTTGTAAGAGATCATAGCATATGCATGCAAGAGCTATTGCTGTACCTAGCAGTAGTGTATACTGGGTAATAATTAATATACACGCATGCCACTAAATAAAATGATCATGTATTGTCAGCTATGTATGCATAGACGTCTGTCGATGACGTCGTTTGTATGCATGGATAAATGCTATTCGTTATTGTTTATGTTTCAGTTATGTGTCCAATTCTTTCAAAGTACTTGTGTATATGTCGATCAATATTGTGCACGAAAAAAATTCCCACCATTTAATGGTTTTGTACAATATAAATTAATCCGACTTTTTAGCAAAGCGCATCGTATTTGAAATACATTGAGGACCGTGGAATTTTGGATTGTGAAATACATGTGTTTGAATTCAAAGTTTTGTTGAAAAATCAACAAATTCCATCTATATTTTTAAACGGAATTGAATGAAACTAGTATTTCTGCCACATTTTTAAAGTTTAAAGGGTAACGTACGACATAAAGAAGATTGCGGGACAAACTACTATAAGTGACTAAGACGAAGAGCATTTACAAAAAATTAATACTTTTTATTAATTATATGAAGTATTATAATTTTAGTAAAGTGGTTTTATTTGTATATCTCTTTTTTTTTTTAGTTTGAACATTTTTTGGTAGACGTTCTATATTTATTAAATTTATACTTTCATTTTTTTTTTTGCGAAATGACAGAACTCATTAAAGAATTGAAAAAAAATAAAATATAATTGTTATGCTTAAGTGTCAAAATTTAATGAGATATTATAGTGAATACCCAATTTTCAAACTTAATTCAAATAAATACCCAATTTTTGAAAAATACAACCAAATACTCAAATGATGTAATTACTTACAAAGTGATGATTGGTGGTAACTAACTTAATTATCGAAAACATGTGTGCAAGTAATTAATAAATTGGGTAATTACTCAATTACTTGGAAACTATGGATACTTACTTCTATTATTTTCTAATTTCTGGATATGTTCCTACTTTACCCAAATTTTATTTTGGGGATAGAAAAGGAAACAGAAAAATGGGACAAAAAAATATGGATTCAATTCATAACGCAATCCGTAGGATAAAAATATAAGTGCTAACACATAAATATTTTTTAAAAAGTTCAACACATAATTTGGTAAAAGGATAAAGCATGTCATTGATTACTACTTTTAAAAGTCTGTCTCTTCTTTTTGAGGTTTCAATTATTATATCAAGGTGATAAGTAGGACATCTAGTATCAAATTAGTTGACAAGTCACGGGGCCTTTTTTTTTTTCAACAATGCGAAAAGAAACTTTTATTCGTAAAAAAAGTTGCTAAATCAATTAAAAGTCCCAAAAGCATCACTGTCACATAATAAACTGCCCCTAGTTAGGTTAATATGCTCTATCGCTTCTTTTTTTGTGATCATATATACACATTTATCTTCACACCATGATAAGATCGCGATATAATTTATCACTGCTATATATAATTTTAACCATTATGGTTTTTTAATGATGAGATATCATAATGCAATCTAAGTAATGGGGCTGTTTGGATAAAAATTCGAATAAACAATTTTTTTAGTTTATATCATTTTATTACAATATAAATGTATTAATAAAAAGTCAAACTTAAATTCTGATAGTAAAATGTGATTTATATTTGTATTCAAATGGGCCTTAATCTTGTCATAAAAAATGATTTTTTTTTTTGTAATTAAACTTTTAAATACGATAGATTTCAAAACTTTATATCCTTTAATTAATAAGAATTTTTTTCTTTTTAGTAGGTCCAATTATTTTATAGCATACTATAAAGCTTCCAACCTGCAAAAATTTTGCTCTTGTCGATATAGAACTTGGTTCATGCAGTTAAGGGGTCATTTGATAAGCGATTTGAACTAAAAAATTTAAATCATATTAATTTGAGTCAAAAAGTCAAAATCTTAGATTTAAATTGTAGTTCAAATCAATATTTGAATAGGAGTTTGATTTCCACTATTTAAATTGACTTTTAAGAGATATCGAAATTTGATGAGTTGTGAATTTCAAAAAGTAATCAATATTTGAATAGGAGTTTAATTTGCACTATTTATATTTTTAATTTTGGTGTTGTTTATTCTTTTTTGACGATCCAAAGGATTTTTTTTTTTTACAATTAACGGACGTTAACGGAATGTTTAACGAATGGAATGTCAGTAGTATTAATTAAAGTCAAAGGGGTGCTACTTGTATTTTAACAAAAACTCATATGGTTTTAGTGAAATTAAAAATATATATATATATAACTTGGCATATTTGTTCTCCTCTCATGCTGCTTAAAATTTCAGTAGTATCATATCGTTTTTCCATCTAGAATTTACATTACAATCGAAAGAAAGTAAACTGATGAGTAAAAGTGCAAACAAGTATTATGAAAAACGACATTAGATGGGAACGAAAATATATATGACGACATCATAGATAAACGAGAATATGATAAACAAACGACATCACATGGAGGAACATATCGCATGCAACGTAAAATGACTATATAAAAAACGACAACATATCAAAAAACGACATTACAAGGAAAACGACAATATGCAAAAACGTTATTACGCGGAAGAACATATCACATGTATCATTAAGTGACATTATATAAAAAAAAACGACATCATATCGGAGAAGCGACATTACAAGGAGTACGACAATATGAAAAAACGACATTACCATGAAGAGGATACCGCGTAATACGTTGCATTACAGTTACAGAAAGACAATATATATATAAAAAATAAAACCGCAATATGATGAGAAATTAACATTATATAGAAAGCGACAAACTACGTATGTAAATAAAATGAAATATTCTAGATATAGCTCCTCTGCTGCTCTCTCGTGCTTATATATAACATTTATTGTAATTTCGATAAGGGGATTCTTCCATCTATTTGCTAGGCTCCAAAGATATCACAATGATAAACCTCGACGCACTTTATAATAATAGTAAATAAATAAATAAAAAAAGAAGAAAAAAATCATGTAACTAAACTTTCACATTCGCTTCCCTATATGTTACGGATTCTACTTTTTATTTTTTTTACAGGAAGCAAGAAATAATAGAATAAGCAGACAAATGGAAGACCATTTCTGCAAATTAACAGAACTCAATTGGTAATTATATATCTCATATTATTCCCAGACACATTCCATAAACCATCAGAACATATCAAACCCAGTAGACAATATACAGACTAATGAAACAGAGCAAATAAAAATACTTGAAACACCAAATGAACCCCACATAACCAAACTCTCTTGACTAACATGAAACAGAGACACAGACTCAACCGGAGATGTCAATGGCTTTGACCTCAGGCTTCTTGATCTCCTCTTTGGGCACAGTGACAGTCAGAACTCCATTCTCCATGGAAGCCTTGATCTCATTCATCTTCGCATTCTCCGGAAGCCTGAACCTTCTCTGGAACTTTCCGCTGCTACGCTCCACCCGATGCCACGTGTCGCTCTTCTCTTCCTTCTCCGATTTCCTCTCTCCGCTGATCTGGAGAACTCGATCGTCCTCCACCTCCACTTTGACCTCTTCCTTGTTGAGGCCAGGCAGATCGGCCTTGAACACGTGCGCTTCCGGAGTCTCCTTCCAGTCGATGCGAGCGTTCACGATGGCAGAGTTTTCCTGAGAAAGTTGAGAGGGAAAATTGGCAGGGAAAGGAAAGTCCTTGAAAGGGTCCCAGACGTCGAGAGAAAAGGGGTCGAAGACATTGCTCCGTCGGCCGCCGAAAAAGCTGGGGATCAGTGACATTTTTTTTTTTTGGGGGGGTTGGATTTGGCGAAAATAGATTGGTCGATGAAAGAAAAGAAGAAAAATCAGGATTTTGTATGAAGTTGTTTGAGAGATGTTTGTTGTCGACTGGTGAGAAGAGTGTGATGAAGTGTTACGGGATGGGAGAGGGAGGGAGTGATAATTGAGTAATTTATACAAGTCGGAGGAACAACGTTGTGGTGACGTTGAAAGAAGAAGCTGGAAAGTTCTAGGCTGACCACGGACTTTCTCGAATGGGCTGAGCTATTTTGTGCCCTGAACGACATTCAGATGGAATAAAAAGAAAGATATATGATTTTTATTCTTCCCGAAGAATCGCGAATTTTCTACATATGTACTTTTGGCAATCTGCTTTTCTGAAAAAGAAAAGAATATTCTCTTTTACAATAGGTGTTTTTTTGTATAATACCAAGTTTTTTTTTTTGTTTAATAGTGAAATTAATTGGGAAAGAAAAAAAAAGAAAAGAAAAGTAGAGTAATACTTTGAAAGACGACATTATATGAAAAACGATATCATATCAGAAAAACGACATCCCAGTGGAAACGACATCACATCCCAAAAACGACATAATATAGAAAACGGTAGAATTATAGATTAAAAATAAATTACAAAGCTATAGTGATTTTACTTAATATTTATAAAACTATTTGAGAACATTAGATATTCTCATAAATGTGCATTTATGATCGATATTTAATGTTTTTTTTATTAAAATATATGATTTTTTTTATCATGTTCTTACTTTAATAGATTTCTAAATTATATTGAATTATTTTATTCAATATTTCCTCAATTAAAATACTTATTTTTTATTATGTTTTTACCTTTATGAATACTTAAACTATATATGAAATGTTTTAACTATTATCATGATACACGTACACGTGTAACATATTATGTTACACGTATATTACGATTAAATCTTATTTTTGATATTCTAGGGCTAAATCTTTTTAATTTTATCATTAAAATAGTTAATTTCTTAACTGATCCTAATTTAAATTGGGTGTTAAAAATGGAGTATTCATCATAATTTTTCTAAATTTATTTATTAAACTTATTTAGATTAATTTTTTAAAATTATTATAGACTATTGGCGTTCTTGTTAAACAAGGGGGAATCTGCGGGCGGGACCCTTGAAACGTGGCAGCAACAGAAAGGACGCGACAGTCCAAGAACCTTCGATCCACAACAGACATCTTGCCACATCATCATCAATCGAAATCTCTTTGCTTCTTCGCATTAATGTTCCTATAAATATGATACCTCATCTCATTCTACGCTTCGCCACAGGCAATCCAAACAGTAAAGCAAAGGAACTATCTCCTATCGCTATCCTTCTAACAAAACAAATAGTCTTCGCCGCCAAAATCCTCCGACAAAATGTCGCTCGTTCCAAGCCTACGTCGCAGCAGCGTCTTCGACCCCTTCTCCCTCGACGTCTGGGATCCGTTCAAGGACTTCCCTTTCCCGCCCAACTTTCCTGAGCTTTCTCAGGAAAATTCGGCGATCGTCAACGCTCGCATCGACTGGAAGGAGACTCCAGAAGCGCACGTGTTCAAGGCCGATCTGCCTGGCCTGAAGAAGGAGGAGGTGAAGGTGGAGGTGGAGGATGGAGATCAGCGGAGAGAGGAAAGTGGAGAAGGAAGAGAAGAACGACAAGTGGCACAGAGTGGAGCGTAACAGCGGAAAGTTCCAGAGAAGGTTCAGGCTTCCGGAGAACGCCAAGATGAATGAGATCAAGGCTTCCATGGAAAACGGAGTTCTCACTGTCACTGTGCCCAAAGAGGAGGTCAAGAAGCCTGAGGTCAAATCCATTGACATCTCCAGTTGAAAGAGGTTCTGATGAGTTTTCTTCGTTTGAGTTTCGAATCTTCTATATGATTGCAATGATCAATGTTGAATTGGTTCTTTGAGATGTGATGAATGGTTTTGTTATAAAACAGTGCAAAGGTGAAAAAAATGTGATACATCGTTTTAAATATATATATATATATATATATAGTGAAATTAATTGGGAAAAAAAGAAAAAAGTTAAATAATAGTTTGAAAAACGACATAATGTCAGGAAAACGACATTCCAGAGGAGACGACATAATCCCAAACAACGACATTATATAGAAAACAGTGTCATTATAGCTAAACGACATCATGTATATGAAAAAATAATTGGGAAAAAAAGAAAAAAGTAAAATAATACTTTGAAAAACGACATTATCTGAAAAACGACATCATATCAGGAAAACGACATTCCAGTGGGAACGAGATAATCCCAAAATAGACATTATATGGAAAACAATATCATTGCAGATAAACGAAATCATGTATATGAAAAAATAATTGGGAAAAAAAGAAAAATAATAATTTGAAAAACGACATAATATGAAAAACGACATCATATCAGGAAAACGACATTTCAGTGGAAACGACATAATTCAAAAAACGACATTATATAGAAAACAGTATCATTACAGATAAACGACGTCATATATATGAAAAAAAAATTACAAGGAAACGACAACGCATTAGAAAAACGACAAAACGACATGATGTAGGAAACGACACACTTCATAAAGCACACTAATTTGGAGGAATATGAAGTTGATCGTTTTCTAGGTACTATGTTTTTGCACTATTGAGCTATATATACCAATACACATTGTTGTCTTTGTGAAAGGCATGTGTTGGTTCTTTAAAACCTAAGTTAAATCAAACGTCTACGAATTAATTAGACCACACTCCATTTTGTAAGAAAGAAAAAAAAAAGAAAAGAAAAAAAGAAAAGGTGACTTGTCGTTTCGAAATCCCTTGTCGTTTTTCTAACATTACATCCAAATACAAAATGCTCATACTTTTTTATCTGTTCATTTACTGCAATCTAATATTTGTTTTAGTTGATGAAAAGTGGCCCATTCCTCAAGTCATCTTAAATGTTGAACATTGAATTTTCCAAAAAAGGGCGGATGTACCTTCTTTTTCGTCGATATCCTTCCCGCAAATATTTAGACTTAGTGGCAGAGTTGTCTTTTGCAAACAGAGGCACACACGTCCTTTTAACAAACACAGTTATCGCTAATAGATACAAGCACGACAGTCCTTTGATCGCACCTGATATGAGTGGCGAGAACTAATTGTGCTACTATTTTCGGGTGTCGCTATGGTTGACGCTTGTTCGAATTCACCTCGAGTGCCACTCGAAGGTGCAATTAATGGTGCATTTGATAGGGCGTGCCCTATCCGGCTCTGCTTGGCATGTGTGCGGGCCCAAGCTTGCTCAGCTATGCTATTGCTTGGTGCACCTGTCTTTGCTTGGCATGGGTTGCTCAGCGGTCTGCTTAGCTAGACCTTGCTCAGCTGCTCGGCTGCCTTTCTGGCATGCCACATGCCGGGCACGCTGGTACTCATCCAACAATATTTGTTGACATTAAAATATTTTTTCTATGTTTTATCTTTTAAAAGTTTAAATCCAACACTTGTGCATCTGCATCCAGTAATATTCAAAATTCTTTCTACATTTTACCTCTAAAAAATTTAAAGTTTATACTAGCTAGCTAGTTTCCGCACTGTCAAAATTATTCTTTAATCTTTTTCTACCCAAAAAATTTAAGTCCACACCTATACTTTTACCGCCCCAAATTATTTATCAGTACTTTGATCTAAAAATTTTAAGATTCACACTTGTGATCATAATGTAGTGTTTCTCTTTTAACCTTCGATTGATTAGTGCCCCCACTATAATAAAGTCTTGGATCAGTGTTGCATATGGCCTTTGATTCCTTATCTCTTTTCTTTTATTTTTTTATTTTAAATTTTCGTTGGCTACTTTTATTCGTTTTGAAGAAACAAGTACTTCCGTCTTTTTAGAGAAAAAAAAAAGTAAAGAAAATTATTATGTGATTCAATGTTTTCAATTATAGTCATCAAGTACTTATAAATAATAAAGTTTTGAACTATGATTATTTTCTTTAATTTTTTTAGAAATTAGCGAAAATTAAAAAGTCTTAAAAAATGGACTATTTAGCTAATCCCACACAAAAATTAACGCAAGTGGTTGAGCATGTACTCTATATCTCTTGTTGAGGGTTTTTTTTTTTTTTTTTGACAAAACCCACTTATGTATGAACGCATGTTAGCGGAGTTATCAGATAACACGGGGTAGCAGAGTTATCATGTTTTGGTTGTTATTGTTGATATTGTTATAATGCCCTACGCATTTGTGAATAAAGCATTGAAATATATCGTCAGTGGGACTAGTTAGATATCATAAGTTTTGAATTTGGTGTGTTTTGCTGCCATATTTGTAAAAAGGATAACAATTAGGCTATGTTTGATAACATTTTTATTTTTTGTTTTTAAAAGCAAAAATTTGGAAGTGTTTTTGCTAATTTGTTTTCAAAATTTTTAAAAACACAAAACATGTTGGGTAATCACTATTTGTTACTTATTTTTAAAAATGAAAACCACAAAATGATAGTTTGTAAATGATAAAGATGGAGTGAAAAGATAAAAAACATAAAGAAATTTATGCTGAGAGTGTAGGAATGAGAAAACACATAAAAAAATTCTTAAGATTTGATGTTTTGTTTAAAAAAATTTTGAAAACAAGAATTTTTTGTTTCTTTTATTTTTGAAAATATGTTTCCAATTTAAAAAAACAAAAAACGAAAACAGATTTACCAAACGTGTTTTTAAAAATAAAAGTGCACTTTTTATTTAAAAAAACAAAAAACAGAAAATAAAAGTGTTATCAAACACACTCTTAATTAATTAATATTGTTAAATATATAAAGCGTTTTTCTTTTTCTTCGCTAGTACGATCGATGACTGTTATCAAAGTGACATATATAAGAAAATTCAGCAAAAATAATTGTAGACAAGTCTAAAAGATTCAAATGAGATGTTTGCAACTGTTACCCTAATAACTAGAAGAAATTGAAAATTGCTTTTCTCTGTCTCGTGTCTTTAAATTATTATATGAGATTAAAAAAAAAATGAGTGAGTTGTCAAATTATAATCGAATCAAAAGCAAACAACGTTATTGGGACACAGCGGAAATGTTTGGTCCTCCTAATATAAATAGAGCGCGCATTTAATTATCTCCCACACCACGATCTCAATTGAGAGTAACAGCATTTAATATAATATAGCAGCACTGAAATAACATCAACAAGTCATGAAGATGAACAACGTAGCAATGTCACTACTACTGTTGGCTGTGGTGACGAGCACCATGGCGCGCTTTGCTTCATCGTCGTCTTTTGCTGACGACGATGATCGGATCATCGAAATCAATAGGGATTGGGAGGCCCTGATGATAATGGGCAACAGGAAGCTCGTGCCGCCGCGCTTGGGGGGCTGCATCCCGCCAGAAACCCAGCCTTGCGGCGCGTTCCACCACTGCTGCGAAGGGCTTTATTGCGACGGCGTTTTCGACGGAAGGTGTCGCCGAAAAACTGTCTGCCATCCACAAGGCGATAGTTGCAATATTTTGGGCTACGAATGCTGTTATCCCTATAGTTGCTATTTGGGCGTATGTCGTACACCGCCGAACGCTCATGATCACGATCTCTCTTCGGATCAAGCTTAGCTAGCCATTATTATCGATGATCGATAATCAATGGCTTTTATTATTAATGTTCTAAATAAAGGCTGATCTTATAATTGATCATAGCCGCTACGTACTATAGTGTGTGTATGTAATATTTGTGTGGTTTGACTCATGTATGTACGTGCATGATGAAGGTTATGACAAATAAAATGATCGTCGGCTATGTCGTCTGTCGACGACGTCGTTTGTACTACTCACGACTATTAATTGCTATTATTTATGTTTTTATGCGTGTGAAATTCTAACTAATTAACAATATTGTACTTGCATGCAAATCCAAGTGATATATGTATATGGGTTCTTTGGGACAACATCTTCAGAATACTGGTGTATTAATTTCTAATAACTCTGATCAGGAGGTAATTTGGATTCTTATTCGGACAATAACCATTATCATGTTTCTTTTGTTTACGTGAGTGCTTTTGTTTTGAGAAAACAAGCACTCTCGAGCAAACTTATTCCACTACTCTCTATGTCAGAACTTTCTGGCTTGTTATGGGAGATTGTAATGCCATTTTAGGTGCTCATAATTTTTAAAATAAATAAATAAAAAACAGGTTCAATATTGGATATTGTAAAGTGATGTTGAATTTTGCTTTAAATAGTAGCTGAAAAATGAAAAACATGGACTAATTAAAAAAAAAATGGCATCATCTGATAGTGAGAACGGCAGATTTATTTATTTATTTATTTTTTTAACAAAGTAAAATTTAAAAGCTCAAGGTAAATGTAAGGCGACGATGTTTAAAAATGACAATGAGTTGGATAAACTATAAAAAAAAATTTGAGAATATCAAGTAAATATTCATTTTTACAATATTATTTTTTAAAAATAGCATGCGTTTTTATTAATTAAGAAATAAGAGTATTTCTAATTTATCAATGCCAAGCATTTGAATAAAAAAGTTATTATTTAATCTAATGTTATTAATTTTTAACCCTAAATTAAGTACCAAGTATAGCATAATGTCAAATTTTGGCATTTGAAAATGAGCATTGTTTAACTACTTTTTCATCATTTAATACATGAAAGTAATTATGATTATAATTTTATATTATAAACAAAATCTCTCGTATCAAAAAGTCATTAGTACTAGATGTTGTGTTTCTTATTATTGGCTAATATTTGTTGTCTTTAATGAGATATGCAACTATATAATAATAAAATAATAAAAATATCATTTAAAATATCAAAGATATTATCAATATCAGTGAAAGTATTGGTGTAATCTATTTTTATTAGAGAGTTGCGTTAACATCATGTTGCCCATTACCTTTTTTTTCGTATATGGGAACACAGTTGTGTGATTTTTCCTTTTACATTTTATCTTTGAAAAGTTTAAAATCTTGCACTTATGCTCCTGCTTGAAAAATTCTTCTTCTATACTTCATCTCTTAAAAGTTAAAAAACTATATACGTTCCCCGGTAAATAAAAATTCTTTCGTATTTTACTTTTAAAATTTTAAAACCTTTATATGTAAAAACTGAATACAAGTTAGCACAATATAAATGAGTATGTATAATACAAGTTATTTCTAAATGTTTATACTAGCCATCGCGGGTTGGGTCCTTTTGTCCGCTGTTGAGTTCGGATCATACATCCAATACAACGACTCAAGAAAGGGCGGATTTACCTTCTATTGCGTCGATATCCTTCCCGCAAATATTTAGACTAATTAGTGGCGGAGTTGTCTTTTGCAAACAGAGGCACACACGTCCTTTTAACAAATACAGTTGTCGCCCATAGATACAAGCACGACATTGCTTTGATCACACTTGATATGAGTGGTGAGAACCAGCTGTGCTACTATTTTCGGGTGTCGCTATGGTTGATGCTTGTTCGAATTTACCTCGAGTGCCACTCGAAGGTGCAATGGTGCATTTGCTAGGACGTGTCCTATCTGGCTCTGCTCGGCATGTGTGTGGACCCGAGCTTGCTCGGCTCTGCTTGGTGCACCTGACTCTGCTGGGCACGGGTTGCTCAGCTACTAGGCTGCCTTTCTTGGCATGCCACAAGCCGGGCACACTGGTACTCGCCAACAATAATAATAATCAAATTTTAAAATCCTTTCTACATTTTACCGCTTAAAAGTTTAAAATCCTACACAATAATAATCAAAATTCTTTCTACATTTTACCTCTCAAAAATTTAAAGTTTATACTAGCTAGCTAGTATCCGCACTGTAAAAATTATTCTTTAATATTTTTATACCCTAGAAAATTTAAGTCCACACTTATACTTCCACCGCCAAAATTGTTTATCACTTTGATCTTAAAATTTTAAGATTCACACTTGTGATCTTAACGTAGTGATTCTCTTTTAACCTTTAATTGATTAGTGCCCCCACTACAATAAAGTTTTGGATCAGTGTCTATATATGGCCTTTGATTCCTTATTTTGTTTCGTTTTTTTTCTCATAATTTAATTTGTTTCTGTGGCTACTTTTATTCATTTTGAAGAAACAAGTACTTCTGTCTTAATTTTTAGAGAAAAAATATAAGGAAAATTATTAGGTGATTTAAAAATATAGCCAATACTTTCAATTATTAAAAAAAATAGCCATCCAAATAATTACAAAAGAATAAAGTTTATCTATGCATTTTACTATTGAACCATAACTATTGTTTTCAATTTTTGAAACATTATTTAAAATTATAAAGTCTCTTAAAAATGGACTATTTAGCTAATACCACACAAAATTATTTATTATTGAGTTTTTTTTTTTTTTAACCAAACCCACATCCTCATATCTTCCCCTCGTAGTACTATATATATCACCTGTGACCTGACTTTCGGTGATTCAATGTATTATTACATATATATGTGAAATAGGAGAGAGCAGAGTTATCATGTTTTGTTGTTGTTGTTGATATTGTTACAATGCGCTACACATTTGTGAATAAAACATAGATATATATATCGTCAATGGGACTAGTTAGATATCATACGTTTTCAATTTGGTGTTTTGCTGTCATATGTGTAAATGGTAACAATTAATCAATCTTTGTAGATATATATATTAAACGTTTTTCTTATTCTTCCCTAGTACGATCGATGACTGATATCAAAGTGACATATACGTGAAAATTCAGCAAAAATAATTGTAGACAAGTCTAAAAGATTCACATGAGTTGTTTGCAACTGTTCCCCTAATAATTAGAAAAGGAAATTTGCTTTGCGCTGTCCCGCGTCTTTAAATTATTATATTAGATTTAAAAATAAAAATTAAAAATGAGTGAGTTGTATGAAATTGTAATGGGAAGGTGAGTCCGCCTCTCCAATATAAATAAGGAGCGCATTTAATTATCTCGCACACCACAATCTCATCAGAGAATAATATAATATAGCAGCACTGAAAAAACATCAACAAGTCATGAAGATGAACAACGTAGCAATGTCACTACTACTGTTGGCTGTGGTGACGAGCAGCATGGCGCGCTTTGCTTCATCGTCGTCTTTCGCTGACGACGATGATCGGATCATCGAAATCAATAGGGATTGGGAGGCCCTGATGATTATGGGCAACAGGAAGCTCGTGCCGCCGCGCTTGGGGGGCTGCATCCCGCCAGAAACCCAGCCTTGCGGCGCGTTGCACCACTGCTGCGAAGGGCTTTATTGCGACGGCGTTTTCGACGGAAGGTGTCGCCGAAAAACTGTCTGTCATCCACAAGGCGATAGTTGCAATATTATGGGCTACGAATGCTGTTATCCCTATAGTTGCTATTTGGGCGTATGTCGTACACCGCCGAACGCTCATGATCACGATCTCTCTTCGGATCAAGCTTAGCTAGCCATTATTATCGATGATCGATAATCAATGGCTTTTATTATTAATGTTCTAAATAAAGGCTGATCTTATAATTGATCGTAGCCGCTACTACGGTGTGTGTGTGTACGTAATGTTTGTGTTTTGTGGTTTGACTCATGCATGCATGTGCGTAAGAGCTAGCTAGCTACACCCCTATATATATAGTACGTGGTGTAATTAGCTGTATGAATATGTATGTACGTGCATGATGAAGGTTATGACATAAATAAAATGATCGTCGGCTATATATGTCGTCTGTCGACGACGTCGTTTGTACTACCCATGAATAATAAACTGCTATTATACATGTTTTTATGCGTGTGAAATTCTAACTAATTAGCAATAGAGTAGTGCTAGATATACTTTTTTTTTCCCAACTTTTTAATACAAACTCATCAGTCATAATATTATTGGTGGGTGTTTATCATCTAATTAAAAGGATGTCAATCAAAATATGACACTTCAATTATCACATAAGTTGTTATTAAAAAATTAGTAAAAGAATTAGTATGTCTAGCATTATTTTTGACAATATTGTACTTGCATGCAAATCCATACGGATATAAATGGTTTCTTTGGGACAATATCTTGGTGTAGTAATTTCTAATAACTCTCTGATCAGCAGGTTATTTTGAATTTTTATGCGGATAATATCCCTTGTCGTGTTTCTTTTGATTACGTGAGTGCATTAATTGTTTTGAGAAAACAACAATGCACTCTGAAGCAAACTTCCATTGCTCTCTATGTCAGAACTTTTTGGCGTGTTAGGGTAGATTGTAATGCTATTTTAGATGCTCATAGTATATATATATATATATATATATATATATATATATATATAATCTATTAAAAAAAAAAAACAGGTTCAATATTGGATCTTGTAAAGTGATGTTGATTTTTGTTTTAAATAGTAGCTGAAAAATGAAAAACATGGGCAAAAAAAAAAAAATGGCACCATATGATTATGAGAACGGGAGTTTTTTATTTTAAACAAAGTATAATTTAAAAGCTGAAGGCAAATGTAAAGGCGACGATGTTTAAAAATGACAATGAGTTGGATGCACTGCATAAAAAAATTGAGAATATCAAATAAATAATCATTTTTACAATATTATTTTTAAAAAATAGCCAGCATTTTTATTAGTTAAGAAATAAAAGTATCTCCAATTTAATTTATGTGTCAATGCCAATATTTGGCCTTTGAATGAACAAATTATTAATCAATCTAATACTATTTTTAACCTTAAATTTGGCACCAAGTATAGCATAATGAGCATTGTTTAACTACTTTTTCATCATTTAATATGTGAAAGTAATTATGATTATAATTTTATATTATAAAAAAATCTCTTATATCAAAAGGTCATTATTAATATATGTATGTTTCTTATTATTGGTTATTATTTGTTGTCTTTAATGAGTTGTTGAACTAAATAATAATAAAATAATAAAAATAACATTTAAATATCACTAGTACATTGAAATATTCTATATCAAATATAATATTTTAATCATTTTTTGTGTCAAATTTGACATTAACATTGACATTTGCATAATTGCATTAGAGATGATACGAGATTTGTTTATTTGCAAGTTGCAACAATATTAGATGAAAAATGCGACGTGATGCAACATTTTAGAGATCATGCTGCAACTTTCAGAACGACCAACGTTAGAGGCGTTTGCATAAATAATTCTCAATATATTATAAAAAAAAATAACTACTTTCTCAGAAAAAAAAAAACAGTTAATCAAATCTCATTTAATTATGATTTATATATTTCTAAACTCAAACAAAACTTAGAAACATAGTCCTTAAAAATTACTTTAAACAACAACACACAGATCTTGATTTTTTTTTCCTTCCCTTTTTTATGATCTTGGAAAACTGTCCCTTGTTCGGGGTAACTATTTTGCCCATTCCATCCCATTTTTTGGGATGGAAAAAATAGTTTGAAAATGATTTGGAATTGTTTGGAAAAATAATGTAAAAATGGTTTGACTTTGCGAATTTCGAGGTGGTATGAATGGTTGAGATTTAAAAATATTGTATAAGGATCTGGAAAGTTGAAAAAAATAGTTTAAAAAAAAGGGAATGGAATGGTTTGGAGGATTAGGAAAGTTGAAAAAAATGATAAAATAGAATAGAATGGAATGAGTAAAATGTGGGAAACAAACAATGGTACATAAAAACCAAATATAACTTTATGTGGAATGTTATGTTTAATGAGATTTGATTAAGAGACTTTTGGTTAAATGATTTGTTCATAATTTTAATTTTAAGAAATTGACATGAGTTTCAACTAGAATTTTTTGTTTTCGTTTCAATGGAATTGTTCTAGTAATGTGTAAGTTCTTTTGCCCAAAAAAAAAAAAAAAAAAACTACGAACTTGAAATCACAGGAGCAACCATATCGGTTTTTTTTTTTATCTTTTATATATATATATATAGTGAATTTAATTGGGGTAAAGGAAATTAAGTAAAAAAGAAATTATATGAAAAACAACATGATATCAGGAAAACGACATTCCAGTGGGAACGAACATAATAAGAAAACGACATTATATATTAAACAGTATCATTACAGATAAACGACATCATAGATATGAAAAAGTAATTGGGAAAAAAAGAAAAAAGTAAAGTAATACTTTGAAAAACGACATCATATCAGGAAAACGACATTCCAATGAAAACGACAGAATCCCAAAAACGACATTATATATATGACATAATCCCAAAAACGTCATTATATAGAAAACAATATCATTACAGATAAACAAAATCATATATAAGAAAAAGTAATCGGGAAAAAAAGAAAAAAGTAAAATAATACTTTGAAAGACGACACTGTATGAAAATCGACATCATATCAGGAAAACGACATTCCAGTGGAAACGACATAATCCCAAAAATGATATTATATAGAAAACAGTATCATTACAGATAAACAACATCATATATATGAAAAAATAATTGGGAAAAAAAGAAAGAAAAGGTAAAATAATACTTTGACAAACGACATGATATGAAAAACGCCATCATATCAGGAAAACGACATTCCAGTGGAAACGACATAATATAGAAAACAGTATCACTACAGATAAACGACATCATATATATTAAAAAGTAATCGGGAAAAAAAGAAAAAAGTAAAATAATACTTTGACAAATGACATGATATGAAAAAAGACATCATATCAGGAGAACGACATTCCAGTGGAAACGACATAATCCCAAAAAATGACATTTATCGAAAACAGTATCATTACAGATAAACGACAATCGACATCATATATATTAAAAAATAAACAAATATACTGGTAACGACAACGCATTAAAAAAAAACGACAGCACTTCATAAAGCACACCAATTTTGAGGAATATGAAGTTGATCGTTTTTTAGGTACTATGTTTTTGCACTATTGAGCTATATATACCAATACACATTGTTGTCTTTTGTGAAAGGCTTGCGTTGTTTCTTTAATTCCTAAGTTAAATCAAACGTCACGAATTAATTAGACCACACTCCATTTTCTAAGAAAGAAAAAAAAAAAAAAAAAGATGACAGAATATAATAAGATGAACCATTTCGTAAGAAAGGAAGAAAAAAGAGGTAAGATGAAAGAAAAAGAATATGATTTTTCCTTTTAGTGTATGGTGTATTGAAATAGAAAGAAAATGCATTGGAGCATTCAATTACAATACAATATCGTCTTTTTTATATGTTAAATTTTAAAAGGGGATTTTGAGGAATGTTTTATTCTTGGCACAATTATAACTTATACCCCATGTGTGTGTTGCACTTTTAATTTATGTCCTAAAATTTACACCACAAACATAGAGTTGAAATAAAGATAGCACACAACTTAGGGTATAAATTATTAAGTGACATTAAGAATGACTTTATTTTGAAATTCTCTTAATTTTTAAAAATTAAAATTACCATTGGCATTAGAGACTATCTTAAGACCTGTTTGGCAGAGCTTTTAGGACCTGTAAGTTCTTCAGCCCTACATTTAATGTGACTTCTCTCGTTCATATATTTGTTTCCCCAAGACTTTATCGTTTGTAGATCATGTATTTTTTTCCCCAAGATTTTATCATTTTCATAATTTATCGTTTCGAAATCCCTTGTCATTTGTCTAACATTTCATCCAAATACAAAATGCTCATACTTGTTTGTTTGATATACCTATTTTACCCATTACATTCTATTTTTTTCAACTTTCTTAAATCCCTATACAATTCATCCCATTCCATTCTATTTTTTTCAACTGTTTTTTCAACTTTCATAATCCCTATACAATATCCTTAAATCTCAACAATTTATATCACCTCGAAATTTACAAAGTCAAACCATTTCAAACCATTTTACAAACTATTACAAACTATTCTTCAACATATTTTTCCCATTCCATGAAATGGAATAGAATGGCTAATAAATCCCACTCCATTTCATTTTTTCTCAACTTTCTTAAATCCTTATAAAATTCCTCCTATTTCATCCTATTTTTTTCAACTTTCATAATCCTTATACAATATCCTTAAATTTCAACCATTTATACCACCTCAAAATTTGCAAAGTCAAATAATTTCAAACCATTTTACAAAATTATTTTTCAACCCATTTTTTCTATTCTAAGAAATAGAATGGAATGAGTAAAATGAGCTCTCCAAACAAGGTGCACTCCATGTTTGGGCAAATCATTTTGCTCATTCTATCCCATTCTTTGGGATGGATAAAATGGTTTGAAAATGATTAAAAAAAATGATGTAGAATGGTTTGACTTTGTTAATTAAAATAAAAATGAGTGAATTGTATGAAATTATAATGGGAAGGTGAGTCCATCTCTCCAATATAAATAGGGGCGCATTTAATTATCTCGCACACCACGATCTCATCATAGAATAATATAATATAGCAGCATTGAAATCATCAAAGTCATGAAGATGAACAACATAGCATCACTACTAGTGTTGGTTGTGGTGACGAGCAACATGGCGTGCTTAGTTGCATCGTCGACTTTGCTGACGATGATCGGATCATCGACATCAATAGGGATTGGAAGGGCCTGATTATGGGCAACAGATAAACGACATTATATATACGACATAATCCCAAAAACGACATTCCAGTGGAAACGACTTAGTCCCAAAATCGACATTATATATACGATATAATCCCAAAAATAACATTATATATAAAACAGTATCATTACAAAACGACATCATATATATGAAAAAGTAATTGGGAAATAAAGAAAAAAGTAAAATAATAATTTGAAAAACAACATTATATGAAAAACGACATCATGTCAGGAAACGACATTCCAATGGAAACGACATAATCCCAAAAACGACATTACATCCAAATACAAAATGCGAAAATTTCATGAATTTAGTCACTGTCGAAATTTCATGAATTGTGCGAAAATTTTGAAAAGAGAGTGTTTCGGACGAAAATGGAGGTGTGTTTGTTGAAAGGAATGAGCTGGATTATTATTAGTGATGACCTACAAGTCTTGCCTGTGTCGACCGAAGCCGTGCTTGCTTTGTTTTCAAAGCATGGAATTAAGAGAAGAAGCTAAATTGAAGAGAAGACTTACATTGTAGCCTGTAGGAACAATTCAGGTATTTATGAATTGTAAATTGTAATAGTCTTCATTGTTTTATCACTTTCTTCTTGTGAAATTTTATACTTCTTGAACTTGGTTTGTTTCCGTATTTCAGATGAAAAGTTTGCTCATTCACTCGTTGGTGTCAAGGACAGCTTTTACCGATACTTTTTTTACTTTTTTTTTTTTAAGAATGAACAAGGTCTCAAACCAAACAAGTTAGAGAGCTTTTTTTTTATGGCCTCGTTCAGTCTCCCTACTGTCCTAATTGGTCATGTACTGAAACAATTTCATTTCGTCAGTTCACTCAACGGCTGTGTTGATTGCTTGTACAAGAGTGTCCTTGGCTTCGACAATCAACGCTTCAAATCGAAATGCCACAAGCAAACGCTAGCCAGTCTTATCCTTTCCCCTGGTTTTTATTACAAGAACGATTTATTAGGGACTCAGGAAGCGTCTCACCCGTAATATCATTGTTCGCGCTGGGGTGCTGCTTTCATAAATCAGGATATACTGGCTGTTGAGGCTAGTCTAATTCCTTCTCACTATTCCAAACCAGTTTTGCCATTACTCTCTATGTCAGAACTTTATGGCTTGTTATGGGAGATTGTAATGCCATTTTAGGTGCTCATAATTTTTTAAAATAAAAAATCAAAAACAGGTTCAATATTGGATACTGTAAAGTGATTTTGAATTTTGCTTTAAATAGTAGCTGAAAAATGAAAAACATGGGCAAATTAAAAAAAAATGGCATCATCTGATAGTGAGAACGGCAGATTTTTGTTTTTTGTTTTTTGTTTTTGTTAAAGTAAAAATTTAAAAGCTGAAGGTAAATGTAACGCGACGATGTTTAAAAATGAAAATGATTTGGATAAACTATAAAAAAATTGAGAATGTCAAGTAAATATTCATTTTTACAATATTATTTTTTTAAAAATAGCCTGCATTTTTATTAATTAAGAAATAAGAGTATTTCCAATTTATCAATGCCAAAATTTGGCATTTGAATAAAAAAATTATTATTTAATCTAATGTTATTAATTATTAACCCTAAATTAGGTACCAAGTATAGCATAATGCTAAATTTTGGCATTTGAAAATAAGCATCGATTAGCTACTTTTTCATCATTTAATATGTGAAAGTAATTATGATTATAATTTTATATTATAAACAAAATCTCTTAAATCAAAAAGTCATTAGTACTAGATGTTGTGTTTCTTATTATTGGCTAATATTTGTTGTCTTTAATGAGTTATGCAACTAAATAATAATAAAATAATAAAAATATCATTTAAAATATCAAAGATATTATCAATATGAGTGAAAGTATTGGTGTAATCTATTTTTATTAGAGAGTTGCGTTGACATCATGTTGCCCATTCGTTTTTTTCTCATATTTTTTTTTTCTGTGGCTACTTTTATTCATTTTGAAGAAACAAGTACTTCCGTCTTTTTAGAGAAAAAATATAAGGAAATTATTAGGTGATTTAAAAATATAGCCAATACTTTCAATTATTAAAAGAAATAGCCATCCAAATAATTATAAAAAAATAAAGTTTATCTATGCATTTTGCTATTGAACCATAACTATTGTTTTCAATTTTTGAAACATTATCTAAAATTAAAAAGTCTCTTAAAAAATGGACTATTTAGCTAATCCCACACAAAACATAATATAAGTGGTTGAGCATGTATTCAATATATTTATTATTGAGGTTTTTTTTTGAACAAAACCCACATCCTCATATCTTCCCCTCGTAGTACTATATATATCACCTACGACCTAACTTTCGGTGATTGAATGTATTATTACATGTATATGTGAACGCATGTAGCAGAGTTATCATATAACACGGGGTAGCAGAGTTATCATGTTTTGTTGTTGTTGTTGATATTGTTACAATGCGCTACACATTTGTGAATAAAACATAGATATATATCGTCAATGGGACTAGTTAGATATCATAAATACGTTTTCAATTTGGTGTTTTGCTGCCACATGTGTAAATGGTAACAATTAATTAATCTTTGCAGATATATATATTAAACGCTTTTCTTATTCTTCCCTAGTACGATCGATGACTGATATCAAAGTGACATATACGTGAAAATCCAGCAAAAATAATTGTAGACAAGTCCAAAAGATTCACATGAGTTGTTTGCAACTGTTCCCCAAATAATTAGAAAAGGAAATTTGCTTTGCGCTGTCCCGCGTCTTTAAATTATTATATTAGATTTAAAAATAAAAATTAAAAAATAAAAATGAGTGAGTTGCATGAAATTGTAATGGAAAGGTGAGTCCGCCTCTCCAATATAAATAAAGAGCGCATTTAATTATCTCGCACACCACAATCTCATCAGAGAATAATATAATATAGCAGCACTGAAATAACATCAACAAGTCATGAAGATGAACAACGTAGCAATGTCACTACTACTGTTGGCTGTGGTGACGAGCACCATGGCGCGCTTTGCTTCATCGTCGTCTTTCGCTGACGACGATGATCGGATCATCGAAATCAATAGGGATTGGGAGGCCCTGATGATTATGGGCAACAGGAAGCTCGTGCCGCCGCGCTTGGGGGGCTGCATCCCGCCAGAAACCCAGCCTTGCGGCGCGTTGCACCACTGCTGCGAAGGGCTTTATTGCGACGGCGTTTTCGACGGAAGGTGTCGCCGAAAAACTGTCTGTCATCCACAAGGCGATAGTTGCAATATTATGGGCTACGAATGCTGTTATCCCTATAGTTGCTATTTGGGCGTATGTCGTACACCGCCGAACGCTCATGATCACGATCTCTCTTCAGATCAAGCTTAGCTAGCCATTATTATCGATGATCGATAATCAATGGCTTTTATTATTAATGTTCTAAATAAAGGCTGATCTTATAATTGATCATAGCCGCTACGTACTATAGTGTGTGTATGTAATATTTGTGTGGTTTGACTCATGTATGTACGTGCATGATGAAGGTTATGACATAAATAAAATGATCGTCGGCTATGTATGTCGTCTGTCGACGACGTCGTTTGTACTACCCATGAATAATAAACTGCTATTATACATGTTTTTATGCGTGTGAAATTCTAACTAATTAACAATAGAGTAGTGCTAGATATACTATTTTTTTTCCAACTTTTTAATACAAACTCATATGTCATAATATTATTGATGGGTGCTTATCATCTAATTAGAAGAATGTCAATCAAAATATGACACTTCAATTATCACATAGATTGATATTAAAAAATTAATAAAAAAAATTAATATATCTAGCATTATTTTTGACAATACTGTACTTGCATGCAAATCCATACGGATATAAATGGTTTCTTCGGGACAATATCTTGGTGTAGTAATTTCTAATAACTCTCTGATCAGCAGGTTATTTTAGATTTTTATGCGGATAATATCCCTTGTCGTGTTTCTTTTGATTACGTGAGTGCATTAATTGTTTTGAGAAAACAACAATGCACTCTGAAGCAAACTTCCATTACTCTCTATGTCAGAACTTTTTGGCGTGTTATGGTAGATTGTAATGCTATTTTAGATGCTCATAATATGTATATATATATATAATCTATTTAAAAAAAAAAAAAAAAAAACAGGTTCAATATTGGATCTTGTAAAGTGATGTTGATTTTTGTTTTAAATAGTTGCTGAAAAATGAAAATAACATGGGCAAAAAAAAAATGGCACCATATGATTATGAGAACGGGAGTTTTTTTATTTTAAACAAAGTATAATTTAAAAGCTGAAGGCAAATGTAAAGGCGACGATGTTTAAAAATGACAATGAGTTGGATGCACTGCATAAAAAAATTGAGAATATCAAATAAATAATCATTTTTACAATATTATTTTTAAAAAATAGCCAGCATTTTTATTAGTTAAGAAATAAAAGTATCTCCAATTTAATTGATGTGTCAATGCCAATATTTGGCCTTTGAATGAACAAATTATTAATCAATCTAATACTATTTTTAACCTTAAATTTGGCACCAAGTATAGCATAGTGTCAAATTTTGACATTTGAAAATGAGCATTGTTTAACTACTTTTTCATCATATAATATGTGAAAGTATTTATGATTATAATTTTATATTATAAAAAAATCTCTTATATCAAAAGGTCATTATTAATAGATGTATGTTTCTTATTATTGGTTATTATTTGTTGTCTTTAATGAGTTGTTGAACTAAATAATAATAAAATAATAAAAATAACATTTAAAATATCACTAGTACATTGAAATATTCTATATCAAATATAATATTTTAATATTTTTTCGTGTCAAATTTGACATTAACATTGACATTTGCATAATTGCGTTAGAGATTATACGAGATGTGTTTATTTGCAAGTTGCAACAATATTAG
Organism: Boehmeria nivea var. tenacissima; assembly: GCA_018132145.1. Classification (NCBI taxonomy): domain Eukaryota; kingdom Viridiplantae; phylum Streptophyta; class Magnoliopsida; order Rosales; family Urticaceae; genus Boehmeria; species Boehmeria nivea. Next base: position 16,741,517 of record CM030874.1, on the reverse strand, counting down.
ATGAAAAATGCAACGTGATGCAACCTTTTAGAGATCATGCTGCAACTTTCAGAACGACCAATGTTAGAGGCGTTTGCATAAATAATTCTCAATATATTATAAAAAAAAATAATAATGACTACTTTCTCAAAAAAAAAAAAAAACAGTAACTCAAACAAAACTTAGAAACATAGTCCTTAAAAATTACTTTAAACAACAACACACAGATCTTGATTTTTTTTTCTTCCCTTTTTTATGATCTTGGAAAACTGTCCCTTGTTCGGGGTAACTATTTTACCTATTCCATCTCATTTTTTGGGATGAAAAAAATAGTTTGAAAATGATTTGGAATTGTTTGGAAAAATAATGTAAAAATGGTTTGACTTTGCGAATTTCAAGGTGGTATGAATGGTTGAGATTTAAAAATATTGTATAGGGATTTTGAAAGTTGAAAAAAATAAAATGAAATGGAATGGTTTGGAGGATTAGGAAAGTTGAAAAAAATGAAAAAATAGAATGGAATGGAATGAGTAAAATGTGGGAAACAAACAAGGGTACATAAAAACCAAATATAACTTTATGTGGAATGTTATGTTTAATGAGATTTGATTAAGAGACTTTTAGTTAAATGACTTGTTCCTAATTTTAATTTTAAGAAATTGACATGAGTTTCAGCTAGAATTTTTCGTTTTCGTTTCAATGGAATTGTTCTAGTAATGTGTAAGTTCTTTTGCCCAAAAAAAAATTAAAAGAAAAAACTACGAACTTGAAATCACAGGAGCAACCATATCGTTTTTTTTTTTCATCTTATATATATATATATATATAGTGAAATTAATTGGGGAAAAGGAAAAAAAAATAAAAAAGAAATTATATCAAAAACAACATGATATCAGGAAAACGACATTCCAGTGGGAACGACATAATAAGAAAACGACATTATATATAAAACAATATCATTACAGATAAACGACATCATAGATATGAAAAAGTAATTGGGAAAAAAAGAAAAAAGTAAAGTAATACTTTGAAAAACGACATCATATCAGGAAAACGACATTCCAATGAAAACGACAGAATCCCAAAAACGACATTATATATATGACATAATCCCAAACACGTCATTATATAGAAAACAATATCATTACAGATAAACAAAATCATATATAAGAAAAAGTAATTGGGAAAAAAAGAAAAAAAGTAAAATAATACTTTGAAAGACGACATTGTATGAAAATCGACATCATATCAGGAAAACGACATTCCAGTGGAAACGACATAATCCCAAAAATGATATTATATAGAAAACAGTATCATTACAGATAAACGACAATCGACATCATATATATTAAAAAATAAACAAATAACATGGTAACGACAACACATAAAAAAAACGACAGCACTTCATAAAGCACACCAATTTTGAGGAATATGAAGTTGATCGTTTTTTAGGTACTATGTTTTTGCACTATTGAGCTATATATACCAATACACATTGTTGTCTTTTGTGAAAGGCTTGCGTTGTTTCTTTAATTCCTAAGTTAAATCAAACGTCACGAATTAATTAGACCACACTCCATTTTCTAAGAAAGAAAAAAAAAAAAAAAAAGATGACAGAATATAATAAGATGAACCATTTCGTAAGAAAGGAAGAAAAAAGAGGTAAGATGAAAGAAAAAGAATATGATTTTTCCTTTTAGTGTATGGTGTATTGAAATAGAAAGAAAATGCATTGGAGCATTCAATTACAATATAATATCAGTCTTTTTTATATGTTAAATTTTAAAGGGGGATTTTGAGGAATGTTTTATTCTTGACACAATTATAATTTATACCCCATGTTTGTGTTGCACTTTTAATTTATATCCTAAAATTTACACCACAAATATAGAGTTTAAATAAAAATAGCACACAACTTAGGGCATAACCTATTAAGTGATATTAAGAATGACTTTATTTTGAAATTCTCTTAATTTTTTTAAAATTAAAATTACCATTTGCATTTTTTTTTTGCTGCTAAATTACCATTTGTATTAGAGACTATCTTAGAACCTATTTGGCAGAGCTTTTAGGACCTGTAAGTTCTTCAGCCCTACATTTAATGTGACTTCTCTCGTTCATGTATTTGTTTCCCCAAGACTTTATTGTTTGTAGATCATGTATTTTTTTCCCCAAGATTTTATCCTTTTCATAATTTATCGTTTCGAAATCCCTTGTCATTTGTCTAACATTTCATCCAAATACAAAATGCTCATACTTGTTTGTTTGATACACCCATTTTACCCATTACATTCTATTTTTTTCAACTGTTTTTTCAACTTTCATAATCCCTATACGATATCCTTAAATCTCAACAATTTATATCATTTCGAAATTTACAAAGTCAAACCATTTTACAAACTATTACAAACCATTCTTCAACATATTTTTCCCATTCCATGAAATGGAATAGAATGGCTAATAAATCTCACTCCATTCCACTCCATTTCATTTTTTCTCAACTTTCTTAAATCCTTATACAATTCCTCCTATTTCATTCCATTTTTTTCAACTTTCCTAATCCCTATACAATATCTTTAAATTTCAACCATTTATATCACCTCAAAATTTGCAAAGTCAAATAATTTCAAACCATTTTACAAAATCATTTTTCAACCCATTTTTTCTATTCTAAGAAATAGAATGGAATGAGTAAAATGAGCTCTCCAAACAAGGTGCACTCCATGTTTGGGCAAACCATTTTGCTCATTCTATCTCATTCTTTGGGATGGATAAAATGGTTTGAAAATGATTAGAAAAAATGATGTAGAATGGTTTGACTTTGTAAATTAAAATAAAAAATAAAAATGAGTGAATTGTATGAAATTGTAATGGGAAGGTGAGTCCACCTCTCCAATATAAATAGGGGCGCATTTAATTATCTCGCACACCACGATCTCATCAGAGAATAATATAATATAGCAGCATTGAAAACAACATCATCAAAGTCATGAAGATGAACAACATAGCATCACTACTAGTGTTGGTTGTGGTGACGAGCAACATGGCGTGCTTAGTTGCATCGTCGACTTTCGCTGACGATGATCGGATCATCGACATCAATAGGGATTGGAAGGGCCTGATTATGGGCAACAGATAAACGACATTATATATACGACATAATCCCAAAAACGACATTCCAGTGGAAACGACTTAGTCCCAAAATCGACATTATATATACGACATAATCCCAAAAATGACATTATATATAAAACAGTATCATTACAGATAAACGACATCATATATATGAAAAAGTAATTGGGAAATAAAGAAAAAAGTAAAATAATAATTTGAAAAACAACATTATATGAAAAACGACATCATGTCAGGAAACGACATTCCAGTGGAAACGACATAATCCCAAAAACGACATTACATCCAAATACAAAATGCTCGTGTTTTTTTTTTTTTTTTTGGTTCTTTTACTGCGATCTAATATTTGTTTTAGTTGATGAAAAGTGGCCCATTCCTCACGTCATTTTAAAAGTTGAACATTAAATTTTACAACAAAAAAAAAAAAAAATTCATCAAATAAACGATGAATAGTTCTCCTAGCAGACTTTTGGCATTCATTTCTTTCCCAAAAGGATTAACTCTGGAATTTGGATATTCCGAATTACTAATTTACTACAGAAGAAGTCTTAAGGTCGGTTGCTTGGAATAATTTTGTTAGGTTTTCAAAACTCCCAAGATTCTCTTATATATAGTTCAACCTAAAGTATAGAATTTCTAGGGATACAATTAGAAACAGTTTTTTGTTGGATTACATGAACTTCATGAACCCATGCTATCACCAAATGGTTGCTAAAGTAGGAAAATTATTGTCTGAGGTCTAGTAATCAGCCGAGAAGTCTTAATAGTCGGCTTTTTTGTTGGAAGTGATTAATAATTATTAAACTGTGGGAGTTCCAATAAGATCTCTAAGGAAAATGTTAATTACGTTGCTAATTCCTTTCAGTTTCAATCTCTTAAACACTTTTTTTTTTTTTTTTTGTATTTGATAACAGTACTGCAAGAGATCACTCTAATTAGTTGATCAATAAAGCTCTTACTCAGTATTTACGTGAATCATTTACTCAATTACTAGTTCTAGGCTTTGTAATTACATGAATCATTTAAAGTAATAAAAGAAATAATCAAATTGAATAATTTGTTATCTGTGTTAACGTTTTAATCATTAATAATTTTTTTTTTCATGTAGTTTCTCACTCTTTGCTATATTGAATTCATGGCCAAAGAACAAGTGAGTGGTGTTATTTTGAAGCTCTTGGTAGACAAGGACAAGGGAAAACGTGGCTTTCGCCAGATCCGACAGCGATTTTGTTGATGTCCTCTTAAGCTTGTTGACAATTCCCATGGCATCTATAGTCAGCCTAATCCGTGGCCACTGGTTGGAAATACTAAAGGCTGCTTCAACAATCTCTACCAAAATGTTAAGAACATTGATGTCACACATTTCCATTTTCAAAATAGTGCCTGAATTTCTCTGCAGTGACATGAAACTGAAGATCATTAATGATTCTGATCCCGAAAAGTTCTTTTGCTGCTCTTCTATTGACTGTACTCACTTGAAGAGTCGCCTCTTGAGTCGTTACAGCTGCGTTATCAGTCATTGTCGAAATTTCAGAATTGTGCGAAAAATCTGAAAAAAGAGTGTTTCGGATGAAAATGGAGGTGTGTTTGTTGAAAGGAATGAGGCTGGATTATTATTAGTGATGACCTACAAGTCTTGCCTGTGTCGACCGAAGTCGTGCTTGCTTTGTTTTCAAAGCATGGAATCAAGAGAAGAAGCTAAATTGAAGAGAGGACTTACATTGTAGCATGTAGGAACAATTCAAGTATTTATGAATTGTAAATTGTAATAGTCTTCCTTGTGTAAATTATTTTACAAAACAACCGTGTTCTAAACACAATGAACACGATAAAATGAAAATGCAGAAGCAAAAAGAGGATCGGTTACCTCCCGCCATTGCTGCGTTTTTTCTGGCGACGTTTGGCACGGCGACGGCTCGTTTTCGTGACTCTTTTAAGCCCTCACTCTCACTCCACGATGGTGTCGGATTTCTAAACGTGTGAGTTGGCTTAGGGACCTTGAAATACAATTCAATTTATTGCCTTTGTCCATCAAAGAGGAAGATGACGATCCACGATTGTCGGCAAAATTTGGTGATTACGGGCTGTCAATTAGAGTGCGAAATTATGCTCAATTTGTGGGTCAATATTCGATCACAATATGGACCATATATGGAAAGGATTTTCAGCATTAAAAGCTCAGAGAAAAAAAATCCTAAAACCATGTTTTATCACTTTCATCTTGTGAAATTTTATACTTCTTGAACTTGGTTTGTTTCCGTATTCCAGATGAAAAGTTTGCTCATTAACTCGTTGGTGTCAAGGACAACTTTTACCGAAACTTTTTTTTTTTTTTAAAGAATGAACAAGGTCTCAAACCAAACAATTTAGAGAGCTTTTTTTATGGCCTCGTTCAGTCTCCCTACTGTCCTAATTGGTCATGTACTGAAACAATTTCATTTCGTCAGTTCACTCAACGGCTGCGTTGATCGCTTGTACAAGAGTGTCCTTGGCTTCGACAATCAACGCTTCAAATCGAAATGCCACAAGCAAAAGCCAGCCAGTCTTATCCTTTCCCCTGGTTTTTATTACAAGAACGATTTATTAGGGACTCAGGAAGCGTCTCACCCGTAATTTCATTGTTCGCGCTGGGGTGCTGCTTTCATAAATCAGGATATACTGGCTGTTGAGGCTAGTCTAATTCCTTCTCACTATTCCAGACTTGAATGTAGGGATTGACGACGTCGTGAAACAAGTTGTGGGGCAAAAAGGAGGTAATTTATCATTTCACAGAACTCTGCTAATGACAATTTATGGTAATTTATGGCTTCAAGTTCTTGAACATATCATTATTTTTTCACATTCTGTGGCATAAAAGTATAACATTTTGTAAAGGAACTAGTGGTGATATGATAAACATTACAGTTGACAAATAGAAAATTGCAATTTAAAAAAATATATATATATTTTTCCTTTTTTTTAAGGTCTTATTTTATTGTTCAATGATTTTCTTGCTTTATGTCATATAGAAGTCAATTCTTTCATGGTCATTACTTGGCTTGAACAACACTCAATCTTGCTAACTAACTTCAACTCTCACACATGGTTCCATGAAAATATATTTGAATCAACCAATAGTGTTTCATCATTATTTTGGATCCCATTATTCTTATTGTCACTTCTCAAAAATCAAAACCGATCTCATACCTTCATGGGTGCCTATTTCCCTTGCAGGCCATGCCATGCTTTTGCTAGCTTCTTTGTTCGTTTCGGAGAATGCTTTAACCAATGCCTTCATCAAGAAGCCAAAGCAAGAAAATTGAATAATTTATCATGATTTCTAAGTAGCAAAAGCAAAAGAGAGAAAGGACCAAAAAAAAAAAAAGGTGCTTTGAACATAGATCTAAAAGAAAAAAATTGCTTCTCTGCATTTACATTATGAGCTACTATTGGGGTTTGTACTCTTGTTATTTCTATTTGCTTGTTTACACTCTTTCTTTCTTTCATTTGTATCACATTTTGGTTTACAAGTTTCAATTTTATCCATGTTTTGGATAGAAATTAAAAGATTGTGCTGCATATTTTTCTCGCTTAAATTTTGGTACTACATTTCTTGATGATGACAATTGTGATATGACAACTTTGCTTTACAAATTCCCTTCCCACAAACTATACATAAACCATTCCTTACTTAACTCAATACTTAGCACAAAACTTAATCCAAGTTTGAAAGTTTCCAAAGCTTGTTTATAACATGTCCAATCAACCCACCCAAATATAAATGCTAAACTGCACCTTATTTTATCCTTATACGCTTATAACTTTATACAATTTGTGTGCTGTCAATACTACTATATATATAAAAATAAATTTTAAACATTAGAGTAGATAATATAGAGAATTTTTTTTTATACTACGTAATATAATTTGTATTGTATCACGCGTATTTTTCGTAATATACAACACGATATTTTATTAAAAGGTACTCTCTTAATAAATAAGGCAATGCCTAAAAACGACGTATAAAACATATCATTCCTTTTCGCGATTTGCCTTTTCCGTTGGAGAACCAAAAACATTGACAATGACAGAGTACGATTTAAATCAAAATAATATTCTCAATCTCCATCTTCCAAATGTGTATACATATTGCTCCTCCTAAAAATTTGTATACATACGTAAGTAAGCATAACTAATGGGCCCACCAGAGTTTCACCGATGTTTCCATGTGACCCCAGCAATTTTGCCACAATTTGGGTTTTTTTTTTTTTTCGAAGTTTGTTATAGCTTTTTTATTTTTTTTTTCTTGGTTTTGTTTTATTTTTGTGTTTGTTTTTGTGAATTGCGAAATAAAGCCAATTGACAAGTCTTAAACGGAAAGGCAACGGTTTAACGACTTCAGTCACGCAAAATCCGTGAAATTCACCATCTCATATAGTGACACGTCATGTGCAAATGCAATAGGGGTCACAATTTATCTATTATTTATTATTTAAAATATTTAAAAATAGGCCAAAAATGAAAGTCAGTATTTATTATTTAAAATATTTTAAAATGTTTAACATGCCTCAAAATTCGCCCTGAAATTAATTAGAATGGAATAAATATTAGTTCGCGAGCGTTTATGCTTTGCTAAGTGGATGCCTGAGAAGAAAATTTTAATCAATATGCTTTTTCTATTTCTCTTCTTTTTTTGCTTTTTCTTTTTCCCTAAGCACACATGTCGTATTGTTACTAGAGGTCTAGAAGTCTCGAGTCATTTTATTTTGCTTTTCTTTTTTTTTTCTTTTTTTTTTTTACAAGGTGCAAACCATCCTATGTGTATTAATGGAAGTGTTTGTGCAATTGTGTTATATATTTTTTATTCATGGACAGTGGACACTGTATATTCTTTTTTATATTGGTGCATTAATATGCAAATCGTCATATATATTTTATTTTTGGGTCCCAATTTCCGAATTCATGACAATGTCATAAATATGTCGCATTAAAACGTAGCACTTATCACGGGCATTGTCAGGGTTGAATATGAATTTGTTGTATTCCCTTTATTTAATTTAAAAAATAAACTAAAAGAAATAATAATAGTAATAGAAAGTTTTTACATGCCCAGCTACAATAATAGAATTTCTACATTGGCTTTCTTAGCTTGAAAGATAAGAGGACATTGGAACTGGGATGCCTCTTCACCATAAAAATGAAAACGGCTAAGGTATTTTAACAGTGGCACATAATAAAATGAAATAAAATAAAATAAAACAAAACATCAATACAAAATTAAGACTTTATTTAGATGTAAATCCAAACAACGTTTATCGTAACTAACAACATGATTCAAATTTAATATTTATATTACTATAATTACTATAATAATATAATTTAAATTAATTTTTTTTATTGAGATTACAATATATAAAAAAACCCTTAAAAAATAACAGACTAAAACATGGAAATAAAATAAAGGGAAAATTGCAAAATAAAGCCAATTTGAAGACCCCTTATTAATTTATACCCCGTTTAGTTTAGCCTCCCTTTTTTATTTTAATTTCTAAGTGGATGGACGAAAATACCCTTTTTGTTAATGGTTACAGAAGCCCTAATTATAATTGTCTTCCTTCTCTCTCTGCAATGCTTATTCTCTCTCTAGAGCTCTCCGATCGTACGTCTTCCTCTCCGATTTAGCTCCAGTCGCCGATGTCCGCAGAGTGCAACCGGACGATTTTCAAGCCCGGTGATTCTTCTGATAGTTTCGTTGATTCAAAGTTCACTAAGGTCGCGTTTCGTACGGCGATCGGCTTCGTGGTTATGGGTTTCGTCGGCTTCTTCGTCAAGCTAATCTTCATTCCGATCAACAACATCATCGTTGGATCTGGTTAGGTACGGTTTTTGAGATTGACTTTCTTGTTCGGTTCGTTCAATTGGATCGATTGTGTATCGACTAGACTTTTCATGGTGTTTGTGTTTGTTTGATTAGTGTTATGGCAGTAAAATAATCTTGAATCTTTTGGGATTGAAGAATTCTCTTTTTTTGCTGTTATGTTCGATTTGCTCTGTTTTGTAATACTAATGTGTAAGTTATAAACTAATATTATATAGAACCGAATTTGAGATATTTAAGACAGTATGGGATTGATATTTTTGAATTTGAATTGATGCTCTTTGCTTTAACAATTGTATTTTCCTTTTTGATACCTTTGGTTTCAATTAATTATTTTATAATTTGACGATTTATCATTGGCTTAGATCTTGTTAAGAAAATCAAATGGCTAAAGTTTGCTGCTGTGGAATTTTATCTTACGCTAGTGTATCTTATGTAGTGTTATGTGTTTATATTTTTCGTCTCTGTAATTGGTTTTTCTTTCCATTTTTTGTGACTCACTTTTGATCTCAATGTGAAGATATTTTTCTGCGATATATCGGATACTACTTTGCAATTTTATCACATAGTAAATGATTATTGTTGTCAGTCTAGTTCATCAAATGGTAACTTAGCGAGTTACCAAAGACCATTTGGTAACCCACTAGGTTAGTTCTTTGTTTTGCTTTCTTTGAATGATAAAAAGCAAGGAAGAAAATGGTAACTCACTAAGTTACTACTTGGTAACCTATTAGGTTATTTCTTTATGTTGCTTTCTTTAAATAACAAAAAGCATGGAAGCGAATGGTAACTCACTAAGTTACTATTTGATAACCCACTAGGTTATTTATTTGTTTTGCTTTCTTTGAATAGTAAAATGCAAAGCGAATTGTTTAACCATTTGGTAACCCATTAGGTTATTTCTTTGTTTTGCTTTCTTTGAATGGTAAAAAGCAAGGAAGCGAATTGTTTGAATGGTAACTTAATGAGTTACCATTTGGTAACCCACTACGTTACCATTTGGTAACCCATTACGTTATTTCTTTATTTTTCTTGCTTTGAATGGTAGCTTATTAAGTTATCATTTGGTAACCCACTAGGTTATTTTTTTTATTTTGCTTTATTTGAATGGTAAATTTGCAAGGAAGCTAATTGTTTGTAGAAAGATGCAAATAATCTCTATTTGAATTCTACTACAGAGGAAACAAAGGAAAGTGCATACGAAGCAAAATGCTTGAGGAAATAACTTGGAGGTGAGATTTAATTTATGAAAAAAGAAAAATCTTTGAACACTGAATAAGGGAAGGTCTTTGAACACGAAAAAATATATAGTTGAGACTACATCGATGAAAACTTAACCTGAAATAAATTCACATTTGTGTGTTATGTGAAGTTTATGGATTCTTGAATATATCTCATAGTTGAATGTTTGCATTTTTAGGTGTTTCTTTAATGACATGAAGCTCTGCCGCAGACGTTGAAAATAGTGGTCGCTCTTGCTCAGGAAAAGAATATTGACATCCTTCTTGCTGCTATTGTTGGTCAACTAATGGCGTTACTCTGTCGCTTCGACTGTTTTGCAAACCCTTAAGAAAAAGGGAATTTTCATATTCTTTTGTTTGTATTTAATAAGTTAGTCAAAACTTTGCAAATTTTATCAAAGTTTTAGTTTTCTTGCTCTTGAATAATGTAGATACATTAAATTGTTTTATGACTCATGTAATATGGAGCTTAATTTAGCAATGATCATATTCTGATCAGTTTGTTTTATTTACCACCAAAATTATCTACCAGTTAGATAGTAACCTAGTGAGTTAATGAGTTACCATTATGTTACGTATTGAGTTATTAGATGGTACTCATTAAGCTCATTAAGTAACTTATGAAGTTACCATTTCTTAACCCATTGAGTTTCTTGATCTTATACTGCTGAATTACTTTGATAACCCATTGTGTTACAAATTACCTTTACATAACCTACTAATTTACTTGATGGTAACCCGGTGAGTTATCATTTAGTAACTCACTAGGTTGCTAGATGGTAACCCACAGAGTTACCATTTTGTAACCCACTGAGTTGCTTAGTTGTAATTCACTGAGTTTGTAGTTAATTACTATATGGTAAGTTCTTAAGTTACTATCAAATAACATACTAAATTACAATCAAGTAACTTACTACAAATTATTAAATAAATCACTAGTTTACTAGACGGCAAGTCGGTAACCCATTGAGTTACCATTAGGTTACTCACTAAGTTACCATCAAGTAACTCATTAAGTTATTAGATAACACTTATTAAGTTACTTTTGGATAACCTACAAGAATTATTGCTAGTTCAATCATCTCTAACAGTTTATTATTTGTTTATAGTTTTGGGATGTATTGCTGCTAGTTTTCTACACATGTTTCTATCACCATAAATTGGTTTATACAATCAATTGAATTTTAATCACTATTAACTAGAGTACCATAATATTAAAACAAAAGTCAAACATGAATTATTAAATTAATTCTCTTGCACAACGACTAGATAATCAAACTAACAAAAAAAAAAATTACATGATTGAGTTAGTGAGTTATCATTATATTATCTATTGAGTTGTTAGATGGTACCTACACGGAGTTACCATTTCTTAACCCTTTGAGCTTCTTGATAGCAATCTGTTGAGTGTTGAGTTACTTTGGTAACCCATTAAGTTATAAATTTCCTTTAGATAACCTATTAAGTTACTTGATGGTAACTCGGTGAGTTACCATTTACCATTTACATGATTGAGGAATTTCTTCAAACACATTGTATACAATATCAACTACAGCAAAAAATTTCAGTGAGCAACACTGTAATCCACCAAAATCTCAAAGAAAATCAAATTATACAATTTTAGAATAAAAATACAATTAATAAAATTAATCTATAATCATTCATAATAAGTGTTTTAAAGGAAACATTAACATTATCTCTGCAAATTTCTTGACCTTGAACTCAATCATCAATGATGAAACCAAACATAACTTTGTGAACATCTATTAAGGTTGTTTGAGCTCGAATTATGGTCAATACATTGGAGAATATGACTCAAAATCTATACATCTTCTAATGACAATCTATGACCAGCAACCTTATTCTCTTGAAGAACGCCATTGTTGCGTGAAGAAGAAGAAGAAGAAGAAGAAAAAAGAGAAGGACAAACTTCACGACCAAGCACGACCAAACCAAACCAGTTATGGCTATGAAATGGAAAGTAATCGTGCAATCGTGCCGACGGGAAGGAGCACGAAATTGTTCTGCCAGAAAGGAGCTCGAAATCGCGCCGGCGGAGAAAAATACTTCTCAATGCTCGAGCGCCGTCTTGACTTCCGGTGACAGAGAGTTCCAGCGAGTATCATGTTCGGCATAGATGGAGTTCCAAGGACTCCATTGTTGAATACTTTAAGTTTTCAGAAAAAGCTTCCAGAGAAAACTCTAAGGCTACAACAGGGGTAATTTTGTCTTTTAAAATTTAAGTAAAAGAAAAACAGGGTATAAATTAAAAGTGCATTTAGGGTGGGTATAGATCATTAAGTGTCCAATCTTGGGGTATTCCTCAAAATCTCCCTAAAATAAATAAAGCGTATGTTTTGCCATGAAAAGGTCCAAATCCATTTTACCGAGGTTTTGCATGAATCCAATGGTCCCACGTCAAATAGATAATTCCAATGTGAAAATAGAAAATTAAAAAATATCAATAACATTATATGAAAGCCAAGCAAAGAAAAGAACAGTCTCGTTGCTTTCCCTCACAACTACCAGTATATTTGTCCATCTTTCTCTGACTCCATTTTAGAACCGTAGTTGCTTTCTCTTCTCTTTCAAGCCCATTCCTTTCTCTCTGTCTTCTGACCATTGTCTCTTAGAACAATGGTCTAAATCATTTTAGGAAGCAGAGATTTTTTTTCCCGCGGAATCGGAGCTCCGGCGACCTTAAAGGTACGAAATCTCCTTTCGAAGAAATGTTTTCCTGGTTATGTCGCCTAGGGTTTTTTTTTTCTTGCTATTTGTTCTCACTTGTTACTGTAAATTTATGGCTTTCTTTTAGTCTTTGGTTTGGTTAGTTACTTCAGACTTTGGGCAATTTGTTGTTCGGGATGATAATCCTGAGTAATTATTGGAAAACGGAGGTTGATTGATTTCTCTGCGAGTCCTTGTAGATCAGATTATATTTGTATTTTATGTTGGTTGAAGGATTTGTAGATACTATATAGGTGTTGTATAGATATGCTCGCATTTTGTATATGCGTGCTATTTAAACATTCTAGAAATTGCTTTGTGTATGGAATTGGGGCAGTACTTTGTGAGAATTTGCGTTACTATCTGGTGTTTGTTTCTCTTTGGTTACAGAAAGAGGAGAAATTTAGCATGCTGTGATACTCCGATCTTTGGTGGTTCCGTACAATGGAGTTGTTTCGCCTTGGTAGTTTCAATAGTTTGAGGGCATGTCTCGTTTGCGGGTTTTGGATTACACTTTTTATGTTGCTACATGGCGGTAGAGGGGTGCTCTCAGATTCCAACTACTTGATTGGTCTTGGAAGCTACGACATCACTGGACCGGCGGCCGATGTGAACATGATGGGGTATGCTAACACAGAGCAGGTCGCGTCTGGTATTCACTTCAGGCTTCGAGCTCGCAGTTTCATTGTTGCGGAGCCTCATGGGAAAAGAGTTGTGTTCGTGAATCTTGATGCGTGTATGGCTTCGCAAATTGTGACGATTAAAGTACTGGAGAGGTTAAAAGTGAGGTATTAAATGCTTTTAAGTGCTCTTGACATGGACCTAACTCAGTCTATGCTTTAAAATTTAATTTCTTCTAGAAGTGTATATCCATGAATTTTATAGCATTTTGCTTTTGAGGACTTCTTTTGAACTTATATCTACTTTTCATTTCTTGAAATGAATGCCTTTATTGCTACTTGGCAGGTATGGAGATTTATATACTGAACAGAACGTCGCAATCAGCGGAATTCATACCCATGCTGGGCCTGGAGGTTATCTCCAATATGTTGTATATATTGTAACATCTCTTGGATTTGTACGTCAATCATTCGATGTCCTCGTTGATGGCATTGAGAAAAGCATTATACAAGCTCACGAAAATCTCCGTCCAGGATCAATTTTTGTGAACAAGGGTAAGGAAAGAATGTCCTTGAGTTGACCCTTTTCTTTCCGGAGAGAATTCATAGTTACATTCTTATATAAGTTTTGGTTTCCTAACTCACAGGAGAGCTTTTAGATGCTGGTGTAAATCGCAGTCCCAGTGCTTATCTTAATAACCCAGCAGCAGAACGCAGTAAATACAAGTATGATGTTGACAAAGAGATGACCCTTTTGAAATTTGTTGATGATCAGTGGGGTCCAGTAGGTAGCTTCAATTGGTTTGCCACTCATGGAACTTCTATGAGCCGTACAAATGAATTGATAAGTGGGGATAACAAGGGTGCTGCTGCACGTTTTATGGAAGACTGGTTTGAGAAGAGTGGTGTTAGAAGTATACTTGCTGATGAATATAGACGTGAAGGAATTCCCCGAAGAATATCAGACATAATTTCAGACCATCCTGCTATACGTAAGTGCTTTATAATTTTCCATTTAGTTACACACACGCACACAACTCACACACAGACACACATGAGATTTTGCAGCTTAAGTATTATGTTGAGCCGTATCAGTTCTTTAATCATGAGTACAATAAGAAAGGGGAAATTCCTTTTTAAAATGATATTTTGAGATCAGTCATTTTTTTTATAATTTATTGTTTGAGATTTTCTGATGCAGACCATGAGTTACTGGAGCTTGCTGCATCCTTCCAGTCTTCTCCTGGTAAACCAGCCACCAGGACTCTAAGCGTTGCAAGACGGGTCAGGGGTGCTCTTAGGCAGGCTAACAAGCCTGCATTTGTATCTGCCTTTTGCCAATCAAATTGTGGTGATGTTAGCCCAAATGTTCTTGGAGCTTTCTGTATAGACACTGGGCTACCTTGTGACTTCAATCATAGTACCTGTGGCGGGAAGAATGAGCTGTGCTATGGCAGAGGACCAGGGTATTTCTTTGTCTTAGTGCTATTGTTTTTTACCGTTATATATATGCATGTTTTAGTACTAAATCACACTCACTGTTAACGTGGTAGTTACCCCGATGAATTTGAGAGTACACGTATTATTGGAGAGAGGCAATATAAAAAAGCTGCAGATCTTTTCAACAAAGCAACGGAAATGCTAAAAGGAAAAATTGACTATCGGCATGCTTATATTGACTTCTCCCAACTGGAAGTAAAACTTCCCAAACAGGGAGGAGGTGTTGAGGTGGTAAAAACATGTCCAGCTTCAATGGGATTCGCATTTGCTGCCGGAACAACTGATGGACCTGGGGCTTTTGATTTTAAGCAAGGTGACGATAAGGTAATTGGAAATTCAAGGCATCTAAGATTATTCATTTCCTCATGCTCTCATATTGTTCGGCTCTCGACAATTTTTTCATTTCTGTTGTCATTGTTCTTCATGATGTTTTATCAGGGAAATCCTTTTTGGAAGTTGGTACGCAATCTTTTAAAAACACCAGACCAGAAACAGGTTGATTGTCAACACCCAAAGCCAATCTTGCTTGATACTGGTGAAATGAAGGAACCATATGATTGGGCGGTAGGTAGCAGAATATTTTATATGGATATGTGGTCTGAAGCTTAAGGTTAATGCTTAGGATGGTTAATTAAATTATTTGTCATTTAATAGTGGTAGTTGTTGCTATCAGTACTTTTTGAAACATAAGTTAACCACCCAAAAAAAAAGAGCGTTTCTTAACCCTAGTTGTAAAAGCCATTCGTATGTGCAAAACAGTAGTTTACTATTGTGTCTTACTTAATTCTTTGTTAATTTATCTACAAACGATACGCCTACATGGTTTATTGTGCCAATATGAGCAATTGAAAACTATATGTTTCTTCAAGTTATTCTGAATTACAAGTTGCATTATCTGTTAGGATTGACGTCTCAATCCGACCTGTCAGAAATGAATAATAATA
Source organism: Boehmeria nivea var. tenacissima (assembly GCA_018132145.1). Classification (NCBI taxonomy): domain Eukaryota; kingdom Viridiplantae; phylum Streptophyta; class Magnoliopsida; order Rosales; family Urticaceae; genus Boehmeria; species Boehmeria nivea. The sequence goes on along the minus strand of CM030874.1, from coordinate 16,725,517 downwards.
CGAAGAACGAAAATAAAATTGCACACACAGATTTATAGTGGTTCACCCTCAATGTGAGAGCTACGTCCACTTTCAGCCACTGCAGTTTTCACTATGATCAAATTGGGAGAATACAAGACAGAGTTCTCAAAATACTCACAACACTCGTTCTCACAAACGGCGCCCCCTAATCCCCACGAATATAAACTACGAATTAGGGTTGTCTAATTACAAGTGTAAAATCCCCAAAATGTCCCTTACTAAAACGCCCTTACAAATAAATTTGGCCCAGGGGGCTCCGCCCCCTGCAACCCCCGGGAGGGGGGTTTACCACCCCCCTTCCAACCCCCACGTCGACCTAACCGCGTAGGTCGATCCGCGTGAATTCTCTGCGTAGGGTCTTTACTCCGTAGGCGACAAATTAGGCTCCACAACTCAACAATCTCCCACTTGGAGACTAATTTCAATCATCTGTCTCCAACTGCAGCGGCTACAACTCCGATACCTCACCCAAGAAGTCCAACTGAAGTTGCGCACAACTTCAGTTTCTCATTTGTAACAACCTTCGTCAACATGTCTGCTGGATTCTGACTTCCCGGGATCTTCTTAAGTGATAACACTCCATCTTCCAACGCTGATCTTATGAAGTGATACCGCACCTGTATATGCTTTGTTCTGGCATGATATACAGGATTCTTTGCCAAGTGAATGGCACTCTGGCTATCACAGTGCAGAACACTTCCCTCGTGCTGCTGGCCCAACTCCTGCAAGAAGGACTGCAGCCACATCATCTCTTTGGTGGCCTCCGTCACCGCAACATATTCTGCTTCACAACTAGAAAGAGCAACTATCTTCTGCAGCTTCGAAACCCAGCTGATCGCAGTGCCTCCTAGGGTGTAAACATACCCAGTTGTACTCTTCCTACTGTCAACATCGCCACCATTGTCAGCATCAACATACCCTTGCAAGCCCAGATCTGACTTCCGAAAGCACAAAGCTGAACTTGTGCTACCCTTCAAATACCTGAGGATCCATTTAACTGCTTCCCAATGTTGCTTTCCAGGGTTGCTCATAAACCTACTGACAACTCCCACTGCATGTGCTATATCTGGCCTAGTGCATACCATCGCATACATTAGACTGCCAATAGCAGAGGCGTAAGGAACTTTTTCCATGTAGGCCCTCTCATCCTCAGTAACAGGTGACTGATCTTTGGATAGTCGGAAGTGACTAGCCAAGGGGGTGCTGACCGGCTTTGCACCATTCAGGTTGAACTTACTGAGAACCTTCTTCACATATTCTTCTTGTGAGAGCTTAAGAACCTCCTTGTTTCTAATGATTCTCATCCCAAGAATTTGCTTTGCAGCTCCCAAGTCCTTCATTGCGAACTCCTCAGACAAATTTCTTTTCAGCTTGTCAATCTCATGTAAATTTGCTCCCACAATCAACATGTCATCAACGTAAAGGAGCAAAATTATGTAGGAGCCGTTAAACCTCTTGATGTAGCAACAGTGATCTGCTTCGCATCTCAAGAAACCACTGTTCTTCATGAAGCTGTCGAATTTCTTATACCACTGTCTTGGAGCCTGTTTCAAGCCATACAGACTCTTCTGAAGCTTGCATACCAGTTTCTCTTTCCCTTTGACCTCAAAGCCCTGCGGTTGCTGCATATAGATTTCCTCCTCCAAATCACCATGGAGGAAAGCAGTCTTCACGTCCATTTGCTGAAGATGAAGGTCTTCCTTTGCTACCAACCCAAGAACAGCTCTTATTGTCATCAATTTTACCACGGGGGAAAAAATCTCGGTGTAGTCGATACCTTCTTTCTGTTGAAATCCTTTTACAACCAGCCTTGCTTTGTACCGCTTACTACCATCGTGTTCTTCTTTTATCCGGTAGACCCACTTATTCTGCAGTGCTTTCTTTCCCTCTGGCAATTTTGCTAACTCCCAGGTCTGATTTGACAACAGGGAGTCCATCTCATCCTTCATGGCCAACTCCCACTTGATTGATTCATCAACCTGCGTTGCTTCCTCATAGCATTCTGGTTCACCTCTGTCAGTTAGCAAAATATAGTTGAGAGATGGAGAGAATCTTTGAACTGGTCTGCTAATCCTCGATGATCTTCGTAATTCTGCAACCGGCGTCTGTGGATTCACATCTGGGGCCATATTTTCATCAGTCTCTGTACCAGTACCGTGCCGGCTCTCTTCTGGTGCTATACTTTCCACTGCTGTTGGAGTATTCTGTAACTCATGCACTGGAATATCTCTCAAATCAACCAATGCTGGCTCCTTCATCTCAGAACCTGTGTTTTCTGAAATCTTCTGCAGTCTGTCCTTGTACAACACCTGTTCATTGAAGATGACATCCCTGCTGCGAATGATCTTCCGATTTTGGTCATCCCAGAATCGATAACCAAGCTCGGCGTCACCATAGCCAATAAAGAAACACTTCTTAGACTTCGGATCAAGTTTACTTCTAACAGCAGCGTCAATGTGAACATATGATAAGCAGCCAAACACTTTCAGAAAAGAAAGATTTACCTTTTTGCCGCTCCAAGCCTCCTCTGGGATTTTGAAACCCAAAGGTACAGAGGGTCCTCTGTTGATTAGGTAAGCTGCAGTGTTGATTGCGTCTGCCCAAAACGTCTTAGGCAAACCAGCGTGTATTCTCATGCTTCTTGCACGCTCGTTCAACGTCCTGTTCATCCGTTCTGCCACTCCATTCTGTTGAGGTTTCCCAGGAATAGTCCTCACCATCTTGATCCCATTCTCAGCACAGTATCGTTTGAAGTCACCATCAATATATTCTCCACCATTGTCAGACCTCAAACATTTCACCTTCAAGTTTGTTTCATTTTCAACCAAGGCCTTCCACTTCTTGAAAACATCAAACACATCAGATTTGTTTTTCATAAAGTAGACCCATACCTTTCTGGTTGAGTCATCAATGAAGGTGACGTAATAGTGAGATCCTCCAAGAGAAGCGACAGTTGCAGGCCCCCAGACGTCAGTATGCACCAACTCCAACCTTTCTTGTTTCAGCTCCCTTCCAACGCTTGAAAAACTAACTCGCTTTTGTTTTCCAAGAATGCAGCTCTCACATAAATGATGCTCAACAGACTTCAGCTCTGGAATCTTGCCATTTGTAACAAGCAGCTTCATTCCTTTTTCGCTCATATGACCCAGTCTACAATGCCACAGCTCCGACTTCTTTGTATTGTCTACAACAGCAACCATGTCCCTGCAACTGGACGTCATATATAGGGTTCCAGTTTTGTGACCTCGTGCAACAACCATAGCACCTTTTGTCACTTTCCAAGCACCATCACCAAATGTCACATTGTGTCCTTCACCATCAAGTTGTCCTACTGAGATCAGATTACGCATCAACTTTGGCACGTGTCTCACCTTACTGATTCTCCATACATGCCCATCTGACATCTTCAGAGTAACATCTCCGATACCTACAATGTCCAATGGTTCGCCATCTGCTAGATATACTTTCCCGTAATTCCCAGCAGCATAGTTTTCCATTATTTCACGATGTGCAGTAGTGTGAAAGGACGCTCCTGAGTCTAGTACCCAAGAGTCAATCGGGCTATCAACTGACAATAGTAGCGCATCAGGAACATCTTCGGTGATTGCGTTTGCTCCATCCCCTTTGTTCCCATCCTTTTTCTTCGGTGCTTTGCAGTTTCTCCTCATGTGACCCTGTTGTCCACAGTTCCAACAGTCAAAGTTTCGTCCTGATCTAGATTGGCTTCTTCCATTCCTCGACTTCGACCTGCCTTTGTTCCGGTTATTATTTCTGTCAAGCCCTCTGCCTCTGGTTTCCACGTTCAGAGCAGAACTCGTTGATGCTTCACCAGAATCTATCCTGCGAACCTCCTCAGCAAGAATACGATCCCTAACATCATTGAATTTCAATTTCGCATTGCCAACAGAATTACTAACCGCTGCCCTCATTGGCTCCCAACTATTCGGTAGAGACGCTAACAAAATTAGGGCACGAACTTCATCATCGAAATCGATTTTCACAGATGACAATTGATTAACAATCGTGTTAAATTCATTCAAGTGCGTTGCAACGGCACCAGATTCAGCCATCTTTAAGTGAAAGAGTTTCTTCATGAGAAATACCTTATTATTCGCAGAAGGTTTCTCATACATGTCGGACAGAACCTTCATTAGACTTGCCGTGGTTTTCTCCTTCGCTACGTTGTGAGCAACGTTCTTCGACAACGTCAAGCGAACCACTCCTAGAACCTGTCGATCGAGAAGATTCCACTCGCCATCATCCATCTTCTCTGGTTTATCGCCCAACGGAAGATGAAGTTTTTTGCCATACAGGTAATCTTCAATCTGCATTCTCCAAAACGCAAAATCTGTACCATCGAATTTCCCGATGCCGTGTGCAGAACCATCTTCGCCAGCCATCGTTTCTGAACCACAACAGAACCTTGCTCTGATACCAGTTGTTAGGATTGACGTCTCAATCCGACCTGTCAGAAATGAATAATAATACGAAGAACGAAAATAAAATTGCACACACAGATTTATAGTGGTTCACCCTCAATGTGAGAGCTACGTCCACTTTCAGCCACTGCAGTTTTCACTATGATCAAATTGGGAGAATACAAGACAGAGTTCTCAAAATACTCACAACACTCGTTCTCACAAACGGCGCCCCCTAATCCCCACGAATATAAACTACGAATTAGGGTTGTCTAATTACAAGTGTAAAATCCCCAAAATGTCCCTTACTAAAACGCCCTTACAAATAAATTTGGCCCAGGGGGCTCCGCCCCCTGCAACCCCCGGGAGGGGGGTTTACCACCCCCCTTCCAACCCCCACGTCGACCTAACCGCGTAGGTCGATCCGCGTGAATTCTCTGCGTAGGGTCTTTACTCCGTAGGCGACAAATTAGGCTCCACAACTCAACATTATCCACTTAGCAACTATTAGCTCCAACTGTCCTTGGTTAAAATAGCTATTTAGAAAGTGGTAGCTGCTTAAGAAATTATAAAAGGGATTTCCAAATAAAACATATTTTCAGGATCTTTACTGTTTCATTACTGTGTATGAGTTGATACTTTGACTTGATAATATTCCATAAATCTCTCTTTAAATCCATCACAGGTGAAAATAGATATAGCTGTCAATCTTAAATGCTATTACATCTTTACCTGAGAGAGTAACACTCCCTCACAAGAAAGTCGTTTGTTTCGTGGCTTTTCAGCCTTCTATACTTCCAATCCAGATTCTCCGAATAGGGCAGCTTGCCATTCTCAGTGTACCTGGAGGTAGTAACTTGCCTTTCCTTTCCCTCTTGTAGTTGCATCTAAACATATTTTTCCCCATAATATGTAAAACTTGTTTATTTGGGCTGAAATTTTCTGAAATCTCATTTTTTTTGTTGGATTTCTGAACAGAATTTTCTACAATGGCTGGTAGGCGACTTCGTGATGCTGTGAAGACAGTCCTCAGCGGTGGGAAAAATGGGGAGAACCTTCATGTTGTTATAGCTGGGCTGACTAATACCTACTCACAGTACGTCACTACTTTTGAAGAGTACGAGATTCAAAGATATGAGGTAAGTTCTCGCTTATGGAGTAGTTTCCTATATTTCTTCGGGTCAAAAGCTATACGTTCACATGATAGAGTTATAATTAACCGAAAGAGCAGTTACATGGTTGTAGGACTAGAATCTTAATGTACTCATTTTATTATTTTAATGTGATGTGTTGTTATTATGTACTGCTTAGGGTGCGTCCACTTTGTATGGACCACACACGTTAAGTGGCTATATTCAGGAGTTCAAGAAGCTCGCTAGTGCTCTCATCACCAACCAGCCAGTCAAATCCGGACCACAGCCCCCGGATCTCCTGGATAAGCAAATAAGCCTGCTTACTCCAGTAGTGATGGACGCAACTCCTCGTGGTGTCAATTTCGGGGATGTCATCACTGATGTTCCCCAAAACTCCACCTTCAAGAGAGGTGACATGGTATCGGCCGTCTTCTGGACAGCTTGCCCGCGCAACGACCTTATGACTGAAGGCACATTTGCCCTTGTAGAGGTTCTTCATGGAAAGGACAACTGGGTTCCCTCATACGACGATGATGATTTCTGCCTGCGCTTCAAGTGGTCTAGACCCTCAAAGCTCAGTACCCGAAGTCAGGCGACCATAGAGTGGAGAATCCCGACATCCGCAACTCCTGGTGTGTACAGAATCAGGCATTTTGGTGCCTCGAAGAGCCTTTTTGGATCGATTCGCCATTTCATGGGGTCCTCTAGTGCTTTTGTTGTTGTGTAAGAATTTAAGAAATGCTTCGGTATATGTACGGAAGCTTTCGGATTAATACTACTTGCTCAACGTATGAGCAATGATCCACAGTCCTGCTTTTGTAGTATTTTAAACATACGTTTTGTCATAGGCCAGTCTACAGTGATGATGATTAATTACACCCTTATCTACTATCGTTCTGACTAATGAATTAGGTTTGTCATGGCATTATTTTTCGAAATCACTCTCGTCAAATGTCATAGTTCATGTCGTTGGTTAGCTCCAGCCTCCAAGTCTCTTAACTAAAGAAAATAAAACTACGGACCGATATCTGATACTAATTGACACGTCAAAATGAATTGGTATTTTTCAGTGTTTAAAATGTCATGGGAATTAGTATCAAAAGTCGGTACGAACTACGAACTACGAAGTTTGAATCCTAGCATTATGCATGTTCTCTCTTCAATGAAGAAAAGAAAAATAAAAAAAACCTTCTAGACGATGGACGTCTACACCACGATTTATGTCGTTTTATACATTTAAAAGAAAAAAGAACACGCACAATTTCGAAAAAAAAAAAACATGTCGTTTACAAGACCAACGACACAGCACGTGCTTAAAGAAAAGGACATGTAGTTTTATTAGTGTAACGACATATCTCAATGTCTCAATGTAGGACCGTGGGTAGAAGAATAGAACGGTGACAAACGACACCGTTTTTATTCTTCGCTGTGACTCATTACCACAACAGAGTAAAACCCCGGGACCTGTGCAGGAGCGCCGAGAAAGACAGACGATTTCCATTTCAATACACTACACAGCGTCGAAGACGAGACACAGACGACGGCGACGGCGACGGCGACGGAGACGAAATGTCGGTGCAGGAGTATCTGGACAAGCACATGCTCTCTAGGAAAATCGAAGACGCCGTCAATGCCGCCGTTAGGGCCAAGACTTCCGATCCCGTTCTCTTCATCGTAACAATTCCTCTCTCTCCTCCTCTGTTTGTTTCCCGAGAAAATTTTGACCGAATCGAATTGATTAAGCCTTCATTAGTTCAATTGAAGTCGTCCTGAGTTGGTTTTTTTTTGTTTTCTTATCTTGTGGTTTTGGTGATTGTGAATACAGTCGAATCATATGAGGAAATCGGTTCCTTCGGCGATAACGAAGGTGAAAGCGAGGCAGATTCTCGATAGCAGAGGAGTTCCGACTGTTGAAGTTGATCTATATACCAATAAAGGAATGTTTCGTGCTTCGGCTCCTAGTGGCGATTCTACTGGAACGTACGACTTCTTTTTCTTTTTCATTTCATTAATTCATCGTTGATTTTCTCTTTGTGCGCTGTTTGGTTAACGAGAATAATCGGCAAAATTTGAAGTGGAAGTGAATGTGTGGTTGTTAGAGAGTTCAAGAATTTTCAGTAGTTTTCGATTCAGCTCGAAATTGGCTTCTGAAGAGTGGAAAAGCCAAAATTTGTATACTTGATTATATGAATTCGATTATGCAATTTGGATCTTTAAAATATATCGTGATAGCAAGTGAGAAAATAGGATATTGACACAGGTATGAGGCCGTGGAACTACGCGACGGCGACAAGGGAATGTATCTGGGAAACAGTGTGAGCAAAGCTGTTAAGAACGTGAATGAGAAGATATCTGAAGCACTGATTGGCATGGACCCAACTCTTCAGGCCCAGATTGATCAGGCTATGATTGACCTTGACAAGACAGAGAAAAAGGTAGTCCTTTTCATCTTTTTCATACTAGTTCAAGTTGATGAGCTTTAAATTTTAGGTCTTCTTTCTTGATAGTTGGGTAATAACTAATAATTAGAAAGTATCCGATATTTCCAGACAATAGATTGCGTTAGCCTATATAGATCAAAGAAAAAAGCGATCTGACTTGAGACCTGATAACATGGTAGAACAGTATTAGGGATTTGGATTGTGTTCTTGGTTCGTGCTGCTTGTATTCGTCTAAACCTAGTCACTTCAGGTCGGATGATATAACTTCCATATTGGTAACAACTTGGGTAGTCAAAAGAAGGGAAAAGGGATGTTGCACATTGATCATTCCTGTATCATCCATATAGGCTATTAAAAGAGAATTTCTAATTAATATATATAAATGAGCTGGGGTCTGTCACGTGGTTATTTATGTTTTTGTTGGAACAGAAAATACCATTTCCGTTGCTAGGAGCTATTTTTGTGTTCTTTTCTTTTGAAATGACTTATGTTTCTTAGAACACATTGTTTTCAGGCAGAACTTGGAGCAAATGCCATGTTAGCTGTGTCAATCGCTGCATGCAAAGCTGGCGCTGCAGAAAAGGAGGTATGACTTCTTTTTTCCTTGTTTTTGTTTTTCTTTTACGAAATAGTGTCACAGGTTTGGATAGTATGAGATGTACGTTTTAAATAAGATGTTCTTAGAAAAGACAAATTGCAGGTTCCACTATACAAACATATTGCTGATCTGTCCGGAAAATCCTATCTGACTCTTCCTGTCCCTGCTTTTACTGTTATAAGTGGAGGAAGGCATGCTGGGAACAATTTAGCCATTCAGGTATGCTTTTTTAAGCTTGAACATCTAACATGTGTTTTTCAACAATCATGACTTTTAATGTCATCACTCACACAACTCATGAATCATATGATCATTATTGCTGGGCTGTGTTTGGAATTTTCATTGTTTTCTGGGCATATGATGATCATTGCTGGGCTGTGTTTGGAATTTTCATTATTTTCTGGGTTTAATTTGTGCGAATTCAAGTTTCAGGTATAGAAAACTATTTTCTTCTCCTTCCTCGTTCTTACTAACTGGTGTCTAGGCATCTGCCCCAGTATTTCCATATTACTTTTAGAAAGGGAAGTGCTTTGTATAATATAACACGGTGTCACTTTAATAAGAACACTTTAAATTTCATCAGGAAATAATGATTCTCCCAATTGGAGCAATCAAGTTTGAGGAGGCATTGCAAATGGGTTCTGAAACTTATCATCACCTGAAGGTGATTCATCTCTTCCTATCATTCAGCTTATCAGCGTTCTTCCTTTAAGTTATAACTTGATGCCCTTTTGTTTGGTTTCTAAGTTCTTTCAGGCATTTATAATACAAAAATCTTGTTAACCTCTGAGTAAGTGGCGTATAGCAAATTTCTTGACATATGACTTTGGACCAAGTGTTTACCAGTTTTCTTAATATTTTCGCTTAAAGTGTTCAAGTCAAGGTTCAGCTTTGTTGATTTTTTGCATCCATTTACATTTTTTGACAGCAAAACACATCATTATCCACTTAATCATTGATTGTATTGTTAATAAAAAGAACAGGCTGTTATTACAGAAAAATATGGTGCGCATGGGTGTAATGTTGGTGAAGATGGTGGTTTTGCTCCAAACATCTCCAGGCAAGTATCACTTTGTTGCACAAAAGTTCCTGGTCTTCCACATGTTATGTGGATTTCCCCTGGTGCTATCTCTAGAAAGAATTTCTTTACCATGCCATTTTGAGAGTGACTTTTTTTTAGATTCAACCTCTGCAATTGTTATACCGAGGCTTAACTCTACCAAATATTGTAATCATCACTTCAGGAACTTGTTGAGAATAATAGTCTGTTTTGTGATACCAAATATATTTGCAGTGTCAAAGAAGGTTTGGATCTTGTAAAAGAGGCTATCAGCCGAACAGGATACAGTGAAAAAATAAAGATAGCAATCGACGTTGCGGCGACTGACTTTTGTATGGGTAATATATTATTTTCTGAAAGTCATTCTGAATATATAAGAGTATTGGAGAAATACAAATCATTGTTTACTATCAGACGATGCCCATTTTGTTTATACCATCCCCTAATTACCATGGTAATCTTTTTTTTTTTTTTTTTTAAAGAACTTTAGTAAACACCCAGTTCCTTCTTAGGCAAAGATTCCTAATTAAGCACAATTAATAACAACTTCTGCTTGTGCAATACACTGCTTGTTTAAAGCAACTGAATCTTTACTTTTCTCCCCCATCTAGGTACAAAATATGATCTGGACTTCAAATCACTGAATAAGTCAGGACAAAATTTTAAATCGGGAGAAAATATGATTGACATGTACAAGGAACTTTGCTCTGGTATATCATTCTCTTCATGTTTCATACTTCTTTTCTCTTTGAATTTCTCATTTTTGTCTTTTACTAACATAATTTTTTTCTGGATTTCTTTCCATTTGGGGTCTAACCAGAGTACCCAATTGTCTCAATTGAGGATCCATTTGACAAAGAGGACTGGGAACATGTCAAGCATTTTTCTGGCCTTGGGCTTTGTCAGGTTTGTTTGCTTGATTTCCTTGCTGAGATACATGGCTATAATATGCAAACTGGTAAACTACATAAAAGCACCGATGTTGGATGTCATTTATCATTATGATATGGTAATGTCTAATGAAATTAATTAGAAAGTTAAGTTAGTTTACATTAATTTTTGTTGCTACATATTTAGACTATTAACTGAGAACATAATAGTTTGGCTAGTTGGGACAAAAAGATTTAGGCAAGTTCTCGTTTGTTTATCTATAGGGATGTTGGATGTTCCTATTGCTCCCTTTTCTCTTTTATTTTTTCGTTTTTTAATCAGAAATGGCTCCATTTATATGGAAGTTGGGTGTTTTGCAGGTAGTAGGGGATGACTTGTTAATGTCAAATCCAAAACGTATTGAGCGAGCAATAAATGAATCCACCTGCAATGCTCTTCTTCTCAAGGTGTATATATATATATATATATATATATATATTTGTTTTTTTTTTTTTTTAAAGGGTCATTGTCGTCTCACTATTCTGTTACTATGCTGCTGAAGGTGGCAGTTCTAATTTACACAATCATTTACGCAAGTAGAGGCAACTTACTAAGTGGCAAATGACCTTATCCGTGTGATGGCGCTATTAAATGTTGTTCTCTGTAGGCTGTTCTTATTGAAGATTCATAGTTGCTTTTCAATTCGGAACTATTTTTAAATGGTTTAAATACAGATAAATCAAATCGGGACAGTGACAGAGGCGATTGAAGTGGTGAAGCTAGCAAAGGATGCCCAGTGGGGAGTCATCACGTCTCATAGGTGTGGTGAAACTGAAGACTCCTTCATTGCTGATTTGTCTGTTGGCCTTGCCACTGGTCAATTCAAATCCGGTGCTCCTTGCAGAGGAGAGCGGCTGGCAAAGTACAATCAGGTTTGTTTGCCATGTTGATTAGTTTCTTTATTACGCAAGGTTGATTTAGTAACAGTATAAATTTGTCCCATGTCCACAAATTTAATAATTTTCCTTATTTGGAAAGAACTAACTTGGTTCTACTTTCTTTATTCTTCCATTGCTTTGTGGCACGATTGCATTGTAAGTTATATAACTAATATTTTTTTGTCAATGAACTTCTAATGTAGACGTTCCATCATTTTTGTTTGTTGCTAATCATGAGATGAGCCACATACTGACATACCAAAATTTATGCAGTTGCTTCGCATCGAGGAAGAGCTGGGCGATAATGCAATTTATGCTGGTGAAGATTGGAGACAATGATCCTGATGTGTTTCCGTAGCTCTGAAGGCCACAATTTTGTTATATCCAAAATCAGAAACGATTTTAGCAACTCCTTGATTAATGCACGCTGTTTTGCATGTCCGTTGCTTTCTTGTTTGCTTTAATTGTTGTTGTCATTTCTTTTTACCTTTGAAGATTAGAGAGCACGAAAGGTTGTGTAATCAGAAAGGTTGTACAATCAAGCATTTGAGTGTATCGAATTTAAAAACGTGACAGTAAAAGAAGAAATACTTGAAACCTTGTTTGTTTTTGAAAGGATATTCCTCACTTATGGTTCCATATCCATACTTCAAAGTAATACATATCTAATTTTAGAGGCGACAGCGAAAAATTATCTCGGGAAACTTTTAAGCAAAAACTGAACGCACTTCAAGGCTATATCATCAGGTTTTTTTTTAAACCAAAATGTGGCAATGTCAAAGAACATATACAAACAACCAATACTAATAAGTAATCATAACGAGCAACACTGTTTAAGCTACATAACAAGACAAGTACAGGATGAATTCGCAAAAAAATCTAAGACTACAATTCCTTTGTTTGAGTAAACGATAACCCTGGAACAGCCGTACAAGAAAAACTTCTAAAATGAAGCTGAAAAAGTACATCCAGGAGAAATGAGAAAATAGGCCTTCATCCAAACCCAATGATCTAACATACTTCCCTATTGCTTAAACTCAAGGCTTCGTCTCGTCTTCATCCTCCTCTATCTTGGGAGCCAAGTAGAACCTTATGTAACCCATCTCAGCAATCTTGTACTCAACCACGACAGGCAATTCCGATGACAAGCTGATCGTAACAGTGTTAGATAATGGGGTTGCCTTTGTGAAGGAGTTCATGTACCTCAGAGCAAATGTTAGAGAAACCGGATCATTCATCTCTATAACTGTAGCTTCTTCCGGCTGCATTGTCCGTAATCATAAAGATGAGTTAAATGTTGCACCAAAATGGAAACGAACTCTAGTCTATATTTAAGATGATGTAACAAAAACAAAGGACAAATAAACATTACCTTATCTACCGTAGTGTTTTGCCTGCAAACTATGTTAGCAGTTCCAATATCACCCCTTGTGGAGAACTTCACACCTTCCTTAGTCACAGAGATCACAACTACAAGCACACAGAAACCCTTAATTCAAATCACCAAGAACATTCATGAATAAAACAAAAGCCCAAAACAGAACACGGGAGGACCAATTAAATTTCATATATAGAAAATTTGAAAATACCCGTATCGCCGATGCTGCTCAAGTCTTTGCATATTCTAGCAAACTCAGCTGAGGGCATCCTAACAATGGCATGGTATTCAGCTTCGGGGATTCCGAGATGCTCACTATCAATATCCATTAGCTTCATCTCAAAGTCCGCAATCTTATCTTGGGCTATAAAATCCAGTAACCCCACAATCAGATTTCGTAACAAGAAATAGTTCAGCAAAAGTAGACTACAGCATAACTGTCCTATCAAACTATGTTATCAATTACCATACTGTTATTTAAAGAAACAGATACTGAAATTAGCCAAAAATCCCAAAATCAGAACTAAACTCAAAATGAATCGAACGAATTCGGTTATCTCATGTTCCCTACTTCATCCTTAACTCAAAAACGCAGAACCCAAACCAAAAAATAAAAAAATAAATAAAAAGTAAAATAAAAATAAAAAAACCCACATCATTTTCTCAAGAACTGGGCTTTCAACAAAACAGAACGCAATTAATTCTCCAACAAAACCCAGCATCCTAGTCAAATCAAAGCACAACCATCTTCACCGTCATGCAAAACCCCAAAACAACCAATATTTAACCACAAACAAAGATCTCAAGAGGAGGAAAGAAAACGAAACATACTGGGACTTTCGAACATGAAAGTGACGGTATCACTGCCATCGTCCGCCTTGATGGTGATGATGTCATCGTTGCCGGCGCACTTGAGCATCTTGGCCATGTTGGCGAGGTTCATGCCCATGGAGAGGTTCCGATCGCAGCGGTAGTGCTCGAAGCCCTCTGATCTGAGCAGCAGGCCCACCAGCGCCACGTGGCTCGAGTCCATGGCCTGAAGCGACAAGCCCGTCGCCGAGCAGTCGAAGTTTGCATCGGTCACGAGGTCCTTCAGCGACTCCAGGACCTTCTTCAGCAGCGAGCCCTGGACCAGGCGAAGCTCCAACATCTCGTCTTCCTCGGAGAGTGAGAGAGAGAGAGCTCTGCGGATTTCTAGGGTTAGGGTTAGGGTTAGGGTTTTGAAGGAAATTTGGAGGGAAAAGCGAAGAGAAGTGAGAAATCGGTTTTATTAATCGGTTCGGTTTGGGTCGGGTTGGTTTATATAACGAAAAGGAATTTCGTGTTTCAAAATGAAATGAAATGACTGCGAGGGATTTGGCGCATTTTAGTTCCCGCCAAGCTTTTGGGGCTTATAGTGCGCTGGGATTGAGATTGGGTGCTTTGGCGGTGTTGCTGTGGTTTCTGTACCCTCGGCGTCCCTGGATTCCACGTGGGAGCCTTGTTGCTGATGAAGGGTGAGCGTGTGAGCGACATGTGGCCTGGAAAGAAATACCATGTCGTTTTCTTCTGGAAGGTAGAGTTTTTTTTTTTTTTTAATGGAGAAACGACAGGAAATTATTTCAGGACACGAAAGTGGAAAAGTCATGAATGAGATACACCAAACTATTTGTCGTTTTCGAAATGCAATGTTCCAGCGTGTAAACGACATGTCGTTTTTCTTGGGTACGATATTTTTTTAGAATGACAGTAGGTGGAAGATAATAGATGATTTTGAGTGGACGGAGGAAATTTTTATTTTCTAATTTCTATGCCTTAAACGACTGGGAAAGTTCTGGACATGAACTAAATGGTGTTGTTATAACCTATTTACTTGTCGTTTTTACACATGAATAACGACAAGTCCTTTTCTGTTATAAGCATGAGGGGAAAAGAGTGTTGTTTTAAGTTTTAACCAGGGATACTACTAGAGACGACTTCAAAGAGAAACAATTCGTGGTTTTATGAATATACGACATTAAAAGTTCTTATATAAAAGTTGAGCTTGAAATGAATAAACTACTTGTCGTTTTTATAGGATAAAAACGACAAGTCATTTTCCATTGAAAGCCTAAGGGAAAGAAAATGCGTTGTTTCAAGTTTCATTGAGAGAATTTAGGGGGGAAAAAAAGGTTTCATTGAGAGAGGCAACAGACGCCTCGAGAGGAGAAACAATGCGTGGTTTTTTAATAAACGACATCAAAAAAATGCTTGAACAACATTTGAGCTAGAAACTACATGTCGTTCTTTACACATGCAAACGACAGCAAGAATTATGTTTCAGTATGAATTATTTTCATGTTGAACTTTGAATGTACGTTGGACATACTAGTTAGATTATAGACCAGTAACAACGTGCAATTTCTCTGACATACCATAATTGCAAAGATTAAAAGAAAAACAAAAAAGTATATATTGTATTCACCGAAAACGACAGTAAAGTATCATTCAAACGACAATAAAATTCTGAATTACAAATATACAAATAACAAACGACTTATCGTTTATAAATTTCATATAAAACGACATGTAGTATCAACTATAAAGAACTAAAAACTAGTTGCATTTTTTTTAAAAACGATATAAAATCTATACGTGGCATGTCGTTTTCAGAAAACGCCAAAAAAGATTATCGTAATCACAAAGAAAACTCCCCCTCAACCAACCATCAAAGTTGACAAATTAAAGATAAGTCCTTGCAAAATACACTAATACGAACAACCACCCCATTAAAGTAAATAATTAAACAAATAGACTCGTAGATAGAGACAACAACCACCTCAACAAATCAATCAGGTGCGTTAATGTGTTTGATTGCAAGTTTTTAATTTCCTTCAAATAGCGACCAATGAACACGTTTTTTGAAGCACCTTTCCTTCTTAATCACTCATTTTCACCACTCTTTTATACTTTTTCTTTCATTTATACCCTTTCTTCTTCATCTTCTTCTTCCTGAAATTTCCCAATTCCGACCCTTCTGACCTTCCCTTTCGCCTCTCGCAAACCTCCCATGGCGGATCTCGGACCCAAGTCTGAGATCTCCTTCGCCGGGACTTTCCTGTGCAGTGCTTTCGCTGCCTGTTTCGCCGAGGTAACGCCAACGTCTCTTACTTTCTCAATTTTAGTTCTTCTTTTGCTAATTTGGAATATAGACTGCTCTTTCACTTCGTTTATAAGGAATTATACACTGCAGATATTCAATACATATAGCGTGCGAATTTTTCCGTACTTATCTCTGTAGAGATTTCGAGAATGTTGACCAGTTTAATGTAATTGGGAATTTTAGTTGAAGCTCGATGCTAAAACTAGGCCTAAATGTAGTTACTAATTAATGTCATTGTTACTATTTGGCATTGCTGTTTTATGATTCAGCCGGAATTTTATTTGCAGTTTTGTACTATTCCTTTGGACACTGCTAAAGTAAGACTACAGCTCCAGAGGAAAACGCCTCCGGCGGAAGACGGAGCAGCGCCTCCGAAGTACAAGGGCTTGTTGGGCACTGTTGCCACCATTGCCAGGGAAGAAGGTTTATCAGCACTCTGGAAAGGCATTGTTCCGGGGTTGCAACGCCAATGTCTTTATGGCGGTTTAAGGATCGGGTTATATGATCCAGTGAGTTAGCAAAAATGTGTTTTCTTTTTTGAGCAGTGACGTAGAATTAGGGGATTATTTGTGTGTGACACATTGTATGCGAATAAATGGCATTTGAACAGGTCAAGACTTTCTTTGTCGGCAGTGCTTTTGTTGGCGATATTCCTTTGTTCTATAAAATACTTGCTGCTCTGATAACCGGTTAGTATAGTATGACACTGTTTGGCACTAAATATCTCGTTTTAAGCGTATAAAAAGGTGCCCGAACCAACTCGTCTGTGCTGTTTTCCTCGAGTGCTTTAGTCGAAATATTGGGATGCTTGGAAGCATCAAACTAACTCAAATTGCGTCTTTTGAATCAAAACAAAACAGGTGCGTTGGCTATCGCAGTGGCAAATCCGACCGACCTTGTGAAAGTTCGACTTCAAGCTGAAGGGAAATTGCCTCCTGGGGTGCCCAAGCGTTACTCTGGAGCGCTCAATGCATATTACACTATACTTAGACAGGTTAGTTTATTTATGATAATACGTTGCTCTTGTTCATCCTATTTTATACGACCTGTGAACATACTGATTTTTGTCCCCTTCAAACAATTTTAGGAAGGATTAGGTGCTCTATGGACTGGTCTGGGACCCAACGTACTAAGAAATGCAATTATAAATGCGGCCGAGCTGGCCAGCTATGACCAAGTGAAGCAGGTGATCTTCCAGTGTTTGATCTCCTATGGCAAAGTTTTATCTGCTATGCAGTTTATCGCTGATCTGTAAATATTTGTTGATCCCATGGTTTCCTGATCTGCAATACTTATGCAGACAGTTTTGCAAATTCCAGGGTTCACAGACAATGTGCTCACTCATCTCCTGGCTGGCCTAGGTGCGGGTTTGTTTGCCGTTTGTGTCGGTTCTCCTGTCGATGTGGTACGCATTCTTTCACCATTTACAAGTTGCAAATAAGACACTGTAGGATCTGAGATTCGCAATGCTAGTAAGATACCTAGTGATAGTGGTGGTGTTTGTTTGTTCTGATATGAAGCATTTGTCTATAGTTTTGATGGAAGAGAAAATGAATTCAATTTTTGAATTACTGCTATTCCAGGTGAAATCTAGGATGATGGGAGATTCAATTTCAACCTATAAAAACACACTTGATTGCTTTATCAAAACTTTTAAGACCGAGGTAAGTTAAGTTGTTTTATTTTCTGACTATTGTCACTATTCCCATGTGTAATTGCCTTCTAAAGTGATAGATAACCACAACGGAGGTGAGATTTCTATAACGAGAAGTTAGACCCCACCTTATCTTTTACCTGATATGCCTTCATATATAATTTAATTGTGTCTGTTATCTGCACCCTTGTCGCTAAATTTTGTTAACAGCTTTATCTTTGGTCGTGTCGTACATAGCAATTACCCTGGCCATGAGTAATATGGACCAAGCAACTTAGAATTTTACCAAAATATCTTTCAAACTAAAATATCTGTCAGAAAAGGGGGTGGGGGATGAAAGAAAAAAGCAGATATTTTGCTTTGTTCATCAGCCAGAGAAAATAAAAGAACATAATAGCTAGTGATTTGACGTGAATGTAAAAAAGCTCAAATTTAGTTAGAAGAGATGAACTTTAGACATAACATGCTATTATTGCTGTTTGTTCGATCTTCCTGCTCTTCTTGTTGCTTGATTCTTGTTTAAGTGCTTGTCTGTATTTTATTTACAATTAAACATAATCAATCAATCAGCATCGTCGCCTCTGTACCGCAGGGGTTTTTTGCCTTTTACAAAGGTTTCCTCCCAAACTTTGGTCGGATCGGAACTTGGAGTGTAATTATGTTTCTGACGTTTGAGCAAGTAAGATAAGCTTGTTAGAGTTAGTTTTTTCGACTCATTTTAGAGGCTTTCATATCCATTTTCTCTGCTTAGAGCCTTCTGAACTACTCGTAGAAATATCTAACTGCTTATTGATTATTTTTCATTTCAGATGAAAAGAGTTCTGAGAGGGTCTACGTGAATCTGTACCTGGTGATGAATGAGCTCTGCAGATTGCTTAACTCATTTTTTTTCCCCGACAGATTGTATTAGAGCTTCTATAAAATCCTATTCATTGTTTTATTCTACTTGATTATTCTTAGGTAAAAATATTGATATGTCTTTGTATCGTTTAATAGTAGTTTCTATATCTAGATTTATCCGGGGTCATGACTATTGGACCCACCTACATAGGAGCACTAGTTGCTTTACGTCCATTTGGACTGACATTTATATGTATTCCATGTATTCCAGATCGCTATATGAATGACTAAGCCATTATTCCACGTGTTTGTGTCCAATTGTTAATTGATTGCTTCCGAGATCATTTCTGTTGTACATTTGCCCATATTCGAAATCCTTAACGCTAAGATTAAAACAGTTCAATCACGTTATAGTATCATCCAAGCCAAAATGGTGTGCTCTGTTGAAATAACTGACAAAAGTCAGAAATTTTAAGAACACTCAATAGTCCATACTTTCAACATGGATCTTTTCAATCAAGTAGGGTTTTGCAGGGATTTTTATTGGCACTTCAAAGTCCCAAAAAGTGCTAAAACCAAGAGAAAAGCAAACATAAACTGGCCATTTCAAACTCTGTTAACACAACACGAAATGCACGTACTACATTAATATTATATATAGCTCATCTTCAAATCACACACAACTTGATCATTAGTCATTCCTACTCTCATGTTGTTACATCATTACCCCTTAACATAATTATTAAGTACTAATATAAGATCTTAGATCCTGGCTAAACACAACAACAACAAACACTAACAAGTAACAACCAACACCACCACGCCCCTCAACTCCTGGACGACACCAAGTAAACCCGGGCCTTGATAATTGACCCGGTCCACATCTTGAACCCGGGGCTCACCGGCAGCCCGACGACAAGGCCCGACGGAAGCCTCCCGGTGGGCAACTTCACCACGCTCTCCATGTACTGAGGGTGGAACTCCGCCCCTCTGGTGGCCTCGAACTGGCTGGGGACGGGGTCGAGGGAGAACGCAAGGAGGTGGAGGAGCCAGACGGCCTTGGCGAGCTCCAAGAACTCGCCATAGAAGTGGCTCCTCGGGTGCACTCCGGCGAGGACCTGGCGGTGCTGGTCGAGGTTCCCAAAGAGGGACTCCTCCATCTTGGGGTGGACGAGTGAGAGGTACTTTTTGGAGCAGAACTTGCCGAAGTGGCAGCTGGGGAGGATGCCGAGGAGCTCGGCGGGGTCCATGGCCTTCATGTCGCGGTATTGCGTGAAGCAGTCGCGGCGGAACTGCTCCGGGTTCAACAGCGACGACAGGCTTCCGTCCATGTAGAACGTCTCGTGGTCGAAGCCTTGGAACACCTTGCGCGACACGTAAGACTCCAGCGCGAACTTGGCGTGCTGCGCCGTGATCGCCGCCCCGGGCGAGGCCGTGCTCGTCATCGTCGCGGCCGCGTCGGACGCCGCCTCGATGGAGCGCACCGCCGCGGCGATGTCCCATTGCGCCGAGCGCATCAGGGAGAGCAGCAGCGACGTGAAGGATTTCAGCCCCTCGTTCACTTTGCTCACTGTCACTTCGAAGATCTCCGGCGATGGTGACAGTGCAACTGTAACGCCATTTCAAAGTAATATTAGAAGATTAGCCATAATTTACTTCAAGTCAAACCAAATAATAATAATAAAAAGAAGCAACTTTAATGGTGGTTTTGATAATCATTGCTGTTAGTTTAGTACATTGAAAAGCAATGTTAACAAAGTCAAATTTTTTTTTTTTTTTTCGGAAACCGAAAGGTTGAAAGATCGCTCTTTTTCGGTCAAAGAATAAGAGCCAATCATTTCTGGCCACGTCATACGTACGAAAACCAAAAGCACGACCACTTTACAAAAGGTCGGAGGACACAAAAGTAAATTCACAAACTTCTGGTGGCACTGAGTCACTGACCTTGAGCCTGAACACAGCTGACCTTCTTCCTGGACAGAGACCTGCCCTTCTTCCCATTGCCGACTCCGGCGCCGGCGAGGCTCTTGAGCTTCTCCTTGAGAGTCTCCACCTCGGCGTCCCTCGCCTTCACCTCCCTCTTCAGCTCCTCCACCGCCGCCTCGTACGGCGCCACCACCTCCCTCACCGTCGCCCCCGCCGCCGCCATCCCCCTCGCTCTGATCCCCCCCTCCTCCGCTCCTCCTGAACCGCTCCCTCAGCACTCCGATCCGCCGCAGCTCCGCCACCACCGCCGCGTCCGCCGCCCGCATCTTCTCGGCGTCCCAGGGGCAGTGCGCCTCCTGCAGCCTCACGTACGCCTTCTTCACCGCCGCCGCCGCCTCGAACACCTCCCACACTATCCCCTCCGCCTCCGCCGCCATCGGTCGCTCCCTATCGACTCTGACCCTAACCTCCTCCGCTCCCTCCCCGTAGTCATCCTCGTCCGTCGTCGTCGTCGTCTCGTCGCGCTCGTGCTCGTCGGTCTCGTACTCGAACACCTCCACGGCGTCGCGGTTGGCGCCGGCGACCTCGGCGGCCTCGTGGCGCTCGGCGCCGGAGAGCGGGTGGAGGAGGCACGACGCCGTGACGCGCTGGATCAGATCGGAGAAGTTGGAAACCCTGCTCATTATCGCTTCGCCTCTCTTCTTCTTCTTCTTCTCCGCCTTCACACTTCCTCCTCTGAAACTGCTTGCAAAAGAGAGAGAGAGAGAGACCAGATTTAACTCGGTGAACCAGTGAACAGTGACTCAGTGAGCGAGCCCGAGTTCACATTCATATATGATTTTTTTTTTTCCTGGGGACTGATGTCAGAGAAAGAAGAGCCAATAAAAAGGATTATATTATATGATATTAATTAAATTATACGTCATTATAATTATAATTATAAATACCTGTTAGTGTAGAGGTCGGAGGAGAGAGTGAGTTTTGTTGTCGTTCCTAACGGGTGGGCGTAGAAAGGAACGGAGATTGGCAGCTGTGGGTCGTCGATTCCCGTTTCCAGGCTTCTCCAGGTGGACTGAAGGTGAAGCTCGGCCCTTCTCTTCTTCTTCTTCTTCCTGGGTGACAGGGAATTACCGGTTGGTTTCAGTACTTGTCAAGTGTATTATGGTAAAAGCGCAGTCTAAAATGATCTTAGAGAGAGTAATTAGATTAGTATTTGGCGATTGTCGTTCGTGTGGTTGAGAAAAGTTTTAAACAAATAAAAGTAGCAAAAGGAAAAAGGGCG
Source organism: Boehmeria nivea var. tenacissima (assembly GCA_018132145.1). NCBI lineage: Eukaryota > Viridiplantae > Streptophyta > Magnoliopsida > Rosales > Urticaceae > Boehmeria > Boehmeria nivea. The sequence continues at coordinate 16,703,837 of CM030874.1, read as the reverse complement.
TGTTTGTCTGTGGGGGAGAAAATGAGATATAAATGCCTGGATGGGATATTATTTGTTTCTCAAGGAACCGAACAAACCCATGATATTATATCCGGGAAAAACTTAAAATAATTATTCCTTGTTTGGATAAATATCCCCTGCATTTTTTTTTTTCAATTTTATTAATCTTAATATACTATTTTTAAATTTTAATTATTTATACCATATCAAAATTTATAAAATCAAATCATTCTGAAATAAAATAATTAAGATATTTACCTCAAACAACTCGTTAATGTATTTTGCAAAAATCATAATTTGGCCTTTGTGTTTAAATTTTCTATTTATTTATTAAAAGCTAACAAATATATACCACAGGACAGACAAAAGTATAAATATTAAAATCTCATCAATTGACTTATAAATTACAAAAAGTATTCACATATTTAAAAACTAAAAAATAAATCATGACATATATGATTATTACTGCAGTTTTTAAAGTAAATTTTTGGGATTTTTAATATTTTTATACAAAATTTTATACTAAAAACCTTAAACTTTAAAGAGTATATTTTACAAATTTTAATAAACTAAAAGATATTTAGAATTGTACGAAACACATGAATGAGATTAGAAGCTTTGCTACCCACGGTACACTTGTACCATGACGACGAGAGTTTACGATAATGCCCTCCTGTGGGACAAGTGTGATAATGAATGGTTGTTACTTGTTCCTTTTCCCTTTTTCTTTTTCCTTTTCTTTTTTTTTTAAATTTTATAATTTGACTATTAGGGAAGTGAAACCATTTTTGCTGTTTTTAGTTACAGGAAGTGGCCAACGGCTTATTTAACATCATTTTTTACAAGCTGAGACCATGAGCATGTGCTAACGTTATATTTAACATGCTATAGGGTCAAAATATTAAATTTAATATCCATGTCAAAGTAAATGTTATCTTGATTCTTTTTATTCAATTTTTATTTAAACAATCACGAAAGTTGAACACGATATATTATTTTGACAGTTTTTATGTTGACAATATTGTAATAATGACATCACTTTATAATTTGACAATATTTATTATCTTCCGCACCAAATTTGACTCCAAAAATTGTATAGACGAGCTTTTTTTTTTTCTATTTTAGTATTAACATGGCTTGATTTAAAAAAGAAAACATATAATAAGGAATAACGTTTGGTGCATCATATAAGATTAAATATGACTTATTAGATATGATTTGTTTAAATTGTATGTAGTGTTAGGACATGTGTGGAAAAATTATTAGATTGGATTATATTTCTATTTCAAAAAATTTAAAATAAGTAATTAGTACATTAAAAAATATCAAACAATTTATATCTATAATTTTTTTATTTAATTTTATTTTTAAAACAAATAAAACCCACTTTTTTAAGTGAGTACTATTAATCATTTTATGAAATAAGTGTCATCCCCTCATTTTATATGAGATTACTTATTCTATGAACAGGGGATAAAATAGTGGGCCCAAAATTAGTTAATCCCATCTAAAAAATATTACAAATATAAGATAAGACTAAATTTAGTACTAACAAATTCAATCCTCCTTTTTATCCCTCCTCCAAACACACTCAATATGGCTTTTAGTACGGGAGATGCTCTAAGCTTTTTGATTTCATTTTCAAGGCTTTTTAGTGCGAGTTTAATCATTTAAGTCGGGCTGAGTAAAGGACAAATAAAAATCATAAAGTACTGAGGTTAAGGACCAACCAATACTCTTTTGTTTTTTCGGAATAAAAGCTAGGGAGGACAAACAGGTACCTTGGCTTGTACAGATTAAAAATTATAAAATATGCATGTAAATAAACTAGCTAGTGTTTTTAATGAGCGTTTTAGTTTATTAACTATGAAAAACTACACTGATTATTAACACCTGGTGTACGCTCACAAGAATAAAATATGTATTAATTAATCCTTTATTTTATACATATGAACTACTTAAAAACATCATGTACGTACGTAACATAAACATGCATAGATAGAGTAGCCTTTTAAAAAAATTATTTAATTATTAGCTTGTTCAATTCATGCATGAATAGTATATGTATAACTACTAAGTATTATAGATATCTAAGGAAACATATAGATATATTTTGATTACCTTTCAACATTGGAGGAACAAAGTAGGATATTAGGAAACATTATTGGTTTTAATTGCTCCAAAAAGCTAGCAAGAGAGAGAAGGATGGCTGATAAAATGATATGAAGAGAGAGAGAGAGAGATATTCGTTGATGAATGATTATGAAGAGAACACAACTATTTATAGACTTTCAAAAGTTCAAACTTGACCAAAAGCCCAACTAGAAGGTTCCTACACAGCTGATATCATTTCAGCTCAGTTAAAAAAAGGAAAGAACTTGAAATTTTTTTTAATAAAAAGGAAAAGAGAAAAGAGAAAAAAACCGAGTGAAAAGATTGGACAGAATTCAGAAACAAACGAAATCCATGCACAAAATTCTCACGTGGGATCAGGGAGAGAGAGAGATAGAGCCTCGTTAAAAGTTTCTTGCTATAGTTTTGTTGCTTTTCTAGTGTAATTATTATTACAAGGATTGATATGAATACACACAACTTGCTTGCTTTTGATAAAAATAATATATAACTTTAATTAAAAAAAATATATATATATGTATATATATATAACTTAAATAAATATGTTACTAGCGCTAGGTACTTATAATAATTTGTAAAGATTCTCCAAATTTTGCTAAATGTTATATGAGAAGAAGAACTGCGAAACGTAACATAATCTGAGTGGAAGTTTGTGTTGAATAATATCTGGTCAGGCTTAGGTATATGTTATGAAAGTGTTTTCTCATGAGACCCTGCATGAAATAAAGTACATTAAAGTGTTACGTTCAGGTACAAGTAATACCCACCATTAATAGAAAGCTCGCCTCAGGCCACTTTCTGATTATGATCGGTACTCTATATATATATATATAATTATATATATATATCAAGAATCTTTCTAAATTATGAGCAAATTTCTCTCTCTCTCTATATATATTATATATATATATATCAAGAGAATTGCCTCTTTAGTACGGCAATGCAATCGCAACCACGCAATAGTGTGGTACAATTGTCACGTCCATATAGTAGTGCGAGACTTAATAATTAGTTAAATATTAATGAGCATGTTCAATTTATCATAGATGATCATAATGCTCTTATTATCTTCTTTTTTTATTGTGCACATATATATATATATATATGTTGATTGCTCAGCATATATACAAGTACAGCTATATGTTACATATATATATATATATATATGTAGATAATATGATCATATACATTAAGTGGGGAAAAATGAAAATGAAAGATGGTACAGAGAAGATATGAATGAGCTTTCAAAGGTTTTGGCGGAGGTGTTTGGAGGCTGATCCTTTATTCCGACACACACCACATGGGAATTAGGATATTTGGCACAATTGGAATATATATATATATATATAGCAAGTGGCAATTGCTTGCTTACTATACGGTCATATATGATATATATAGCCAATAAACCCTAGCTAGTGTTTATCATATATATAGGCCGTCAACGTCAACACAATCGTTCAAAATTAAAAAGAATCCAATATATAGTACTAGTACTACTCTTGCGACTTACAGTATAATTACCATTTACCTCATTAACACACGTGTGACACAACGACACAGATATATGATCATGACTACACTATGTAAATATTACTCTGATTATATCAAGCCTTGGTTTATCACAACTTCGTTTAGATGAAGGAGACTATATGTAAAATTAAACATTATATACTAATTCAAATAGTAAATACTAGAAGATAGTGTGTGTGTGTAATTACTAGTATATGATTGGTTTAGCGAGGTAATGAATGAGAAGAATTTAAGCTGAATGATTGTAATAATATTTAAGATATGTCATAATTATATTACTAGTTAATAATACATATCGGTGGCTAATTAACTAAGTTAATGTCCCCATGCACGCAATAACTGACCATATTATAACTATAGAATATAATCAGTTATCGATCGATCTATCTACATATAAGTTATAAAAAAAATTATAATCTAAAAGATAATAAAGTTCGATATGAAAGTTTTGATTCTTAGTCACGTCGACACAGTACTTCGTAGGTAACCAATCACATTATATTACTATACTCTTAAAAGCTCGCGATAGAGCCACATAATATGTTAAGCTTTTAATTATAGTGACACACAGTAAAATTTGTATCATCAAAAGTTTCTAAACAGACGACAACAAAAGAATTTCTGTATTAAAAGTTGAAAACATATTAAAAGAGATAAATACATATTTATATACACGTGTCAGCTTTATGAAGCAAGCATGGAATTGGGTCACTGACATTGTCTTCAAACATTTCTTCATGCAAGATAGCGAGCGTGTGAAAATTCCATTCTTCTCAATCAAATTAAACACACCTGTTGAACAGCATATATATATATATATATATAATTATAAATATATATGTGTTTGTGTATTTATAGGATGTATATATATACACACACATGAGTAGTGTTTGTAACATATATAGTAATATGTATAGGAGATTTGATATGACCATCGATCTCTCTACAGTCAGAAAAACATGTGCAGTGTAATTATTGATTGGGAAAATTGATATATCGCGTGCTAAGTTAATATATAGTCTTGGAGGTTAATTAATTATAATGCGACAAATACGCAAATTTGGAGACAAGTTGTTGTGGTAGGCACCGGTTTTGCCCTTTTTTTTTGGCACATAAGTGCTTGGAGCTACTTTCTCTCAATTATGAAACAAATGATGTAATCTCAATGCAACCACAGCCGTTGGCTTGGCATGGCTTAATTGGCTGGATTTTTTTTTTTTTTTAATCAGAATGATAATGTACGCCGACTTTTACTGTTACAAAATAAGATCCATCTTTGTACACATATATATAAACCGTAATCTTTTATAATGGTCTATAACCCATTACACTAAATGACATGAAAAAATATATACAGTGAAATAGAAAAATACTCATAATTTATATACCAATAAAAATAAATATTTAAATTTTTAAAGTAATTAAGTATCTAATTAATTCGTTAATTACTTATATATACTTTGGTAATTAAGTTAATTATTATCACTTACCACTATGTAAGTAATGCAATTATTTGGGTATTTTGTTATATTTTTTAAAAGATTAGGTATTAATTTAAATTAGGTAGTAAAAATTGGGTATTAAATAATAAAAGAAAAAAATAGCGGATATAAATTAAATTGGAATAATTTTTTTAAAACGTTTCATTATTTAAAAGTGTTGCACCAAAATAGTGTATGGTTCTCCCTTAAAAATATTATATTATTGCATCAAGTTTGCTGCAACATTGATCACCTCCTTACTGTAACGTAGTAATATGTATAGTGCTCTGATTTGGTGCTCAACTATAGAGGCTTTTACTATAGTTGGGCTGGAATTTGAAACTACGTATAATATTTTTACAGATGAAGAATGAAACTCGTTGTAGCTACAAAGCATGTAACTTCTATTAACCAGATAAATTGCCTATGGAGATTTGTAGGTGTTCTTTATTTATCCTCTCAAAGGAGACTGGTAGGTATGGCATATGATATCATGACTTTGCAGGAGCAAACTACTACTCAACCACCCATATGGGGGTTGAGATTGTTGAGATTCTATTTCAGGCTAGCTTGTAGTTATAAATATATGTATACATGGTCAGTAATAAATCTATTGTCTTGGATAATTAATATGTCTCTGAATTACTGAGGGAGATATCTTTAAGCTCAAGCCTAAAAGGGAACTTCTTATCTCGACTAGTGTTTGTCCTTTTTTGTTAGAGTGATTAAGCTTGAGTTAAGGATCATGAATAGGTGAGCTGAAAAAGGAAAATATTAAAGCAAAAAGTTGTACTAATTTGGGTTTACATGGTCAGTAATAAATGTATTAATGTCTTAAGATAATTAATGTCTCTCAACTACTAATGGTGATATATGTAACCTAAAGCCTAAAAGGGTACGTCTTAGCTCGGTAAGTGTTTGTCCCCTTTTTGTTAAATTGATTAATGGAAGAATTTTAAAAATATCCATCTACTTAGGGTGTTATGTCAATATACTCCTATATTTTGAAACATCATCGACACTTTAAACATTGAAAAAATTTCAGTTATCCCTCTATATTTCAAATATGCCCCCTCTATTTAAGTGTTGTGTCAATATACCCTATGTAATTAAAAAAAATGTCTCAATTAACACCCTAAAATGAGCATGTAACACTTAAAATGTCACTTAATAACCAAATAAGTTTGAACCTTCATTACATCCCAAAAAGAAAATACACGAAACCGACACATACACACACACACACACACAGATATATATATATATATATATATATTACAATAAAGCTTTAAGTGTTATATGCTCTTTCTAGAGTGTCGATTGAGACATTTTTAAAGTATATGGGATATATTGACACAATAACTTAAGTAGATGTGGTATATTTGAAGTATAAGGGGTAATTGAAATTTTTTTAATATTTAAGGTATTGGTTGAGATGTTTTAAGGTATATGGGCACATTGACACAACACCCTAAGGGGGTATTTTAAAATTTTTTCCTTGATTAATATGCGTTAAGGATCATGTATGGGTGAGCTATAAATGACAATTAATGAATTATATAAATATGGAACTATTGCTCTATTTTTATTTAATTTTTAAGTAAGAGAGTGGTGAGAGGCTCAAGTAAATTTCTATTTTTCTTTTTACTTCTTCGAGAATCGAATGAATAAACGTACAACTATTTTAGTGTTATGCCATTGTTTTACTTTATGTCGATAGAACTTAGATGATTAATTTATACAAAAATAAAGACTACTTTAATACATTATTAGCTAGATAGCTTGAACAAAATTAGTTAGTCAGTTAAGGGTTTCGCTACATGACTTAACTAAATACATATCTCTCTCTCTCTCTCTCTGCATATATGCAATAAGTTTATCAAAATAAGACTGATGACTTGATAGCTAAGCTTTGATTGGTTATCATATGGTAGAGGCAACATATTTATATATTGAGGGCCATCGCTACTACCTATCTGTCAAGGATATATTAATTAGTTTTATATAGATATCAATGATAAGATAAAATAACCATGATGATTCGAACTTAGATTCAAAGCTCCAAGGTTTCAACTACCAGTTGAAAAGTATACAAATTAATACTTTTATACAATCTTGACAAGTGATGTACATATTTTAAAATATAACCTAGATGTATCACCAAAAAATCTAGTTGGTGCAAATCATTTACCTAGAAATTACAATGATCAATCTAGGTGCATTTGATTGAATGCATGGGACCAATTAGTACCGCAAAAAGATTAGCAAAAACCAAAAAGAAAAGGAAAAAAAATTATATGGTACTGCAAAAAGAAGGAAAAGTACTATGCAACTAGTCCCACCTATTTAGTGCTCAAGCCAGACCAACAGATAAGGATGCTAAGATATTTTTCACAATCAAATTAGAAAAAGGTCAATATTATTGGGCCAACCCCAAAAAATCTTCCACATGACCAGCCAAGTCTCTCTCATATAAAAGAGGAAACTATTTCCACCCAATAGAAAAATCAACAAAAGCTTAATGAGATTTTGATCGTCCCAGAAGAAAAATATCTGTCAAGTTAGAGAGAAAACCATGGAGAGCTACACTAGTACAAGGCCTAACAGGAGTGACATTCACTTGTCAAGAGAGGAAGAGGCAAAAATTGAGGCTGAGACTAGAGACTACTTCGATGGAATTGTCCCAAAAAGACATACTAAGCCTCAACGTAGTGAATACTCATCACAATATGTTGATACTCTCTCTCCCACCACCAATGGAATTGTTCCAGAACTCGCCGAGTTTCGGCGTCTCGAAAACGATCATCAGGTTTGTTTTTATTCGTGATTATTGGTGGTATTGAATTGAATCTAGTTGCTAGGCAAGTTTTTCTTTGGTTTTGTGTGTTTAATTGATTTTTTTTTTAATTTTTTGAGAGCAGAAGTTGGTTTACAAGGGAAGCAAAGTTGAGGAAGAGTTTGTAGAGACAGAGTACTATAAGGATCTCAACTCTGTGGACAAGCAACACCACACGGTAATATTGTTGCCTTATTGCTCTTTTTTTTTTAATTTTTATAAATATCTTTTTCTTCAAGTTCTTAGCTTTTTATAACTTCTACAATTGCAAGTTAATTTTAGCTAAGTTGCACTGAGTTAATAAGAAAATGGAAAGCAAAGTCTCATTATGCTTTCAGATATTTCTGACATAGAGAACTTCTAAGTTAGAAATTGAGAATCAAAAGATAGAAACCATCAGTTTGTCCTACTTTTCTGTCTACCTAATGCTTCAGATTTCAAATGTAGAGCAACAACTAAAACCTGCACTGAACTACCGTATTAAAAAGGAAAAATTATGCTGTGTATAACGATCCAGTTTTGATCGTTCATTTTATTCAACATATATTTCTTAATAAAGTAATTTTTTGGCAAAGTTTACCACCCAAAAAAAAAAAAAAAACCTGAAAAAAAAGAGTAATGAAGAGGTCCCACATATTTATGGGTCATTGTATAAGAGAGTAGTAGTAGATATTATGTCATTTTAATAATTATTTCAGATCTAAATGTGCAAAATGAACAGACAGGAACAGGGTTCATAAAGATGGACAATACAAGTGATAAATGCTACAACTTGGCATCTGATTCTGACACCACTTGTCACCAGTCTTCCAAGTGTAACCCAGCAACTAACGACTGGATTCCTATCCCAGACACTGCAAATACTGTATGAAATATTAAATATCTTCCTTAGACTAATTATTTGGTCTCTTTTTCACTACTTTTTATTTGCTAATTAGTCTAACCAAAATTGTACAAATTTTTGCCTTTTGTTTTTGTTTTCAGATAAATCTTGCTTCAGGCAAGCCAAATAGGAGTGAGAGTTGAAGTGGGGAGTTGATTTGCTTGCTATTATTAGCTTAATTAAGTGCTTGCTAGATCTTGCTATTTTTCTTTTACGAGGGTTAATGATCAATTTAGTGTTACAAATAAATAAGCATATGCTTTAACGCCATATTCATGGGGTGTAGGTGATATGTTTTTTGTTTGAACTGTTCTAAGCGCGGTTGTCACTGAATCCTCATATTTATATTGGAATATTTTGAAGCTATTGTGTTGGACTCTGAACGCTTCGCGCTACGCAGGATTGGACTATTGGTTCTATTATGCTCTCTATACCCCTTTGTTAAAAAAAAGAAGCTAGCAAAATTAATTGTTGATTTTTATCGGTTCCAAAATTAATTGTTGTTAGAACAGTGCTTTTGACCGAAATGTGGGGGTTCCAACTTTTTTTTTTCTTTTCAAATTTTTTTAACACAGAAAGGCTTTTTTAGGGGTGTTTGTGCAAATTTTCAAGAGGTTTGATATAAATTCTCAGAGACTCTTTTGCAATTTCCCTCTCTTATTTTTAAATTTTTTTTGTTTACATAGTTTAAACCGTCATTTTTTTTTACTATAGTGATCTTGAGTTTTTTTTCTTAGCATGGTTAGATTTATTTATTTTTTTCCTTAACTTTTCGACACTTATTGTCCTATTTTTTTTTAAGTGCAAATGTCCTTTTGTTTTTGTTTTAGTTTTGAGTTTTTTCATTTTTATTTTGTGGTGTTGACAAAATTGTAAAAATCTCTATATGTTTCATTGAAATAATAAAAATACACTTATTTATTAAAATTTTAACACAAACATCATTTGTTGCAATATTTTTATCTTATTTGTTGCATGTTAACATGGTGAATATTCTTTTTTTGTCTCCTTTATTACTATTCTTTTATTATGCTTTTTTATTTTCATTTTCATATGTTCCTTTTTCGTTCTTTTAATTATTTTTCAAGCCCAAAAATATATATTGTTTTTGTTAAGATTTTAATATGAAAAAAAACTTATATAATAAGTAGACAGATTCAACATAATAATGTACACGGTAGTAGTAAGAAATTACGCAGAGCTTGCACGGAAATTGCGTGCGTTTAAAAACTAGTAACTAAAAACCTCGAGATTCTCATGACTGAATTAGGTAAGAAATAATTTACCTTAAAAAAAAAAAAAGAAGGTAATTTACACATTGTGGCATCGCTAATCAGCATGATTTTCTCTACGCGAATCAGAAGAAAATTAATAAATGATTCTATGGTACACATTAGCCCGCCTGCCAGAGGGCAGACAATAATGTACAGACTAGGGAATATGTTACAACAATCTCCGGATCGTTTTATTGATCGGAAAATGATTTGGAAGGAAAAAAAAAGATATACATACCTTTCTAAGTTAAGTTAGGACAGAGTTTAGACTCCAGTGACATATAAACTAGCTGCGAAGACAATGTCACGCTTGATGGCATTCGAAGCAGTTTCCATTTTCTTGTAGAGCGCGGAATTACCCATAATAGCTGCGGCGTTTTTGAACTCACGACATGTTTCGTCTAGTCTGACAATGGTCCGCACTATCATGCCTTCAGGGACATCCGTAAGTTCGCATATGTCCGCAAAGGGAGTGCCCTGCCAATGCCATAACAAACAACCAACAGTGAGAGGATGAGATATATCCAAAGATAGGAGACACGTAAAATTCTACGAAACCAACCTTCGCCCATTCGTAGACCACTTCGACAAGGCCGAACTTGAGATTTTCTCTGGCGTACTCTTCAGGATTTATCTGAACTTTAAATCCGGCTTGGAGCTCGCCTAGTCCTATTGCTGTATCATACAATCTGCAATGAACAAATAACTCAAATTAGTTTTTTTCGCTTTTATCACCAATTCCAGTTTTCTCCCTCATCAACAAGGAACGTATATTCCTGATAGGCATGATTAAAGAGGGGTTTTTTCTTTTTTTTTTTTTTGGCAACATAATTAATGAGTTTGCTCATAGGGAGAGTGGAACTGGAGCAGTAGAGCTTTTGTGGCAAGTCATCATACTTCTTAATAGCCATGATTCATGTTGGAGCTTGAACTTGCAAACACAAAACAAAAGCATGTATGCTCATTGTGTATGAGAAAATAAAATACAATCTTGGTATCTTGAAGTGTTGATGGTTAGGGAAGACCTCTTTTTGGCCTGAGACAACTTCGGAGTGAGGGAAGGTTCAGAAGCTTTCTTTTGCTGAAAAACGAAGGCCGACATCAATGCCACTGCTTCTTCAGGTTCCAGGTCATCCAATTGATTCTCAAATAAACACTCGGTGCATATTAACTCCTCTCCTGAATTCATCTCGCATGCAACACGGCCTTTTATTTGAACCACAAGGTCAGCATCAATACAGCCGATTTCTTTTAGCACATCTATCTGCAAAACCAAAAATCATGATAAATGAAATCCATTCCACAAGCACACAAATTATCCCAAATTTTAGACTATCCAAAAGCATGTACTATGAAGGATGCACATAAAGAAATGTACCCGGCCTTGAAAATCGGGCATTTGTTGTAGTGCTTCATCTGACATTTGATATTCAAGGAAATTAACTTCCTCTTTATGTTCACGTATCTCTCTTGCTAGCTTTAGGTGCTCCTTCAACTTTATACACCCATGACATTTATTCTTGGCCATCTTTTGCAGTAGGTTTGTCCACTTGTAATATGCTTCTACGAGATCCATGTCTCTCAACTTCAGATCTGCATGGAACAACACCATGACTATAAGTTTAAAATTTTTACAGAAAAATTCTACAGTTCCTTAATACTGCAAGTCTCCTATAACCTAAAAACTACTAAATCCCACAGATAATTACCACACATTTCATGTTCCGCTCTCCTAAAAAAAAACACATAATGCTGCAATATTATTTGAACACAAATTACTTCTCACTTGTTATCTTCGTTAAGAACTGGACATACCTTTTATCGGATCTACAGCTGGAGGATAAGTATTTCCATTTGATTTTTTAGCCTGGAGCTGTTGAACTGCATTAGAATACGCACTGGCACTAGCATCCTCAAGAAGGCCAGTCTGGTCAACCTTTATTTTGCAATCGCATATGTATAAAAACTCCTTGTTATCAATACCTCTAACCTCATAACTCGCACCAGCAGCCACACCGGTGTGTGGTAATATTATTTTGATAATGCCAGATCCTTTTCGGGAGGTGGCAGATGAACGATACTCATCATCTAGACCACGTTTTGATTTCGGCATCACAAAGTAACCTTGTGCGAAATCGCCGCTTTTGGCATCTTGTAAGTTGTCACTGCCCAGGGGACTTGTCATCATTGATGGCAATTCAGGTTTCAGTACTAAAACAATATGTTGCTTGTTATTAGTGGAAGGCGCTTTCACAACAACTCCAAGCAAGTGGTCCTGAGCCTGCTACAATTACATGGAAGAGATTTAGCACCATAACTACCCAAATGAAGAATATCACAAAACATTAATGAAAAGATCAAAAGTAAAAAGTTTAAGTTCAAAAGGTTTCAAATAAAAAGATCCAATAACTAGAACTAGAACCACCATTCAGCATCAATACCATAAAAACATGAAAAGCATCATCAATACCATATGTTAGCAAGAGGCGCAAGTGCCCCCCAACTAGGAGGAACTAGGCATCCTACTATTTATGCTGCCAATTTATGTGAAGTGTTACAACAAATAGTAATTTCAATTTTTGCTTTACAATAATGGACAAAAACTTAAGTTTACACAAGAAGTTTTAATTGGATAGCTTTAGATGCATAAACCGTGATGGAAGACTAGGAACTCACTGATTGTGATTTTACGACAACCACCCTTCCAGGAGTAAGAAATTGTTGTGCATAGGAGGTTTGCATGGCCGCGTCTAATATTTCGCTGTTATGCTTCTCAGCTTCCAAGTACATCTCGTAATATTCTTCAATAGCTGGCTCACCTTTTATGCATCTGCATTCAGATAATTATGATTCAGAATTTATTGACCAAATCACCCATGTTCATGCCTCACATTATTTGCCAAATGAAATTATAATTCCAAAGTAAGATTATTATCCTCTAAAACAGACAATTTACTAGAATAACTAAAAGAGATGCAGAAATCTACTACAGTGACTGCTAGACTTTACTAAAACAATGGAATTCTAACTAATCACCATTATATTAACAAATCAGTGTACCATAAAAATAATGCCCAAGCAACAGAGAACTTTTTTATAAATAAAATTCATTTATACAGATAAACTAGGTACTTGAGATGAATTTTAGCCCTTTTCAGAAATTGAAAAACAAAAAACAGCATGATACAACACAAACACAAGATGTTATGAAAGATTTCGATTCTCTCATTATCATGCGCAAATCCCAAGTAGATATGATATCATATAGCCAACTTCACAAATGAGTCTAAATATCTTCATAAATTACCAGACAAGAAATCATAACATGAAAAAAGCATTTGAAACTCTAGCACAGTGCTACCAAAGGTTCAAAATAAAGAATAAAAGAGAACTATTTCTACACTTGCACCTGATGCTTGAAAACTACCGGTCTAGTTTACTTACTCTATCGCTTTTGTAGGCTGAGCAAGCTTTCGCATTAGAAGCTGCTGCTTTTCTGGTAGCTTCTTCTGAGCATGAAACTCAGCAAAGCTTCTTTTTAACATGTCCTCTACCTGAAGTTGTGGTCCACAAGAAAACTGTCAGAAACATACTCAGGCCTACATTTTCTTCCAAATAAAAGTAAAACTTAAAGTTATAATATAAAGAAGCGGACTCTTTTCCGCAGGTGAGCAGGACAGAACATAAAAAACAAAGGGAAAATGTCCTTCGATAGATAGAACACTTAGTTCACTTTGAGCACAAAAGATAGTCCCTTCAACTTGAAAAAGGTGAAAATGACCATTTACTTTGAGAGCAAACTTAGAAACATCTAGATATTTTAAATTATGAAAAAAGGTGAATTAACTATGAGGTTAAGGAACCTTTCTTTAGTAGGTTGATAATATCACTATATGTTTCTATACTTTTATAAGCTACTGGAAGTTAAAGATGGAGAGTAACTTGCATGTACAAAACCACAACCAACTTTCAGGGGAAAAAACGAAGGTAATATTAAATTTTCTCTATGACGTCAAACTTGTACTATTAAAAAGGTTTTATCTTCTTAATAATTATTATTTCTTTCCCCAAATCTACATCCTTTCTTCTTTCCCTGAGAAAACCATTCCAATAACTAATTCATTCACCTTTAATTCTTCAACACGAAGGAGATGTAGAATCATAATATAAGTTAGCCGAAACTGCGACTCCAGTTTTGTTGCACTTCCAACAATAACATGTTTCAAGTCGCTCTCATCGGGTATTTCATCACGGCACATTACCACAACCGTACCAATTTTATCAAGCCCTCTTCTTCCTGCACGACCTGCCATTTGGGTATACTCTCCAGGTAATAACTGTCTAAATTCTTTGCCATCAAATTTCCTTAATGTATCAAAAACAACCTACAAATGGTTAAAATTCAAAATTATAATGCCACATCTACAACTGGATGAAAGCTTGTAATAGTTAACTGTGAATAATATACGCTAGAAATTGCATGCTAAAACCTTTTAAGCTTATCAATCAAAGTATGAAAATTTCATTTTTGTAAATGAAAGAAGAGAACCCTGAACAAAGGGGTGAGGAACCACATCTAAGCTACCTCAGCAATGAAAAACATAGTTGCATCTGGTTGAACCTTATTTCATTATTCATAGTATCAACACCTAGGATTGAAGATCCAATGTTCTATAATATTATTACTGTTCATGCCTAGCTAATGTAAGTGAATATAACCAAACTAAGCTCACCGTTCTTGCTGGGGCATTAACTCCCATTGCAAATGTCTCGGTCGAAAACAAAACCTACAGAAAAGAACAGAGAAATTAGCAACTGCAAAGATAATAACATGTGAAGAAGCAACTTAGATATATCAAGTTTGTCGTGCAAAACTTCGTATAGCAATATCATCTTCAGACAATGAGCAGCATCATATATCTAGTAAAAGAGTCCACCAGTAACATAAGTTTACCTTGATAACACCACGGCAAAAAAGCATTTCAACCACCTCCTTGACAATTGGTAGCAACCCCGCATGATGCACACCAATCCCTCGACGAAGAAGATTTTGAACTCTGATGACCTGTAAAATGTACTACTTAACATCTGACACTACAAATTATAGCACCAACAAAACAAGGGGAAAATAGCAGTTATGCCACCAAACCTGTGGTAAATTCCTGTCAGATCCCTTGAGCCGGGAAAATGCTTTATCACAGAAAATACGGATCTCACTTTTCTCAGAACTACTAGTGAGATCAGTCCCAGTCATACTATCAGCCGATTTATCACATCGATTTTTTGAGAAACAAAATATAACAACCTAGGCACACAAGTAAAAGAAAGAAAGTCAACAACTTCAGAAGTAATAAAAAAAGAGGAAGTCTACAGAAAAACATTTGCAATCTAGAGAAAGAAATTCAAATGGAATTCCCTATCTTTTGGTTTAAAGTCTAACCAAATAAATTAATTGAAAAACAAAAAAAAAAAACATTACTCTACTCAGTCCGCAAGTGAAAAAAAAAAAAAAGGAAATTTCTTTACTAATATAGACAAAGGAAATAAGAATAAATGAAAAGCCAAAAGTAAGTAATTAGGTTTGTGAGCGCATTCAAAAGAGTTGATAGCACCAAATCGTACTGCATGTAGCACAAAATGTTAGCATTAGATTAAACCACATTAAAGTGGAAATACAAATTTATTTTTTTATGCGAAACAGAACTAAATTTTACCGGTGTAAGCAAATTAAAAAAAAAAAACATTAACCATATCTAAAAGTTCCCAATTTTTCTACATAAGGACCTTTTTATCAGTTTTCTTCTTGTTCCTATACATAAATCCTCAAAGCCACGGTATCACAATCATGAATGATGAGAGCCCATTGAACCACAACCCAAGTTACAGAGTCAAAGATATATTTCATGGGATTATGTTCAAACATACAGGTAATATGGTCATCTTCGAGAGCTTATTGATAAGTGACAACCACAAAGAGGCATCTGATCTCCTTAAACCCCAATTGTTGAGGCCGTTTCCATTGTTTTGATTTCCCCCACCGCTTCCAGAGAATTTCCCCAAATTCTGGGAACCAGAATGCCTATTCTGCTGTCCCCTACTAAAACTTTCACGTTTCTGAGCTCGATTGCCGTCGTAAACTGCTGAACCTCCACCATGAGATCCAGAACTGCGACTAGTTAGATTTTTTTTCCTATAAGCATCCTTAGCAACTTTCAATCCCTGGGGCATGAAAATTTCACTTTCACATATCTTGTAAAGTTCTCCCGAGTAGAAGAGGCAATGCTCCAAGGGGACTGGTCTTTTTGTGGTCCTGAAAACAAGAAAAGTTGGTGTAACATGTATGTGACTTTTAGGATAATTAAAGTAACTTCCTTTCTTATGTATTCCCTAAGGAAGAAAAACAAAGAAATGAAAAACGAGCATCAAGTTCACCACTGAGCACTGACCCAGTAACACGGATTTGCTTTTGCTTTGTCCGCCCAATCCAGTCTGCAAACTCTACTGTGTTAGGAACCTGCAAAGTGATAAGAACAACTTTAAGGTATAGCATCAGTGACATAAAACATGTAAAGGAGACGTGACCGTATTGACCAATGTCTAATATTAGTTAATATCGTTATTGAAGCTGAAAGTTCCGACATAAAAAGATTATTACAAGACAACTTATTTCCATTATGATTCTCTGAGCATTTATTAGTGGATGGTAAGTATGCCTTGTACCATTACAACACAGAGAACTACTAATTTTTGTACTGGAAGAGGGCGAGCCCAAAGTGCAAAATTGGGGCATTGCCTTGGTGAATGTAACTGGGACAATAGTAGCTCAACTAAGTTGCAATACTAATCCAGCAAATAATGAAGCACAATTACCGTGGCTGAGAGGAGGACAATATTAATATGTCTTGGAAGCATGATGATTACTTCTTCCCAAACAACACCTCTTTCAACGTCATTGACATAGTGCACTTCATCAAAGATAACCTATATCCCCATATGAACAGGGATTTGAGAAAGAAAAATCATTCACCAATTAGTGATGAAAAATATAACAGTCTACTTTGAGAGAGAGAGAGCGAGAGAGATAAATTTTATAAAAAGAAGGGGGGGAATTACAGTTGACAGGAACAACCCCTTTTACCCATTCAATGTCACGTATAATATCAGCACCCCGATAGAGCATTGACCTTAATATTTCAGTGGTCATAATGAGACAAGATGCCTCTGGCCTCAAGCTAACATCACCAGTCAAAAGTCCAACATCAAATTTCCCGCAGAAATCCCTGTACTTTTGATTGCTTATGGTCTTAATAGGAGCAGTATAGACAGCTCTAGTACAATGCTGCATAATAAAAACATCAAATACAAAATTTTAGCACAGGAAGTTTGAATAAACTAAGGAACAGGGTGCAAATAACAATGATACATCGACAGCAAAGGGAAGAGACTGGAAATAAAAGCATCCCCTTACCCCATTCAACCACTTATTTTTTTCTCAATAAAAGAAATTTCATTAATACAGAAGAAAACAGTACAATGGAACAGGAGGATAAGCTATCCTCAAAAGAAAAATACAAAGGACAGACATTAAACTGCTTTTTTCAATTAAAAAAAATTAATCAACAAATAACTCAATGATAAATTTCATACTTTTGATGCCAAAGCAAAAGCATATTCTGCAACAACTGTCTTTCCGGCAGATGTATGAGCAGCCACAAAAACAGACTCTCCCTTCTCAAGATAATAGATGGCCTGTAATTACCAAACACACAAAGGACGGGAATGATTATTTGGTTTACAACAAAATTTTAACTAGCCATCACGTCGATAAGGAAACAAGATAAGACAAAGGGACAGAAACATTAAACTACACCTAAAGACTAGGTCTGTGTGTGTGTGTGCGTGATACAATTTATCCTGAGTTGCGAATTGCAATAACATCTCCATGAAGAATAGAAACGAACATGATATCATGATATCTAGACTGTGCAACAAAGAGAAGGGCAGAACAAAGTTTATTGGTTATGTAGTGCAAAATTTGTTAGTTCAAACGACGGCAGTTCTCCAAACCTTTTTCAAGTAATAAATGAAGGGGAAAAAACAGGACGACGAATGAGAACAAAAGTGTATGGTTTCCACAATTGTAGTATCTATTGAACATTAGTTATCAGCAGAAAAGAAAACATGAATTCTAAAATTTCGTGATTCATAAGTTCTAACTGAAGATACTTCACTCCTATCACCATGTCAACCTATACCTCCTTTTGGAATGTATCAAGTTCAAAAGGAAAATCAAGCGCCATGTCTGGAACAAGCTCATAGAATCGTTGCGAAATCCATTCACTACTTCCAGTAACAGCCCAGGCCTGTAAGTGTATGAATCAGTTAATTTTAACACTAAAGAAACGGGAACACGGATCAGATATATGTAGGTTTGATTCTAAAAAAGTTATGTAAACTGCAACTTCACAATGAGCTACCTCTTTCTGGTGTTCAACACCATCACGACCATCCAATATTGTTCTTGATTCCCCTGTTTCAACCGATAATATCTCATCCAGTGCAGATAATTCAGCAGTGGAAGCTTGCACAAGCACATCTATTTGTTCTGCGTCAGCTTCTAGTTTAACATACTCTACTTCAGGTTCTGACTTAATAGATTCCTTGTCTTCCTTTTCTGATCATTACATACAGCAACTATATAAGTCAAACTAGAAGAATCGAAGCCTTTAGCAAAAAAAACTAGACGAATCGAAGGAAAAAATACAAAATGCGACCAAAAGGCTAAACATTGGCGAACCAATCAACACTCAACTCAAATCTGCAGACCAGTGCCATAGGTAAGAAATTTAAAGTATTTAGCAGTCACAAGTTGAACTAAACCAAATAAAAATATTTCTCCTGCCATCCCAGGCATTATTCTTTGATCCTTAATCCATTAAAAACTAAAGCCTGATCTGACCTGGGTTCTTATGGTGTAAACATTTTCAAAATCCAAGATTATATTTTCTTTTAGTTTCTTTTTTTTTTTTAATAAGAGACAATTTTATTGAAACACGAATGCAGGAAAACAAATGATCAAGTTTTAGAACAAAAAATACACCCAAATTGACATCCCATGGAATCCTTCCACTTCATATGAATGAAAGAAACCCGAAATCATTTGAAAGCTTCATCACTTGAATCCCACAAAGAATCTAAAAAAAATTGCTTTTTCATAAAGGATACCCAGCAATTTCCTTCATCCAGTTCTTTATTTTTAATATGCTCAGTTCTACAACTTGGCATGAGTTGTACCAAAGAAAAAAAATAGAAAAAAACAGAGAACCTCAAAATCAGTTGAGAACATACTTCTGCAAGTTAGGGTGTGGGTGTTAAACTAAATGGTCAAAAAGTAACTATTAAATTTATAAAATTCAGCCATCCTGATATCATTATTTCAAGAAACAAAGCTCATTTTACTCATGTTTAAACAGACCACAATTTTATCAAATAAATTGGCACAAAAGTATAAATTGAAGCGTAATAGTATATATACCATCTTCCACGAACTCAGTGACATCCTCTTCCCAAGCCTTTTTGAATAAATCATCAAACTGTACGGATAATTCAGTCTGCATGTGGTAGCAATACATAAAAAAGCTGTTAACCTTGAGATAAGCAAGTTGACTGTGAAACAACTATAATCTGAAGAAGATATACAGACATGCATACTAAATGAAATTTGTAACTTCTAAATAAAGATAAGTTTCAAGTCTAGACCTAAAATATGTTAACTGACCTGTTTTTCATCTGATACACGCTCAGGCAAATTTTGATCCTTGCACACATTCCATGCAGATGGATATGCCTTCAGAAAATATATTACGAACAAATTAGCAAAGCTAGTATTCGACAACATGTAAAAAGATAGTAATATTCTAACGGAGAGTGAATTAACCTTGAGGTCACCAAGGTCTAATCCTTGCTTAAGGCCTGGAGGATTATCCTGACACGGCCCACCGCTTAGAAGTTCACGAACCCATTCACCATTGGACACACCATCAGGAAGAATCCTTTCTAAGGTTTGGGAATCGTCGAGACCTCCTGGACGAAAAGGACGATTGTTGATACTTCCTCTTATAAAATCCTTTGTAGAACTAGTCATGCGTGGCAATGAACCAGAATCTTGAGCTCCTACGGTTATTTCGGATACATCTACCTAAAATGATAATATAATTCTGGGCAAGATTCAGAAACAAGAAGACAGTGATAACAACACCAAAGGTTGTCGCCCCAAAACCCCCAAATATCTCTTTTTTGGGAATCTATATCCCAATTAGCATTTAATCCCCGTCATGTTACTTTCCAGCAAGTTTAAAAAAAGTGTGACCTGAAGAAGAGAGGTAAAGTCCAAACGAAACTTCATACCTGCACAGAACTTGGTTCCCATTCTCCTTTCTCCGAGCCTTTCTTTCGACGTCTAAATGGTAATTCCCACGTGGGAATTATGACAGACCGCGGCAACGATGGCTCTAACGGTACATTCGCCTTGTCAAACCATTCAAAATCCCACTGCCTTCCAGCTTTCTCTGCTGAAAACAATTCAGAGTCCAACCTCGGCAAGAGATACGTCTCCTCTACGTGCGATTGTATCGATTCAGGTGTTTCCTTGGGAAAAGCAGGTGGCTGGAAAAGAACACATCAAACACAAATACTAATGTAAGTTATTATTATGAACCAAAAAGTTCTCAACTTCACAAACAAATAATTTAAAGAATCGTATCATAGTGACTAGAAGAAAAGAGAGAGAGAGAGAGAGAGAGAGAGATAAAATATTATTATAAACTAATATCCAAACACTATATCAATTCCAATTAAAGCATCAGCTCTCAAACGCACTGCACACAAAAACTCAAATCCGCAACACACCAGCATGTTGCAGTGTAATGTAAAAACCAACAATCCAACACAACCAAAGCGAAAGCAACAAAACTATTTCACGAAACCCTAAAATCCAAAGAAGCTCAGAATTTTCCCTTTGCCTTCAATTACCACGCCGAAAAAAAAAACGATCAAAGACAAGAGCCAAAAGCCATTGAGTGAACACAAAGTGCCAAACAGAGGCTAGAATCTGAACACTGACCAGAACGAAATCGGGAAGCGATTTGACGGGATCGGAGCGCTCGGCGGTGGAGATAGGCTGGAGCCGGAGATGGCCACTGTGGCCGGAGAACCCGACCCGGAAGTAGAGCTCGTTCGCGGCTTTAATCGGCTCCATTGAAGCTCGCGATATCCGAATTGGGGATTTCTAGGGTTCCGAGGAATTTTCCGATTCGGAGGGGTTTGGGTTTGGGGTTTGTCTGGCGGAGTGAGAGTTTTGATTGGAACGTCTTTATATGCTTTTCGCGGGTTCTGAGTGGAAGATGATGAAGAAGAGCTTTAGTTGAGTCCTTGTAACAGCAAGGTATCGTACGTTGTGCACTTGTTTTTGTGTTGCTTTTCGTTTGCGTCGGTTGGGTAAGCTTGGGCCGGACCCTATATTGTTGGCCTTTTAATGGGCCCAAATTGCGCCATCTTGATCCAACCCAGTGAATAGAGGGATACGTCTTTTAAGTTTTTTTTGTATATTTATTTATTTTTGAATACTTTTGTATATTTATCTTCTTTTTTAGTTGTGTTTTTTTTTTTATTTTTTAGGCATTTAACCAAACTTTTGGATAATTTTTTAGGATTTAACCCTAAAATATTAAAATTAAAGATTTAGTCGTAATATATATACGTGTAAAAATATAACATTATATGTAATATTACATGTGTTATATTTTATGTTACATATCACGTACCATTTAATGTTACAATTTTTACACGTATATATGTTACATGTAATATAAAATGTTACATGTAACATAAAATGTAACATGTAATAATTAAATCTTTAATTTCGTGAAACTATGATTAAATCATTCTAATTTTGTCTTTAAAATGACTAATTCCTTAATTAATTTTTTTTTAATGATAAACTAAGAGCAAAGTATGAAAATGGGATTGAAAGGGAACATAAACAACAAAATATAATTGTTAACGTACAATAAGCTTTTTTTGTATGGGAGTTAATGTACAATAAGATAGAAACGTAAATGTAGCATTTTTAATAAATATTTTGCAATTTGACTTTTTGTTACTTAATTTATTAACAAATGATAACTTCACCGTGTGACACTTTTGCCTTTTGGTAAATAGTATACTAGTCTCCTAAACTCCAAAATTTGTAATTTATTTTAAATGGATAAATACATCATAATTATTGAATTTGAAGTAGTCATATAACTATAAATAAACTATCACTACTACTAGGTATTCATGATTATTATTATGATATTTGAAAAAAAAAACCTAAATAAAATGAAAATAGCTGAAAATTAAATTTTATTAGAAAAAAGTCTAACAAATATCTCTCTACCACGTCACGTTTCATCCAAATTCCCACGTACTATCCATAGTCGACAATTTTCCAAACCATTAACAAAGAGCTACGTAAACTGAAGTCACAAACACGAACACACCCCTCTACTCCGCCACGTGGCATGTATGGGCCCCAGCGCGAACCGCAGAGGAACGGAACCGTACGGAAGCCGAGCCGATAACTCGACACAAGCCACAAGCCACGAATTACATTAAACTCGATCTGAATATCTTTTGGCGTCCGCTTCTCCAGAACCTTCTCTAATGTGGTTTGCCTATAAATTCTCGCGCCAATGATCAAAGCTTACATTTTGCCTTCTAATCGTAACTGTTCGAGATTGAGTCCAGAGAGAGATAGATTTCAGTGTCTTTCGTGAACTTTCTCCGCTTAAAGGTAAGTTTGGTCTCTCTTGTTTTTTCTGTTTCGTTTCGTTTTTTTTTTGGTTGAGAGTTGGGTTTTGATTTTGATTTTGATTCTCTGCCCTAAGGTCATTGCGTTTGCTTAGTCAAATTGGTCGATATTGATGCTTTTGTTTTGTGGAGGATTAAATCGTGAAAAAGCGTTTTTTTATGTAGTATTTATCAATGAAATGGAATTAGTTTAAAGTGGATATTTTCTAATTATCGGACTTTTTCTTGGGTGTAATCTTGTGGCCATTGAATTGGAATTGCTCTAATTAGTCCATTTCTATGCACGCAGTAGAATAAGAGAATATCTTGAAGAAAAATATTTTCTTGGGAGAATTTGATTTGATTAGGAAAAGCTGTGGTATCAACTTTTTTCAAGATATGCCACAGAGAGTTGAATTTTGTTTTCTCTTGTTTGAATTTTGGAATTGACCATCTCGCGAAAGTTGCCATTAGTGAATCCTAGTTGATTTGTGTTTTCTTATGTTTGATTTTCTTGAGACTAACGAACTAGGTGATGTCTTTCGTTTTGTGCCAGATGTCGTACTCAAGAAGGTCAAGGTGCGTTGCGGACCGAGAAAATCGGACTTTTCTTGAATCTGATTGTTCTGGCATTTGTGAGCTTATGTTGATTGATTCATTGTTTCAGGTATTCTCGTTCTCCGACTCCGAACAAGCGATACAGTAGGTCCGTCTCCAGGTCAATGTCGAGGTCAAGGTAGAACTACCCGCCCCAGTTGCCTCTTTACGAAATGCGTATTCTTTTCTATTACGTTTATTAATAATCTGCATAAATTTTGAATCTTGTTTGGCAGGAGCCCGTCAAGTGAAGTTGAAAATCCCGGTAACAATCTGTATGTTACAGGGCTGTCGCCGCGGATCACAAAGAAAGAACTTGAGAAGCACTTTGCAGCCGAGGGAACGGTATGCTTTGCCGTTTGCTGAATGTTTGTTTGACAGAGTTTCTCAATCTTATGCGTTTGTTGCATTAGAATCTTGTACTTACGTTGTTGACTTGTGGTTGTTTGGTTCCTTAATTACTGTCTCACTTTGGTTGTTCGTTTTCATAGGTGGTGGGTGTGCATCTTGTGACTGATCCGTGGACAAGAGAATCCCGTGGATTCGGATTTGTTACAATGTCTAGTGTTGAGGAAGCGGATCGCTGCATCAAGTACTTGGACCGCTCTGTAGTTGAGGGCCGCGTAATTACTGTGGAGAAGGTAAATACTTGCATCGTATTTGAATGTCCGATCACTTGTTTCACGCAGCGATAAAACTGCCAGTAGTTGTGATCCTAAGTTGTATTCGAGTATGAATGGTTTACTGTTTATTTTGAGCTTGAAAGTTGTTTGCTTCTTCCACTTGGAAGTGTTTGTGGCAGCAGCAGGGTTAGCTGTGTGTAGCAGCTCTTCACCGAAATCCAAACTACAACTAACAAACAATTCAAATACAACATCAAGTATCAGAACATGGGGTTGTATGCCCTGCAATTCTCTCTCTATTTACAGTCAATTAAATACTCCGCTGTTTCAATTGCTTTATTTTATGACCATGCATATCCATTGCCTCAATTGTTGTTTGTTGTTATTAAATACTTTGTCGTCATACTTGAGTTCCCTGGTATTTCCTTGATCTTACTTGAAATCGGTGTTTTCCAGGCTAGGAGAAGAAGAGGTCGCACTCCAACTCCGGGAAGGTATCTTGGCCTGAGAACAGTTCATGGTACGTTAACATTTTTTTCACAATTTCCACGGTTTATAGGGTCCCTCATCCTTAGCTGATCTTTTGTTGTTTCATTGCTATAGTTCGTCGACGGACTTCAAGCTATTCTCCTGACCGCCGATCTCCTAGTTACTCTCCATACCAAAGGAGCCTCAGTCGCTCACCTCGATCATCTGACAGAAGTAGGAGCAGATCAGGTTCTCCTTACTACAGCAGCAGGAGATCACACTCACCCTACTACAGACGTCGAAGTTCATATTCTTCTTCTAGGCGACGAAGATCGCCATCGCCATATGAAATTCGGCGTAGATCCTACTCTCGATCACGGTCCCCTTACAGCAGGTCACCATTGTGTCGCCGTGACCGGTCTTTAACCCCTTATAATAACTCTAGGGCCTATTCACAAGACGACCGTCAATATTATGGAAGAAGATACCGCTCCAGGGACTATTCACCATACTATGAAAGGAAGCATCGCTACCGCTCTGTATCCCACAGTGTATCACCAAGGGTGAGGAGAAGCTCGAAGAGGAGTTACTCGCGCAGCATCTCTCCTAGTCCAAAGAGCTTTAGGAGGAGCTATTCACGGAGTGTTTCTTCCGACCGTGGAAGCTCGAGGAGCCGCTCTCCGAGCATGTCTCGCAGAAGTTCAGGGAGCCGATATTCCCAGCAAAGCTACTCTAGGAGCAGAAGCCCGAGCAGGAGTGTGAGTTCTAGATCGGTTTCGAGATCTCCTAGTCCCAAGTCTTCCTCGCCTTCATCTTGAACCAATATGTCCTACTTCAATTTAAGTCTGCCTACCTTTGTTCCTGAAGGGTTCAGTTATGGGGGATCCCATAATTAAATATTCACATATTTTGCTCTTCGTAATCTAAATAGGCTTTGTGCTTGCTTAGCTCTTCCTGGCATTTGTCTTTTGAGATTTAGTGGTACTTTTATTGTATATCCGAAGTCTGTCGCTGGTCTTTACTTCGTAGATAAACTGTTTATGCCACTATATTTTCCCAATAATGTCATGTATCCAAAGTGCACTATATGTTTTCTTGGCTTAATCCTATTTTTCGTGTTCTTTATTTCGATCGGAGCATAGATTGAAAAAATAAACACCTTTCCGCTGTAATGGTGGTTACGGCCTTGCGGGTTGTGTGCCAACTTGTTACTTCTAGATGAATATTCAATTTTCGGTGTGACAACTCCTTTTTTGAGTATAGAAGAGAGAGCTTGTCGCTTGATCATCAAGATTAAGTTTGTAAAAGCCAAGTCGACAATTGCATATATTAATCATGAGAAATTTTGTTTAGAGTTGCGTGAAAATGAGAATACAATTAAAGGGAAAATTTCATGCGAAAAGCAAATAGTTTATTCCTTATAAACTGAGCTTGTAATATGAGAATACAAAAGTAGGCAGGGAAGTGAAAGGCAAATATAGAACTTGTAATATGCTTCAGACTAAGAGTTTTATTGGTGGCGATTGTCTGCTATCTATTTTCCTTGTATTTCTTGTGGGGATTTTGCAAGAACCAGCACATCAAAGTTGGATTATGGCACACGGCACTCTTCAATGTTCCAAATCTCCTTGGCATACTGGGCAATTGTCCGGTCACTACTGAATTTCCCACTCCCAGCAGTGCTAAGAATTGACATCTTTAGCCATCTTTTCCTATCCCTGCAGCGGAAATACACATGGATCAATAAGTCGAATACGGACCATATTTGAGAAGTCGAAATGCTAACATCGAGGCACGTAGTCACACGTTTAACACTTTGAATGGAAGTCAGAGGTATCCAATAACACGGTAGAAGGCTATCAACTTACTTGTATGCTTCATCAACTTTTGCCTGAGCATCCATGTAGCTCGGGAAGTCGTGGCCAACAAGAAAATAGTCTCCACGACCATAACCAGAGATTCCCTCGAGAGAATCAAGGAGTGGGTTGTAGTCGTAGCTTCCAAACACTCCACTCCTGATAAACTGCTTGGCTTCTTCAAACCGAGGATCTGGCTTGAACTGTGTGATTAAGAAGAATAGTCAGATATGAATAGTGCTGTTTGTCTGCAAGAGAGCTGAAAACATGGAAATATTATTGGCCTGTAATCTTTTTAAGGAAACTGAAACCTCGTACCAGCCCGTTCTCTCTTTCTTTCCGCAGTCTTGGGACTTCGTCCGCTGTAGCACCGAACAGGAAGAAGTTTTCTTCTCCAATTTCCTCCCTGATTTCCACATTAGCACCATCAAGTGTTCCTATTATGAGGCAACCATTGAGTGCAAATTTCATGTTGCTCGTTCCACTTGCCTCCATCCCTGCAGTGCTAATATGCTGCGAGAGCTCACTTCCTGGAATAAGCATCTCTGCAACTGACACATTGTAGTTCGGAACAAATACAACCTGAAACCGTAAGTTATGAAAAGTTCAGATTGCTTTTAACAATTTTATAATGCATAATAAAACAGGCACTCAGATAAATAACAGGAAATTTTCATACTGAAGTACTTTCAGGTTTTATCATGTCATCAAACTACGCTACGTGCTAATTCCTGATGAGGGTTCTTCATTTGTAGCCAACTAGTACAAAAAGCATTTATCAGAAGAAATTATATCTAAAGACCCTGAAATTTAAAGACTGGAAAAAGAAGTCTAGAATTCTTTTAAAAATCAACCTGGTTTCAGGACCCTGATCTGTATTATTTATCATATTTAAACTTAGTTAATGCCTAGAGTATATTCTGCTATCATGAAACTAGTTGCGTTTGAGCATTCCTTTAAAGAAATTTAAATAAATAAGACATTGTCCGCCAAATATCCAACCTTTAAATAGCTGTTAAGAAATTTAAATAAATAAGACATTTTCAGCCAAATATCCAACCTTTAAATAGCTGTTAACTTCAGGATCATTGTTGACAACCACACCAACATCATTCACCAGCTTCACTATTCTTTTGGCATTTGTGTATGTTGCAAATGCCTTTCCTCCAATCATGATGGTTCGTGGAGTTGTTTTCTTCCTTTCTTCCGAGCTCATCTCCTGGAAAATGAAGTCTCAAGCTTGTTATCTTCCATCATAATTTAAGCTTAAAAACCTTTCAAATATAATTATATTCTTGTGGAAGCTGCCTACGGAATTTCTATTATATATTCAAGAATTGAAAGCCAAAAGAATCCATCTAGTCACTTGATTCTCTATGCAGTAGCAAAGCTATTAGTGAAAATCATTAAAAAAAAAAAAAAAAATGTAAAGGAAGAAGCATAGAATAATCATATCGAACAAACATACAGGCTATTAGGTACAGGCTGACATGCAAGATGGTGACAGAAGTCATGAAGTATATGGGCAGTGCAGATAGTCATAAAAAACAAAAGATGGTAATTTAAGAATTGTGGAGCATATAATTTCTAGTCTCCTACTTTAGTTCATTGGCAACAGTCTCACTATAATAGGACGGGTTTTCAACTTTTGTAGCAGAATGTTAAAGGAAGACAGCGAGTCTACTGTACCTTTAGCTTCTTATATCTGTAAATTGCACCCATAATATTCAGCAACTGTCTTTTGTACTCATGGATGCGCTTCACTTGTATGTCAAATAGGCTATTCGGATCAATATCCACACCTGTCACATGTTCTATGTACTGTGCTAAACGCTGTTTATTAGCCATCTTGGCTGATGCCCATTCAGCTTGTAAATCTTCATTGTCTGCAAACTGTTGGTCAAAACATAATTGGTTAAAGTAATGGGAATAAGATAACAAGTGGTCATCCATATGAAGAGGAAGACTAAATATCCTTCACACTCACTTTTCGAAGACCTCCAAGGAGGTCAAGGTTGGTGGCCCATTCATCAGTCTTCAGCCATTTTGTGATTATGTTACTCAGCTCAGGACTGCAAAATCGAAGCCATCTGCGAGGAGTAATGCCATTGGTTTTATTTTGTAGCTTTGTTGGCCATATAGAGACATAGTCTGCAAACAACTCGGACTTTAATATATCACTATGCAATTGGGCAACACCATTAACCTGCAAATAATTGTGAATCAGTAAGTAATTCAAACAAAATCAAGAAAGCTAATAAAATTAAAGCGGTATCACTAAGATGAGAGAGATGACAAAAAAAGAAAGCAAGTACAAGAAATGTTTTCTTGCCTCGTGACAAAATTTGTAGCCCAAAAGTCATACTCGAAAAGTTGATTTATGTGAAACTTTCTTTTCCACCTTAAATTAATTTTAGTTCCTGAATTAAAACAGCAATACAAGCTTTCAATATATGTAATTCAGCCCATAGTTGCAAGAAGTATGTTTTCTGTTCATTATGAATATACCCAGCTCTCTTATAAGCTTGTAACCAAATTAGACTTTAAAAAATATTAAAGGTGACATCATAAAAAACACTACATCATGTGAGCCAGAAGACACTTAATATAGATTTGTGAATAGATGTCGTACCGTATGAGCAGAAACCACACATAAGTTTGCCATTCTCACTACTGGCTTTTGTGGATTATTGTCTAAGATGCGCATGCTAGCAATCTTATTCTCCAGATCAGGACGTGCAGCATTCACCATTGCAATGAACTGCAAGGAATGTATAATTCAGTGATGAGAATAATCTTTTTGTACTAAGTACTTACGTACCAAAGGAAAAAGGTGCAGGATATACTCTTTTATCGATTTCTTCTATGATTTCCATATGGCGAGGAAGAAGCTTCCACATGACTGGTTGCGACCATTTCTCAAGCGCTTCAGGTAGCACTGTGTGATTAGTATAAGCAACCGTCCTAATTAAAAGTTAAACCTGTTACTATTGAGCCCATAACATAACCTCTTAACTTAGTGAGAAAAAGAAAAGCAAGACCACGACCAAAAACTCATCAAAATCCAATCACATGAAAATGTTCTGGAAAACATGAAACATAATTGACCTTGTTGTAACATCCCATGCCTCATCCCATCCAAGTCCTTCCTCATCCATTAACAAATGCATTAGCTCTGGAATTGCAAGGGTAGGATGAGTATCATTTAATTGCACAGCGACCTTGCTGGGGAACTCAGACCATTTCCATGAGCCCTTTCCACTTTTCCTCTCCTTGAACCTAAAGATGATATCCTGTAATTGTTGTCAGGTTACAAGATTATGGACTAAAAGGTATAATGACAAGATAATAATAATAATAATAAAAACAACAAACCAAAAATGGAAGAGGAGAGCCTCAATATGAAAAGTAACAATTATTGAGAACGGTTGATTAACATTAAAAAAATAGATGGATAAAAGAGAATCAATCAACCTGAAGTGATGCACTGCAGAGAAAAAATTGCTGCTTCAGCCGTAAAAGTTTTCCATTTTCCGTAGCATCTCCAGGATATAGCACAGCACAAATCTGCAAAATTTCCGGAATATTAATAAGCACCTACGTGAAGAAATATTCCCAATTTATGTAAATACGGATCCTTTACATTCAATGGATAGTAATAAGCACCCACCTGTTGAGCTCGAGAATGAAGTTGTGCAGCAGATTCATATTGTCCATCATTAAACTGAAATAGGTTGAAATCCTCAGCTGTAGCTTTTGCTTCCCAAAGACGTAGGCTAATAGTGTTCTTGGTTTTGTATCCTGGAATTGGAACATCATACGCCAGAGCTTGGAATACTTCTCCCTCGAGCCATTTTCGGCTGTAAAAGGTATAGCTTTGTCAACATACGTATGTTCAAGAGCAATCAAGGTGCGTTTAAATTAAATATAGCAAAGTGCCATTGGGATGATGATTCCACTGCTAAAGGGTGCACTTACGATCCATCAGGCTTGACCTCAACACGACCGAAAAATCTGACAGGGTACACGACATCATGCCTGGCAATTTCCCATGGGCTAAACTTCTGCATAATCACAATTGAACAGAATTATAAATATGTGCTAGATTCTACAAGACAAAAAAAAACTTGTAGATTCAGGGGAACCCGAAAGAGAACCTCGAGCCAATCTTCAGCCACTTCTTCTTGGCCCTCCTTTGTGATCCGTTGCTTGAACAGCCCATACCTGTACCTCAAACCATAACCCCAAGCAGGAAGATTTAGTGTTGCCATGGAATCCAGAAAACATGAAGCAAGCCTTCCCAGACCGCCGTTTCCAAGAGCCGCATCTTTCTCCTACAATGATTCAAAACCAACAATCACGAGCCTGCTGTCCAATAAAAAAAAAAGAACAAAAAAAGAATTCTTGCAATCCTATATGAACCAAAAAAATATATATAGTGTTCGAGCAAGAAAATCACGAATTCTTTATTCAAAAAAGAAAAGTAGTTGCCTAAAAATAGTAACGCTCAGTTCATTTTAAACAAAGAAACAAATTAGCCTCTCTAAAAAGGTAAATCAAGTACAGTCATTATAAGGAAAAAAAAAAAAAAAAACCCCGAGATTTATTTAGAATATAATAATCAACTTTTCAAATACCAACAGAATTTTGCTCAGAACGCTTTACCTGCTCAACAATTTCCTCAAGTTTATGTCCAAGCTTATTCAAAGCCTCAGCATAAGCACTTTGGACATCAAGATTCCCAATCCCATTGGTCAAGGCTCGTCCTTGAAGATACTCCATAGAAAAGTAATGAGTCTGCTTCGGATCTTCTTTGTGAAAGTGTTGGTACGTCTCGTTCCATTGCTGCCACAGAAAGATACAACCAAACAATGAATATCCATAAACATATTGAAACCTCTCAGAAATCAATCACAGGCTCAAGAATTTGAAAGCTTTTCATGGCGGCGACACTGGAACCTGGACGAGACGGTCGCGGACGCTCTCGGCAGTGGCGTAGAAGGCTTGCTCGGGCTCGAACTTGAACGGCGAGAAGTGAGGGCTGAACTTCGCGTGGTAATTGATGTTTGACGCGATCTCCGACGGCTCTTCGGCCAACGGCTTCGCAATCGCCGGAATCTTCGACGGAGCTCCGGTCGAAACTGCGCTCTTGCCATTGGATTCCACCGAAGCCGCCATTTTCAGCAGCGGTTTTCAATATTCTGCCGAAATTAACAAAAACAAAAAAAAACAAAAACAGAAAGCTGTTCAAAGCAAGAAAAATCAGTCTAATTGAAAAAAAGATTAAATTAATGAAAAGAATTGCCTTTTGTGGATTTTTCTGAGGCGTTAAAGCGTCAACCAGCTCCGAAGTTTGAGCGACAAAGAGAGTGTTCGATGAAATAATGATAAAAGCAATAGCGAAAAAAGCGAATCTAATAAAGAGAATGAAGGTGGAGATATTTTACTTGCAATGGTCCAAAAGCGAGAGAATATGCTACGTAGGCTTGATTTTCTCGGGAAAACAGACAAGTTTGGTCGAGAAAGCGAGATTTTTGGGATCTTCTTCTACGAAAATATCGGAGAGGTTGAGAGGAGGAAGAAGAAGAAGTGGCGTTAGATTTTGCTTTTGCTTTCGCCTTATAATCTTCTGCTCTGTTTTTATAAGGAAAGTGATAGAAATGAACGTGAAGCTCACATGTAATCGGAGTGAGAGCTCAGCTCCGCCTCCGAGAGCTAGTGAATGAGTTATGAGAGTCGTACACGTGGCTTCGTGATTAAGTGGCTCGTGATTCATTCTGCAAAAGAATTATCACGAAGCCACGTGTACGACTCTCATCACTCATTCACTCGCTCTCAAACAATGATTAAAAAGTGATTAAACGTTGACTTTTTGATGTCGTTTTACAGTGCTGTCTATGCGGTTAAAGATAACTAACCGATTGCCGCGCTTTCAAACGACGACGTTTCTGCCTTTGGAGAGGTTTCACACTCTCACTTTGCGTCACCGCTGTCTATCTATTATCTAATTGATAAGGGAAAATATTAATAAGAAAGATATTCATATATGATCTAAATTTTTAACCGGGTTTTAACTTAATTAAAATATAGAAGAAAAACTTCAGCAAATCATGAATCGATTTCCTCCATATAATTTTTGAAATCTCCTAAAATCTTCAAGAAAAACCTACCCAATCTCTTTCTTTAATGTTTCATACAAAAATCTCAATATTTTCAATATTGTTCGAGAAATATAGCATTTCATATTTAGAAGCGGAAAGAAATATGAGCAATCAGCAATTAATCTTTTAGATGCCTAGACGGAGGGCATGTTTGTGAAAATCTAATTAAAGAAAGTGAATATTTCTAAGCGTGCCAAATATATTTGTAACTACTGTATTTAGAACAAAAAAAATCTCTAATTGTAGATCCTCTTTGGTTTATAGGAGAAAAATTTTGCTACTTTATTTCTGTCCACATTTTATAAACTTTATTTAACAACTGATATATTAACTACATACTACATTTAATTATTAACGTGTATAATTTCGAACTGTTACATTAATAAATTGGAAATATTATTAATTGCAAAATATTAATATAAACGTGTATGCGAGACAAAATATTATTAATTGCAAAAAAAGGAATATTCAAATATCCTTTTCCCACAGTTCTCATCAGATTCTAGAGATCTAACATCTAAGCAATAAGATTCAAGCATTCACTTTTGGTACATTTTCAAGATACCATACAGACTCCTAAATGAACAACAAAATCCTTTAACAAAAACAAATGAAAAACACCCTTACAATTTTATATTGGAATGGTAAAACACTACACAACTCAAAAGGATTTACAAAAAAGATATAATTAAATGACAATAAATGGTATTACTATGTATGAACAAATTTCCACTCAAATGATATTGGAGAAAAAAATAACTCCATTATGCAGAGATAAACTTATGACTATCTTCATCTTCAATTCCAAATGTAATGTGTCTGGTTTTTCTTGCGTCTGTGTGAGGAAAATTGGATGACTGGTGAGAAATAGGAGAAGGATGTGCAGGGAAGGCTTTGTCTCGGAAGTCCTTTCGGATTCCCCACAAGACCTCGCCGCACTTTTTCATGGGGGGTCTCGAGTGTCTCAGTGGTGCAAGGCACTGGTGAGCTAGCTTGAGCATTTTCTCGGCTGCCATGGTTGATGCGGGGTTTCGCCGGAGCCTCGGGTCCATGGTGACCACAAAGTCTCCATGTTTCAGCTTCTGCATTGCCTGCAGAAGTGGATCCAAATGTTTGTCACTTGTGGAAATTTCAATGACTTAGAGAATATGATTTAGTTAATATTTTTGTGTTAGTGTGAATGACTTGGGAGTTATGACTCTGGAAAATCATATTCACGGCTATGATTTTGGGACTATAACAGTCTAAAACTGACGCATTAGGTACTGACTTTTATGAGAAAGGTAAAAAATAAAAATAAAGATAAACTAAAAACATACAACTTGAACGTTAGTCTCTATGATTCATTCTTATGAGTCTAATTCTTTTAAAAACTACTGCTCTTGTTTTTACAATTTTGGGTAACATCTTTGCTCCTATGAACAGTTTTCTTTCACTTGTCATCTAACTAATATATCAAGTATCAACTATCATGTCTAGGCTGATTCTAGGCCAGGAACACCTCTGATGCTATAACATGGTGGTCCATAAAGCATGGAAACAGACCATCTGAGAAGGAAAACGTAGCTGGTCGGAGCAACTAACTCGTTCCGTTTCATGTGACAAATTGTCTCCAACCTTATGCTGGAGGAACATGTGGGTGTACGTGCAAAGACACTGAACTTGTTTCTTATGAGAAATGTAAAAGCATAGACAACAACTAGTACCTTAGTTCATGATCAGTTCACATTTCCTTTTTTTCTCCTATTTCATAAAATCCCTCAGAGATTCACTGCTATTTACTCTTGCTTTCTCATTTTTGGTAACACACCATCGACCTTAATGTACAGCTTTCTAGCATTTCCAAAACTATCGGACACATCATTTTACACGGTTAGGCCAATGCTTGGCCAAAATCTACACCTCGTATACTGCATCACCATCGGTGATAATACGTAGGAACAGACCATGACCATCGGAACTCGATACAGACCTAACTAGTAGTGGGAACTAACTATCATGGCTTCAAATGATATGTCTCAGAGGAATACTACAATTGAATTTTGCCCTTCGCCTAAGCCCTTCCACTACAGATGTACTATAGCCAGGTTGATAACATTTTACTATACACTCCTCTAGTATCTGAAAATTATAGTTTATTATTCGAAACTTGAAACTCAATTGCAAATATGGAACTAGCCAATGAAAGGATGCAAATACTTTTATCAAAACAAAAATAAGAACAATTTGAAGTACTTTGAAAAC
This sequence comes from Boehmeria nivea var. tenacissima, assembly GCA_018132145.1. Lineage (NCBI taxonomy): Eukaryota > Viridiplantae > Streptophyta > Magnoliopsida > Rosales > Urticaceae > Boehmeria > Boehmeria nivea. Next base: position 16,668,920 of record CM030874.1, on the reverse strand, counting down.
TGAGGCACATCCTAAGAAACCTAGGGATATACACTTACCCATCTGGTCGTTAATCTCTCGTTGTTAGGTTTCTTCGTTTCAATGGGTTGTCTTCCCGTCACGAGCTCCACAAGCAACACCCCGAAGGAGTAAACATCACTCTTATCAGTTAGTTGATACGTCCTTAGGTACTCCGGGTCCAAATAGCCTGCCGTTCCTTTAACTTGGGTCGAAATGTGAGTAGCACCATTGTCTTCATCTGCAGCCCGCCGTGCAAACCCAAAATCTGCCACCTTTGCTCGTAGCTTCTCCGTTATGAGAATATTTGACGCTTTTATGTCTCTGTGGATTATTGGAGGATCTGTAAAATTACGTTATAAAAACTTTTATCACCAGGAGATTTGTTTCTTGACTAAACTGCAAATACCAAATTTGGCCTGTAATTTTAGTTTACATATTTATTATCCCACAAGTAAGCAAAGGAGAAGTTCCTAATCTCCTATTCCTTGAACAACTAGGTGTTCTAAGTTTAGACTGAAATCAATTTGTTAGTTAGTACCTGTGTACATGTGGAGGTAGGTAATGGCATGAGCTACATCAATTGCAATATCCAGACGCTCTGCCATTTCAAGTCCATCACCTCGTGTACCTACATTTCGGGGGAAAAATTGCATGTTCTTATCAACATGTTTTCAGCTATTATAACCAGATTATTGAGCATTTTCTTTATCTGAAAATCCTAGATTTACCAAAGAATTATTAGAACAACCACCTCTTATCTCCATCAAAAACATTTTAAAAGGCTGAAAAACAAAAACCTAGAAAATCTTCGGTTTCTCATTCATGAGAATTAGCCAAATCTAGTCTGTGCATACAGTGACAAATTTAGGAACGGAACAAATCTTTATCAAGTCATACGAAAAATGAAAGAAACTTGATAATTACTGTAAGCCTGTATCATTGGAATCTTAACTTGTACTTGATTCTATTACATATAAATACCAAAGTCGCACATTTAAGGCCTAGTCACTTATGGTTGCCAAAATTCTCTCACCGCCATAGCCGGAGATTGCCAATTGACTTACCATCCAAATGTTCCCGAAGTGTTCCATTGCCAACATATTCAACCACAATGATCCGCTCGTCCCCATGCTCCAAATACCCATATAATCTCACCAAATTCAGATGCTCAATTGTCGACAGCGTCAGAATTTCATTCTTGAACTCCGAGGATAAGACCCTGTCATAAGTGTTCTGCAACAGTATCATAATCATTATGCCAATAAACCAACAGCTAATAACCCTTCTTAGACCTACACATGCTTCCAACATTGATTTACAAATACTATCCTTTTCTTTTATATTCATCATTGAAATCAACAAAAAAGTTGATTGATTTTAAGCGATAAACAATCTGCCTTGACAAAGTTCTATAGGGATTACAGGAGGTTTTACCCTTTTAGCGCGCTTTACAGCTACCAGAAGTCCATTTTCAAGCCTACCCTTGTACACTGCTCCAAAACCACCCTCACCTAGTTTATTTGCAGGAGAGAATTTCTGGGTTGCCTTGTTAATCTCTTCAAAGGTGAAATTCGGCGTCCCAATCGGTCCACTCGCAGGGATACCGTAGCCCAAGGAATCTGAATACTTGAGGTTCGACGAATTTCTGCTATAGCTTCCAGCAGAGAATTCAGAAGCTGCTAGAACAATTGAACAATTTAGTCTAAAGAATCTGCACACAAGTCTCTAATCAAAGAAATTCTTATTCTTCATTCATAGATTTCAGCCTTAGAAGAAGATACTACTTCCATTGAGACAAAACATTCTAATCAGCAAGCTAAACAATGCATGATTTGGTAATCAGCCCAATATGGAAAAGCCAAAAATGATATGATGAACAACTTTATGACAACCCCTTTAGATTGGAAAAACAAACTGAAATCTGAGATTCATGGTAACTTACAGGAAAGCCCTCTACTTTGACCATCTTTTATGGATTTTGAGCTGGCCTTTTTGCTCTTGAAGAGAAAAGCCAGAGTCAAAATCCCAGCAATTTTCTTTGCAGCAGCTGTGATAAACTTGAGGGCAGAGTTGGAATTTTTCTGACTCTTGTCTGTGCCATTGCCAATTCCATGTTGGAACTTCTCGTCTTCTCGTCTTCTTTGGCTTGAGTGAGGCCTATGGGGACTTGGAGTTGGATTTCTCATCATCTGCAATATGTTATTGCCTATTTGGATATTGATTTAAGAGTTTTTTGTTTATCATAGCTTTTTGATTGAAATCTAAGAGAAAGAATAGTGGTCTTGTTGTATATATTAATTTCTCTATTTATGACTGTGGGACCAATTCAAAAAAGCAGAGTTGCGTGCGCTTCCATTTCCATCATCGCATAGAATACAACTGTTAAACAAAGTTTTTCATGTTTCTTTTCTTAATTTTATAGTTGGTCAATGGAAGAAAAAGATATTTTAGTGATTTTTGAATAATTGTTTGTCCCTCTAGACTGAGGCTTCATTCAAACCAGTTACCAGCCCAAGCCCAATCAAGGACATTCGTACTCATAGATACCTAGGAAATTTCATCACAATGCCAAGACACGGTTAGTGTCATGTTGACGAAACAAGGTTGAAACTGGGACAGTCTTGTTTGACCGGAAGAGTATATTCAAAGATTTTTCCTAAATAAAGATTTATGTAAGGTTAAAAAAAAAAAAAAACAAATATATCCCTTATTAATAAATAATAACTGTTAAATCAGTTAAAATTACCCAGTCAAGAGAAGTAGAAAAGAAAGAAACAAGAGATTGAGTGAGAACAAACAAGACTGCTTTTTTTCTTTTTTTTTCCCCCTCAACCCCACCATAAAATTCAGCAGAGAACAAAAAGGACTGCTTAAAAAAATCTCGACTCCACCACAAAAAACGCTGCTGAAAATGAAAACTCTCCTTGATTTGATTTTCAAAGTGAAATTTGACTCGAAGTCTTCCCCTTTCTTCTTGCCCTTTATTACGATGGAAGATTTTGTGCAGAATCTTGTGATTGCATGAAATTGGAGACCTCATTTTGGCCTCCAAATGGAGCCTTTTTAAGCTTTCAAGCACCGGAAGACAAATGCAAATGACAATAGTTAAAGACATCCAAGTCAAGTGAGACGACACTATACTATAATTCAACTGACAGGCCACAAAATTAGCTTATATGAGAATATAGCGACATACGACAATCAAACAAAAGGATTGAATAGAAAGGAATCCAATATTTACACATCTTTGGAGGACATGTTATTCAGTGTCTTCAAAAAAATAGATAGACAAAATCCCCCTACATTAACTCAAATGCAAACAATTGATGCACGAGGCTTGAAGGACGCTAGAAATATACGACTGTACATTTGCTGCATTCTTATGATGTCGAGGTATTAGTTGATAGTTCGGACGAATTCAACTTTCAACGTCACGCACTGTTCCTCGGCTTTAGCTCCACTAACATTAACAAAGATGGTGCTTTGCCAAAAGTCTTATACGCTCTTTTACGGCACTATAAATAAATAAATAAAAATTCCATCCATTAGGGACATAGCATTGTGATGCAATTTGATAGGTATAAGAAAGTATACGAGTAAGTGAACATAGCATAATCTTAATTCTTAATCCTTAAAACGCTAGATTGCAGAGAATTAAACAAATGAGGTTGGTGTTTGCTAGACATTCTCTAAATTATTGCAATATTATATAGAAAAGGCATGTCTTTAAGTGATTCAACAACCGTATGTAATGAGATCATAATCCCTCAGGAATCGGAAGCAAAGATCAAAGATATAGAAAAAAAGATATGATATTACCTGGTTCATCAAAATTTACCCTCTCCCCGGTAGAGAAAATGTTGTAGAAAAGGGCAGAGAGAATATATAAGAGTGATGTAAGCCACAAAAATCCTTGGAAGGAGCCCACTAATTCAACAAAGAAACCAGCTCCGACTGTTCCCAAGATTGCAGCCAATGTTCCAGCAGTATTTGACATTCCTAAAAAGAAAAGGCAGTTATTGTATGGTAAAAGATATTCACAACAAGTGGACGGATATCATTTGCCTATATTTTTATTGTTATCTCAGACAGTTATATTGTTCTAAACAGTTATCTAGTTTTGTTGTTCCACCACAATCACAAGGTTGTAAAAATAATTAGGTTACACTATCTGATAGTCAACGAACAATTAATGTAGTAGTACCATGCAGCACACCCGAGTATTGAGGAGCGATCTCCTGGAAACAGAAAGAAAAGTTAAAAAAAGTTAAAGTGAGAGAAGAAACAATTTCACAACCATCCAAATTTTAAGGTCGTCTGAAGAACCTGGAGATTCACAAGAAAACCAGAATGACTAAAAGATTTCAGCCCAACAGCAATCGTTAGCCAACCAGACGCCATTAGTGGACTTTTTGCTGTGGTTAACCCAACTAGAGCGATGCCAGGACCAATAAAGCCAATCGACTGCAGGGAAGGCATAAACCGGTATTCATTATAGAACTCTATGAAAGTGAAGAAAAAAAAAATGCTAAACATATAAGGCAGTTTAAAAAATAAAAAAGTAAATGACTGGGAAAAGATGCATCTTTTCCTATTTTCTATTCAACTGTGTGTCATAAAGGGAATTCACGGGAGAAAGGATAACGCCGTCATAGATAAGCACAAAAGTTGGATATTATTTCCTTACAAAAGTATTTTGATGAAGCAAAACTAGAAACTAGTTATATATGGTCAAATAAAATACTTGATCAAGTTATCTTTCGGATCACAATGAAACTTCAGAATGACTAGATACGCATATTAGTTTCCTGAACAAATTAAAAGTTTTTGCCCTTTTAGTAATAGCATTTATTAAACACTGAAGATGAATATCTTTAGAGCGGTACTTATCTGCGTCTTCTTCAATAGGCCGTATTAGGGGTAAAATCATATCTGGTTATTCAATAACTAAAGAATAATGTTGCTCATTAATAAATGGTCATACTTGGTATACACGTGAATGCCGATACACACACCAAATACAAAAAATACATACCTGCATGATCTTGCGAGTTACAGTGATAGATGTACCATTTCGTATTAAAATGTCTGACCACAAACCACCAAGATATCCCATGATAGCCATCACACTCCATGGAACAGCACTAAACCAAGCTGCTTGTCTGAGTTCAACATGATATACCTGTAGTGCAAAAGTAATTCATGAGTTTCACTAAAGCTATATACTATTAAGAAATTTCAAAAACTATACATGGATAAACATAATCCTTACAAAGTTAAAGTAAATAGGCATCCAGGAAAGAATGACAAAGAAACCCTGCAACATTAGGCAAATAAGTTAGTTTCTGTACGCATAAGTGTCATATGACAGTGAGTGGCAGAAAAAATGCTACATTTGCCCCAATTATATGAACAATACCATCCTGTTAGTCCAAACTTTCAGCACTTAATTAGCATGTTACAAACGTGTTGCAAACAGAAACAAGCCAGCTCTGGATGTGTATGCATTACCCAGCTGTGCATGGCATTTGCAACGATTAAGGACCATGTTGGCAGTTTGGAGAGCAAGCGCCTGAATGGAGGTATCACTTTTGTTTTTTTAGGTTTATTGTCAACCACAAAGGATTTCTGCCCCTTATTCAAAATGTAGTTCAATTCATACTTCGAAATCTGATTATTTCGATCAGGAGTACTTGAGGTCGCAGACAGCCATACCAACACCCAAAGAAACCCAGATAAACCAAAAATCACAAAGGGTCCAAATATGCCGCTCTGTGACATGAGGATTGGAGATAGAGTGAGCCCAATAGCACTTCCAAGCTGGAATCCTCCCATTGCAATTCCCACGGCCCTCGCTCTTTCCGTCGGAGGAAACCACCTACACAAAAGCTACCAACACTCAGCTTCACCAAACAACAAATGCAATAAACAACCATTCAGGTTCAATCTCATCATCAATCAACAATTTTCTCGACAGCCACTACCTCGCTACCATGTTGTTCATGCAAGGAAGAGCCACCCCTTCCGCAACCCCAAGCAGCGCTCTCATCGCAAGGAGGGCCCACAGAGATGTCTCTGCGGCCCATGGCGTGAGAAAGGTAGCCATGGACCACAACGCCACGCCCCAAGCCATGACTACCTTGCCGCCATAATAGTCCACAAGAGTCCCTCCAGCTATGGGTGATACCAAGTAACCCCAAAGGAACGATGACTGCCATAAGTTACCTTACATGAGTGTGAATAATTTTTCAATATGAAACAAAGATACTGACACTTAGCGACATTTCAAGTTAAAAACTATTTCCAACAAATCATTTCCTTGGTAAATTCCACCAAACACCAATGTTTCTTCACCTATAGAAATGTACATCCAGAGACTGAACGAAACAGGCTTCAAATAACAACAACTTGATTGAAGTACTAACTCAACGATAACGAATAACAAAATTCTTATCAAAATCAATACTTGCTGTACGATCACGAAAAGCACCAAGCCAAACCTGAACGATACCGGCGAAGGACTTGGTCCAACCGTGAGAGAGCGACAACGGGACGATCGCCACCGACATGACGACCCTATCGGCGTTGCAGAGCGCGAGAGCCAAGGCGAGCATCGCCGCCACTTTGACCCTCTCCGACGTGATGAACTCGGCGAAGCTCGGCGCCTGCGCTTCGCCACTCTCCTCCGGGAGCGGCCCGAACCGAGCGCCGTTCGACGAAACCCTAGCCGGAACGATCTGAGCCCCGCCGAGGCCGCCTCGGAGCCGAGTTTCCGGAGGCGAAGAAAAGCGGACGCCGGCGAAACGTTTCGGATTCGGCGGCTCGGCTCGACTCCTCGGCGCGAGGAAGCGCCTGGCTCCGGCGGAGGCTATCGGCGGAGAAGGGCGGAGCGGGCGGTGGAGAGAGATTGCGGAGTCCATTGGCGACGCAGAGAGAGAGAGAGAGAGAGAGTGATGATGAAATTTAGCGTTTGTGAGAGTCGCGCCGGAATATTAGTGGCGACTGTAGGATTTTCCGGAAATGCCCTCGGGCTGTGCGCCGTGTGTACAGGGCAGGTTCGTAGATTGTTCGGTTTTTTAGGGGTAAGAATGGGAATCGTATTTTTGGTTTTGTCGTTTTGAGTAGAAAAGAAAAATGGGCTTAGTACACTGAAGGATTGAGGAATGAGGATTTGATTTGTGGAAAAGACTCTGGTAGGGAACGTTCCAACGAATAATGATTTCGGATGGTTACGGGAAATGATTTTAGACGGTTGGATGTGTTACTGTATGAAAAAACATTTCATAAATAAAGTTTGGCACTTTGGCGATCCAGAATAGAATAATACTAGATATATTAATTTTTTTTTAATTAATTTTTTAATACAAATTTATGTGTTATATTGTTATTAATGAATATTTATCATTTAATTAAAAATATATCAATCAAAATATAATATTTTAATTATTATATAAATTAATATTCAAAAATTAATAAAAAAAATTAATATATCTAACATTATTCTTCTGATTAATATCATATTTTTACCAGAGATGTGATAGAGCGGTTCTACGAGAGTCTTTTTCTTGATTTGTTTAATAATTAATAACAATTGCAATTATTATTCTGTGGCTGTGTGCTGACGTCAGCTTTTTTAGCTATTATCATCTTCTTCTTCTTTTTTCCCTTTATTCTTCTTTTTGCTAAACTGAAGTCCCGTGATATCAGCGGTATACGTCACAGTCCCACAACCCAAAATGGGCTAAATGATGTATCATATTCCATTTTATCTCTTGTTTGATACATTATTTACAAAAGTTTATTTAAATAATATTAGTTTTTTTTTAATTTTAAAGTGGGAGATTCTTTGATGGGTTAAAAAATACAAAATATTATTTTTTAACACCAATTTATGTGAGGTGTGTTGCTTTAATTTATTTAATATCAATTTTTTTATTTAAATAACAAATACTCATTAATAATAATATGACACATAAATTTATATTAAAATTTAATAATAAAAGTAATATATTTAACATTATTTTCTATATAAATAATTTTATATCGTCATATTTATTTTTTTTTAATGAAAAAAAGTCTAAATCTGGCCACTAAAAAAGTTCCCATTGTTAAATGATAACATCGATTTTTTGTTAATTAAGTGGAAAAAGTGCATCCTTCTAGTGAGTCATTGACTCAGCTCACCTTTCTTCTCTCTTGCAAAAAAAGACAAAATTAGGAGACCTTTCATTTTTTTTATTTCTTAGGATAAGAAAAGCTTTATCGTGACTAAGAAACAAAGCTAGTAATTTTTAATAATAAAATAAAAAAATACTCAAAATTAAAAAATAATAAAAATAAATACTTAAAATTTTAAAATAATTTAATAATTAATCAATTCGTTAATTATATATGTTAAAAATCGAGTATTTATTTTTTTAATTTTCTTAATTTTAATATAATATCTTTAAATTTTAATTATTTATATTATTTTAAAATTTGTAAAATTAAATTATTTTATTTTGAAATGGATGTACTCCCAAACAATGGTGTACTATTCTAAATTATCTATTGCTTTATTTATTCTTTTCTTTTCTTTTTCCTCCTTAAATGTATCAAGCCTCAACGCATCACATCAATGGAATAGGTAATAAGGTAAAAATATGAGAATTACGAGGAATGTCCTTTTTAGGTACAACGATAACTACAAATACAAAATAAAAACAAATAGAGCACATTATTATACGATGGACTTTTGCGATTCTCTCTTAAAAATCTAGCTGAGCTTTAGCCTAAGTGACCTTAAAGCCCAGCTCATGAAGATCTATTAGGTGGTCCACACATAATTGCTTACAAAATACAAATTACAAACAGCAATTCATGCAAGTCCTTTTTTTTTATTTTCTTATAAACACAATCCTAAGATAGTATTACAACAATTGATGACAAACACTAACCAGGCCCAAAAGCACTGAATCTTTAAGAACTCCCCAAAAAAAAAACCAAAAAAAAAAAAAAGAAAACTCCTCTCGTGTTATTATTTTGTGATGACAAAGGAATCAGAGTTTGCTAGCATGTTTCCCAAAGAGTGAATGTCGACCTTCAGCAATAAGCTCTCCAGTTGCTTTGTTCTTCACAAGCACTATGGTCCCAGAATAGCCTCCTCTTTGCCCCAAAACCCTTGATGTGATCTCTAACTCGTCCTACAAAATTCCCATCTTCATATTTCTCCCCAAACAATTTTGCTACACCCAAAATTCATAATTCCGATCTTCCATATTCATACAAATTTTAACATTTGCTTGATGGTTCTTGTAATGTAATAATAAACTCTGATTTTTGCGACGGCCAACAGCAGCTTTAAAACTAGCACATAATACCACATACTAATAGTAGTCACAAACACCGAGAAAACAAAAATCATAGACATGTTTTTCTTTAAATAGTCATTTTCCTCTGCTATCGATATTGTTCGTTGCTCAAGTCTTGACCCAAAGTTTCCAACTTCATAGCAGATTCAATCTAAAGACTGCCTTTTTTTGTTCATCTAAACATTTTTTAAAACTACCCCAAAAAAAAAAAAAAATTGCGATGGAGACTTACATGGAGCTTGGCGGAGGAGAGAAAGGAGATAGACATGTCGACGGAGACATTCATCGGAAGACTCTCCACGTGGACCAACGCGGCGCCCACTTCATCCACCAGATTCGCGATCGCGCCCGAAGCTAATTTCCCATCCCTATCCTGACCACAAAAAATTCCCCAAAAAAAAAACAAAAAACAAATTAGAATCACTGAATTGGACAATTGCAAGGTTGTGAATTTCGAGGTTGTGTTTGTTTTGTTCGGTTGGATGAGTTACGGTGAGCCTCGGAGGGACTTTGAAAGAGCAGGCGACGAGGCCAGGCTCGACTCGGTCGACTCGGATGCCTCTGAGCGCGAAGTCCTCGTAGAAGCAGCCGGAGCTGGAAGGGATCGCCAGCCGCGAGACGGTTTCCGATTCTTCTTCGCTCATTTGGAGAAACTTCTTGGCTCTGTCCATGTTCTTGCTTTGATTTTTCGATCTCTCTCGAGTTTGACCAGCTTTGATGGATCGTATGATCTATGATCAATATGTGTTCTTGTTGTTGATACAGAGAGGCTGGCACATAGAGACTACATACTGTAGTGAAGCTTTATGGGCTTGGAATTTTGTTCCATGTATATTGGGCCCTTTGTTTAACCAAATTGGGCTATATGGGCTGTTTTTCTCTCTGACGAGAATTTCAAAATAAACCATTCTTTGATGCATAGATTATAATAATTGAGAATATTTATATTCACTTTATGTTGATAGTATAAATTTTAGAGTATAATTAAAAGTGCAATATGCATAGAACATAGATAATTATTGTGCTAAAAATAGAGCATTCTTCAAAATTCCCCCTTTTTCTTATGTGCGAAGAAGAGAATATGCAATTTTCAACAAAACGGAAGGGAGAATCGAAAAATATAATTCATTTTTAAATGTCATTTAATAATTTATACTGGTGTGTTTTGATTTTTATTTTATGCTTATACTGTAAAAGTGAAAATACAAATTAAAACTACAAATAAACATGACATATATTATTAATGTGTCAAAAAAAGAAATTTGGTCAAAATCCTTCTTTTTGAAATTTCCCTTGCTATATGTTACTTCATGTCCTATTTTTTTATATCTAATTATATCTTTTTCATATGATTTTTGTTAAAATAAAAAATATTGTCAGTTATGCAATTAGCTATTTTAAAGGTAAAATTTGAAGGATTTATGTTACATGTGTACATATATATGTATATGAATTGTAACATTAAATGTAACGTTATATGTAACATAAAATATAACACATGTAACATTACATGTAATGTTACACTTTTACATGTATATATGTTACATGTAACATAAAATATTATATGTTATGACTAAATCTTTAAGTTTGGTTAAATGCCTAAAAAAACTCTAATATATATATATATATATATATTTGTAATAGGTATTTGATCCAATGACTCTTTTTGGAACTAATATTTAATTTAGACTCTTTAAGTAAATTATTGGCAAGTTTAATATTTTCAAATTGATCTTGATAGCATTATTTTTTTTCCTATCTCTATACTAAAAACAGATTTCAGCTAAGTAAATCATTGGCAAGTTTAATATTTTCAAATTGATCTTGATAGCATTATTTTTTTTTCCTATCTCTATACTAAAAACTGATTTCAGCTTGCAGAATCAACAACAAAAACAAGAAGCGAATCACATGAACACAACCTTGTTCATTTAATCTATGATCTGATTAATAACAGTCCAAACACAACATTTTTCTCATTTGGGGACCACATAACCTGTAAGTAATAGCTTTTACAACACCCCAAGTCCCAAGTCTCCACTCTCCGACCAACACGCAGACATAATAAGTATGAATTAAATGGCTCCATGATTCCAATCTCTCAAGTATTAAACTTTAGTCTTAAGACAACGTTGGAAATGAAATGAATTAAAAAGCACATAATGAGAAGGAGTTCCATATCACCAAAAAAAAAAAAAAAAAAAGCGAGACAATTTTGGGATAAAATTGAAATAATAAACACACACATGATTTGTTGATATCTATGGCAATGGTGGCGTCGTGTGAGGAAGTTGGAGTTTGGCATTTTGCTCTCTGTCGTTTCTGACCTCTTTGGGCCCTCTTATCAAAGACTTTGTGGCTAATAATCTCTATTGCTCTCCATATTTATTTCCCAAACAAACAAAAAAAAGTAATAATACCAACAAATATAAAATAAAGATGCCATTTTACACTTTCTCATGTGCCCTCTTCTCTTCCTTTAGCTAGAAGCCAGTACATGGCACATTAACACAAAAAATTGCCTTATACATAATTTTGTCACAATGGAAAAAATTAATTGCATTTCGTCATTTGACAACCAATTGCCATAACCATCCAATTTGACTAATAAATACTTGTAAACTCTTTCGCAGAGGAGATTCCAACCATAATTATCAAGCTTCTTAAACCACAAGTTTTTGAACTTATCATGGATTAATAGTAACTGTTTCTTAAGTTTTTGGAACTTATCATGGATTAATAGTAACTGTTTCTTGTTAAGGATGGATGCGTAGTAACTTATTATAAATTTACGAGGAAATGATATATGGCTTGCAATCACCGCGTTTTCACGTAGTAATTAAAAATAGAGAGAATTTTAAAATAAAGCTATTTTTTATGCCACTTAATCCCAAGTGATTTGCTCTCTTTATTTTCACTATATGATTATAGTGTAAATTTTGAGGTATAAATTAAAAGTACAACTCACATGGAGTATAGATTATTATTGTGTCAAGAATGAGACATTTCTCAAAATCTCCCATAAAAAAAAAAAACTAGTTAAATGATCATTAAAGGTTTCTTTATATATTTTTGTCACGCATTAAAATAATGAATATAATAGATAAAACGTACAACACAAAATAAGCTAAAATATAAACATATTTTTAACATAAAATAATTTTGAAAGTTTTCCAAATTAATGCAAAACCCAATAACCATTATTAATATTTTAATAAATTTATACCATTATACTTTTAAGCATAAATTTTTTAGGACTCGTCTCATTATACGTTGATATTTTCGAGACCTTATAGTAAATAGTCATTTTTTATATTAATACAAAAATAACTATTTGTTTTATATTGAGCGATTGTGTATTTACTTTCACACCACTTAGTCTTTCTTTGTCTAATATCATTTGAATGTTTTAGCATTATTTAAAATCATTTTAACTTAGCGATAACCATTCAAATGATATATCCAAACAACCCATCAATATTTGTACAATACAAGCCATGGATATCGCAATCTTCATATGTCCCTCCACTATCCAGCCCGACACCTAGAGCCCACTTCTTGATCCGATCTAATCTCACCTCATCAGAGCTTTAATAAAATTTTATTCCTCTCCTTCGCAGTCTCACCACGTATTTTTGTAGCTCTAGCTTGCCCTATCTTATCGTAAAATGTGCACATTTTCAATCGAGCCATGATCACCACTATGTCTTAAGGGTTGGATCGAGCTTCGAGCTTTTGGTTTGATCTTCGACGCATTCGATTTGAGAGGCTACACTTTGTGATATGAAATGGAAATTTAGGTCAAATCATGTAGGCAAGAAGAGAAGGAAAGAAGAAAGGACTATGTTGGAGTTCTTCAAAGCCTTTGATGAACTAGGGTTTTGGTTTTGAATTGGGAAATTAGATTGGTTGTTACGGTCGTACAAATTTTGTTATAATCGTCACATATTTTGTGATAGTGATAATGAATTTTATGACGTAAAAGAAATATGATCAGTTGGGTTCCGAATTTTAAGGCTAGTATGGTTAGTTTTCAAATTTTTGTAAACATCATTTATTTTCTTTAAAATATGGATTAAAAAATTATCAAATGACTAATGATGGAGTTTTCTAATATTAAACAGTTGAGAATGAAAGGAAGATTTTGGAAAAAAAAAACCCTCTTTTCTTGACTATTAATATTGATAAAAATTAAAAGAGCACATCGTTTTAAGATATAAAATGAATACTAATACATTAATTGAGAGCATTTTTCATTATCTCAAACTCATTATTCATCTTCCCAAAAAAAAAAAATCATTATTCATAATAATTTTTAAAATTTACCTTTCCAAAGATTACAATTCAATTATTGGAAAATTACTATTATATGAAATTGAAAGTTCTGGCTTCTTCTTCTTCCTTTTTTTTTTTTTGGGTTATAAAAGGTATTGTTCAGATCAAGTCTTCTAATTCTCAAACTGAACAGCCACAAACATAGAAAAGGTCGGTGGCGATTTTCCTTTTCCAAAAAAAAAAAAAAAAAAGGAGAGGGGGGGACAAAATAGCATGCATGACATATTGGCCTGGGGATAATAACATTATTTAACACCATGATTACTGAGTATCCAAAGATAGAGTGAAAAGAAAGAGGTTTATCTGAGGTTTCAGCTTTTCATTCTCCTTTTCCTTTTCCTTCTCTTCCAAACAAACCCCTCTCTCTCTCTCAATCCCCACTTTCACATTCCCTCTCTCTCTCTTACTCCCAAAAAACAAAATGTACTGAGGGGGAGAAAAAAAAAAACTCGACCCGAACGCGAATCCGAACAGCCATGGCCGTACAGTCCCAGACTCGCCGTCACTCGACCTGTCACCGCCACCCCACCACTCCCGTCACCGGCTTCTGCGCCTCCTGCCTCCGCGAGCGCCTCGCCGGCATCGAGGCCTCCGCGGCGGCCGGAGGGAGCGGGCCCATCGGGTCGGAGCTCAGGCGAAGCAAGTCGTGCTCCGGAGGCCCGAGATCCGAGGACGCCCCGGCGGACTCGCAGCGCCGGAGGTCGTGCGACGTCAGGGGCCGGAGCGGTGTGAGCGGCAACACCTCTCTGTGGGCCCTGTTCAACCTCGACGACGAGAGGAAGGGCGCGCCGAGGAAGTTCGAGGAGGAATTGGGGAAGCTAGGGTTTGAGCTCAAGGAAGAGGACGAGATTAGGGTTAACGCGGCGAGGAACGAAGTGGAAGACGAAGACGACGACGTCGACGGCGAAGCGGAGCTGAAGACGATGAAGGAGTTCATAGATCTCGAGTGGACGAGGAAGAAGAGTGGCACGGGGAGAGATTTGAGGGACATTGCAGGGACATTTTGGGAAGCTGCTTCGGGTCTGAGCAAGAAGCTGACGAAGTGGAAGCGAAAGGCGAAGGCGAAGGCGAAGAGGCTCGGCACCGGCGAGAACGGCGGCGTTTCGGCGGCCGGGAATGAGGAGGGGTGTAGGCTGAGGGAGACGCAGTCGGAGGTGGGAGAGTACGGGCTCGGCGGCGGCCGCAGATCTTGCGACACCGATCCGAGGTTCTCGGTCGATGTCGCGGCGCGGATGTCGCTCGACGAGTGCCGCCGCTGCTCGTTCGACGAGCCGAGGGCGTCGTGGGACGGGTACTTGCTCGGCAGGGCGGCGAGGATGGCTCCGATGGTGTCCGTCGTCGAGGACGGGAAGCTCTCGGATGGCTGCGGCAGCGAGGGGGAGGACAATGCGGGGGTGAGTGGCCCCGGGGGGACGGAGCAGACCAAGGACTATTACTCGGAGTCGGTCTCGCGGCGGAGAAGGAGCTTCGAGTGTCCGAATTCGGTGGCGGCGAGGAAAGCGGGTGTTCTTGCTGAAGTCGATGATTTGAAGTTGATTTCCAATGCCAAGGTGTCCCCGGCCACCACGGAGCTTTTCTACGGCGCGAAGTTGCTGATCACGGACAGGGATTTGCGGGACGCGAAGCTGAAGGCCGTTAAGGATGAGAGTGTTGTCTTGGAATCGGCTAGCGCCAAGGATGCTGCCACGGCCACTGCTCGGACCTCACCAAGCGTGATGGGTCAAAAGGGGTCAAAGAAGTCGTTAATGGCGCCGTCCCAAGGGTGGCAGAGAGTGTGGAACATCTGGGGTGCGAAGCCGAGGCGGAGCGAGCAGAAATGTGACGGCGATGACGGGCTAATCGTCGGACCAAACACGGACACTGATTCTTGGAAGAACGGTGGATCAGTGAGCCAATGCCAGAAGCTTATCCGCAGCTACAGTGTGAGCTGTCAAAACCAGAACAAAGCAGCCAGTGTTGAGAGCAGAGCTAATGTGTTGAAGAGCAGAGAGGAGTTCCTGCTGCAACGAATCGGAGTGTGCGGTACTCGCCGAGCAACGCGTCTGCCGCCACAGCAGATAACGGGCTTTTGAGGTTCTACTTGACGCCGTTGAGGAGCTATAGGAGGACTCAGCCGGGCAAGAGTAGGCTTAAGACGGTGATGATGCCCAAGAATGTTTTGTAAAGGCTCTATATATCACTTGGTTACATTTTAGTAGTAGCTACTAGTAGTAGTACCACGTTGTAAAGACGTAAAAATTTGTTCTTATTGTTGTTGTTACTCGTCAAAGCATAGTCATAATTCTATTTCTCTGCATAACACCAACTGTGTTCTTTTCTTTTTCGCACGGCTATTGGTAAAATACAAGAAATTAGTGTCGTTCTCTCTTTAATCATCTATAATCTACTTTCTGTTGTTCTGCTTCAAAAGTAAACCATGGTTGGTAAGGTTCACAACAACTATTGAAATAACAATCTGCCATGTCTTGGAATGAAACAGTCAATCATTAAATTTTCACCAAGTTTAGTAAATGGCAGCTTTTCTTTCTCCTCTGGTCATAAGGAAGTCGTTATCCACTTATACTCGGAAGCTTTCTGGTTCAGTGACTCATGACTGTCACGCTATAAGGTATAACATTTGCCTGCCTTCCACGTTCCAACAGCAAAACAATAGCAAGAAAACTTTCTTATTTTTTCTTTTGAGACTTGAGCTGCTGTGTATTTTCATATCACGTTGATACAAGCCTGTGGAACTCCTATTACTTCAAAAGCGTTCTCAACTCCAAAAGGTAATACATATATGTAATAGATTGCAGTCAAAAGTCACTCCTTTTTGTTTTACACAGGCAAATGAAAATGGGAAAAGTCTCTTCCTACTGGAGTTGACTTGACACATTCGCCGAATTGAGCAAGTCAACTCATTGAAAAAAAGAAGCCATTGATAAACTTAAATGGGAAGTAATCAACTTCAAACATTAACTTAACAACTCAAAGAAAAACATAGCAGAGAGACATAGATATACTCTTTATCTACAAACCTTATATTAATAATAACAAACATCTGGGAATTTCTTTCCCCTAAAACATCACCACATTGCAAAAAACACTGCTTGAGCTTCACAACACAATGCTCACTCAACGTCGAAGCCTTTCTCCTGAAGCTCTGAAACGACCTCGTTCCTCATCCTCGCCCACAGCTTCTGAGCCTCCTGGTGCAGCTTCTTGTCCTGCATCTCCTTCGAGTAGTTATACGCGTCCTTATCCAAATCCGGGATGCCTTTTGGCCCGATGGCAGTCCCGATCATGCCTCCTTTCGCAACAAACTCTTCCATGGCCTCCTCGTCTCCGGGGTAAGGGAATTCTCTGCGCTCGTACAAGTGAGCGAGCTCTTTCTCCTCCTTGGGCTTCGGCTTCAGTGTCCACCACCCCAGCGGCGACGTCTCGTTGTACCACCAGCACGCGCCCACGAGCGCGTACGCCGACAGCAAACCCTTCCCAATCTGCTTCCAGAACACGTAGTCCTTCTTTCCCACTCCCACCCGAGACAGTATCTTGTCGTAGTCCACGGACTTGAGCCATTCTATGCCTGCGAGCGATTGATTCCAAACGTGAAAACATTTCGTCGAACACTTGGGAAGCAATGCATCAAAAGTTGAGTCTTTCGCTAAATTATTTCAAATGCGATTCTCATTTGATATAAAAGAGTAAAGGGTTAGTGAAAAGACATTTATTCGAACATTTGGCGGGCAAGTGAAGCGAGTTGCGAAACGACTCTCAAGTGAAACATTTCGTCGAGCACATGGGCACAATGAAAATCGAAACTTAGGCATTCGAAGAGTAAAAAAATGAAAGAGAGTGATTTTTCGGGAATTACAAATGGGAGATGATAGAAGTTATACCTGTTTTGGGTGGTTGGTAACGCTTTCGGACCATTCTTGAATCTTGATTTGGCACTCTCAGCTCTGTTGTGTTGCGTCGAAAACCAAAGCGGAACTAAAATAGTCTAACCACGGGTTTTAGCTTTTAAGCATCGGAGAGAGACTGAGAGAGAGAGTCTACACATGCTAAGCCTTAAGGTCTAAGAGAATGTTGTCGTTGTCGAGGTTTTTGTCGTTTATATGTCATTTATCTAGTCTTGGCTCAGTACCCTCATTTTATGTAGACGTTGTCGTTTCACGCATTGCATTTGCTTCCGAGTTTATTTTTCTCTCAGCCGGGGAAAAACAGACCATTCCTTTTTATCGTCCCCCAAGGTTTTTACTTTCTCGATGTTGCTGTTTACATGTATTTGTCGTTTGTGTAAGCAGTACTGTTGTTTCGGTAAAAACGGTGTCGTTTTCGGCAAATTGTAGTCGTACAGCTTTGATTGTTTCGAGAAGTTTTCCTTTTGAGGAAACGACCTCGTTTCGTGAAACTATCATCTCAAAATCCATTGTCGTATCGCACAAATGATGTCGTTTTATTGCTGAAAACGACCTCGTTTCGTGAAACTATCATCTCAAAATTCATTGTCGTATCGCCCATATACTTCTTCTGTCATTTGTGTAAACTTTCACACTCCCGCTTTTACATAAAAATCGTAGACTTAGTCGCATAAAACGAGGCCATTTCGCTTTATTCTATTAATTACGAGCATCCACGCTAAACAAAAGTTCTTGTATTGTATGCAATTTTTTTTACCCAACTTGGCACTGATAATTTTGGGACAAAATACTAACACCAAACATTTTCATATTCCCTTCTTCACCACACTCTGATCTCATCCCATGTTACACAACCCAGCATTTCATCACCCCTTATACACAATCACTTATCTCTTGAAATGAAAAAACTCGTCTTAACGCAGAGTTCCCAGAGGCCTTTTGTAAGTGTACCACTTGGAGATGACAAGAAACACTCCAAAGTTCAACACGCTGAGGATGGCCAGCAGCCAGAAGAAGTAGTCCAAGTGGCCGTAGTTCAAGTTCTCCGGGATCCACCCGAGCTTCCCGCCCCGTGTGCTGGCCGCGGTGACAATAGTCACCAGCAGCGAGCTCAGGTAGTTGCCCAGCGCCACTGTCGTCAGCGACAGCGCCAAGCAGAGGCTGCGCGTGGCGTCCGGCGCCTGCTCGTAGAAGAACTCCAGCTGCCCCACGAATATGAACACCTCGGCGCACCCGATCAGGAAGTACTGCGGCACCTGCCAGAACACCGACATCGGGACGACCTCACGCTCGAAGTAGCTATGCCTCTTCACAATGCCGAGGCGCACCAGCTCCACGGCCCCCGCCGAGAGCATTGCGAGGATGGAGATCACCAGCCCGATCCCCATGCGCTGGAGCTGCGTGAGGCCGTTCCTGTGGCCGGTGAAGCCGCGGGCGAAGGGGACAATGAGGCGGTCGTAGATGGGCACCCAGACGATGACGCTGAGCGTGTCGAAGAGGGAGACGGAGGCCGCGGGGATCTCGAACGTGGTGCCGCCCAGGCGGCGGTCCATTGTGGCGCCCTGAAGGACGAAGAGGCTGCCCATCTGGCTGTACACGGCGGCGAACATGATCCCCGTCGCCCATATCGGAAGCAGCCTGATGATTGCCTTGAGCTCCTCCACTTGCGTCACCGTGCAGAGCCGCCACGGATTCACTGCTTCCTTTATGTGGTCGTCTTTTCCCTCCACTGCTGCTTTGTCCAAGAACCTGTCAATGTGTCATCAACCATTTTAGGCTTTAGCATCGACTTTGATCACATGATCTGAGCTGAATTAGAGAAGCTCATTAGTAATTACCTAAAATCTTCTGTGTGATCGAGCTTTCGGCTTCCTTGGATGACGGACTCGGCGTCCGCCGTCTCATATAGAAGAGCCTTGTCTGCAGGCACTTCGGCGTGTCGCTTTCTCACTGCGGCCGTCACCACCTGAGCGATTCGCGTCAGCGGGCTGCCTCCGGGCTTCTGGTTGCGGTACAGCCGAGTGCCCGAGAAGAAGCTCACCACCGCGATGGCCATGGCCACGGCGGGGATGCCGAACCCCAGTCCCCAGCTCACATTCTCTTGCACCCAGACCAGGACCGAGCTGGCGATGAGCGCACCGACGTTGATGGAGAGGTAGAACCAGTTGAAGAAAGAGGCCTTATGCTTCTTCTCTTTCTCGTCGGCATCGTCGAACTGATCCGCCCCGTAAGTCGAGACGCAGGACTTGATCCCGCCCGTCGCCAGTGCTATTGTGTACAGCGCGAAGAAGAACATCGCGGTCTGCGCGTCCGTGGAGCGGCAGTTGTCTTTCGCATAGCAGGTTGGTTTTAGGCCATGGACCGATGCTGACATTGTCAACAATGTCATGCCCTATGTGAAGCGTTGATGCCAAATTAATACACAACAACAACACCACCACCAATAACATAAATACTACTTAAACAGCGTGTACGTCAAATCTCTTACTCAAGAATTCAGATTATGGGAAATTATTATTGTGGGCTAAAAGTAAAGTTTTGAATGATCTAAGAGACTTGAGTGTGAAAGTTTTAGTAGCCAAACTTACAATAACATATATGATTGAGAAAATGGCAATAGTCCAGTATCTTCCGAGATACGAATCCGCGAGAAACGCTCCGAACAAAGGCGTAATATAGCACGTCCCACCCCAATTCAGGTTGTTTCTAGAGGCAGTGGCATTGTGCTGATGAAGCCGATCCTTGAAATAAAGCACAAGGTTTGAGCTCATTCCATAGTACGCCAATCTTTCGCAGCATTCATTTCCTAAACATGACATAATGTTAGCACTTGTTTTCCAATTAGTAGGAAACAATTCGATAGTGATCACTCTAGAGATTCGTTGCAAAGTCCACCTAGAATAAAAGGGCAGGCCTTCCAGGTTCCGGTTTTATTCTTAATGGCCGGGTTTCCGCGGCAATCGACCGTCCCGTCTTTCGTGTAAACATCTTCTTCTTCCCCCATGGCTTTTCAGGCTTAACAAGTTTGCAACTTGCTTGACAGGTTTAGGATCTCTGTGAATTGATAGCCTTCAAACTGCAGAGAGAACAAAGTTGAAAGATACAACAGACTTCAAGGCTTGTTTTATAGCACAAAGTTGCAAACTAGACCCACACAAATTTTCTTCTTCAGCAAATTAGTTGAACCACAATTGGGCTAATTTCGCCAAAGGCACAAAATGGGAAAAAGGAAAAACTTTCCTCAACCTTTTTCTATTTTGTCATGAAAAGCAAACACTTTTTATTTTTATTTTGATACGGTCTAACGAAAGGGGTAAATAAAGAGGCAAAATCTCAGACGGCAGAGAAAATAGACTTGAGAGCTGGAGATTTAGAAGAAAAAGCATCCAAACCTGGTACTTGGTTGTTGGTTTCACAGCTCCAATTATGAAGAAGAAAGAAGCGAGAGAATGGAATAGAACTTGGGAGTTTTTATGGTCTGATCTTACATAGTGGAAAAAGGAGTGTTTCATAGCGATGACTATTCTCTAATAATGAGGATTGGCACAGGACGAATTTCTTGACTGTATAGTCAGACAAAAACCACACGGAATGAAGGCAATATCCAATTATCCATTGTCACTAGTGTGGAAATAAAGGCAAATATCAATAGTAAGCTTTTGACTTGAAAGGTGTCATTCCCAAAAAAGTCTTTCGTGGATCCTATAGATTGCCTAAATTCTGGCTAAGATACTTGTGGCCGCAGATTTTAAAAAAATGTTGTTAGTTTAAAAAGTAATATCTTGCAAAAGAATACTGAAATCAAAGTATTTAGATGGTTATTTTGAATAAACGATTTTTAAAAAAATATATAAAAAAAAAAAAACCAGTAAAGTACTTCTTAGTTCTTTACCTTTATCACTTAACAGCAATGTGAATCTCCAAGCGCCATGAAAGGGTGGTGACTGTGAGACATTAGGCTTTTGAGGAAGAACTCAATTGCTCTAATTTTATTGGAGAAGACTTTGCTGGGCTTAAGTTGGTCAACCAACAATACCATGGACGTGGAGTTTTAAGGGACAACATTTTACACTCAGCTCTTTCTCTTGTCTTTGCTTTAAAAGATCCAGCTCAATCTGAACCCTTTTTTTAGGCTAAATATTAAAATGATCTCAAACAGCTTTTTTGGTTCTTTTTATATGTTATTTTGTTTTTGATAGTGAATGCAAAGAGCTTATTAATTTAATGAGCCGAACGATAAAAGCCAAATTAGGGTTCACAGATCAAGAGAGTCTATTATAGATTGGACAGAAAATAAAAATCTTTTATAGCATCCCTATTAAACATACTCCTCATTCTTGCCTTTGTTTTGGTAGATTACTAGATTATAATAAATTTGAATTTTTATGGTAGATGAAAATCTCATTTTTATAGTTACTATTAATATAAAAATCTCATTTTGTATTAAATTTATTATTGATGTTGACATTTGGATAATTGCATTAGAGATGATTTAATTACATAGCAATAACATAAAATTGGGACATGAAATATATATAAATAATTGGATCCTTACTTTGGGTATACTTTACTTTGATTTGACCATTAAGATTCAATTATTGGAATCCTGAACGGCCTGAAATATAATTAATTAAAAAACTTTTAAGGATTCTCCATATCTTCATAATTGATGTAGCGGTGTGGGAATTACGTCACGCCTAGTGTGAACGAAGGAAGAGCCACCTTCTCTACGTTTGAACTTTGAAGTCCAAATCAAAGTATAACAAAAACGTAACATCCAAATTAAAGCAAAGCGTACAACAATGGGAACCTTACTTTCATTGTTCACCTCACATATATATTTAGTCTTTGAAGGGGAAAGCTTTGTACCTTTCAACACAACTTGCATATAAAATTTTTGAGAGAATCATAAAACTAAGCTTATGTTTGGGCAAATTATTTTGCCCATTCTATTTCATTTTTTAGAATAGTCAAAATGGTTTAAAAATATTTTACAAAATGATTAGAAAAATGAATAAAATAGTTTGACTTTGCGAATTTTGAGGTGATATAAATGATTGAGATTTAGGGGTCGTTTGGCAAACGGGTTCAAACTGTGACAATTTGAATTTTTTCATTTGAATTAGAAAATTTGAATTGGGTAATTTGAACGAAAAATTTAAATTGTTGTTTGGGTCAAATAATCTTATTTGAATGTATTATTTGGATTGTTGTTTGGGTAGATGTGAAATGTGTGATGTTGAGTAATAAAAATAGTAGTTGAAATGTCAAATCAAAAAATACTATTCAAAATGGATTCAAACTGTTGAAATTTGAGGGGGGGAAGAATTTGATTTTGAAGGGTTTGAATGACTTTTTCTCATTTGGATTTTATCCAAAAAAAAGTTACCAAACGACGATTTGGATTGACAAAGTCGTTTGAATTGCCCAAGATGGGTTCAAACCCGTTTGCCAAACATACTCTTAAAGATATTGTATAGAGATTTAGAAAGTTGAAAAAAATGGTTGAAAAAAATTATAATGGAATTGAATGTTTTGTAGGATTAAAAAACTGAATGATTTGGAATAGTATGAAATGGAATGGAATGAGTGGAATGGTTTGCCCAAACATGGGTTAAGTCATTTTTACCCTATGTTTGGACAAACCATCCTACTCATCTCATTCCATTCCATACTATTCAAAACCATTCAACTTTCTAATCCTACAAACCATTCCATTCCATTATATTTTTTTCAACCATTTTTTTCAACTTTCTAAATCTCTATATAATATCTTTAAATCTCAATCATTTATATCATCTCGAAATTTGCAAAGTCAAACCATTCAGCATTATTTTTTTAAACAATTCCAAACTATTTTTAAACCATTTTTTCCATCCCAAAAAGTAAGATGGAATGGGCAAAATGCCCACCCCAAATAAGGAGTTAGTGTTATTTTTAATAATCAATATTTTAATTATTTTTAATGTTATATAATAATCAATATTTTAAGTGATGTATTTTTTTTTACTCTATGTTTATAATATAAAATTTTGGATATAAGTTATAAGTGTAACACATATAGATTGAATTATTATTATTATGCCAAAAAAGGGCATTCTTCAAAATTTTCCCTGCATTTTCCTATACTAAGATAATTCGGAACCAAATATTGTAAACTAGTCTTGTGACAAACATTTGTGTGAATCATTTTGTGGAAACATCTTTTGGCTTTTGCCCATTATCCAATTAGTTCCAAACTTTTTATCATGAAGGATTAGAGTCCAGAGAAGAGAGAAAAATTTGTCCTTCCCTATTTGTCCCTCATCGGAAGAAACGAGAGCAATATTTTTTTTTTTTCAAAAGGTCCAAAATCGAGAGATAGTTTAAATTTAAAATTATAATTATATAATATAAGAAAAAATATTGTATATATTCAATTTACTAAAACTTTACCGCGGAAACGACATAAATTCCAGAATATTACATTGCCTAAAAAACAATGACGATGTTGAACATGACATCTGAGTATATGCGGGTAGGAAACGACACCTTGAAAAACGACATGAATTACGGAGTGAGTACCGAACGACATAAATCTAGCATAGGCCGTAGCCTTAATAAACGAAAATGAAATTTAAAATAACAACTGGAAGAGGAAAGGAAAGAAACGACAACATTCCAAAACCGACAATAACTAGGATAAGCAAAAGTGTAGGACACGACATACAAAAATACATAAAACGACATACTAAAATTTTGAAGATTTTGAAAATTTGAGGATGGAATAGAAAGATTTTGAAGCGACAATTTGAGGATGGAATAGAAACGACGGCATACTAAAAATGACATAACTACTGTCTACTGACTAGGATAACCAACAGTGAGTACTGGACAATATGATATCAAGAAACGACAACATAATATCCGGAAAACGAATGACTCTAAAAACGACAATTGGAGGAGGTTAGCAAAGAAACGACAAGAAGGGGAAAAAAAAACAATGACAGTAAAAGGACATGAAGCCAAAATATGAAGAGGCCCTCATAAACGACAAGGATCTCGAAAACAACAATTGGAAGAGGACAGAAAAGAAACGACAAGGTCCTAAAAACGACAAGAATTATGACAAACGACATGGTATAGAAAACGACATGATTTCCAGCATTAACATGTTATAATAAATGACAGCAATCTTGAGAATAATCATGGATATTGACGCAGAAGGAAATGACAACGACCTTAAGGGGAAAAGAGGACGAGGATAAACAGTGAAAAACGACAGCAATATGATTTTGTCCTAACATAACAGCCACATGACATGGCCAAGGAAAAAAAAAAAACGACATCTGTTTGAAAAATGGCAGAAAAGTAAAAATGAGAACTATTAGAACGACGGCAACAGGACATGGCCTAGAAAGAACAGAAATGTGAAAAACGACTCTAACAATAGTCAATAAACGACAGCAATGGCAAATGGCGTTCTATAACGACAACAATTAGGATAAACAATTAAACCACCTCTATATAAAAACCAGGCATTCTGAAATCGTTGGCGTAAACAACACTAGAAGTAGTAAACGGCAAATAAAAAGACCCTACTTAAAAAGAAACAACAATAATATATGGAAAGTTAATGAAAAGTAGTCTGTGTGTGAGGTATAAAAACAGCCATGGTATTAAATGACCACAGACTTGAAATCAATTCAACATCTTTATCACAAGAATCAAAAAGTAGACAAAAGTCTTCGTTGCGCTTGTTATTCTGTATAAATGGGTTGATAAACTAACTAGGAACTACTAAGGCATTCAATGGAAAATAAAAAATAAAAATAAAGCCCTCGTGATTTCCTTTTTGAAATGAGACACACCAATATATAATATTTGGGAAATTCCAGTAAATAGCAAATTTTTTTTTTTACATTTTTTAAAATTAAGCATATGTATCAAAATATTAAAAAAATATCACTTTCAAATTTACAACAAAAAACAATAAAAAATATTCACACATTGTGTAAGAATTTTTTTGACATTTCAACTTTCACTTGTTAAAATTATTTAAAGTGTTAAAAAAATTCTTACAAAAGTGTAAATATTTTTTTGTTATTTTTATCGTAAAATTCTTAATAGGGTTATCTTTTAATATCTTGAAACATATATATATATATATTTTTAAATATCCGTTCAAGTTTGACCTGTTTGTACAACTCATCCGTGTATATTTGCAAGTTACAATCCACAATGTTATTGATATGGAGATCAAGGGAAGTCCTCCAATTTTAACTGTTCTTTTACATATATATTTTGTTGGCTAGGTAGATCTCTGTTCGTTCTTTTATATAGATAGAAATTATTGGAGTCCTATTTGCATCGTTATTTATTGCACATTTTGAAGTTAACAAAATTTTTTTAAAGGAAAAGTAATTAGAATATATAGGACCTAGCGTTTGCAAGGGAAAGCTTGTCCTAATTTTCTTGTCCCTCTAGGCCGTAAAAAAGGTTACATTTCCCTTTCAGGTTTATTTAAATATTATATAATCCTTTAAAAACACATTGTTGTTAAATATACTCCATAGTAACTAATTAAATTGGATTAACAATTAACGTCGCAGCAATGTCAATAATAGCTTTTACGGAATAGAACACGAAGACAGTGCATGTTAAGTTATCAATTTAAAGATAGATAAATAAACAATGTCAATATACGAAAAGTAACAGAGTAGAAGACATAAGTGATGCCGATCCATAGTACGACATATCCTAATAAATTAACCATACGAAAAAGAAAAAAACGACAGCAAGGATGACAAAATCCTGTAAAACGACAGGAATACCAAAATGAGAATTGTTAATAAAAAGACAAGAAGTACTCAGTAAAATAACAGTTGTGGACCATACTTGAAACAGTTACAAATTTAACAGTTATTTAGTGTATAAAAAACAACGATAACGCATAATGACAAGCTGTAGAAATGACAAAATACAACAATAACTTACAATAGCACATAAACGACAACAATAATGATCAAAGAAAACGACATTACTTCAACGTGGTCGGATACGACAAGACATTGGGAAATGAAAGAACAACAATCTGGACTGGAACAGTGAAATAAAACAAGAAAATCAAAATGATAAGCATGAACAAAACAAGCAACAGAAGTAAAACGACAGTAACAGTAAGACAAGTGACAACAATCTGGGAAACGACAATCAATTGAAACAACGACAAAGACGACACCAGGGGAAACGACAGGGGCAATGTCTATGTAAGCATTAGTACAACAACTAGTTAAAAACTTGAAATATGGCGATAGAACATATGGGGGCCTAACAGAACGACGAAAATTACGATAAACGACATGTAAATGAGAAAGATGCGTTCTAGCAAAGGAAAATGATTAGAAAGAAGAGAAACTAGAAAGGATAAATAATTATCTTTTTTAAGGATAAACTAGAACTAATAAGTGCTTAAAGAAGGGCATTAGGGCAATACTCAATGGTCTGTGCACCCTATAAGTTGTAATCCTTTTATGATAAAAATTTGAATGCTTATATATTTTTTGTTAAAAGTATTCCGAGATTACATATTCAATTAGGTACTATATATCTTTCTTAAATTTAAAAAGATATAAAGAGTGGTGATTAAAAAGTTGAGCTTCACAAAAGTGGGAGATTTTTTTTTAATATTGTATATAAAAAAAGCAAATTATTGCATCTAGAATGTGGCAATCATTTATGTTATTATTTTTTGAATGACAGATGTGATAATCAATTTGAAAACTATTCCTCAACTATAGCGTTACAAAATGTGTTATTCATAATTTGCACTAATAATCAAAACTATTCCTCTACCAACACCAAATTTTGCACTAATAATCATAATTTATACACCTTGTGCATATGTAATTATGTATTATTCTTATAGGCATGTACTATCTGTACAAAGAAAAAACATTACATAAATAGGAATTACATAGTGAGTCGCTACTATACACTAAATTAAATAGGAGTGAAGTAGGGAAATATTCAAATTTACATAATAATAAAAATAAATACTCAAATTTTAAAGTAATTAAGTAACTAACCAATTCGTTAATTACTTGCACATGTTTTTGATAACTAAGTTAATTACCATCAGCTACTACTATGTAAATAATTGAATTACTTGGGTATTTTTGTTATATTTTTTAAAAAATTAGGTATTAATTAAATTAGGTGTTAAAAATTAGGTATTCAATATGATTATTTTAAAAAAATAGTATAAGTTTTGAAATATTAAAAAAATGACACTTGCGATAAGATATTTCATAACAAAAATATATATATTTTAGACGTATTTATTATAAATTAGAAATTTTTTAACAAAACAAATTGAAAAAAAAAAAAAAAAAACTTTCGTTTCCCTTGCCTACCACAAGCCAACAACAAAACGTTTTAGACACACATGACATATATGCAATATTGCTACAATCCATAGCTCTCTCAACATGAACATAACAATGTAATTTCCTCAAGAAGCAATCAATTGCACAAACGCAAGCAATGGAATTAGTGGGTCTTTGTGGTTCAGTTCGTTGTCAATGTCATGCCATTGACCAAATTAATAACTAGTGCTCTAAACTAACCATCCCCAAGAAAATAAAAAATACATATCTATATCAACCAAACACAAATTAAGCCATGACTTTTGTGGCATTTCCGTTAGCTGAGATCGGGTGTACTTTACCCAATACGGTTGTACCAAACCCTTCCAATTCACCACCTCCTAGGCCAATCCACGAATCAAGTAATACTATCATTATCGATCGATCGATCATCGACAAAGACCTCAACTATATCTATATCTTGTTGTTATTATATTGCTTGGCTTCAAAAAAAGTGCAATATATACATTCTTTTGACGCATAACTACTTTGTGTAATACACAAGGGAGAAAAAAATATAACAGAAACATAGAAAGGCTTTTTTCTTTGTTTGGCCAGCTTATTGAGCTTGTATATTGTACGTGGATCGGATTGGTTCTCAAGTATGTCCACCAACCTGAGGAAAAACGACATGGCAACAGAGGGTTATAGACTTATAGTGTATCTATAAAATCGGATTGGTCAATATTTTGAGAGCAAACATTAATTGAGAGCTCATTGATCATTCTCAAAAGAGAGCAATAATACTACTTGATTGTGGGAGAGAAAAAGATTGAGAGAGAAGAGACATATAATGGAGATTGTGAAGTGGATTCGTGTGTTGATGATAATAGTGGTCGCTTGTTTGTTTCCAACCTCGGTCGAATGCATAGTTCGACATTATAAGTTCAATGTAAGTACAGTTTTTTTTTTTTTTTGGGTGACATTTGAAACACAATATTTTGAGAATTTGTGATACATTTGAATGCGTAACTATAATAATAATAATAAAATGAGTAATTTGGCCTAGAAAGCGTATTTTTGTTTCTTTTTGCAAGTGCACATGCTATTAATTATACAAAATAATTAACTTACCATAAGTCATTAATAAGTACCAAGCCCACGTTTAATAAAACTTCTAGAAAATAATTAACAGTAGCGCGAATCAATCATACAACATTTTTGGATTCCCTATATCCCAACCAAACTAGTTGCAATAACAAGTACTATATGTGTCACACTCACACATATAAATTATATAAATATATATGTAATATATAGGTGGTGCTGAAGAACACAACAAAGCTATGCTCAAGCAAGCCCATTGTAACTGTGAACGGCAAGTTCCCCGGTCCAACCATATATGCGAGAGAAGACGACACCGTTTTGGTCAAGGTCGTCAACCACGTCAAATACAATCTCAGCATCCATTGGTAATACACTACATCATTATTGATTAGTAACTTTGTCTCTCTATAATCTATATATACATACACATATATAATTCAAGTTTTTTTTCAAAACCATGATATAATATGATAATATTATGTATATTTTGATTAGGCATGGGATAAGGCAGCTAAGAACGGGGTGGGCCGATGGGCCTGCGTACATAACCCAATGCCCAATCCAATTAGGGCAGAGCTATGTGTACAACTTCACAATCACTGGACAAAGAGGCACTCTTTGGTGGCACGCCCACATTCTATGGCTCAGAGCCACTGTCCATGGAGGCATTGTCATCTTGCCCAAGCGTGGCGTCCCTTATCCATTCCCCAAACCCCACCAAGAAAAACTCATCATTTTAGGTGAGACCATAGACTCGTATAGAGAGAGAGAGACCAAGTTTTGTTGTTATAGATGGAGTTCAACAAACCGATGAATTAAGTAGACCAAACATGATACAATCAATTAATTGAAATCATAAGTACTAATTAAGTATCAAAAAGCACTGATGGGACATCATGATAAAATTTGGTATGTACGTAATATTTGGTCAATTTGCAGGTGAGTGGTGGAAATCCGATGTGGAAGCAGTTATCAATGAGGCTTTGAAATCTGGCTTGGCTCCGAATGTCTCTGATGCCCACACAATCAATGGCTTACCAGGACCCCTCCCGAACTGCCCTTCACAAGGTAAACAAAACTTTTTTAAAAAAGCCCAAACAATCGTGAAGTTGTAATTTCATGATGTACATACCTTACGAAGTTAGCTATTTTACAAAATTCAATCCCAAGACACAAATTCGAATTCCGTTTGTGCGTTCAACCTGATGAGTTAGCGGGCTCCACAGTTGATCAGTTGATGACAGTACTATTCTAAATTTTAAGATTACAAAAAATAATTGTATATAAAAAAAATATACATATGCATGCATGTACGTACGTAAACCAGTCTAATTAATACATTTTCAAAAACAAAAAAACCCTAATTTTCTCATGCAACAAATTGAATAGGGTTTACACTACCGGTGGAAGCCGGCAAGACGTACATGCTGAGACTCGTCAACGCCGCACTCAACGAGGAGCTCTTCTTCAAGATCGCCGGCCACCGCCTCACCGTCGTCGAGGTCGACGCCGCCTACACCAAGCCCTTCAGAACCGGCACCGTCCTCATCGCCCCCGGCCAGACCACCAACGTCCTCCTCTCCGCCGACCGCCGGCTGGCTGCCGCCGGCGGCAAGTACCTCATGGCCGTCTCCCCCTTCATGGACGCCCCCATCGCCGTCGACAACCACACCGCCACCGCCACGCTCCACTACTCCGCCGGCGCCGGCGCCCTCTCCTCCTCCCACCGCACCGTCCTCACCTGCCCCGCCGCCTCGGAACGCCACCCCGGTGGCCGCCAACTTCACCAGAGCCCTCCGCAGCCTCAACTCCAAGAAGTACCCGGCTAGGGTTCCGGTCAAGGTGGACCGTTCCCTCTTCTTCACCGTCGGGCTCGGCATCAACCCTTGCCGGAGCTGCGTCAACGGCAGCCGGGTCGTCGCCGACATCAACAACGTGACGTTCGTGATGCCGAGGACGGCGCTCCTCCAGGCCCACTTCTTCAACCTCACCGGGGTCTTCACCGACGACTTTCCCGGCAACCCGCCGGCGAGGTTCAATTTCACGGCGACGCCGCAGCCGGCGGGGATGGGGCTGGCGACGGCGAGGGGGACGAGGCTCTACCGGCTGCCGTACAACGCGACGGTGCAGCTGGTGCTGCAGGACACCGGGCTGATCACGCCGGAGAACCACCCGGTTCATCTGCATGGCTTCAATTTCTTCGAGGTGGGAAGAGGGTCGGGCAACTTCGACCCGAAAAACGATCCGAAGAAGTTCAACCTGGTTGACCCGGTTGAGAGGAACACCATTGGCGTGCCTTCTGGTGGATGGACTGCTATCAGATTCCGGGCTGATAATCCAGGTATAATAATATCTTAATAAGAAATTAATAGCTCATTGGAATTTTAAGTGATTTTTCAAATTTTTAGTAGTGAAAAACTATAACTTTAATTGGGGAATGACATTTTATTATGGATGTCTCAAAATTTCACTAATCGTAGGTATATCATTTTGCTATTAAATTGAATCAGTATATTACTTGAAATATGGAGGTTATTGATCATTCAAAAAAAAAAAGGTATGGTTATAATATTAACAAGCCTCAATGTTTCGAATTTTTTTCTTTTACTAATATTATTAAGAAAAATGCCTATTTCATAGCTGACACGTTTGGGGCATTTTGTAAAGATATATCAAAACAAAGATTTTACTTTATTTGAATTAAACTTGCCAAATGTCATCAATGTATAATAATTCATTAATATTTTTGCCAATTATAACATTTGGGTAATGAATGTTATGTCAGTTATCTATGTAAATTTGAGATCGTTCAAAAGTATAGGAGCTGCTATGTGTGTCAGTGTGTGTCCTGCAATTAAATGGTTGGAAAGAAACAATACTAATTAGATTAATTATTTGTGTTTGATTTGAAATTAGGGGTTTGGTTTATGCATTGCCATTTGGAAGTGCACACGACATGGGGGCTAAAGATGGCATTTGTTGTGGACAATGGCAAAGGCCCTAATCAGTCTCTTCTACCTCCTCCACCTGACCTTCCCAAGTGCTAGTGTTTTCACTTCTCAAACATTTTCTCTTTAGCACTTCAAATTTTAAAGGATATTCAACTCAATGATATATAGAAATGAGTATTATATGCTCAAAGGTATCGGCGGCAAGAGGATATACATATACTCGAGACATGAGTTCTTTTGAGCTAGCGCTAATGGAAGCTGCTCAGTATTGAATAAACCACAAAAATGGTCATCATTTTTTTTTCTTTTTTCTTTTTATGTGCCTACCACACATGTGTTTGAAGTGATGTATGTATTTATCAATGTATAAGTCTATGTGGTTCTATTCCAATATTAAAGAAACGATCTTCTTGTGAATAATTATGGCACTGATTTTTTTTTTCCTAAGAAGATATGTTAGTGTAACTTTCTTCTCTAACCCAAAGAAGTCATCCTAACCCCCCGTTTGGGAAAACTATTTTGGTCATTTTTTACCATTCTAAATGGTTTGAAAAATAGTTTGACTTTACAAATTTTGAGGTGGTATAAATGATTGAGATTTAAAGATATTGTATAGGGATTTGGAAAGTTGAAAAAAATGGTTGAAAAAAGTGAAATAGAATAGAATGGTTTGGAGGATTGAAAAAAGTAAAAAATGGAATGGAATGGAATGGAATGGGTAGAATGGTGTAAACAAACATATGGTAAACTTTTTTCTTAAAATATATATATATATATTCAAAGCAAGTGAGTAATCATCAAATTCAACGACCATTTTTGGGCTGCCTCAGTTTAGTCCACCCAATATATCTTACCTTAGCCCAGCCCAATGGTTTTAGTACATGTTGTAAACCTTTAAAACCTTGAATGGATGTGTAAGTTTGTATATTGACTACATGTATTATGTATTATATAAAGAGACATGCTAGCGATAGACGTGCCACACGTGTCTGTTGGATCTCAGCCGTTCGTGATTGTGAGTTATACACGAACGGTCGAAATCAAACAGACGCGTCTGCTCGTATCAAATTTTATTACCTAAATAACCCTATATCCCTTCCTTATTTGAAAGGACAGCCAATTACGCATGGTTAGATTCTATTTTTTTAAGTGGTGAATAATGTCAGGTTTTTTTTATCTTAATTAGGATTTTCTTAAAGTCCCAAGACGTAATTACAAAACAAACAAATCAATCTAGTTAAACACTACAACATCGAGAATGTTATTTTGTCCAACATCAAAATAACCAGAAAAAAGAAAAAGGCATATAGTACTTTTTTTTTTTTGGCAAGACAAGGCAAATAGTACATAATATATAGTACATAATGATCTTCCTTCAAGTACTGATTGCTATTCTACATTAGTTTAATTGGAACTTGTGAATTAAACAAAACAATTGAATCTGAATGATATTATTGTTTTAACTTTTAAGGCTTTGCACGCGTGCACATGAGCTGGTTCCACACGCTTACCGGGGTGCCCTTAAACATTTACTTTGATACTGGCACCACTAGATTGGGTCACTGTCTGACCTTTTCGACTTTTGGGAAAAGAGAAAGAGGAACAAACAAAAACACTCAAAAGAACGGACCAAAAGAAATGGAATCTTTCTTTTAATGGAAACAAAGCTTTAATTTAATATTTTCTCTAATAATCTTTGACCCTTTCCCTTTCTGGTGCAAGCGCACAAAATCTTTTTACAACCTTACGAGTCATTGAGAGGACGATATGACACCCTGTATAGTGTATACTTGCTTTAAAGTCATCACTTTTTGGGGCATGAAAAAACTTGGCCGAAAAAAAAATATATAATATAATCTGCACTATAATTAATACGTATTTTATTGCATGTCTTGACTTTTTTTTTTTTTTAAGCAAAGTCTTGACTCTTAATATAACTTGACTTGAAAATTGTACTTGTTTGAGGATGGAGAATTCGTTCATGTCTAATGGGAAATTCCACTGCACTTCATTATACAATTAAAAGTTCTTCCCTTTAGTTTTTAAAATTAAACAAAAAATCGTAATTTATTTTGACTTTTGGCAAATCAAATAGTGCGATTTTCTATAAATGTCTAATATATTATTGTCTCATAAACTCTCCAAGCAAAGTTATAAAGACATGCAGTTAAACTGCATTTTTTATATTTAACTAGAAGTAAAAAAAAATTGTTTGCCAAAAAAAATATTTTTTGTGACTTTTTATTCAATACACGAATTGTATTTATATACCAAAGCGATAAATTAATAAGACAAAGTAACAAAAAGATGAATCATTGTAACAAAGTGTATTGAATATGTTAAATTTATTGTAACAATTTTTATTTTATGGTGGATCAAGTACGCATTTTTCATGAAAATTTTGAGGGATAAGGTTTTGTACTACTAAAAACTCACCAAAAATGTAAAATTTCAATAGAAATAAAGAGAACAATTTTTACGTTTCTTATTGTTTTTAATATATATTATCGCGTAGGAGATCAATATTTTTGATCCTAAAGTTAAGAGTTGAACTAGAGCTTGATAATTCATTGGTGCATCATCTTGCTTCTAGTATATACAGTAGCTATCTTTATTTTATCCTTTACTATATACATGTATATAGTAAATATATATATATATATTATTTTATGTTGCTTTTTCTTTTTCCTTTCTTGGTAGGCGAATCACCAATGAAGCTATTCAATGCTATATTTTGGTCATAGTGACACATTTAACACCACTTATTGGGCATGTTTGATTTGGAAAGAGAGCCAACAACTTTTAACGTACACATCCAGTCCATGCTGGAAATATAAATTTTCAACGACTATATTTAGGATTTTATTACATTTTTCCCTTTTCTCATGGAAATCCCTTTATGCCAATAAGCTGCCAAAATGACATTGTATTACCTTATTAGTTATAAAACATCTACTTATTTTTATTCTCATTTAACATATTACAAATGACATATTATTCTAGTCAAGTTTTTATTATTATTTTTAATTATGATCATTTAGCATTTCTCTAATTTAATTATGTTGAACTCCATAGATGATTGTAATATGAGAAAACCAATGATATTGACATCAAAGGAGATATATAACACATATACCCAAGAGTACACAGACGTACATGCAAATCCATGTTAGATTAGAGTACTGGGTACAAATAAACTTTCCCAATAATATGACATTTTTTTGTGTGTGAGTATTTTGAGATTTTTCCTCTTCATCATCATCATCATCAAGCCAAAGGGGACATTGAAGAACAGCATTAAAATTTGGTGCATGCATGGCATCTAAAAATGACGTCATCACTTTGCTCACTACTGCGTAGTCCTATCCCACTCCACAACAACACATAAAAACTTTTTTGTCTTTTGTTTTCTCATGTGCCCATATCACCACCTAAGTGGAAATTACTTTATTTATTCCTCTCAATAATTTTTCTTCCTTTTCTTTCACTTATTATTATTATTTTTTCCTCCTTTTTTGGGTTGTCTTATTTATTTTTATTTTTTTCAAAAATCATAAACAAATCTCTTCAGAAAAGGCTGTTATTTTAGAAAACTGAATTCAGAGAAAGCACATGTACGTTTTGGTTTTATTAGGCTCTCTCTTTTCCCTCACTGATTTGAACTCCACACAAATGTAAGAACCATATATTTCCAAGTACGGTAATTTTATGTGGGATGTATCAATTGAAAGATACACCAATATTTATAGAAGCTTTTTATCATCGCATATAGTGAAAAAAATATTTATGACCCCGAAACATTATTTTTTCGCTTTAATGGAAGCAAATCATGAGAAGAAAAAGAAAAGGAAAACGAAATTGGACAAGTAAAGAGAGGGCCGATTGTTGGTACATGATCTTGGCACCCCCACGTTATTATTGGACACGTTTTCCCATTGAATAGAGAGAGAGTAGTTGGGGTGCGAGATTCGAGGTGCCCAATAAAAAGATGATAGTGGGCCCACTTTTTTATTTTTTATTTTTATGTTTAAAATTTTTGCAAGTCTGGCAAGAACAGAGGTGTGTTTTTTTTCACCAACAAAACAACATGTAACATGTGACCCTAAAAGAGCATTTTCACAGTTGGGCTCTAACACAAATGCCAAAGCTGGCCCATATAAAGCCCAATTTCGTGTTCT
The DNA here is from genome assembly GCA_018132145.1 of Boehmeria nivea var. tenacissima. Classification (NCBI taxonomy): domain Eukaryota; kingdom Viridiplantae; phylum Streptophyta; class Magnoliopsida; order Rosales; family Urticaceae; genus Boehmeria; species Boehmeria nivea. The sequence goes on along the minus strand of CM030874.1, from coordinate 16,632,751 downwards.
CATGTCCAAAAATTGTCATTTCATGGTGAAGAAGAGAGAGCTAAGGATAGCGTGACTGTTGATTGGATTATTTGTTGTTTTTTTCCTTGGCGTCTATTCCACATTGATTGCTTCTGTAGTGGTGGCTGATATAGAAATATTGGAGTTTATAACTTTTTCTTTTTCTATTCAAATTTCAAAATTGACAGAGAAAATTGCAAGAAAGAAAAAGTTGGAGTGGAAAGATTTTTTGGGCTAAAGTTACCGACCAACAGAAGAATATCAAGTCTTGGGGATTTCTCTCAAATTCACACTTCAACAAATTGTTAGCCAATTATGTATCATTGAAATGAGGGAAAAAATTGACAGTGCTAAGAACTACATGCACAAAAGTAACAAGATCATATGTCATTTTCCCAAAGGGACAATCAAGAAATGAAATGTTGATGAAATTGGGTTGAAACATGAATTGGATCCACTTAATCTAGTTCCCAGAGTCAACATCTACTAATTAGCACAAAATGGAGTCAATCATCACAAGTTTTACTCTAGGGGAGTGAGGAAAAAACCAAAAAAAAAAAAAAAAAAAGAAGAGAAAGGAGTGAGAAAGTGACAATTCCCCAATGATTTCTTTCTTCTAAATAATGATGATGGTAATGGTTTAAGGCGTAGTAGATTGTCTGTGTTGTGTTATTGTTGAATACATAAAAAAGGGAACAAACATCATGCCAAGTACGTACCCAATAATGGGCCATAAAAAAGGGGGAATGATCGTGCATTTATTATTTTATTAAATGAATTTTCATGTTTTTTGCAATTCCTAAAAAAAAAAACCAAAAAAAAAACTCGGTTTAAAGAAGGACTCGCCAATGAGCAATCTCGTTGATGGGCTTAAATGTTCAGGCCCACAAGATTCAGCCCCCATATCTTTTTCTTTTTCTTTTTTTACTGAGATGAAAAGTTGAGATTTTAGTGCCCAAAAATACCCTTGTGAGAGTAGTATAGTGGTTAGTGAGGGAAAATGGCAAGAGAGAGAGGACAAAGACAAAAGCAGTGGAGCAGTTGGTCACATCACAAGGGGACCGCCTTGGCAGCTCTTGGCTCTTGCGCAACAGTAATAGGTCGTGGTTGGAGCACACCCGCTGCGCAGTACCGCGTCTTGCCACGCTCGTCGCCACGCCTACGAGGATCCATAATTCATTTGTCATTTTATAAGACTCCTCGAGCTCGATTGATATTATAACCATGTAAACCAAGTCTGTGGTCTATATATCTCTTGCTTATTTAGTTGAATTTTCGCATATCGTTTAAAGTTGTTATGAATTTGTGTCGCATTATCTTAAAAAATTACCTAATAATGGAGTTTTATATTTACTATAATGTAATTTGAAGTGCTTAAATACTATCAATGACCAAAAATTTGGAAAACAAAAAAAACCTTCACCTATATGATATGTCCAGTTATTATTAAATAAAATAAAAACAAATGCATATTTTACAATAACTAAATGATATCCACACCATTCATTTAGCCAAAATTTATGATTCTCTAATACTATTCATTATACTCATTATAGAATGATCTACATTAAACATTGTATCACAAACTTCCTAGCAATCATATTACACTCATGATTACTATCCTTGCTTGGGCAAAATATTTTGCTCATTTTTTACCATTTTGGATGATTTGTAAAATTGTTTGGAAAATGGTTAGAAAAATGATTGGAATGGTTAACTTTGCAAATTTCGAGGTAGTATAAATTGTTGAGATTTAAAGATATTATATAGGGATTTGGAAAGTTAAAAAAAATAGTTGAAAAAATAGAATGGAATATAATAATAGTTTGGAGGATTAAGAAATTTGAAAAAAAAATAAAAAATGGAATGGTTGGAATGGGGGCCAAACATGGGGTTACCTCTTGTTTGGTTACCCTATTTTACTCATTCCATTCCATTACATTTTTTTTATTTTTTATTTTACTTTCCTAACCCTACAATCCACATTGCATTCAATTTTTTATTAACTATTTTTCAACTTTCGAAATCCCTATACAATATCTTTAAATCTCAACAATTTATACCACCTCGAAATTCGTAAAATTAAACAATTCTACGTCATTTTTCTAAACTATTTTTCAAACAATTTGAAATAAAATAAAATGCTCAAAATAAGCTATCCAAACAGGGGTTAGTCAACATTTTTCAAGGTTGTTTAGCATTAGAAATTAGATTAGTCCTTTTACAACAATTTTTTTTCCTTTTCTTTTTGCGCGGATGGTGTTTCACGGGCCTATAAGAGCGTGGACTTTTCTCTATATTTTTTTTCTTCCGCTAGATATTCTCCTACTCAATTCCACTACCCAACACAACATTAAGAACATTCACAATAATAAAAAAAAATTAAGCTAAAAAAACAAAAAAAAAAGGCCCTAAACCAAATTTAAAAAAGAAAAGAAAAGAATGAGAGAGGAGATGTGAGAGGCGGTGGTTGGGCAGGCTTAAAAATGATACATACAAAGCCCGGGGCTGCAATTATGTGTTGGGTGATCCCTTACACTCGGCCCCATGATTTGAGCTTCCACCTACTTACGTGGATCCAGCTTATTGGAAGTTTACTACATTGGGCCCCACTCTCCCGGCCCAATCACTGTGCAGAACCCATCCTCCAATGCCACGCCGCCACGCGTACGAATCAGATCCCTCCTCGCGGGCCCACCTCCTTGGGATCATAACCCCCCCTCTTCCCTTTTACAATTATGTGGGGAGGGTGACCAATGAGAAGCTGTGCGTGCTGTGGGGCCCACCGGAGGCCAACTTGCCAGTTGGGTTGGTTGGGTGGGGGGGATTCAGCTTTGATCTGGACCGTCGCTTTTGGCGGCTACTTGCGTGCGTTCCGGCCGAGTCAAAGCAAGGAGGTAATTTGATCGGACGGTGGGAATCGCGTGGGGTGGGTTTGTTGAGACTTGTGACCTATTAAAGCAGTAGTGGACAGGTGAGCTTCCATCATTCATCATGAGCTCTGCCCCCCCTTCCATTGTTCCTCTCCCAACATAATGCTGGAATTTTCTAAAATAAAAAAAATATATTGACTAATTTTGTAATGTTTTATATTTATTAAATTTTTACGTAACAATTTAAAATAGTCATTATATCATCATTATGTATCGTTATAATATTTTTAAATAATATTATATTGCATACCAATAAATGGAAGCTCATCTATGTTTATTAGTTACATAACACAATTATTTGTGAACATATATTTTTTTATTTTACCCGCTATCTAATTGTTGTATAATTCTACCATTTTTAATTTATCACTTTAAAAAATTTGAGGGCAACAGGTGCTAGATAATGCAATAGCAAATTCATTACTATAGTGGTATGATTAATTAAAAAAAAATGGAAGAAGAGAGGAAATACTATTGAGTTAATGGTTTTTTACTTTTTAGAGATTCATTGGTATTGAAAAACAAGAGCCATAGTGGCGACTGGCGAGTCTCTCTCCCACAAGTGGACAAACGAATTAAATTGGTATGTCTTTAATGGCCTGTATTTTCCTTTTATCCAATTAAGATCTATAGTACCACGACATTCGATTGATGAGTCTGGTCAATCTCTTTTAAGATAGTCAACATTTTGCTTAATTGGAAAGGGAAAAAAAATGTATTTCTTTTGAAATGCTTGAATACAGCAAAAAAGCTTCTACCCTCTCCACATTACACACAAAAATCACACATTATAAACTTCGAGTGGCACGATATTTATTAACGTGACAACTCTTTATATAAAAAGCGACAATTTTAAAAAATAATATTAACTAAAAAAAATTAAAAAAAAAGGAAAATAAACAGAATCGAAAAAGGAGAGAGAGAGTGACTGAATTATAATAAGAGGGAACTTTTTTATGAGTTGCAGTATCCACATTCCACAACACCATATCCTCCAATCACCACTCACCACCTTCAACTCTGCTTTTTGCACACACACCTCTCTCTCTCTCTCCCTCTCTCTCTCTCTCTTGAAAAGAAGAGAGAAAAAGAGAAAATAATTATTAAAAAAAAAAGATTTTAGTGAAAATTAGATTCATTCCTTGAAGCGTACTAGTTAGTCCGCTTTACTTTTTGAGAGGTTTCTTTCTTTCTTTCTTTCCATTCGAAGTTCATTCGCTCGCTCGTTTGATTTCCTTTCCTTCACTGCTCACAGGTCTTACACCGAACCAGGGAAAGGAAATAAGAAAAGAAAAAAAAGGAATCAATAGATCTTTCCCTTTTTTGTCTTTTTTTTTCTTTTACCAGCTTTTTGCCACTCTTGGAATTCAGAGCCTCTTCGCTGATATATATATTATTCCCAACCCAAGCCCTTCTATTCTTTCCCAATTTGGAATATTAACGAACAGGTTCGAAGCTTTCTCATTCAAGTTTCTTTCTTTCATTTTTTTTCCCTTCTTTTTTGCTCTCAATCGGTCCATATTGTTTCTGGGTGTTTTGTTCGGTTTAGTTCGTCTGCGTTTGGGTTTGATTTTCGGTTTGAGATCTACACCGTGGTGTTTTGGGGTTTCCTTCTAATTCCTTGGATTTTCTTTCTCTCCTTTTTTTTTTTTTCAAAATTTATTTTCATTTGTTTGGATTTTGGAAAAGTTGGTGTCTTTTGTAGATTCCTCAGGCTATGCCTATGCACCAGAAAAAGTATTCTGATTCCTTCCAAAGAAAAATGCTACTTGATTTAACACTGGTATTATTGTGGTGAAATCTCCACCTCCCCATTTTCTCTCTAAGCCCTTTCTCTTTCTCTCTCTATTGCTCTGTTCTCTTTCCTGTTTCCTCAATCCTCAATTCACTCTGTCCATGTCACTGTGAAAAACTACTTTGGTGTGAGAAGAGAGAAGAGGAAAGAGTAAGAGAGGAGAGATGGAAATTCTATCGCCGGCGTCGTATATTTCGAGCTCGAATTGGCTTCTGGAGGACAGCAAAGGGGGCGGGGCGAGGTGGACGGCGGCGGAGAACAAGCAGTTCGAGAACGCGCTGGCGGTGTTCGACAAGGAGACGCCGGAGCGGTGGCACAATGTGGCGGCCATGATCCCGGGGAAGACGGTCGTGGACGTGATCAGGAAGTACAAGGAATTGGAGTACGACGTTAACAACATCGAAGCGGGGCTTGTCCCGATCCCGGGTTACACAACTTCCACATTCACATTGGATTGGGTGAATGGCCATGGCTGCGACGGCTTCAGCAGACAGTCCTATGCTCTTGCTGGCAAGAGATCTTCATCGGCGCGACCCGCCGAGCAGGAGAGGAAGAAAGGGGTTCCGTGGACCGAGGAAGAGCATAAGTGAGTGCTTTATCTTGTTCGGTTTTTCGCAGTTTGAAAATTCGTGTATCTGTACTTGTTTGATTGATTGCTTGCAGGTTTATTAGCACTAGAATTAGTCTTTAGCTTGAAGTTTTAGGCACTTCTTGGCATGAAGTTTTGAGCAACTTGGTGTCAGTCTTAAGTTGGACCTTGTGTTGACTATGGAATTTGTTCTGACATATGGCTATTTTGGTGTTGGTGTTGAATTTGGTTTTTAGGCTGTTTCTGATGGGTTTGAAGAAGTATGGGAAAGGGGATTGGAGGAACATCTCGCGCAATTTCGTGGTCACTCGGACGCCAACGCAAGTGGCGAGCCACGCCCAGAAGTACTTCATCAGACAATTATCAGGAGGGAGGGATAAGCGGAGAGCGAGCATCCACGACATAACGACTGTCAATCTCAACGACGCGAGAACGCCCTCGCCAGATGGCAAGAGGGCTCCTTCGCCCGAGCAGTCGGCGGTGGTCCCTCAGCAGCCGAGCTCCGCCGCCATGTCCAGGGCTCCCTTTCAGTGGAATCAGCCGAGTAATGGTGGAGCAAATATGAGTTTCCAGATGACTAATGGGAATATGTTTGTGACCAATCCTTATGGGATTAGCTCATATGGGCTTAAAATGCAAGGCCACAATAATCTCCACAGAGGTGCTGTTCATGACTCTTACTTTGGACCTCAAAGTATGGTTTTTCAGATGCAATCCGCACAGCACTACCCACATGGATGATTTATAGCAGTCTATAAGGAAAAAAAAAAAAAAAGAAAAAAAAAAACAAAAAAAAGAAAATTATTAGTGGCTTAATTAGTTTGCCATGGTTTCTTAAAGTTTTACTAGTATAGCTCTCTGATTGTGCCTTTTGTCTTGGTTTCATGTGAATATGTCATCCAAAACCTTTTAAGTTTAGCCCAATAGCTTTTGAACTTTAAGAGGGGACAGGATTGTAGTGTTTCCTTGGAATTTCGAAATTCTGAAATATGAAACTGAGTTGAAGCTTCTCAGGCAGCCATGTTTTAATTTCCTCTCTCTCTCTCTCTCTCTCTCTCTCTCTCTCTCTCTCACTCTCTCTCTTTCTCTCTCTGTATATCTGCAAGCTAAAGTTATGCTGTGTTTGATAAGCCATTAGGAATGGTGAAAAATATTTTGCAGAAGGAATTTCAAGATGCATTAGTGATATTGAAGCGAAAAGAATACACTGCATAGTTGACTGATCTTTGTTTATATATATATATATATATATATTTGATTGTTTGATACCTTAAGAATGGTTCCTCTAGGTTGAGATTTTTTTGAATGCAGAAGAAGATAAAAGCATCAGCTAGCAGACACATGGAATTCCAAGTTTACATGGAGAATGAATAAAGCATCACCAAGATAAGCATCTTCAACCAATGTTGAAAAAGCTTAGCATATTTGAGCATCACCTATATATAATTATATTGAATAAATACTACTATGTCCATATGTTTTGAATCCAGAGTATGTAAAGCCACTAGTTGTGCTTGATGAAAACTTTAATATTAAATGGGGGATCTTTGAGCTTTTTTATATTCAGTCACTAAAAGATCAATATTACTTTCTGAATTCATGTGGTCAAAGGTACTGAGGTTTTGATTCTGCAATTGAACTTCATTGCTCTATATGTATATTAAAAGAAACAGTAAAAGCTATAGCTATTATGATATTGAAGTGAGACTGTGAGCACCTCCAATTTCAATGTGATTCTTGTTAGTTTGATAGACTTAAGTTCTTAATTTACTGTGCATAAAGTATATATTATGCCCTTTAATTGGATGCTGGTTTTGCTAGATTGGCCAAACCACATAACGTTTTGACTTGAAATTTGATGGTTATTTCCAACTTTCCTTTTGGCTTTGGACTCTTGTTTCATATTATTTGGCTTATTGAATCTTTTATTTGGCAATGTCATTTCTAGGCTATTTATTTTTCACTAACCGACTTCGTTAGAACCAAAATGGTCCGGTTGACTGAGCTTGACCTTCAAAGTTCAAACCTTATTGGAATGCTGACTCTACATGCACTAACTGAAGCATCATATGCCTAAATCACTTTTTTTTTTTAATATCAATATTCTTTTTTCATTAGACCTTTCCAATAGATACTCTAAAAGAAAGAGGAAGATCCTTCTAACAGTTACAATAATTAGCCGTTAATTTAAGATTGTGCACTACACAAAGTAAGATACAGATTACATTATCTCCTTAATTAATTATTCACTTTGTGGCTGTGTGTTTAGTCCAAGTAGTTGTTAAAACAGGTTGGACAGTGATATTTCTCTGCTGGGTCTTGTGTCTTCAAATGATGGTCAAACTCAAGAGGCAAAAGAGTACTTTAGCTTGCCAAAGCACAAGGCTAATAGTCCTCAGTTTAATTTAATGAGTTAATAATGTTTTTCTGATTCGTTTAGTGTACGGCATCTGGCAAATAACAAATAAAAAAATGTTAATCAAGGTTTATTTACTCTCTAAGTTAACATGTGATCCGAATTATGGGGACAAAATATCTAACTTTTCATTAGGCATAAAGATTTCTTTACCATATTCATATTTCATAATCAGTGTTTAATTTTATTTTAAGTTTTTTTTTTTTTTTTTGGATGGGCTTGAGCCCTTCAGATTCTGCTTTTGTGGACGGTTCATTGACCTCTCACCTTTTTTGTATTTTGTTTTTAAATTTTTTTGAAAGAAAGAATCGTCCCTCTAATTAAGTGCTACTTTGATAATTGTACGGTGTCTTTCAGCTAATAAGACAAGTTAGCAATTATTGAAACAGTGTTTAGCCCCATAAAGTTGAAAAGATTGCAAATGGACATACTTAGTAGAATTTATCATGTTTGGCTCTAAATTTCGCTCCCTCTAATCAATGATCTTTATACGGAGAAAAAGTATTAATCAAAGTAGCACTGTTAATCATTACGCAATTAGTGATCCTTTATTCAAACCATGTCCCACAAAGCAAAATATCATGAAGATAATCATCGAAGATTTTACTTTTAACTTTGAACTCTTATCTCTCTGTGCAATTGAACACGTTTTCTTTTTTTCTTTCTTTCTTTTTTTTTTTGTGTGTGTTTTGTAATGCAAAAATGATTTTTAACTGGGTAAAGTTTGTTTAAGAGACCGATGAGAAACAATTCAAGCATTATGATTGGCTCTTAATAAAATGCATAATTTTTAACACGGTCGTCACCGTATTCAATCTCTTTTTTTTTTCTTCGTCCTCTAAGAATAACGTTTGATGTGTTATCAATGCTTTTGTTTTTTGTTTAAGTTTGTTTGTTTGTTTTTGGTTTTTTTATCTCTCTCATAAAGGGTGTTCTTTCCTCCAAATGAAAAAGGTCCAATAGCCAAAGTGTATGATCCAAATCTAATTTTATGAGTATTTTGTTTTATGATATTCGGTTTTTTAAATAAATAGCTATATTTTCATGTCTATTTTTAATAATTAGTCTATGTTTGTTTTTATTAGCAAAATAGCCATACATTCGTGTCTAGATTTTTGAGATTGCAGTCATTAGTTTTTTTAATTCTGTTTTTGTTGTTTGTTACAGACAATATTGTCTAAAATTTTGTGTTTGTAATTATGAAATTTATGGCTTCTTTGGCTGCATATATTTTTTGCTATTTATAAGATATTTTTTTATTTAATAATAAGTTTTATGAAATTGGTTGTATAGGCAATCATTTATTTGTGAGTTGATTATTTGTTAATTGATGTTTAAATTTAAAATTGTGTTTATTTCAAATTTTTTGAAATTTTGTGACTAGTCACAAATTTTATGACTATGTATTTTATTTATTTAGTCACAAATTTTAATTTTTTTAGTCATAGATTTTTAGATGTTGACGTGATAGCCATTTGCTAATATTTCAAAACGTGGGCTATATCTTTAAAACATAGATTGCAAAATGACTAAATCCTTAACTGACCCTATGATATTTTAACATTCCTTAGTTTTAATATTTTAAATGCTAATAATTACTTGATGGCATGATTGATCAAATAAAAATCCATGGAAATCAATATATAACCTAGGCATGGAATTTCGGGTATTTCCCTTACCCGAAAATACCCGTTGGGTAATTACAAAAAATTTTGGATAAATTTCGGTTTTTTTTTTTAAGATTTTGTTTTAAGTAATATATTTTGCTTTTTATTGCAGTGTGAATAAGATGTGAACTCAAACCCCTATTTATAACACAAAAACACTTTACTTTCTTTTATGAGAAATTATAGTGAATACCTAATTTATAACACTTAATTTAAATTATTATCTAATCTTTTAAAAAATATAACTAACTACTCAAGTGATTCAATTACTTACACAGTAATAATTTGTGGTAATTAACTTAGTTATCAAAAACATATACAAATAATTAAAGAATTGACTAGAAATTCAATTACTTTAAAAATTTGAGCATTTACTTTTATTATTATATAAATTTTGGACATTTTCCTACTTTATCTTTTTTTATTCCAAAAAAAAAAGTTGCCGTGTGTAAGAAAGTTGCCGTGTATAAGTTGAGTGTGTTAAAAATTATTTTTACTTTGCATTATTTTACTTTTTTTTTTTTTTTGCATTAGCATTATTTTTAAAAAAAATTCCAATTCTACCAATTATATAAATATATATATATATATATATTTGGGTAATTGGAATTTACCCGAAAATGGGGACGGATAATTTTCTACGCGATTTACCCGTCCCCGGATTTGCAGGCCTAAAAATATAACCCATGGCTTACTAAGGACCCAAACTATGAAAGACCGTAATAACTTTTGTTCTTTTTTTGCTGGTAGCGTTGTCTTCCCAAAAGGATCAATCCAACGAATAAGGGTCTTTTTGACATTTTTTTTTTCTTCTCTCAGAGTTCAATGGCATTAGATCCCACTTCAGACAACATAGATCCCACTTCAGACAACAATAATGGATTTCTCTTCGGTTCCTATACTATTTAAAGTCCAACTAATTCAATAATAATCAATCTTTCATTGAATCAACAAACTCTAGCAAAACCCAAACACTTGAATTGTGAAGCAAATTACCTTCGTGGACGGCGAAATCCACGGTTCTTTTTAGCTCTATTTATATGATAGAAGCCTTATCACAATACAAGAGCACAGTATTCATACAAAATGACAAGCCAGAAAAAAAAAAAACTAAACTAAAGCACTTGGTTGCTCTTCTCATGTTTGTAACCTCTTTCCTTTTTCTTTTTTTGTTTTTTTTTTTGGAGTTCTTTTTTGGGCCCTTATCTTAGATGGTTTTGCTATTTGTTATGACTTGTGACAGCAAAATTTCCTTTTGCTTTAGTGAAGAAAAAGCCTAATAAAAAGGCCTAGTTATGTCACTTGGAAAATAGTATGTTCAATGAAGTAAGCAAAGAATTAATCGTGAAGTGCTTTTACCACAAGTTGCAAGAGGGAAAAGGAAAAAAAAAAAAAAAAGCACAATACCAACTTTATGCTTGGTTTGCTCAGCACCCTAACAATTTTATAACCACATAAATAAAAATCCTGAAATTCAACTTTCGGTCATATCTTAAATGTGTTTGTGTTTTATTTATTTTTGTATATTTTTTTATGTAAAAACTAGATTTTTTTTTAACTACCTCTATATTTCAGAACTCTTTAAAAATGTCAATATTCTGATTCCTCTCTATCAGCATATGCTCTAAGCTTTTACTCAGTTTAAGACTAGTGTCTCTTGTGTAATTTCCAGCTCTCTACTTTACTTAGCCAAAACCGAAAGAAGACGTTGAGAAAGGAATTTGAATAAGGTTGAGGCCTCTATTTGTGAAGTGGGTTGGATTCTGTTTGCTGCTTTAGTGGGCCCACAGAGAGATCTGGGAATAATCTGGCTGAGAGGGCTTAACTGCAAATCTTACTTGTTATATTGGGGAGATATAAGAATCTTAAAGGTCGGAAAGTAAGAGATGAAACATATTCCAAGCTACAGATTGCAGTTAGTCAATGCTTAAAATTGTTCTGTGACACTTTTAAGAAAATGCCGATTCGGAATAAACTTTACTATAAAAATAGTACGTAATTATATATGAATTTGTGTTATTTTCAAACGTAATCAAACTTGGCCATAAGTCAATTTTTTTTTCTAGGGTTTAGAAAATTTTGGAGAAGAAAGAAGAAGAGAAAAGAGGGAATTGCAAAATAAGGCAATTCTTAGTCCCACCTAAGAATTTAATTTTATGCCACAAGGGATGTACTCACTTTGTTTTCACCTTATGTTTGTAGGGTAAAATTTGGGATATAAATTAAAAATACAACACACATATGATATAGATTATCATTGTGGTAAAAGAAGGGCATTCATATGAACTTTTTAATACCAACTTATGTGGCAGTTGAGGTGTCATGTTTTGATTAGTTGAATATCAAATCATTATACCTTAGTGATAAACACTTACTAATGATAATATGACACATAAGTTGATATTAAAAAAAATTAGTAAAAGAATTAGTATGTCTAACACTACTCTTCCTCAAAATCCCAAAAATGCCACTTTCGAATAAAATAGAACTTGGCCAATTTGTCTAAGGGCTCGTTTTGGCGCCATTTTTAGATTAAATAAAGACATTTGGTAAATCATCTTTTAAAAAATCATTTAATCATTTCTATATTAACAAAGGGTAATTTGAAAAGTATGATACATCATACCTGTTACTTTTTTTAACTGTTTCTATGGTAATTGTTGAAATTACTAAAATTGCCTTAATTAACTCTTCCTCTTCTAATAACTATTTTTTCAGTGGTAATTTTTTTTTTAAATAACAAATATAGTTTACCACACACGTATATGTTTCTAACTGCAGTAATATTTTTACAGCATAATTCGTATCAATTATTTTATAAGTACAACAAGACTAAATTTGTCATAAGTTAAGGCAAAATCGAGAAATTCTCATCAACCAAGGAACCTAAACTCGGTGGTATTGTAATAATCATTAGTGTATTACAACATGTATCCTAGAATCTACTCAGTCCCACATATTTGCTAGGCTCTGAATAACTTAAAACATAGCTATCATAGCCATTCCAAAACACATTATGAGGATTCAGCCAAAAAAAAAAAAAAAAAAGACATTATGAGGCACCTTAGCGTAGGACAAGAAGAAGCTGTGCGTGTAACAGAAAACGACTCAGCATTAGTAGTAACATTAGTTGATTCATTGAGACATTTAATTTGTGAATTTGAGTGCCTTTCACATCCTTTTGGCATGATATGATCTGCCATGATGCTTCATTAGTGCCTTGATGTATGACATAAATATATATATATACTTTATTGCGAGCTCGATCAAGCGTAATAGCATTGCTCTTGTATTGCATGTGCTGTTTCAATTATAATGATTTGTGTTTTAAAATAGACGTGTCGTGTCGTGTCAAGGCCCGAAATAAGGTAGGCCCGTCCATCTTCTTGCACCCCAGCATGGTCCATGAGCACAGATGTCTCCGTGCCCGATAGCCGGGCCGGCCAAGTGAGCATCTCCGTACATACCCCAACTTGTACAATGCTTCCTGATATGACATTTTTTGGATAAAAATATAAATGAAAATTATATAATTGTTGTGAGTTTTAGTAGCAATGTAGAGTTACCATGTGTTTCTAGCATAAAATTTTATTCAAGGAACACACAGCCTTGAGTCTAGTTAGTCTACTATCCAATTAGGCCGAAGACCTATCCTTAGTGTAAGTCAGACCAAAGCCAAGAGGATATAGAGGGTCATGTGAGTTATCTTTCGAATGCACGGGCAATTGCTCAACCCTCTTGAACCATGTCACTGGTAGCTTTCCCTCGAAGTCAAAGTCGCCGAAGATGACGTCTGTGATGCCCCCTCCTTCGCTCCCAGGCAGCCAGGCTGCGACCAGAGCATCGATCTTATCCAACAGTGGCGGCTCCAGGACTAAAGGTCTTCCAGATATCAGAATTACCAATGTTGGAATTCTGTCAGCAACCGAACTTATCACATCAGCTCCGTTAAAGCGGATTTGTAGCTGTGAATTGTCTCCCGTAAATTCTGCATACGGTTCTTCACCAACAGCTACTATCGCGAAAGAGATGTCTTTCCGGGACAATGTGTCTGGTGATGGATATTCCTCGTAAATTACTTCTGTTTTGTCTCCTATTGCTCCCTTAATAGCATCAAGGATGGTTGTACCTGGAATACACAGATCACATTAGTTCCGTACATATAATAATTCTAGTAATGCCATGGTGAACAAAATATTTTTCCAAGCAAAAAAGAGTAGCAATACATCCTAGCCTTTAAAAATTACTAATACACTTCTTTAGAAATTTAAAGCATGTAATCTACAAATGTCCGATTGAGTTACTAAATTTTGTGTTAACCGGACCTTTAGTATCCATGGTTATGCAAACAAACTAGAGACAACCAAACTCATCATGATCAAACTCTTACCCAAGAGGCAGAGATAATGTGATTTGTTAAGTTTTCAATTATTTCAATAATGGAAAGACAACGATAACATACCAATTGTAATCCTGCCGCTATCTCCATGCCAAGTACCGGTCCAGCCTCCGCACTGATATCCAAGATCATCGGCATGACTTCCTGTAACAAGAATTCTCTTAGCTTCTTTGTCTAAGGGAAGAAAAGGTTTCTCTGGATCCTTCCCATTCTTCAACAGAACCAAGGACTTCCGAACTGCCTCGCGCGCTAGATCTCTATGTGCCTGCAAGATAACCATGAATTTGAATTTGACTCAGATGCTTATCAAGAGCAGGTCAGAAATTTAAATTTTACTCGAATTGATGTTTAGCCTGTATCTTAGTTTGTCAAATGATTAAGAGCATTACAAAACACTATCGTGATATGCTAGAATAAGAATTTAGTATTTAACCGACCAAATGATACTCCTAGAATAAAAAATCAAAAACTATGATGAGTGTTGGCAAGAATTTAATGATGAAAAAAGAAGTGACTGCATGTTTATGCTAAGCCCTGAAGATTTATTTACCTTGCAACCAACTGTGTCTAGCAAAGATCTGTCACTAAAGGGATATTCAAAAAGAGCTGTGGCGAACTTTACTCTCAATATTCGTTCCACTGCGTCGTCAATTCTGCCCATTGGCACGTCCCCCGCTACAACCAGAAATTTTAATTCGTCCATAAATTGTTTGTAATCAAAAGGCACCATCACCTGCATATTGTTTTCGGTAAGAATGCAGATTTAAGAAACCTATATAGACATAATAAAACTTTCAGAACTTGGAGTTCAACTCTACCATGTCAATTCCTGCATTAATGGCTAGAGAAATGCAACCTCGGTAGTTTGAACCACGAGGTTCAATAAGTCGGTCAAGCCCTTCCCAGTCAGAAATCACAAAACCCTGCAGTAAATAAACGGAATTCATTGTATTTTGTGCTGTAACATGTATTCATCGATAAAAGAATAAGAAAAAAAGGGGCATTGCAAGCTTTGTTTACCTTGAAACCTAACTTATCTTTCAAAATATCTGTCAAGAGATAACGATCACCATGCAATTGGCGTCCATTCCAGCTGGAATAAGATGCCATTACAGTGCAAACTCCCTGAGAAATACAGTCCAGATAAGGTGCCATATGGATATTCTCCAATTCCTCGTATGACGATATCGTGTTACCTTCATTTATACCTTTGTCAGTACCACCATCGCCAACAAAATGCTTGGCACACGCAATAACATTGTTTCTGGAATCAAGCATTCAAGATAAGTGATCATAGGAGAAATATATTCAACTCATTATAAGGTATGCAAATCTACAATTGGAATCCATGATCAAAATAGTCATACATTCATGACAGAAAGGAAAAAAAAAAAAAAAAAAACGAAATGGTAAGCAAAAAATCTGATGTTTTAATTTATATGCTATACAAATCATTAGTAAAACAATCTTAAGCTGGAAAGATTAAAAAAGTCCTTAGAGCTCTATGTGAAAATAGTATGGAGTTCATTTTTTATTCTCAAGAGAATTTCCAAATAGAATGTTGTCTGTTGGCAGCAAAATGGATTATCAACCAATCAACTGACATTGATGTCCTGGTGATTCATAGTAGTACAAATGCCTTGGTCTGTAGATTTTAATAAGGTGAAACATGATTTTGCCAGTAAATCAAGTACGAATGGAGATAGACGGCTTTTCTCTACCTTCCAGCCACAAAGGGGTAGCCTTTCGGGTGTCCTTCGGGTGGTTGTCCCTGCAAGCCTGAAATGATGGATGTCATCTTCCTGACAATTTCGGTATCTTCACTGTAACTCTCATAGCATCTTCCCCAGCGGGGGTCTCTGCTTACCTGTCAGAAGCTAATTAAATGAGAAACAAGACCTATAAAATGCTAATCCTCACACATCGATCAGCTTTCACTTTGATCCATTAATAGAAGCATCATATGGCCAAAAACATTAAAAGATAAAACTTAAAAAATGATATCAATCCTATGTACATCTTGTTGTTCCGTATCTTGATAAATAGCTATGGATAATGATTACTGACTAATGTTGGCTATAATAAGGTTTAACTTACAGCCACACAGGGAGCAAAAGTATAGTGAATGCCGCTCGCCCTGACTTCCAGTGCCGTTGCGGTCCCAATCTTTCGAGCCAAATCTGCATCTCTACCATCAAGTTTAACCATAAGTGATAATGGACAAACAACAACACCCACACAACTCAGTCAGAAATTGCTTAAATAGTTCAGCTTAATATCCTCCAACAACATTCAACTCGGTAAACCGATACAATTTACATGTCCTACTTGAACACGATTACACGGGATTTAATCCACCGAAGCTAGTTAGTTATAGCTGAAGATTCAGGCAAAAAGGAAAGTCACAAACCTAGTGGCTCCAAGACCAACATTGTGAGGAAACACAGTGGCACCGTAGACATTGTTGTTCCCGTGAACCGCGTCCACGCCGTAGATGATCGGTATCCCGAGCTCCGATTCCAACGCCAGTTTCTGAAACCCGTCTACCATGTTTGCCCAATCCGACGACAAGGCGTTCTGGAAAGGTGCACTCCCGCCGGCGCTAAGTATACTCCCTGCAGAACTTAGCCCCCAATGAATCAACTATTTCGACAGCATAAAGAGTTACGAGTGTTTTCTTTGCCTAGACATTGTAATCATGCTAATTAGTAATTACCATTTAAGTAGAACTAGTTTTACAAATGGAAAGTTAATGGTATCAAAACAAACTCCATTGTTAAAGGTCCAAAGTATTCGTCTTTTCAATCACACTTTTGCCTATAAAATTAGACAGAGGTTAGTAGTAAAGACGAAGGAAATACCGATGGAATGGTCTCTAATGGAGATAGGCGTTGCGACGCGTCGCTCTATCTGAGTCATCTGAGCGATCTTCTGATCCAGAGTCATGCGGGAAAGGAGGTCTCTGACTCGAGCTTCGATGGGTTCGTTGCTACTCCGGTACAAGCAATTCGCGGACTCCATTTTACTTGCGTCCGAACGCTCAGAGATCCTCACTGCCACACTCACAGGCCGTAAAGGAATAGGCGACGATTCGCGAGAGACTAGTGTCGAGATTTTTTTCTTTTTGGGTCTCTTCAAGGTCGAAGCTTTAGTAATTATTGTTATTATTTTCGATTGCAAGTCGGAGCTTTTACTAGTCTGGTGATGTGAAGATTTTTTTCTGGTTTGAGGAAGGAGAAGAGTTGGACACGCGAAGATTTGGGAAGTCAACGGTTACACGAAGAAGGAAATTATTTGTTCAAAAGTGATGATTGATTAATTATTTGATATTTGTAATGGATGCTTTTGTGAATTTCCATATAATAAACCCACAATGGTCGGTATTTTATGACGGGATGTCATAGAAAATATAAAAAAATAGTCCTTTATAAGTTTTATTATTTTTGTAAAAAATTATTATAGTTATTTTTATGTATAATTTTGTTATGATAAAAATAAAATATACTAATAATAAATTTTTTATGGTTATTTTTAAAATTTTATAGAAATTGTAACGGCTTATTAAAAACGCTATCTTTCAAAATAATTATTTATCTAATTGACTTATATTATTATATATATATATTTTTTATTTTTATAGATTTACTATATATGAAATATTTGATGATGATTTTTTTAATTATATAAGATAATAATTTAATTAACGATTGATACTAGTTAATTCATTAGCTTTTACAAATTTAAAGAGCAAAAAAATTATTTAATCACTTTTTTCCAAGATATATAATTGGAAATGATGTAAATAAAATGGTAGATATTTAAAATTAAAGTTGAAAAAATAATTTTTTTAATTATTTATAAGTTAATTATGAAATTATAAGATATTTAAGAGGTGTGAAAATAGTTAGTGTGAGGTTTTTGAGATTTTATGAGGAGTTTGTGAAGACAAAAGAAGAGCCATAGAAGCTATTTTTGTTTTTTATTACTAGAAATAACTATAGTATCCTTATTTGATAAGATATTAACTCAGCAATTAGTGAGCACATATTTTTAGTCTAACACTAAATAAAGATATAATAAAGTCATCAATTTTAAAAATTAATATGAAAATTCAATATAGAGTTTAACTTATAACTTCTTATTCGGTTAGTAATGTTATAATCATTTTAAGACAGAAATTGTAACAAAAAATCGTCATAAGAAGTATATTAAACCATATAAGATAAATATGACACTCTTAAAATTTAAAAAATATTTATTTATTTATTTACAAACACAAGTGTGTTTTTTTTTTGGTAATTTCTCGTTTTAGTTTTTGAAGAAAGTTCAAGTCATATTCCTCTTTCTAACCTTTGAGAAGAAAGTTAATTTATGATGAACTCGTGCCCTTGCAGGTTTATCAGTAATCATCAGTTCCTTTCAAGAAATATGCCATCTATGGCACAGCATATCTAGCACTGTTTTAGAGAAGAGAGAATAAAAATCTAAACTTTAAGAAAGTCCGAAGCTACAGTACTACTGTTCGTACTGTGAGGCCTAAAAAAGAGGAGAGACAAATATATCTACGGTAGAACATATCAGATTCAGAGGAGAGAATAAAAAATCCAAACTTTGAGGAAGTTTGTAGGAACAGTAGATTCTTTAAAAGATCAACATTGTTAATGTTAACCAACATTAACCCAATTTAAATTATTCCCAGTTACTATCCCATAATACCGAACTAGTAACTACTAACTACCACAACAAGGCACGGGTTTATTGCAAGGCTCGAGAAACTGGTCATACGACAATCCAGCCCCACCATCACATTTGACCACCGCAACCAATTCTTGAATCGGGTCCTTCCCTTCATCGCATTTGTATTTGGTCAATCCAAATCCCAAAGGAAACAGAGGCTCACAATCACACAAATCCTTGTTGTCCTGATCTAGCTGCTCCACGCTCTTGAACCACGTCATCGGGAGCTTGCCACGGAACTCGTGCTCTCCGACGACGACGTCGGCGATCCCGCCGCCCTCCGTGCCTGGCCACCACGCCGCGACCACGGCCTCGGCCTTCGCCACAGCCTCCGTCGCCAGCACCAGCGGCCTTCCCGAGATCAGGATCGCCAATGTCGGGAACTTCTCCGCCACCGAGCTCAGCGCCGCGAGTCCCTCGGCCGGCAGCTCGAGCCTCGGGTCGTCGCCGAAGGACTCGGCGTAGGGATACTCGCCGATGGCGACGACTGCCATTGATATGTCTCGTCTCGCCAATGTCTCCTCTGTCGGAGTCCGCTCGTAGATCACGTCGGTCTCTGCTCCGAGCATCGCCTCTCTGATGCCTTCCAAGATCGTCGTGCCGGTGGTGATTACCTCGTCGTCGTCGTGGTCGCTGAGCCCTTGCCATTTGCGGGTCCAAGCCCCGCATTGGTATCCGAGATCGTTGGCGTGTGTTCCGGCGACTAGGATTCGTTTAGGCTTCGTCTTCAGCGGAAGAAAAGGCTTGTCTTCGCTCTTCCCGTTCTTCAACAAAACCAAGGACTTGCGAACCGCTTCGCGGGCTAATTCCCTGTGAGGCTGAAGGAACAGAATCGTGGGAAAGTGCAAACACTGTGCGTCAGTGCACATACTTGAGACATTAGTATAGGGATTTTTGTCATTTGTTGGTCCGGAAATTGCGAGTTTTACCTTGCAACCTACTAAATCGAGCAGATAAGGATCGCTGTAAGGGTGTTCGAAGAGGCCGGCGACGAACTTTACTCGCAGTATTCGTTCGACGGCGTCGTCTATTCTGGCCATCGATACCTCGCCGGAGTTGACCAAGTCCAACATGTGTTCGATGAATTCGTCGTAGCGGTATGGTACAATTACCTGGCACATAGTTCCAGTTTGGCATTGTTTAGGCAACTAGGAATTAACAGAGCTTGTAATTAGGCGTGGAATGGAATTCCCTTACCATGTCTATCCCCGAGTTGATGACTAATCTGATGCATTCACGGTAGTTTGATCCCCGAGGCTCGCTAAGCCGGTCGATCCCTCTCCAGTCAGAAATCACAATACCCTGTAGTAAAAAGTATTTTACAAATATTAACATTCTTTCGTGTCAATGTCATGGGATGATTTTACAGTTAAAAAACAAACAAAAACGCCGTTGCCGGGGATCGAACCCGGGTCACCCGCGTGACAGGCGGGAATACTCACCACTATACTACAACGACAGGTTGATCTGGCGACGTCAATTAGATATATTTGAAATATAGTATAACATGGTTAAGTCAAAGTTTATTACCTTGAATCCTAGCTTGTGTTTCAAAACATCAGTTAAAAGATAACGGTTTGAGTGCATTTTTTGTCCATTCCAGCTGGAATAGGAAGCCATAACCATGGAAACACCCTTGTTAATACAGTCCAAATACGGTGCCATGTGAACCCTCTCCAATTCATCGTACGACAACACGGTGTCTCCCTCATTTAGGCCTTTGTCCGTACCTCCATCTCCAACAAAATGCTTCGCACAAGCAATGACTTTGTCTCTGTGAATAGTCACAAGTGAGATTTCGATTTTTGAATCTTTGATTTTGATTTTAATTAGTTACAAGTGAACTTTCAATTTTTAGTTTTTAATTTTTATTTTGAAATAAATACTAATT
Organism: Boehmeria nivea var. tenacissima; assembly: GCA_018132145.1. Classification (NCBI taxonomy): domain Eukaryota; kingdom Viridiplantae; phylum Streptophyta; class Magnoliopsida; order Rosales; family Urticaceae; genus Boehmeria; species Boehmeria nivea. The sequence goes on along the minus strand of CM030874.1, from coordinate 16,612,324 downwards.
TTAATTTTACCTGCTTGCTACGAAAGGGTAGCCTTTGGGGTGCCCTTGAGGTGGGTGACCCTGCAAGCCTGTGACAATTGATGTCATGTTTCTTACGATTTCAGTGTCTTCACTGTAACTCTCATAGCACCTTCCCCATCTGGGGTCTTTGCATACCTGTTAACATATGGTAAAGATGTGAATTAAAAAAATAGGGTATAAAGGTAAATTTTCATATGTCCCTGCATATGTATAGTATATATCTATATCTCTTATGGATTTTGGTTTGAGCAAATAGTGACAAAAGCTAGCTACTTACAGCCACACATGGAGCAAAAGTGCAGTGAATTCCACTGGCCCTAACTTCAAGAGCTGTCGCAGCGCCTATTTTCTCAACCAAATCAGCATCTCTGCTAACCAAAAAATAAATAATAAATAAAAATTGGTCTTATTCTCAAACGGAAATTTGTCTTGAAAAGCATGGAATATTTGAAAGCAAAACGACGTCGTGGAAACCTGGTGGCTCCAAGTCCGACATTGTGAGGGAACACCGTGGCTCCTCTGATACTGCCGTTGCCGTGAATGGCGTCGATCCCGTACAGCAGAGGTACCCCAAGCCGAGTCTCCAACGCCGACTTTTGGAACCGTTGACCATCTCTGCCCAATCAGATAACGACGCGTCAGCGTGGGGCCCACTCCCACAGGCGCTCAGCATGCTCCCTGCACCAGAGTATTCGGTCTTCTTAATTAACACAAAAAAAAAAAAAAAGAAAAGAAAACAGAACAGAGCTGAACAAAAAACAGAGCAAAACGAGCGCATGCAAGATGATGACGTGTCTGGTGTTAAAAAAAGGTTAATAATGATTAACCCCACCCATGATTATACGCCGTATGTTACAAGTAAGTGTTTCTTATGTGTAATTTTATAAAATGTAATGATTATATTTTAAAATACGGTAAGTACTATCCTACGAAACAAGACTAAAAAATAACTAAAAACTACATAAAGGTCATCAAACTCTCTCTCCCTTGAAAGCAGTAAATATTGGTCAATTACAAGAAATTTCTGACTAGAACCCGGTTAAAAGAATAACATAAAACTTGTGTCAACTTAACTAAAGTTTTTAACTTTAGATTCTATTTTGACAAGGCAGTTACTCCCAAATATATATCGTCATTACATCATATATTTGCTGACATAATTTTTTACGGACTATTTGATTATTGTATTAATTTTTAGAACCGTTGGTAATTTTTTAAAACATAAACCGAAAAATGACTAAATCTCAAATAAGTCTATTTATTTATCATTATTACTAACAATTAGGGTCTCAATTAGTATTCACGGTTGCACATTTTTATTTCTATTCTATATAATAGCAGGAAAAAACAAAATTGATTTATACCTTAATCCGCCATTTTAACTTTTGAAGGGGTTAAAAAAATTACTAATCACTCAAGAACAACATATACCAATGGCAAATTTGGAGACGATGGTGGGGTCGGCGGTGGCGACGCGGCGCTCAATCTGAGTCATCTGGCCGATTTTCTCTTCCAAAGTCATGCGGGAAAGGAGGTCTGCGACCCGAGCTTCGACGCTCCTCTTCGGGTCTCTATACACTTCCACTAATGTCTGCTTCAACTGCTCCATATTACTCTCTCTCTCGCTCTCTCGCAACGAATCGACACACAACACCTAGCTATTTCCTATGAGAATATTCTCGCCACTCAACTAATAATTGTGTCTTCCCAGTTATCATGACGACCTGTATATATAGGATAAGAAAGCCCATACACCAATCTCAAATTTTTTTTTTTTTGGCACCAAGCTTTAGCTGGCTAGCTCTTAACGTCAACACACTTAGTGCGTGTTGACTGGTTTGAATATTATATGAGAATTGATCAGATTAAAAATCATGTGTACTACGTCTGCGAGAACGCGCTTAGGTGGATAGTTATTGTGTATAATATATTCTATGTATGGTACATGAACATGAGAACAAAATTTTATAAGAAAATTGTTTGCCCCTTTGGAGGGTTTAGAAAATTATTGAAGACTTGGTATAATTTGATATTAATAGAAGTAACATAAAGGATCAGTTTACAAATGATAAAGTGGCTATTGTTTGATGACCGAGTAAATGTTATTGCTAGAAGCTATTGAGGACGCGTTTGATTTATAAATTAAATACTATATAAAGCAATAAAAAGATGATCTTAGATATGAAAATAGATAATAATATAGTCTCATATAAATTTGTGTTGAATTAAATGTATTTTTCGTATTATGCAATTAATAATTTGAATACATCAAATATCGTAATACAATACAAAGTATTTAAACCATGTAGCAAACTTGCCATAATTAGATGTTTTGTTAGGCACTCAGCTACTAAGCAAAACGTGTGTGAAAAGAGTAATGAAGAAAGTTGGTTTGCTTGTGTTGATAGCCGAACTCAGCTCACGAGGCCTTCAAGGGACCACGTCCACACTTTTGCACGCAGAAGGCTGTTTATCAACTACATATTACAAAAACAGACGTTTTACTATTTGATTTAACAATTGCAGTACATTTACATATATATACATATTGATGATCAATAAAACCAAACAAATCAAAAGTAAAACTACTCTCCTTTTGGAAAAGTTACGAGGGGCTCTTGTTATGCTTAGACCTGTTGGTTATGACTATACAAATTGTTTTATCCAAGCTTTTAAACGGAGTTTTCAATTTAGTTTTCAAGCTTTTAATTTATGTCTCAAATTTTACAATACAAATGTAAAATGAAAACAAGTGTGACATACCATTTGAGACATAAATTATTAAGTGACACTAAAAATGATATTATTTTGCAATACCCCCTGTTCTCAAATTTTTTGTCCTAAGCCCTTCTTTTTTTCCCTTTCTCATTCTTCGTTTTTTAATCAAAGTTTAAGAAAGCGTCTCTGGCAACGATTCTAGATCGTCAGATTTATTTTTTTACTCTATAGAGTCCACTGAAAAAGGTAAATCTGACGATACAGAATCGTTATCCACCACAATTATTTTCCACAGAGAATTTTCCAAAGTTTAATGTTTAAATAAAATCACTTATAGATTATGATTAATTTTTATTTTATTATAATTTAAAATAAATATTTATGTTTATTAGTTAAAATGAGATTGAGAGGGACAAGAAAATATGGTTAAAAAAATATCCGAGTTCATCTCTTATGCCATTTCCAATATAAAAACTCATTTTTAACATCAAAATACAGTAATTTTCACATCAAACGATAATTCATCTCTAATCTATTACATTATTTCTAACACCAACTGGAATATTCTGCGTATATTCCTTCTCATATCTCTTATTATATACTAGTTTTTTTTTACACGTGCATAATTTTTTATTAACTTATTAAATCATAAAATTTAAAAAATATAAGAAAAAATTTTTATAAAAATTTTATTTTTAAAAATTATAATAATAAAAAATATTTAGTTAAAAAAATGATAAAATAACATGATAATAAAACAAAATATCATGATATCAAGAGAGAAACAAATATTGTTGTGAGAGATAAAGAAATATAAGAAGGGCTCATTTGTTAAATAGCCACTTGAAAGCCAATGTTTTAAGAAAATGGCCTAAGAATTCAAATATTAAGTTATTAGCCTCAAATCCCTATGAAATCTCATTTTTATCTCTCATCACTCTTCTTCCAACCTCATGTATCAAATGGCAAAAAAGTCAATACATATTGTCTAAATGCTAATAACTTAATTATAACAAACTCAGGTCAATTCTTTAAAACTAAAGTTAAAAACAGGTCATTTACTTAATAATCTCATATAAGAATTATCATAAAAATAAAGGAGGGAAAAAAAGGAGGAAAATTAAAAAAAAAAAAAAAGAAAAAGAAAAATTTGATAAAAAAAATTATGAACCCCACGCGCGTGCTTTTGAGAGAGATAAAAAAGAAAGGAATAAAATATCGGTTTTAAAAGAAAATAGAGAATGAAAAAAAAGAAGAAAAAAAAAATTAAAAATATAATAAAAATAAAATTTTAAATTAAAAATAAAATAAAAAATTATAAAACAAGATAATAATAAAAATAAAAATATTACAATATTAAAAGAGAAACTTTTTCTTGAGAGAGATAAAAAAGCATTAAAAACAATATTTTAAATTAAAAATAAAATTAAAAAAGTTATAAATCGAGATAATATTAAAAATAAAAATATTACAAAATCAGAAAAGAAATTTTTTTTTGAGAGAGAGATAAAAAAAGAAAAAAAATATTTTTTTAAAATAAAAATAAAAAAGAAAAAAAGTTTGAAAAAAAAAGAAAAAAAATTGAAAAAAAAAACACTTACGGGTGCGTGTATACATGCGCCCAAGAGGAAGAGTGGAAGCAAGAGGGGACAAAGCTGACACGGGATCCCCATGCACGCAGGCCCATGTCAGGTTTTTTTGTTTTGCTTTTAAGTCCTTTGTTTTTTCAGTTACGCCTTCTTTAATTTCATTTGACCTTGAACTTTTAAAAAAATTGTAAAAGCCCAATTTTTTTTTTAAAAATTCATTTTAACCCCATAAAAAATGCTTTTTTTTATACAGAAAAACGTGAAAAAAAACCCACAAAATCGCTTGAAAAAAAAATGCTACGAAACTTTGGGAAAATGCCGTTTGAACATAATATATTGTATAGACTTTTCACACAAAAAGCATTTGAGTGTGTAACAAACTATTCTCATTTGTCATTTCTCATACCATTAAGCTAGGGTAAGGAATCATAATTGTGTCGTAGAATTTGCATGACGACAATCAACATATTGACGACATGGACAGATCACCACTGAGTCTAGGTCTTTGGCTCTGTCTGTTTTAAATACATGAATATATGTGGGCTCTATCAATTGACACTGTAAGTCAATCAACGTGCTTTGAGGTTTAACTTATTATATTGATTCACGCGGTTTTGTTCAATTGACCATGAGATGAATGAAAGCTAGTAAACGTTAGCTATGTGGTCATTGATTGAGAATATTTAGTAAGGATTTAATTTTATTTTAGATCTATTATAGTTTAAAGGATAAGATGTTCTAATAATAAAATAGACTTAAGTGATGTTAGCTTTAAGAGCCATCATCTTAGAAAAATACGCGTCAATATATATATATATATATATATATATATATGTTTTTGATTGATAAATAGCCTAATAATGTTAAAGTGACACGTCTTTTATGTCTCATTCACTTGCCTTCTTGAGTTAGGTTGCTATTTATTTATTTATTTTTTCAATTTTTAATTTTTTTGACAGTAAAATTGGGCCCATAATTTGGTAATTGGTGATGCGCGATGCATTGGAGAAGAGTTGACCGAGCCATTAAAATAACAGGTAGCTCAACAAAACAGCATTCATATATAACTTTTTGTTTTTTTTTTTTTTGGCTACTAGCATTTATATATCGGTGTTTATCTGGGTTTTTTTAGTGCGAAATAATTATAGATCGTCTCATTGAAAGTAAATCTCAGAATCCCTGTTAATATATAACTTTTTTTTGTTTTTTGGCCTTTAGCATTAATATATATTGCACTAGTGCCTTCTAAACTATAAGGTTGAGACAGTTTAGTCCTTCAAGTTTTTTTCACAATTACCTCCTTGAACTTAAAAATTTGTTGCAATATGGTCTAAATTGGAAACTTTGTCCAAAAATAGATGGAAACAAGCACGTGGTGCCAATCACGCGACCTTGTTGACAAGGACACATTTTGTCATTTTGATTATTTTTGAATTTTTTTAATCTTTTTATTATTTTGGCATTTAAACAAAACTTAAATATGTTATTTTGGCATTTTCCTGTTCATCATCTTTGTATACCATTTTGGTGAACCTCTTTAACAGCAAAAATTACAGAGTTCTTTTTATTTGCTCTCAGATTCACAGACATCGAATCAAACGCTATCAATCGGTTAGAACTTAAAAAGAGAAATAAAATTTAAATATATGTAATTCTTAGGTAAAAATAGAAGCTTATTCAATATATATATATATATATATATTTATTATGTTGGACCATTTCAATTGTGACAACTTTGTTCGGAGCACCTATTTAAATGTAAACATTCCAATTTTTTCATTCCAAAATGGGATTTTGACCAAAACATTGTTTAACCATTCAAGTGGTTCATTTTAATGAAAATCATTTCAAGCTAAAAAGTTAAAATGATAATTTAAGTGTCTGTTTAAGTGGCTTGTTTCGGAAATTTTGGCACTTTTAAACCATTTAAATATTATTTATATGATTTGTTTTCCCTCTAAATACAAATGCCTCCAAATACAAATGCTTTGAAGTTTGATCAAACAATTTTAGGAATAGGTGAAATGTTTCCATCTAAATGAGTGGGGCCCAAAACAAGGGAAACAAGTCCATTTTACAAAAACTCAAGACGTGTGAGCTAATTATACCCGTAATTAAGGGATAATTTCAGAAATGATAAATCTTTAATTTAAGAGTAAATCTAAAAAAAAAAAACAAATAAGCGGTGTGTTTGTACTTATATTTTTACCACATATTTTTAATATAATTAATAGGCCGGCCGTATGGTAGAAATAAAAAAGCACAACAGTGTCTTACTATGTAATAATATATCAATGATAATCGTTCACATCGCTCGTAGCTAGGAAACTAATTCCAACTAAACTTAACGTTATAAATTTAAAAATTCCTAACATTACAACAAATCTAACTACTTGTACGTAAAAGAAAAGGAAAAAAAAAAAAAAAAAACTAAACATTACGAACAAAGGTAGTTAAAAAGTGACCAAATAAAAAAAATATAAAAACCTAAAAGTAACTAACTAGTTGTAGTTACTAGCTACTGCCTACGCAAGCTCATGCTGCTCGGGCGCTGGCTTAATGTCAGGTTGATGAATATCTTGGTCGTCGTCGTAAAACCTCTTCCAGAACCAGTGCTTCTTCCAGACTCTGTCGGTCATCTGGTCGATGGGAACGCCCTTGGTCTCCGGCAGGAAGAAGACGGCAAAGAGGAACATGACGACGATCCAGGCGCTGAAGAAGAAGAAGATGTAGGAGCGCATGTGGCAGAGCATTGTGAGGAAGGCCTGCGCGATGAGGAAGGTGAAGAGCATGTTAGTGCTCACGGCGAAGAAGTAGCCAGCGTCGCGGGTCTCCTGCGGGAAGATCTCGCTCGGGATCAGCCACCCCAGCGGGCCCCACGACCACGCGAATCCCGTCACGTACACGCACACCAAAACCAGCGTCACCACCGCAAACTTCACCGGCATTGAGTTTGTGGCCCCCAAGTACATCCTTAGAATCACTCCTATTGCGGTCTGTGCACAAAAGTGAAGTAAGTTAGTAGAAAAGAAAAAAAAAAACTAATGTGCTTAATCAATTACGTTTCGATTTTGATTTTATTTTAGAGATTTTACCTCGGCGATGAACATCTGAACGGCAGCTTCAATAAGCAGCGTCTTCCTTCCGACCCTATCCACGAAGAAATTAGCCACCAGGGTGGCGAACACGTTGACGGTGCCCGTCACCACGGCGGAGAGAAGCGCGGCCTCGTTGCCTAGCCCAATGGTCTGGAAGAGCACCGGCATGTAGAAAAAGATGACGTTGATGCCCGTGAACTGCTGGAACACCTGCAACAGCACCGACACCACCAGCTGCGGCCGGTTGGATCGCTTGAAGAGCACGGCCTTGTAGGCGCCCTTGTTCTGCTTGGCGTGCTCGGCGGCGTGCACGATGGCCTCAAACTCCATGTCTACGTCGTCAACCCCCCGGATCTTCTTGAGGGTGCGGAGGGCCTCGTCCTTCTTGCCCCGCTCGACGAGGCTGGTGGGAGTCTCGACGATGAGGAAGGAGCCGAGGAGGAGGATGAGGGCAGGGACGGAGGCCCCGGCGAGGGAGACTCTCCAGCCGAAGGGGTGGAGGCGGGTTGTGCCGTAGTTGACCAAGTTGGCGCAGAGGATGCCCACTGTCACCAGCAGCTGGAAGCAGACGTTCAGCCCTCCTCTGTACCTTGATGGGGCGATTTCGGATATGAACAACGGCACGGCCTGTGTGGATTGTTATAACAAACATTAATGTACGTCTTTTAATTAGTGACCATTGATCTAGCTACTTGAATAGATATTATTGAGCATATTGATCGTGAACAATTAATTGTGTAATTTTTAGGTCAATTGTCAAAAGAAAAAAAAGCAAGATCATAGATTGATTAAACTAGTAAATTTTGTTATGTCATAAAATTTTTTATAAAAAATAAATAAATAAATTTGTGCCATGTAGCACCTGAATGCATGCATGCAAAAAGCGGGGGAAAAAAAAAAAAAACCGCAACAGAATTATTGTACGTACCTGGTTGCCGAATCCAACACCAGCGCCAAGTAAGATTCTACCGGCGATCAACATGGGAAGGTTGATGGCGAAAGTGCTGAGAATGGCTCCGGCGACGAATAAAATAGAGGCCATCTGGATGGTGAGCTTGCGGCCGAACCTCTTAGTGAAGAAGGTGGAGGCGAAGGAGGCGACAATGGCGGCGAGGTAGAGCGACGACGTGAAGAGCTGTAATAACTGACTGTCGTACTTGCAGTAGTTGTTTTCCTTCGCCCTGTGCTTCTTCTCGTACACCACCGGGAAAAACTTTATCAAGAAGTCGTCCATCGACGTCACTCCTCCTGCAAAATAATAAAATTAATTTGTTACAAAAAATCTAATATCAGATCGTTTAGGCTAAACAATTTGAAAGTAATATATATATATATATTACAAATTTAATTTGTACTAAAGGTTTTTTTTTTTTTAAGAATTAGAACCTGAAATTCCAATGTCATAGCCGAACATGAGACCGCCGATGGCAGCGATGATACTGCAGAGGAAGACTTGCTTGGTGAGCTTTGCGGGGAAGTCGCCGTTGGCGGAGACACCACCGGATTCGGAGGCGAGAATGGCGGGTGCCATTGTGATCTTCTCTCTAGCTACCTAGTGGTTTTGGAAGGTCTCTAGCTCTTTTTCTTTTTAATGAAAGTGTCTGTAGCTTCTGTACTAAAAACTAGAAAAAAAAAAGTGTGAAAATAAGTTAATGGACTTCGCATTAGTGATGTTGATATATATAGAGATTAAGGAGGGACATAGAATGATAAAAGTCCAGACCTGGTAGGATTTGGATTTTATTTTTTATTAGGATTTGGATTTAATATTTCATAGTCCTACTAGAATTTGGATTTAATTTTTTGGTATTTGGGAAATTGGACTGGTAAAAACTTATAGGGCCCCAAACTCATATATAAGAAAAAAAAATTCAAATAAGTGTTTGAAACGGGTCATTTTCCGCCGAAGAACGCTGAAAAAAAGGGACCGGTGGGCAGGGGCAGAGCACGCTCAAACTTTCTAAAATTAAACTTATACTGCAGCTTTTAAAAATTTTGAGTTTGCCTCAAAATAAATTAATTTATTTTAAATATACCACCACTCACACTTCTAAATGTAATTTTATGCTACAATTTTTTAAGAAAAAAATTACAAAATAAGGCCATTCTTATTATCAATTAATAATCTATGCCCCAAGTGTGTAAAGTTTAAGACATAAATTAGAAGTGCAACACACATATAACATAGATTATTATTGTGACAAAAGACTTTTTTTTTATTATACAATTATGAGTTTGTACAGATAAATACTTAAATTTTTTTAATATGTCCCCATAATTGAATAAATTGTTAGATATGCCCTATTTATTAAAATTTTCTTTTTTATATGTGCCTCATTGAGATAATGTTCTATGAGCAATGGTTAGATAAGTGGAGAAAAAAGAAAAAAAAATTCAAACAAATCAACAAATCATACTTGCATGCCCCTAGAAAACAATTAAATGTTACGAAAAACCAAATCATAAAATTAAAACCTAAAACCTAAAACTAGTTACTATTGCTTCACAAGCTCTTGCTCAGCTGGCTTATTAGCTTTGTGAGCCTCATCATCCTCATCATAGAACCTCTTCCAGAACCGATGCTTCTTCCAGACCCTGTCGACCATCTCGTCAATGGGCACGCCCTTGGTCTCCGGCAGCAGGAAGGCGGCGAAGAGGAGCATGACGACGATCCAAGCGCCGAAGAAGAAGAAGATGTAGGAGCGCATGTGGCAGAGCATGGTGAGGAAGGCCTGCGCGATGAGGAAGGTGAAGAGCATGTTGGTGCTCACGGCGAAGAAGAAGCCGGCGTCGCGGGTCTCCTGTGGGAAGATCTCGCTCGGGATCAGCCACCCCAGCGGGCCCCACGACCACGCGAAACCCGACACGTACACGCACACCAGCACCAGCGTCACCAGCGCGAACTTCGCCGGCATCATGTTTGTGGCTCCCAAGTACAACGTCAGAATCACTCCAATTCCGGTCTGAGATAATATATATAGTTTTGTTTATTAAATTGGCTTACATGTAAAATAAAAACGAATAAAATATAAATGAAGTAGACAAATACTCAAATTTATACAATAAATAAAAATAAATACTCAAAATTTTGAAGTAAATGAATAATTAGTCAATTCGTTAATTAATTATACATAATTATAATTTTGGTAACTAGGTTAATTACCACAATATGTTATTATGTAAGTAATTGAATCACTTAGTATTTTGTTATATTTTTCAAAAGATTGAGTATTGATTTAAATTAAGTATTAAAAATTAGATATTTATTATAATTTCTCAAAAAGAAAATTCGTATTACTAATTAACAACCTTTGTTTAAAAAAAATAAGTAAATAGACAGTTATATCCTTAACAAATTTGTTATTTAATATCTTCCGGAAAAAAAACTGTATATATTATCTTATTTAATGATGAAGATGTTTCAATTTTGTTTATTATATAAATATATATATATATATATTTACGCTATTTTATCTTGTTTTGTTAGTTAATTATATCTTCCGCGAAATATATTATTATCATCATCGTCGTCGTCGTTATTATTATTATCTATTTTTTACCTGGGCAATAAGCATCTGAACGGCAGCTTCAATGAGCAGCGTCCTCCTTCCGAGCCTATCCACAAAGAAATTAGCCACGAGAGTTGAGAGCACGTTTACGGTGCCCGTCACGACGGCGGAGAGGAGCGCGGCCTCGTTGCCGAGCCCGATGGTCTGAAAGAGCACTGGCATGTAGAACATGATGACGTTGATGCCCGTGAACTGCTGGAACACCTGCAGCAACATCGACACTATAAGTTGGGGCCTGTTTGAGCGCTTCAAGAGCACGGCCTTGTAGGCGCCCTTGTTCTGCTTGGCCTGCTCGGTGGCCCGCAAGATGGCCTCGAACTCCCTGTCCACGTCGTCGACGCCCCGGATCTTCTTGAGGGTGCGTAGGGCCTCGTCCTTCTTGCCCCGCTCGACGAGGCTGGTGGGAGTCTCGACGATGAGGAAGGAGCCGACGAGGAGGATGAGGGCCGGGACGGCAGCCCCACCGAGGGAGACCCTCCAGCCGAAGGGGTGGAGGCGGGTTGTGCCGTAGTTGACCAAGTTGGCGCAAAGGATGCCCACCGTCACAAGCAGCTGGAAGCAGATGTTGAGCCCTCCTCTGTATCTTGATGGGGCGATTTCGGATATGAACAACGGCACGGCCTGTGGATTGTAAAATAACAATGTTATCAGTCAATAGTGAATTAATTGTGTGGTTTTGAGTCTAATTGCGATAATAGAGGAAAATCATAGATTGATTAAATTTGTAACTTTATTTTTTTGGTGTCAAAGTGAAAACATTTTTAAAACAGAAAATATCATCATTTTGTGTCATGTATCACCTGAGTTCATGCATGCAAAAGAAAATAAAAAATCTAAACGGAATTATAAAATGTGAACTCTACTCAAATAAAGGTGTTATTATTTGTTAAAAAAAATATTATCGTACCTGGTTGCCGAATCCAACACCAGCGCCAAGGAAGATTCTGCCGGCGATCAACATGGGAAGGTCGGAGGCGAGAGTGTTTAGGACGGCTCCGGCGACGAAGAAAATAGAGGCCATCTGAATGGCGAGCTTGCGGCCGAACCTCTTGGTGAAGAAGGTGGAGGCGAAAGAGGCGACTATGGCGGCGAGGTAGAGCGACGACGTAAAGAGCTGCAAGTACTGGTTGTCGTACTTGCAGTAGTTATCTTCCTTCGCCCTGTGCTTCTTCTCGTACACCACCGGGAAAAACTTTATCAAGAAGTCGTCCATCGACGTCACTCCTCCTGCAAAAAAAAATAATAATAATAATTAAAAAATATATATATTTAAAGAGACGTAAATTCTGCAACTAGGGTTTTGGAAGAACCTGAAATTCCAATATCATAGCCGAACATGAGACCGCCGACGGCCGCGATAATGCTACAGATTAAGACTTGCTTAGTGAGCTTTGCGGGGAAGTCGCCGCCACCGGATTCGGAGGCGAGAACGGCTGGTGCCATGGTCGCAGAGGTTTTTTTTTATTTTTTTTAATGAAATGATTTGGAGCTTTTGGAAACGAAATGAAAATATTACGGGCTATGTTAATATATATAGAGTGAGGGATATTGATTAGATTTGGTAAATCAAATATTTTGTGTATCAAACAATATCTTGAGAATAAAAAATCTGAAAACCGAAAACTAAAAAATATTTTGAAAAAAAAACCCCGAACCGTTAACTGAATTTTCCTTGTTTGGTGCTCATTGCCAATAAACAACACCCTTTATATATATTCGGTGCTGTATAAAATAGAATTTAATGTGCTGCCTAGTCTTCAACTGAGATGTCTGATGAGAGGCTAAACGTATCCAACTCTACCAATTCATCAATATAGTTTTTTATTTAATATTGTCAATATCTAACACTACCACAGTACTACCCTCATCAGCGTGTTTTATATTGTCAATAAATTATATATATATATATATATAAATTAAATAGATATTGACGTGAATTTTTTATGACGTTTTGGAAATCCCATATCGTTAGGAGATACAAAACTTTAGCTTATTGTGCCTTACAAATATTAGTTGTCCAAACATAAGAATTTAAATATTAATTTATTGAAATATTTTAGAAATTTAAATATATCAAATTTTGTAGAATCAAATATATATATATTTTAAGAATTTTTATTTATTTATTTATGAAATGATTTGTAGCTTGTAAAATGATATGAAAATAAGATAATGGATATACATGATTGGATATGGCGAATCAAATATGTTGTCCATAAAATAATATCAACTTCAGAATAATAATTTTCAAGAGTGATAATTGGATTCTAGCAGAAGAATATGATAACTGGAATGTTATTTAGTGTATACAATCTTTTTGCCTTCTTCTTTTATTATTATTATTATTATATTTAACTAGGCTATCCTTAACAATCTCTATCTTGTTAGCTAATATCTTCCGGAAAAATGTATATATTATCTTATTGAATATTAATTTGAGAAAAAAAATGGTAAATTTCATGATAAGACTAGTTACATTTTGATTTTATTTGATTTTATTATATATATATATATATATATATATATTTACCTGAGCGATGAGCATCTGAACGACAGCTTCAATTAGCAGCATCTTTCTTCCGAGCCTATGCAAGAAGTGTTGGAATTTTGGCAATATAAAAGAAAAAGAAAAAGTCCCACATCGGGTGTGAAGCAAAGGAGTGGTGGTCTTTAGGCTATATAAGGACTCTGAGGTTTTGTTTCAATTTGCCACAGTCATAGACACTTTAAGCTTGGTGTACTTGACTCTATTTAAATTCCTTTTTGTATTCTCATTGAGGTAAGAGTTGTTAAAGGGTGTGAGTTAGGGAGAGCTTTGTAAGAGTGTGGGCGGGCATGGACGGGAGAGATATTATTGTGTGATTGTAATAATTTTTCACATAGTGGATTTTTTTTTGGTGGGCCGTGGTTTTTTCTCCGATTTGGGAGTTTCCACTTTAAATTCTTGTATCGTGGTGATTGTTTTTTTATTTCTTTAGTTTCTCATATATTTGCTTGCTCTTAGGGTGAATGTGGGATCGAAATTCCCAACAAGAAGAAATCAGCCACCAGGGTGGCGAGCACGTTGACCGTGCCAGTCACAACGGCTGAGAGGAGGGCAGCCTTGCTGCCGAGCCCGATGGTCTGGAAGAGCACTGGCATGTAGAACATGATGACGTTGATGCCCGGCCGTGAACTGCTGTAACACCTGCAGCAACATCGACACTATAAGTTACGGCCTGTTGGAGCGCTTTAAGAGCACGGCCTTATAGGTGCCCTTGTTCTGCTTGGCATGCTCGGCAACGTGCAAGATGGCCTCGAAAGCCTTATCCACGTCGTCGAAGCCCCAGATTTCTTGAGGGTGCAGAGGGCCTCGTCCTTCTTGCCTCGCTCAACGAGGCTGGTGGGGGTCTCGACGATGAGGAAAGAGCCGAGGAGGATGAGGGCCGGGACGACGGCCCCACCGAATTAGACTCTCCAGCCGAAGGGGTAGAGGTGGGTTGTGCCGTATGAGAAAAGGATGCCCACCGTCACGAGCAGTTGGACACAGATGTTGAGCCCTCCTCTATACCTTGATGGGGCGATTTACGATATAAACATTGTAATAAGAATATTAACAAACAATGTACATCATTTAGTGATTGATCTGGCTAGTTGAATAGATATAATTATTCCAGAAAAAAAAAAATTGAGGATCTTGATCGCGAATTGATTGTGCAATTTTGAGGTTAATTGTAATATTTGAGAAAAGTCATAGATTGATTAAACTTGTAATTAACTAGTATATTTTGTGGTGTCATAGTGAAAAAAAAAAATTCAAAATCAAAATTTTCATTTCCCACTCCTTTTTGCCTCAGTTTTTTTTCCGTTCGTTCTGTGATGGCTTAAACTTGCGGCAAATCTCAAAACAACATTAAAACGATTCAAAGCTAAAGGTTTTGCGTCGGATTTAAGTACTATTTGTGTAAAAACGCACTCGTTATTTTGGTGCAAATGGCGGTTAAACGGATTTTTGTTTTTGGTATTGGGTCATTTCAATGTTAAATTTCACCTTATATATTAATTTAAAAAAATAAAAAACTGAATGTATAAGTACTTATATTTTTACCCCATATTATTAATAAAGTGAACTAGAAAAATATCCAAATTTGCAAAACAATAAAAATAAATACTCATATTTTTAACATAATTGAATAACTAGTAAATTCATAATACTTGTACAAAAAGATTACTCAGACAATTACCACTAATTACTACTATGTAAGTAACTAAATCATTTGATTTTTTTTTTTTACATTTTCAAAAGATTATATTTTTATTTCAATTAGGTATTAAAATTTGATATTCAATACAATTTCTCTTTTTAATATAATAAATAGGCCGTATGGGAAAAAATAAAAAAGCACAACAATGTCAGTATATGTAGCTGAAACAATGTGAAAAAATAGAAGTAATTTGTCATTTCCTTCTTTAGAAAAATTATAAAAAAAATAGCTATTTTGTTTAAGTGATTTAAAAATATAGTCAATATTTTTATATATTAAAAAAATAGTCATCAAACAATTATGGAGAATGAAGTTCATGCATATTTTACTTTGACCGTGACTATATTTTAAATTTTTTGAAACACTGACTAAAATAAAAAAGTCTTTTCAAATTAGCCTCTTTAGTTAGTTCACCATTTTCTTTATGGATGCGGGACATTTAAATTGTCTATCCCATCCTATTTTTTGGGATGGTCAAAATGGTTTGGAAAATGGTTAGAAAAATGAGTAGAATGGTTTGACTTTGCGAATTTCGAAGTGATATAAATGGTTGAAATTTAAAGATATTGTATATGGATTTGGAAAGTTGAAAAAAAATGAAATGGTTTGTAGGATTAAAAAATTAAATGATTTGGAATAGTATGGAATGAAATGGGATGGTTTGGATGGTTTTCCCAAACATGGGATAAAATAGTCCATTACCCAAACTCACGACGTGTGAGCTAATTACCCCTACTTAAGGGATAATTTCAAAACTCTTAAATTTTTAATTAGTTAATTTAGAAACAAAAAATAAATTAAATGGTAGCTTGTAACCGATAAAAAGAGAGTGAAAAGATAATATATATATATATATATATATAAAGATAAAGTATGGGAAGAGTGTACAACGGAGAAATGGAAGAGTGTATAATGGAGAAAACATACAAAAAAAGTTCTAAAGATTTGATGTTTTTGTTTAAAAAAATTTGACAACAAAATTTTTTGTTTCTTCTATTTTTAAAAATTTGTTTCTAATTTAGAAAAAGAAAAACAAAAATAGATTTACCAAACGCGCTTTTAAAAATAAGATTGCACTTTTTGTTAAAAAAAAACAGAAAATAAAAATGTTACTAAACAATAGTAAAAAAAAACGTCTAGTCAAATATTATATTTTTAGGCTAATACACATGATTTGCAACTTCAATATGTGTTTTTATCCTATTTCTGTTGCATTTTGATTGGTATTATATTCAATGTGTGAGTGATGAGGTCCATCCTTGGATAAAATTTTAAGGCATCATTTGGATTCCGTCTTAATTATTCGCGATATTTTAAAGAGTATCTGGCACTATGGCCTCTGTTAAGCAAGTTGGCTTCTAAATTTTGCTTTGTGATAATTTGCACTTTGAATTTATAAAATTTAGTAAGACAGTCCTTATTAGTAACAAATGTTCAAATTTCACAAAATTGGGCAGAACAGAGATTGCATATAAACAATAGCTAACCTAAACTCGATAAATTTGAGGACAATTATTGTAAATTACTCTAAAAATTAAAAATTTGATATCGTAGTCCTTAAACTCGTCGAGTTTTGGTATGTTGTCTTTTGAACTTTGTTTATTTGAGTAATTTGTACATTCCATTCATCCAATTTTGTTAAGATTTGAACTTCTGCCACTAGTAGAGATTAATTTTCTAATTTTATAAGTTCAAGGTGCAAATTGCCAAAAAAAAAAAAAAACCTTTAGTACTATAAATTCAATGACTGTTAGCGCCAATAACTCTATTTAAAATTATGTCATTTTGAATAGTAATTTTAATATGAAACAAAATTTGGAAACTTAGACGGGAAATTTTTTCAAAAATGTCACTTTTGTGTAAAGTGTTTTGAAAATTCTTACTTTGAGATGAATAATAGAGTCCATGTTATTTTTTAGAAATGAAATTTATTAAACTACCCCTCTTCTATAACTAAGCACGACAATGCATGAGAAAATGTGAAATAGTAATTTATTAATGAGTACATGTGGATGGGTTTGTAACTTGCTTATTTAGTGGATGGCAGTGGAGCAAACTTTTTGGTATTTGGGAGATTGGACGGGTGAAAATTTAAAGGATGAAGTGAGAAAATACTAAAAATTAACACAATTATAAAAATATCCAAATTTTTAAAGTAGTTTATTAGCTAGTTAATTCATTAATTATTTGCACATGATTTTTACTACTCACTCATTTATTATAAATTACAATGATGTAAGTAATATAATCATTTGAGTATTTTGTTATATCTTTCAAAAATTAATCTTTATTTAAATTAAATGTTAAAAATTAGTTATTCACTATGATTCAAGAAATAAAATTTAAACATATGTAACTAAAACAACATGAAAAAAATACAGAAGTTAATTCGACATTTTTTTAAAAATATATGTTGGACCATTTCAATTGTCTGAACAAGTATATTACCAAAACTCAAGATGTGGGATCTAATTACCCCTAATTAAGGGATAATTGCAAAAATTATAAATCTTTTAAGAGTTAATTTTTTAAAAAAATATCTAAATTGTACTCTAAGCTGGTATGGTAAAAAATAAAAAAGCAACAACACTGTCTTATTAGGTTATAGTATATCAATGATAATCGTTTAAATTGCTAGTAGGGAAATTAATACCAATTAAACTGAGAGTAACAGTCTAAAATTTCCTAACATTTCAACAAATCTAACTACTTGTAAGTATGAAAAAAAAAAAAAATTAAACATTACGAACACAGGTAGTTAAAAAGTGACCAAATAAAAAAATATAAGAACCTAAAAGTAACTAACTAGTTGTAGTTACTAGCTATTGCCTACGCAAGCTCATGCTGCTCGGGCGCTGGCTTAATGTCAGGTTGATGAATATCTTGGTCGTCGTCGTAAAACCTCTTCCAGAACCAGTGTTTCTTCCAGACTCTGTCGGTCATCTGGTCGATGGGAACGCCCTTGGTCTCCGGCAGGAAGAAGACGGCAAAGAGGAACATGACGACGATCCAGGCGCTGAAGAAGAAGAAGATGTAGGAGCGCATGTGGCAGAGCATTGTGAGGAAGGCCTGCGCGATGAGGAAGGTGAAGAGCATGTTGGTGCTCACGGCGAAGAAGTAGCCAGCGTCGCGGGTCTCCTGAGGGAAGATCTCGCTCGGGATCAGCCACCCCAGCGGGCCCCACGACCACGCGAATCCCGTCACGTACACGCACACCAAAACCAGCGTCACCACCGCAAACTTCACCGGCATTGAGTTTGTGGCCCCCAAGTACATCCTTAGAATCACTCCTATTGCGGTCTGTGCACAAAAGTGAAGTACGTTAGCAGAAAATAAAAAAAAAAATTAATGTGCTTAATCAATTACGTTTCGATTTTGATTTTATTTTAGAGATTTTACCTCGGCGATGAACATCTGAACGGCAGCTTCAATAAGCAGCGTCTTCCTTCCGACCCTATCCACGAAGAAATTAGCCACCAGGGTGGCGAACACGTTGACGGTGCCCGTCACCACGGCGGAGAGAAGCGCGGCCTCGTTGCCGAGCCCGATGGTCTGGAAGAGCACCGGCATGTAGAAAAAGATGACGTTGATGCCCGTGAACTGCTGGAACACCTGTAACAGCACCGACACCACCAGCTGCGGCCGGTTGGAGCGCTTGAAGAGCACGGCCTTGTAGGCGCCCTTGTTCTGCTTGGCGTGCTCGGCGGCGCGCACGATGGCCTCAAACTCCATGTCTACGTCGTCAACCCCCCGGATCTTCTTGAGGGTGCGGAGGGCCTCATCCTTCTTGCCCCGCTCGACGAGGCTGGTGGGAGTCTCGACGATGAGGAAGGAGCCGAGGAGGAGGATGAGGGCAGGGACGGAGGCCCCGGCGAGGGAGACTCTCCAGCCGAAGGGGTGGAGGCGGGTTGTGCCGTAGTTGACCAAGTTGGCGCAGAGGATGCCCACCGTCACCAGCAGCTGGAAGCAGACGTTCAGCCCTCCTCTGTACCTTGATGGGGCGATTTCGGATATGAACAACGGCACGGCCTGTGTGGATTGTTATAACAAACATTAATGTACATCTTTTAATTAGTGACCATTGATCTAGCTACTTGAATAGATATTATTGAGCATATTGATCGTGAACAATTAATTGTGTAATTTTTAGGTCAATTGTCAAAAGAAAAAAAAAAGGATGATCATAGATTGATTAAACTAGTAAATTTTGTTATGTCATAAAAAATTTATAAAAAAAAAAAAAATTTGTGCCATGTAGCACCTGAATGCATGCATGCAAAGAGCGGGAAAAAAAAAAAAAACCGCAACAGAATTATTGTACGTACCTGGTTGCCGAATCCAACACCAGCGCCAAGTAAGATTCTACCGGCGATCAACATGGGAAGGTTGATGGCGAAAGTGCTGAGAATGGCTCCGGCGACGAATAAAATAGAGGCCATCTGGATGGTGAGCTTGCGGCCGAACCTCTTAGTGAAGAAGGTGGAGGCGAAGGAGGCGACAATGGCGGCGAGGTAGAGCGACGACGTGAAGAGCTGTAATAACTGACTGTCGTACTTGCAGTAGTTGTTTTCCTTCGCCCTGTGCTTCTTCTCGTACACCACCGGAAAAAACTTTATCAAGAAGTCGTCCATCGACGTCACTCCTCCTGCAAAATAATAAAATTAATTTGTTAAAAAAATCTAATATCAGATTAGGCTAAACAATTTGAAAGATATATACATATATATTATAAATTTAATTTGTAATAAAGGTTTTTTTTTTTCTGAATTAGAACCTGAAATTCCAATGTCATAACCGAACATGAGACCGCCGACGGCAGCGATGATACTGCAGAGGAAGACTTGCTTGGTGAGCTTTGCGGGGAAGTCGCCGTTGGCGGAGACACCACCGGATTCGGAGGCGAGAATGGCGGGTGCCATTGTGATCTCTCTGGCTACCTAGTGGTTTTGGAAAGTCTCTCTAGCTCTTTTTCTTTTTAATCAAAGTGTCTGTAGCTTCTGTACTAAATAAAAACTAGAAAAAGTGTGAAAATAAGTTAATGGACTTCGCATTAGCGATGTTCATATATAGAGATTATAGAGAGTAGAGAGGGACATAGAAGTGTAGACCTCCTAGGATTTGGATTTAATTTTTTATATGCCTACTCGGATTTCGATTTAATTTTTCGTACACCTACTCGGATATTTGATTTAATTTTTTGGTATTTGGGAAATTGGACTGGTAAATATTCAAATATATGTTTGAAAACGGGGATTCTCCGTCGAAGAGCGCTGAAAAAAAGGGACCGGTGGGCAGGGACAGAGCACGCTCAAGCTTTTTAAATAAAATTTTATACTGCAACTTTTAAAAATACTGAATTTTTCCCAAAAAATTAATTTATTTTAAATATACCCCCATTTAAACTTTTAGCCACTCATTTTTATGTCTTTATACTAAAATGTTTTTAAAAACCAAATTTATGATATTACTATTATTTTTTCATAAAATCGTTACATCAAATAATTACGAGAAATAATTAAATAATGGGAAAAAAGAAATAAAATTCCACTAAAAACAAAATAACTTAAATATAGAATAAAGAGTAAAAATGTGGTGTAATCATTAAAAAGCATGCAACTTCATATCATAGTTATAGTCTCATAGGCAAATCGATAAAACCACTTAATCTAAAAATTCAAACAATTCAACAAATCAAACTTGCAACCCCTAGAAAACAACTAAATGCCACGAAGAAACGTAAAAGAAAAGCCAAATCAGAAAATTAAAACCTAAAACCTAAAACTGGTTACTATTGCTTCACAAGCTCTTGCTCAGCTGGCTTATTAGCTTTGTGAGCCTCATCATCCTCGTCATAGAACCTCTTCCAGAACCGATGCTTCTTCCAGACCCTGTCGACCATCTCGTCAATGGGCACGCCCTTGGTCTCCGGCAGCAGGAAGGCGGCGAAGAGGAGCATGACGACGATCCAAGCGCCGAAGAAGAAGAAGATGTAGGAGCGCATGTGGCAGAGCATGGTGAGGAAGGCCTGCGCGATGAGGAAGGTGAAGAGCATGTTGGTGCTCACGGCGAAGAAGAAGCCGGCGTCGCGGGTCTCCTGCGGGAAGATCTCGCTCGGGATCAGCCACCCCAGCGGGCCCCACGACCACGCGAAACCCGACACGTACACGCACACCAGCACCAGCGTCACCAGCGCGAACTTCGCCGGCATCATGTTTGTGGCTCCCAAGTACAACGTCAGAATCACTCCAATTCCGGTCTGAAATATATATATATAGTTTTGTTTATTAAATTGGCTTACATGTAAAATAAAAACGAATAAAATATAGATGAAGTAGACAAATACTCAAATTTATACAATAATAAAAATAAATACTCAAAATTTTGAAATAAATGAATAACTAGTCAATTCGTTAATTAATTACACATAATTATAATTTTGGTAACTAGGTTAATTACCACAATATGTTATTATGTAAGTAATTGAATCACTTAGTATTTCGTTATATTTTTCAAAAAATTGAGTATTGATTTAAATTAAGTATTAAAATTGGATATTTATTATAATTTCTCAAAAAGAAAATTCGTATTACTAATTAACAACCTTAGTTTAAAAAAAAAAGTAAATAGACAGTTATATCCTTAACAAATTTGTTAGTTAATATCTTCCGGAAAAAAAAACTGCATATATTATCTTATTTAATGATGAAGATGTTTCAATTTTGTTTTATTATATAAATATATATATTTACTCTATTTTATCTTGTTTTGTTAGTTAATTTTATCTTCCGCGAAATATATTATCATCATCATTATTATTATTATTATTATCTATTTTTTACCTGGGCAATAAGCATCTGAACGGCAGCTTCAATGAGCAGCGTCCTCCTTCCGAGCCTATCCACAAAGAAATTAGCCACGAGAGTTGAGAGCACGTTTACGGTGCCCGTCACGACGGCGGAGAGAGCGCGGCCTCGTTGCCGAGCCCGATGGTCTGAAAGAGCACTGGCATGTAGAACATGATGACGTTGATGCCCGTGAACTGCTGGAACACCTGCAGCAACATCGACACTATAAGTTGCGGCCTGTTTGAGCGCTTCAAGAGCACGGCCTTGTAGGCGCCCTTGTTCTGCTTGGCCTGCTCGGTGGCGCGCAAGATGGCCTCGAACTCCCTGTCCACGTCGTCGACGCCCCGGATCTTCTTGAGGGTGCGTAGGGCCTCGTCCTTCTTGCCCCGCTCGACGAGGCTGGTGGGAGTCTCGACGATGAGGAAGGAGCCGACGAGGAGGATGAGGGCCGGGACGGCAGCCCCACCGAGGGAGACCCTCCAGCCGAAGGGGTGGAGGCGGGTTGTGCCGTAGTTGACCAAGTTGGCGCAGAGGATGCCCACCGTCACAAGCAGCTGGAAGCAGATGTTGAGCCCTCCTCTGTATCTTGATGGGGCGATTTCGGATATGAACAACGGCACGGCCTATGGATTGTAAAATAACAATGTTATCAGCCAATAGTGAATTAATTGTGTGGTTTTGAGGTTAATCGTGATAAAAGAGAAAAATTAAACTTGTAACTATATTTTTTTGGAGTCGAAGTGAAAACATTTTTAAAACAGAAAATATCACAATTTTGTGTTATGTATCACCTGAATTCATGCATGCAAAATAAAATAAAAAATCGAAACGGAATTATTAAATGTGAACCTTAGTGAAATAAAGGTGTTACTTTATTAAACAAAATATTATCGTACCTGGTTGCCGAATCCAACACCAGCGCCAAGGAAGATCCTGCCGGCGATCAACATGGGAAGGTCGGAGGCGAGAGTGTTTAGGACGGCTCCGGCGACGAAGAAAATAGAGGCCATCTGAATGGCGAGCTTGCGGCCGAACCTCTTGGTGAAGAAGGTGGAGGCGAAAGAGGCGACTATGGCGGCGAGGTAGAGCGACGACGTAAAGAGCTGCAAGTACTGGTTGTCGTACTTGCAGTAGTTATCTTCCTTCGCCCTGTGCTTCTTCTCGTACACCACCGGGAAAAACTTTATCAAGAAGTCGTCCATCGACGTCACTCCTCCTGCAAAAAAAAATAATAATAATAATTAAAAAAAATTATATTTAAAGAGACGTAAATTCTGCAACTAGGTTTTTTGGAAGAACCTGAAATTCCAATATCATAGCCGAACATGAGACCGCCGACGGCCGCGATAATGCTACAGATTAATACTTGCTTGGTGAGCTTTGCTGGGAAGTCGCCGCCACCGGATTCGGAGGCGAGAACGGCTGGTGCCATGGTCTCTCTCGTTGATTAGGAGGGTTTTTTTTTTTTTTTTTTTTTTATATGAAATGATTTGGAGCTTTTGGAAAACGAAAAGAAAATATGATAACGGGTTCGAATGATCTTAATATATAGAGAGAGGGATATTGATTGGATTTTGTGAATCATATATTTTGTGGATCAAGCAATATCTTGAGAATAAAAAATCTGAAAACCGAAAACTATAAAAATATTAAATAATAATAATAATAATAAAAGAAGAACCGAACCCGAACCGTTAACCGAATTTTCTTGTTTGGTGCTCATTGCCAATAAACAACACCCACACACACATACATATATATATATATATATATATATATATATATATTTTTTTTTTAAACAACACCACATATTTTTTTTTTCGGTGCTGTAAACATTAACTCTGAGTGAATTTGGCTAAAAAAAATTAATAAAATAGAATTTAAAATAATATACATACGTTTGAGTATTCAAACTTAGATATGGCTTTTTTTATATTTTATAGATATTTTATAGGACAATTATAATAAATAGTCAATTTTTTTTACGTTTTTAAATGATATCAAAAAAATTTAAAAAAAATGGTTATGTGCAAATTAAAGTATTAAATATTTTTTACAAATGTGTAAATATTTTTTTTAAATGAGTAAAAATTGAAGTGTTAAATTTTTTTACAAATGTGTAAATATTTATTTATAATTTTTTTATTACACAATTCTTGACATTTATTAATTTTAAAATATTTTAAAATAAGGGCTACTGTTTAAAAGACATTTAATTTTAACTTATTTTTGCAACTCACCCTATCTTTATACCCGAACTCTCTTATTTATTAATAATTAATAACTTAATTTTTAAAAACCTTGATCATTTCTTTATATTATAACTCAAAAAAATATCAAATATCAAATAAACCCTTCAATCAATGCCACATATATTACCATTCAATCAATACCACATATAAATATCATAATACAGTACACCCGGTCAAATTAAGTGACAGAGAATATAATGATGAAATACAAATGCTGTCCTTATCTTACCATCAGAATGGTCTTATATGTCACTAAACAAAGAAAAGAACGACACTACATAATAGCAGACTAAGAATACGACACTACAATAATTGAATTCACTGCAAGATATGATTATGGATAAACCTCTAAATAATTAATATACTTGATTAATCAAGATAATTAGCGATGGAGTGGTTCCCAACAAGAGGTGAACATATGGAAAAGAAACACACGTTTACAACATTTACAATGTTGCAACTTGCAAGTATTTGGATAAGATCTTAAAAAAAAAAAAAAAAAAAAGAAAGAAAATTGTTGGAGATTATCATGAAATGTAGTTTTTAGCTAGTTTTATTTTCTCTTCCTCGTCATCTATAGTTCAATATAGCAGTTTGTGCCTTGAAATTTGTGCATATTTTTAGCAAGTTTTTACATTTAGCAGTGTAGATATTTGATTGTATCTAATGGTTCAATATAGCAGTTTGCGTCGTTTCTTATCATCAGCAACTTGGAGAGACTTTTCAAGTCCTAAGCTCTAGCTACTTGTCTTCTTTCTTTTTCAGCCAATAATAACCTTATTCGGACACTTTGCGTCGCGGATTTCCCAGTTCCTGCTTCATTGTTAACTATTTTATCAGCTGTTAAGTTGGAGCTATAGAAAAAAATAAATAAATAAATAAAAGGAAAGAAATTTATAATAAGAAGCATTAATAAGTATCTCTGAAAACATTTTGTTTACCTCTGCTACCTCTGCCAGTGTTTCCAACGCGTTTTCGATATCAGCCGGCGTTTCTGGAACTTCTACTTCGGCGGATTTATTCGACTCAAATTCGTCTGTGCCCGACTTTTTATGGGACACGGGTTCACTTATGTTCAATATGATGTTAGTTTCATCAGAGATCTTCTCTGTTTCTGATGGTTCCTTTACAAAGATACAATGCAACGTAAACAACATTTTGTATACGAAATGCACATTTATAAATAATGCTAATGTGGCGTATACCAACCTGGAACGTTTCAAAATCGCCGGTGTTTGATGCGGGATTCGACAAATCCACAGCCAAGTCCTCTCCATTTTGGGGCCTAGTTAGGCTTGAATGGTCGTAAAGTGGTGGTTCATCTAGTAAACTACTTTTGACCACATGTTCAACTTCAGGAGATATTATAGGGATATCCATTTGTATCTGATCTTCATCAAGATTTGATGAGAAAACCTCGTCCAATGCCGTCCGTTCGACCGGCGTAGACATTGGAGATGAAGGTGAACTTTGGTTAACAGGGACTACTTCAACTAATGACTCTTCTTGCCCAGTTGAATCAATGATTGCACAAGCATTTTGGTCCAAAAAAGAAGATTCACTTTCAACAGAATTTTGTTCATCTTTTCTTTCTTCTATTGTATTTATCAACTTACCTTCGGCTTCAGTTGACCTTGAAACTTCTGTGATTCTTTCTCTTCAATTTTTCCTTCATGACCATCTCCGGTTATTGGCTGCGAAAAGTCCAAAGATCGATGCTCAAACTGTGTACTAGATCCCAACTCTGTCTCCTCAGATGGTGCAGTCAGATTGCTTATAAAATCTCCACCGATCAATATTTCTGCACCTTCATGTTTTTCTTGTTCTTGCGTGTCCTCAACAGTATTACTATCTGTTATTGAATCTCTTGCAGCCTCGTCGCCAGCATATTCCTCGGCGGGTTCATCACGAGGACTCAATGCCTGATGTCAAATTGAGAGGTTTCAATTATGAGTCAACTATCAATTAGGACTATTATGTTAAATCTTCTGAAAAAAAAAAAAAAAAATCACTTGAACCTCTATTTTTTCATAGACAGCTTCAAAGAAAGGATGTGAAGCAAACTTCTCTGCCAACTGCATTGTTGTCATTTCTTGATTAACCAAGGCATCCGAAGAACCCGAATCTCTCGACATTCCCACTTCATCCTTGGGTTGATTGGTCCCATCAAAGGGCTCGATACCGAAATCCAGTAACTGGGGTTGTTCCATCTCCTCGTCAAATGACAAGGAATCTCCATCGGCTGGGGAAACGTTTCCATGTGTCAGCGGGGGAGAACCGACCTCTGAAACCTCCACTTGCAAGTCAGAGGCTATGGAACATGAAGGGGTGTGAATGGAAAGCTTGTCTCTGAAGAAAAAACCGTCGTCAGTACCAATGCTTTTGCTCCTTTCGCTCGCCGTGGGGCTAGAGTCATAGCGAGGTTCTATTGTTGTAGGAATTGAGCAAGTCAACATGTCGTTTTTGTCTTCATGGCCATAGTCTTGTCCTCGTTCCAGGCTGTTTGAAGCTTCAACCTGCTCTGTTGGGCACTTCGAAGGACGACGAAGACGTGGTTTCGCCGTCTTCGAGGAGCGGTGGCTCTGTGTCAACTTCAGTTATGGCGGATATGGCGTCCAAGTTGCTTCCATTTTCCATGTCGTTTAAGACATCTTGCTCCGAAACCGTGTCGTTTGTGGTAGTGTCTGTTTCACCCTCAGGCTTTGATGTCTCCGAGTCTAGTACCTGAGTGAGACATTGTGATCCACTTTCAACAACAAGCTGAGAAGGAGTGTGATCTATGTGGGACTTAGTGTCATCCAATAATTGCTCGATTAGCCTATCATCATCCCCTGAAATAGCATTTAAACAAAATAATTAGTGCACGAGAAAAACATAAGCACGTGAAGAGAATTAACCTACAAGACCTCACAAATTCAATAGCAAATGTCACGCCGCTCGTAAGCCATGGAGCCAAGTGTTAATGCATGTCAGTCATCTTATAATTCTGTACTAAGCAAATAGTTGAGTTATTTTTCCAATCATTTTCCTAGAGAATGAAAATTTTTGTACCTGGCTTCTCCGCGCCTAGAAACGAGCTAAAGTAGGCGTTGTCACGTCGGTCTTGACCAATATCGGAACAGAACTGATGAGAAGGTCCCAAAAAGAAGCTCTCGTGGCGGCAAAATATCATCGTCTCCTTCTGATTCACCGCCGCAAACTCCTCCTGGAAACTGTCCGCCATCAGGTCAGGCTTCTCCTCCGTCGGGTCATACGGTATGTCGAACGGGTTCTTCGCCGGCAACAGCACCGACGGCGCCGAACCCGGCACTTCCAACACTTCCAACTCGTTACCACCACTACTACTAGTACTATTAGCGTCGAAGGGGTTAAGCGCATTTCTCGCGATGAAAATCGGCGCCATTAGCGACGTCGTATGATCGCCGACTGCAGTACTAATTGTAGCATTACTTTTCGGGCCATCGAAACCGGCCAGGGGTGCGTTGTGACGGGGTAACTTGGGTAGCTTTCTCGCTCTTCTCTTGGCCATCAGGCTCTCGAGCCTCCGGTTTCTTTCGATCTCCGAAATCCCGAGGTCGACCACGTTCCTCTGGTCGTCCTCGGTCCACTCCACGGCCTTGTTCTTCTCGTTGCTCTTCGCGCGTCGATCTTCTTCTTCTTCTTCCTCCTCCTCGTCCTCGTACTCGTCCGAAACGCAGTCGGGTCTCGAGGTTTCGGAGCCTGGGCTGTTGTCGTTGGTGACATCATGGGATTGAGTTTTGTCGACGTCAGCGTTGGAGCTCTGTCCGTGTTCGAACGAGATCAGAGTCTCCCGCTCCTCTTGAACGACGACCAGCTTCGTGTCGTTTTCCTCTTTGCAAGCTCGCGCCGCCGCGGGGGCGACGAAACTCCGGTTCTTGCCGAAGTGCGTTCGCCGGCTCTTCTGTCTGATCAGCGACGAGATTTCTCTGCTTCTGGCGACGACGGCGTTGCCGTCTTTGACAGGCCGAGGAATCGTTCGGTTCCGATGATTCTCTAACTCTGTCTCTGTCGTTCCGACTCTGCTCTGTGTCGTTTCGGGTTTCGGGTTGCGGTTCGGAGCTCCAGAAGAAACGGAGAAGAAACGCGACGAGCATGAGGAATGGCAAATGGTAAAGCAAGAGGTTGAAGAAGAGGTAGACGAAGAAGGAGAGCAACAAAATGCACGAGACAAATGGGAATTTCTGTGCAAATACTTGACTTGTGTTGATGAAGAATCTGAGAAATCTCCACAGACAAACTAGTATATCCTCTGCATCAATTGCCATTTTTCTTGCAGTGATAGAGAATGGAGAATTCTGAGACACAAACTAAGAGGAAGATAGGAGAGAAATGATGGTCAGCTAAGGTTTTACCAGATAAGCATGGGGACTATAGAGAGAACATTAGAATTTAGAATGAGTGGTTTGTTTGTGTAATTGTGTCCTTGACTCTATGGATTTTGGGGGGTTTTTTTTTTTTTTTTTTTCTTTTCCATTTTTAGGGGAAAAACTATTGATTTTTGGGTGAATGGCTTGGTCAGATCCTATGTTTTAGGAGTTTCATTTTTTGCAGTTTATTCTCATCTTACATTTGTGGGGCAGCGAGGATGGAATAGAAAAGAGCTATACAAATTAAGTTGAGGTTGTTATTGTACGTAAGCTTTGTCATTGTTCAATACTACTCTATACTTCTGAACATTGATTACCGTGTGATACATAAGGTGATATAATATTGCATGCATTATGCATATCGTGCACGTAAGTTTAACCCTTTAAGGAAAAGAAAGCATGATGATATTATATCTATATTATCACGAGGGAAAAATGGCATTCTATATATACGACTAAATAATATAAAGTGCAACATTGGACTCGGTTCAGAAATAATATAAAGGGCTCTAGATAAGAGAAGATGAGAAGTTAATGATGTTTTGATGTAAAAAAATCATTGTTACATGTAGATAAAAGTCTACTCTTTGATAAAAATTTATCCAATGCTATCGATTTAAGTTTATAATCTATATTATTATCGTATGTCATCTCTTTTTGTCTTCCTATTTTCAAAAACAATTCGATAACTTTGATGACTAAAAGGTCGCACAACATGTAACTTTCTTTTCTTTTTAAGGTGATAATTTTCAAAATAAATTTTTGAGAAGTGGCATTTTTTCAAAACTTTCCCGTCTTCTTTAGTATACCAAAACATGTAGATTTCCAAATTTTATCAATTCCACCCTGTTGTTTGTGGGATTCCCCCTTCTTCATTCGTAAACAATCTCAATTGGGCTAGTTTAGCAGA
Organism: Boehmeria nivea var. tenacissima; assembly: GCA_018132145.1. NCBI lineage: Eukaryota > Viridiplantae > Streptophyta > Magnoliopsida > Rosales > Urticaceae > Boehmeria > Boehmeria nivea. The sequence goes on along the minus strand of CM030874.1, from coordinate 16,582,690 downwards.
CTAAATGGGCTATCGAAGGAGCCCAACAGAATTTGGTCCACTACAACCTCAAGCCCACTAAACTCTTGGCCCTTAATATATCAGACTCAGAGAGCGAGTGGTTCCCACTCAAGCTCAACAGAACCAAAAAAAAAACACACAACTTTGTTCCAAAAATACAGCCAAATAGAAAGTTCAATCACCCAAAAAAATGTGTGTGTTGCCAAATTGCCACCACAAACTCCAAAATCATCCTTATGCTATATATATCTTGGTCCTTGTTCATGCACGTGTTATTTCCAGCACCAACCTCAGAACAGACAACCCTCCCTGCGCCGCGACGCAGCGAACAATCTCTCCCTTGCCTTGTTTCAACAACGCTTCGTTGCACTGCACACGAGCACGGAGCGAGAGAGAAGTTATAAGATAACGCTAAAACAAAAAGGGAAAGTCGACGGTTAAGATCCCGTACTCCTGCCAAATCCAACGGTCCGTACTTCAAGTTAAATTCTCTTCCTTTAACAATCTCTCTCTCTCTGAGAGAGATGTTTTTTAAGCTTCTCAGCTCTATCGATACTCTTTTCAAAGTTGCTTAAACGCAATTTTATATTATAATCCAATAATACGAATAATTTACATCTATACACAGATAGATACACAAATATAGACAAGTAGTTGTATATGTGTGTATATACATGTTTGTTGAGCTTCGGCTATGACGTCGATCGAGTATCTACGCCCAGTGGTTTACAACAGGCTTTGTGTGAATTCCAAGTCCGATTCTCGCGATTGGCGTGGATTGGGGTTCGTTCGCGCGCAGTCTAGGGTTTCGTGCTCCAGATGTCTGGTTCAGAGCTCGGTGGTGCCTTTCCCGGCTGTCTCGGTGTACGGGCAGAGCGGTGGTCGGAGGATTCCCGACGAATTCGGGCTCTGGAGAGGTCGGCTGAGGAGCGACAATGGCGGGCTGAGGAGGGTTAGGGTCTCAGCGAGCGGCCAGGACGGTGATTCCGGGGAGAAGAGCGAGGCGAAGGCGAGCGAAGGCCAGGGCGTGAGCAAGAAGTCGGCGAGCTCGGGCTCGTCGCCGCCGTCGTCGTCGTCGTCGACGACGACGACTTCGTCGGCGTCGAATCGGCGGAGGGAGAGGCAAGGGAAGGGGAATTGGTGGTGGTCGAGAGGCAGCGGCGGCGGAGGGAAGTGGCGGTGGCAGCCGATAATTCAGGTCCAGGAGATAGGGATTTTGCTGCTGCAATTGGGGATTGTGATATTCATCATGCGCTTGCTCCGGCCGGGGATTCCCCTGCCGGGCTCGGAGCCGAGGACTCCGACGACGTTCGTGAGCGTGCCGTACAGCGACTTCCTCAGCAAGATTAACGGCAATCAGGTTCAGAAGGTCGAGGTTGACGGAGTCCACATAATGTTCAAGCTGAAGAACGAGGCTGGTGCTGGCCAGGAAGGTGAAGTGAGTGGTGGTTCCCTGGGAGCGAGTAAGTTTCAGGAGTCCGAGTCGGTGGTTCGGAGCGTGGCGCCCACTAAGCGGGTGGTGTACACGACGACGAGGCCGAGCGACATCAAAGCTCCCTACGAGAAGATGCTCGAGAACGAGGTGGAGTTTGGGTCGCCGGATAAGCGGTCCGGCGGGTTCTTGAATTCTGCATTGGTTAGTCTTCCCTGTTATGGTTTTGTTTTGTGTTAGTTTCTGAAAATGTTCATGTGTAACAGCATAGTTATTTGGTTCAAACTTTGCAACTTAAGTTGATTTTGTTTAGTAAGATTGGAACTGATGAAAAGTGAATTCTTCACTAGTTTGCGGCTTTAGTTGTGACTAAGTTTAAAGTTTGTGACTTAAGTGGATATAATTCAGTTACTACTTTGCTAAGATTGAAATAGACTTTGTCTCATTTGATGATTTGTATAGGTTTGGACGTACAATAGTGAACAGAAAAAAACTGAAACTAATTGTTGGAAAGATGAAGTTCTACCATTTGGAGCTTTGTTTTGTAGGAGGTCTAAAGTTCCTTTTTTTAATATGTTTTGTTAGAATGTTATGTCAACTACAGTACTTTAGCAATAGCTAATGTCTATATAGAATTTCGGATATTCTTAATTTTTAGGTCTTCTTTAAATTAAGAAAGACGTGTTTATTTTTCCCACATTTACTGGATTAGAAGATTATTGTTATGCAAGGAAGTTATTTACATATTGTCCTTACACTGCATCTGTCTGCTTGCAGATAGCTTTGTTTTATGTTGCTGTGCTGGCAGGGCTTCTCCACCGGTTTCCTGTTAGTTTCTCTCAGGTACGAGGTTGCTTGCTTCATTTTCTTGTGCCTTGAAACTAATGCTACGTGATGCTTAATGAGTATTTGGTTGCACACAGCATACTGCGGGCCAGATTAGGAACCGAAAATCAGGGGGCTCTGGTGGAGCAAAAGTCACTGAACAAGGGGAAGCAATCACCTTTGCTGATGTTGCTGGTGTTGATGAGGCTAAGGAGGAGCTAGAAGAAATTGTGGTATTTAGGACAATCCTCAACTTGTTATCTTCCTGTAATAAACCATCGAGTCTTGTAGCGGCCCTAAAAGCTTCATACTGAGATTCGGATTCACATTTCTTTATTTTTCCTTTCTTTTTCACTATCTGCGTTTTTAGAAGATTTGATTTATATTCAAATTGTTATTGGTCAGGAATTTCTTCGAAATCCAGATAGATATATACGACTGGGTGCCCGTCCTCCTCGTGGTGTTCTTCTGGTAAGTTTCAGTTGGAGACTGATGAGATAATTATGGCCTTATGTTCATGGGAGTAGGAAGGAAATCAAGATGGTATACTAGGAAAAAAATTGTTATAATGTATGGCTTAGTGGACAACATACTGTCCCGTAGCTGGGCCTCCATGTTTTGTGTTTACTGTAGGTCAATGTACAGTGAAATAAGTATGGTTTTGTTTATCTTACAGGTAGGTCTGCCTGGGACTGGTAAGACTCTTCTCGCAAAGGCTGTGGCTGGGGAAGCTGATGTACCTTTTATAAGTTGTTCTGCAAGTGAGTTTGTAGAATTGTATGTTGGTATGGGTGCCTCTCGTGTGAGAGATCTTTTTGCTAGGGCAAAGAAGGAAGCACCATCGATTATATTCATTGATGAGGTTGGGACCATTGTAGTATATTAGAATTTTGTATAATGATCTTCAACCTATGGTTTCTTAATTGAAATCCAATCTTCCTCTCTTACACAGATAGATGCTGTGGCAAAAAGTCGTGATGGTAAATTCCGCATTGTCAGCAATGATGAACGAGAACAAACCTTGAACCAATTGCTCACTGTAAGTTATACTGTAGATTTTTTTTTTTAATACCTTCAGCTTTTGCACAACTTGGACTGTGCCTTGTTGATGTATAAAAGTTGGATCTGTGTAGGAGATGGATGGCTTTGACAGTAATTCTGCTGTCATAGTTCTTGGTGCAACTAATCGCTCAGATGTATTAGATCCTGCGCTTCGCCGACCAGGGAGATTTGATCGTGTGGTCATGGTTTGTATTCTGTCTCCATGCCTCCCTAAATACTAAAACATGAAAAGTTTGTTTTGGTTCAATGATCCATCTCAAATGGTTCTGGCCCTTTTCTTGCTCCTTTTTAGGTGGAAGCACCTGATAGAACTGGAAGAGAAGCAATTTTAAAAGTGCATGTTTCAAAGAAAGAACTTCCTCTGGGAGAGGATGTCAACCTCACTAACATTGCTTCTATGACTACCGGTTTTACTGGGTATATTTTGCTCATCCATTTGATCTCTCTTTCAGAGCTACAAATTTGAAAAATAAGGAACTGACTCCATTAGAAGTACATAATTGACTTCTTGACTAATACACTGTGCAGGGCAGATCTTGCAAATTTGGTAAATGAAGCTGCTTTGCTGGCTGGAAGACAAAATAAAATCGTTGTGGAGAAAATTGATTTCATTCAAGCAGTAGAAAGATCCATTGCTGTAAGTCTCTCTGTCACTAACCTTTTCTCTATGACAACACGCTAGTTGTTCTAGTACATGCTGTGTCCCAACTCCCAATGCTTCTCACTTGAAATCTATAGCTGGTTCCTGATCTTGAGCTTCTTTTCCCTTGACTTTCTCTCTGCTATGCGCATTTTTGTTCTCTTGGTTTTGCAATTCATGCTCTGCAGACCTGGTTTTCGACATATCAATTTACAAATTAAGCATCATTCGGTTTCTGATTAAAACAACAAAAAAAACAAAACAGAACAGAACAAAAAATTGAAGGAGATTGCTTACTGCAGGGAATAGAAAAGAAGACTGCCAAGTTGAAGGGAAGTGAGAAGGCTGTAGTAGCAAGGCATGAAGCTGGTCACGCAGTTGTGGGGACTGCTGTTGCGAATCTTCTTACTGGACAGCCACGTGTTGAGGTAATAAAACCATTTTTGGTGTAACAATATCTAAAAAGCAAGTTGGCTTAGTAACATCATAACATATGGTATGGTTGGAGTGGTTTTGGTATGGTTATCTCAGAAATAATACGCATTAAAGTATCTTGAAAATTAATAAGTAAATTCCGATTTGTGAACGGTAAGGTCTAGTGTTTGGGCTTTGGCTTGACTGTCACACCTGGAAGCCTAGATTGAGGTTTTTGTTTGTACCTTCTAGGTTCTAATTTTATGATGAAATGTGCAACTTAGGCCCGAAGAGATTTCTAATGCTGTTTCTGTAAACAGTAGACTTCTTACCTATGAGATGAATACATTAGTGTTAAAAGCCTAGACAAGTGTGGTATAGATATGGCGCTTAATTAATTCTAACCAGCAGTTTGAAAGATTTGAGTGAATAAATAAATAAATACACGATTGTGTGTGGGTGTGTGTGTGCGGGTGCACACTTGCACTACCACATGCTATGTTTTTCTCTTGTTGCCAACACCACAATGCCAGTAATAAGCAACAATAGATTGAATCCTAGTTCATGCCAAACTAATATGCTTTATGAAGTCCTATGTTAATTAGCGTCTTTCTGTTTTTCCAGAAGTTAAGCATATTGCCAAGATCAGGTGGTGCCTTGGGGTTTACTTATATTCCTCCAACGAATGAAGATAGATATTTACTCTTCATTGATGAGTTACGTGGTCGCTTGGTTACTCTTCTTGGTGGACGTGCAGCCGAAGAAGTTGTATATTCAGGTCGTGTGTCAACAGGCGCTCTTGATGATATCAGACGAGCGACTGACATGGCATACAAGGCAGTAGCGGAGTATGGTCTTAATAAGACCATCGGTCCAGTGTCCATTGCCACGCTATCTGGTGGTGGAATGGACGAGTCTGGGGGAGCCGTTCCTTGGGGGAGGGATCAGGTCCTGCATTTTCTTAAAATTGCTTCAGTTACCTTTCTGTTTCTGCCATAGGTACTGACCCAATATGAACTCAACAGGGACATCTTGTTGATCTGGTTCAAAGAGAGGTGAGAACACTGTTGCAATCAGCTTTGGAGATTGCACTTTCCGTGGTGCGTGCTAATCCTACCGTCTTGGAGGGGCTTGGTGCTCAATTAGAAGGTTACTTATACTCTGATATTGAACTATTTCTTATTGTTACAGAAGCATAGACTAACGAATGTAGAGAAAACACATTGAAACTAAAAATCAGCCAAGGGATTTTTGCAGCGAATAGAAGTCGTTGATGTTAAAAGAAAGCTTGGTTTCGGCTTATGAAGTGGATAAGCAAGATTTGGTTATAGATACTGCAAGTCATATAAAGCAACTAATGGAAAAAGAGAGTGTTGTAACTATAGAATTGAATCATGAATAAGAGGTAGAGAAACTATATAGTTCTCTCTTGCAATGTAACACCATAATTGTTTCATTTTTCACCAAAAACAAAATTAACCTGACCAGCATTTAAGAGCTGAACATGGAGCATAATATAGTCTCCAGAACTTATACATCAGAAAGTTCAATTCTCAGTTTTTAAATACATACAGGTTCTCCATATGTAATCTTGCCTGGTTAACATATAAAACTCGAACAGATTGTATAGTTGCAGTGCTGGATGTGATTATTTTCTTGGTCCTCAGAATTGGTCAAGTCAATCTTCGCTGGGTTATAGATCAAGTCTTGTTAATTTTCAATTTCCCCCTCAATTGAATTTGCTGTCCCTCGTAGCTAAGCATAGTACTATGTAATTTTAGGCTGGTTTGCATGTGTTGAAGTTGTGCTATAGCTTCTCTATATGTTACCACGGTGTTCTGATGGTTTTTTGTTGTCCAGAAAAAGAGAAAGTGGAAGGCGAGGAGCTGCAAAAATGGTTAAAAAAGGTGGTTGCACCTACAGAGTTGTCGATATTCATTGCAGGCAACCAACAATCTCTTCTTCCGATGCAGACTGAATTGGGGATTACGACCATTTCTTGATCAAATCCTCGGCTTTGAAGTGAAACATGGAGTAACTCATCAACAGCCGCTTATGTCGTCGTTGCTTCAGTAAACTCATCGTCGTGATTGGCGTCAATTCACCCATACAACCATATATGTATATCTCGGTATAATGAATTTTGGGTTCCATTTTTTAACACCAACTCTTTCTTTTTACCTCACTAGCTGCAATTCCCAACCATGACGAGAGCAGAGGTCGAAGATATGGGCTCGTTAGTCGTGGCAGCCCTCGCAAGTGTTTCATAAATGTGGGTCGGCTTTTTCGTTTCTGCTGTACAGACGTTATTTATAGAACCCAGATTGATTCGGCTGTGTACAACTGTAATTGTTAATTCATCGCATACTACACTATATTATTGGTGAAATACATGAATACTCCACATGATGGATTGAGTAGTTAGTCCAAATAAGTAGTCTATACTTGCATTATTAGATTTCCTTGTTCTTTTTCCCTTTCTTTTCCTGAAAAGGGAGTTTTTTTTTTTTTTTAGGCAACCAAGGGTCTTATACACTCTAGAATTTTGACACAAGGGTTCGAATCAAGTTAAGCTATCTCGGACATTTTGTAGTAACTTGTCTGGTACATGATGGGTTTTTTAGTGTTGCTTACTATAACGATACATGGGAATTAAAGCTGTACTTGACCAATTCATATACAAAACATTTAGAAGCACTTTCCAGTAAAAAATCCAATATCTTCCAATACCAAAAGTGAAAAAAAACATCAAAAGCCACATCCTGTGTAAAAATGATCCTTTATCCAGCAGGAGTGATGGGTATTTGATTATTAGTATGGGTTGCTTCTGATATTTGTGAGATTGAAACAAAATATCAGTGTAGCTTTCTGAAAGCAACCATACCTTTCAAGCCATTGTCTCCAAAAAATAACAAACTCTTGTTAACCTATTTGCCTGCCTTGTAAGGACCACAGTTCCTTATGATTCTTCACTTTTTTTTTAGTGTATACCGTATTGTATTGTAGTGTAATGTATTGTATTATTATGTTATAAGCGTATAAGATTATATAATCTGTGAATTGTTTAAAATATTTTAAAACAATGAAAATATGTATAAGCTTATTTTAATTTTAGATGATATAAAATGAAGCCGTTGATTGCATTTTTACATAATGTGTACCTGTGTTAGACAACAAATTTTGGATAGAAGATATTAATTCCTGTAGTATTTCGACGGCAAAAAATGAATAACATTCGATATTAAAGAAATGCCTCTTGTTTCATTATAATATGCCAAATTTAATTTGTTCATTTAGCACTATAAACGTTTGCTTGAGTTTTTTTTTTTTTTTTTTGTTAAATTGAGGGTAAGAAAATTCAAACTCTACATATTTTTTTGGAATTGAATATGAAATTTTCACAAATTATGTCTTGCAAATACAAAAGTTTGCTCAGTCGCGATGTGCAGAATTGATTTATTTGAATTATTTTTTGGTAAATATTTAGAAGAGTTTCCTTGGTAAATTTTTTTTCGGCCAATTATAAAATTAGCTATTCTAAAGGTAAAGTTTGAAGAATTTAGCCATAAAATATCAAAATTAAGGATTTAGCTGTAATATAATATGTTACACGTGTAAACTAAGGTTAATTCTTAAAAAACTAGCCAAAAGTTTGATTAAATCTTTAAAAATCTCATTTAAATCATTTGATTTATTAAAAAGGTGAAACCACTGAAAAGATAAATTTGATGATTTATAACCGTTTCTCATACAAAAATTATCGAATAATTGCCATATATTTAGTTATATTTAATATTTTTATATATAAATAATAATAGGACATTGTATAGGTAAGTGATACATCACATTAACACGGCCTGTTTTAGTTGTTTTTTTCGTTTGTGTGATTTAATTTGTGATACGTTTGGTTTTCCGAATTATATCGTGGTATATGGTACAAACTAATAATTTGTATCTAGTTCAAAGAAATTGTACGTAATAATAAAAAATCACTCTTAAACATTAGAATAAGTAATAACGTATGGTAGGAGAAACTTTTTGTACTAGGTAATACAAATCCTATTATATAAATTATGATTTTTGAATTATACAATATAATAATTTGAACGAAACAAACATCATATTGTATTATCTAATATAATAAGATAGAGCTTAAATGATGCATCATTAACATGCCGTTAATGAACTAATCAAAATTGATAAGCAATTGATCTCACAAATTTTTAGTTTATATATCCTTGTATCAAGTAAGAAACAGTGTTTTGTAAGAACAATTTCAAAACAAATCAATGAAAAAGATGTATCTTCTTTAGTGATGTAAATACTCATGTAAGAAAAAATGTTTTTCAAATTCATGAATCAAATTTTATCTTTCAAATCTCATTTCAAACAGTGTAACTAAACTACTATTTAAATATTGATTTAAATTATAATTTTTCACATTTTTAAATTTGGTATAATCTCATTTTGTTTAAATTGTATTGTTTTACCAAACTACAAATTATTTTTCTTTGTTTATAATTTCTTTTTATAGTTGTCCTACCCATCGTTTCGAAAAAGGCCCCAAAAAGAAAAATGTAATAATATCTAACTCGGGAATCATGAGCTGCCACGCTGGCAAACTCTTTTTGGTAGCTTTCCAAGACTAGCCTTGAACAGTCTCTGACTCTGCCTATAAAAATCCAAAAACTTCGTCTCAAGAATCAGTCATTCCAAACAAACTTTTCAGATTTCAGTGACTGAGTGAGAGAAGATAAGAGAGAAACGAAAAAAAGCCACGCCTTTTCTCTTCCAGATTCATCGTCTCCGTTTTTCTCTCTCTTCCAAACCCTAACCATTTCGGAGCTCTTTTGCCTGTAAGCTAGCTCTCGCTCTCTCTTCACTCTGTTCATTTCATTGCTTCTACATGCTGTTTGGTTACTGCGAAAATTGAGAGACAAATATAAGAAACGTGTAAAGTTACAATTTTCATTCGGTTTTTTGTGATGATTATCGCTTATGAGTAAGGAAGATTCCTTTAACCAGGTTAAACGATGGCGTAGAAATGTCTTGTGACTCGATTTTGTTTTGATTCATTATTTTCCTTATTATTTCACGATGATGAAGAACAAACAAAAATAGAGAAAAAAAAAAAGTATTCTCTACCAGACAGATGGTAAAGTTTTTCATCGTAAATCATTTTGTCTCACTCAGTTTAATTCGTTATTAATACACTGCATGCTGTAGATGAGAACTATAACGCTTTACTTTTGGCTTCTGAATATTGAGTTTTCTCATAATTTTAGTTTAAGCTATTAAGCGATTTTTCTTGTTAACATCGATGAAATCAATGTCATTTACTTGTGAGTGTATATCTATATTCCCATGGAACCACTATTTGTCAGAGGAAAAAAGAAGGGTTTTTTTAATCACTATTTATTTATTTATTTATTTTTTGTTAAGTTCAATCAGCCAAACAACGTCTTTCCAGTATTCTTGATTGCTTTTGAATTTGACAAGCATCACAGGTTTTTTTGTCTCCCTTTTTCTGGAGAAGAATGTAACAGAGCCAACTGAGCGTATATAATCTACGTATCTTTAAAGTCCCATGATTTGAAAATGAGTGGAAGAATGATAGATGAGGGATTTGAATTTTTTATATTAGTATTCGTAGTCACTCAAAAATAATAATAATAACAAATAAAAAATAACTCTTCCTTTTAACACTTGGAAGTTGGAACAAGTTGAAACTTGTAACTGTTCATCTGTGCTTGTGTGTATATATGGTGGTTCTGGACTGGTTTCTTTTACACCAAAAGCTCTATGAAGTTTGTTATCAGTTGAATTAGGGTATAATTTGATTAAGATATTAAAGAGTGTATTTTTTTTGAGTAATCATTATTATTACTTATGTGATTGTACCATGTTATAGTGGCTGACTAAGTAATTTTGAAATAAACACATTGGATTTTCAAGTTGGACTTTTTCTAGTACTTTGTTTATTAGCATAGCCAAGATTGTCAATATTTCCACATTTAGAGACCAAAAAAGCTCTTTTTTTCTCTCCTCTACTTCTTCTTCCAGCGTTGCTCATTTATTTTATTTTTTATATTTTATCCTTTGGTATATAATTTCTCAATAATTTGCTCAATCCAGAGATGGCATCAGTTCATAGCACCCTGACATCGGTTGTGTTCAAGAATGGAAGCCACTCTTCCGTGGCTAAGCTCCCAAGCACTACATTCTTGCCTGGGTTTGACATTGTGGGGCGTGTTTCAAGTGCGCAGAGAAAGGATATATTGCCTACTCCCATGAGCTTGGGCCCTAGAGCCACATTAACCTTTGATCCACCGACAAGTAATACAGGAAAGGTGAAACAAAACAAGCATACAGTTGATCCTGCTTCTCCTGATTTTTTGCCTCTTCCATCCTTTGGGGAATGTTTCCCAAGGAGCACAAAAGAAAAAAGGTGGGACTTGCCGTTCTTTTTATTGCTTCGCATGATAATGCTTTTTTATTCAACTTCGTTAAAGCACCAAAAGGAGTAATTTCTTGAAATCTCAATTTGCTTTGGTATGCATTTTTTTTTTTCAAATTTCTTAATATGTCAATTTAGTTTTATATAACTTTTTCAATATCTTCAAAATTTTGTCCATTTTTATGCCCCGCCTAAATGAACTTCAATTGGCATGTTTGAATGAATGACTCATTGTTTGTGGAAACAGGGAAGTTATCCACGAAGAATCTGGTCATGTACTCAAAGTTCCATTTCGACGAGTTCACTTAGCTGGAGATGAACCTCACTTTGACACCTACGATACCACTGGTCCTCAAGACATTAACCCACGCCTCGGTAAGCAGATCAAGTTTTTTGATGTATTTAATTTGATTCATGTTTTTTATTCCTTTCTATTGGCAAAATTTCTTCTAATTTGACAGTTGAGGGAATCTACTTTTCTTCATAATCAATACCATGCGTGTTTTGCTGACATCCTGATTTGTATGTTTTAACTCTAATGCTCTCGTTATTAAGTGAGGCGTATATATCGTTAAGATGTTACTGCAGTTAATTCCTTTTATGCGATCATCTCTCTCTTTTAATGATTCCTTAACTAAAGTGGATTTACAAATGAAATGGATTGTGCACTAGTACAAGCAACAAAATGTTTTCCACTCCCTTAAGAGGCTTCTATATTTTCTTCCCCAATAATGTGTTTGGCTTGCGTTGTCAAATAGGACTCCCCAAACTTCGCAAAGCTTGGATTGATAGGCGTGAAAAAATTGGTGCACCAAGATACACTCAAATGTACTATGCTAAGCAGAGAATTATAACTGAGGAAATGTTGTACTGTGCCACTCGTGAGAATCTTGACCCCGAGTTTGTGAGATCAGAAGTGGCTCGTGGGCGTGCAATCATCCCTTCCAACAAGAAGCACTTGGAGCTGGAGCCAATGATAGTTGGAAGAAACTTTTTGGTCAAAGTGAATGCTAATATTGGAAATTCTGCTGTTGCAAGCTCTATTGAAGAGGAAGTTTACAAGGTCCAATGGGCGACTATGTGGGGTGCTGACACTATCATGGACCTCTCGACTGGTCGCCACATCCATGAGACCCGTGAGTGGATCCTTAGGAACTCTGCTGTACCAGTAGGGACTGTGCCTATTTATCAAGCACTTGAAAAAGTGAATGGAATAGCAGAAAATCTGACCTGGGAAGTGTTCCGTGAAACCCTGATTGAACAAGCTGAGCAGGGGGTTGATTACTTCACTATCCATGCTGGGGTTCTACTTCGGTACATCCCACTAACAGCAAAGCGTATGACAGGAATTGTCTCGCGTGGAGGATCCATCCATGCAAAATGGTGCCTGGCTTATCACAAAGAGAATTTTGCTTATGAGCACTGGGATGACATACTTGACATCTGCAACCAATATGATATAGCCTTGTCAATAGGTGATGGCCTGAGACCTGGGTCAATTTATGATGCAAATGACACTGCTCAATTTGCAGAGCTTCTCACTCAGGGAGAGCTGACCCGCAGAGCATGGGAGAAGGATGTTCAGGTAATGGCCAACAAAAAAATTATTGCTTGGGTTTATTTTTACCATTTTATAGAATAGTTTTGAATTGCACAATCACATTATCCTTATTTCAGTTTGTTTTATTCGTTTGCTTTCGTATTTTGACTGTTTATGAATCTTTCAGGTAATGAACGAAGGGCCAGGACATATCCCGATGCATAAGATTCCTGAAAACATGCAGAAACAGCTAGAGTGGTGTAATGAAGCACCTTTCTATACTCTTGGTCCTTTGACAACAGATATTGCTCCCGGGTATGATCACATTACCTCTGCCATTGGTGCAGCAAATATTGGAGCTCTGGGAACTGCACTTCTCTGTTATGTGACTCCAAAGGAGCATCTTGGGTTGCCCAACAGAGATGATGTGAAGGCTGGAGTCATAGCGTACAAGATAGCTGCTCATGCGGCTGATTTAGCCAAAGGTCACCCACAAGCTCAAGCCTGGGATGATGCATTGAGCAAGGCGAGATTTGAGTTTCGGTGGTTGGACCAATTCGCTTTGTCACTTGACCCTATGACGGCCATGTCCTTCCATGATGAGACCTTGCCATCAGACGGTGCTAAGGTAGCCCACTTTTGCTCTATGTGTGGACCGAAGTTCTGCTCTATGAAGATAACAGAGGATGTTCGGAAGTATGCTGAGGAACATGGCTATGGAAGTCCAGAGGAAGCTGTTCAGCAGGGAATGGATGCAATGAGTGCTGAGTTTTTGTCTGCTAAGAAAACCATCAGCGGGGAACAACATGGTGAGGTTGGTGGAGAAATCTACTTGCCAGCAGATTATGTAAACTCTTCAGAGAGGTCAGTGTCTTTGCATTTGTTTATTTCTCATCGAATGAGTAAGTGGCATTAGATTAGTAAATGAGGTTTGATCACGTGGACATGAATCATACTAAATTAACAACAACAAAAAAAAAAAAAAATTCAAAATAGGGCTCGTAAGATCTAGAATCTGAGGTCCAAAAAGACAAGTATATGTCCTACATGATCTCAGGGGCAACTTCAGTTTAAACTTGGCTTAGAATTTGCTGACAAATGTTAATTTTACCTTTTCCGTCCCCATTATTTTTGTGTAATACTAACGGTTGTACTTGATGTCCAGTAGAACTAGTATGTGTTTTTGTTGGTAGTCTTAGATATGAATGTTGTATGCGCTGTAACACTGTCAATGAATGACAGGTTTGAAAAGGTTGTTTTACCTTTGTATTTCACTATCATCAATTAACTGCAAAAATATCAAATTGCCTGAACTCTTCCCATAGCTTGCATTGCTTGAAAGTTTCCGTTTCCTCTGTCCGAGTGAAATGTCTTACGGGCTTTAATATCTTGCAGGAACATATGAACAAGCCGAACAGACTTGGGACAACATGGGAGAATCATTTGCATATCTAGACCCAGATATTGGCAGTTTTAGTTTCATGCTATGGTATAGAGCTTAGTTTGGTGTTCAAGACTCGTTATAAGACATCTCCTTTCTACCTTTCCTTTATCGTGCATTAGTAATAAAATGCCATTTCTGAGTGTGTTCTATCTCTTTCTTTTTCTTTTTTTTTTTCATTCTGCTGACATAAGAGACGCACCAGGGGTGCCTGCGTCTGCCTTTGCACCGGCTGTTTGGTCGGAGTCGCGGGGCAGGTCAGGCTGAGATAGTCCCTTTGAACCTGAACAGGATAATGCCTGCGTAGGGAGTGTGCATTTCTCTTCCTGTTTTGTTGTGTGTGCTTGCACAGGGAGAATGGCAACCTCTTACCGATGGGCGTGGCTACCGGCACCACCCGAATCTGATAGCATTGCAGCTGTGTTTTGCTGCATAGAGTGTCCAACTGGACCAACTCCAATGTGTTTGTGCGGCCATTTGCTATAATATCATTATTCTCCTCTTTTTCCTTGTGCTAATATTATGTATGCCAGTTTAGCATTAAGTGAATCCATTTGCAATATCAAATGAATTCGAGATAAGAGAGCGTACTAACGCCAATCTTCTTCACTATGAAATTTGAAAATTATAAACCAGCTGAGAATCTTCTTTGCTATGTCCTACTGGCAATACGAGTTGCGAACTGACACTGAGGTTTCTTTTCTTAAGGTGTTGTGTTATTGTCAAGAAAACTCTTTTAACTGCTGAAAATAATTGCCTAAACTGCCAAAACCTACTCGGAAAAAAAAAAAAGAAACAAAAAAGAGAGAGAGAGAGAGAGAGAGAGAGAGAGAGGGCTTTTAATTGCTCTTGTTCTACCATCCAATCATAGTCTTAACTAAGAACAAGATTAGCTGTCGGACCGCATAGAAAATGCAAAGCCGAGAGAACAGATCGATGTACCAGATGGCTAATAGAGCAGCAGTGTGAACGGCTGCACAGGTGAATTTTTATGCTAGAAAAGGTCAATGTGCAACCCAAATCGAGCTATGAAGCACTTTTAATGCCTTCCTTTTAAGATGAAATCGTTGATTTCTGCCTGCACAGAGGATTTAGGGACATGCGATTTTGCACAATGTTGATTATGCAAGAGACGGTAAATGCACAACTCATGAGAAACGTCATCTAGATACAGGTTCAAGAGGTACTATTGTATTTAGACGTCTGAAGATTTAACTTTCGTATAATGACAAGGATTTCTCCACTCACTTCCTCGTATTTCTCTTTGTGCTCAAAAGCCTGCACTCTTAACTTGCTGTATTTTTCATACATTCGGTTCAAAAATCATAAAAACTAGCTCGTCTACTTGTTCTGCTTTGCTTGTTTATCTTTTTACTCCTTCCACAATCGCGTAAGAACGGCTGCCAGCAAGAAGAGCAAACCATGATCGGTAACTAGCAAATTAACAGAGAACTGAAGCGATAAGCAAAAAAACTGGAGACACGGCAGAGTAGTAGCAGGTACAACTAGATACATTCCAATTACAGAGAATTTGTAAGTTGGTACAAAAAGAATGCATCAGAATCTACCAAAACCAGCCTCGGATATGACAAGGTTGCGAATGCAACACTCAATCCCTGTAACTTCAGCCTTTCAGGTAAGGAAAACACCTCTGGACGGTCATATGAAATTCTGAATCTGATGAATCCTAGTTCTTCTATCAAGAGAAAAGAAAAAAATAATAATAATTGTTACATGAAATCTGCGTCCTACGCTGCACCGGTATTCTCTTCTGCAACTGCTCCTGAATTTCCACGGGATAAAAATCAGCAAAAGAATGTCCCATCTTACACATTAACTAACAGCAGTACCAGAAGCATAAAGCTTTTGCCAGCCATGAATACATGACTACATAGAGTTATCTATAAGAGAAAAGAAAAAGTTTTAGCTTGTTCAGCAGTTCAATAATTCTAGTTATTGAGTTCATCCATCTATCAGGGTTATGAACCTCTGACTCAATGAGGAAACGAATAGCTCGCCCGGAAAATTCCATATTCAAACAAAGGATTCATTGAGCTGTAGGTAGGTGTTACAAGAAACACATTTATCCCTATTCTCAACAAGTTTCCCATTGCCAATGGACTAGTTGCCCAGCGCAAGACACATTCCCATCTCCAAACTTCTAATCTCTACCAATACGCAATAACCATATCAAACAAATCCCATCTAACAAGAATCAAAATTGCACACAAATTAGACTACTTTCCCTCGCAAAACAACAAGACTCGCAAGAAGCTCATTCATCAATACAGAACAAGTATAGGCCTCTCAGACCCCAAAACAAAGCTACATTGTCATCTTCAAAATCGCACTCTCTAACAAACACTCATTCCAAGACAAGCACAGTACACCAAGCACCAAAAACTACACACAATTTAACAGAAAGAAAAAAGTCAGAGCATTTTCTCACCCTCTTCTTCTTCTTCTCCTTCACCGTCCTCGTCGTCGTCCTCGTCCTCGCCCTCGTAATCGACCCCGTACCGCCCATTCAAGTACTCCACCGTCTCCTTCGTCAGGACCAGCTTATCCGCATTCAAAATGTCGAACAGGTTGAGCGTCCTCGGCGTCAGCATCTTCAACGTCCCGATGTTGCGGCTCGAGAGCACGACATTCTCCGAGAGCTCCATCACCAGGAACATCGACTTCTCCTTGGGATCGATCCCCCATCGCTGCAGCGCCGCGATGAAGTCCTTGGTCTTCGGCCGCGGGAACTCGGCGCCGAAGTCCTCCACCACGAGGGTGCTCGCCGCCGCGCTGGCGATCGCCGTCGAGATGGCCAGCCGCTTCTCCTTGCGGTTGATCTTGATCGACCAGTCCCGCGGCTTCGGCCCGAACACGACGCCTCCGCCGGGCCGGAGCGGCGTCCGGTTGGAGCCGCGGCGCGCCCCGCCGGTCTTCTTCTGCGGGTAGGGCTTGCGGCCGCCGCCGCGGACCTCGGCGCGCGTGAGCGTGGAGGCCGTGCCGCGGCGCTTGTTCTGGAGGTCGGTGATGATGCCGCGATGGACCACCGCTCGCGCGGTCTCCGGCGGAGCCGCCTTGAGGTCGAGGTAGGTCTCGCCGATCTTCTCGCCGGAGAATGAGAGGACCGGGAGGGTGGCGAGCTCGGAGGTGACGAGCGAGAAGGGCTTCGCTGGGCTGGGCTTGGTGGGTCTGAAGGAGGCTGTTGCGGCGAGGGATTTGCGGTTGGAGAAGAGGGAAGAGGAGAAGAAGGAGAGGGAAGTTGTTGTGGTTGCAGAGGTCGCCATGGGAGGGGCTTTTTGAGTGGTTTTGGTTAGAGAGAAAGAGAGAGAGAGGGATTGGATTATCCACTTGCAGTGAGGTTATCTTTTGGAGGGAGAGAGATTGAAGATGATGATGTAAAAATGTTGTGCTGTTCAACATTCTCTTGTCGTTTTTCAAAGGAAAGGAAGAGAGCTTTCGGGTATTGTAAGAAACGGCGTGTCGTTTCTTCTGTGAAAGATGATTGATATTGATTGGCTAGAATTTTTTTTTTTTTTTTGAGAATTTCTGGTTAAATTCGACAGAAAATGACTTGTGGAATTACATTACTGTTGGAAACCATCGAGCGTGTTATGCATTGAACTACGTGTCATTTATTAGTTAGCGGCGCTGTGTTTAAGAAATAAAAAACGACAGGAAACACGACTATAACTGTGATAGATATTGCATGTCGTTTTTCGTAAATGACCAAAAATTTGGAAATGAACGACAGTAAGTGAACTGGATGTTTTATTGTCGTTTTATAAACTAATAAACGACAATTTATGAACACAAACAATGTAGAATTGTTGTGATGTAACTAATAACGACAGTTAACCATCGAGATGTAGAATTGTTGTTTAATTAAAACCAAGTACGAAACTTACATGTATAAATGATATGACACACGACAGTTACTTCTAATAGTAAACGATAGTCAATAGATGTAGTATTGTCGTTTACTTGAAAACGACAACAAAAGCTACACGTATAAACGGCAGTGACGACTTAACTTCCTATACTAAACGACATTTAAGCAACTACATGTATTATTGTCGTTTACCTATGAATCGACAACATAACTTACATGTAAACGACCCTGTCGTTTACGAGAAAACCAAAATTTAAGTGACGTGAACAAGAAGAAAGTTACATACCGTAATCTTTATTCGTTATTGAACGGAAATATCACAACTTCCTTTTTTTTTTTCTCAAAATTCAAAAAATATCTTGTGATTTTTAATCTTTTCACAAATGGCTTATGCTTTGATTGTCATATAAACTATTATTGTTAAAAATATATTACATATGACAATATATATTAAAAATTTACAATTTTGTCAATAAAAATATATTTTTAGCAAGTTCTTAAGAAAACTGTGACACTTAAAAGAGAGATTGAGGGTGAGCATCGTAGTATATTAGTATTATCTCAACAAAATATCCTTATCCTTCACTAGAACTTTAAATATTCAAATACCTAAATAAAATAAATATTAAAAAATAATAATACACATTTCAAAAAATAAAATATATATATATATATCATAATTTTTATTACAAAATATTTAATAATTAATTTTTAATAATAAATTATAATAATATTTTTAAATCACCTCTTGTTATTTTTTATATCCGAAAAGAATATAACCGAATAAATGAAAATAAGACTACAAAAAATGCAATGCCGGCTCGGATCCTGACGCGTCGTAAATTCCAGTAGCTCGCGCGAAAACTCGGCCATCACCGACTTTCTTTTCCTTCTTCTCCGATTCTCCTCTGGTTCGATTTCTCCACAGCCAAAGCCCAGAACCTTTCACCTTCCAATTCGAGCTTCGTCTACACGTTTCATCATCCAAGCCATTCGAGGCTCGCAATCGAATGTCGCTGTAGCGTTTGGGATCAAGAAACTCCAAGATGGCGAGCGACGATTCCCAAATCTATCATGAAAGACAGAGGCTTCAGTTCTGTCTCTTACACTCGCTCAACAATCTCTTCCAGGTACTTTTCATTTCGTCCCGATTCTTCGCTTCGCTTGCCAATATCGCAACTGGACTCGAAAGATTGTATCTTTGGGTGCTTCGACATGGCGTAACAAAAACCCTAATTTAGTGATTCAGTTCGATTTCGATGCAAAGATGGGTTCTTTTCTTGCTGCGAAAGAAATTGACGATTAGAAATGGTGTGAACAGAGAAAGGACGAGTTTACACGAGCGAGCTTGAACGAGATTGCTGACAATCTTGCTGTGGAAGAGACGGAGAAGCAAAAGTGGACGCCGATGTCTCTGCTCTTCAAGCCTCACCACAACACGCTCACTGGGAATTACGACATCAACGTTCTGATCGCGGCTCTGGAAGGGAAAGGGAAGAGTGTCGTTTGGCACGATCGTCGAATCCGAGCTTCTTTGATTGATCTGGACGGGCCTGGCGGGGAGGCTCTGATGGGGATTGTGCTCAACATTCCGGTCAAAAGGTACGGTGGGATTTGGACTAGTAGGCACTGGGTTGCGCTGAGAAAGATTGATGGGATTTGGTACAATTTGGATAGTGATCTTGTTGCTCCAATGGCCTTTGAGGGCACTGAACAAGTTAGGGGGTTTTTGGATGCCATGATTGGGATTGGTGGGGAAGTTATGCTTGTGATCAATAGTAAGCTGTGAATAGTTTTTGTTTCTTTGTTTTGATTGTGTAGTCTGATCAGATATCTGCAATTTGTGTTATGAAACTGTAAATGTACAAGATTTGGATTTTTAGGTGAAGAGATTTCTTCCTGAAAAAAGGAGTTCCATTTTGGCTTGTTCATTGTGAGCTCTTTCTCGTTAGTGCTGTGAGTCTTGAGGGCTATGGGAAATTCCTGTAGGGAAAGTTTTAAGTTTTGGCAACCATGTTGTTTTATGGTATTCGTGAACAAACTGTGAAATAAAGGGCAAGCTTGGTAAAACGGCAGGTTAAAGACTTAAAGTAGAGGTACCTTAAGTTCCTATATTGTAATATTGTTGCCAAGGACAATATAATTTTCTGATAAAATATCTAACAACTGCTTTCACTAGGTTGGTCCTTTGTAAGTGTCTGATGTTGGAAAAAGTTGAAGAATTAGTATACGTCATTGTACATATTGGGAGTAGGTGATTATTTGGCCCAATTTAAGATTTAAATTGAGATAAAAAAAATGTTACTGCACTTTGAAGTAATTTTTGTTATGGTCTAGTTAGAGGTCGCTGGTAAATGCCAAAATCTTCTACATTATGTTACTTCAATTGCTACTGACCTTATTGTTGCTAGGTTTCCTTTTGCTCTTTAAGCCTTTAAGAAGTGGATTTTGGAACGTTCTTGAAAGTTGTTTTAGAAATCTATAGATTCTTGAATGCTATAGGGATATTCAAGTTTAATAATGCTTTTTCTTTTTTTTCCTTTTTTTTTCTTTTTGGGTTTAGAATACGGGTTATGCTAACAACCAAATTAGGACTCTTGAATGGTTGATTTTGCAACAAGTTCAAAAGTGAATAGAATGTTGATGTACACCGTTGTTTTTCTCTTCGGCTTTTATCTTTTTTATCTTCAAGTGGGCTGCTTTTTGGTAATTTCACTAGTGATCAAAAAGCACTTTTTTTTAAGGCGAGGATTTTTTTTTTCTTTTTGAGTAAAGGAGAGGATATCTTGGTTGTGCCTTCCTTTGCATCTAAAAGTGATCCTTGGCTCATTTTTTTTCCTCCTTTTCCTCTAATCAATTTGCTTTTGAAATCACTTTTATTGGTTCGCAATTCTTATTGTCATATTGCAGTCCTCCAACCCCTTTCTATATTCCCTTCCCGCCACCCCTTCCCTACTTTTTCTCCGAAAGTAAAAGGGAAGAATTTCTCTAGATCTCAAATGGGTCCTTTTCTTCAGTACTATTCACACTTCTAACTTTCTAAGTTCTAAATCAACTTGACTTAATTATGACCAAAATCTATAGTGCTGGTTGATGAATCATGACATCATCTCTCAGATTGTTATGTTTGTTCTTTGTAATTAAAAAAAAAGTATAAGGTAGAGGGTGACTTATTAATGTAATTTTAGAAAGACAGCAATTTTGGATTATATACGAATTCTTTATAAAGTAAATTGACTCAATAGTTCACCGATTGTGCTAAATGCTAACAGATTAACTCAAACTAAATACGTTGCTAAAAGAAAAAAGAAGCGATTGTGGTAGTAGACAACTTTACTCACATGTGAGTGATGTTTCTCTTTTGTATCTGGTTTTGTGCCAAACCCTTAATTGCCTATCTGTTGATTTGTTCAAAGAAGATCAAATCCTTAGCCCTCATGTATATGTTTAAATGTGTTGTGTCCTAAAAATGTGACCCAAAATGAAAGAGGCCGGTTCTTGTTGTTTTGTAGACAAAGCTTTCATTGAAATAACCGCCGAACATTGCTGCATGATGACAATCAAATCATGGTCTCAGTAGCTAAAACTAAAAGCACCCAAAATCATCATCACTTCCCTTTTGTTCACTCCTTTAGTTTTGTTTTTTGGTATTTTGTTTGGTTGGAGGGAATCATTTGCCCTATGCTTGCACTTCATGCAAAAGCCAAAAAGTGCACTCATGACTCTCCTAGTCCAAAGAGTAGATTTGTATTGGGGAGCGCAAGTTTTTTCTTTTTTAAAGCTTTTTTTTTTTTTTTGCTGATTCTGCTTATGCGTCTCTTTTCTTACCGACTCTACTCACCCCTTTTGGCATATTCCATTCTTTTTTATCATTCGACATTTTTTTACTCACAACTCCTTCATATAATAAACCCATTTCCCTCCCATCATTCCCTCTTCCATAGATATTCCTCTCTCTCTCTCTCTCTCTCTCTCTCTCTCTCTCTTGCTGGCCTAGCTTTGAATATGTCATCAGGAATTACTAATCTAGATCCAAGGAGAGAAAAATTAGAGGAAAAGTCATTCCTTTATCACAAACAAAACTCTAGCAGGAGAGTTTCAGAGGGAAGTAATATTGGAAGGCTTGAATATGGGGGCAGGAGATTTCAACCTCCCAAAAGGCCAGGATTGATGTCAAGACCTATTAGATTTCTGAAGCACTTTGCAGGGGAAATTGCAAGAGCTCTTTGCATGGTTACTGGGAAGAGAAGATCATCATCAACTCCAGGAAAGAACTCTCTCTCTGCAAGATCAAAGCCCTTTGTGGCTCCTCTTGATTCTCACAGAATGGAGGCTATAGAAGATTGTATCCAGTTCATCAACTCTTCTAGTACTTTTTCAAGATCAAACTCCACCACCAATTGATAGTCTTTTTTTTTTTTTTTTCATTGCCTCTAATTAATTTCCGATTCGATATAGACCTCCTTAAGGTAAATTTATCATATCTGTCTCTGGTAGAGACATGAGTTTTTCTATATCTGTTTTTGGATTTGCAAGAGTCCATCTTGGTGTAGACTTGGTTCTCTCTGTCATGCCATAAAAGCCTACATATATCGATAAAACTGTTTGTTCCAAACTTCCCAAGTAATGGATATAGAAATCAGAGTGGATTAGGATAAGCTTTTTGTTCATAGTCACAGTTTCTTGAGATAGTACCTCATGAATCTATTGACATATATGTCTGTGTGCATGTATATGTACATATATATATGTGTGTTTTTTATTTATAGATTCCAATAACCTGCCATATATTAGTGTCATATACCAGCTATAGTCAAGGAATCAAGTGGTTTAGAATTTAAATCCGTGTCTACGTCACGTGTATATTTTCTAAACTAAAATCTAAGCTAAAAATTAAACTATAAGAAAACTAGTTTATTTTCGTATAATCGTATACATAAAGCTAATCTTAACTACTACACTACAAAACCTTGCAACCCCTCTGCACCAGCTAAAACCTTATTTCATGCATAAACATTGTCGTTAAAACAAAAATAAAAATCCAAAACCTAGCTCAGCATTATATGAAGTAAATTCTTTATAGAAAAAAAAAAAAAGAGAGAGAGAGTTACAAGAGTAGTTTCGAGTGTTCCATAATTCATGTCACCAACGGATTCAAAACCGAACAGAAAGACAATAATCATAGCGATAATCTGCCAAGTACTAAATGAGAGAGCAACGAGAATTAATCGGAAAAATTAAAGCAAAACAATCAATTTGGCGCGATTAATTATGCGATGACCTTAATATCGAACCATTGATATATGAAGAATCAATCAATCAATCAATCCTTCTTGGCGAATAGGCCTCCGAATCCGCCGCCATTCTTCTTCTTCGGCGGCACCGCAACGGAGCTCTTTCGGCCGCCATCGCCGTTGCCGCCACCGTTCTTGTCGTCGACTTTCTTGAGGATCGGATCGGTCTCAAGAAGCTGGTCCTCCTTCTGTAGCCCGCCGAGAATCCAGTCGAACGGTCCTTTCTCCGGCTTGCTCGCGCCGGCGCTCTTCGACGCCGTGGCCGCGAACACCGACGGACCGAACACCATCGACAGAGAAGCCATTTTCAGAGCAGTCTGTTTTGAGCGAGCGAGAGTGAGATTTTAGAAATAGTGGTACAGAGAGAGTAGTGAAACGAGAGCAAGGCAAAATAGCGAGGTTGGTTTGTTGGATAATTTATATTTCGGTTGGCGATGATGATTGTCGCAAGCGAATGTGAGCCGTTGGATGGGCTTTGCTTGGGCAACTTCAGTGTTTCAAGCACGAGCTCTCCACAAGTGTCTTATCCTAATTCCTCTATTTTTATTTTTCTTTCATTTTTATTTTTATTTTACAAAAAGAAAGTAAAAAATTACGAGGAAATTCTTGGCAAGATGAGGGCTCATCCTTACCTCACTTGACGTGGCCGTGACGGTGACACGTGGCAGTATGGTGGCCAGTGCTCTTTGTGGGTCAAAAGGAAGAATGGGCTTCATATGGGCCTCTTGCTAGGACGGGCCCAAATGAATGTCAACGGCTAGGACAGGCCCAATATACGAGGCCCAACGGACTTGAAGCCAAGAGGTTGTAAATTTACCAATTTTTTAAAAAATAAATAATAATTAATAAGGAGATTAATAAGCAAATAATTATTTTTTAATGATGTTTTAAGAAAATAGTCAATGTTTAAATTATTTAAAAAATAATTATTTTCTTAACATGCTGTGATTTTACCTTATATCCTTATTTTTTAAGGGACTAATGATTAATTTTTTAATTTCTTAAAGCATTGATTATTAATACAAAATAGAGACAAATATAAACTCATTGGAAGGAGGTAGTCGAGTTTTAAAATTATAAGTTGATATTTCAGGTGTAGGTCAATGGAAATCTTGTAGGTTATTGGACGAACCCAAATTTTTGATTATAAGACCCGTTGCTCTGGTATCACTTTAGTTTAGCAATTATCTATAATAAACTCAAAATGATAAGGAAAGGTGCGCGAACATCTAAATTTACACGTGTTAGAGGCATGGTCTAATTGCATTCGATCATTTGATACTACATATATTTTTTTAGAAAAAATTCGAATGTTTACTTATTCAAAATATTTGTAATTTTACTTGTTTGTACTTGAATCTTGATGCAAGATTATCGCAACGAGGAAAATTTCAATATGTGAACAAAACAACAAATCTATATATTTTCCTTTTAATGTAACAAGTAGGATGAAGTGGATAAATACTCAAAATCTCATACTATAATAAAAATAAATACTCAATATTTTAAAGTTATTGAATAAATAGTAAATTACTTACACATATCTTTGAGCACTTATTTAATTACTATTAATCACTATTAAATAAATAATTAAATCATTTGAATATTTTTTTTTATAATTTTTAGAAAATTAATATTTATTTAAATTATATAACAATATGGTGGTGTAACGTGCCCAATCCCTATTCCACGTGCCACCTATATAAGACTCGAAGTTATACTTTATGTAGACCATTTTTTTTAATATAGCTAGTAGTTCATGGCAAGTTCACAAAGATACGAATCAGGTAACCTGGTTTTATTACCAACTGCGTTTGACACAAAACTCAAAGGGTTGGTTGGGGTCTACTTACCTTAAGAAAGGGGAAATCAGACGCTTTAAAAAAAAAAAAAAAAAAAAACAAACAAACAAACAACAACAAAAAATATTTTT
Organism: Boehmeria nivea var. tenacissima; assembly: GCA_018132145.1. NCBI lineage: Eukaryota > Viridiplantae > Streptophyta > Magnoliopsida > Rosales > Urticaceae > Boehmeria > Boehmeria nivea. The sequence continues at coordinate 16,557,763 of CM030874.1, read as the reverse complement.
TCAATTCATGGAACTTCCCTTTAGGTCTCATCGGTTCTTGGAACGTTATTGAAAAGCTTCTTATAAGTGTTTTCCGGAAAGAAATAACATAACTTAGTTTCCCATTTCAGATAAACCATCACTAACTACTATACTCTCTTAATTCATCACCCACGCTAGCGATTATTGGCAAGAAAACTAAATTACTGAGCTGGCTTGTGGATCTCTAATTTGTGGGTTGGTGAAAGCTCTTTTCTTGTAGCATTTGTTGACACACACACACACATATATATATATATATATATATATATATATAATTTCCAATCAAGTGTCCTTCAGTAATTTCATTGTGGATGATTTTTACATACCTTTTTGTTTTTCCTTGGTATTTACCAGTACAATATTTAATTTATGGGCAGACAATGACCACGGATGACAATTGACAAAGTCCGTACAGTAGGGAAATTGCAGTAAAATTGTGTGTGTGTTTTTTTTTTTTAAAACACATGTTTCGAAATATTAAAAAATATGTTTTATAACAAAAAAATTAGTCGATATTTATTATAGAATTTATAACATAGCAAAATTTATCTATAATAATAAATAATATTAATTTTTGTAATTGCATAGGCTTGCTTGAAGAATATGGTTAAACTTAGACGTACAGGTTATATATTTAGAGATTGTTTAGATTGCAATCTGAAGAAAAAATAAATTAAACAAGGTAAATTTAAGCTATGTTACTACAATAAAATGTGATTTGTATCTATATCAAAACGAGCTCTTAGTATTCAAAATTTAGCTTGTTTATAGAAGGATGAGAACTCACTCTTCGTGTGTAGTAACTGGATTGATATAAATCTAGCATTATCCAAAGCAAAGAGATTGTCTAAGGGAAATGAAGCAAATTAGAAAATGAAGTCTGCCCAAATTTAGTCATTGTTTTGCAAGGAAAAAAGAAATTCTTATAGACGAAAAAAAAACACACGCACGACCAAAGCACATTGCTAATTGACAAAAACCCCAATCTGGCAATAATAGTAATATATGAATATTTCTTACATAAGTAAGCCAAGGTTAATTAACCGGAAATTGTATGATTAGCTTGGAATTGGATTGGGTAAAGTATGCAAATACTCAGAATTTATATAACAATAAAAATAAATACTCAAATTTTTGAAGTAATTAAGTTTCTAGTCAATTCGTTAATTACTTGCACATGCTTTTGATTACTAAGTTAATTACATCTACTTACCATTGTGTAAGTAATTGAATGTTGATTATATTTTTCAAAAAATTAGGTAATAATTTAAATTGGGTGTAAAAATTAGGTATTCACTATAAAGAATTTGGAATATAATATTAATATCTTGTTTAGTGTATATACATAAGATAGGATAAGTCCGGATTTTAAATCCCGATAATCAAACTTTATCACGTTGGATATGTATTCCCGTCTTTTACCATGGTCCATGGATAACTTAAGATACTTTGTACCCTTTGATTAATTAAAATACTTCATGAAAAAGGTTTAAAAGAAAATATACAAAAGAGAAGAAAGTATTTAAAATAATTCTTTTTTTTTTCCTTCATCTTTTTTATGTCTTATCTAATAGTACTCCAAAGTACATAACTTATTCCAATACAATTTAATTTTAGGTGATCTAATTCTAAACAATAATCATATTGTATTTATTCGTCTCTGTTACTTGAAAATAGTACTCATCTGGTAAGAAAGTTTGCTCTTAGTAAACGGCACTCAATCATTTAACCCTTGTCATATAACCTGATTTTTTTTTTCCTGTATAGAAAGTTAGTTTACTAAGTTTAATCTACACAGTTAATTAACGAGTCCGAATTAACTAGTGTTCCATTATTTCATTGTTCATATCATAATTATGACTGCTTGAAAATATTTCTCAATATATATTGTAACAATTGCGCGACGTCTACTTGATCCCTGTTTGAAAAGAGAAATTAGTACTGATATAGTTACTTACTGTATTGATTTCTTAAGCTTACAAATTGATCAACACAAACTCTTAGTCAAGTCGTCATGTAGGTTATTAGCCAAAAAAAAAAAAAATCATCGATGATCCCTTGTGTGTATGTACGTTCATGCATATGTCCAAAACTTTTAGTTATATATGAGATTTTAGATAAATAAATAAAAAGAAAAAAGAAATTTAGATGTTATATTTCGTTTAATTAAGTTTTTTTTAATATTTTGCTAGAAGATTTCCAATTTAGTGTTGCTTTTTTTTCCTTTTTTTTTTTTCTGTTTTTTGGTTTTTTTTTTTTTTTTTTGATAAAAATTTCTATTAGAACTATTTGGTTTACTCATTTGTGACTCTGGATGTGTATGTGTGTGTCTTGTAGCTCTCTATATAGTCAAGTACAATAGTTAGATATACATAATCCGAGGCATTATTCTTCGAATTTAATGACCTAACTGTGAGGATAAGAATTATTTGGGTGGTTAATTTGCCATAATCAGAATCTAACTTTATTTTTATTTTTCTGGCTAACATCACATAATTTTTGCCATGCAAAATTATGGGACTTTTTGTATTAACGTAGGTAATCTCTTAATTAGCTTGAACTGTGAAGTATAACATAAATTATATGTTCATCGTAATTAAACATCAATTAGTTATCCTTAATTACATGATCAGTAAACTTATTCCCTTTTAAGCCTCTTACATCATCTTCACGGCGTACATTCACAATTCACTTAATTTATCATCCTCCTTGTATTTCATTACCCGATTTATGTATGATCAAAATCTTGACAATAATCAACTATTGTTCTATATACCTTGTTATTTCCATTTTTCAAAAAGAGTACAAAAAAAAAAAAAGTACTTTTTCGAGGATTTTGCTGCTGATCGTTTTCATAATTATGCAAACGGTGTCAAAATGATATATTACATACATATAGCTTAATTCACAAGAGTAACAATCTTCTTCGACAAAAAGTTCAATTTGTTTCCCTAATCTTTTCTAAACATACTATTATTCATCAGCTAGAGGTAAAGATTAACTCAAAGACACTTGACACAGCTTTAATATTGGCGGTACATAGTAATTACCAATATTGACCATCTGTATTGCATAACTGAGATGGCTAAAAGTTCAAAGACACTTCTTTTAACTCCATAATTGGCAAATTACCACAAATAGCATCTCCATAGTCTTGTCTCTCTAGCACCTACTCATGAGTCGACCGAAAAAAAAAGAAAAGAATCAATTATGAAGTATTTGCATATATGGTTTTCGTGTATATTATATTTTGACACACACACTCCTAGATATCAACAAACAAAGAGACTACAATGACCCAAAAATTCCCAACAACCCCTCCTAAACCTTTGTCATTACATCCATATATATACATATCTAACATCATGAGACTCCATGTCTACGTCCATACCTCTATTTTCTCTACAACGTAGCAACACTAAAAGCTCTTTCAACTTAATAACAAAATGGAAGCCCTAACTCTCCTCGCAGCCGTGGCAGCCGCCACGTCAGCGTACCTCTTCTGGTTCCACCTCCTCGCGCGGCGGCTCACGGGGCCGAGGGTGTGGCCCGTGGTGGGCAGCCTGCCGGCGCTCTTCGCGAACCGGGCCCGCATCCACGACTGGATAACGGGCAACCTCCGCGCCACGGGCGGCGCGTGCACGTACCAGACGTGCACCATCCCCCTCCCTTTCTTGGCCCGCAAGCAAGGCTTCTACACGGTGACCTGCCACCCGAAGAACATCGAGCACGTGCTCCGCACCCGCTTCGATAACTACCCGAAAGGCCCGCACTGGCAGGCCGCCTTCCACGACCTCCTCGGACAGGGAATCTTCAACAGCGACGGCGAGACGTGGCTTGTCCAGCGCAAGACCGCCGCGCTCGAGTTCACCACGCGGACCCTCCGCCACGCCATGGCCCGGTGGGTGAACCGGACCATCAAGAACCGGCTCTGGCTCATCCTAGACCGGGCCGCCAAGGACGAGACCTCCGTCGACCTCCAGGACCTCCTCCTCCGCCTCACCTTCGACAACATCTGCGGCCTCACCTTCGGCAAAGACCCGGAGACTCTGTCGCCAGAGTTTCCGGAAAATCAATTCGCCACCGCCTTCGACACCGCCACCGAGGCCACCCTCCAGCGCCTCCTCTACCCGGGCTTCCTCTGGCGGCTCCAGAAGCTGCTGGGGATCGCCACCGAGAGACGGCTCAAGGAGAGCCTGGAGATCGTCGCCAAGTACATGAACGACGCCGTGTCGTCGCGGAAGGCCTGCCCGTCGGACGACCTCCTGTCGCGTTTCATGAGGAAGCGCGACGCCTACGGCAACCCCTTCGACTCCTCCGTCCTCAGCCGCATCGCGCTGAACTTCGTCCTCGCGGGGCGCGACACGTCCTCTGTCGCGCTCAGCTGGTTCTTCTGGCTCGTCATGAACCACCCGGACATCGAGGCCAAGATCGTCGCCGAAATCTCGTCGGTGCTGAGCGAGACTCGCGGGCGAGGCAACCACCAGAAGTGGCTCGACGAGCCTCTGGACTTCGACGAGGCCGATAGGCTAGTTTACCTGAAAGCAGCTCTGGCCGAGACGCTTCGGCTATATCCGTCGGTGCCGGAGGACTTCAAGTACGTGGTGAACGACGACGTTTTGCCGGACGGGACGATGGTGCCGGCGGGGTCGACGGTGACGTACTCGATATACTCGGTGGGGCGGATGAAGAGCGTGTGGGGCGAGGACTGTGGCGAGTTCAGGCCGGAGAGGTGGCTGTCGGAGAGAGGTGACCGGTTCGAACCGCCCAAGGACGGTTACCGGTTCGTGGCGTTCAACGCGGGACCGAGGACCTGCTTGGGTAAGGACCTCGCGTACCTGCAGATGAAATCGGTGGCGTCGGCGGTGCTTCTGCGCTACCGGCTGTCGCCGGTCCCCGGTCACCGGGTGGAGCAGAAGATGTCGCTCACGCTCTTCATGAAGAACGGGCTGAGGGTCCACCTGCGCCCGCGGGAGCTCTGAGACTGAGGGAGGGGCGTCAGTGGTAATGTTGTCATTTGATTGCGTGGTGGGAGGGTATGAAGGTCATTTGGAATTGTATTTACTTTTCATACATACTTAATACTTTTGTTTTTATTTTTTTTTTTCTGTTACGTTCGTTGAAAGTTGGGGAGTTGAATTTTGGGTACAGTTTGCTTATCTAAGTTGGACCAATTTATGTCTTTTGTAATATGTGCTTATAATTATTAATAAAAATATTTCCATTTGATACTATATAGATCGTTAACAAGCTAACCAATGGAAATTTGCGTAGTTAAACACCGTCAGTAATTTTATAATCAGAAAGAATTTAATTAACAAAGATTGATCAAAATCTGACAATTCAAAGACAAAAGTTTCTCATATTTTGTCAACACATTTCCTTAGAATTGTGTAAATTTGGTACCTCCACGAATTATTTTAATCCTATGCTGATACGGAAAAATCAGAGTTGGTTCACCGGCATTTTTTCTTAGCATGGTCCAATGATGAGAAGGGACGTGTCCATAATGTAGATTAACTTTGAACTACATCAATTCCTAGGTTATACTTTAGTTGTTTATTGTGTAAGGCATTTAAAATATCACATCCGTACAAAAGAATATTAGCTGAACAAATTATTCCATATATAAAGCGTGTGATGTTACATAAATCACAAAAATGGATGTGTTAGTACCAAAGTATATTATAGCATTTACAATCTATTGGGGACTATTTACCATGTATTTGTCTTCCTTTAAAAAGGGCATGGAAGTTCAACCAATCCATCAAACGCTGTGTTTGGAAAGTGGAAAACTAATTTGAAAATGCACTTTTCTAGCTTCAGCTTTCCGTGATCCATGTTTAAGTGGTATAAGCAAGTCGTCATGCCCACAAATCCCCAGTGAATTTATGATGATTTTCCTGTGCAGTACTTGAACTTCTAGCAGCATTTTGCATTCACTCCAATTCTTGTACTTTGACCAGTCCTTGGGACTATTATATCGGAGCTTATTTTCCCATGGATTAATCTAAGATCTTCTCACCCGTCGAGAATAGGTTCCAGACAACGGTTCCGACCAAGTAGAGCCCAACTGAAACCTCGAAAACCTCGTCCCAAGTACCTGTTATGGCACATGAATGTTGTAGTAGTGTTATAACTCCCACTGAGCACGGATTAAAATTTTCTAATATGGCGAGATCAGACGGTACTAAGTGCTAACCATGTTGCAAGATGTATCCAGTTGCCGCTGTTCCAAAAACGCCTGCAAGAACTCCGGCAGTATTCGATAGGCCGAGCAGTACCCCCTATAGCAAACACAATATATAAAACAAAGAACCATTAATTTTATTCTCACAATATTAATACTAACCTATGACACATGATCATCGTCGAAAGCGTATCAATCTAACATGAAGGATGTTTGAGCCGAACAAACCGGCATAAATGGGAAAAAAGTACTTCAACCCAACCAAATGAGAAGGACGGGAATACTCACTGAATATCGTGGAGCAATGTCTTGATGGTTAGAGTATAGGCCGGACTGAGAGAAGGCGTCGGCTCCCTAGTTAATCCAAAGAAAACGGAATTGTTTAGATTTAGAATTCGAACTCGCTAAAACTTCTCTATATGTCTGATCTTTTCTTAGTAATGAAAATTTTTTCTTTTTCTTTTGCGGTGTGGCACAGAAGACATTTTCTACATGGCTTGGCAACTGAATTCATAGTAGCCGAAAGGAAGCTTATGAACAACCGACAATATAGAGTAAAGCTAAAGAGAAGCCTTTGCTAAGTAGAAAAAGGAATTGCAAATATTGTCTCTGTATTAAGCAAGAATCGAACCTGACTGCATGCCATACACAAGACAGCCATTGCGGGAGAGTTAACATGGCTCAACTGAGTTAGGAAGAAAGCAGGGCCGAGAAATCCAATCGTTTGCATGATCTGCGAAAGCACAATATTGAAGAAATTGTTTCATTAGCCAAGCTAAACCAACACTTTGCTAAACTGGCACAAAAACGCAGTTGGACAACCGACATACATTGTCTTGAAAGAACGTTATTTAGCAAATTTTAAATCCCGGAACGTTGTCATGGAAAGATACTCTCTTTCAAACTACGACACAAGACAATATAAATTATGCGGGGAAATGAATTAATACCTTGCGAACGTTTGTAACTGATACACCCTTGCTCACTAGTGTGTCGGCAATCCACCCTCCAAGATTTGCAGAGAATGCCATTGTAAGCCAGGGCAAAACACAGATAAGCCCAGACTCTGTAAGATTGAACTTCAGAACCTATAGCGATTAAACCCACATGTAGATTAGTTCTGCTTTTTTGCGATTTAAAGTTACTATAAACAAAGCTGAATATAGTTGAAAGTACTAAACTAATATATGACAACTTACTTGAATATAGTATGTTGGCATCCATGTAAGAAGAATAAATGTACCCCAATTGTGACAGAAATGTGACACTATGAGCGCCCATACCGGCGGCTTCGACAAGATCTGTCCCCATGGAATCACTTTGACAGGTTCCTTGGAAACACTATTTGTTAGTATCAGCTTCTTCTCTTCTGGCCGCAATTTAGGATCCTCAAGTGGCGAACTGTAAGCCTAGAGGGTTGAACCGATACGAAAGATTAAGGGTCTAGAAAAGTCGAGAAATAAGCAATCTGTAAAAAGCTTCTTATTGTTAAGGGATGCACATTCACCTGATTTAGCCACACAGCAAACCAAACTGTTCCAAGAGAACCAAAGGAGTAAAAGACCGAGGGCCATCCTAACTGATGTATTAGAAGCGGCGAGAAGGCCAGACCAGTGACTGATCCGAGGTACATGCCGCTGTACACGAGAGATAACGACCTGCTTCTCTCCGCCACAGGGACCCATTTCGACAGAATGTTGTTCATTGCAGGCATAGCAACGCCCTGAAAAGATAGTCAGACAAAGTAAGCCAAGCCACAATGGATGTGATATCATATCATCAAAGGCAATTACGACTCTGTGCCAGTCAAAAATCGCCATACCTCACCAATTCCCATGAACGCGCGAACTACAAGCAAGAAAGGCAAACCGATTTTAGCGGCAATAGGCGTGAGCATAGTAGCAATAGACCACCAAACTACTCCGAATCCCAGCACCTTCTTGCCACCCACTTTGTCTGCCCATATTCCACCAGCAATCTGTTATATCACTAGAGCTATAAGCCGCAAGAAAAAATCGGAGTAACACATGAAATGCTTGTATTTAACTATTTCTCCATAACCTATTAACTGGCCCAAAAAAATAGTATACTAATACAACCACCAATAATGAATGTAGAACTTTGTGCTAGGAAATTCTAAACCATATGTTAAGTAAATCATTAAGCAAAATAAATAATAATAATCTTACTTGAGTGAGAAGGTAGCCCCAGAAAAAGGAAGACTGAATCAAGCCAACAGTTGCAGGGTTCCAATTGAACTCCGTTGACATTGGAAGTATGGCTATGCTCATGTTCACCTGTCAAACACAACCTCTTCAATGCCGTTTCTAACCAATAACGACTTAAATAAATACAGCAATTGAACTAAAAAACATTCAAAGTCAAAGGCTAGCGAAACAAATAAATAAATTTTCAACTAATTGAATTACGACACTTCTATATTTGTATCGTACTTTATAAGCTCACTCACTCTGTCCATGTTGCAAAGAAGGAAAGCCGAGAAGCACAAAACGACAATGACCCATCTCTTGGGAAACTCTTCCCACCACGCCTCACCGCCGCCGCCACCACCCGAAATCTCCAACCCGTCTTCCTCGACAACGACGCCGCTTCGTAAGGCCTCCTTGAGCTTCACCGACTCGGGGACCGACTTCGAGACCTCGTACCGCTCCGACTTCACATCGGCCCACACTCTCCCAGCTCTGCCCCTCGCCGGCGAAACGACGCCGAATAGCACGCACGGGCGGTCGGGCAGGTCCGGGACCCGGACCCGAAGTGCTTTCTGGTGGCAGAGATTTCGGGCTTGGGAGTGGGAGAGAAGGAGTAGAGAAGAGCCCTGGTGTTCATGGCGGTCAGTGATGAGGCCAGGGCATGGGAGAGTTGGACTATTTGGCGTTCATTATAGTTATAGTATTAGTGAGACTCTTTGTTCGTTGAAAGGCAAGGAGATTCGAATAAGAGGGAATGGGATATTTATGGGCATTGGTTGTGGATGGGACACGTGGCGGTTGCATTGGGAAAAAACGATCGGGTTAGCGAATTGCGTATTGTGTTAAAATCTTCCTTTTTTGGATGGTACTGTATTACTGTGTTGAGAATCGAGATAACGGAAAACGACTTGTGTAGAAAAGTAAAGTTAATTACTCTTTTATTTCATTATGGGCTGGGCTTTGGGAAATGGGTAAAACCCGCGAAGCTTTAGGTTCATCGAGAGATTGTTGTGGTCTTCGATGTTCTCTTGTCGTTTTTCAAAGGAAAGTACGGTAGCTTTCGGTTTCGGGTATTGTGCACACTTTAGTAACGACGTGTCGTTTACTCTGTGAAAGATGAAATGATGATATTGATTGGCTTGAATTTTTTTTATTTTTTATTTTTTATTTTTTAACACAATTTTAAGAATTTAGGGTAAAACGAGAATATGCTTTGCATTTGAACTACATGTCGCATACAAAGTTAACGGCGCAGTGTTTAAGAAACGAAAACGACAGTAAACACGACCATAACTGTAACAGATATTGAACGTCGTTTGTTTTGTAAGTGACCGCAAAATTGGAAATGAACGACAATAAGCGAACTGGTTCTTTTATTGTTGTTTTATAGATTAATAAACGACATTTTAGGAAGTATGAACACAGATAATGCGTTATTCACTCGTGAAAGACTGAATTTTAAACAAAAACGATGACAACTTTAGATTTAAAATACTTGTCGTTTGTTGGGTAAACGACAGTTAACGAACTAGATGACGTATTGCCGTTTACTTAAAAAGCAAGAACAAAACTTACATTTATAAACGACAGGATACACGGTAGTTACTTCTAATACTAAACGACAGTCAATAGATATGGTATTGTCGTTTGCTTGAAAACGATAACAAAAGTTACATGTAAAACGACAATCACAGCTTCCTATACTAAACGACAATAAAGGAACTAGATGTATTATTATCGTTTACGTAAAAATCAACGAAACTTACACGTACACTGCCTATCGTTTATAATCCATAACACTACTTCAAATCATGTCACATTTTTATTATCAAATTATTATTTCGCTAAAATTTAATTTTCCTCATTTAAAAAAGAAAAACAAAAGACAATTTTATTAAATTTGTTGTTAAAAGGTGGTTTGAAGTACAATATTTCTTTTAATATGTTGTTCAAAAATAGCAATTTTCAAACATTTTCCAATACCCGGTTCTAATATTTTTTAAATTTGCTAATATTAAGCCTTATCCCCTTTTTTTCGGCACTATTTGAATTATATGCTACGAAATGAGGATGCACTGTGTCATACACGTTATAGCCTAAAGTTTTTCTAGGCAAACTGAAAAAAAAAAACAAAACAAAACAAAACAAAACGAAAAAAAAAAAAAACCCCATAACATTCTAAGTGCGACTTAAAAATGTTAACCGTATATGTTTATTATGTAAAAATAACAGTAAAAATTTTAAGTACAACACAAAACAATTCAGTGCACCTTTTTTTTTTTTTTAATGAGCAATTATAATTCACAACCCAATGGGCTATTGGCCTAAAGTCAAAAACATATTGGGACGAAAATCACTTTTGAGGTCCAACAAAATTGCCTGCTTGTTTGAAAGTTAATTATTTATTATTAAAGAGAGAATTTTAAAATAAAGTCATTCTTGATGCCCCTTAATAATTTATACCTTAAGTGATGTTAGAGGTAAAAATACGGATATTCGGATCTAAATCCGGATCCGTATTTTCTAAAAAAATGGATACGGATTTTGGGAAATCCGTTTTTAAAACGGATATCCGTTTTTCCGCTTTTTATTTTTTTAAAAAAATTTTGGACCGTTGGATAATCAATCCAACGGTCAAAACAAATTCAAAAAAAAAAAAACTCTAAACGAATATGGATGTCCGTTTCCGTATCCGTTTTTTTACGGAAACGGAAACGGATACGGATAATCCGTATCCGTTTACCGTTTTTTCAGCTTTAAGTGATGTGCTCCTTTTATTTCTACTTTATGTTTGTAGTGTAAATTTTTTAGTATAAATTAAAAGTGCAACACACATAGATATAGATTATCATTGTGTCTAGAATGGGGTATTTCTCAAAATCCCCCTAAATTAAAAAGTGTTCCTATGAAAATTGTATAAACTTTAATGAAAAATAAGTTAATAAAATAATTAAAACTTTGATCTTTGGATTTATTTTTTTATTTTAATTTTTTTTTGATAAATTGGATTTATTGATTTAAACGACTAGGGTTTAGGCTTTAAATATACCACTTGAAGTCTTGCAAAAAAATATATACATGCCACTTGAAACAATCAACTGTAGACTTACCAACCAAATTATGTGTAAAATTCATGATGTGTTCGAAGTTCCAATCAGTAACTTGCATATTTGGATATATTTTATAGAATATATAGTTGAAAAAGACGCATGAAATACTAAGATAAAAACACTGTAAATTACGTGCATGTGAAAGAACATTAATTGGTAAAGCAGCAACGACGTTGCCCAAATGAGGAAAAAAAATGACCTATGTCCTATCAAATCAAAGAAAAGAAAATGAGCTGGCTCTAAAATATTTAAAATAAATAAATAAATAAAATCAACCCTGCAATTAGTAGAAGCAGAGACACTACGAGTGATTCTTTTCTTTCCATATATTTTCAAGCGCTAAAGGACGTAGGTAAATTTATGAAATCTGTCTTCTTGCTGGAGAAAAAAACCAACATAACAACGAATAATCGTTCCGTAGCCAATTGATGTCTGTCAGTGTCACCATCACAATGCAATATAGAGCCAAAAATAAATTTACTAGATCCATATATATATTTATCTGCCCTATTAACCTGTGTAGCTACAATAATTGGTCCACTTGCGGTTGTTAAACTTCAACGATCGAACGAGATCACATACATATATAAAAATTAAAAAAAAATATATTGTCGACTTTATTCAAAATTAATGTGGAATTTACCTTCTAGGGCAATACTAAAGTCAATTATTTACTTCGAAAATACGATTAATTAAAAAGAATAATATTTGGAGTGGAATAAGAAGATTTGTTACGAGAAGTTATCACACGTGAAATATTAGTCAATTTTTATATCTTCGCATGTTTGCATGTACTTATCAGTTGGCTCTGTCAACACGTAAGCCATTTGCAAATTGCAATTATATGTGAAATGAATTATTGCCAAGACCAAGCCTCTTATTTTTTTTTTTTTTCCTAAGGCAAGCCTTGTAACTTGAAAGATAAGGACAGTGCATTTCTATATATATATGAATCCAGATCTTTTATAATCGTTCTATTCTCTTTATTATCTATCTATTTAATAAGAATTTGACAAACAAATAACAACAATTAATTATTATAAAATAAAAAGTGGTTACAAAATTTAAATAATTTTGCATATGTGTTAAAATCTTATTTGGAAGATAGAGTAAAAAGACAAAAGGATATGTAATGTTCTAATTCTAGAAGGCACTTTTATTGAACTAATGTAAGTAAATAAGTCAATCTTTTGTCTGGTGAGCTTAATCCATCAAATGTTAATTAGCTAATCATGTGAAGTAAAGCCACTCATTGAGGATATGGAAGCTTCAAATTAATGTTTTATTAAGGTTATAACTTGTGTGATAATTAATACTGCTGCTTCCGTGCTATACACCAAAATCTAAAGATTTATTGTTTTCTGGTGAATTAGTAATTAGTTTAACGCATGAATCATGATATATAATTAATCAAAGTTTAACGAGAGATCAGTTCTTTGTGGGCAGTGTTCCAAGTTGGAGTCGGTACAAGCATGATATATAGATGTGACAAAAAATCATCACAAAGTACAATAATATTTTTATGAAATGCTAATATTCTTATTATTATTTCTCTTCTCACCTACCTAGAAAATAGAGATCGATCCACCATTTTTGGCCGTTAGCTACTCTAAAACAATGTCGGCAGCTCTTTTTTTTTTTTGGGTATCATCCTGGTTAGAGGCAAAATAAATACAAAATGAAACAAAAAGAGACAGATAACAAGGAGTAGCTAGAGAAAGCTTTATTCAGCAATAAATAAACAGATAAAATATAAAAACTTTGAGCATAGAATATGAAATAATGGAATGGAACCATAACTTTTGTTTCCCTAATCTACTTTTTCCTTTTTCTTTCTTTCACTCTCCTTTTCTTTTTAATTCTTTTTCTTCTTTATCTTTTTACTTGATCTTTACAAGTCAATCGTAATGGTCAAAGTCAATGTGCAATCAATAACTAACCATCCAAATCCAACATAAGCAATGAACTTTACCACTATGTAATCAATCCTATATTTCGATTTATATATGTTTTTTATTTATTGTTGCCATTGATATTGAAATTATCAATTTAAGCAAAACTCTTGACTCTAAATATGCCGCAAATAAGTCCAAGACAACAAATTTAAACCAAATTGACCTATAAAAACTAGTAATGGGTTGGTTGGGTAAATATCCAGACTATTTTATTTTAGAATTGTTGACTTTTACAAATTTCGATGTGGTATAAATTGTTGAGATTAATTAAGGATATTGTATTGGGATTAAGAAAATAAAAAAAAAATTGAAATGAAGACAATAATTGAGAATGTGAATCTTTTTTTTCGGCTCAATGTCTCATGCTCTTATTTGATGTTTTCGTTGAAGTGTCCATAATAATAATAACTTTTACATAATCTTATTTTAAAATAATTGTCTTTGAAAGCTAATTAATATATGATTATATAAAAGTATGAAGACTAATTTTTTATTATACAACAACAATAATATCAAAATAAAAACAACAGATCCAAATTCTTTCCACTCATGCTAAGTGCTTAAGTTTACATGTCGTTTGGATTATGATTTGAATCTAAGAAATTAGATTTATATATCATTTCTCTAATACTAATATTTTTAATTTAAATATATAAAAAATAGATTCATATATTGTTGGTATAGTAAAATGCATTTTTTTAATTTTTTATACAAATAGTATCTCTTACCATTTAAATACAAATATTGAATCAAATTTCTAAAAAAAAAAAATCAATTTGAAGATAATATTTTACCGAATAATAAAAAAATAACTCAAATTAAAATAAGTTAAATTTTACATTTGAGAATCGTTATCCAAACGACTCATATGAATTATTATGAAGTATGAACCTCAAAAAGTAACAATTTACCTGCAGTCTTGAATTGAGAATAACAAACAAATCATGTAATAATTACCTTGGATTTAGAAAAAGTAGAAATAGATTGCATGAGGTGGAATATTTTTATATTCTAATGAGCGGGGAACACGGAGATTTCCATGAGAATTATGATGGGCTAAAGAGGAAATCACTATGGCCCACATAAAATGAAAGCTAGTACTCATCCTATTCACCTATGGCCCACATTGAATTGCTTTAGAATCTGGAGCCCACATGGCACAGTTGAATGATGAGACCCATTTGGAATCCAATATATCGCGATATTAATAATAAGAGATAACAAAATTAAGAACTTGTCTATCAATTAAACGAGTTTTTTTTTTATCAGAAAAAACAAAACAAAAAAATGTCTTTGAAAAAGTCTAAAAAGATTAATGAGCTACTATAATCTACACGTCTCAATTATTTTGGTCTAGTAACTAATGTAGCAGGTAAGTTTATCATTTTTAAATAAGTGAAGTAAATTACTAATTGGCACATTACATTAACAATTTATGGAGAACTTGATCTCCAATAGAAAAAGATTGAAAAATTTTGAAAATATAATTTTTGTACAATTTATTTTGAAAAATGTCACTTTAAAAAAAATTACAGTTCATGTTTAACAATAAATTGACTGAATAGCCTCCCCTTTTTTTTTTGACAAATGAGAAAGACAACCAAAAAAAAACGGACAACATAGTAATTTATTAATGAAAAAAAGTGACATAACATGTAATAGTATAGATTGTAAATTTGAATGTAAAATGTGACATAGGATCAAATTTTCTAAAAAATATTCATATAGTAGTGGTGTGCCAAATGAAACCAAACATCACGTTGTTTATATATATATATATATATATATATATATATATATATGAGATTCAAGTTCAACCTATGTAGTAATTATTTATCATGACCATGATACTTTTTTTTTTAGCTACACAAAACATTTTTGTTCCCGTTACCTTTGGAGCGAGTGGGTTCAATCACTGCGAGTCATGTCATGTTTAATATGATAAAAACCAATACCAAATGATTAATGTTCTTTTCTTTTCTTCTCATCATGTTTATTTTCAATCCATTAGTTATTTCTTTTATAGTTGTCCTTTTCGATATATCACTGTTGAAGAAATCTACACCTTTTATTATCAGCTAAAACTTGATTGTTATCCAATTTTGATATTGTTTATTACCTGCCGAACATTATCTAGTTTGAGGTCTCATCAATCTATCTTACTATAGCCAAAAAAAAATGTCACAGTATCCTGATTTGGAAATATATATAGCAGAATTATTAACATAATTTCATATCTAAATATATAAATAAGTATCGATATCAATTAAGAAGACACAAATAAAACAACGCAACCATGCAAATATAAAAGTAGCAGGTAAAACTGATTGTACAGGCTGGGCTTAAACAATTCTCATATGAATAATGCATTTTCCGAATTACTAGACGAGGAAATTAATTTGTCTCTGCCATGCAAATGGAGAATTTTAAATTAACACTCAAGACTGTGGTAACAACAGACTTCACTGAATTTGAGAAGCTTTTCGTAAGTAGAGACACAAGGAATTAGACAAAACTCATGTGACATTTTGTTTGGAGTATAGATCTTCTGTCTCTTTGTCTGTTTTTATATCTGTCTACCCAATTAAATTTTGACATATAAGTAAAAATAATTAAATTTTTTAATAATTTTGCATAAATTTATATTATAATAATTATTTTTGTTTACATGTCAAAATTTTATTAGAAAGACAAAAGATGAGATAGGAAAAAAAAAAACAGATTAAATTTTTTAGGCCACAAATAAAATAAGACTGAAACGTTGTCGATCGACGCAGTATTAATAATTAAAGCGCATGCAAGATTTGGATTCTCCTTGAGAAATGGCAGTCCACGTCTGACTAATATTGTTTAGAGTTAAGGAATTTAATTAGTGAGAGATTTTTTGGAGTTGAGAATTAGCAAGATCAATTTATTATACACCATTAAATTCCCTAAATCAGATTGGTCGGCCACATTAAATGTAGGAACCTTGCACGTGCGGAACCATGACCATGTCATTTCTTATCAGAATTCCAGTTTCATTTTCTACTATATAAAAAAAAAAAAAAAAACCCTTCGCTTATGCGTAAAGGTTACTTATTTCTTCGCAAGACCATAGTTAAAATTTTAGAATTTATCGTCATTGTATGAAAATTTGATGGTTAAAAGTTTTAATTACAATAAATTTTATGATATAAAAAAATAGTGACTAAAAATATAGCATGTTGTTATTAGTAGTGACTAAAAGTGTAATTTGATTGAAAAAAAAAAAATTGTTTCAACTCAAATTAATTTTAGTTTTCTGAAATATCGACATAATTGAGCAAATATTGTAAAATATATTACATCATTCTCTTTTTGTTTTTGTTTTTGTTTTTTTTCCCATATATAAGACTGCGAATATGTATGAATTAATTAAATAGGCTTCTAATGATGGTTATCATCGTTGTTGATTTGTAAATATTCGACAAAAAAAAAGTCAATGATACAAAGAGAAAGAGGTACCATAACCATTGCCAGTCATATGAGTATTATATGTGCCAGTACATGATCACTTAAACTAACCAAACCTTGTTTATTTTAATCATGAAAACACATCGGTGTTCTTTCTTTATCGAATAAAAGGATTTTGTTGATCTGTACTATCTTGATTTGTATATCGTTAGTTTGCACTATATATAATTAGTCTATGTTACAGAGCATGTGATGCCCATAATACTCAATATATTCATGTATACACCTAATTTAGCATAGGATCATGGGGGATTCATAATTTGATGCTTTTTGCATATTTGGCAAGTTACCATAGTACTTTGTAATCTCTCATCTTACTTTGACTACATAAAACAAACCAAAAAGAAATGATCATTGATATATTATTACTTTCAAGACTACTACATTTGAGTTTAAGCAAGAATGAATATTGCTATAAGACATTTCTCAAATTTACTTATTACTATTTGCAATGGAATCATACTTGTAAAAACGTTCTATAAATATTTACAATACAATACAGTATCAAATATTATTGTGTCACTAATGCTATAAACTGATAATCATACTACATTACGCTAGTATACGAGAATTGTGAGATCTCTACTAATTTCAGTATATATACTGATATATATATATATATATATATATATAAGGAAAAAAAATAAAAACTTCTTATGATTTCCTTTGAATTTTCACGAATATCCCAATTTATCATAAAATAAAAAATACTTTTTGATTTTTTAATTAATATAAAATTATACATTTGATTGATTAATAAATACATTTTATCATTTAACTAAAATAGATAGCGCGGCAATCTAAAAAAATATACTTCTTATTCAATCGAATGTATAGTTTTGAATTGAATTAAAACTCTAAAAGTATTTTTTGTATTATGATAAATGAAAGAAGATATTCATTGAATTTCGAAAAAAAAAAAACACATGATTTTTCTTATACAATATTTTCTTATCTACACTTTTGTTTGGTAGTAATATGGTAAAAGAAAAAAGAAAACAATGGACCCTCGTGGACCGTGGTAACGTTAAACATAAAGTGAACCTTGAAGTCACAATATTGACGATAAATAAAGGCGCCCAAAACATTCTCATCTCATGAATCATGATCATCTCTCCTATATATCCTCCAATTATCATAAATAATAATAATAATAATAATAATACAGAGGCGAGATATAATCATAGCAATTCACGCAGAGAGAGAATAAATTAAAAAACAAAAGAATCGGCATGAATGAAGTTGCGTAACACCTACTGATCTCTCTCCTTTATTCCCTCTCTCTTCTCAATTCCCTTCCTTTTCATTCTCTCTTTCCCTCTCAAACCAAACAACCAACCAACCATTCACCACTCACTCACTCACTCTGACTTGGATCTCCCTCGGCGCCAATCAACCGCCATTAATGGCGCCAAGCAAAGCCGATCAACCTTCCTCGCTCCTCAAGACCTTCCTCTCCTTCTTCCTCCTCCTCCTCCTCCACCTCGGCTGCTTCGTCTTCTCCTCCTCCTCCGCCGCCGCCGAGCCCCGCCGCCACCGAGCCGACAAGAAGCGCAAGCTCTCTCCGATACTCTCCTCCTCCTGGTCGTTCCTCAAGGGAATAGTCTTTTCCTCCACCAAGGCGTGCAAGACCAGCGTCCAAACACACCCCAACACGCCCCCCCGGTCCTCCCAGCACTCCGCCGACAACCTCCCCTCCCTCGTCTTCCCGGAGAAGCCCGTCGCCGACGCCACAGCCGCCGCTTCGCGTAAGAGATCGCCGTCGATGACCGAGTCGGAGATCTCGTTCACCGCGGCGGCGACGGGGGGGACCGAGAGCCACCTCTTCCTTCCCCTCCGCAACGACATCTTCCCCTGCACGACCTGCGGCGAGATCTTCCAGAAGCCGCAGGCGCTGGAGAGCCACCAGGCCGTGAAGCACGCGGTGTCGGAGCTCGTCGACGGCGACACCGGCAAGAACATCGTGCGGATCATATTCAAGACCGGTTGGAGCTCCGGCCAGAGGAACCCGACGATCCACCGGATCCTGAAGATCCACAACGGCGCGAAGATCCTGGCCCGGTTCGAGGAGTACCGCGAGACGGTCAAGGCCAAGGCGGCGCGGAACGGCTCCTCCGCCGCGAGGCGCCGCGACGAGCGCTGCATCGCGGACGGGAACGAGCTGCTGAGGTTCCACTGCGCGACGTTCCTCTGCGAGCTGGGACAAAATGGCGGCTCCACCATCTGCGGGCACCAGTACTGCAGCGTGTGCGGGATCATACGGTCCGGGTTCTCCGCCAAGCTGGACGGCATCCCGACGATGTCGAGCAGCTGGCGGGCCCACGCGGCGATCCCCGAGGAGGTGGAGGAGGAGTTCGGCTTCATGAACGTGAAGCGGGCCATGCTGGTGTGCCGGGTGGTGGCGGGGCGGGTGGGGACGGAGGCGGAGGAGGCGGACGTCGGGAAGGACGACGATGCGTTCGACTCCGTGGTGGGGCGGGCGGGGAGTGGTGTCCACACCAGGGCTGACGAGGAGGAGCTCTTGGTGTTCAACCCCAGGGCTGTGCTTCCTTGCTTTGTCATTGTGTATAGTACCGTTTGAGATTATGAAGCCCTTTTGTCTAGTGATGATCATATCATAAATCCTTACTTAAAGAGTAATGCTGTTGGGTTCCGATTCCACGTTGAGTCAGACTCAGTTGAGCTCGATAGTATTTTTCTATTTATTAGTGTTGTTTTTTTGTGATTATTTACTATAATCAAGGTTTGTGAATTTTTTTTGGGTGGTGATTGTGGTTTTTTTTTTTTTTTTTTCTCCTTCTTTGGTGGTCCCGCAAAAGGGAGTTCATTAGGTTATGGTATGATCAATGAAGGGGATGGGTATCTAAGTGAAATCTAGGCAGTTTGGGAACTCTATGACACTGTTATTGTCCGATGATGGATTTGGATGGGGCTGTGACCATGTGACACCACTTTTGGTAGTGTTAGTAGGTAAGGACAAGTAACATTGCCTGGTGAGTTTGATAGTTGATGGCCTTTTATCACCCACCAATGCCCTCTATTGGGTTATTATTAGAAGCCATTATATTTAAGTATGGTAGTTCTAGTTGTGAATTTTTGGTGTACTCTTGATCAGCAGATCTAGAACTTGTACAAAAGAAATGCCAGATAAATGTTTCGCTTGCAGTTCTATGTGCTATAGCTATGAACAGTCGATTTGTTTTGTGGTGTTACGTTTTTTTTTTTCTCTCTCTTTCTTTTGTTTTTTGTTTTTTTGTTTTTTTTTTGTTTTTGTCTCTTTGGAAGGACCAAGTTGTTGACACTATACTTCAATACATATATATTCATGTTGTTCTATTTCCTTGTCTCTAAAATTAAAAGTTCTCCACTCTGTCACTCTCTTTTATACGCTAAGAAGCTTTTGGAACTACCTTTAACAAGTAGGGACTCTTTTATGTATACAAAACTTGATCCAACGCGTGAATATATAAAAAGTGCTTAGACAAGTGTCACAATTACATATGAAAATAAGTTGATAAAGTATGAAAAGTTGCACTAAATAGTTTTTGTTAGAATATAATACAACGCACAAATATTCGGTTTGAAATAATGTTGTCTGGATGACGATGATGACAAGCAATATTACCTTTCCTGTAATAATTTTAGGGATTTCAAGCCATTGAGTCTGTCGTGTTGTCCCATATTTCGTCGTGTTTCACACCAAATGTAGAAGTAGAAGAATGAGTTTAACAATATGACAGAAAGTTAAAGAGAAGCACAATAACACATAAGAGAAGAGAATATAATAGAGAAATCATAGTAAATATTTCATATATATATAGAGAGATATATAACGTTTTAAAAATTATAAAAAATACTCTGTTAATTTAATTACTTTAATTTTTCTTTGAATTCAATTACTTATATTGTGATAATTAATTAAAGAGAATAGTCATTTTGAACTGTGTGTTTTTAAAAAATAGTCACAGTTTAAAAAATTTAAAAACTAGCCATAAAACATGTAAGAAATTTCTGACAATAACAAAAATACACATAAAATTGCTGTCAAAAATTTCTGACACGTGTTAAAATTTTGTCAGAAATTTCTGACAGTGCTAGTTTTTTAATTTTTTTGAAACTGTAGCTATTTTTTAAAATTATTTTATAAATAATGACTATTTTCTTAAAATTCCCTTAATTAAATTTTCGGTGAGGCAAGAGGAAATTTTCATAATAAACAAAGGCATAGAAGTTACTTTTTCAAATTTGATATGTGCCAACTGCCCACTATCCTCATGCGCCTCCTTCATTGGTCTAATTTTGTTTTAGAAAATTTATTTCATACCACATTCAAGATTATAATATATGTTATTATTGTATATCATGTTATTTTATTTTATCAGCAAACTACTATATGGCCCTCCTTCTCCAATTTTGTCTTCCTCATTTATAAATAAAAATAAAAAAATAACAATTCGATCGAATTCACCATTAAAAAGTATCATGGACCAAAAACTTTATTTTATAGTGACATTTGTCAAAACAAATTGTCAAAAAATGACATTTTTCAAAATTTTTCAATTTTTTTTTATAGATTTTTAAGCGCCTATTTGGTCATTCTTTTTCCTTTTAACCCAAATTCATTTTTTACGTTTTTGAATTTGTTTAAAATATCTAAATACAAAATTTGTTCGCATTCTTCATAAGTAGTTTTTTTCTTTTTTACTTTTCATTCATATAGAAACTCGTTAACACTACTCATTATAGGTACTTTTCACGAGGATTATTTTTATATTTGCCATTATTTTTAATCAATATTGGTTTCTACCTTTTTATATTACATTATTTATTTTCACCTTCTTATACATTATAGATTAGGGAAAATTTTGGAAAATACCATCACAAGACAACTTATTTTGAAAATCGCCTCTTCAAAAGAAAGTTTGCAATTTAAGTCACTTTTTAGTAGTAAATTTGACTAAATTATCCATTTTTATGTAAATGAGAAAGACAATAAAAGGAAAGAGAGGCAAAATAGTGATTTGCTAATGAAAAAAGTGACATGACATATAATAGTGACATCTATTATAAACTTAAATGTCAAAAGGTGATATTAGATCAAATTTTCTCATTTTGTTTTTTTGAAAAATCTTAAAAAATGTCAGTTCTAGACAACTTGTTTTGAAAATTGTCACTTTTTAAAAGAAATATACCATAGCAGCTATGACATCTTTTAGTAGTAAATTTGACCGAATTACTTTTTTTTATATATTATTATTACAAATGAAGTAGATAAGGTGCAGAAAAGGAGGTGAAATGGTAATATGTTCATGAAAAAGTGGCTTAACTTGCAATAGAACTATAAATTATAAACTTAGATTATAAAAGTGGTATTGGATCAAATTTTTTATTTTTTCTTTCCGTGCTCAATGCTCAAGGAAATTTTGAAAAATACCACTTCTGGACAATTTGTTTTGAAAATTGACATGTTAAAAGAAATGCTGCAATCTATGTTATCTTTAAAAGTGAATTTGACCAAATTGTAATTTTTTTTTTTACAAATAAGAAATACTATATGGGCAAAATAATAATTTATTAACAAAAAAGTGACAAAATATTCGACGACGACGTAGATTATAAATTTGAATGCGCATTGGATCAAATTTTCGCTCAATTTCTCATTCCATTCTATAAACGTGGGCTTGAGACCCTACTGGGCCTAAAACCTTCCAAGTCTAGAATGGTTAACCACTTCTGTCAACCTCACCCTAAGACTGCCCAAAAAAAAAACAAAAAACACTCACTGTCTCCATATTTTCCGCGCAAAATACACAACATGGCGTTTAAAAAAAGGAATCCGAAAGAAAACATAAAACAGAAGAAACCATTCCCACAAATACAATGCCCAGACATTGCAACTTCGTTTCTGAACTATGGAAACTAATGAAACATTAAAAAAAAGAAAAAAAAAACACCCTTCAAAAACCAGTTCCTTAACATTCTTTCTTCTTCGTCTTCAAGCTGTGATTTCGTACGTCTCTCAAATCTCAAACGCAGAG
This sequence comes from Boehmeria nivea var. tenacissima, assembly GCA_018132145.1. Lineage (NCBI taxonomy): Eukaryota > Viridiplantae > Streptophyta > Magnoliopsida > Rosales > Urticaceae > Boehmeria > Boehmeria nivea. The sequence goes on along the minus strand of CM030874.1, from coordinate 16,534,744 downwards.
AGAGACTATAGGAAGAGAATATCAGCTCAGTAGGTAAGGTATTGGTGGTGTATTAATGGATGGTTGTACTTGTGGGCGTTTGACTTTTGAAAGCCTCGGAAACAGAGCCGATTCCGAAATATTCAAATTCAAAGACGGTCCTTTGCTTGCTGAAATCTCGCAACACCCACACTCTCGCTTTCTTATTGCTCACATCAACAAAACTACACTTTCTCTCACTAGATCAATCCATCGATTTCCTTTTCTCTTCACAGACTATAACATGGATATTCACATATACACGTATGGTATGTTTATAAATATATGTAAATACGCGGACCCAATTCGTTTCAGATCCACAATACACCGTTGCCTTTGCGTGCTCTTCAAAAAGATCTCATCTTCACGCCTTTTCCATGAACTCTTCGTCTTCTTAATGACCTCTGATTATTAGCTCTTTCTCATTTTTTTTCCTCTCTCTTTCTGTGATTTTCTCGTTGTCGAAAGTTCGATAGAATACTACACAGGGCCGTGACTTTGCGAGATTCTGATTGGGGGAACTTGAAGTTTATAAGAGGTAAATTTTGATGCAGAGATTTTTGCTATTTGGAGACAAGTTTTTTAATGGTTTTTTTGTGGGATTGTGTTGCGTAACAGGGTGTTTGTGACATGTCATCCGAATTCAACTCAAAAAGCTTAGCTCAAAGCCATGACTTTGACGTCGAGGACCCCGGAAGCAGGTTTACCGATTCCCATTCTCTGTTAATTAGTTTCGGAATGTACACGAGTCTTGTAGTTATACAAGGGTTGGGTTGTGGAGTGTGAAATTTTGGATTGTGATAATGCTATAGTCACTCACTTTGGTAATTTTGTGTTTTGTAAATTGTGCACTTTGATCAACTTTTAGTAACAATGTGATTGTTATTTGTGGCTGAAATTTATGGTGTGATATACGTGACATTTGATGAAAAAGTTGATGAATTGTAAAATTATGTTGCTTCTTGTGATCAGATACTTCAGAGGCAATCGAGTAGTTGGGATTTCGGGTAACGGTGATGAAAAGGAACACGGAACGGGGAAAAGAACGGGACCCCTTTTGTCTGGGACAGCATACTGCATTTCTTCTTGTAGCATGATATTGCTGAATAAAATTGTCCTATCAGGGTACAACTTCGATGCGGGAATATCGTTAATGTTTTATCAGGTATGTTATGTCAGTTCATTTCTATCGATCTTTTTTATTAAAACAATGTTAAAAAACAGAATTTGTTTTGAGTTTCCATCTATTTACATTCTACATTCAAGTATCAAGTCAAAATTCTCGAGCCCATGGTAATGTTGTTGGTGAGCGTTGAATACTGATACGTTTCTGTTGTTTTATAACTCCTGTTAATTATGTTGGTTAGTGCAATTTGAATCTTCAATAATTAGGCAAGTATTGACTAGTTCTTGGAATGTGTCCCGCAGAATCTGATCAGTTCTCTAGTTGTTATCCTATTGGGCTTATCTGGATCTGTTTCAGTGGAGAAGCTTAATTCGAAGCTGATAAGAGTTTGGATTCCTGTCAATGTGATCTTCGTTGGCATGCTGGTATCAGGCATGTATAGGTAAATTGTGGACTTCATTGATTTATTTATCTTTAATATTTTTTCGCTCAATTCTTTAGAATGATGAAGGGAAGAGATCTAAGTAGTAATGCAATCAAATATACTATGTAGTTCGGTTCAAGTCATGTTCTATATATGCTTATCGCAGCAAAATTTTACAACAACGTAGCTAATATTTTTCTGTTTTATTTTTTATTTTTTTTCTCTCAGTTTGAAATACATAAACGTTGCTATGGTGACCATTTTGAAGAATGTGACAAATATTTTAACGGCAATTGGCGAATTGTATATGTTCCGGAAACATCAGAATCAGAAAGTCTGGACTGCAATGTTTTTAATGGTAAATGCCTCTCATTTACTTCTTTTACACAAACTAAAACACTAATCCTCTGTCAAATAATTTTTGCCAGTGATGGCCGTGCCACGAATAGGATGTGACTTATTTTCATAATTCATAACTAGGCTGTTTACTCTGCTTGACATGCCGTTGGCATAAATCTACATGTGTTGATGTTTGTTGCACACATTTTTTTTAGCCTGGTTCTGTGTTTTCTACGTATCGTGCCTTAAAGAAGTTTATGGTTAAACATTTTTTTTATCTATCAGTGTAATATCTTTTTATGCAATGCAGATTATTTCGGCCATCAGTGGTGGTATCACAGATCTTTCCTTCAATACAGTTGGTTATGGATGGCAGATTGCAAATTGTGTTCTAACAGCAAGCTACTCAGTATGTAAGCTTAAGATACTTTCAAACTTTCGTTAGGCAGTTCTGTAATTTAAACTTCGGAGTGGGACTACGAGAACTATGGTTCTTCATCTAAAACTCTCTATGACGCTATGGAACATTTTCCCTTTGGGCAGTTAACTCTGCGTCGAGTCATGGATGAAGCGAAGAAGACTACGAGAACAGGAACTCTCAACGAAGTATCGATGGTGTTGCTGAATAATCTTTTATCTCTACCTTTCGCCATCTTCTTAATTCTCCTTTTTGGCGAATGGGAATATGTAATAAATGCGTAAGCTATTATCTTGATGTTAATTTTGTGTGATGTCTCCTTTAGCTAATAGTTGACTCTTCATTTGTGCTCACTCTTACTTTGGTTTTCAATTTGCAGGGATGTAACCAAACTTCCTATGTTTTGGGTCATTGCAACTGCTAGCGGGTTTCTTGGGCTCGCCATCAGCTTCACCTCTATGTGGTTTTTACATCAAACTGGCCCCACAACATATAGGTACTTCTCTATGATTTAAACTTAAAAACTCACTTCTCTAGTAGAAGATCACTTCAGCTTTTCTGTACTTGATTTAATTGATATTCCCTTTCTGTTGATGTCACATAAATGTATTACTTCTGAGCAAAGTTCACTCTACAGACAAATCTAGTCAGTTTTTTATTTTATTTTTAAAGGATAAAATCTTCTTCTGATTAACAAATTATTGGCTTCAAAATTGAGCCTAGTTGTGACTTTTCACTACCAATTTCATATTTTTGCTGCGAATACGGCTTTCTTATCTGACATTGCTTGTAATCTACAGTCTGGTGGGTTCCTTAAACAAGATTCCCATTTCCATTGCTGGTTTAGTTCTGTTCAAAGTGCCGTTGAGTCTATCGAACTCCTTCAGCATACTCTTCGGTAATCAAATTGCGATGAACTCTAAAAAACATCAATAACTATCGCTAGCTAGTACTATTTGGCTCATCTTAATGGTATTTTTCTTGTACACTTGTTCAGGTTTATTTGCTGGAGTGTTCTTTGCCAGGGCCAAAATGTCCTCGTCCTAGTTTACTCATCACTGTTTGTCACATAGTTCTGAATGATAATCAGATAAATGAATTAACTACCAAATTCAGTTTCCAAGCTTTGCTTGAGCAGAGGATTGGGAGTTTTTTTTTTTTTTTTTGGTCTTTTTCCCCTATACATATTCTTACATGAGCGTTTGTAAAACAACATCATCTTTTTCCCTTGTTTATTGCATAATTTTGTTTATTAGTACGTAAAAGGGACTTGGTGCTAATGTCACTTTTCACATTTTTATCTTGCTTATTCTTTTAGATTTGAGTATGATCTATCAATAAATGTCATTTTTTTTTTTTCAGTAAAAAAACTGAGTTATGTTAGGTTTCATTCAAAGTTGAGTTGTGTAAGAATCTTAATCAAATTATCTAACATCGCACAAAATTATTTATCAAATATACTCGTAATATATATATATATATATATATATATATAATTGGACCTATGGAAGCTATGTCACTCTTTATACAATGAGAAATTTTGGTAGGTGGTTCATTTGTTAGACTATATTCAAAAAATGTCTATAACTTTTTTTTTTTATAATTAGGTGAATGAACCGTTTTTTATAAGTAGACAGATTAGCATAGTGAATGAACGAAACACCAGTCATTTTTAGCTAGTATGTTATCTACTAACCATAATAAATAATCAATATATCATAAATAAATTTTGGTAAACTGACAAATTACTATAGTAAGTGGACGAAATATGATCGTTTTTATTTGGTAATTTGTCTATTAATAATGATGAATATTCTAAATACCGAAAATAAATATTTACCTAAAAAACAAAAGTTATAGACATTTTTTAAAATAAGTTCAAAAATAAAATTGAATGGAATTATAAATACATCGGTTGATAAACGCCTGAATCGAAAGTGACTTACTAATTAAGTAACTTCTCCACCATCAAGATGAGTGCATAGACGATGATAGTTTGGGCAAACAGTATAAAAAAGTGTTCCGTTAATATATGAAAGTTAATTTTTTATGATCTTTAAAATACTATTTGAAGTATTACATATTAGTCTTTATAATTATTTTAAGCAAGACATTCAAATTAAGTACTTAAATCAGTTTTATATATTTCTGTTTTTGAATTTATACTCTATTTATTAATTTTATATTTGCAAAATTAATATAAAAGCTAGTTTATTTTAGAGACTACAAAAGCTTTATCATTGCTTAGTTTTATAAACAAGTAGCCAAAAGTCAAATTATATCAAATTATCTGTAAGTACTATATCATTTACATAAGCAAAGTTTTCAAAAAGCAAATCACGAGATCAAATCCATCCGTAGGGACAAAAGACAATAGAAACAAAAAAAAAAATCTATGTTCTCATATGATAAAATCTCGAGAGAAAAAAAAACTATGTCACCCTTAATGTTAGTTGGATGTTAACAACCAATGATATGTATAATTATAAAACCTTCGGTCTACTGCTTTTATGGCATATATAAATTGAGAGGTAAAGTTTAGCCATAAATCTGCTACCCAAAAAATAAATAATAGCCATCTTTTGAATTCTATCAAATCATTTGACCTCTAAAGTAGTCAAAGTAGTTGTTTAGTTCACACGAGTTCTGCCCACAAGTGAAAGTGAGCAAAAACTCGAATTAAATGGTAAATTATTTATTACAATAATATTCAATAAGAAATGGAGGAGCTTTAGCCAAAAGAAATTAAAAAGGCAGGCAAAGGTCATTAAGCATTTAGTTCGAATTCAAGCAATAAACACAAAGGCATAAAGCTCTCCCAAATTTCCTCTGCTTAGTAAATTTTAATTAACTTTCTTAAATGACTTTTATTAGTTATTTTTTTAGAAGGTAAAGTTTTATTAATTATTAATTAGCGTAATCATTTTTTTTTTCGAATGGTTGATAACGTACGAAACATGGGTACTTTTTTTTTTTTCCCCCTTTCTGAACGAAATAGCGCCAAATTATTATTTGTTGCCTCAAGCCACTGATTATACCCATATTATCTATTCATATATATATATATATATATATAAATATATATATTTTAAAAATCAATAAATAATTACAAGAACAAGATATCTAATATAACGAACGCACTAATTTCTCCCTAAATTCTTTCCACTTTTGGGCAAAGAGAGGAAGCTCAGGAGTTACAGCAAAACTAATTCTCAGCCGTTGGATGTGACTCGTAATGGACGGCTATTGATCCATCTGGCTCTTTACGAGGCTTACTATAAGCTTCCTTGTCTAATATTGCTCTCTTTCTCTCTTCTCTTCTCTTCTAGCTTTTCTTCTCACTTCAACATTAAGACAATTAGAGAAACAGAATATCAAAAAAAATAAATCCTAAAAATCTAGCCTCATAGATTACTAGTCCTTTTTTTTTTTTTTTCAATGGAAGAAAGTGATACTATATTCTCTGATGCTTTTTTTGCTTCGTATAGAACTAGTGAAAAACCTGATCATCATCATCATCAATATCCGTACAGTTCACGTCGACCAGCTCGTCCTCCATCGACGGCCATAGACAGATTCTTGAGCGGCCAGGTCAGCCATTTGAGCAACAATGGAAGACTTGGTGCCGAAAATATTATTAATAATATTGATGATGGGTTTTCTTCGGTGACTAATGAGCATGTTAATGGTGCAATTAGCACTGGTTGTGGAGATTCATCAGCTTGGACGATGAGCCAGCTTGATCATGAAGAAGATAGCTTCTTCGATGGGATTTGTGTTGATCATATAAATCATGATTATGGGACAGTACTGATAGAAGATGAGAGATCCCAAATATTGGAATTGGCGATATGTGTCCGAATCCGAGAGAAGAACAAGTAGAACTGCTTGATGGTAAAGATCATCATGAGATGATCATGAGAAAGATGATCAGTACTACTAGAGCTAAAAAGGCTTCTTCTAATAACTCTGTGGCTTTGATAAAAGGGCAATGGACAGATGAAGAGGACAGGTGTGCGTATATATGTATATATAGTGATTTGGTTTTGCATTTTGTATGATTTTTTTTAGAAACGAAAGCGTTTATGATTTATTATATTAATGCATGTTGTTGTCGTTGTAAGGAAATTGATTAAATTGGTGAAGCAATATGGAGTGAGGAAATGGGCACAGATAGCTGAGAAGATGGTTGGTAGAGCAGGCAAACAGTGCCGGGAGAGATGGCATAACCATTTACGCCCTGATATCAAGGTATGTGTGTGTGTGTGTATATATATATATATATCAATGTGATACTACTTTTTTTTTTTTTGGTTATGTGGTTAATATAATAAGACTTATGTACATTCGTATGAAATCGTCTCTTCCCGTGATGATCTATAGTCCAACAAATGTCGCATAGAAAATCTTTAGCTGTATATCCTTTCTTTGGATTGGTGATATAGCATAGAGGAAATTAGGGTTTTTGATGAAAATATCTTCCCATTTCCGTCATATTCTCCAAGAAAAATTTGTGTTGTTTTATCTTCACAAATTTTCTTTAAAAAAAAAATTCACCACCCAAAGTTCCTAACCACATGTACAAATTGCGTGCTTTCTTTTGGCACTCTTTACGCTAAGGACAATTTGCCATATACGCTCATGTATTGTTGTTGAAATTGGGGTTCCCAGAAAGACAGTTGGAGCGAAGAGGAGGAAAAGATTCTAGTCGAAGCTCACGCCGAGGTCGGAAACCGGTGGGCGGAGATCGCGAAGCGGATCACGGGACGGACCGAAAACTCGATAAAGAACCACTGGAACGCCACCAAAAGGAGGCAGAATTCGAGGCGAAAGAGCAAACAGACAGACGACCAGTCCAAGCAGAAAGCCGGGACAAAGCCCCAATCCTCAATCCTCCAAAACTACATCCGAAGCAAAGCCCTCAACACCACCAAAAACGCCGCCGTTTGTACTATTAATTCCGCCGCGAGCTCCACCGTCACCGATCATCAAGACCCTCTGCCGGAGAATTGGAGCGCCGATGTCGAGAGAAATACCGCCGGCGCCGAATTATCGCTATCCCCTCTGGTCGTGCTGCCTGATCATGAGACGTACGACGACGAGGTTCTCTTCATGCAGAGGCTGTTCATGTCCAACAACAGTACTGTCAACGTGAAAAACGACGACAAAACGAATGTCGTTGATGAGCCAACGACGTCAAGAAGAACCCATCTTGACTCTGATCTCTACCTCTCTTACCTGCTGGATGGTGGGCCGGCCGCTTGGTCATGTTCCAATGGGGTTGATCATGATCATCATGATCGCTATATTGGTTCTTTGGAAGATTCAGTGGCTGATGATCAATCTGACGGCCAGTATTTCACCTCAAGCGAGAAGGGAGAGATGGATTTGATAGAGATGGTTACCTCTTATCTCTTCTCTAAAGACAATTAACGATAACTAGCTGATTAAAATTGTCTTATCTTTTTTCTTAATATATATGTGAAGAATATATATATCTCATAGTTATCGTCTTCTTCTTGTGGTGTATATATATAGAAATTAACTGGAAAATTATGTGGTTAATTTGGCTCCATGATCAGAAATGTTTAAATTAAGGTTTTTTTTTTTTATTATAATGCATTTTTATATTATTATTATTATTATTGTTATTGAATCTTGTTTCTTAAGGTGTTGATATGCGTTACATGGTCTTCCTTGTAATGCAAAGAGTAGTCCTTGAAGAACAAATTAACGGATGTTTGTTTTTCTTTTTCCTATATAGCAATTGACTGCAATGATTTTCTTGCCAGGTTTCATTACAGTTTTGTTTGTCTTTTTCCCAACTTTCTCAACCGCTTCTGATTATTTACAATTACAAATATTAGTTTGTTGGTGAGGGTGAGTCTTCTTGGTGGAAAAAGTTGGTTAAAGTAATAACGTCTTACTTCTTTACTTCCCAATTTTCATGCATTGTGTGGTTGTGAAACAAAACAAAGACTAGTATTCTCTTCTAGCTCTCTGAAATTTCAAATTTCATTATTATACTAATTAGAGGACAGATTTCTTATATTATATTATCCACACTTGGACTAAGTTGTTCTAATCACGTGTTTGCTGGCAAATTGTTGCTTTATTCTGAATTGAAAAGTTACTTTTGTCACTCATGCACTTGTCTCGGATATATACATTAGATAATTTTTTCTTAATTACTTGAAAGTGGATAATTCGTTTTCTTATTTAAAGAAGAAAATTATTTCCTTTCTCTATTTCGACACTCAAGTCTAATTTTCTACTAAACAAATGTATAGTATACGAGCAGTGCTTTATGCAAGTTTTGAAACTTTCTCTGCCTCGAATCTATATCTATATCTATATGCAAAAATAGCATAGTTGCCTTCCAATCTCTCAATAGCTAAAACACAGCCTGATTAGTTTTATTTTTATGAATGTTATCGTCTTCCACTTATTGTCGTTTGGGGAATAAATGTCGTTTTTGGCTTATTGTAAAATTATATTTTTTTCTGTCGTTCCTTGCATTCATCATCTCTGGGACTGCATTATCATCTATCAACTTTTTTACCTGTGGTAGTCCTCCGACTCCAATATCGATTTCTTTCATGCTTTAATATGAGAATTAATCATATTTATTGTCGTATATCCATTTCAACGTATTCATTCTCAATGTTTTAGTTTATATTTATTTTGGAATTCTTGCTGGTTTATGTCGTTCTAATAGTTTTAGGATATGTAAATTTTGTTGTCGTTTCTATTTATGAGGTTGATGTCGCTATAGTTAATGTCGTTTTCATCTATCTGTCGTTTTCATGTTAAATGTCGTTTACTAAAAAATTGTCGTTTCTGAGATTGTTGTTTTTATTTTTTTGTCGTTTTATGTTTACTGTCGTACCGTTCACTTAACATCTCTATCGTTTTCTTTTCCTTTTTTGACATTGTTGTCGTTTTGATTTTCTCTTGTCGTTTTTATGTTTGCTGTCGTTTACTCTCAATTTCTGTCTTTTTCCTGTTAATGAGGTTATTGTCGTTTTGTGCTTATTTATTTTACTCAATAAAGTAGTTCTCATATGAGATTTGATGTTGGTATATTTTTCGACGATTTTTTCCGCTTGTTTTTTTCTTTTTGTCTCTTCATTTTCTAATGAATATAACTGCAATTCCATTTACATCCTTTTTAACATTAGACAACAAACAACAAAATCCAAGGACAAGTATGTAGAATTTAAAGGTAATGCTTTTATAGTCACTTAAATTTATGGAATCCATGTCCTCTTTGGCCTTTATTTGTTGATAATTTAGCTCATAATGTCGCTATTTGCTTTCCATGTCCTGCTTTTTGTTAATCGAAATATATGACGTTGTCTTTGTTGTTCATTATAATGTGGCTAATTAATGAGAACATTGGTGACAATATAATTGATATTAGGGTTAATTTCATCACTTCTCCTCTATATTTTAATCCGAATCTCAAATTGTCCCATGTACTTCAATTTGTTACATCCGTTCTCCATATACTTTTAAAACGTCTCAAATTTGTCCTTCTGTTAACTTTTCCGTCCAAAATTGTCATGTGTCATATAATTGGATTGATTTTTGTGCATTTGTAGGTGAAATTATGTTTTTGCCCCTATTTGATACTTTTCTTGTCTTAAGTGTTTGTTTTGTTTTTTTTTTTTTTCGCGCTAGAAACACTTGATTGAAAAAAAAATTTAATTTTTTTTCTCTAGCTAAAAATTTGATACTTTTTTTTTTGGTGCTAAAAATACTTTACTGAAAATTTTTTTATAAAAAAACTATTTTTTTTTTCAATCAAGCGTTTATAGCATAAAAAAAAAACTTAAGAGAAGAAAAGTATCAAATAAGGGAAAAAATATAATTTAACCTACAAATGCACAAAAAATCTACCCAATTACGTGACACATTATAATTTTGGACAGAAAAGTTAACGGACTGACAAATTTGAGACGTTTTAAAAATATAGGGAGAATGGATGTAACAAATTGAAGTACAAAAGATAATTTGATATTCGAGTTAAAGAATAGGAGAAAAAGGTGGAATTAACCCTTGATGTTAATACCAATTTTGCAATACCGTCTACTTTGTAATGCTAGAGTACCAAAATCAATCACTCTTCTTAGATTTTTTTTTTTCTTTTGAATTATAAATACTTTTCTTATAACAAAAGCACTGTACTTTGAAAAATTGAATTAGAAGTGACTAGTTTTTTTGTGACACAAAAATTGAAGTAAGAAAATAAAAACCGTCACTTTCTGCTTGGCATGCTTAAATTAAGGACCCATTTTCCTTGATGCTTCTCATTCCCATGTGCTTGACATACATTGCTACTATTCCAGATATTAATTATCCTAAGAAAGAAAAGTCCAAATCAGATTTAGATCCTTCTGTATATTTCCATTCATAAATTAGAACAACAAAAGAGAGTATTTGCTTTTCCCAAAACCTGCTAAATGGGCACCCATAAAGTGCAAGAACCAAAAGCCAACAAGAAGAGAATTGAAATTGTGCCCAATAATTGTGAATCGAAACACCACATGCCTACTCACTTATGTACTCGTAAATTTATGGCTTTCACACATAAAACCAATAAGGAGTATCATGAAAGGATATGCTTTATTTCTCATGAGAGAGAGCTTAGACAACTTTATTATAGCGCTTTAATGACATTAAATCGATTTTCAAACTGTCTTTTTTTTTTTTTTTTTGGTAGTAATGCACTCAACGTTTTTTCTTTGTTATCGGAAAAAAAAAATAATTAAATAACGCATTGATTAGTAAACAGCACATTAAATAGAAAGAAAATGGTATAGTAAAGCCTGATTAAAAAGTTTGCATTTATCAGCCAAAACCAAGTTGAATATAATGGAATATTTGACTCCATTTCAGCCAACCAACCTTCTTTGTCCCGCAAAAAAATCCTTCACTATATAAACTCACACAAACACGTACAAACGAAAAATATCATCGTAGAAAAGCTATGATGCACACTGTGTAAAATCAATAACACCCACACGATGAGAACAAAATTCCTGTGGCAAATACACAAGAAAATGAAACAAAGCACCACTTGCACGAGAAACACATGCACGTCTTGCATAGGCTAAACCAGAACTCTAAAAGTAAAGTTTTATTCGGTCAAGTCTGAAATGGCATTGTATCAACAAAAAAAAGTAATTACATCTGCCATGTGATCGTGTCAACCAAAAAAAGAAAAAGAAAAAGAAATAAACAAAAAAGTGAACATTAATCTGTGCAATATAGCAATCGCATTAAAGCCCTCAACCATTTCGTACCGATCCAAGGCAGAGCAGATCTCGAGGGCACACCCTAACTCTGCCATTTGTTGCCTTACCATTTCCCAACCCGCACTACAGCCACGTGCTTCCATAAAAAAAAAAATGGAACCAAAAAAGAAAAAAAACATCTCTGACCTCTCAAGTCTCAACACGTCCTTCTTTTTTTTTCCTGGAATAATGAAAATGAAGCCATTATTATAATATACTGTTTTGTCCAATCTTTCCCATTTTTATTCTCGTATTTTTTTTTTCTTTTTTTGCGTGTGTGTGTAAAAGTTAAGCGTCGGAGGAGGAGTTATGGTCAGTGTCGAGCAAGATGGGGGGGCAGGTGGGGAAACAGGTCTCGAGTTCTTCGTCGCCGTTGTTCCAGAGGAAGTGGGCGTAGTCGCCGGAGTAGAAGGCGTTGTGGGGCTCGGCGTTGATGGCTTCCAGAAATGACGTCTCAGCCGCGCACAGGTTGTTCCTCGCCCGCCACAGGAACGTCGCGAACTTCCTGTGCGCCTCCGCGTCCGGCGGATCCACCGCCGTCGCCCTCTTGAAGTACTCCTCAGACCTGTGGCAAAGTCAACGTCGTTAATAAAAATTAAAGGATTGGGTGACAAGCAAAGTCAAAAGTCTTCGGTGTTTGCGTTGCTTGGGTTGGTTAAGCAAATGAGGGATTGGACGCGTCAAGAGTCACGAAGGGCATATGATGAGGGGTTAAAAGTGATTTTCTTTTTTAAAAAAAATGAAAAAATAAAAAATTGAAGTGGATTTCCTTGGGCTGCTTTTTGCACTAGAAAGGCAAAAAGCCAAGAAAGCCTACACACCACACATTTCGTTATCGAAGTTGATGATAGACCAAATTAGAGCAACGCGACAAAAATGGATCTAGTCTAAGAGCTATATAGTTTCCACAAAGTAGAAAAAATCTAGGGTTTTTTTTTTTTTTTTTTCCTTTTCAAAATAGTTTTCGGGCTGAATACAGGAAGAGCAGGAACAGGTGGCCTCTTCTTCAAAAAAAAAAAAAATTCGTAATATAATTCTACTTTCAGCAGAACTATTTTGATCCTAACAGAGCATGTGGTATCTCACAAGTAAAATTTGTTGCAAAACGAGAGACATATCTCTATGGGGTAAAACTATCTTCTCCAAAGGACAGACACAACATTTGTGGAATAAAATTCATGCATGCAAAGAAAGCAAAAATGACCAACGGTAAAAAAGTAAAAAATGCAAACACGAGTTACACAACAAACAATTAAGAACGGTAAAAAGAAGAAGAGAGGAAATTTTTTTTACCTGTCGTAGTCATGAGCAACGAGGTAGAGAAACTGAGCGTAATTGGCCAGCAACAAGGGGTTACTAGGATCGAGAGCCAATTCCCGCTGGTACACAAGCTCAGTCCGTATGAACTCATCGTAGCCGGCGTCGGACTCGATCTCCACACTCACCGGCGCCACGAACCCCGCCACCGTCTCCCGGTCCAGCGCCTCGTCCCTCACCGAAGCCTCGATCTCCGACGCCTCGTCCACCACCGAATCCCACAATGCCACCTCTTCTTCATTCATCGCTTCCGTCTCCGTCTCCACCGGCCCGACCGACGACGCCGACTGCGACGCGCCTTCCGGCACCACCGCGCCGTACCGGTCGGACCGCCCCACGCTACCGTCCCCATCGGTACCGCTCGCCACGGGGCGGCTGGCCCCGCCGCCGCCGCTGCCTCCGCCGATCGACGTCGTCTTCCCGCCGCCCGAAGACGACGCGGAGAAAGTCTTGACCGCGGAGGAGTCGAATTTGCCGCTGTCTTGGTGCGCGACGGTCTCGGTCAGGGCCGGGGGCGGGGACGGGCTGGCGGCGGCGGCGAGGGCGGCGTTGTGGCCCATGGAGTAGACGGTGAAGTTGGCGAGGAGGATCATGACGTAGACCATGAGGGTGGGCGTGTGGGAGAAGACTTGCTGGAAGAGCCAGACGAAGGAGGCGTGGATTTCCTTCTGGACTCGGCCGAGGACGCCTTGGAGGTCCTCGTAGAAGAGGATTTCCCTCATCTGGAGAGTGTAGCTGTGGAGCTCTCTGATGATGAAGACCATCGACGAGAACGCCTTCTTCACCGAGCAGTACGCCGACTCCCCGGCCTCCATCAGGCTCTCCTCCCACTGCATCTTCCGCTTTATCATCCGCAGCGACACCGGAAGCTCCACGCTGTTCGCTCGCCGCTCCACGCTCGCCGGAATTATCTCCTCCGCCGGAGGAGACCAGTCCGGTGGCTCAGAGAACAGCTCCTGACTACTCCCCTCAAGCCCCTCGGGGACTTCGGCTTGCTCCGATGCCGATTCCGGCTCGTCGTCGTCGGCAGCGAGTTGGAAGCGCAAGGCCAGTTCTTGAAGCTTCTTGGAGAACTCTTCGTCGTCGAAGGAATTCAAGCTCGCGCTGCAAGACCTTCTGATCGTCCGGAACTTGGGCTTCGGGAAGTCGCAAGACAGAGAGCGGTTGAGCCTCGTCGGAGACGGCGTCGTCCCGAAGAGAGCCGAGCGCTGGAGTCTCTGCACGTGTCGGCACAGGAAAGCGCCGTCGTCGCCGACGCGGCTCCGACGTCTCGCCGAGGAAGAAAAGCGGGACGAGATTGCGCAGGCGAGGGTTTGCGAGGACGACGGAGAGTGAGGGACGATCGGCTGCGACCATTGCAGACCGGTCGTCGCTATTTTCACCACCATTTGCGGCTTATAAAATTGGCCAAACAGAGACTTGGTTTAAAGAAACAGAAGAATCAGAGTCGAGTTCTCTTCGGCAAATAGGGACTTGATCTTCTCGTTTACGGAATTATCGGAAATTTCGCAACTTTTACTGATCGGATCAGCGAAAAAGTCTTCGCTTTTCTTCCTGGTAACTCACTCCAGCCTGAAAAATCAACCAAACATAGCACAATTAGTCAACCACTCGAAACGATATACCAAACGATTCAAAATCGCATCAAGATTCTTGAATCCTCACACAAAATTCCCGTTAAAGAAAATAAAACGAAAGAAATAAAGAAACTTTCCGAGTTCAGAATCTAATATACTTTCTCTACCACCGACTATAAACTTCCAAGATTCCAGGAAAATCGGAGGCCATGGCAACGTTGGGAGATCTCAAAGCGATGAAATTCGAAGAAATATGGGAATCGCAGAAAGAGAAAAGAGCTTACTTTTTAAGGGTTTTGTTTTGGATTCTATTCGGACTTCGATGAGTTTCTCCGAGTCGGCGAAGCCCTGGAGACAAAGAGGAAGTACTGATGTAGCTTCACTCTATCAGCAAGAGACGAGCCATATAGACTCATGTATATATATGCCACCGAGATTTTCTTTCTCCTTTTCGAATTACGTATTATTAATAAAAAAACAAAAAAGGAAAGGAGAGAAAATATATATATATAAAATAATAAAAAGATCTTGGGGCACCGAGTATAATAAATAAGAGAGTCGTATTTATACGCCACTATACAATGTAAGAAAACTGGAAGGCCAAGTAACCAGTCACTCTACTTTGCGGCAAGTAGCTGGCAACAGCAAGGGAATTGTATCTTGGGGTAACTTTCTCAATTTTACCTGCATTCCCATATCGTACTTATTTTATTTAATTGTATAATTTAATATAAATCGCGCATCGTCTTAACAATTAGAGAAACAATTATAATATATTATGTTTTGATCGAAGATTTTTTTTATTGAATAGTACAATAAACGGGTTTTTCGTAATTTATAATACGAGAAACTCGTACAGTGCACTAAATTACTCAAATAATAATCAACATATTATTATGGTAATTTTTTATTTTTATTTTTTGAAGAATTAATTATAGGTACATATTAAATCGCAATAAAAACCTTAATATTTATTTATTTTATGAGCACTAACGAATAACCTAGAAATAACCGTATGAATTAGTATAAGTCTTGACTCAATCACATCACATTATTAATATACATCACTTATCAAGATTTAAATTTGCAACCTCAATCTTCATGTTATAAGATTTTGTCACTCAATCTAATTCTCAGAGGTAATTTTGTTTTTTTTTTTAATAAATCTTGCATCATAAAAAATAAATTTGACAATCTAAAATTATTCTCCGCCAAAAAAAATAAGAAATAAAAAATATAAAAAAAAACTCAGGTGTTAAACACCGTAAGTAACACTTACACTTACAATATATTTACTTTTTTTACAATTCCCCCTCGAAAGCAAAAAAAAAAAAAAGTTTAAGTTGAGCATTAGATTTTAGAAGGTTTATGGCTGGGTTTTAAGTGGGACCGGGTCAGACGCCACGTTGGAAGGGGTTTGACTTCAGAGAAGATAGTTAAAGGGATTTGGACTCCGACTCGGTAGTTTCACACTTTCACGGGACTTTCTGATCTGGCAGTTTTGCATGTGCCACGTGTCCTCACCGACCACTACCACCTCTATTCAAATAAAATCCAACTTTTCTGTGAAATTTGTAGAAACCGTGATTCTTACCAACGTTTTCACGTTCCTTCATCGACACGTGTCGTCTTAAATAGGAGTGTACAGTAAGGGAAACGCGGTATTACAGTAAAAAAATCATACTGCAAATATTGGTTTGGTGCTACCAATTTACATGTGGCCAAAAAAGTAAAATTATTGTTCTTGCATTAACTATTGCTTTCAAATAGGGAAATAAGTGAAAACACAATAAATTAACCATTTGAATTAAATAGATGGTCATTAAAATCAAACCAACTGGTCACACAAAAAACAACAATAGATAATTAATGTGAAGCTGAGCAAGTGTGAAAATTTGACATATATTATACTCGGGTGTGGAATGCGACATAAATTGCTTGTATTAAATTTCACATATTATTTGATGTTATGCCTAGAGATAACTTTTTTTAAGTGCTAAATTGGTACATTAATTTAAGAATTTGATTCTTAGTTAGAAACACTATAGTTGGATTGCTAAGTGATTATTCGCTTTCTATCTTTTTGAAAGTTATAAGAACGATATTTGCACTTGAAGTGATCAAGTGCCTAAGCAATACTGGCCTTTTCTGTCTGTGATGTTGTGATAACTAGAATATGATCATATATGGAGTGCGAGCGTAACTGGTGAGCAATCTAATTGAAATGAACATTCATAATAAAAAAAAAATTAAATAAAAAAACAATGAAATGGAGAGATCCACTTATATGGCATGTGAAATGCCAATAACAACCTCACTTCTCTTCTTAACACAATAATATGACAACCACTTATTGGTTATAAAACATGCATTTGTTTTCCTTTATAAAAAAAAAACGTGCATTTATTTTTATTTTGTTAATCCTTTACCATTTTCCATATACAAAATCATACAATAACTAGTGGTGTCTTGTTTCTTGTACATGCATGGCATATACGATCTAAAGATGCATAAACACATGCTGTGATTGTTCACTATAAATTATTAGACCTGACTTCCACTGTTTCCACATTAGTTTAGGCCATTTGGTGTTCATTATAGACACCACAAAAAAAAAAAAAAAAAAAAGGACCTCATCCTAAAATTTAATTCTTTGCTATGCTTCCCTAAAGTTCGTAAATCGCGTCAAAATTTATTGACACCAAACATATTAACCTCCAAAGCGTCTAACTAATCCACTTGTAAGTTGTAATTCACCCAAACATTTTTTTTTATTCATTTTTTTTACCCTTTGAGCTTTAAACAAAACAAAAATACCAAAAAAGGGTAGCGTTGTCATTTTGAATCGTAAAATGCACATGTGCTTGCTTGCTGCGATGACACAGTTTAACATAACAATTCCCATAATGTTATTGCCTAGTGGTAACATAAGGCGGTCCGTTACGCATGCGTCCATGTCCGTAGGTTGGCCAAATATTTTCCTCACTGTAATATCACTTATGAATATACAAACATTTACATATTTTGTTTGCCCTGACTTATGAGCATACATTTATTCTATCAGACGTTTATTTATTTATTTTTTATTTACCCCTTTAATTAATTAGTTGGGTTCGAATAGGGACAATATAGAAACAAGTAGTAGTACGAAATGACAAAATATCTAGCTGGAGACTAGAAACTTGGGGTGAGAAATTGACGGTCCAAAATGAAAGCTGATGAGGGTTCGTCTGATCTCTTTTGAAAAGCCAACTTGCTCTGCAATATGTTGCCATCAGGAGAAAAGAGAGCCCAACTTGGTTTGATAGCGATACCGTATAAGATCAACGGCTGAGATCGTCTTTCCCAGATCTTTTTGACGACTGTGATTAACAAGTAACAAATATAGTCTCAATTATAATCAAACATTGGCCACCGCCAATAGTATGGGAACGACTAACGATTATGGTTTTTTTTTTAATTAATCTTTTTTTCCCAATATGTGCGGTCACTAAATTATTATGAATTTATGATAACAATGAAAGTTTTTTTGAATTAATTCACGGACCTTCTTTTCTCCCCTCAAAACGATAACAAAATTTATGAACGAAAAGCGAAATGTTTCTTTCTCTTTTTTTTCTTCCTTCTTGTTTTAAGCAAAAGCTAAAATTTTCAAACATTGGCGGTCGTGGTTAATTTATTCTCTGATCTCTTTCATTTCGTTACTTTGTTTACGTACTTAACTTAAAATAAAAATATGTTGTTCTTTTGATTGCCACTGTTATCATTTTCAATTACAAAGTGACAATTCACTTATTCATTTAATGTATATATATTCTTTAAATTTTCATATAATAAGAATGAGTGACGAATAGCTAAAAGACCACAAATATATTTTCCTCCATCAGTAGTATGCGGTGTTAGGACTAATGAGCACGTTTTCTTTTCCTATTTAGTAATAATTTGCACCATTATTTGATGGGATTAATTATGTGAGAAAGGAACGATATACCACTTAAGTTGTTTATTAATTAAATTTTGTATTCTTGCGAAAGTGCCAAAATCAGCGTGTCAATCATGCCGGGTTTCATACAAGATAATAATGTTAAATTTAGATCTTTAATTGAAAAATAAACAACATATGAGATATGGTTTTCGATTCGTGACTATTTTCTTATCATGATTTTTATTTGCTGTTTGTTAAATTCACAACAAAACAAAAAGGACACAGTGTTAGCTTTAAGTAATATTTGTGCCAGTATGCATGCGTATCAAAATTAATCGTATAATGGTGTTTGATTAGAATTGGATTTGATAATAAAGTGAGTGAGAGAGATCAAAGTGTATATGACGAGTATGTTAAAACGAGTATTGCTCGTTATTTTTTCCTTTCATTTTGCTTTGGCCCGGGTGTGCTATATTGTAACCCTACGTTATTATATATAGGACAAATATGAAATATATAATATTAGGGCCTTCCTGAAAAATGAGATGGAGAGACTTAATATCGACATAACGATCTAGAGAAAGTAATAATATAAGAAAAGTTCAAATTAAGCATATGCAAAGCATATTGCGTATACGAGAAAAATTGCTACCATATATCTACTTATTGGAAATTACCGATAACTTTATACGTACACAATTGATTGATTGTGTAACAAAAACCAATTTTCAAATTACCGGTAAGTGTAACGATAAGTTCAACTGACTTTGCTATATGGAAAAGAAGCTAGAAGACTAATAATAGGGGAAAAAAAAAAAGAAAAGTAACAATATATCGCTGTAGAATAGTCGCATTTTGCCTCCGAGTTTGCAGCTAAATAAATTATATAGAATAATCAGAAGGTTATTGAAACCAATATATTATATTTGAAAAGAAAAATTGCTGTACTTGCTAATTCTTATTCAAACCTGATTTAAAAAAAAAAAAAAAAACACATGCCAGTTTTATTGAGTCTTGATTGTGTTATTTTGAATTGTTTGTGCCTACATGCATGATCATGACTACAATATCATATGTACCTAATTTAACAATTCAGTTGAATTAGGTCAACCATTAATTATTTCTCCAGATTTTTCTGACGGTTTGTACAGATAATATCTCTACAAACAGCCAAGAAGATCACTTCAAGATATTAGTTAATTAATTTATAAGCAACAGTTGAGGGATGGTTTATCAAGCGATGACTCTTTTGTCAAGGAATATAGCCATAATAACGCATATAAATGCAAGACTAAGACAAGTGCTTCACGCCAAACGAATTGATAAACCCAACAATAGAAAAGGCCAACTTTGATTCCTGTTATTTGGCGCATCATAACTAATAATTAGTAAAAAAAAAAAAGATTAGGGGAAAAAAAGCCAGTTGGAAAGTAAAAAATAAAAATAAAAAATCGATTATGAACTAAAAACAAACATTAACCCTAGGCTTAAATTTCAGACGAGAAAATGATATATATATATATAATAATAATAATAAGAACTGAATTTAATTGCATTGATCAACACGTACAATTTGATATATATAGTTAAGGAGTGAAAGTGAAGCCCTTTATAAAACTTCACCGAACGAGACAATAGCATGCCCACCGGGCATTTCCCACTTTGGGCATTTGCCTAACCACCATAGCTAGCCAAAGGTCCCACAAGCCTCACATATCACACCCCAATCATATGAACCCTAGTACGGAAAAAGGGCAATGAATAGAGAGGCAAGCAGTTTTGATGTGTGATTAAGTGGTCATAGTCTCGCAGAGTTTGATAACTAGTACTGTTATTGTTTCGGAGAAATGTCTGGCTATGTTATGTTGATGATCTAGATCACCACTCTCAACCATACATATATATATATATGTATGTATATATATTTGTTGAGATATGTACAATGTAGCTTCAAACTACAAATAATTACATGATGAGTGAGTATTCTGAAACCCAATATTGGCCATGAGCAATGAATATGTGGACCAAATAACTTTTGTCCCACTTTGCTTTTTTATTTTTAGTGATCACTAGCTCAGGCTAGATGTGGCCAATACTCATGTTACTAGTTTATTTATTTATTTATTTTTAGTATGGCTTCTTGAAGAAGGTCGTTGATCTCCTGATTTTGTACCTCTCTTGTATTGCTAGTACTAATTGGATACAAACTCGTCATGTTTTTTGTGTCTTCAGGTACTAATTCCTCCACATGCTACGATGTGTCTATCAGCTCTTTCATATGTGTATATTACTATTACAAATAATTAAGTGACATATTTGTATACACGTATGCATATTACATATATATATAGTCGTCATTAATTAGAATGCCATTGCCACATATACCAAAAATGGCTACTAATGATTGAAATTTATAAGTACAACAGCCTTGTTGTGTGTTCTCAATTTTTAAGGGTCAACATAAATAAAATACAGCGTGAAACACGTGTAAATTTCAACTTAGGTGGAAATGAGGGCTGGTTAATTATTGGTGTTTACATTACATGCAACTAATTGTGATTTTGTGAAGGGTGGTTAGGTAGTACAAATGGCACCGAATAATTTATCAATGTTTTTCTTTTAAATTTTTTAATGGTATCAATGTTTTTGAAATAAAAAACACAAGCTAATGAGTTAGAGTTATTGTAAAAATGTCATAATTTACATATATAATTATGAATATATGCTATAAAATAAAAAGGAAAGTCCGAAAGGCAAACATTGAATGACATGTAGTAATTATGGACAAAAAAGAATACATTCATAAGTATCTAATATATGTAAGATAAAATTCATAACAATAAGAAGAAAAAGAAAAAAAAAAAAGAGAGAGCAGAAACGTGATTAAAGATTAAGGTTGAAAAAAATGTAGGACATCCTGCAAGGTTTTCTTCTAAAATAGTGCAACCTTGAAACAATAGTAGTAGAACATGTATAATTGATTATGTCCATTTGGGGGTCCCAATATTCCTTATTAAATAACATGTAGGATCATGTCGTTCCAAACAAATTAAATATCCTCCCTTTCGTCTATAACTAATAGCCACATATCTTTCTAGCTGCTAGTTGATGCATTTGAAGAATTTTATTAGTCTCCCATACAAAGATCGCCTCTAAATCAACCTCATTTTTCATGTTCTCATCCTTATATATATATATATATATATATATATATTCATGCCCTCTAATTTTTCTATTGCAATTAAACTATCAAACAAAAGAGATAGGCAGGCAGTTTTCTTTTTCTTTTTATTTCTTTTTCAAAAATATCTTGAAATTAGGTATTTATACCTTTATATACATATAGTAGTGAGATGAAAGTGATAAGTAAATGCTCACGGTACTCACGTTTGGTGCTAGAAATTAGACCAACAAATGAATGATATACGTACACATAGATAAATATATATAATACTGATACATATAAGATATATATATATATGTATATATCAATATATATCTTATGGAAAAATCTTATGCGATGTCTCATGTCATGTGTGTCCTATTCCGAGGACCAATTAGAAATCAAGTTAGTAGTAATTATATGTTCGTCATGACTTGTTTTGTTGTCATTCAAAGGAGTGGTATATAGCCAAAAGAGAGCGAAAAAAGGTCATGGGGTTAGAGGGCCTCTCCTTCACATGGGCGATTAATCGGACAGAGACATGTAGACGCCAATGCCACGCCAATCTCCTTATCTTCTCATCTCTATATATATCTACTAACATTGTTCATTCTCAATTCCCACCCTAAAAACCAAATAGGCAAAATGAGAAACGAAAAAAAAAAAAAACCCATATATATTTCGATCTTGATAGTTCCATCTTTGGGGTCTCAACATCATCATCTTTCTATATTATTCTTCTTATTCGTTCATTCTTTTTTTTTTTTTTGGTTTATTAATTCATTGTTGTTTTAATGTTCACAAACAAGCACATATATCATGATCAATATATATATATATATTATATCTTTGGGAACCTTCCAATGGTTGCTATCCACCTTCCGGTGCGTATATATATATATATATGGGCATTTCTTTTTATGGATCAAGACCTCAAGAGTCAAGATCATGACCTATTGGCATTGGTGACACAAAACGTGATAGGTATTACCATGGTGTGTGTACCTAAATTAATTACCTAGCTACTCATGCACGTAAACTATACGTATGTTAGTTCATGGCTAAAATTAAGCATTTATAACTAACGTGATATAGGTATTACCATGATGCGTGTACCTAAATTAATTACCTACTAATGCACATAAATTTACGTATGTTAGTTCGCGGATAAAATTAAGCATATATAACTAACATGATATAGGTATTACCATGATGTGTGTACCTAAATTAATTACCTACTCATGCACATAAATTATTACCTATATGTTAGTTCATGGATAAAATTAAGCATTTATAACTAACATGATATAGGTATTACCACATGTGTGTGCCTAAGTTACCCACTCATGAACGTAAAACTACACGTATGTTAATCCATGGATTAATAAATTACCATATATATATATATATATAAAGCTGTACTTTATTCAATTTTTTTTTTTTGTTTCTAATGTGCTAATTACGCCGTATCATTTGAAATTAAGATCGACTACCTAATTTGTTTATAAATATATCAATTATCATTTCATATACTCAAAATTGACTAAGGTGTTTAAAATTATAGATCCTAATAAGCATCACATCATGATGAAGAACCTCGCACTCTTTCGTAGCGTCGTAAATTAAAGCAGGAAATATAAGCACTTTAAGCGTAATTAAAACATGTTATCATTTAACATAATAATCTTTTCTTCAACAAAAATGATCAAATTAGTATAGTTACATAAAAAGACCGCATAATTAATCTTAAGAGGCAAAAGAAGAGGATATTTTGGTCAAAACGCGTCGACATTAGCGCGAGAAAAATATCTAGCCATGGTCCTTTTCGACAGTGCGAGTGGTCGCCATCGCGCCGGTACTGTCATCTCGGAGGGGCCGGTTTTGTCTGAGCTTTAAGAGTGATTTAAAACCACACCACTGATGATGCCAATTAGAACTAACTTTGAAAATGGCCAAAATATATTCCAATTGTGTCCAAACTATAAAATCATAAAAGTCATATATATTTGCATTTTTTTTTAAAGAGAGAAAAGACATTTATATATATATATATATATATATATGCATGTGAATTTGTGGACCTTGGGATACTTATCAAAACTCTGATTAGGCATTTGCTCTTACACCGTTCCTTTATTTATTTATTTAAAATTGAAATAGTTTGTAGCAGGGGTATGGTAAATGATGATTTTGGACTGTGAAGATTAACATATTTAAAAAAGGAAGTTTATTGAAAAGATAAATTTTATAATTTAAAATCATTCTTTACTATCTAGTACTACAGAAATTGAGATAGAATTCTAAGAGCTACGTCATCGGTCCAATCCAAAACGGTTCAAGTCTCTTAAATAAGTACCATAATGTCTCAAAAACCCGTTTTAAGTTTTCACACAAACAGATATATATGCGTACACATAAAATATCCAATATAACGATGACATGGATATTTATCACATATATCTGATCAATAATAAACTTGTGGTGGGAAAATGGAATTTCCTTTTTCTTTCCAAAAATTCGTGTCCATTACAATTATATATATATATATATATATTGCTTTTAACTCAAGCAACACTAATTTGGTTGAATATGCCCGACAAAAGTAAGTTCGGCTGTGGTGAAAGATGAAGCAATATTATTACTATGACAATGACATGCAAAGTAGTTGCAATGATTAAGATTCGTTCTCTTTTCGTGTTGAAACTGACCCAAAAAAAAAAACCACGAGGAACGCATTGAAGGCCTTGATTAACGCTTGGGAAAAATTTAAGGAAGTTGATCAATTTTGAGAGAGGTAATATACTCTCGTAATGATGATTAGTCATGTATTTACAAGATGATAAGAAAAGAACAGACCGATGGCAAATGCTAATTATCGGTTAGTCAATCTCTTACGATGATAATAATTAGTATATATATTCATATCTAGATAAAGAATGTACGTACAAATTAATGCACACAACAATACATACATTATTTGAACATGTTTGGTATACCGGATTGTAAAGTAATTATGGAGTATAAATTTAGATGCATGGGACAATGTAGGAGAAATGCTTAGACGTACCAATAGAGCTTGATTGTTAGAATGTATGAAGTCGGTTATAGAACAATAGCCGAGACATGTGATGAAAAT
Source organism: Boehmeria nivea var. tenacissima (assembly GCA_018132145.1). NCBI lineage: Eukaryota > Viridiplantae > Streptophyta > Magnoliopsida > Rosales > Urticaceae > Boehmeria > Boehmeria nivea. Next base: position 16,510,002 of record CM030874.1, on the reverse strand, counting down.
CTTTGCTCGTATGTCGTAGTATCCTATATGAGTAGTTAAGTAGTTATCTCCCTGCCATCTTATGTAAGGCAAACTGCGTGAACACTAAAAATAGTCAAAATTTATAGAGAAATGCAAATTTATTTTTAAGTATTATTAAAAAATAATTTATGTTTCAAAAAATTTAAAAAATACCTTGTAAAAAGGTTTTATAACTAAAGATACTAAGATAGAGAGTTGAGCGATGTGTCGCCGGTCCATGAGATACATTGTCTGTTCTGAGCGATGAATTGTCGGCAGTGGATGATGTATAAAGTCGCTTTTGATGAGTTGTATTTTTGCGAAAAGTTACAGCTCATCATGGTAGTTTAAGCCTTTTACTTATAGAAAATTATAACAAATTCATTTCTACCATTAGAGAAATACACATACACAAAATCAAATACTTATATAAAATCTTTCAGGTCTACATTCAGATTTTCACTTTGCTTTGGTACAAATATGATCGAAGGTTTGTTGTATTATACAAGCATATTTGCAAAACTTCTAGAAAAGTACCGAAAGGACGCAAATTAATGCTTGGAGAAAGCATTCCGTGTGTGATTCAAACCTCAATTATTTCAGTCAATTTTCTAACATAAAATTCAAAGATAAATAAAAAGTAGTATTATCCAAACATTTATGTCAATGGAGACATTTCTTTGAAAAAAAAAAAAATTCCATTTCGAGGTTCAAATCAAAATCCTTCCAAAGCCCAATAAATATCAAGCCCAAATTCAAGACCTCACCATTAGCCCAATTAAGGCCCAACAACAGACCACAGCCCATTCCAAATCCCGCCCAGAAACAAACAAAAACCTCCAGCGAAGTTTAAAATCGTTGACCAAAGTCACGCGCGAAACGAATTCTCTACGGTTACGCTTTCCCGCCAAAAGCCCCACACTCCCCGCTCTCTTATCTATTATTAATACCAAGCGAGACCCAAAAGAAAAAAAAAAAAAAAAAACCCTCAAAGCTCAGTCTCACCAACCCAAGCAACAACCTCATTATCTCCAAATCTCGCCGCCATGCCGTCCATCGCCAAGCCGTCTCCTCTCGCCGCCGCCGCCGATTGCACTCCTCAGAAGCGGAAGCTCAGATCCGACTCCCCGGCTAAGGCCAGCCCCGTCTCGACGCCGATGAAGTGGACCTCGCCGCGGCGGTCCGCGGACGCGAGGCTCGGTTGCCTTGAGAGAGTGAGTTTCGGATCTAGTGCGGCGGAGAGCGAGGTTTTGGTTGAGTGATTTGAGAATTGAGAATTGAGAGTTGATCGGTGTTTTTTTGGCCGTTGATTTTTCAGGAGGTCGAGAGTGGGATCCGCGAGCGGGTTACGAAGTTGAGGAAGTCTCCGGTGAAGAATTTGATGAGCAGTTTCGCTGCCAAGCCGAGTTGGAATCCGAGAGGTGTGGGGGTTTGTGTGTGTGTGTGTGTGTTTTGAAGGAATTGGTTCTGAGAAGTCTTGTGAATTGAAGTAATTTAGTTTGATTGTTGAAAAAATTGTAGATTCCGAGCAAATTAGGGCGGTGAAGGAGGCGTTGCACGTTTCGACCGTGCCGTCAGTCGTTGTGTGCCGGGAAGATGAGCAAAATAGAGTGTTGGAGTTTTGCAAGTCAAGCATAGAACAAAAGAAGTCTGGGAGTTTATATGTCTGTGGATGTCCCGGGACTGGAAAATCACTCTCAATCGAGAAAGTGAAACTGCTTTTGGTTAATTGGGCTCAAGAGGTCAGATTCTTCGTATTCATATTTCCCTTTTGAAATGTGACTGTGCTAATTTTATTTGATAATCTGTTGTGATTTAATTGTTGCTCTCTCACTATCAGGCTGGCCTTCAAGAACCGGATGTGTTAACTGTGAATTGTACTTCTCTTACGAACACAAGTGATATTTTTAGCAAGGTACTTGAGACATGGGCGATATTTTCACTGTTTATTGAAAGAAAGCATGTACTTATTTGCAGTTTTCTTTGGGCAGATACTTGGTAATGACCATCGGCAGAAGAGAAGTAAAGGGTCTGCCTCAGCATTGCTACTTCTTCAGAAATTGTATTCACAGAAACCGCAATCATCTGGCGGGAAGATGATGTAATCTACTTATGCTTAGTCTTACTGATTTTATGCTCTCGCAGTTGATTCTACCTATGTTCCTTTGATTAAAAGCTATGTGAATTTAGTCTTGTTCATTTTTGCATCAACAACATTGTTGCTAAGAGCATTGTTCTTTTACCTTCATTTATTAGGTTGATAATTGCCGATGAGTTGGATTATTTGATTACTAAAGACCGGGCAGTGCTTCACGATTTGTTCATGCTCACAACATTGCCATTCTCAAAATGTATTCTCATAGGTAAAAATTTACATGGCATAAATGTAATGATTCTCTGCTTGGAAGTGAAATTTTTATTTTTTATTTTTTATTTATTTGTCCCTGTTGTAGGGGAGTACAACCCTTGATTCCTCAGAATTTATATGATCATATCATTTGCTTTTTTTTTTTTCTTGGCAGGAATAGCAAATGCCATAGACCTAGCTGATCGATTTCTTCCGAGACTTCAGTCATTGAATTGTGAGTTTTGTTCTTGTTTTAATGAATACACCTGATGAGTTGCCGTTGCTCCTTTATGCTATAAAAACTTTTAATAATCCTTTGCCATTCATCCAAGTTGGCTGCATTCTTGTCATTTAGGCTGCTCCTTTTCTTTATACTTCCAAGCGCTCATTAGTATCTTATGGCCTGTCCTAGAGTAAATTGTTCTAGCCTTTTCTTTTTCAAATGGGATGCAATTTTGCCGCTCATGAGTATAGAGCTTATGTTACAATTCTCTAATAAACAATTAGCTGCCCCATTCCTACTGTTGCAGGCAAGCCAATGGTTATAACTTTTCGAGCATACTCCAAAGATCAAATCCTCAAGATTCTTCAAGAGCGGCTAATGGTAAGTTAGTCAATGCTTGGTCTTTGTAAACCAAAATTGTCATCACCATTCTTACAACTTCTATTCTCTCTATTCCTTTTACAAATTTGAACAAAGATATTTCTAAAGGAAGTAAATGCAAAGTGAAATTTCTTGTTATATGTTTTGGAAGAGAAATTTAGTTTCCATAGTTTATATTGCTGATTTCTGGTACCTTTGTCATGATTTACAGGCACTGCCCTACATTGTCTTTCAACCGCAAGCATTGGAACTTTGTGCCAGAGTAAGCAAAAAACCCGGGCAAGGAGTAGCCAGCCATCTTCTTAGTTTTATGCCTATCTTTATCTGAATTAAAAACTAGGGAAATATAACTGATCATTACTCCAATTCTTTCTTGGTGCATAGGACACAATTTATACTAAAACTATTGAGTGAAACTTCATACATTTAATCGAATTTTTTTTGCTTTGTCACCTCATTTTTAGAACAGCAGCATGCAAAGTGAATTTGTAAAAGGAGATGAATAAAAAATTCAATATTAGCATGCTTAGAGATTAGGGTTACTTTCATATCTTTGCGTAATTTATTTGTGTAATATCCATAAGCTTGAGTTATTCTATGACACGCCAAAAGTTTGATAGCAAATGTTCAATGACTTATTTATCTTGTAAAAGTGTCTCAAATGTGTAAAAAAAATAATTGCAGAAAGTTGCTGCTGCATCCGGGGACATGCGCAAAGCTCTTTGTGTTTGCAGGTCAGTAAGTCTATCCTAATTCGAATATTTCTGTTGGCAAACCGTACTCAATTCATGCAAAATCCATATTTATCCTAGACGCTTGGTCTTTTGGATTTATTTCTCCTTAGTGATTGATTGATAGCATGATAGACATAAGTTGAAACCCCGATATATAGAGAATAAAGACTTAGTTTTTGCTCGTTAATAAAGCAAGACATTGCATTTTGGTATGGAAATAATCACTTCTAATTCTTTTTATCCAACATTCAGAAGTGTAGTCGAAATGCTAGAGGCAGAGCTTAAAGGGACTACCAATAACTTGAACCTTTCATCAGAGGATAGAATGTTTGAGCAACAGATTGATCCAGAAGCTGATATCACGAAAAAAGAAATTGACGTTGTAAGTGTTTGCTAATTTATTTCAAGATCAGTTTGGAGATTGTACCCTTAAGCTTTGAAAGCTTTCTTATACAAAACAGTTGCAGCATTATTGCCATCTTTAGTTTTTTGCTAAGAGTCGAAAAAGCTACTTTTTGTAGGTAAGGATTGATCACATGGCTGTAGCTTTGTCAAAGACTTACAAGTCACCGGTTGTAGAGACAATTCAGTCTCTCCCACAACATCAACAGATCATACTATGCTCTGCTGTGAAGCTTTTCCGTGGGGCAAAGAAAGATACAACAGTAGGGGAGGTACGTTGATGCATTTCCTAACTGTCAACTAACTTAATTGAAGCTAAGCATCCAATCATAATCACATCACTAGTTTCTGAACCTCATTAAAAAATGCTCGCAGTTGAACAAATCTTATGTGGACATATGCAAATCAGCCTTAATCCCACCAGTAGGGATTTTGGAACTCTCAAGTATGTGCAGGGTTCTAAATGACCAGGTATTGGAAATGAATCTGAGCTTGTGTTTTGCTTGCATTATTTGATTCACCAATTGTAAAACTGAAATATATATTTTGAACTCTTGCAGGGGCTATTCAAGCTAGGTCAATCACGTGAAGAAAAATTAAAAAGAGTGACACTAAAAGTAGATGAAGCAGATATCACTTTTGCATTGCAGGTACAGACATCTTCATAAGTTTGTACCCAAAACTTCCTTTGCTCTTTTAACTACTATTTGCTTGTTGAAGGGTCATAAGTCTTACTCTTTGATTGTTTATTTTTCGACTTACCAAGTCTTTTTACTTTTTGATTGTTAATTGTTATACTTCTCATTTGGAACAGGGAATCCGTTTCTTCCGGAACTGTCTGCAATGAGTCCTTTCAAAGTATAGTATTATTTCTTCGTATGCTTGATTCAGCGTTTTCAAGTTCTCCTTCGGCTCCAACAAGGTTAGAAATCTAGCTTTGTGTTTTTACTGTCACATAGATGACTGAAGTTGATTAAATTTGAGAAAAGACATCCGTTATACAACTGCAATACTAGTGTATGTAAACATCACTAAAGGGTCATAAGCAAGTACGAAAATGACCATGGTTACTTATGCTCTATAAGATGATTGCTCTCTTGCGTCTGAAGATTCTTTTTGCTAAAACAATGCTGTAGACGGATTAAGTTTTATTTCAAAACAAAGCATTAGGTGTAAGCTTTTATATTTGTTTTTGCATGCAGGTAAATAACCTTGGCCAGCGATGTCAAATTCCCGGCAAAGAGTTGATTCAATCCGGATTATCATCCTTTATTTTCTTCAAGAAAAAAATAAAAATAAAAATGAGGAGATTATAGTATAACTGTATAAGGCTAATGACACTAAATTGTACTTGGTGACAGAAAAAAAAAAAAAAATAGAAGTCTCACAAATTGAAAAGATTGTAACATACATTCTTTACAATTAGTAAAGTACTAATAATCTCATTACGAACTTATACCACTTACAAGAGAGTGCTTTTATCTCCAAGCTTTTGACATTTGTTGAACAGAACCTATATGTTTCCATTTGCTTAACATATTGTAGTAAGTGCCACAAAATATGGTCAGTATTGGAGCTGAATATGTATTTATACACCTACCATAATCACTTTCTATTCAAGATTGTAGAAAGTTTAATTTGTGCCAGGACTTCGCATCAAAATGAAAGACACTAAACAGCTTTGGAAACCTATGATTAATGGCAAAGGGAGAAAAGAGGACCATTGACCATTCAACGCCAAATAAGATCATATTATCAAAGCAATCAAACCAAGTCTAGCAACCAAATTTCATTGTCAAAACAGCAAATTGACACTTAAATCCAACGCCCTGTTTAATGTTAACTACTTGGAACCATAGTTGATCCATAAAGTAACACAACACCCATTTTAGAAAAGGAAACGAATTGTATTTGTTTGTCAGAGAGAGGAACCTTAAAAATTCAAAAACCTAACCATTCAAAGCCCTAACGTGGTAGATACCAGTATACCACCATTTGATCATCAATCAAACAACCCGAGAACCATGTCTTCATCATCGCTTTCCTCTATTTCTTCATTAACATTTGTGTCCTCAGCTTTAGCTTTTGCACCCCCAACGCCGTCGCCATCAACCACCGCAAAAGCATGAAGTGCAATCACCACAAACTTGCTCGGGTCCTGCAGTATCGTCGGAACAAATATCGATCAGTTTCGCACCAAAAAAAAAAAAACACACACACACACACACGGTAGTCAGTACTACTAGTTTCTACAGAAAACAAACCTTCAAGTACTCTTTCACGCTCTCCACCTGTGGGAATGAGTACGCAGTGGCCACCGCAATGGCCTGAGCGTTCTTGTAGGCGTTGATCAGCATGGAAGGCGCGGCTGCAAGAGTAGGGTAGGAGATGGCGAGGGACAGGGAAGCTACAGTGGACAAGGCTGGAGCAAATTTCTCCACCAGATCATCCTCGGTGATATCGAGCACCTCGGGGCTGAAGACACAGCCGTTTTCATAGACGGAGAGCACGACTAAAGCGTAGGAGAACGGGCGTATCCCAAGCTTGGAGAGTAGGGCTGCCTCAGAGGAACCCACCCTGTCGCCCTTCGCGATGAGCTCCACGTGGGTGACAATCTCCACACTGCCCTTGTTGATCTTGGTTGGGATGTTTAGCGCCTGAAAAAGAAGGGAATAGAATAGAAAGCATTTAGTTGTGCCTATTTGTTGGAAAGATCAAGCACAATAAGCACAAGTAAAAGACTAAAGAAAGCATTGGATTTTTATAGCAGCTATATAGAGAAAGTAAAAGTACTATTGATTATCTATCAGATACTGGACTAGGGTTACTATAAGGTGATGTGGTTTGAAGAAGAAATATTAACCTGGAAGAAGGACGTCTGAGAAGGATCAAGGCCGGTGTTTCCGGGAGGGACGACGACGTCGTTTGGAGCGACGACACCAACACGCGCCGGAGCTCCGACCTGTCATGATGAAGCATTATTTGATTTTCCAATGACTTTATTGGTGGTACAGAATCAGGGAGATATATATAACAAGCGAGTGTCTAATATAACTATAAGAAGCAAATCTCACACGCAAACACATGCAGTGACACTCTTACATTAGTATGATTGATATTCGATCTACACAATATAAATTTAGCTTGTATTTATTTACTAAGTCAAACAAAAAAAAAATGTGAATATATATTGTCATAGACTTTAGTGCGCTGTAATTGAATATTTACAAATTACAATCTCACGTTAAAAATGAGCAGTGATGTTTGTAAAAATAATGATGATGATAATAATGGTGATCAATATGTACACCATACACGGTAAAAAGGTCAATCTACTTTTAACTGACATCATATGCAAACGTTCTTTAAATCAACCAGATTAAGAAAGTAGCAACCTGATAATCCATTTGCTAAAATTTGCTTATGGTGCATAAACACAAAAATGAATAAAAAATTCTAAAAAAATATCTGCAAGTTATTAATGGACTGTTTGCAACCTGATATTCAGAAAATTATGAAAAGCCATAACAAAGCACATCAAGGCCAATCAATAATAAATCATATTGAAGCTAAAAGAACTTTTTATAACAAAAAAGTTAAGATTCATCACTGTTATATAGACAAACAGTTGAACAAACAATACTTAATTTGAGCAATATTTCCATGAGCATATATAGGTCAATTATTATACGATCCATTAATCTACCAAAAACATAGCATACCTTATGCTTAGCAACTTCATTGCGCACTTCCCTAAGATCACCCTTGGTAAAAATCAACCCCACATTGCCCTACATTATTTTTTATTATATAAAAAACAATATGTTAGAAGTACAAATATAAACGAAAATTGCAAGCAATATTAATTCGGACCCTTATGTATATTCTCTCTTTTTTTTTTCATTTTATTAAATTGAGGTAAAAGAAAACCCAAATCCAAAATAGGCCCCACTTTGCAGATTTAATTCAACCTGAGTCATAGAGAGAGAAAAAAAAAAAAAGTTCCATTAGATTATTATTACGCAGTATGCACTGATGCTTCCTCAGGAATCAAAATGACAGACCTTCACGAAGAAAAAAAAAATATATATATATATATATATATTGACAGGAAAATGGAGCTCTAAAAATACAGAAGTTTCTTCATATATGCAAACATAATATTCCTTATATCTTATAAATAATACGCCCATTACTGCATTACCAATAATAGACAAGGTCATATTACTCGGTACGTACTGATTTCACTTCATTTTATTTATATCATCAACCAAAACACTCAAAAACATAAACCCAAAACAGCTTCCAAAAACCCATAATAAACGCGGAAAAAAAAAAAGGCCGTACGACGAGGAGAGGAAGGAGGTTGAGAACGTCGTCGTTGTGAGTGGTGTGAGCGAAGATGTTGACGGAGCGCTTCATCATGGTGTTCTTGCCCATGAGCAGCACCGAGTCGCCGCGCAGGCCTTGCCGGATGCTCTGGAACTGCCTCGACCCCACGTTGTCGGCGCCCACCACCAGGATCTTCGAGAACTCTCCCAGAAGCCGCCGGAGCTTCTCGTCGTACTTGCCCTTCTTCGCCGCACGACACCCACGCGCCTTCACAGCCATCGTCGCGATTCACAGAAGGTCACGAGTGAGCAAGAGAGAGAGAGAGAGAGAAATGGGATGTGGAGGTTTTGCTTTTTTCTTTTTTGCCCGAAATGGAAACCCTAAAAGCTCTGATATATTGCTCTGTTTGGTCGTACGGTCACAGGCGTTGCCAACTGCATGCATTTTATTTTATTTTTATTTTTATTAATCAAATGGGAACGCATTGGGCTTTTCGTTTCGTGGCCCACAATCTTTGTCCTTATCGGACACGTGTGCGACCACGTCGGTCTGAAAACCCGATGGGTACGGTGTGCTGTAGTATCAGCTGCGTTTTTTATGTACTAGCAAACGAAAATGACAAAAATGCAATTATATCATAAAATAAAGGATTTTTGATTTCTTGGGAAACAAGTAATAGTATGGGAACAACATTTGTACTATAATTTCTCTAATAGAAATCCATTTAAAAAAAAAAAACTATATGATCATAAAGAGGTCATTTTATTTTTGGTATACCAACTAGGTCCAGTGGTCCACGTAGGCATATTTTATTTTTACTTTTTCGTATTTACTACGTTTTTTGTTTGAGTAATTGGCATTAATGGCTGTTAGAAAAAAAAATGGCATTAATGGCATTTTTTACCTTTTTTTTTCCTTTCGTATTTACTACATTTTTCAATATGTGCTATGAATTTATAAAATTTGGCAAGTTAGTCCAAATTGACAACAAACATTTAAATTTTAACGGAATTAAGGGTGTAATTAAATTACTAAAACAATCAAAGTTCAAAAGATAATTTATCAAAACTCAACAAATTTAGAAACTATTGTTGCAAATTATTCTAAAAATAAAATGATATCCATTATATCTTGTTTGGTTACCCCATTTTACCTATTTCATTCCATTTTTTTTTTTCAACTTTCCTAATCCTACAATCCATCTCATTCCATTCTCTTTTTTTTTAACTAACCATTTTTTCAACTTTCTAAATCTCTATACAATATTTTTAAATCTCAACCATTTATACTATCTCGAAATTCGCAAAGTCAAACAATTCTACATCATTTCTTCAAACCATTTCAAAACATATTTTTCCATTCCATTCTCAAAATAAGCTATCCAAACAGGGAGTTTTGCCTAAACTTGAGTTTTGACAAACTGCATCTTTGGAATTTATTTTTTCTAGTAAATTGCACCATTTATTATGTCCAATTCCATCAAAATTTAAACACTTATTACCAATGTATTTTGTCGAATTTCATAAGTATCAGAAGCGCAAATTGCAAATTGCAAATTGCAATCCAGGACAAGTTCAGAGGCCATCGCCCCATTGGTGCCAATTACCTTCCTTTTTTTTTTTTTTTTTTCTAACCTACATTGTTCTTTGACCGATAACCGTTCTCCTATAATTGCTATCCATTTGTCGTTTCAAATTACTATCATTAATTGCCGTTTGTTTTTACATTGCTTATGTTTAATGTTGTTTTCTTACCATAAATTTAAGTCATTGTCGTTTTCATTTTCATTTGCTGTCATTTTCTTGAAGTATAATTTTCGACCATGCTTTTTCGTATAATTGATGTCGTTTCTATAACATTGTCGTTTACTAGCCCATGTGGTACTGCTGCCGTTGTTCATGCATATATATCTCTCTAAATTTTTGTCATGTCTCTCTATCTAACCCATGTTGTGTTTTTGCCTTTTTGTAGTCACTGTCGTTTTAAATATCCCTTCTCTACGTATTACTGTTTATTTGACCGTGTAGTATTGTGAAGTTAGTTTATAACACTAGTTGTTTTATGGCTTCTAAGATTGGTTTTTGTTTGTACAGCCATGTTATACAGTTGGTGCTTGTCGTTTTCGTTAACCGTTGTCGTTTTCTTATATGCTGTCGTTCTTAGACCGTAGTCACTTTCGTTAGTCTCGTTCCTTCCTACACACTATCGTCATTTCATTTCGACTAATTTCCTTGTATCAACGTTTTGCACTTAATCGTTTATCATGCTATTTTGGAGTGCAATAATTTATAATAATTGTCATTTTATATTAAATTTTGTCGTTTTACAAAATTTATGTCGTTTATCTGGCCATGTCGTATCGTTGTCATGTTTTGGTTTGTTTGTTTGTAATTTTTTTTTTACTTCTTGTCTTTTTCCCCTCTTCACGTTGTTTGTCTGTTTTTCTTTTTTATTTTTATATTGTCAAGATCGCTGTCTTTTTTCTTTCCAGTCGTTTGTCTGCATACAGGTCGTTTACTCTTTGTTTTTGTCTTTTGTCGGTCATTTTTTGGTGGTTTTGTTAATACTTTTTTTTTTTAATTCCCATTCAATTGTGTTATGAGACCCTCCTATATTTTTCACTGTCGCTTACCTACTTGTCGTTTTTACTGATTGTTGTCGTTTGTTGTCGATCATTTTTTGGATTTTTTTTTTGTCTCCATTTAAATGTCGATAATTATGTCTATTTATTCCCTGTCGTTTCATTATTGGACCCCCTCATATTCTTCACTTTCGTTTATAGTCTTGTTGTCTCACTAATGTTGTCGTTTTTTGTAATTGTTGTCGTTTTTGATATTTTTACCTTGTTGGTCATTTTCGGCGGTCTAATTTTTTTTCTTTTTTTTTTCTTTTCATGATCAGTAATTTTTGTCTTTTTCGTTGCCGTCGCTTGTTTTTTTACTGGTCCATCTCATTTCTTCAATGTCGTTCTATGATGCTGTCGTTTTTACCTCTTTACATTGTCAATTATTTTGTCCCCTCTATTTCATGATCAATAATTATGTTTTTATTTTTTTCTTTCCAATTGTTTAGCTTTATCGGACCCTTTTGTCATTGTCGTTTATCTTCTTGTCGTTTTACAAATATTGTCATTTTTACTAATTGTTGTCGTTTTTTGCTTCTTTACCTTGCCGGTCACTTTTTTCGGCTTATTCTTTGTTTTCTTTTTCAAGATAAACAATTCCGTCCTTTTACTTCCAGTCGTTTGTTTCATAATACCCTCTCATATTCTTCACTGCCGTTAATGTACTTGTCGTTTACACTCGCTGTTTTAATTTTTTGATAGTAATCGTCGTTTCCGTATCTGTTTTCCTTCTTTTTTTTTTTTTTTCTTTCTTTCTTGGATTGTCGTTTATTACCGCTCTAGCCTCTCTCTCAAACTTCCACGTTTCTCTTATTCATTTTTATCGACTATTCACACTTTTAGTTTTATGTTTGTTCTTTAATGCTTTACAAATTCAAATATATATCCCTAGCTTTTTATGCCCCGTAAAATTTAGGGGTTTGATGTAAAACGCTCTATTAACCTATTTCTAATAGACACATATCACTTTTATCTTCTTGCTTTTGTTCAATTATTTTCAAAAAAAAAAATTAAAAAAAGGACAAAAGGATATTAAAAAAAAGCTTCGAAAGTGACTGCAAATTGATTGAAAATGTGTAATTTATTGCAACCACCATTGAACTACATACAATTAATGTCGTAAAAAACAGCTTTAGATATTTATGCTTGATCTTTTTTTGCATGACAGTTATGCTTGATCTTTATCTGCACAAACAGCTATAGTCGTACTAGTGATTTTCGAACTACTGATAAAAATAAAACAACGAACAAAAGAAAGAGCGATAAAGAAATGTTCCCATTTTTATTTTTATTTTTACTTTTTTTTTAACTCTAATATAAAATGTTTAAATCTCAATCATTAAAATTATATTGAAATTTTAAAATATCAACAACCATTTTAAAATACTTATTTGAATGATTGTCTATAAACAAAAATTAGAAATAAAATCTTGAGTTTTGACCAAGGACGATATCGTGTGAGAAGTACTTATTCAGTGTATTTAGCGCTTATTAAATTCATGGTGCATTAATGAAAGATATAAAATTTCAGTGATCAATCTTGTGTAATAAATTACAATATTTTCCAAATCTAGTATAGTATCAACCTGTTCATCCTCCCTAAATTTTTTGTAATAAGAATGTTTAGTTGTGACAAACAAATCAAATGTGAATTTTTATTTTATTTTGTTTTGTTTGGATTTTATTAACCGCATAACAATGAAGAATCGCCATAAATAATTTTATAGCATTGATCGTTATCCCTTTCTGGCGTCATCCTCAACTAATTCATCGAATAATTAATTCATATTAAAATTGTGTAACAAAATAATTAAAGGTTAAAAAAAGGACACAAAAATATGACAAATCATATCTTACTTGACTAGCTACAAGCCTACAACTACAAAGGGGGTATAAAGTTTATATTAAAACAAACTAATGATTTTGATTAAATTACTATAAATGCAAGGTCATTCGTGTAAATAAAAGCAATAGTAGATAAGGTTCTATGATTTTTCATTTTAAAAAAGAAACTTGAGGATGCATTGCATTGACAATAACATATGACTGCAAATCCACATCCTTTCCATCCCCATTACTAATAAATACAAGATAAGGCCACACCAAAAACTTGATAAACATTAAACATAAAGAAATTTGAAACCTTTATCTTCTACTTAAAAGGAAGGTCTTGAACTATAATGGTACAAAATTTTCTACCAATTTATCCACACATAAATCAATAACTTTAAAACGTGATTTACATGGTTGGATGTGCATAGAAAAAGTTAGAATCAACTAGAGTAATTTTTATTTATTTTGCCACTTTTCTATGAAAAAACATTATACACAAGGATTCTTTACCATGCAAGCCATTTTGAAAAAAAAAAAAGAAAAAGGAAAAAAGGAAAACGTTTCAAACGAAGCGGATTATATCATATTTTCTTAATCCGAAAAGACCAATAATAGAGAGAAATTATAATGTTTTTAAAAAGGGAAATGATAGATATCTTGTTGAAAAGTGTAATGTTACATTAGGTGAAACAAAAATACGTGTATTTATAATCATACGTCGTAAGTTGTAACCATGCCACATCATTCTAATAATTTTTATGACAAAAGATTTATGGTGTAGCATGCATATTGCTCTTTGAAAATTGTAATTTAAAAAAAAAAAAGTTGTAATCTATTATGTTTGGTAGCAATAGATTTGACTAAATTGCTCATTTATTTTCAAAGAAAGACAAGAGAGTGGGTGAATAACAACGAGTGAGTTGTGAAAATAGGCAAAAATTAAATGAGTATTTAAAAAAATATGTGTTTTAAAAATATTAAAACCTTAGCACCTGGCCACCTGTAAAGACTTTTACTATTAAATATTTAAACAATCGTAATAAATTTTTTGATATTTCAAATTTACTCTTAAAATTCAAATTTCAAACCTAAATTTTGAAATGTCAAAAATTTATTACAAATATGTAAGTATTTTTTATAAGTGTTATTCTTTTAATATTTTGACACATGTGCTATGTTTTAAAAATATAATAATTGTACCATTTTTGTGTGTGTAAATTTTCAATAATAATTTGCTAATAAAAATCGCATAATTTGCTGTTTTTGACATGAATTATATACTTGGATTGGATTATAAATGTGTCAAATTTCCTCATATACATATATATGAATAATGCTAGACATACTAATTCTTTTACTAGCTTTTTAAAACTAAGTTATGTCGCAATTGAAGTGTCATATTTTGATTGGTTGCATATTAAATATTTCTAACTAGGTAATAAACACTCACCGATGATAACATAACACGTAAGTTGGTAATAAAATAATTAGCAAAAATACAATTCTTTTACTAACTTTTTAATGCTAATTTATGTAGCAATTGAAGTGCCCTATTTTGATTGGTTGCATATTAAATATTTCTAATTAGGTAATAAACACTCACCGATGATAACATAACACGTAAGTTGGTAATAAAATAATTAGTAAAAATACAATTATTTTACTAACTTTTTAATATTAATTTATGTGACAATTGAAGTGTCATATTTTGATTGGTTGCATATTAAATCTTTATAACTAGATAATAAACACTCACCGATGATAATATAACACCTAAATAGGTAGTAAAATAGTTGGTAAAATATTTGATATGTATAGCACATGTGTGTGTTTAAACAGCTGTGAAATTCCTTATTTGGGCATGGGAATCCATATAAATGACAGAGCCGCCTTGACCAATAATAGAGAGTAGAGACCCAATCACAGTCGCAATCCCAGCCCAACGGTGAGTTGTTGATTGAGGTTTCAGTGGGCCAGGCTTTTGATCTGACTTCGGCCCCAAAATCCCTGCAAATCCATCGCTTCTTTCTATCAGACTCACTCAACAAATCTCATCGTCTCTCTCTCTCTCTGACTCTCGCTCTGAGCGCGCGCGCACACCTCGGCAGCGCAACTGTAGTGGTCTGTAGAGACTATACACACAGATATATTAATATATAATATAATAGAGTGAGAGAAAGAGAGAGAAATCAGTATCAGCGTGCGTCATGGCAATGGAAACCCTGGCATCTCAGCTCACTACGGCGGTCCGTTTGCCGTCAATGGTGTCCGTCAGCTTCAACGGCCGAGTCCCGAGCTCTCTGCCCATGGCCGGACCGACCTCGCGCGTCCGTACGCTCCGGTGCTCGGCTCTATCGTCGCCTTCGATCGGTAAAGCTTTCTCTCTCTCTCTTTTTCGGTTTTAGTTTTGAAATTCTGTGGCTGTTTGGTGATCTGCCATTGCCGTTTCTCTGGATTGGTTTGAGCTGTGGTTGCTGGTGTAATGTGGATAGAGAAATGGCTTTGCATGTCGGGTATTTGCCTCCGTTTGGCGGCCGAGAAAATGGGGAAGATGATAGAAAATGGACTTTTTATTTTTATTTTTATTTTTAATAATCGGTTGGTGTTAATTTGGTGTAGTGTATTTATGTATATTCCGGTCTTTGATTCCGAGGACAATGTTTGTGGTCTCATGTCTGAAATTTAAAGACACGTTAAGAATTTATTAAAAATTGCACTTAAGCTGCATTATTGACAGGCATTTTCTTTTCTCTGTATTATTTCTTTGGAAAATTCTCATGAATATCTCAATACTTCGTGATAACGTGTTTGGCTTTTAATTTTAAACAAATGTTATTAAGTGTAATAAACCAGAAAATAAGCTTTGAAATCAATTGCGCGTGTGTTTTGTCAAGGATCATGCCAATCACAATTTTCCGAACAATTACGATCAATTGTGGTTTTTTAACTGGATTCATTTCTTCCAGTGGATCAATCAGAAAGGTTTACGGAAGCTTCAAAGAATGGAAATTTAATTCCTCTGTATCGAACAATATTTTCGGATCACTTAACTCCGGTGCTTGCCTACCGGTGCCTGGTTAAGGAGGATGATAGAGATGCTCCAAGCTTTCTGTTCGAGTCTGTTGAGCCGGGTTTACGAGCTTCCAGTATTGTAAGCATTCTTTTTAAACTTATTCATGTGTTCCAAGTTTTCTTGAGCACAGGTCTTCAATGTTTTCAGCTCTGAACTTTTCAGGGGCGGTACAGCGTGATCGGAGCTCAGCCAACCATTGAAATTGTTGCAAAAGAGAACATGGTTACGATACTGGACCATGAAGAAGGATGCAGGACAGAGGAGATTGTGGAGGATCCAATGGTTGTTCCTCGGAGACTAATGGAGGGATGGACACCTCAGCTTGTCGATGAGCTTCCTGAAGCATTTTGTGGTAAGAGACTAAGAGTGGCAGATCAAAAAACATAATTCGTGTTTATAAGAACATATTTCATCACCTTCATATTAACTTAATGCAAATTGCTGCTAGTTTGTCAATGTTTGATAATTGATATTGCTTGGTACAAATGGATGGGTAGTCTATTTCTACTATAGCCTTTTCCCTTGGCTAAATTTATTGCTTAATACTGTTTTGGTGTTGTAAATTCTTGCAAAGATAGAATTGTTGGATGAGTATTCACGTTATCGGATTTGAGCCTAAAACAGTGGAAGGTTAACTATGAGGTCAGGAGTAATTGATTTTGAATTGTTCCCTCTGTGATCAGGTGGATGGGTAGGTTTCTTCTCATATGATACTGTGCGCTATGCGGAGAAGAAAAAGCTGCCATTTTCTTCTGCCCCACAGGATGACAGAAATCTTCCTGATGTTCATCTAGGTCTTTATGATGACGTGATTGTTTTTGATCACGTAGAGAAGGTAGTTGGAATCTATCTGGTGCTTTTAAAGTTCCTGTTCTTTTCTCTTTCAATTCTTTTGCATGCTTTTTCTTTGGGGTGTTTGATGATAATTATCCTCCTTTACCACTTGTTATAAAATTGATGGTACGTATGTCCGTGCTAGAAAATAGCTTACCAGAAAACAGGAATGTAGATTCAAATCCGTGTTGACATGTACAGATACAAATTTTTTTCCTTTTCCTTCTTGCTTTCCTCAATGTTTGGCTGTAGAATTGATTCTGAAGCAATAGGACAGCTAAAATAATCGTGTACTTTGATTGGAAGATATTAAAAACTTTAAGACGTCAATGTGATTTCTTTTTTTTTTTTTGTTTGATTTTACTTCACAAAGCATACATTATTTCCTTTTTATGTTTGATTTCTTCAGAAAGCATACATCATTCACTGGGTACGGTTAGATCGATTTTCTTCTGTCGAGGAGGCCTTTAATGATGGAATGAGCCGACTGGAGGCATTAGTATCGAGAGTACACGATGTTGTCACGTAAGTATGATGTTTTACTTTTTATTTACTTTATTTTTCTTATGCTCTGTGTGTGGATTTGGAGAACATTGGAGCGTGTACTGTGTAGGGACCTCTTGGCTGGCAGGATAAGTCTCCAATATGCCTCATTAGAGTAATTCTTAAGTTTGCATTCGGGACATAATTTTCATTATCGATTTCAGCCCAAGGCTGCCTGCAGGTTCAATAAATTTGCATACCCGTCTCTTTGGAACCAAATTGGAGAATTCAAGCATGACAAGTGAGGAATACAAGCAGGCCGTTTTGCAATCTAAAGAACACATCTTGGCTGGTGATATTTTCCAAATTGTGTTAAGTCAGCGTTTTGAACGGAGAACATTTGCAGACCCCTTTGAAGTATATAGAGCATTAAGGATTGTCAACCCAAGTCCATATATGACTTATTTGCAGGTTTGACTGCTCGTTAAGAAAAGTGATATTTATATTTTTTTTTTCTGTTGATAGTTCATACTAATTATGAGCTTATAAGTGTAAGCATATTTCTCACGAGCAGGCTAGAGGATGTATACTGGTTGCTTCAAGTCCTGAAATTCTCACTCGTGTAAAGAAGGTAACTTTCTTTTAGAGTTATCTATTATGTTTCTAGTTACTACTGACTTCTATACCGACGCACTACTGCTATTAAACCATCCATCTTTTTCAAGATGCATGTTACTTCAATAGGTCTTAGTGTTTATAGCATTTCCTTCCATTTACTCTCTTTACTTTAGGGAGAATTTCAAAATAAAGCCATTCTTGATGCTACTTAATAATCTATACCCCAAGTGGTGTTCTCCCTTTATTTCCACTCTATGTTTGCAGTGTAAATTTTGGGGTATAAATTGAAAGTGCAACACACATGGGGCATAGATTATCATTGTGCCAAGAACGGGGCATTCCTCAAAATCCCCATTTACTCACCTTCTTTGTGATTGCTTATTTTGGTTACAGGGAGTGATCACTAATCGGCCCCTTGCTGGGACAATTAGAAGAGGCAAGACAACTAAAGAAGACCTAATCTTGGAAAAGCAGCTACTAGACGATGAAAAGCAGTGCGCGGAGCACATCATGTTGGTAGATCTGGGGAGGAATGACGTTGGGAAGGTTATACTCTTATTTTCGCATACCCTGATTTATTATTCCTTAGACTGGAAACTGTTGGGTACATTTTTCTTTTATACCAAGTATCGAATATCTTGTTGGACTCCACAATGGGATACAATATTTTGCATCCTACCCGCAGTAGATCCAAGCATTTAATTCATAATTTTTAATACAAATCTCGTAATAATGAAATTCAATAAATAAGAAAGGAATCAGCTACTGCGCTCCCTCTCGCTTTCTGTCTTCTTCATACTTGTTTTTATTCTTATTTTTTAAATTTATCCTAGAGATTATCCATGATGTGCATAATTAATCGCCCATTCAATTTGCCTCTTGTGTTGCTGGAATCATATGCTCACACCTATGCAGGTTTCCAAGCCTGGTTCAGTCAAGGTTGAAAAACTCATGAACATAGAGCGTTATTCCCATGTCATGCACATTAGTTCGACGGTGAGTACCTACTTTCTTTTCCTTAATCGTCATCTTAGAACCAGGAATGATAGGAAACAACGAAATGTACATCTTAAATTAGTCTACAGGTGACACACTAGATTTACTTCAATTTGAAAGTTGCACCTGTAATGTGCTTCAAGCTATTTTCATACCCATTCATTGTTCTCTTCACAATTACATGTATTCATTTGTTAGTTTTATCATTTCTTGCAGGTCACTGGGGAGTTGCTTGATGATTTAACGAGCTGGGATGCATTGCGTGCGGCATTGCCCGTTGGAACAGTCAGTGGAGCACCAAAGGTACTCATGATGAAGAAAAAAGATATTCTATTTACTATTTAACAGTTGTGAGATACATAATTGCTGCTTCTATCCCCTATCATATATTTGAATGTCATTATCTTGAACTGTATGGCGATGCACAGGTCAAAGCCATGGAGTTAATCGATCAGCTGGAAGTGACAAGGCGCGGCGCTTACAGTGGCGGGTTTGGAGGCATTTCGTTTAACGGGGACATGGACATTGCCCTTGCTCTGAGAACAATTGTTTTCCCAACAAGCACCCGTTATGATACAATGTTTTCCTACAAGGATGTAGGCAAGCGCCGGGAGTGGGTCGCTCACCTTCAAGCTGGAGCTGGAATTGTGGCCGACAGTGATCCAGCTGACGAGCAAAGAGAATGTGAGAACAAAGCTGCCGCTCTTGCCCGTGCAATTGATCTTGCAGAGTCTTCATTCGTTGACAAATCATAGAAGGTTCATTAGCTCGTAGAACTGTTGTTTTGTTCTGGTAGCTCAAATTCGCTCAAGGGTTGAAGAATGCAACATAGACCGGGGACAATCGGAGATTCTTGAGGACTAGAGATTTAAGTATTTATGGCAGTACAAAACGTTTAATAGCAGTCGTAAATGCAGAACTAATAGGGTTTTAATGTTGTAATGCTTCAACGACAGTATTTCATGAAATGAGTATTTAGGATTTTTTTTTTCGAGCTTGGCAAGGCAAGTGAGAATTTTTTCTTTCCTGGAAAATTAGAAACAACCATTCCTTAAAAAAAAAAAAAATCTCAATTCTAGTGTATGTTGTTATATTGACAAACACTACAATATCCAACTGTGAGTGGGGATTTTTCCCCAGTATGTATTTTATATCGAAGAGGCCATAGTAAGTAAGTGCGTAGAGGACTATACCAATAAGAAGTTGACACATCACAATCTAAGCACCTAACACGTTATAGTAGTTGATATTCGTGGGCCCCAAAACCTGTCCTTTGGAGCCGTGCGTTTTCATGGCTACAACTCCTTAGTTGAACCGAATCAGACAATCCCAATTGATCTTCTTTCTTCCATTCTTAAATTTTCTTGTTCCTCTTTTGCTTCAAAGCTTTGAAATTGTAGAGTTTCGCTCAGTCTCAAAAGCTAAATGCCTCAGAATCGTTCTCTGTGGCTCTGAAGGTATGAACACACCTTCAATCGTTCTCTATTACTATTATCTGTTTGATTATATTGGTTGATTCCACTTATCTGTACGAGTACGTTAGGTTTTGACTAAATCTTGTTGTATGAAGAGTTTTATGGTCTTTTGTTTCCGTTTCGTTGTTCAAGTTTTCAATTAAGTTCTGGTAGATTAATGTGGAAGTGCAATATTGAAAAAGCCCATAAATTTGTGCTGTTTAGGATGATTTTACAATTGCTTTTGAGTCTCTTCTGCTTTTGGACTTTGTAAGACATTTCTCTTGCCTCTTATATGATGGTGGGTATGCTCAAGGGAAGGCGGTGGTACAGTTTTCATCTACAAAATTAAGGAATAATGTCAAAGTTGATAAGGAAAAAGAGAGACTGTATAGAGAATAATCCAAGCTCTCCGTTTTGTTAGCCTCTATTAAGTAGTTCTTCCTTTGGTTGAGACCCCAGATTGGGTATATAATGAGCGTATCGAATTAGACCAAACCACTTTCCAGTTTGAAAGTATATTGACATTTGGATGGAGTTGAAGACAGTTCAATTTTACAACTAGTATATATCTCCAAGTATTTGTGTGCTCTACCATTGAAATTGTCAGATTTTTCTTCGTCAATTAGGAAATTCAGATTACTAATGTTTGGATAGCTATCAAGTTCTTAGCCCTTGAGCTTCTTGTATGTATTTTCCTTTTTTTGTTCTGTTTTTAGGATCTTTTTTCTTACAAAATTTTTGAAAAGGGCAGCGATCATCTTGATACACATTTCAAATAGTTGAAAGTGTAGAGCAATCACTTACCTGACGCAGCAGCTATGTCTACCACAAAGGTCTTCGTTGTGTAAGAATTTCTTCTTTTCTTTCAGTCACTCTTACGCAAACATATCCACAATAGCATAGACGAGGATATATGCAAACAAATTTTTCAAAGTTGTTCATTCTTTTCCAGGTACTACTCCTTGTACGGTCATGTAGGCACAATGGCGCGAGAAATTCAGCGAGGAGCTAATGCAGTTGAAGGTGTTGAAGCCACACTCTGGCAGGTAATTATGAGAGGTAACAGAGATTTGTCGGCCCTGTCAGGAATGGTGGTTTTTGGTATCTCGAATTTCAACATGGTTTTGATTTGCTTAGAGTAGAGCAGGTACCTGAAACACTCTCCGATGTGATACTTCAAAAGATGAAGGCCCCTTCAAAACCGATGGAAGTGCCAGAGATCAGGCCAGAGCAACTCTCGGAGGCTGATGGTTTTCTGTTCGGGTTTCCTTCTCGTTTCGGAGTGATGGCCGCCCAATGCAAGGCCTTCTTCGACGCCACTAGTGAATTGTGGGTAACACAAGCACTCGCTGGCAAACCTGCGGGAATCTTCTGGAGTACCGGATTTCACGGGGGAGGTCAGGAGCTTACCGCGTGAGTAACCCATTTCCTATCCCGCTGTAGTACGCATATGGACGTAAAAGGCTTCAAATTTTAACCATACTGGTTTGATTATAATGAGATCTAATCCAAATTTTTTATCTCATCTCGCACCTTAGGTAAACTTCCTATTTCTTCGACCACTTGAAACGCTCACATTTACCCCCCTTATCAGATGTTAGCAAATGCCAGTAGCCAATGATAGGGATGAAAGAGTAGCTGCTAATTTTGCTGATAAAGTTTCCATTTCGCTAATAAAATGCTCTTTTCCGACGAAGTAATTGTCAGACTCGATTCTCTCGTGTTATTGGCAGGTTAACGGCGGTTACGCAGTTGGCACATCATGGCATGATATATGTCCCTCTTGGATACACCTTCGGAAGTGGCATGTTTGAGATGAAGGAGGTAAAGGGCGGCTCTCCTTACGGCGCCGGGACTTATGCAGCAGACGGATCTCGTCAACCTACGGAGCTCGAACTCGAACAGGCTTTTCACCAAGGAAAATATCTGGCCGGAATTGCAAAGAAGCTCAAGCATCAACCTGCTTCTGCTTAAGGACAGCAGAGTCAAAGATGTTGATAGAGTCCCAATGTAAAGAACCACACACTGTTATCACTAATATTAAATACTTAATCCCATGCCACTACACTGAAATAACACTTAAATAGTAACCTTATCAACACTAAATAATAAATTGTTTCATCAATCACCCAATATTTTAAAGGAAACTACAATAGCATTGGAAATCATCGTGATGTTTATAGTTTATGCTACCATGAATTTTTAGTTTTTTTTTTTTTTGTAATAAAAAAACTATTGACTCCTTTTGGTCATTTTTTCAATTAGTCTTCTTTTTCCTCCGTTTCCAATTATGTTAAATAATAATAAGTTAATAACACATCAACCAGTCTCAACTCAGAAAAACACGCCCTTAATACGCATCTTTCATTCTGAACCGATTAAGGATATAGACTAGAACTCCACTAGCAAAAAGAAAACCAGAAAAGAACAAATAGCTGTCATCTAAACGACAGCGTTTCATTCAGCCACTCGATATCTGCCACTGCAAAAATTAGTTATATCTCCAAATCCCAAAAAAAAAAAAAAAGAAAAAGAAAAACATCTCTATCTCTCTCTCTCTCTGTCTCCCCTATAGCCAGCCTATAGAGGCTCTGTGCGTTCGCGTCTAAGCCAAGCAAACGAAAATCGTCTTTGTTGTTTGCTGTTTGTTGGTGTGAGCGATGGAGGGGCTGTGGAGATCGGTGACGGGGCAGGAGCCGAGCCCGGAGGAGTACGCGGGGGTGGAGTTCTGGAGGGAGCCGGAGAGGGCGGGGTGGCTGACGAAGCAGGGCGAGTACATCAAGACGTGGCGGCGGCGATGGTTCGTGCTGAAACAGGGGAAGCTGCTGTGGTTCAAGGACTCCGCCGTGGGGCGGTCGTCGGCGCCGCGCGGCGTGCTCTCGCTCGCCACCTGCCAGACCGTCAAGGGCGCCGAGGACGTCCTCCACAAGCCCTGCGCCTTCGAGCTCTCCTCCGCCGCCTCCTCCGATCCCATGTACTTTCTCGCTGACTCCGAGAAGGAGAAGGAGGACTGGATCAACTCCATCGGCCGCTCCATCGTCCAGAGCTCGCGCGCGCTCGCCGACTCCGAGGTCCTCGATTACGATCACGCCCCGCGCTGATCCCGCCATCGATTCGATCCCATCGCCGATCGGATTTTCCGTTCGGTAATCTGTGGAAGTCTTGGTGTAAAGATTGTTGCCGAGCGCGAAAAAGAAAAGTTATGAGATTTGGGGGAATTTTGCTGTAGTGAAGTGTCGATTTGTGTTTTTTTTCTTTTATTTTTATTTTTATTTGTAGTGTTTTTGTGCAATTGTCTGGTCTCTGTTCAATGGATCTGGTGTAAGGTATTTCGATGTATATCAATAAGTTTCAAGATTTGAGCTTTGTGTTTCTTGTGTTGGACTTGGGGTCTTAATTCTGCAAAATCTTTTTTTTTTTTTTTTGGCTTTTGAGCTTCTTTTATAATCGCTCTCTGCCTCAATGGCTTTCGCTCCGTTGCATAGAGTATGGAAATTGGTAATGAATTTGAATTTAGATGAGGATCTATTCGTGACATTGATTAGAGCTTTACATAGTTTCATAGATTAACTAAATTTGCTTTCTTTTGGGGAAAGACGGTTTTTTTTTTTTTGGTAATAATTTGCAGTTTAGGAAGAAAAGTTTTCCCACTTTTTGTTACTGTTTCCTCATTCTAATCTACAATGGAAGGAATGTTATGAAGTCTGGCTTGTGATTGTGGATTTAAACTTGTGAACTACAATCATATCTGTACAATATACCTTGTTTTTATCATACTAAACAGCACTTTTTGGAGGACCAGATGCTTGAGAGTTGCAATGATGACCAATGTACCTGCAGACTCAGTTACTAGAGAAAAAGGGGCAAAATCTGTATTGTGCTAATATATTATTAAATCCAACATTGAACCTTCACGATAACTTTAGTTTAGTTTAATGCTGATTTGTTTTGTTTTCCGTGCTATATTTGCTCATGTGAGCCTATTTCGTCCGACAAGGGAGGATAAGAGACATTTTGTTGTTATATTTTGCTATTGAGACTCTTGACCTTCAGGTGGGTGGAGGCACTGCTGAAGCTGAATAATAACACAAGAAAATATATGCCATTGATTCACATGTTATTATCATCTTCCACCATTGCCTTTGTTTATGCAGGTTAAGTATCTTATATATTGATTGGTTCAATTCAATCAACTGTTAGAATTCTAAATGAATGTAGGAAAAAAATGTAATTGGATAGTGATTGAGGGCCAATAATTTGGTTGGTTTAAATTATGGTAATGTATAATCTTTTTAGGGTAATGATTATATGCATCTCGTGGGATAATAGTCCTTTGTTTCTCTATATTATCCACGTCTTTCTTTTTCTGTCTGCTCTGTGTTTTTTCAGTCTTCTTTCGATGCATTTTGTTTGTTTGTGTGGAGAGTGAAGATTCAATGAGTACATAGTTCAGGTTAGGATTACAGGAGAAAGAAGAAGAAACATCCATCAAGAAAGAAGTGGCAACTTTAGAGCTAGTGTTCATCCCATCACCCGGGATCGGCCACTTGGTCTCAACCATCGAATTCGCCAAGCGACTGATCGGCCGCAACGAGCGGCTCTCAGTCACAATTCCCTGCATGAAGTTTCAGCTCTCTCCCCACGCCGATGAGTGCACTAAGGTGCTGGTGGGCCCACAAACCCGAATCATACTCATCAACTTCCCTCACGTAGACTTACCTCCTCCAGATATATTGATACTTCCAGAAAACTACATCGATGATTGTGTTGAAAGTGTCACTCCTCATGTTAGAAACACAATCAGAGACATTGTATCATTATCCAAAGTTGTTGGTTTGGTTCTTGATTTCTTTTGTATGCCTATGATGGACGTGGGCCACATGGCCAATGAGTTTGGTCTCCCTTTCTAGTTCCTACATGTTCTTGATTTTGAAGTTGGAATTTCTCGATCTAATGCTCTATCTAACATCTGACTCGTTATGACAAGATCAGCTCCGAGTTCAAGGACTCAGATCCAGAGTCAATGCTACTGGGCTTTGTTGAATCCAGTTCCTGAAAGTGTGCTGCCTTCAGCTCTGTTCTGCAAGGATGGCGGTTATACTACCTACATTAAACTTGCTCGGAGGTTCAGAGAGAAAGGGAATCATTGTGAATTCCTTCGCAGAAGTGGAGCATTATTCTCTTAACTGGTTGGCTAGTGATGAGAAACGCCTCCAATATACATGGTTGGCCTAGTTCTTAATCTCAAGGTCCACCTCAACCGAGTTTGGATCAGGCTCAACGTGACAAAATCATGAGATGGCTTGATGGGCAGCCTCGATCAGCTGTGGTTTTTCTCTGCTTTGGAAGCATGGGAAGCTTTGAAGTTCCACTGTTGAGAGAGGTTGCGTCCGGGCTTGAGCGTAGCGCGCACAGATTCTTATGGTATGTACCAGTGACACAAACAAAAAGTCTCGATGAATCTTGCTCAAATGGTTCCTGGAAAGGGTTGGGAGGAGGGGCATGATATGCAATGGCTGGGTCCCACAAGTGGAGGTGGCCCACCACACGATATGAGGGTTTATGTTGCATTCCTGGTGGAACTCCATGTTGGAGAGCTTGTGGTATGGCGTGCCCATCGGGACTTGGCCTATGTATGCAGAGCAACAAATGAATGCACTTAGGATGGTAAAGGAATTTGGGTTGGCAGTTGAGATGAGGTTGGATTACAGGAGCGGTAGCGAAGATGTTGTGATGGCGGACAAGATTGATTTAGCAGTCAGACGGCTAATGGAAGGTGTAAGTGAGCTGAGGAATAAAGGTGATAGAGATGAGTGAGATTGCCGGGAAAGCTCTGGTGGAAGGCGGATCTTCATTTGGTGCGATCGGACAACTGATCAATGATCTCCTGGGAAGCAACTAGGTGGCTTTTTTCTCACTTGAAAGGAGTTCTTTCCAGTGATAGTTTCCCTTTTGCTTTCAACAATCCTAATTCCTCTGTAAGGAGCCAGCGTTGCTCCAATATAGAGCTAATAGAGGATCACCATTCGTCGTCTCTACTGGTTCTCCGTCAATCAACCTTACAGTCATGTCAATGTTGTACCCAAACTCCCTTAAGAATAAGGAGGTGATCTCCTTGATTCCAATATCCGAGCATATGTTGAGTAATGAAAATATTATAAAAATTAGTTTCATTTTATTTTCATTAATTTTCAGTGGCTTTTAGAATTATTATTAGCTTCTGATATGTGAGTTGAAAAGAAAATCTCTATTTTCTTTTGCTAAAACTACCTAGATCCATTTGGAAAATTTTTGGATTCTTCATATATGTCAAGGTAGAATATAGAAAAAGAGAGAGAGAGAGACAGCAAATACTTTCAATTTGATTTGTTCATTTTTTTTTTTTTTTTTTTTTTACACAACATCACTTATTATTCTGAACTGCACTTTTTGGAGGACCAAAAACTTGGTCGCAATGCACCTCTGCAATGTATTTCTCTTCATACTAATTTCTTCTACTATAATTGACAAATTCATTTTATTGATATTTTCAAAAGAATTTTCGGTATGATATTTTACGGTTAAGAACGATTTTCAGACCGTCGAATTAATTTTTTCAGAAAATAGAATTCACAAAAAAAAAAAAAAAAAACCCAAATCATCCCCAACTGTTGAGCATAGCAAATGGAATATTTTTCCTTCCAAATCCAAACAATTCTTTCTACACTTCGACGTTTCAAATATGGGGACACCAACAGACCCTGCAGAAGCTAATAATAAATACTTCCATATCTGTCCCTTTCAATAATCTATGAACAATTGTACATAGAGCTGGTACTACTTGACTGCTAAGACTAAGAAAAAAGTTGATGCAAGAATTGGAAGACTTCTCTACGTGTGTAAGGAAATATCCTGCATTGATTAACAAGTTTGTAGCATCTTCCACCGTAGCCTCAATTTATGACTTTATGTAGGTCAAGCGTAGTAATGATTGGTCCAGCCAAGTGACAAATTATTGAAAAAAGAAAAAAAAAATGAATAGATCAAGTGATTTGGTCAATTAGAGACACCAGCTATCATCTGCCTTCTTGTGAACTAACCAAAACCCAACCCATTTCCTCAACCTCAACTCATAAGAAGAAAGAAGAGAAGAAGCATCCATTGCAATAAGCAGAAAAAATGACAACTCCAGAGCTAGTGTTCCTCCCAGCGCCGGGGACCGGCCACCTGGTCTCGACCCTCGAATTCGCCAAGAGCCTCCTCGGCCGCCACGGCCAGCTCTCCATCACCGTCCTCTGCATGAGCTTCAGCTTCACCGCCGGCGCCGACGCCCACACGAGATCTCTCGTCGGCTCCGAAGCCCGGATCAGGCTCCTTGACCTCCCTCAGTTAGACACGCCTCCTCCGGAGCTCATGAAATCGCCGGAACACTTCATCTACGTCGCCATCGAGAGCCTCGTTCCTCACGTCAGAGTAGCGCTCGAAGGCATCGTCTCGTCGCCGTCGTCCAAAGTCGTCGGCGTGGTTCTCGATTTCTTCTGTATGCCTATGGTGGATGTGGCCAATGAGCTTGGCCTCGCTTCCTACATGTTCATGACTTCCAACTTGGGGTTTCTTGGCCTCATGCTCTACCTCCCGTCTCGCCATAGCCGGGTCGGCTCCGAGTTTGAGAAATCCGATCCCGAAACGATGCTACCGGGGTTTGCAAACCCGGTTCCAGCGGCTGTTTTGCCTTCGGCTGTGTTCAACAAGGATGGTGGTTATCTTAGTTATATTAAACTTGCTGAGAGGTTCAGAGAGACTAAGGGAATCATAGTAAATTCTTTTGCTGAAATGGAGAGTTATTCTCTTCAAGCTTTGGCTAGTGACGAGACAACGCCTCCCATCTACATGGTGGGGCCGGTTCTTGGTCTCAGCGGTCGGCCTAACCCGAGCTTGGATCACGCCCAGCGCGACAAGATCATGGGGTGGCTCGACGAGCAGCCGCGATCTTCGGTGGTGTTTCTCTGCTTCGGAAGCTTGGGAGACTTCGGAGCTCCGCAATTGAGCGAGATTGCGCTCGGGCTCGAGCGTAGCGGGCATAGATTCTTGTGGTGCGTGCGCGTGCCGCAAGGGGAAAGCCTGGACGAGATCTTGCCCGAAGGGTTCCTGGAGCGGGTTGGGGGGAGGGGCGTGATATGCGACGGGTGGGCGCCGCAGGTGGAGGTCTTGGGCCACGGCGCGGTGGGGGGGTTTGTGTCGCACTGCGGGTGGAACTCCATATTGGAGAGCTTGTGGCACGGCGTGCCGATCGCGACTTGGCCTATGTATGCGGAGCAGCAGACGAATGCGTTTAGGATGGTGCGGGAATTCGGGTTGGCGGTGGAGATGAGGTTGGATTACAGGCTCGGCGGCGAATGTGTTGCGGCGGACGAGATTGATTTGGCCGTCAGGCGCCTTATGGAAGGCGAGAGTGAGCAGAGGAAGAAGGTGAAAGAGATGAGTGAAATGGCTAGGAATGCTCTAGCAGAAGGTGGGTCTTCATACACCGCGGTTGGAAAATTCATCAATGACATCCTGGGAAGCGACTAGTTGATAGTTGTCCTGTTATTTCTTCTTATTTTGAGCCACTTAAGCATATGAGTTTGTTGTAACATTTATGTGGCAATAATTACTTTCTTACTCTTCTTTTAAGTTTCTCTGTGCAATTAAACTTTGTTTTCCTTTGCTTGGATAATCTAGTCTGGCCGTTTCTCTTTTCTTTTTCCTAAATCACATGTTTAGTGTTCATACAAAATAGCGCCTATCAGCTAGCCAGAAACGATCATTATTGTCTAGTGTTTTCCTCAAGTCAGTGACATGGAACATTGTTATCTTGTTTTTTATTTTATTTTATTCAATTCCATTGGTCGTTTATGAAATGAAGATAACTAGTAGAAAATGTGGGGTCTATACCATTATGTGAGAGTTTCAAATACCATATTTATAGAATAGCAACGAACAATTTATTGGGAAAATAAAAGTGAAATTAGACCAGTTCTTCTGTATTATCTCATCACTGAATTTGACATTCTCCTACTGTGACGCCACTGCCAATAAAAATAAATTAGGGGCTTTAACAATTACCTTAACTTTACAGAAGTTGGATGTTTTAGAAACATTGAAGTTCCGGACAGAAATAGTCGAACAGCAGAGTTCATAACCCAGTCCTTAGCACTACATCTTTTTTACTCTCTCTCTCTCTCTCTCTAAATTGGCGTTTTAGTATATAATCAATTGCACGAAATCAAATTTGTTGCAAGTCCACTTGATTGTGGGCATATCGCCCTTGCTTGATTAGATCCTGCATTTTATAAAAAAAAAAGTAATTACAGAACATAAAAGAACTGCCTATCTTAGCAAAAGGAAAAACAAAAAAAAGGAAGAAGAGTATATATGTAGAAGATTTTATTACATCACTGATATTTACATGCATTCAGAGATGTTTACGAAGCAAAGGGAAGGCAAGGGAAGGAACCATAGAACGTTCACTGCTGCAAATACTAAGCTAGTACATTCTTTTAAGCCAAAAAAAAAAAAAAAAAAAGGTAAAAACAACTTTCATAAGAGAAACAAAAGATTAGCAAAGCACACATGATCAACCAGACAACTTTAAGTAATCAATAAAAAGAAACTCGAGCAGATCAAAGAGATTTCATGGTTTTCAAGAGACTTTAGGTTCCCCCAAGTTTGGCTTTTCCCCTTTTAGATGAGTTCTTGAATCGTCACTTGATGGGCACTGGCTATTCCGAGATATTTGTCTCTGATGGAGAACAAGATCAAGACAATCTGTCTCATGTTCTTTCTGTCCCTTGGCAAGTATGCTGAACAGGTTATCCCAACTTTCAGTAGAGAAGCTAAACAGTCGATCTCTTTGCTTTTTGAGCTATCTACCTTCTCGTCCATCTCCTCGCTCCCAAATGATCGGTCTATAATGTCCGTAAGCCGTCCTGCAAGCAATGCCATTTTTACGAAGTTATGAAGGTTCATGTCATCCTTGAACATTTCATCAGTTGGTCTTTTGCCGGTGAACATTTCCAATAAGAGCATGCCATAGCTATACACGTCTCCAAGAGTTGATACTTGCTCCCCCATGCCATACTCTGTAATTCAAGAGCCGTTAGTTAATGCCAAGTGGATGTGAAAAAATTTATGAAACTCAAAATATAGTACATTTATACACATGTATACGCAGTTGCAGATATGTTTTGTTAGCTGAAAGTCTTACCTGGAGCTGCATAACCAAAAGTTCCTTTGAGACCAAGTGAACTAAATTGGTTGTTTTTACCAGTTTTCAAGACGAGCCTTGCCAAACCAAAATCGCTTACATGGGCATTGAGATCATTATCAAGAAGAACATTGCTCGGCTTTATGTCACAATGAATGACAGGTGTTTCACATTGGTGATGAAGGTACTGCAACGCAGACGCCACATCTATAACGATGTTCATTCTTTCCAGAAGACTTAGCTTCCTCTCTGCAATTCTTCCATCGGCCGGATGAAGCCACCACTCCAGGCTTCCCTTTGGCATGAACTCGTACACCAAAGCTTTGAACTCGTTGCCACTAAAATCGATACTAGCACAGACAGTTAACACCTTAACAAGGTTACGATGTCTGATATTCCTCAAGGCTTGGCATTCAGTCATAAAGCTCTTAGAAGCACCTCGATATTGAAGGTTGAGTACCTTAACTGCAACGGTTTCTTCACGATCTTGCCCAAGAGCTCCTTTATACACAGTCCCAAAATTTCCTGAACCAATACAATTGGCTTCAGAGAAATCACCGGTAGCTTGTACAAGCTCTTCATAGGAAACTTTTGGGTAAAAGGGCGCGACAATAGGGCTTACAAGAATAGGCTTCTTCAACCTCTTTGTCCACCACAATAGCACAAAAGACAGGATAAAAGCCGAGCACAAAGAAAGAGTGATTAAAAGGACTACTAACTTAGTAGAAAAGTGCTTCTTGTGTTTCCTCACATGGCATGCTCTCAAGCGCAGCTCTTTTATGCCCCCACAGAGCTTGTTGTTGCCAAAAAGTTCAACGGCGCTTGTGTTTTTGAAAACTCCTTCTTTTGGTACTTCACCCTCAAGGTTGTTCATAGACAAATTTAGGTTCTCAAAGGAAAAAGACCTGGCTAAGTACGACGGAATTTGACCAGACAGATTGTTTCGAGAAAGATCCAAGAACTTGATGTTTTTCAAACGGGTCAAGTCAGGAATTTTTCCATGGAAAAAGTTTCCTTGTAGATAAAGTTTCTCTAGAGACATGCAATTCCCTAGAGTGTCACTTCGAAGCTCACCAGTTAAGTTATTGTTTGAAAAGTCTAGTGCAATGAGGAAGATTAGCTTCTCTACTTCCAATGGCAGTGAACCAGAGAGGAAGTTGTGAGAGAAGTTGAGCATAACAGAAAGAGACTGAAGGCCAACAAGTTTATGTGGTATAGTACCATTTAGCTTGTTATCAGAAAGATCAAGGATGCGAAGCTGTTGACAGTTTGCAAGGCTTGTCGGTATAGTTCCCTCCAAATGATTGCTGTGTGCGTCAAACTCACTCAACCTGGCGAGGTTGCCAATGGAGGAGGGTATTTGGCCTTCGAACTTGTTAAGCTGTAAAGAAAGTCCTGTCAACTTCGGAAGCTTCCCGATGGAATCTGGAATGTTGCCAGTGAACAGATTATCCTGTATGCAGAGATTGGTCAATTCACCAAGGTTAGAAATCTCCGAGGGAATGGTCCCTCTGATTTTATTTCCTCCAAGTAAAAGCCATGACATTTTAGTGGAGAGATTGGTGATTGAACTGGGCAACAAACCGCCATAGCGATTGTAACCAATATTAAGCCAAAAGAGATTGCTACAATTAGCCAAAGGAGTCAGGAAACCCAAATCGTTTGGATCAGCCCCATATGTTCCAAGAAGATTATTAGTAACAGCAAGCCATTTCAAATTCTTCAGGTTTCCATAACTCATTGGTATGTTTCCTGTCAAATAGTTGCCAGGGATATCAAGATCTTGAAGATGCGAAGCGTTGGAGAGCGAAAGAGGGAGAGTTCCTGTCAATTGATTGTCACCTAAATGTATAGTTTGGATGTTAGGAAAATAAAATCCAAAGTCAGGCCTGAGATTGCCAGAGAATTTGTTGGTAGCCAGGGATATGAGTTCGAGGTTTGATAGATTATAGAGAGAATGAGGAAAGACTCCAGAAAAGTTGTTGACTCCAACTCGAAATCCTATTAGGTTTTTCAGTTGTGATATTTTATTTGGAATCTCTCCCTCCAGATGGTTAAATGTCACTGAAAGCCACCGGAGAGAGGTAAGGTTAGCCAGAGAAGCTGGCAACGTGCCTGTTAGACTGTTGTCGTGAAGAAACAGGTCTTCAAGCTTCGACAATAAGCTGAGTTGAACAGGAATGAACTGAGTGAGGTTGTTGCTCCCTAGGTCAAGACTGATAAGGCTGGAACAATGAGACAGATTGACAGGAATTGGCCCCAGTAAGAAGTTATAGCTCAAGTTCAAGTAATGAAGCCTGTGCAAGAGACCAACTTGCGGTGGGATTTTGCCCCCGAAGAAGTTCTCTCCGAGGTGTAGGGATTGAAGAAAAGAGAGGTTCCCGATGTGGGGCGAAATTGTTCCTCGAAGATTGCGATGGTTTAGGTCCAAGCTGGTGACTCTTTGGTGTTTTTGGCCACAAGTGACACCAACCCAGTGGCAGAAACTGGAAGACTGGTTCCAAGAAGCCAAAGCTTCAAAAGGGTCATTGGTTATAAGGGACTTGAATTCAAGTAGCGCAAGTTTGTCAGTTTCATTTGTGAGTGAAGCTGTGGGGACAAATTTGAAGACAGACAAGGACAGAAAGACGAAATGGATTGCATGTAAGTACTTTATCGACCGGAATAGGCTTAAACCCATTTCAAAGCACTCCATTAGGATTAAGCTATTGGTACTTGTGAGTTATGACACAATGCCTTTTGAGTATAACTGCAATAAGAGTCAATGTATATATAGACAACTAACTTAACGATTTTGTAGATAGTAACTCCTCCTGTCAATAAACCAAAGTAATTATTCCCCAACGTATTATTTTATCAAGGTCAATGGTTCAGTCACATCTGATGTTGTGACTAATTTTTAATCAAAGTTGTCTCCACTCTCCATAGCTATCCTGACTAAAGTCAGAGCTCAACTGAAATGTTTTAACGGTAATATACACTTTTGTAGCCAAAAACTTTTTGGTTAGAAGTAATTTTGGAGACGAATTTGTTTTGCTATTTCACAATAAACCTTGGTCAAAACATAATAAATATTGGCTAGTAAGTTACTACATGAGAAGGGACAAAAAATTATAAATTTTCTTTCATCGGTGAAAGAGGCCTAAAGGATTTGTTAGTAGTGATCGCTTTCACAATAACCACGTTATACATTAACAATCTACAGCTGCATCACAATGGGATCGACTAATATTGATAAGAAAAATAAGGTCGCCTCAGCCAAGATTAAATCTAACTAAACTAGTGAAATTTTAGACTTGGCTTCTAGTTGCTGATGGCAGACTTTTAAAGGTAGTTGTTCATCTCCATTGAATCCGAAATAGTACTAACATAGCGGAAATTTCTTGAAAAAAGCCTACACTAGTTAGGATCATTTCTAGATGCTACCGGACCTTAATGAGGAATCATAGCCAAAAATTTCCTTTTCATTTGACATCAGTAAGGGCTGCACGAGGGGCCTCTCATGGGCGTCCCATCAAAATCGCTCTATGCTGCTGCAAATTTCACAGACCGTGACATGAGCCATAATGGATCTGTTGACATTACCAATAATATTTCTACTTCGCCTTATGGCTTTGCACTTCACTTCAGTACTGCTACTAGTATCCTGGAAACAGCTGATGAAAATGAATATTTCCAGCATGCGACCACTTCAAAGTTCAAAGTCAACTGCCTATGATTTCGCCCGAAGTTTCGAAGAGAGGACTTGCAGTCGACGAAACTCGTATTTTATTCCATCAACGCATTGTTTACTCGGTCCTTGTTTATTACTTCTTCCACAAGTTTTGTTAGTTTCTCCAGACTCACTGTTAGCAATTAAGAATTAAACACCTATGACAGCTACATTAATGTTGAGCACCACAAAGGTAATGTCACTTCACAAACATAATCATCAAAATCATTCTATGTATTAAAAAGAAAAAAAAGAAAAGTAATGACTATCTTAGCAACTTGTTTACAGCTCTTCTATGAGGTACCCGCAATTCCTGTTGACAAATCAGTAACCCTTTCGTCATGAGCTCAAGAGATGTGTGTTGAAATTTCCTGTAAAAGACAACATTAACTTCATCAGAGATGAAGTATACCGCAAGAGGAAGTAACATAATGCATCTTGACTTTTAATTTGATTTGGAGTGTGATTAATTGGTTAAGGAAATTTGTCACAGTTAACATGCACCTAGCAGGTCTGACACCCGTTCCAACCATTCCAACAACGGTGGTTGTCATTTTAGTGAAAGGTTTAACGTTAGCAATAGACAAGTTCACGCATCTAAAATTTCTCATGGAATATTCTAATGTACAAGCTTTATCAACTTATGTAATACTTAATACAAGCCCTTTCATCTAAAAGTCAACATGTAAAAGTCTCAATGATAATCCACATTACGATGGACTCAATAATCCATCCATGACTGCAAATTATAAAAGAAAAACGTACCATGAGTCGACCAAGTCCACTCATCCCAGTTTTTTCCCATGGAGGATTGTAGTTCATGTCTTGTATATTCTTGATCTTCTCTCTTCACTTCTCTCATTATCTTCCCTTAACCTTTGCTCGACCCGGTCATCGTCATGCCTGCTCACTCTCTTCTCCTCCCTCCTGTTATCTCTCGTCCTTGGCTCAACATCATCATAATCATACCTTCTAGATCTCTCCCCCTCCCTCTTGTCAGGACATCCTCTCGACTTCGGTTCAAATTCATCGTCCTTGTGCCTTTTCAATCCCCTTTCTTCTCCCCTCTCCTGCTTTTCTTCTCGTGACTTTCGCTCGTATCCATAATCATCATGCTTTCTTGATCTCTTTTCTTCTCCTCTCTCAAGATCTTCTCTTGTCTTTGGCACAACATCATCATCACCGTGCCTTCTTGATCTACTCTCTTCCCTTCTATCAAGACCTTCTATTGACTTGGGCATAACTTCACCATCATTCTCATCCCGCTTTCTAGATCTCCTCTCCTCCAGTTTATCATACCCTCCACTTGATTTTGACTTATAATCATAACCATTATGTCTTCTAGGACTTTTATCTCTGCTATCACGACCCCTTGTCCTTGCATCAATCATCACCACGGCTTCCCAATCTATTCTCCTCCCTCTTATTGTTTTGTTTGGGTTCCCTTTCGAATGTTTCGTTGGCCTTTGCTCCAGAACGCGAATCTCTATCACCCTCTAGAACTGTACGGCCCGAAGAATGACTAGGTGGCATGTTGCCAGGTCGTCTCTCACCTTTCTTTGGTCCTTCAAACTTGTCATGACCCCACCGTGGCTCTTTGTCCCCATCCCCCCAACCTGTGTTTGCAGCTCTCTAGAACAAAAAAATGAATAGATAAGAACCTGTACAATATATTTTAACTTTATTAAAGCAACAGAGAGGGAAAGAGGACAATCATAAGGCCATGGTCAACGAGAACTTATAATTAGGGGGCTGACAAACTCTAAAAAAGTAATCATCAACAATAACTGATTATTCATATTGAGATCCAATATACTGAAAACTCTGATCGTCTCACAACCTCCAGAACTTGGACAGAATCCATAGAAATTCAAGCACTAATCAGACATTAGATTTGTCCAGAGTTTCATAATTTCTACTTTAATGTTAGCTACTCCAAAACAAATCAGAACAAGTTTCCAAACTTAATAGACAATTCTGGAACAAGTTTCAAAAGAACTAAATCAGGTTTAGCAACAGTCTTAAATAGCAATGAAATACACATGGTAGAACTGGAAGGTGAGGTCCCAATTCATAATTATTGATTGACCTTTCAGAAAATAGTATGTTTCTATGAAACACATAAAGTTTAAGAAGAAAAAAAGGCCACAAGAACTATTCATGTAAGATCAAGCAAATAGCACCAATTTTCAGAACTAAACAGGTTATACGGATTAAACTATACGAGTCTCATGGTCATACGGCATGAATTGAAACAGTAAACTGAATCATCTCGAGCAATCAAAGAATGTAGCAATTGGAATGAACTGGGACAGTGAATACGAAGTTTCTTGAACAAGCAAATATTGAAGCAATTGGCATCGGTACTGTGAAGTTTTTATAACAAACAAGTAGTGTAGCAATTGCCGCACTACTCCGGCAATCTGCTACGACGTGACGATGATCTTACTTGCTCGTCGTGAGAGAACTTGCATCCATCTCCGCGCGTACATTCTCCTCTTTGAAAGGCCCGGCAAACGCCCCGCTCTTCCCTCTTCCTCTGAGCCGTCTCTTCGTCTTCCTCCTCTTTCTTCTTGTACTTAGTCACATGATCCACCCTTATAATACGACCCAATATCTGAGCTCCGTTCAAATTATCTGAAAATCAAAACAACAACAACAAAAGCAATCACTACACTAACCCCCAAAACACACACACACACACAGAGTCACTATAACAAAGCAAGAGTGACAGAAACGAACCTACAGCAAGATTGGTACTTCTCTGATCCTCATAAGCTACGAAAGCGAAACCCTTGGATTTTCCAGTACCTTTGTCTCTAACAAGATTAACGTCCACAACCTCTCCATACCTAAAATGAAATCCAGAAGTTCAATTTATCTCCAGAAACCCAAAAAAAAAAAAATTGAAATGGGGGGTTTGAAAAGCGGAGTTACTGAGCGAAGACGGCGAGAAGATCGCCCTCGGTGAGGTCGAAGGGAACGCCTCCGACGAAGACATAGGCGGAGTCTTTGTACTTGGCGTGCCATGAGGCGTCGTCGGAGATGCCCAGAGAAGCCTCTTTGGCGTTGATGTTTTGGATTCGCTTCACTAGGGTTAGAGGATTCATGGCTCAGACTTCTCTTTTCGCTTCCAATCTTGCAGCGACGACAGACTTCAGGGTCTCTCCGCTTCTCTTTTCTCGGTGCTGTGGCTTGAAAGGGCGCTACGGTGTCGTTTTAGGGTGTTACGTCGTATCGTTGTCGTTTGTCAAGTTGTGCTCTTTTTGAGATGTCGTTTTTGTTTTCGATTGTCGTTTTTCTGGTTTGGTTGACTCTTGTCGTTTCTAAGCTGTAGAGTATTGCTATTGTCGTTTGACATTACGTCGTATCGCTGTCGTTTGTCAACTTGTGCTCGTCTTTGAGATGTCGTTTTTGTTTTTGATTGTCGTTTTTTTTATTTGGTTGACTCTTGTCGTTTCTAAGCTGTAGAGTATTGCTATTGTCGTTTGACACGTTTTAGTGTCGTTTTTGGTGTCTGCCGCTTTTCTTTTTTCTTTTTGCTGTTACTGTCGCTTGATTGTTTGGTTGTTTCTAAAATTGGAATAATTGTTTTGTTCCATGTACCATGTTGTTACTTCTCTCTCTCTTTCTTAAACCTTTTAGCATGTTGAGCTATATTGTTGTCACGAAATTGTAGCCGTTCTATTAGTTTGCAAATATTCTGTCGCTTCGTCAATGTTGTCGTTTAGCCTTAGTTCTATTGTTTCGATCAGTGTCGTTTTCTATCGTTCCTCAACTTACTGTCATTTTTTCATCTGCTGTCATTTCCATCAGTATTAACTATCCTACATTTTTTTGTCGTTTATCCTCTATTTGTCGTTTTTATAGGGTGTTGTTCTTATACCGATTGTCGTTTTCGTAGATGGGGTCGTTTGTCAAGTTCGTTTAAACATCATTTTGCCATCGTTTGTTATTGTCTTTGTTCCATATTAATTTTCTCATTTTGTCGTTTCTTCAACTCATAATCACCTTCTTGTCGTTTTCGAAATTCTTCCACTATCTTCCCCGTCAAACACTTGTCGTTGACAAGATACACTCACATAGGGTGCGTTTGGTGATAAGGATAAATGATGAGATTGGACTAATTAATTATTGTCCAATGTTAGATGCATAGAATGGATATGATAATTTGATTTTTCCTCTAAAAATAATCATGTGTAGATGGGATTAACAATCCCATGTAAAAAGGTGGAATAATGCGGGATAAAAAAAAAATACAAAGGTGGGTTCCATGCACTTTATATGCTATTTTATATAATTTTATTGTTAGTAAATATAGTAGAAGTAAAAATAATAATTTATAATAGATTAATTTATTATTTTTTAAAATAAATATAATAATCCGATCCAATCAATCAATAATACACCGAACATATGACAATATTAATGTATAATCCTATCTAATTCAATACAATCTAATCGTAAATAATAATATTATCCACTCTTATTCAATTTGATCCACCAAACGCAACGATAGAGGATATCTTTAGGTTTTTTTTTTTTTGCTGAATCTGTAGTGTTTGTTTTTGCTTTTTATCCTTGCATTGCAAAATTGTAAAATAGTGAAATTTA
The DNA here is from genome assembly GCA_018132145.1 of Boehmeria nivea var. tenacissima. Taxonomy (NCBI): domain Eukaryota; kingdom Viridiplantae; phylum Streptophyta; class Magnoliopsida; order Rosales; family Urticaceae; genus Boehmeria; species Boehmeria nivea. The sequence continues at coordinate 16,471,115 of CM030874.1, read as the reverse complement.
CTTTTATTCATTATTTTTTAACAAAACCCTTCGTTATTTATTTATTTATTTATTTTGGATAAAGAAAACCCTTCGTTTTTTTCATTGAAAAAATCTATTCTACTTGAATAAAAAAAATCAGGATGTCATTTGTTATTTGTTTTTGTTTTTTTTTGTTTTGTTTTGTTTTTTTTTTTTGGGCAAGATAAAGGCCTTAGCTAGGGAGGGAAATAGTACAAGCTTATTAGAACAAACAGAAGTTGACACGTGTTAAACTTAAACACATATGCCAGGCATCATCATTTTTTTGGTCTTTATTAATTACTCATTGACTTGGTTAATTCTATTCATTATGTTTCAACCATGCTATGTTCCCATGTTAAGAGCATCATCCTTGCAAATACAAACAAATTACAACTAGTAATTAATTAAAAGAAAACAAATAAATAGATTTGGCCAAAACCATTAGATACATAGAAACAAACCATGAACATGAAATGGCCGACAAGTTTTCAATTTTCATGCATCCATATAATTAATCTCCTTCCTTAATTTAAGTTATTTTTTTTAATAACTGGCATTAGTTGCCCATTTTATTAATGAACACCGTGCTCAACGTGATTGACAGGGTTTAATTTAATATCGTTCAACTTCACGATTCCACTATTCTTTTCTTGTAAAGTAATAAAACAGAGTGAAAAAGAGAAGTCAAGTAATTAATAAAAGTTAATTACAATAAAAAATGTAGATATGAATTGAATCGGGTTGGAAATAGAATAGAGAAATTATTAATATACAAAATGAAAGAAAAAGAAGAAAAGAAAAAAAAAAACGGTTACTTTACCATACAAAACAAATTTCTTCTACAAAGTTGGAAACTTGAGAATATCCATTGAGCGGGTAAAACTTATTTATTTATTTATTTTTGGTTTTGCCTTCTACATGCACAACACAAAGAAGAAGACGTCCAAGTATCACAGACGAGACGAGTGACGAGTGACGACACAGAGAAAAGCAGCAAAACGACACCGTTACCGTCCCACTGTTGCACTGTCATTTTCACATTCCGAAGTGGGACCCACATTAGCTGGACAGAGTCAGACAATGGAAAAAAGTGACGAACAAGAGCATGCCGTTGGTTTTCAATTTTCATCATCATTAACATAACACAATCAAACATAAAGCCTTAACCTTTGTGGGTTTATGGGTTTTCACCAACATTTTTTGTTCGCTTTAATTGCAATTTATCTCTTTCTCCAAGTCTAACCCGTCTCTTTCAACTCCAACAAATTAGCTCTAGCAAAAAATAAATAAATAATAATAATAATAAATAAATAAATAAAAAGGAATATCCCGGCCCATAGTTTCCTCGTCTTTGTATTTTTCTCTACAAGTGAGAACAGAAACACAATCAATATTTGTTTCCCATTGGATCTTCCGAAAACCAGACCGAGAAAAACTGGTACGATTTGATTCGCTCGCCAACTTTTATTCTATGTTTTGCTTTATTTTGTTTGTTTCAGTTTATCTTCTTGAGTTTAAACAATCATTGTTTGGATTCTAAAAACTTAATGACCTTTTGTAGTTCCAACTTTCTAATTTCTGGGTTTTGTTTGTCACTAGTTTTCCACTGTATAGCTGCTCGACTTGCCTTCAAAGCTCTCAACTTTTTCTTCTTTTTTCTTTTTCTTTTCATGCCCAGAGAACTGATTTTTTGAAAATGGGAACGATCATGTATTCATATTTTCTGATGTTATATATCTTTATCTTCCAAGATTAATAAGAATTCAAGGAATTCTAATATACTAATAGGAGAACTGGATAGTTCTATGAAAGAAAAATTGAGACTTTGTTAGAGGTAAAATTTCCACACAGAATGAAGATAATTTAGTCAAACATACTAACCCAGAAAGCATTTTAGTTTAGTTATAGCTTTGTTGAGCTTGCTAGTGGTTGATCTAGTCGTTTTTTGTGTATCATAATGTAATCATTTTTTGACAAGTTTTTGGAGGGAAAAAATCAATACCGAAATTTTTGAAGGAAAAGCAAAGTGCTTCTTGGGAATTAAGTTCTTAATTTTCTTGACTGTGTAACCTGTGAATGGACTAAATTTAAAGTAAGATATGCAAATATTGTCTCAGGTGCACTTTTGGAATGACTTAATTAACAAGCAGAGCTTTGGACTGGAGAAATTGATTGTCAGAACTATGCGATACGATGGCGCTTTATGCTAAGGACACTGATCCAGCGTTTCAGGGCGCAGGAACAAAACCGTATCCTTTCTCGTATTTGATTTCGTGATTGAGTTATATCGTCAACATTTGTATCAGTTATTTATTGGGGAAACTTTTGATGAATTTTTTGTTTTCTTGTAGTTGTACATTTACTTAAGGAAATTCTTAAACTTCGCAAATCTACAAGCTTATTGTTTTCAAAAACAAAAAAACAAAAAATTCTTCACCATTATTTTATCCCTATTCCTATTAATGCTGATCTTATTTGGATGAACAATGTTGAAATGACATTCTAAAGAGGGAAATTGGTCAATGTCGAAGCAAGTATACTTCAAAGCATTCTGTTCAGAAACTACTCTAAGTCTCTGATAAGATATGCACAGTTTTGCATGCCATTAGTCGTTGCTCTGTGGGGAAATATTGTATTCATTTGAGAGATGTTTTCTAAAACTATTTTTTGTTATAGATACATAACTAAATCTTGGTTATCCATTCAAGTTTGTTGCTTTATCCTTAACTTTTTCTTCTACTTCTTCTTCTGCTAGTGGTTTAGAGATTTGGTGTGTCGAGAACCTCCAACTGGTTCCGATCCCAAAGTCTTCCCATGGAAAATTCTATTGTGGAAGTGCGTACGTAGTTCTGCATGTAAGTCTTCTTCTAGTTTTGCTAATTTTATTTCCGTTTTAGAGGCCGTGAAAAAATTTCAACTTGATCTCTGCAATAATACTCCAAACTATTGTTACCCTTAGTCATTCAAGTATTCAATCCAGAAAATCACTTACATTAAACCAAAAGTTGATTTCAGCATTTTTGAGAATGCTCATGAATGCTTCAGATCTAGTCGTTTAATATGTGCAAGTAATCATGAGATTGTTTCTTTTGTATTTGATGATTTGAACGTTTCACTTGTTTGTTATCTGAGACAGACAGTTGTGCCAAAAATTGGGCCTCCTCTCCATGACATTCACTATTGGCTTGGCAATGACGCAACCAAGGTATTTTTCTTCCTCGTACTTCTTCAACTTACTAGTACTAATTATTATTCAAATAGTTACAGATAGTCATCGGCTTTAGAATTTATTTTACCTGATGTATGAATATCATTGATAATCCTAACTTATATTTGTTATTTCTAGCCTAAAACTGTTCTGGCTCTATTAAGTTTGCTAATGTTAATGGCAGGCTGACTCAAATTTAGCATCAGATAAAGCACTTGAACTTGATGCAGCACTAGGGTCATGTGCCGTGCAATACAGGGAAATTCAAGGCCAAGAAACAGAGAAGTTTCTGTCATACTTCAAACCCTGTATCATACCTGTCGAGGGTCTATACTCTTCACGACAATCTCAGTCCAATGGTGAAAAATACCAAGTCACATTGTTGACATGCAAAGGAGACCATGTTGTTCATGTTAAAGAAGTAAGTAGTGTTGTTCTGCTATTTAAATATTTGTCTCTATTTAAACTGGCATCTCTTTTATCATCCATGATTAATTACTATCTGAGCCTAGTCTGTGAATTGTCCATCATCACCAGGTACCTTTTTCTCGGTCATCACTGAACCACAATGATGTGTTCATACTTGACACTTCGTCAAAAATATTCCTCTTTAGTGGGTGCAACTCTAGCATACAAGAACGAGCCAAAGGTTTGGAGGTTGTCGAGTATATCAAAGAGACCAAGCATAAAGGAGACTGTGAGGTGGCAACTATAGGTTGGCTACCTTCTCTTTTCCTGTCTTTTTAATCTTTAGGAGAAACATGTTTCAGTTTGCTTGTTGTTTAAATGCTGCAGAGGACGGCAAATTTGTGGGTGATTCTGAAGTGGGTGAGTTCTGGAGTTTGTTTGGCGGTTATGCTCCAATTCCCCGGGAATCACCTTCTTTCTTTCAAGATAAATCTGATGCACAATCTGCGAAGCTATTTTGGTGAGATTTAGCTAAACTTTGAAGACAATTTTGTTCAAGTTTAATATTATTCCTAGCATTCAAAAATCATAAAAGCTTTTATTTCAAAAAAAAAAAAAAATCATAAAAGCTTTTGTGGCGGACCAGTAGCAGTCTAGACTCCTTGGCCTTGCTTAGGATTCTCTACCTTGTTCTTGTCAGATAAAATGAGGTTGTAGATTTCGTCATTGTTCTAACATTAGTTTATAAACAGGATAAGTATTCAGGGTAAACTATGTCAATGTGGAAGTGGTTCCTTTACTAGAGAAATGCTCGAGGCAGACAAATGCTATATGTTGGACTGTGATGCTGAGATTTTCGTTTGGCTGGGAAGACTTACCTTGGTCACAGAGAGGAAGACGTCAGTTTCAGCGGCAGAAGTGAGAACTCTCTCGGCTTCTCTGTCTGCAAGACCATGTACAACCACACACACAAACACATGGAATTGTGTATACTTATCTTTCTATCATTTTAAGTATTCCTGAGAACATTTTTCTATGTGATTACTGACTACAAGTTTACAGGATTTCCTCAGAAATCACAACAGGTCAGGTAGTACCCATTTGTCTGTGATAACGGAAGGGTTAGAAACTGCAAAGTTTAGGTCATTCTTTGCTAATTGGCCTCAAAAGGTTGAGCCCAAGTTGTATGAAGAAGGTCGAGAAAAAGTAGCAGGTATTACCTTTGCCAGCTACGTTAAATTCAGAGAAATCAGTGCATATTTTTGCTTCTATTACTCTAGCATAACCATTCAATATTTCTTTCTTCCAGCAATATTCAAGCAGCATGGCTATGAGGTGAAAGAGCTTCCTGAAGAGGATGTGGAGCCACTTTTAGACTGCAGGGGCACTTTAAAAGTCAGTTCTGCTGAAACAACTCTCCTTTTATTGTTACATTCCACAGTCCTTACTAACTTTCGACGTTTCAGGTTTGGCGGGTGGATGGTGATGAATTGTCCCTTGTTCCGGTTCCCGAACAGAAGAAGCTTTATAGTGGGGATTGCTATATCGTGCAGTACACATACCCTGGAAATGGAAGGGATGAGAATCTGTTTTATGCATGGCTAGGCCGTGAGAGCTTAGCGGTGAGCATGGTTCTCCTTTACAAATATGTCTTTTAATTTATCCATGCAGTGGATACTTTCTAGGTTCCACTTGAAAGCCATGTGATATAGCACACTATGATCTTCTGCAAACTTTTTAATGGTTTTCATTCCTAATGGATCTGGATTTTATAATCTATATTTAGTATCCGCTTGGTCGTCTGTTTCACATATCGTTTCAATTAATTGTCGAGAAATGGTTTTTTCTTTTTGCAGGAAGATAGAATCAATGCCATCTCCCTCATGAATGCCGTTGTTGATTCAACCAAGGGAGAAGCCGTTCTGGTTAGTCCAATGCAGCGCTTCAAGCTCATAACCACTTACATGAAATTGTTTTGTTTTTCTGATGTCAAAATGAAGTTTTTAGTATAGCTTTTAAAATTCTACTTATTAGTGAGAAGGTGTTGAAGCCCTAGTGTTAATCTCCGCAAGTTATGCTAATATTGTTGATGGCTCTTTACATATAGTATATTTTATTGACAAATTACCATGCTGCATTCTCTTGCCAAAATTCTAGTCTATAATATATGTCGCATGGTTCATGTGTAGGCACAAGTTGTACAGGATAAGGAGCCAGATCAATTCTTTTTCATTTTCCAGATGTTAATTATTTTCAAGGTATCTACTTCACAAGCAATCTCTTTCACTTACATCTCGGAAAAGGGAAAAGGGAAACTAATCCAACAGTAAACACGAGCCAATCTCAGTTCTATCTTGACTTCTTGTAGGGAGGAAAAAGTGCACGGTACAAGGAGTTTATTGCAGGAAAAGGCAATGAAGACAAAACTTATGATGAAAACAAGGAAGCTCTTTTTCGTATCCAAGGAACAAGTTCAAATAATATGCAGGCAATCCAAGTTGACCAAGTATGTTTGACGAGATCATAATCTATCTAAAATCTCGGTACCTTCGTGAGAGTGTACATTTGCCTCTGTTGTCGATATCCGTTAATTCACCAAACCATAACTGCAGGTGTCAAGCGCTTTGAACTCATCTTACTGTTTCATTCTGCAAACCGGAACGTCTATCTTCACTTGGATCGGGAATCAATCTTCAACCAGAGACCATGATCTTCTTGACAGAATGCTGGACTTCATAAATGTAATCTCTCTTTGTTGTGTCAGGCACTTTTTAATATGTTCCAAGTTTTTTATTTTATTCGCTTGCAGCCAACATGGCAACCCGTGTCAGTGAGGGAAGGGAACGAACTGGATGCTTTTTGGAGTGCATTGGGTGGAAAGACGGAGTATACGAAAGCGAAGGAAATAAAAGGACATGTAGAAGATCCACATTTGTTTTTGTTGAACATAACTGAAGGTAGGCAAGAAGTCTGTTCTTCCAGATTTTTTCCTCTTCAGATAATATGGTTCTGCCTTGTTCAGAACCAGCATGGCTTAATAAACAATTTCTAATGACGGATTGTGGTTCTTGGCTCCAAATTCCTTTTACAGGTGATTTCAAGGTACACTTTAAGATGCAAGATTATAGGCGTGCATATTTGACTTACGAGTTTGTATCTAAGCTTGTATTTTTTCGAAATTGAGATGGTGTTTATCGAACTTACGATATGCTTATGTACTTTTTAGATTGGCTGATTGCTAGTGTTCTTTAAAAAAATATTTCAGGTGAAAGAGATATACAATTTCACACAGGATGATTTAACTACTGAAGATGTTTTGGTGCTCGACTGCCACAATGAGTTATACGTTTGGATTGGATGTCATTCAAAAGTTAAATCTAAGCAACAAGCACTTACTTTTGGCCTGGTAAATCAACGTTCAATATTGTGTTTTTTTTTTTTTTCAGAAGCTGAAGTATTTAACAATGAGGACTGCTATGCACAGTCGCGTCTGTGCGATCTCGACCATCCGTGAGCCACCGTGGGACCCATGCCCACGGACGGTTGAGATCGCTCAGACGCGTCAGTCGCATCTGAGCTTAGCATATTTCTTTAACAATACGTATATAAGAACTTATTTGCGGTCTTACAGTTTGACTGTTTTATTCGACTCCATGATTGACCATTAAGACACTAGATACCGAACTGCAATGTATCAAACTATCAAGACACCATTTTTTTTTTTGCTGGGAAAACGATCAAGACACTAGATACCCTAAACAGCCTTTTTTTTTTTCCTTTGTTTTAATTTGTCATTTTACTTGGATCTTGCAGAAATTTCTAGCGACAGACATACTTTGTGAAGGGCTAACCTTGGAGACTCCTATTTATGTTGTTACTGAAGGGCATGAACCATCATTCTTCACTCGTTTCTTTGTATGGGATTCCTCAAAGGCTAATGTAAGAACAATCCTCAAAAGACAAACATACGTACAAGATATGTACAAAAATGCAATAAGGCGCCCTTTTTTCGTGCATTTACTTTTATTTGGGTATTTTTTATTATGAAGAATAATCTTGCTCACATGAGATGTGTAATATAATACTGCCGGTAGAAGAAAATGTCACTGCTAAAATGTCAGCTGCTTGCGTTGTAGATGCATGGAAACTCATTTGAGCGAAAGCTGGCTAAGTTGAAGGGTAAAGCACAAAGTTTAGAAGTAAGTTGACTCCTATGAGGGCTTTCTTACACATTTATTAAATTTTTGTGCCATATAGATCTTTATGAGTTTGTTGCTTTAGTTTTATTGTGTTCAATTTGGGCGAGTTTATTGCTTTTAACATGAATTCTTGTTCCTTACCATTTCCTATCACACTTTTTCTCTCAACCCGACAAAATAACTTGTAAGACTCCAAAAATCATTTGGAAAATTTCAGTGGAGGATCTTCTGCGGAAAATAACTTGTGATGATGTTTCATCCTTCAGGCACCGATAAGAAACTCGTGGAAAGCATACTCAAGGGAGAGTACGCCAGATGGCTTGAGAGGCAGATCAGCCGGTTCCAATGGCCGGGGAAGAAGTCCTTCTCCAGCGTCCGGTTTTTCAAGCTCAACTCGGAAGTCTCCGGCCAATCACATCCATTCAAGCCCAACCCCAGTTATCAAGAAGCTCTTTTCCGACTCTCCTCAGGGTAGTCCCGGTAATTAAGTGATCCTAAGTTTGCCGTTGCAGTCTTACAAAAATACTGACCCGTCCACTGATTCTGTTCACTAATTTTACACGGGGCGGTTTGTGTGATGAATTTCTTGCATCCATCTGCAGGTTCTACGGTGAAGACAAGATCACCAACTGAGAGTGCTGGTTTTGCTCAGCCTGATGGATATGAGGCTGAGATTGGGAATGGCATCAACTTGTTAATATACCCATATGAGAGATTGAAAATCATCTCTAGTGATCCAATACCTGGCATAGATGTGACCAAAAGAGAGGTACTTCTTTTTGTACTCATCAACTATTAAGCATTAATCACGCACATGCCATTAACATTGCATAATCCAACAAGTCTATATTAATATCCCCATTTATCCCTTTAGAAAATATATTTCTATCTATTTATAGACCACATTAAAACTGATGTGTTTTCTTATGGGTTTTTCAGGCATATCTATCGGATGAAGAGTTTGTGGCCAAATTCGAAATGACAAAACGGGTCTTCTATAAGCTCCCTAAATGGAAACAAAACAAGCTCAAGATGACCCTTCATCTCTTCTAGAGCAAGATAACTTGGAATGACCATCAGAATCCAGATGCGACAATCGTCTTTAGCTAAGAAATTTCTCGGCCACTGATTTTTCTTACGAAGAGATTTGGACTTGTTTATGCTGTGCCTGATGTTCCTTAGGCAAGAGCTCTAATTCATGTCCCATGCAAAGAAATCTTTGGTTTTGAAACCTAATTAAGGTTTCTTCTTTATGGGGTTAGTAGTGGTGGTGATTGATCTAATCCCTTTTGTCTTTTTGTTTCTCTTTAGAAGAATTTACACAAGCCCTTCCAAGACCATGTGTTTGCAATGTAGTAATACTGTTTTCCAATGAGTGAAACAATTAAACAAACTATCTTCATGTTGTTGGCTTGCTTAGGCTAATCACCAAATTTAAAGTCTTATTTTTTCTTTTTCTTATTTTTTAATTTTTTTTTGAGAATTCCATTTCAATTTGCTTGCAAACAACGGAACAAACTACAAAGATGTCTATGTCAAAGCTAGATGGATTAACTGTCACTCAAAATAACTCATATTCAGATCCTTAAATTTCGTAACAATGTAGATATTATGGTCTCGTATATTATCATCACTAATACGGTACAATACACTGTTGAGAACAATTCCTCTATGTGAAACTAAACTAATTTTCCTAGTTCTCAATCAAAATTGCTTAAAAAAACACTCTTCCAAGCAACGTAATAAAAAAGTTGATAATAACCTTTTAATCCCATTTTTTATCCACACATTGTTTTCAGTGTCCAATACATTGAAGATCCAAACTTCACCAAATCACTCTGATTCTTCTCAAATCAAAACAATCCAACAGACCAACAATATCGGTAACACAAAGACATATTCTTTATTTCCTTGTAATTTCCGAAGCATATACCAAAACCTTATCTTTTTGTCTTATCTATTATCAAATAATAATATATTCGTAGAAACATTCGGTCAGTACTTACCTGCCTCTCTGTCTCTCTCCCTATAAGACAAACCCAAAAAATAAAAAGAAGGTAAAGTAAAGTATCTTTCTTTTTCCCGGTGACCGGAATGGGTTTTTTCCGGCGAAAAACATCACTGGTCTCAGTCCTCTTCCTCGTCTTCCTCTTGGTCTCGTCGTGTCAGTCCCGGAGGCACAGAATCCGAGGCCCGATCAAAACCGTCGTCGTTTTGGTCATGGAAAACCGCTCCTTCGACCACGTCCTCGGGTGGCTCAAATCGACCCGCCCCGAGATCGACGGGCTCACCGGCTCCGAGTCGAACCGGATCTCCGTCTCCGACCCGGGCTCGCCCGAGGTCTTCGTCTCCGACGACGCCTTCTTCGTCGACTCGGACCCGGGCCACTCGTTCCAGGCGATCCGCGAGCAGATATTCGGGTCGGAAGACACCTCGGCCGACCCGGCCCCGATGAACGGCTTCGCTCAGCAAGCCGCGTCCATGGGCGACGCTATGCCCCGGAACGCCATGAGCGGGTTCAGGCCGGCCCGCGTCCCGGTCTACACCACGCTGGCGAACGAGTTCGCCGTCCTGGACCGGTGGTTCGCGTCCGTGCCGGCGTCGACTCAGCCGAACCGGTTCTACGTCCACTCGGCCACCTCTCACGGCGCCACCAGCAACGTGAGGAAAGACCTCATCCATGGCTTCCCTCAGAAGACCATCTTCGACTCCCTGGACGAAAATGCCCTCAGCTTTGGGATATATTACCAAAACATCCCCGCCACGCTCTTCTTCACCAGCCTGAGGCGACTCAAACACGCCTTCAAGTTCCACAGCTACGCCCTCAAGTTCAAGCTCCACGCCAGGCTCGGGAAGCTCCCGAACTACGTCGTTTTGGAGCAGAGGTACTTCGACGCCGAGCTCTTCCCTGCCAACGACGACCACCCCTCGCATGACGTGGCGGCCGGGCAGAGGTTCGTGAAGGAGGTCTACGAGACCCTCAGGGCCAGCCCGCAGTGGAACGAAATGGCGCTTCTCATCACGTACGATGAGCACGGCGGATTCTACGACCACGTGCCAACGCCGGTCTCTGGCGTGCCCAGCCCCGACGGGATCCGAGGACCCGACCCGTTTTACTTCGAGTTCGACCGCCTGGGCGTCCGAGTCCCCACCATATTGATCTCGCCGTGGATCGACAAGGGTACTGGTGAGAGAGTTTGGTCTTTTTTGGGGTTTTTTTTTTTTTTTTTTTTGGGTTTGAGATTTTGATTGATTTGTTTGTAGTGGTTACTGTGGTAAAGATTGAGTCTTTATTTTCTCGTGTGTTTTGGGAAAGTTTTGGAGGATGTGCTTGATTGGTTCGATAGGGAAATGAGAAGAACTATATGGAAGCTTGTGGTTTTTTTTTTTTTTTTTTTGCTGTGGCTATTTGTATTTTGCTATGATACATTGATTGATCTGGGTAGTACTTGAGCTTGAGCTTGAGGTGTCCGTAACTGGATTCAGTTGTGCTTCTAGTTAGTTTAACGTTGTGGAGTTGTTATTTTAGAGTATGACCAAATTCTTTTTCCCTTGGCGGGTGAAAAAATTTCACATGGATGTCATGATTGAGGAGGATTTCGCATCTTGTTATCTTATAGTTAATTCTAATTGTCACGTTGAAACAGGGATTTAGGACTATATTATTGAGGTGTGACCTCATAACTAGCTAAAGGCCAAAATCAATTTGCAGAGCTTGTATTAGGCTATTATTAGTAAATAGTAATCAGAACCGTGATATATTTGCAACCCCTTGTGCCCATTTGATTTGGGTAGTTCTGCTTTAAATGGTCTTGTTTTGTGAAATGCTAGAATTCTTTTTTGTACTTTGGTGATTTAGTTGCTGAAACATTCAATGAAAGTTTCCATTTTTGCTCCATGGAATTGACTCTCCGGTTGCCTGGTGTAGTGATTCATGAGCCAGATGGGCCAACACCACATTCGCAATTTGAACACTCTTCAATCCCGGCCACAGTGAAAAAGCTGTTCAACCTGAAATCAAACTTCTTGACGAAGAGGGATGCGTGGGCCGGTACTTTCGAGAATTACTTTAAACTCCGTGACAGTCCTCGCGACGATTGTCCAGGTTTGCGCTCATTTCCGTGATCACTAATCTGCAAAACCTAAAACCTAAGCAGGATGTTGGATGTTGCGAGGTTGTTTGCTATTGTGACATCTTCTTGAAAAACTTGTTTCACTTGTTATAATATGTAGTTACTCAAGAGTGTCGTGTCTTGTTTTATAATACAGAAACTCTTCCTGAGGTGAAGATGTCGCTGAGACCTCGGGGACCCAATGAAGACGCAAAGCTCTCGGAGTTTCAGGTTGAACTGATCCAGCTGGCATCGCAGCTCAACGGCGACTACATGCTCAATACCTATCCAAACATTGGGAAAAACATGACAGTCGGTGAAGCCAACAAGTACGCAGAGGATGCCGTCAAGAGGTTCCTCGAAGCAGGAAGGGCTGCTCTGAAAGCCGGGGCTAATGAGTCGTCGATAGTTACCATGAGGCCTTCGCTCACCAGCCGAGTCTCCGGTGGAGGTAACAGAAACTACTTGGAGACATACTGATTCTTCTTCGTAGTTTGCCTCCTGTTGTATATACAAATAGCATATTATATACGAGTTTGGATTTTCAGTTCCCTTTTGGTGTCCTCGTCTCTCTGATTATTTTTGACATGCAAGTATAATTAATTGTTTTAAAATATAATAGATTTAAGGTGGTTAAAAGATTAAGTGTATTGCATGTAAGACACAGAAGGGAATACAAAAAAAATATATAGGACACGAAAAGGGGACCGAAGATCCGAATTCACCATATATTACTTTCTTCAGTCTTACTAAGTATATATGTATACGTACGTATAGTACCGTGATCAATTGGTCTCTAAAGCCTTCCAAGCTGTTGATTATGAAACATGGCTGTGCAAAAGTTCTCTCATGTGATTTGTTGTGTGGACTCTATTCTCATACTATAAATTATGTAATCAATGGCTATTACATGAAAGCCCTTATCTTGTTTTTCAGTTGCCAGAAGCATATTTTATTATTATTAACCATTGAACCTTGTAATAGTTGTTCAAGTCTATATTTTAGTTTAGGCATTATTTCAAGTCGCGTCTATTGATCATTGTGAAGTTAAATCTCCTCGAGAACCATTACCAGGAATGAAATTTACTACGTTAAGCATGAGTTTGGACGCACGAATTTAAATCAGCAAGCAATTGTGTCTATGATTAGAAAAATAAAAGGGAGTAAAATGATACACATCTATTAGAATCTAAAAACAATTTCCATTACCTTGTCAAAGAGATTATCGATATAAAATTCTCAAAATCCAGCGAAAAGCATTCATTCTGCTCGCGAATCACGAATTTGGCATATTGATTGATATTAAGTATGTAAACGAATTATGGAGATCTGGTGCAACATGAGGAAGGTACAGAACTTGTGCTTGTGACTTGTCACTCTAATATAGGGGTTTATGGCCTAGTTTTAGAACTTATTTAGATAAATGTCTACAATTTTTTTTAAGTGAATAGATCGTCTTTTTATATAGATTATTTATTATAATTAGTAGATAAAATGTTAATATAAAATAGTAGGCATATTGTATAATAATTTTGTATTTTTCTTATATACAAAATGGACCGTTCACTTAATTAAAAAATAGTAGACATGTTTATTAAGTATGACGTAAAACGGAGGACTGCTAAAATTTGTGTGTAATTATATACGTCACTTGCGCTGTTGCACATGCTAAAAAGTACTCGTGAGACACGAGTTTATTCGATAGAAGATATTTTTTTGGTCACTTGGAATTTAGACACGAATTTAGTATTGCAAGGTAAATAGCCAAACAAAGAGCAGAATCTCCTAAATCATAGGAAGATGTTTACTATACTCCAAGACAAAAGAAAAAGAAAAAAAAAAAGTGTTATAAGGTTCTCTTGGCCAACTAAACCACTTGCTTTCATACTCTAATAACATTATTTAAAAGTAGTGTTAAACTTCTAGAATTTAGTAATAATAATTAACTTTTTAGGCTTATGTACCACGTGACATACAAGGTATATTATATATACACCACTGAGACTACTCCTACCATTCAACCTTCCCAACTCCATTACCTTCATTTAAGACAGAAGTCTCCGATCATCTCATCTCACTTGATCACCTCTTTGTCTTGCACAAAAATGGGCGGTTTAATGGAAAAATCAGTACAAGACTCCGTAGTCCGTAAGCACAAGTATTTATATAGGAATTACATTTGGATATTGAGAGTAGAAATCTACTCCCATTTCAATTACAAATTGACAACTCATATTTTTTATTTAATATATTTTTTGAAGACTATTTATTGTATTTTCAGTGGTCTCTCACATATTTTTAATTATGAAATAAGATTTTAAAAAACAGATTAAATAAAACGTAGGTGAGTTGTCGTTTTATAATTAGAAGGGACAATCAAAAGAAATGTGCTGTCTATTTGGCATGTGCCCATTTGCTGTGCTCCCAATCAAATTGTGATAAATAAACAAAGTAGTTGTGTTACAATTATTGATGATTTTTATTTTATACCTTGCTTATTTGTCAAACTTTAATTGAGGGCACAGCAATGGGCACATCTCAAAGAGAAATTAGCAGAATCCGAATAAACACAAAAGAAAAATTAGCACAAGATTCCGAATAAGAGACAACCATATGTAGATTCAATACATAATAACTGGTTACATTTTATCATCAGAACATATTTAACATGCCAAACACATACACATTCAAGTTATACACAAAAGTCAAATGGAAATTGTAGTCTAGTCCGAAATACGTAAAACGGAAAACAAATTAAACGAGTCGAAACGGCCGAGTCAGACTTAACATGCCTATCCAATCCATTTATCAACCCAAAAAAACCAATGAAGTAGAATGGTCAAGTAGTCAACTACACATGCATGCAAAAATAGCTAGGCAGAAGTTGAAACTGTCCCCACAAAACTACACATGAACGTATCTCTATATCTACCATTCAAACCTCATTTCCTTCCGTAGTATCACCACTTCTACTCCAAGAAAGATTCTCAAACCCCCCCATTAAAAAGGAAACAAAAAATCAATCTCATCAACTATTACTCTCTTCTCACCACCAACCAATTTTAACAACCCATATTATAGTGACACAATAGCTAATTAAAACACACTGATCTCCAAATTTCTCTACTACAACACTAGTAGTGGTAGTAGTAGTGGTAGAATCAGTCTTCTCTGATGGCGGTGACGACGTGGGAGAAATCAGTGGAGGACTCCATAAACACAATCTACCTGCTGTTCTCGGCGTACCTTGTGTTCGCGATGCAGCTGGGATTCGCGATGCTGTGCGCGGGCTCGGTGCGGGCCAAGAACGCGCTCAACATCATGCTCACCAACGTCGTGGACGCGGCCGTCGGCAGCCTCTCCTTCTACCTCTTCGGCTTCGCCTTCGCCTTCGGATCAGCCGACTCCGAGTCCAGCGGCAACCCCTTCATCGGCACCACGTTCTTCGCGCTCCGAGGCATCCCGAGCGCGTCCTACGACTACTCATTCTTCCTCTTCCAGTGGGCCTTCGCCATCGCCGTCGCCGGCATCACCAGCGGCTCCGTCGCCGAGCGCACGCAGTTCGCTGCCTACCTCGCCTTCTCCTCCTTCCTCTCCGGCTTCGTCTACCCCGTCGTCGTCCACTGGCTCTGGTCCTCCCAGGGCTGGCTCAGCACCAGCAACGAAGCGGGACAGTTGCTCTTCGGCTCCGGCGCGATAGACTTCGCCGGGAGCGGGGTGGTGCACCTCGTTGGAGCAGTGGCCGGACTCTGGGGGTCGCTCATTGAAGGCCCGAGAGTCGGACGCTTCGACGCGCTCGGCAGGCCCGTGCCGATGCGCGGCCACAACGCCACGCTCGTGGTGCTCGGCACCTTCCTGCTGTGGTTCGGCTGGTTCGGGTTCAACCCGGGCTCGTTCGACAAGATCATCTCGGCGGACCAGGGACACTGGACCGGGGTCGGCCGGACCGCCGTGACCACCACCCTCGCCGGCTCGACTTCCGGTATGGTGACCTTGTTCGGGCGGCGCGTGCTGGCGGGGCACTGGAACGCGCTGGACGTGTGCAACGGCGTGCTGGCGGGGTTCGTGGCGGTGACGTCGGGGTGCGCGGTGGTGGAGCCGTGGGCGGCGGTGGTGTGCGGGTTTGTGGCGGCTTGGGTGCTGATCGGGCTTAACGCGCTAGCGCTGCGGCTGGGGTTCGACGACCCGCTGGAGGCGGCGCAGCTGCACGGCGGGTGCGGGGCGTGGGGGCTGCTCTTCACGGGGCTCTTCGCGGAGGAGGGGCTCGTGGCGCAGGCCTATGGCGGCAGCGCGGGAAGGCCCTACGGCGTGCTGATGGGCGGCGGGTGGGGCCTGCTTGGGGCCCAGGTTGTGGAGCTGGCGGCGATAGTGGGCTGGGTTAGTGTGACCATGGGCCCACTTTTTTATGGGCTTCATAAGCTTGGGCTTCTGAGGATTCCAGTGGAGGAGGAGATTGCGGGGCTTGATATATCGACCCATGGAGGGTATGCCTATGCTCCGCCAGAGGAGACTAATGATAATAATAATACGCTGTTTTATGTTGATTACGTGCGCATGCAGAATCAACGGTCCCGATGAATCTGAGGTACCGTAATGATGGATGGCTCCGGCTGTTTGTGTTGTCGTGTATTTAAGGTTGGCCAATGATTAAATTTAGACTACTTGGTATTGATTTTTTATAATATCTCTCTATTAAAAATGCTATCTACTTCCCTCGAAAAAAAAAAAAAGTTAATCTACCATATCATAATATGGTTTGCAAATTACTGAATATATATGTATGGCTGGCATATTTTTTATTTTTAGATAGCAACTTAACCAAATAAATAAATAAAAAAAAAACCCACAAATATTAATTGTTATAATAATAAAGCTTTTAACTCAAATCTAAAAAATCAAATTCAGAGTAACTTCATTGGTTCTCAATGCAAATTTTCTCCTTCACATTTTCAGTTAAATACTAAATTAAACTCATATTCAAGCATCAATTTGAATTCAAGATTTTATTAAATCAAAATGATTTGAATTTTACATTTTGAATTCATATCCACCCCTAAAAATTTATCCATTACATGGAATTTATTTTCCTTAACAAGAAATGGATGCAATTGTTTCTTGCGCTATGTTCATTTCGTCGATATAAGATTTTGCTTGAACCCAACTTTCACGCACAAAGCAATGGTAAAGGAAACATCAAACACACACATTTATAACGCGAGTCAAAAACAGTGTGCGTGCGATAATTCTCTGCGACAAAGGCAAAGAATAACCATTTGAAACACGAGAGTTGAGAGTTGACACCGACGCAGTTGAAACGTGAACTATATTTCATTTTCATGTTTGAGTTAAACATACATTAACCACTAGTGGGACCGGGACCGCAACCAAACAAGAGAAAGAAAGCAGCCATGGATGCAAACATTCAATCTCAGAGTTCCAAGAACATATACAAAACCGTGGCCAAAGGACAGTGTGCGGTTGAAAATGTCTCGAATGGATTTACAATTGCAACCAGCGTTGTTATATACAGAGTGCCCAGAAGCATTGACACAAGGCTCAACGAACGTGAGAATCATAGGGAATATATACAGGCTCTGGATCAACAAGAGGCAATTTATCAATGTACATGAAGAGTCTCTTGCGGTCCTCTCGCAAAATAGTTGATAAGTCAATAATATCAGACTTCTCTGTGAACACCCAAAGGTCTCCCGAGTTCACTCTCTTGAGACTGTCCCGACAGAAGGGGCAAGACTGAGACCTGCTGCGCCTGAAGCAAATGCAAAAGTGTCATTAGGTCTCGCACAAATTTAGAAAGAAGACAGAAAAGAAGAAACGAGATTAATATTATGCTTTCACTCAGCACTCAGCTATTCAAGCTTTTGCTTTTGCGAAAGTGTTGCTTCTTCCGAATGAGGAGTACATGTTGCTAGAGCCTAAAAGACAGCTGAATATTATACTTGTGGAAGAAAAGGTTCGTGAATCTGATTGACTGTCGTCTCAGGGTAATTTGAAATATTTTGATTTGTTTTCAGTATTATCCTCAATAGGATCCAAGTGCAGTTCCTCATTTTGTGAGATTTGCAATCGCAACTACAAGAATGGACCACAGAATTCTCTACCACTAACAGGAACAAGATTATCAATAATAAGCCAATGCTAATCTAAAACTCAAGCGGAGAGAGTTTCTACAAGAGCCTGGAATCACACTATCATTGGTACTTAAAAAAAAAAAGGTAAGGAGAGAAGGAACTCAACAAAACTTACCAGTCCCGGTAACATTTTAAACATATCGAATGGCTACAGTTAGGCAGCACAAATTTGTTGTTGACCTCCATGCAAATCCCACATTCCTCTTCTCTCTCTTTATCAATTTCAGATACTTTACCTCTTTCCAACTCATCCTTTCTTTTGTATCTGACATTACAAATGTCTTTCTGTTTCCTATCCTCCAAATCTGTTATGCCTTTCTGAAGTTGCAATAGCGAAGGAAATACAATCGCTGATCACAAAAGCCACAAAATAGAAGCACGTAAATCAAAGTTCAATCTTACCCCAAGAAAAAGGAAAAAGAAAGTTCATTTAAACAACACTCACCATAAAACTCCCTGATGCTTGCTTTCCTTTCATAAACAGACATGGTGGTTTTGCCGTCTGCAAAGTTCTACAACAATCCCACATTGCCACACCCCAACAAAGAAGTCATCAAAAAAATACTACATTGTTGAAGGGGATAGGATGTATAACCGTAAACGAAATGTTAATGACAATCGAAAAGATTGAAAACAACTTAAGCGCACAAAGCTCAGGCAAACTAATGGAAAAAAACAAACAATAAGTTCATTAAAAAATGTTCATACAAAAAGGAATTACCATATAAATATGGATTCTGAGCAAGCCAAGCATTCCAGCAAGGTGACAATCGGTCCACTGAACAAGAAAAAGAAAAAGGTGCGCCACCGAACTGTAAGATAGTCTCATTTGGAGACGCGCTCCGTCTTTCTCCCTCGGATAATCTAAAGCCCTGAAGCAATAAAGCAACATTAAAAAAACACCCACCAACGAAGAAAATGACAAAGGCGCAACAAAGTAAACCCACTTCACCAAAAGAGAAACACAAGAAAATCTACGCAAAACATACACAAACTAGAAAGCATGAGACTTTTCCCATATGCCATTAGAATCTGCATTATTGAGGCAAACCCATTACATCATAATCACTCCAGCAGCCTAATAATCAACACAATTTAGCCAGAGCACGTCCAAAACCCATTAACAAGAGATTTTTTTATTCTCATTAATTTTAGTGCCAAGGTAAAAGCAAATTCTGAAGAACTAAAAATAGTAAATCTTCAAAGGCTTGAATTAAATCGTCAAGCATTTTGATCGCATCGCTTTATTCACAGGCAGTGAAGCTAATACAAACCAAATGTACCAATTATACAGAGAGCTTATCCACACATACCACCCAAAACCCTTACAGAAATGGTCAAAAAAGAAAAAAAAATTATTATTAAAAATTTATGACGAAAAAAATTAAACTTTTATTCTTATTTCCTCATCTTCGCCAAGAAAAACAATAAATTTTAGCGACATATATAACAGCGAGTACTATGCCTAATTCGACAACAGTAAAAAATCAAAAAGACAAAAAATAAAAGAAATAAATTTCCCGGCTGGATAATCCAATATTCCAACAAAAAAAAAAGGACAAAAATCTAAGAGAAGAGAACGAGAAAGAGACTCACAGAGTATTAGCGTGTTGAATGTCTGCTTCGAGCGCTTTTAGTGAATCCTTGAAAGATTTTCCCATGGCCAGGAATTTCCCGGGAAAATTATTCCCATCCAACAAACAGAATATCAGAGAGACAAATAAAAAAGACAGAGAAATTTAAAAAAAAAAAAAAAAACCCTAATTCCAGGCTTCCAGCCCCAAGCTCTTTATATATATATGGTGAGATATTTGCCGGTTTCAAAAGATCAAAAGCCTGAAAAACAGAGAAAAAGGACAAACCAGAGACCACCACTCCACTGTCCCTCCTCCAAAATCAATAAAAAGGGGGAGAGGAAAGAGGACGTGGACTCGAAATTACACTTTTGCCCTCGTCAGGGTGGAATTGACTTTTTGGAAAAATCTTATCCACCTAACTGGAGGAATGGTTCTCTGTTCTTGGCACTATGGCTTACCGTGATCTCTCACCAATCGTTTTGTGAGTCGTGTCGTAATGGTCAGATGGTGAGACCTTGAATCGGAATTTCACTTTTTGTTTTGTGACGTGGCGGTTTTTGATTGGTCAGATTTGGGTGGCCCTTTATAACGAAGTGGCGGTAAAATAAAGCGAAAAGCAGGTGAGTGAGGCTCTAACTTTGTTCCCGCGGCGGCTTCGAGATGAAATGACCCCACAGCCCAGCCTAACCGTATCTAATTACGATTTCATTAATGCACCTCTTTTGGTTAGTGCATTATCTTCAATGATGTTGTTATTTTTCTATTTTTCTATTTTTGGTTGTTTCTTGGTCAGATTTTATGATTTTCTAAATTGTAATTGGAATAGGATAGGAAGTCATTTGTTTAATTATGAAACTTTATATGGGCGGAACGAAAGTTCCAAGGAAATAAAATATCTGATTAATGCTAATCATAAAATTATTTTCTCTCGGTCTTCCGGATGGATGGTGTTAATGCTATCGTATCACATGGTTTTTCGTCTCATGCCATATAGCATAAATTTCAGCCATTGAGAGAGTATGATGGTACAAACAAATTGAGTACACGTAAATTAGTGTAGGATCACAAACATATGATTACAAATAGATAGAGTAAAATTTTGTTGGACCCATGATTATAAATCTGATGACGTAAAACGAATTAGAATCCGTTTATCAAACGAGCCTTTAGATTTTGTTGTGCCTATCAGCAAATTATTTTTTAAAAGTTTGATTATCGTCAAAGTAACTTATACAACAGGAATTAAAAGTTTTGTCCATAAAATATAGGGTGAAGTAGGCAAATACCTAGAATTTATATAACAATAAAAATAAATACCCAAACTTTTGAAGTAATTGAGTTTCTAGTCAATTTGTGAATTACTTGCACATGCTTTTGGTAACAAAGTGAATTACCACCACTTACCACTGTGTAAGTAATTGCATCTTTTGGATAATTGGTTATATTTTTTAAAAGACTGGGTAATAACTTATATTAAGTTTTGAAAATTGGGTATTCCTATAATTTCTCTAAAATATATTCTCTAACCCTCATAAAATGGGCCAACATTTATACCAATAGTTTTCAAACTCGTCACCATAACATAAAATGCGATAAGAAATATCGTTGGCTTTGTTACCACCAGCACAAACAACCACAACGGCCCTCGAAAACAAATGAAGAAATGTCGAGAGTAGTCGTCACTAACCAACGCGCCGTCACAAAAAAATTGAGACCTTCGGCTAGTCTTAGCAAAAATAGACGAGGGTTTGAGAGGTTTATCCTCCGTCTCACCCTCATTAGAGGGTAAATACCCTATCTTTTTATTTTTTTTTAAGTAATTTAGGGTGTGTCTGGAGGAAGGGAATAGAAGATGATTGTATTGGATTGTGCTAAGTTTAGTCAAATTCTATGTTTGTTACATTTTTTTATAAGATTAATTAATCTTGAGCTCACCACTTTTATCTCATACTCATGAGATAAGCAATCTCATAGAAAATAGCAGAATATCTTATTACATGATATAATATGATGAAACCCACATTAAAAAATACTTTTTTTTTTGTTTTAAAATTAAAATTAAATAATAAATAATAAATATTAATTATTTTATATTTTTTTAATATACTTATCATTTATTTGAAATTTTTGAAAATATAATTACAATTCAATCCAATATTTTATCAAACACTTTTTAACGATCCAATACAATCTCATAAAACAAATCATATTCAATATAATAATAATAGTCATACCGCATATCTTTACTATTTTCATATGAGATTAAATAATAATGAGATTATTAAGTAAATGGCCTGTTTTTAACTTTAGTTTTAAAGAATTGACCCGAGTTTGTTATAATTAAGTTATTAGCCTTTAAGACAATATGTATTGATTTTTTTGCCCTTTGTTACATGATGTTGGAAGAAGAGTGATGAGGGGTAAAAATGAGATTTCAAAGTGGTGTGAATGAGATTTGAGGCTAATAACTTAATATTTGAATTCTTAGGCCATTTTCTTAAAACATAGACTTCCAAGTGGCTATTTAACAAATGAGCCCTTAAATAATACTAATAATAATATAACTATACCCCTCGTTCCTTGAAAAAGAAATGGCTGAGAGTATTACTCTACCCTCTTTGTAGAAGATAGGGTTTAAGGATAAAACTGGTCGGGTTCTACGTCTACCCTTTGTTCTTTATGTTAGGTATACTCCGGCCAATCGCACAGCCAAGACAAACAGTTCTAGTCGCACCACCGAATAAAAGATAATTTTAGAGGAAAACAAAAAACAAAACAAAAAAAACTTTGTTATTTGGTGTGATTTGATTAAGTATTGTTCACTTAATTAATGACAAATCAGAGACACACCCGTATTATGATCAACCATTAGATTTATGGATAATGATATATGGCATGCGACAAAATGATGATGTCATATGCTGATAAGGTATATTCATCCTAATCATCTCTCTCCGATTCAGGGAAAAAAAAAATATCTTATAATTTCGCCAGCTTTTTACGCTTGAACTAATCATTGTCAGTAATCACTATTAATTCACTTGTTTTTTTCCAATAATTAACCTTTTTGGTATGTTTGAAACTACCACTGATATACAAGTACAAATTTCTAAACTTTACTTGCGACACCTTAACTAACGTCGTAAATTGTGTTCAATTATAATTATTATTATCTGCTGAGACTGTTTATCTCATTATTCGTACTGGTCTCTTATAAATAAGTTATTATTGTTCTCATTATTTGTATTCATTTTATTTTATATTGTTTTATTTTGCGTATGTCGGATTGTCGTCCACTATAAAAAATTTTGCACAACAGGATTTTCTGCAAATTTAAAAAAGGGCAAACAGAATCAAATGAGAAGTCAACAAAACAATTAGAGCCTAAACTTTGGGTTGCCTGTTAGAAGCACATTATTCTCTAAAATTATTGTTGGAATTTTGGCAAAATAAAAGATTAATAAAAGTCTTACATTGGTTGAAAAGCAAAGAGGGATTGATGATCGAATTTTTCAACAAATTTAAATAATTATTTTTTGTGGCAATCAACTTGCATAAGCCAACAACTATCAGAGAAAATTTGTGCAACGTCTTAATAAATTTAACAGCAATATTAATGTGTTAGTTTAAAGATTCTTCTGTCTCATTTTTTTAATTCACGTATTCAGTCATCAAACACACAATAATAATAAATTGCAACATATTTATTTTATTATTTTCTTTCTTCTCCCCCAATTGAATTATATAAGCACGTCATTTTCAATGATCTTTCATTTGTTTTTTATTTTCTTCTCAAAACGAGTATATAAACAAGAAGTAAAGAACCGACCCTCTATTCATCTAAACAAACTAAACTGTTCTTATTGTTCTGGCGCTCAAGTATCTCCGTATGTAATTCTCACGCATAAAACACCTTATGTGACTGCAAGTATAAATTAAAACAAAAACAAAAATTACTATTTTTACCTTACAAAACTACCTAAAAAAAAATCAACAATGGACCAATTTTATCAGCTAGAGCACATAAGAAATACTAAAATGTATAAAAGACACAAAATTTCTCAAAATTTAGGTACAACTTTGAAAAATTGATATGATATAACGCGTGGTTAACCAGATCATCATGCGGGGAAAATTACATATATTTTTGCTTATTTTATATACAAGTATAGGTAGAGGCAATAATCCAGCCCTATTGCTAATGGCCGTGGCTATTTATTTTTTATAGACTTACAACAGCCAAGAATATAGTATATGCTAAAACTCATCAACAAGACCGTTGTGAAAACTATAATTTCTTATGAATTTCTCCCACCGTAGCGCCTCTGCCTCTGCTGGAACGAAACCAAGGACTCTACGAAGCCGTCTTTCCCGAAATCAGGCCAGAGATCGGGTGCGAAGAAGAGCTCGGTGTAGGCCAATTGCCACAACAGGAAGTTGCTGACCCTGAGCTCGCCGCTGGTGCGGATGAGCAGGTCGGGGTAGGGGAACTCGGTGCAGTTCGTCTCGAGCTCCTGCTCGATCAGGCCCTCGTCGATGTCGTCCACGCGTACCAGGCCTTCTTTCACCTTGTTCGCGATGCTCTTGCACGCTTGCACCACGTCGTACTTCCCGCTGTAGCTGACCGCGACGATGACCTGGAGCCTCGTGTGCTCTTTCGTCTTCTCCTCCGCGTCGTGTATCAGCTTCTGCAGAGATTCGGGGAGCCTAGATGAGTCGCCGATCACGGAGATTCGGATGCCTTCCCTGTTGCCGAGACAGAGTTGACGTGAACACCACGCAAGACATCATAGAGCAAATTGCAACATCAAAAGGAGTAATACAATACAACACCATACCATACCATACAATACTACGAGTCTACGAGTAACTTGTTTAGATTGTAGTCATGCTTTAGTGAGAAGTTTGGTGATATTTTTTTAGGCCTTTTTTGAATTATTAGACTTTTGTCATTTTGGACTATGAGCCCATCTACAGAAATCTTCATGAATATGAACAAAACAACCAAAGATTAAAAGTTTTTTTCTTTTTGAATCTAAACAAACACAATAGTGAAAGAAAATAACAAAAAGCATTGAAATTTTGCTCCCAAAAAAACAGAGAATAGCATTTATTGTGTAAGAACCAAGTCTAGGAGTCCCTACCTCGCAAAATTGTCCAATTCTGATTGTATCACTCTCTCAAACAAACTCATCAAAAACTGAACCTCCACCTATAAATTTCAAACCCCATCACCAAAAAGCAAAAACCAAATCATTACCAAGCCCACAAAAGTAATAAAAAAAAGTCAAACTCAACGAAAAAGTTTTGACTAACTAACTTACCGTTGGCCTAATCCAGTTATCGTAAGAGAAAGCGAAGACAGTGAGGACCTTGATGCCCCACTGCCAGCAGAGCTCCACGCAAGCCTGCAGCGCGCGCACACCGGCCTCGTGGCCCGCCCCCGGCGGTAGCCCCCTCTGCTTGGCCCACCGCCCGTTCCCGTCCATTATGATCGCCACGTGCTTCGGCATCAGCTCCCGCCTCAGCCCCGCTGGCAGCTCCTCCTCCTCCGCCACCGGGGGATGGGCGGTTCCGCCATTCTTCTCCTCCTCCTCCTCCTTCGCAACCGCTTCCGCCGCGGCGCCCGCGCGCGCCGCGACTACGCGTGGCTTGTCTGCTGTGGGATTGGAGAAGAGGCGCGCTTGTGTGGTAGCGCGCTGGAGCCGCGGCGAGAGCGCTCGCGGTTTGAGAGGTGTTAGCGCGTTCTCGTTCGGGATAGGTAAGCGCAGGGATAGCATTATCCTTGTTTTTATGTTTTTAATACGAACGAACAAGCGAAAAGGCTTGAAGTTTTGAAGTTCGAATGAGTTCAGCGAAGAGACTGTCTACGAGTCTACACGAGTGTTGATTCAAATAGTGAAGATTTGCAGGTTGCGACGAGTCAGGGAGGGACAAAGGTACGTCGTCGTTTTGTCGTGCCGTGAGAATCTTTCTTTTTTTTCCTTCCATTTTTGTGGTGAGTTTGAAATGATCGGGACTGAATATGAAAATGATGTGGCAAAAAATAAAATAAAATAAAGAGAGCTAGAGATGAGCGTGACAAATTTTATTAACCAGAAAAATTGAATTGTCGATGATCAGGCTAGTGATGTGGATGCGTTAATACATTTGGGCGACGTAGAGACGCAACTCCGGATGGTGAAGGTTCTAATTTGTCTTTACAAATGTGAAAAATAATACTCCGAATAAAAGTAAATATACACCACAACTTTTTTTTTCTATTATTATTATTATTTTTGGTTTGGTCTGTGAATTTTTTTAGGAGGCTATCTAATGAAACGACAATTTTCTGGAACTTTCGTGATTCATCAGTTATGGAAGTATATGAATATCTCTCTCTCTTTCTATGTTCCTTCAAGATTCGAAATACTTGGCCGCTAGAAAGATAAAAGACAAGTTCATTCTTAATATCATTTAATAATCTATATTCTAAGTAGTATATTTATTTCATTTTAATTTTATGTTTATACTATAAGTTTTAGGGCATTAATTAAAATAAACACAACACAATCGATGTCTAAATAATAATAAAAAAAATTGACCTTGGACGTTAAAATAATTTGGTGGATAGGTTTAAAAATTTAAAAGAAAAATAAAAAGAGAAAAGAAAAAAAGTTGAAACATAAAAATAATTATATAATAAATAATTTAACATCATATTGAAATAATCCATGAATATTCACATTGATGTTTACGACGATTATAACAAGACTTTCATTTGCCGCAGTCGACGAGCTTGTGTCCGTCGACGTCTCGGAGGCGGTGTTGTGGTGTATTGGCATCAGATTTGTTGTCTTCACCGATGGACTGCTCCTCCCTTAGCCGTTTGGGGCGGCGGGATGACTCGATCAAAGGTGAATTGGACTCGAGTCGTTTCTTTGGTTAAATTTGGGAATTCAGTTTTGAACCTAATGGGAGAGACCGAAGGGTGGTTTTGCAGAGCGATGAGTGTGGTGAGGAAGGATTTGACGTCAATGAGAGTGAGAAAGATATGTGGGAGTTGTTTTGATTTGTATTTTAAATTCATTTTATCAGCCAAATCGTAATTCTAGATTCAATAACTATTTTTTTATTGCTTGCCGAGATTAGCGTTAGGGGTTGTTAATGATATATATTATATATATATATATATATATTAGAAATTGGGTTATGGATCGGGTATTTATTAAGGGTATTTTGGTACTAATAATTTATAGGATGAATAGTTTTAATATATGTTGTAAACTTTGAATAAATATATAATATTTGATCCTAATTTGACTATATATGTTAATAGGGCGCGTTGACGTGTGTGCATCACATGCCCGACCCACGTGTCCTGAGGGGTCCGATGCATGAGGAGCTCGCGTATCAGGCCCAAATATATTTTTTAGAGAATCTTCGAAGAATTTTTAAAACAGTTCATATATTTTTAGAAGGTAGAACAAATCTCGCGCGTCAGGCCCAAATATATTTTTTAGAGAATCTTCGAAGAATTTTTAAAACAATCCATATATTTTTAGAAGGTAGAACAAATCTCACATATATATTTTCAACAACAATCAACGTACGTAAGGAATAAAGTTCGGGGACTTAAGGAACTTTTATGAGTTATCACTAAAGCATGTTCTTGGACAACATAACAAATTTAAAAGGGTAATTTACGTATATGTACATAATAGGATTAAATATTACATATAGATTCACTATTTGTAAAATTTATTCAATTTAATAGTTTATAATACTATAATATCCTTAACAAATAAAAAGACTCGGATCCACAATCGGCGTATCTTAAAAAATATTTATACATTTCATATTTTTCGGACATAATAATTCTAAAATATCATATTTTAAATTTACATGATTGCGAATATCCTATGATGATTATGAATATCCTATTATGATATTATAATATAAATATGTAGTATGAAATTCGATTAGTTTTTTAATATAATATTCAGATTTGATTATCATATTACAAATTTGGAGTGTTTTCATTGTAAAGTTAGATGATTATGAATATCTTATAATGATTATGAATATCTTATTACAAAACTATAACATAAATTCATAGATATCTGATTAATTTTTAAATATCATATTACAGATTTGAAGTGTTTTTATTACAAAAATATATAATTATAAATATCTAATTATAAAATTATAACATAAATCCGTAGTCTGATATTTGATTAATTTTTTTAATATAATGTTCGGATTTGATTATCATATTACTTATTATATATTAGATTGCCCAAACAAAAAACGCCACATTATGCTCAATGAATGATTATGGTAATTCTTGTATTTTTTGTCATTGTGTGCAATATATTGTTGTAATGTGACTGATTATGTAATTTATTCATTTCAAAATCTAGCCTTAAAGATCAACAAAGCCTAAATATTTAAAGGACCAGTTAAGTAATTAGCCATTTTAAAGGTAAAGTTTGAAGGATTTAGCCATTGTTTCACGAAATTAAGGATTTAGTCATAACATGTAACATATATGTAACATATATGTGTAAAAAAATGTAACATTAAATGTAACGTTACATGTAACATAAAATATAACACATGTAACATTACATGTAATGTTACACTTTTACACGTATATATGTTACATGTAACAAAAAATGTAATATGTTATGGCTAAATCCTTAATTTCGATATTTTAAGGCTAAATCATAAAAAATCAACCAAAAGTTTGGTTAAATGCCTAAAAAACTCACATTTAAAATATCATAATTAGTTTTTTTTTTTTTTTGAGTCTATCTTTGAAGTTCGAATCGTCATTGTTGTTTGGAATTCCCTTATGGAGTTATGGTTTAGCATCAAGGTTAGTTCCGAAACCAATCGCAATTGGAATGAGAATAGGAATAGAACGAATTTGAAGTCCAAAAAATTGATTTTTAAATATTTTCACGGTCCATAAAAAAAAAATTTGTTATATTGGCGTTTTTTTGTTTTTGAATAAAGTTATATTGACATATTGAGTTAGGGGCAGCCTAAAACAAGTAATGAAACAACAACCAACAATTAAAAAAAGAAAAAAAAAAGGGGGGAAACGACAGCGTTTATATGCCCACAAACACGGTACGACAATGTTCATCCACGTAAAAAGAAGAAACGACAGCGTAGCAAAAAAAAAAACATAAAAAGAAGAAGAAACGACAGCGTTTATCACCGTGGGCCCAGTGAGTGGCAGAGCTTGGACCCCCCAAGACTTCCCAAGAGCGGCGGATACTTTGCCACGTCGTCTCCCGCCACATTCCCCGACTCATTAAAGTGCAATTCCAATTTCACCCTTACCACTCGGCACGAGACACGCCCCTTTGCCCAGGGCATTTCAGTAATTCAAACCCCGAAGCTCCCCAGAAAAGTCGGTTTGTGACTCCCTCAATTCGCTTCCGTACCATTTCGTCAATGTCTCCGCAGACCAGAAGAACGGCGTCGTTTCCGAGCGTGATCGTCGACAGAGACACCGACTCTGAGCAAAGCTCTTCCGATGAAGAAGAAGAAGAAGAAGAAGAGAACGACGAAGTAGAAGAAGTTGTTTCGGAAAGAGACGATGAAAAGGAAATCGAAGAGTCTCTGGACGCCAAGAGGAAAGGAAAAGCCCCGATTTTTATAAGCCTCAAAAAAGTTTGCAAAGTAAAAAGTTTAAACTCTTTTTTTTTTTTTTTTTTTTGCATTTGTTGCTTTTGATTTTCTTTTAAATTTTTATTTGGCTTTGAATTTGAAAAGGTGTGCAAAAAAGCGGGTCATGAAGCGGGGTTCAAAGGAGCTACGTACATTGATTGCCCAATGAAGCCGTGCTTTCTATGCAAAATGCCCGGTATTTATCTGATAGTAATGGAAAATCCCGGTCTTTTATCGAATATATATATATATATATATGTGTGTGTGTGCATATGAGGGACCAATGGTACCGCTTTTTAAAACTTGAAGGGATTGAATGTAGCTTTTTTGAAAAATTTTGGGACCCATGTTGGTGAATTAGACTTTTATGAGCGACCAACCGTACAATGAAGCCTAAGTACTGTTCAGTGTAACATATAGAATATGTGCAAGTTTTGATCGTCTTCTTGTCTAACAACTGTGATGGTTTTGGATTTGAAGGCCACACCACAGTGACATGCCCACATCGGATTGCGACCGAGTATGGGGTCATACCAGCGTCTCACAGAAATAGCCGCAACCCACTGGCCTATGTCTTTGAGCGCCAGCTTGGACCTCGGCGTTATCAAGTAAGCTTGGTCAAACTACCGGCTTGTCTTTGATTTTTTATGTTTTCAGTTGCGAATACGCGGTGCGTGTTTGTGTCGAGTTGAAGTTTTTGTCTCGTACAAATTGTGCCCCGACTGTGTACTATAGCCATAATGTTGTTTGGTTCCTTTTGTGACAAGGCATTTGTGGAATATTTGTGAAGCTTAAGGGCCTTAATGATTGATACTAGAAGAGTCTGGGCTTATTGAAGCTAAAGATATAAGATTTTAGATAACAGATTGAGAAGCCGTAAAATCACTCCTTTTTCAGATTTCTTCTAGTCATCAAACATCAAGCTTTGTAATTCGTACAATATGGATGATATAGACTTGTAGATGGTGATGCTGTTATAATAAACTATTCATGACCCTTGCTAAATTCATTTATTTTCTTTTTCCATATGTAAAATTTCTTCTGGAATGTTATTGTCGTACTTTGTTGTTATCGCGTCATGGTTTAGAGGGATTGTTTTGTCATTTTGTTGTTTTGTGCGGCTATCTTTACGAATTTGTTGCATTCTTTTTTATCGTCTTTTCAACAGGTGAAACTAGCGCATGTGATTCCAGATCAAGTGAGCTGTGCAGTTATCAGATACCACAGTAGACGGATTACGAGCTTGGAGTTCCATCCAACAAATAATAACATCCTTTTATCTGGAGACAAGGTTAGTAATAGACTAGTAGTTGCATTATTACACTATTTTGTTGGTAAAAAGTGTAATTTCTTTATGACAATTAAAAATTGACGCTTCTCTTCTCTTATTGTTACATGGAAAAAGAAAGGACAAGTTGGAGTCTGGGATTATGGTAAAGTATATGAGAAGACCGTCTATGGAAATATACACTCATGTATAGTAAATAACATGAGGTTCGTTTATATTTATGTCTCTCTTTGTTTAAAAGTTTTAAATTCTTCTTTTCATTTCAATCATTGTTGTATTCTTTGGATCAAAATTCTTGCAGATTTAGTCCTGCAAATGATGGTACTGTTTATGCTGCATCTTCTGATGGAACTATCAGCTGTATTGACTTGGAGACTGGGATTTCATTATCTCTGATGAACCTTAACCCAGATGGGTGGCAGGTATAGACCTTCCCTCTCTGTTTCTGTAGTGTTATTTAGGTATCGATTGTGGTGTTTTCTTTCACTCTTCGATACATGGATTAGTTTTAGGCTAATGTTTGCTTTAATAGTTCAACTTGATCAGTGAGTAACAAAGAAATCTTCAGATAGTTCTCTCTCTTTTAGCTGGAGGGTTGATTTTCACAAATGCGTATATTGTCTGCTTGTATCATGGGGTTGTTTCATTTTATGTTACAAGAGTTTAAAGCTAAAGCTAAGTGGCTTGCCTGTAGGGCCCGAGTACCTGGAGGATGCTTTATGGCATGGATCTTAACAAAGAGAAAGGTCTTGTGCTAGCTGCTGATAACTTTGGGTCTCTCTATTCGTAAGTTTTCGTACATAAATATAATATACTGCTTGTATCATGGAGTTGTTTTATTTTATGTTACAAAGAGCTACTTTTTTCCGCTGTTTTGGGGTTTAAATAATCATCTGTGGGCTAATAAAAAGAGTGCTATGAAATCCCAATTAAGACTATATATTACTTGCATTTTTACCATGTAGGTTATGTTTTCGAACATGTCATGTACTAAATTTTCTCGGTCATGTTTTTAAATGGAATCTAGGTTGGATATTCGTTCCAACAGCAAAACTGGAGAGGCAGTTTTGATCCATAAGAAAGGGAGCAAAGTTGTTGGACTTCATTGCAACCCTGTTCACCCAGACCTCCTCTTGAGTTGCGGAAATGATCACTATGTAAGCTTTATAATCTCAGCTCTCTAGACTTGCGTTACTTCAAGTGCGCCCCATGTCCTTTTCTAGAACTGTTATGATTGTTAAAGTTCAGCTTATGGACAACCAAAATACATTGTGAAACATTCTTATTTGCCTCACAAGTTGTTAATATGTGTTTTTTCATTTGTTAGTTTGCGTACTTGTTTTTTCCCCAAATGCTATGACATCCTTACCACACAACCCTGCATTTAAAATGTATTTTTTTTCCCTGTCTCAGGCTCGAATATGGGACATGCGTCGCATCGAAGCTAAATCGTCACTTTACGAGCTTGCACACAAGCGAGTTGTTAACTCTGCATATTTCTCTCCATTTTCTGGGTGCAAAATTGTCACCACTTCTCAGGACAATCGTCTTCGTGTATGGGACTCTATATTTGGAAATCTAGACTCCCCAAGCCGAGAGATTGTACACAGTCACGATTTCAACAGGCATTTGACTCCTTTTCGTGCTGAGTGGGATCCCAAGGTGATACAATACATTTGCATCAACTTATACTCGAAACTTTCTTCTTTAATTCCAGGAATTCTGAAACGCCTTCTGTCAGGACCCCTCGGAGTCCCTCGTCGTTATAGGTCGCTATATAAGCGAAAACTACAATGGCGCTGCTCTGCATCCAATTGACTTCATAGACACCAGCACAGGACAACTAGTTGCGGAGGTTATGGATCCAAATATTACGACCATCAGCCCCGTCAACAAGCTACATCCACGGGACGATGTGTTGGCATCTGGTAGCTCGAGGTCAGAGTCTCTTCTTCTTCCCACTCACTTTCCTATAAGTTTTGTTTCGTGATTTCTGATGAGTTATTATGTTTAAATCGGAGTTCCATGTATTTGCATAAATAGAGGAATGGTCTTGCCTTTTGTCTCATTGAGATCTCTGTATAAACAGTGTATTGTACTCATTTGTGTAATTCTTCCAGGTCACTCTTCATCTGGCGGCCAAAAGAGAAGACTGAGCCTGTGCAGCGGAAGGACGACGAGAGGTTTGTAATCTGTGGTGGGGCTGGGAAGAAGCGCGGTGCCAAGTTCGGGGATGACAGTGATGATTCCGATGGCGACACATTCAACTCCAAGGGCAAGAACTCCAAGTCCAAAAAACCCAATCCCAAATCATACAAGTCTATCCACAAGGCCAAACGCTAATCTTGCAACAATAGTTACTTGCCTAGGATTGTTGTTTTGTGTTCTTGAGCTCCTTTTGAATTGCTCATACCTTTTTTTTTTTTTTGGGTACCACACTAGGTGAGCTAGTTTTTGTGATGTATTATTAGCTCTTTGCTAGAAATTTCGAAGAATGGTTTGAGCTCTTAATATCAGGATGTATTGTACAGTTTATTTATTATAGTATATAGAATTTTCTTGTGGCATAACTTTTCTTTGCCTGAACTTTCCCTTCAGATAGAGAAAATTGTTTGTTCTGTTTTTTTTGTTTGTTTTTTTTTTTTTAGCTTTTGGCTTGGAAGGTGTGAATTTTTTTGCGTGGAGAGTCAGATCTTATTATAGGAGGTTGCTTAATTAAAAGCTTTTGACTTTTGAGTTCGGAACACGTGTTGAATCTTTTGCATGCTTTCTTTTTGTTGTTGTAGGTAGAGAAAAAACCTAATACAATCGCTTTTCTCTGCATGGCTTCAATGAACTGTGAAAACAACAAACCTGTAAAAGAAATTAATGGTTGTTGTGATATTTCGCAAACTGAACCAAAATTGATTACGTGTTTTGACTTTTTTCTTGCATTCCAAGTCAGTCAAACTATATGTCCATGATTTTATTAAATAGTGTTGCTCTAATTGGTAACTTTTCTGTTACCAAAAACTCGATAGTGAATCAACTTCCCAAGAAAATGAACTAATGAAGGCTCAAGAGATAAGAACTGTGTTGAGATATTCAAGATTTGGGAATGTTGCGAACATTTATTTTGGGTTGTTAAGACTACAATTAAAGAAAATTAATGAACTCTAAACGTTTACCCAATCAATACTTTTTGGTACTTTTTTTTTTAGGAAATGAAACGTGAAATATGGATAAATGATTTGAATCCGACTTGAATTATAATAGAGATGTTTTATTATTATTATTATTATTATTATTATTATTATTATTATTATTATTATTATCGTTTGAGGGGAAAAAATGTAATCAATAGATGAATAGAGACATCTAGCAAAATCCTATTAATTGGTCATATACCTTAATACATACAGATAATGAAGATATTTAAAATATGCATGCAATCATCGTGACGACTATATATGCATGTTTATTATGTATATACAAGTTCATAGGATCTTTGACTTGTACAATTAAGGAAACTAAAACATTAATAGCCTAATTCCTGAAGATGGAATTTTCTTTTTTTGGGAATTTCTAGAAGATGGATATTATATAAACAGAAGGTAAATCACAATTTCTAGACACATGCAAATCACTCTGAAATAAATCAATTTGGACATCGATAAACCCGGTAAATATGCCTCAAAACAATCCAATTATCACAAAAAAAAAAGAAAGGGTAGTATCTAAAATATAACTCATAATAAAATAAAAATCACAAAATCACAGATATAATCAGCCAAACGCTAGAAAGACGAGAATTAGCGAGCGAAAAGGGCAAATGAAAACTGTTTAACTAATAACTAGCATAAAATGTTGAATTCTTCTGGAACAATTAAGCTTTAACGTATTTCCTGTTTTGTTTTGTTTTTATTTTATTTCATCTTTGCCTTATAAACGACAATATTTAACATTCTCTCACTCTGCACAGACAAACAGAGACCTTGCCACGTCACGCATCCCCGAAAAACCCGGGGCAATTTCGGTATTTCAACAGCTTTCAAAATTCGCGGGGGCAAGGACAGCCCAAAGACAGACTCTTTTCTCTTCCCTTTTTTTTTTTTTTTTCTTCTGGTTTTCGCTTCTTCGCTCGCAACCACAACCTTGAGGCTTTCCAAGTTACAGGTACGAGCGAACATCAGAAACCGAAATCACATAAGTAAAAAAATAAATCAAAGAAAAAGTAAAAGAGTTTGTTCAATTCTTTCCCGATTTTCTCTCTCTTTCTCGGCAGAGAAACGGAGAGAAAAAGAAGAAGGAAGTTATAGAGAGAGAGGTTCGCAGGTTCGCGTCAATGGCGGCCTCGAACGGGAGCGAGTATTTTGAGTTCGAGATCGAGGCCGGGAATGAGTCGTTCTCGAGGCCGTCGAACGCCGAATCGGTGGCGGAGGACGAGGAGGAGCTTCTATGGGCCGCCATAGCCAGATTGCCTTCGCAGAAGCGCTCGAACTTCGCACTGCTCAGAAAGACGCCTTCCGAGAGAGGACGCACCGAGGCGATCGACGTCTCCAAGCTCGATCGCCATGGACGAGAGCTTCTCGTCAAGAAAGCATTGGCCACGACCGATCAAGACAACTACAAGCTGCTTTCCGCTATCAAAGAACGCCTTGACAGGTTTTCTATATCTATACTATACATGTACAAATATTCGCAAACATTATGTATATCCATCGACGAAGAACGAAGCTCAAAGTTCTTTTCTCTTTATTCTTTATTTCTTGTTTTGTACATTTTATCAAATCCATATCTGAAATCTTCAATCCAAAATGAGTGTTTTTTTTTTCTTCGCTTCGTTTCGTTTGAATATCGTGAAACTGTGCGATTGTTTTTTTCTTTTCCTTTTTCTTTTTTTTTTTGAAATTTAATTTCAACAACTTGTCTTAGTTATTATGAGAAAAAATGAAGTTGAGTTCGGCTTTAGTTTTTTTTTATTTATTATTATCTTCAACTGATTTTGAATTGTGTCATATTTCTTTTGTGTAAAATGAGATAGAGTCGGATTGGAAGTGCCGAACGTCGAAGTTCGATATGAGAACTTGAATGTCGTCGCAGATGTGAAAACCGGTTCAAGAGCTTTGCCTACTCTGATTAATTTCACTCGCGACGTCCTTGAGGTTGAGTACTTTACTTAACTACCTTCCTTATGACCTGGACCTAACTTTCGCTTTCTTATTTTGCGTTGATTTCTCATTTCTTGTGACTTTTAGCAACAAATTTATTGAGACAATTTATTATGCCTAATTCCTAATGCAGAACATTTTTACAAGTTTGAGGATATTTCGACCAAAAAGACACTCTTTGACCATTTTGAATAACATCAGTGGTGTTGTGAAACCAGGAAGGTATGCACATTTCGGCAAAATGGAACAACTTTTACTAATTTTGCAAATGATGAATTTATTTGGGTGCTTTCTTATGCATAAAACATTGAATAATTAAGATGTACGTGCTTGACTTTCTGTGTGTTATTATATCTGTTAATCTTCTTATTTTATGCTGTTCTGGAAGGACCGAAGTCTTCAGTTAATTGGTGTTTTAAAATATGATAAACCATGATAAGAGAAATAAGATATTAGAACTAATATATTATTGGGAATTATTTCCTATATTGATTTTAATAAAGATAATAAAAAGGAAGATTAGTGTATTCTAGAGAGAGAAACAAAAAGTAACTGATACTTAGAGCACAAAATTTATACTTAGCTACTGTTTATTAACAACTAAGATGACCAATATACGTGTATTAAACTACTTATTAGATAATTGATACTTAGAGCACAAAATTTATACTTATCTACTGTTTATTAACAACTAAGATGACCATTTTACGTGTATTAAAGTACTTGTTTTGATTTTATTTATTCTTTTTTAGCAAATACAGTGTAGCATTATTTAAGTTGGAATAATAAAGATACTAAAGTAGTCTTGAAAAAGCAATGAAAATCACGTAATGCTGGAGATACATATGTAGTTGACTTTTTCCCAAAAGAAAATCAGTAGTTTCATGTGCTTTGTAACCATAAAATCAACACATGGTTCACGTTACATTTGCCTTGTATTCTTTTTCCAGGATGACCTTGCTGTTGGGACCACCAGGCTCGGGCAAATCTACCTTGCTTTTAGCTCTTGCTGGGAAACTTGACGGCAACTTAAAAGTCAGTACTTGTTGCAATCTTGTCCAAATCACAAGCAGAGATATATATCACATGCCTAGATCCCAGTTTCGTAATCATTTCCTTGTTTTGTAAAAAACCGACCTTGCATGCTTTTTTGGTTTAATTACAAGGTTTAAAGGTTTGGTTTTGGGTAGTTGCTGCAATAAATGATTACTTCTGACCCGCCCAAAAATGAAAGAAGAAGAAGAAGAAAATGGTATTATCACATTGAGATTGACTAAATTCCGAACAGTTCTTATCTTATTTGACGCTGTGCAAGTGACTAGTTATGGCAAGCGTGTAATGGAACACTCGTATAACCTTTGCTTCATAAAAACTTGAGAAAGAAAAATGAACGGCAAATCTGTGGTTTAAACTTTAACTAGTCTATGCAGAGTGCTTATCATAAAAAAGTTTCTAATGTGTAGGACTAATCTTTATAAGATTGTCATGCTTTGTCTTTTCATTCAACCATTGGTTCATTTATCTAAGAATTTGCTCCCTCTTAATGCGTCTTCAATTTCCGATCTCAGAAAACTGGCAAGATCACGTACAATGGCTATGCACTTGATGAATTTTGTGTTCAAAGGACATCTGCCTATATCAGCCAAACAGACAATCATATTGCAGAACTAACTGTTCGAGAGACTTTGGACTTTGCAGCTAGGTGTCAAGGTGCAAGTGAAGGCTTTGCAGGTGTGCTGAACCTTGTTCCTCCAAAATTAGAAGTTGTATTTAAACAATTATGCTACATTGACCTAGTTTAGAAGATATGGATTGTATCAGCAATTTTAATATTTGTTGATATCTCAAGGATACTCTGATCAGGCATAGTAATGGTTGCTAATGGTTAGGAACTAACTTGCACTTCCTCGATATTTTAATTTGTAGCGTACATCAAAGATCTATCTCATTTGGAGAAGGAGCGGAATATACGTCCAAGTCCAGAAATTGATGCATTTATGAAGGTTGCAACTTTGAATTTGATTTCCATAACTTTGATCACAAGGAAAAAAAAATCTTGTTCAACAAGTAACTGCAAATACTTGTTTGCCTTTGCATTCATACTTGTTTCCTGACCGATGTTCAAATGAATCTTACTGCATAGGCATCATCTATCAGTGGCAAAAAGCACAGTGTATCGACTGATTATGTGTTGAAAGTTCTAGGCCTGGACATATGCTCAGAGACAGTTGTTGGCAATGACATGCACCGAGGCATATCAGGTGGACAAAGAAAACGAGTTACTACAGGTCTCTGCTTACTCTTTTTCCCTATGATGTGCTCTTTGTCCTTGTTGAAGTAAGATAATTATGAGAAATCATCTTGACAAAGGCCAAAAGATCAATTTGGAAACAACAAAACATTGCTTCATTGCCAACTGAGCATATCTTTGGAGTTCTTGAATAACTTATTGTTTAAATTTGTGCTTCTTCAATGCAGGAGAAATGGCTGTAGGGCCAAGGAAAACCCTGTTCATGGATGAAATATCAACAGGACTTGATAGCTCTACTACTTTTCAAATTGTAAAATGTGCAGGAAACTTTGTTCATCAAATGGAAGCAACTGTACTACTGGCCCTTCTTCAGCCTGCACCTGAGACATTTGATTTGTTTGATGATCTTGTGCTACTATCAGAAGGACAGGTCGTGTACCAAGGCCCAAGAGCCGATGTGTTAGAATTCTTTGAGTCATTAGGTTTTCGACCACCACCAAGGAAGGGTATTGCAGATTTTCTACAAGAGGTACTCTTTCAAGAGGCCTAAATGGTTTAATAAATTTATTTTTGTGATTGCCTAAGTATTCCTATTACTTAAAATGCTATTTGTTTTCAGGTGACTTCTAGAAGGGATCAAGCCCAGTACTGGGCAGATCCTTCTAAACCATACGTGTTTCTCCCCGCTTCAGAAATTGCTAACGCCTTTAAAAGTTCAAAATTTGGCAAGTCTCTGGATTTCTATCTTTCAACTCCATATGATAAATCTAAAAGCCATCCTTCTGCTTTATCAAAATCGAAATATGCTGTATCAAAATGGGAACTATTTAAAGCATGCTTTGCAAGAGAGGTGCTCTTAATCAGCAGACATCGTTTCCTCTACACTTTCAGGACATTCCAGGTACTCACGACTTCAGTTCCTCATTTTTTTTAGCTTTCTTTTGGATAGTGTATAGTTATCTACTGATCAAACTTCATGCCAAATGATTTTTTTTTTTTTTAAGTAGCTATACCTGAATATTGCAATGGCTCTGACTCCTAATATTGCTTTTATCACATAATGGCTAAAGGTAGCATTTGTTGGATTGGTCACGTGCACAATGTTTCTCCGAACAAGAATGCAACCAATCAATGAGCTAGAGGGAAACCTATATCTTTCTTGCCTGTTTTATGGTCTGGTTCACATGATGTTTAACGGGTTCTCTGAACTTCCTCTTATGATATCTCGGCTCCCAGTCTTCTACAAGCAGAGGGACAATTTGTTTCACCCTGCGTGGGCATGGTCCTTCTGCAGTTGGCTTTTGCGTGTTCCTTACTCCATTATTGAAGCTGTGGTCTGGTCCTGTGTCGTCTACTACACCGTTGGTTTCGCTCCTGGTGCTGGGAGGTGACTTCTGCTATCTCTAGTTGATGATATGCTTTTTTTTTTTTTATTGGTTATGTACTCATTAGGTTGTAATAAATGTTCAGATTCTTCCGTTACATGCTTTTGCTCTTTTCCGTACACCAAATGGCACTGGGCCTCTTCCGGATGATGGCGTCACTTGCTAGAGACATGGTTATTGCCAACACCTTTGGATCGGCTGCGCTTTTAATTATTTTCTTGTTGGGTGGATTCATTATTCCAAAAGGTAAGGGTTGAATTCTCTTTTCATTCAACAGGTAACAAGTTTATTAGCAGTGGCTAAGGTGTACATTTTTTGGTGGAACTTCTTTTAGCAATGATCAAGCCATGGTGGGTTTGGGCTTTTTGGGTGTCTCCACTATCCTATGGGCAAAATGCTATTTCCGTCAATGAATTTACTGCCACTCGGTGGATGGAGGTCTGCTCTTTTGGCTAATGAACAAATTTTCTCAGTTTTTATTCCTTTCATTTTATACAGTAACGCTTATAGATCAAAAAAGTTGGACAAACCCTGAACTGGATTATCTGTTTCTCTCTCAAAACTATACTTTTGCAGAGATCGGTTATTGGGAACAACACAGTTGGGTACAATGTTCTTCATTCCCACGGCTTGCCTAGTGGTGATTATTGGTATTGGCTTGGTGTTGGAGCTTTATTACTTTATGCGTTGCTTTTCAACAACATTGTGACTTTGGCCTTGGCCTATCTTAACCGTGAGTGCAAAATAAATGTTTGTACATGAATGTTCAGTCTTTTATTAACTGGTTTTAATTGTGCCTCTTACGTTCTTCACAGCTGTTAGGAAAGCTCGGACGGTGATTGTAACAGAAGAGAAAGAAGAGTGTCCTGCTGCAAATGGTGGTCTGTCACTTAAAATTGTCACTATTTATACACCATCTACACGCCAAGTTCTCTATTTTTCAAAGTTCTATAACCCAGAGATATCTAGTAGAGTTTTTCACGCGCAGTTACCTGATTATGCAGTGTGCAACAATGACACAAAAATTAAGACATCTGCTATAGACAACAGCAAGAAGGGAATGATTCTTCCATTTCAGCCATTAACAATGACTTTCCATAATCTCAATTATTATGTTGATATGCCCAAGGTATATTCCCTAAATTTTATAATTTTTTTAGGAGATTACTTATGTCAAAGCTGATTTCAAACTCAATTCAATCGAGAATGCTAGGAAATGAGGGCGCAAGGCATACCAGAACATAGGTTACAACTCTTATCCAATGTCAGTGGAGTGTTCTCACCCGGTGTTCTCACTGCTTTGGTTGGTGCAAGTGGTGCCGGGAAAACTACTTTGATGGATGTTCTAGCTGGGAGGAAAACTGGTGGTTACATAGAAGGGGATATTAGAATATCCGGTTACCCGAAAGAGCAACACACTTTTGCAAGGATTTCAGGATATGTAGAGCAAAACGACATACACTCTCCTCAAGTGACAGTTGAGGAGTCTCTCTGGTTTTCTTCAGCTCTTCGCCTTCCAAAGGAAGTCAGCAAAGAGAAAAGACAGGTAGAGCTAATACCTCCGACTTGGGCTTGCACATTTCCTTCTTGAGTAGTATTTCCACATCGTTCTTGACAGCGTTTAATGATGGTTGATTCCAGGAATTTGTTGAGGAAGTAATGAGATTAGTAGAGCTAGATTCTCTAAGGCATGCTTTGGTAGGTTTACCTGGTAGTTCGGGGTTATCAACAGAGCAGAGAAAACGTTTAACAATTGCAGTGGAGCTCGTTGCAAATCCTTCAATTATATTTATGGATGAACCTACTTCTGGGCTCGATGCACGAGCAGCAGCCATTGTGATGAGGACCGTTCGTAACACTGTTGACACGGGAAGAACAGTAGTTTGCACCATTCATCAACCGAGTATAGAGATATTTGAGGCATTTGATGAGGTTAGTTACTCTGTTTATCAGCATACTGAAAGCTCATTTGAGAACCATGTAAAATGGTATATTGTCTTTCTAAGTGTCTGAGCAATTTGATGCACAGCTTCTTCTTATGAAACGAGGGGGGCGACTTATCTACGGTGGAAAGCTTGGTCTACACTCTCAGACAATGATAGACTATTTTCAGGTGAAGTTGCATTGGATTTGACATTTTTAATATTTCCTTGATTTATTTTCAGCATTTTATCATGGTAGACTAGGAGTAATGACTTCAGGGTAGTTGCTCTTTAAGAACTTTCTCCTAAACGACTTATCTTTCTTGACATCTTCATAAGCAATACTTATTCATCTCAAATGTTTAGCGACCAAGTAGTCTTGTTGTCTTTCTTTCTTTTGTTTGGCTGCATTCTGGTAGTCAAGCTGCAAATATAATTGCACGTCAAAAATGTATTTTGTCAGTACTGAAATTTGATATCCGTTATGTCTTGTGTTACTTCTTTTGTGATACTTCAGAACCTTAGTTTTGCAATAATTTGCTCTGTTTTTCAATTCTTTTTGTAGCTTAAAGAGCGCGTAAAGCACATTGTCAATACCATTTTTTTTAGCTTAAAGAGTGTGTGAAGTACATTGTCAGTACCAATTGTGTATTTGTGTTTTTTATGTAGAATAAATTTTTACCGATTTCCTTCTTTATACTCAGGGAATTAGTAAAGTCCCTCCAATTCTCAGTGGTTATAATCCGGCAACATGGATGCTTGAGGTTACTACACCTGCTGCCGAAGAGAAAATTGGTGAAGACTTTACAAATATTTACAGGAATTCCGAACAATTCAGGTATGATATAGAATTGCAGTTGCATAATTGCTTTTAGAACTTTGAGATATCTGTTAATATTCCTAGTATTCTGTAAATTTTGACAAACATTTATATCCTCTTAAGGGAAGTAGAAGCTTCGATCAACCATTCTAGTATTCCAGCTGATGGCTCAGAACCACTAAAATTTTCTTCCACTTATTCGCAAGACAAGCTGCCTCAATTTTTGACCTGTTTATGGAAACAAAATCTTGTGTATTGGAGAAGTCCACATTACAATGCCATGAGGTTGTTCTTCACTACAGCAAGCGCATTAATATTTGGTTCGGTGTTTTGGAATGTTGGTTCAAAAAGGTACATCCTATTATCTTTTATTGCCAGTTTTTTTTCCCTCACTTTGCTTAGCTTGTTGATAAATCTTATTCAAGAAAAGAAAAACATAACGTATTTATATGCTCATGTATGGGTCACATCTTGTATGCACCAGAATATTTTCAAGACCTAATCTAATTTCAGGTTTTTCAATTGATACAAAACTACAGTTCAAATATGAAATTTTGCTCAACAGAAGTCAAACAAAATGTATCTTATCTTTGTATTATATTCCAAATTAGTACTGTATCATATTCTTCAACATGATCTCAATCATGCTTTTTCCATGTCTTTTCGACTGTATTTGCAAAGCTAACTTAAGCTTTCAATTTATGAGCGTTTTTCATAGGGACTCAACTCAAGATTTGTTTATGGTTATGGGGGCTCTTTATTCTGCCACCTTGTTTCTTGGAGTCAATAACGCTTCTTCAGTGCAACCAATTGTTTCAATTGAGAGGACAGTGTTCTATAGAGAGAAAGCAGCCGGAATGTACTCGCCATTGGCTTACGCATTCGCACAGGCAAGTGAATTGAGCCAAAAATTTTTGCATATTAAGTTAAAGCAATGATTAGGTAAAAAATGTGTTGTTTTACTTCTCAATACAGGGCCTTGTGGAGATCCCATACATTGCTGTGCAGACCGTAATTTATGGTGTCATCACTTATCTCATGGTTAATTTCGAAAGAACATTTGGTAAGAGGTCATACATTTCCTTTGGCAGCCTTTCCTGTAATATTTTTTATAGCAAGGTTTTGTTTACATTATTACAAGCTTGACATTTTTGAAGATGTAATATAAACCGAGGCCTCTTCTCCGTGTAGGAAAATTCGCTCTCTACATCTTGTTCATGTTCATGACCTTCACCTACTTCACATTTTACGGCATGATGGCCGTTGGTCTCACGCCTTCGCAGCACTTAGCAGCTATTGTCTCCTCTGCCTTTTACTCCTTATGGAATCTCCTCTCGGGTTTCCTCGTCCCAAAACCGGTAAGTAATCACATATGTCAAAAAATAGAATGGAAAGAGCTGTACAGTTTTGTGGTTCTTACAATCTGGTCTTGTTATCTCAGAATATCCCTGGATGGTGGATTTGGTTCTACTATATCTGTCCAGTTGCGTGGACGCTCAGAGGAATTATTACCTCTCAGCTTGGCGACGTGGAGAGCAAGATTGTGGGACCCGGATTCGAGGGCTCGGTGAAAGAGTATCTGGAAGTTAGTCTTGGCTTTGGTCCCGGGATGATCGGAGTCTCGGTGGTAGTTCTTCTTGGCTTTAATCTTCTCTTCTTTCTTGTGTTTGCTCTGTCTGTGAAGATCCTCAACTTCCAGAAAAGATGAAGTGAGAGTTTCCCAGCAATGCTTGTTGAGAGACACAATGTCATTCTTATCACTGATCAGAACACAATTTTGAAGGTGAATGAATCTGTAACTCCTAAGTAGCTAGAGCTCTTCAACATTAAGATCTTCAAATCCACATATAGGTAATGGTATAGTTAGAGATGAAACCAAAATCAATAGTCATTCAGTATATCATACACATTCTTGGTTAAACTGTTTAGATCATCTATCTTCTTCTCTTGTTTCTTCTATCTTACGTCAAGAAAATTGGTTCAAAATGGATTTATTGACATTAGTATAGGAAGTGAACTGAATTGGTTGGATGAGAATTAAAAAGATCGATATTCTCAAATACGATAATTAAATATATATATATATTGCAAAGCCTTCAATACTTACAAATAAGAAATATTGGAATTCGTCTCTTTTAAAAATATATATATATATATTTTAATTATTCCTTGTATTTTGTTGAAATTACACGTTTCATTTTGAGTTTTGGTGATGCAAAATATACCCTTGAGTTTTTTAGTTTTTTTTTACTGAACCAGAAAGTGCATTTCACTTCGATTTTTCTTTTTACTGAAAGTTAAAATATGATAATTTTTTGTTCAGTTTTTTAAAATATTGTATTATAATAAACTCAAGATGAAACTTGATATTTCTTTTAAGCATTATAGCTTCCTTGCTGGTTTGCCTGGTCTATCTAATTTAGGAAAATCGTAGAAATAGTCAAAAAAAAATTTGTTTTTAAAGTCCAGCCCATGTTTTAAAAAATTAAAAAAATAACTATGTTACGAATTGTATGACAGAAAAGTGTCACACAAAATATAACACATCTGTAAATATTTGTAAGATA
The DNA here is from genome assembly GCA_018132145.1 of Boehmeria nivea var. tenacissima. NCBI lineage: Eukaryota > Viridiplantae > Streptophyta > Magnoliopsida > Rosales > Urticaceae > Boehmeria > Boehmeria nivea. Next base: position 16,426,413 of record CM030874.1, on the reverse strand, counting down.
TTTTGTAACACTTTAAGTTTTACTCATTATTTTTTGAAGTGTTAAATAATATCTTATAAATATTTATAGAACTGTTATATTTTGTGTGATACTTTTCTGTTATACAATTCGTAACATGACTATTTTTTTAATTTTTTGAAACACAAACTATCATTTAAAATAAACATTTAATTTTGACATATTTTTGCAACTCACCCGTCTATTTATATGCGTGGTATAAGACTATATCAAAGTCAAGCAAAACCCCTGAATTTTATCTTGGTTAATTATAGATACAGTGAAAACGACAAAATCGACTATCTTTTTAAGGAAAATTTAAGATCGCAATAAATAAAAAAATCGTATTTTTCCGCTATAAAGGAAAGACGCTAAATTTGCAAATATCTCGCACTATTTATCATATTTGTAAATTATATGATTTCTGTTTCGTGATTACAATTATATTTAATTGCATTACCAGTCGTAAATCGTAATCCGTAATAAATAACACTGTTAAAGAAATTCATCTTCGTAACACATAGCTCTGTATTAAAGTCAACTGTTTTAAATCATGTCTGGCATTTCGGTATCAAGCTACACATTTTTCCACGACTAATGGGAATATAAACTATAAGTCAGCATGCTAGCAAATTGCTCTGTGCATACATGTTTATGAAGTAAAAGCTTTTTAAAACTAACCTCGAAAGCAGAGATCTTGGAAAAAATAAAAATAAAAAAGGTTATACCCTAGAGAGGGAATAAAAGATGGTGATTTGTCATCCCAAAACAATGAATACCATGCAGCGCAGAGTTAACGTGTGGCTCACAAAGACACCCAAAAGACAAGAAAGAGTAAAAAAAGGAGACAATTTACACTCTTTTAAGTAGAGAACAAGATTCTAGCCAAAAAAAAAAAAAAGTAGAGAACAAGACATGTTGCATTATTTTATTGACCCCAAAACGCATCTAAAACATATAGAAACAAGAAACAAAAATATATCATTACCAACTGGGCAGTCAACGAACAACATGTAAATCACAACCTCCCAATTGTTCTCTAATTCTTTTCCCAGTAGCTCAATCAAACAACTTTGTGGCTCTCCATTTTCTCGGCCAACAAACCACCTAAAAACGAAACCCTTCTTCTTTTTTTTTTTTTTTCCTCACATCAATATTCAATATATGGGATTAACTTATCAGCCCTCATGGCCTCAAGCCAATACAAGATTGAATCCAAAGTCCTGTACCTCATAGTGAAGCCAAGCCGATCAGCCTTGTCTCTTGTCCCCAACAGCTTCATAGGGCAGCGAAAAAGCACATCCAAGAACTCCCAGTTGGCCAAATGCTCAATCTTGGTCTTCACAAGCCCTTCCTTCTCCACAATCTCCTCCCAAACCCCTCCCATGCCCGCCATCGCCTCCGCGCACCGAAACTCCTCCGAAAACTCCCCGTCCCCTGCGCCGAGGCTCGTCCCGAGCCTCGGCCACAGCTCCTTCCACGTGAAGCCAGGCCCGTTTATGGCGTTGAACGCCTCTCCATCGCTAGAGTACGCAATGCCCTCGTTCGTGGCCGCCCAGATGTGCTGCTCCGCCACGAGCCTCGCGTCCGAGCCGTCCAGGAAGAACTCGTCCCACCGCCGCCTCGTCCCGCCGAACACGAAGGGAAGCTTCAAGCGCCTACATATCGTCCCGTAAACGCCCAAACACCCCATGAAGTTGTAGAAAGCCCGGCAAGAGCTGCCCAGAAGCAAGCCGGGCCGGTGGACCGACCACGCGATCTTCCTCTTTCTCAGCCTCTCCTTGAGCAAGTCCTCGAGCGCGTAGTAGAAATTCCCGGCTCCGCTGTCCGCTCGCGGACAGCCCTCGTCGTAGAAGCCGGCCTCGGAGTCGCCGCCGAAAGGGCCTTGCAGCGGAACGTAGTGCTTCAAGCCCGTCTGGAGCGAGACGTGCTTCAGCGACGACGCTCTCGGGACGACGGCGCTCAGGGCGTTGGACAGCATGGCCTCGTTGTCGTCGCAGCACGCCCGCGTGTCGTACTGCGACTGGCTCGCCCAGGTGACCCAGAACACGTGTGTCACGTCGTCCAGAGAGAGCTTCTGTTGGGCTTCCAAAGGGTTTTGGAGGTCGCATTGGATGAAATGGAAGTTTGGACGGCCCGCGAGGGCTTCGGTGGGGTCCGGATTGCGGGCGATGCCGTAGACCTTCTTCCACGTGTCGGGCCTCGACGTCAGCCGCCTCGCGAGCTCTCGGCCCACGAGGCCGGTGGCGCCGAAAACCGCCGCGACGTGCTCGGTTTTCGTGGCCTTTGGGAGTGCCATTAGAGAGGACTAGCTAGTAGCGGGAGATTTTGCTGTTTCTCGACTCTTTTGTTTGGTATTTTTGATATTTCATGTTTCTATGATCAAAGGTTAAGGCTTGTATTTATAGTAACGTGTGATGAAGTTGCTCTAAATAAGAATATAATAAGGAGGACAAAATAATTACGAAACACATTATGTCATGACCTTGCAGCCTGTATCGCAAGAAAAATGCTAAATACCAATTAAAAAAAAAACGTTGTTGTTAGTTTTTAGGTGGAGAAAAAAAAAATCCGGATCCTCTTACCTTTTTTTTTAATCCTTTTTTTCATCCCTCCCAATAAAATATAAAAGTATAAACACACTCACGACTAAAAATTTTGACCAGGAAGAACAGCCAAAATAATACATGAGCACTTACTTGCTAGATTACAAAATACATTTATCAATGCACTTGCGTGTTTTGTATCAGATAAATAATTAACAAGTTATTGTGATTAATATTTTCAGGCTAAAGATTCTCTCATTTAGCATTTTTTTAGAATTATAAGTAAATGATGAGTTGTCATGATCTTATTAAAGATATAGAAATATTAACGGAAAAAAGAGTTAAAATATTTGAGTAAAAAAAAAAAAGTGTTACATGATGTGCGGTATGGGTCATCGTACTGTAGGCTCCACAGACGAGTTTTTTAAGACTGTTATCTAATTCGATGAGCATAGTTTTGACACTAAAATAAAATGTAAGCTCCACATATGTATCTTATTTTTAAAGAACAGTGTTATGATTTAAGTTCAACTAAACACAGTTCAATGCTTAAGCCATGGATCGAGGATTGTGATTTGTAATGGCTTTTGGTTTGTTTATTTTTTCTTTATTTTTTTTTTTTTTGTCCCTTAAAAAGTTGGGACAGAGAAAGAGGGAATGTAACAAGTAGTCCCTCACTTTAGGGCTTCCTTTATGGCTATTTGCACACTCTTGTTGTTCCTTTTTAAATTTTTAATGGTTATCTAAGTTAGTCTCAGTCATGTCATTTGCCAATTGAGTCAAGGCCTCAAAACCTATGAAACCCCACCAAGCCCTTGGCCGTTATGTTGCTGGCCTCCCGGAGACAATGATGCTTGGACTAATTACGTTTAACTTTGCACATTAGTTGAGGCATTGATCACTTTATGTTCTTCTTTGCTCAGATTCTCGGGTTTGAAGTTTGAACCCTTAATTGTTGGGGATTTTCCTACATATCAAAGTATGCTCGAAGACCATATTTCTAGAGCTTCTCTCATGCAAATACCAAATCGATGCTGTCGATATTAAAATTTAGTATTTGAATCGATGTGTCAATATTAAAATTTAGCATTTGAATGAAAAAATTATTCTCCAAAAATCAATTTCATTTTTTGTCAAATTTAGTAAATGTTAAATTTGGTGTCAAATTTGGCACCAAATATAGCATAATGTTAAAATTTATATTTCAAATATAATTAATTAGTTGATTTTTTAACATTTAATGTGAAAGTCATTATGATTATAATTTTGTATTTTAAACAATACTCTTACCAAAAGTCATTATAGTCTTCTTACTATTTAATGGACAATTGAATAAAAATTCACATGTCACGTTTCATATTGATTCTGTTCAAAACTCAACAAACGTAATCAATTATTCAATATGTAGTCTTTTGCCAAAAAATTCAAATTCCGAGTGTAAATTACAAAAAAAAAAAAAAAAAAAAAAAAAAAAAAAAGGGTTTAATGTGCAAGTTACCAAACTACGTATAATTCAAGGGCTATTAGTGCAAAAAGCTCTAAATCTTACACGAATTATCACAGTTTTTCTCTTCTTTTTTTTTTCTTTGTTTTCTTTTTTTTTTTTTTCCATTGTCCTCATTTTTTTTAGTAATCAAAGTTTTCATGCTAACTATTTATGAAATAGTTTTACATTTTACTTTTAACAAATTTAAAGTACTTGTACAGTGCGCGGAGCGCGTTCTCAGACTAGTATGTACATATGATGTGTACCAAAGCTAACAACAGGGTCGGCTCAAGTAAATATGACTCCTTGGTTAGAAATTTTTTTAAAGGGCTTTTCAATTCAGTTTTTAAAAGGAAAAAAAAAAAAAAGAAGAAGAAGACATTTTGTCTTATTGAGAAAATTATAATTTGGTTTAGATAAAAAAAAAATAGTCCAACCATAAACTAAATAAGTAAATGAATATTAATTTATAAACAAAATTGTAGATATAAAGTAAAAAAGAAATTTGATTTAAGGTCTAAATGATAAATGTGGTTAATTATGAAAATATGAAAAGTCTATAAGTACAATTATAGTATTTAGGGGGATTTTGAGGAATACCCCATTCTTGACACAATGATAATCTATACCCCATGTGTGTTGAACTTTTAATTTATACCCCAAAATTTACATTACAAACATAGAATGGAAATGAAGGGAGCACACCACATGGGGTATAGATTATTAAGTGGCATAAAAAATGGCTTTATTTTGAAATTCTCCCTAGTATATATTTATTTATAAGTGGAAAATATAATTTTTTTATGCTCCAACTTTCAAAGAGAGTCATGCTATCAAAAATACCATTAATTTTTTAATCCTATTATTTAATACAAAATGAATAATAAAATGATAATAAATACATGGCCTAACCTAAACTTTAAAGGGGAATTTTGAGGAATGCTTAATTCTTGGCACATTGATAATCTATACCTTATGTGTGTTGCACTTTTAATTTATACTCTAAAATTTATACTACAAACATATAATGGAAATAAAGTGAGCACACCACTTGGAACATAGATTATTAATTAACATGAAGAATGGTTTTATTTTGCAATTCTCTTAACTTTTTTTTTTTTAAATGTGACTTTAGGCCATTGCCTAAATTCACTTAATGTTGAGCCTGTATTGGCTAACTATGCATAAAAGAACCCTACACACTAGCAATCAAGTAGGCTCACCCGTATAGAAGGAAGAATAAAGAAAGTTGACTCACATGCAACACTCATTCAAGCTTTAACCGAACAACTCTGCTAATTGTGTTTGATTAGTAAAAGGGATACTTAGCGATCTTGGTTAACAAGGAGTTTGGATTTGAAATGACGTATCACTATTCACTGCTAAAGCAATTGAAACGGAGATAGTAGACTAATGTATCTGAATTATTACGTAGCAAAGCCAAGCGAATTTACATGAATCTCATAGTTTTGCGGCAGCATTGAGCCAATGTGGCATTACTGTGCTCGTAGATATATAAAGTACAAATAAATTACTCATAAGTCAGTAGGACGTTTGGTAAAATTATTTATAAAATTGCTGTCAAAATATTATGGACATGTGAAACTACCAAAGAATGATTTTAAAAATTTAGTTAAGAGAAGATGAACGATTAATTAAGAATATTCTAATACTTTAAAAAAGAAGAAGCAGTTTATTTATCAAAACGCATCTATTAGCCTATTTTCAAATTAAGTATAAGAAAAAACGATTCTCTCTTTTTTACGAAATAAGTTTACCAAATGTCTATTTTATTTTTTAATTTTTTTATAATTCAAAAACAAATTCTAGAAACAATGCCAAACAAACCATTGAGGTTTCTAATACATCTATATACATATCTGCGCACTCGTGTGTGCACGTATAGTGATTAATTGTTTCTAATATTATGCTTAAACACGGTGTTAATAATATTGTTTGCTTTTTTATTTTTTAAATCTCGGGTTGTAGTGGTGGATGCCCTTTAAGTAGATGTTCTCAATGGCTTGAAAGAAATGAAGTAAAGAACTAAGGAGCTATAAGAATCCGCCTGATCCCGCAAAATTAATTATCATTAATTACTTGCCTACTCTACGGTCTTTACTCATACACCCCAATAATATCGTTTTCTTATTAACTTAACATCAAACGAAACTAGAAGATTTAAGCACAAATTACTATTCGTGGATCGTGACATGATTAACATATATGACCAACACAGTACTCATTATATCTTGTTGCACTTGATTCCTACACTAATAAGCTACACTAGCCAGCACTCAAGAAGCTATATATATATAGGAAATAGATATAGAACTTATATGATTTCCTTCACCTGCTCAACAAACACACAGTACTGCTATTGCATTGTTTTAACTTGCTTGATCTCATTCTCACGCCTTAAAGGAGATAACAAACTCCTACTTTCTAGGCGCCAAATTCAGACTTTGGGACCAAGACAACCTAAAAATTAAAAAACATGTGGCCATTGAAGATAAGTAAGCAATTTGCAAAGCCATTATGTCGAGTTGGATGTGTTGACTCTTGATTTGATAGCTATTTTGCTTTGTTATTAAACATGTAAGTTTTCGATTACACATTTCAATCCCACAATATCTGCCGATTACGTAGCATTTCTAAGGCAGATAGTTATACTTTGTGTACAAGTGATCGCTTACAAAAGATCTCCATTTGAGAAGAGATTAAGTCAAGAAAAACGAAGTGTTCAATCTTTTTTTTCGGATATATACTAAGAAAAAAAAAATCAAAATACTAAGAAAATAAAAAAAAGAAAAGACTAAGAGATAATTGAATAAATAGTCATTTTTTAAATGAGATTTTAAGAAAATAATTAACTCGTTGATTAATTAAGAAATTAGTCGTAGTTGGCCATTTTTATTAAAACATAGACTAAGAAATGATCAAAATATCAAATAGACACAAATACCTAAACAAATAAATAATGAAAAAGGCTAAACCGGATGTTTTCACTAATTTTATTAGAAACTAGCTAGAATTGATCTTCATTCAGGTACGTTTTTATTACATGAAACTAAGCTACAATGAAAACTTCCCTCTGCCTTTGCCAACATATTTTGCTTTATAGCTCTTGAAGACATGGCAATGCATAGTCACATGAGGGAAAATTTTCAAAGAAATTTGAAATAAAAAAGGTCTTATTAAAGAGAAGAAGTATATTCACCACAAACAATTTCTTCTCCAAAGTTTCAGATTCTTTGCTTTCTTTCCGATCACTCTCATCTCAACCTTACATCTTAAGTTGCCCCTCGCTGGAGCTCTCCTTTTCGCGGTACAATCTTTTAGAACCAAAATGGAAACTGAACAATTTTTTTTTTTTTTTTCAGAATTCAGGGAAATGGATTAACAATTTAGAAATACAACTTCTTTCGCACGGTTCCTTATTTGCGAAAAAGAACATGTCACCATTTCTAAGCTGTCAAGGCTCCGGACGAGGGCTTAAGTTCGGCTCCGACATTAAAAGCTGAATTGTCTGGCATGAAAATTTTGGAAGATGATTAAAAAAAAAAAGGTTATATGTTTCTGTCATTTGTAGCTTAATAATGAACATGCTTTTGGCAAAGGAATGTACTAACTCAGTGGAGTTTTCTGGACAAAAAAGCAAGCGGCGATGACGATATAGCACAAGAAAAGAATCATTCCTTTCAGGTAATGTGAAGTTCCATCCTGAAAATTTGAAGAATAATGTGCTTTTAATAACTAGTCATCGTAAAACACGAACAAATTAACTATGAATATAGCTATATCGCAGCGAAAAGATTAGTAGAATTGGGACCTGTAAAGTGAAAGCGGTGATGATGATTGTGAAAGCAAGAGAACCAGTTTCAAGGAGGTTGAAATCTAGGTCCATTTGAATGCCCATTATCCAGGCAACAATGACACTTATAGGAACCTGAAATTCATTAGTGGTTGGGATTATTTCTAGGTAAGAGTTCTTTTCGGTAAAGGATTTTTCGATATAGCCGAATTCTTGCTTACCACAAACATAGAAATTTGAGTTGCAGAGCCCAAAGCAACACCTAAGGATATGTCCTATATCATAAAAACCAATTGACATTGACATCATTTCATTTGTTAAACTGAAATTAACTAAACAAAACAAAATATGGACTATATTATTAATGTAACATACCAATTTGTTTTTGAGAGCAAAGATGATTGATCCAGCATGTTCTGCTGCGTTACCGACGATAGGTAGCAAAATTATGCCGATAAAGCTAACAGAAATGCCCCATGAACTCGACGCAGCCTAATTCATGAACAATTTGTTATTCAAAAATAACACAAATAATTCATTGTTCAAAATATCACTGTAGAGCATTGCTATATTTTAAAAGGCTTAGTATACCTCAATTGTGCCCACAACATACTCGGATAGAACAGCGATGATAACTGTCATACCAACCAACCAAGTAAATGCACTCCAAAATCCTATCACTGCCTTTTCTTCCTCTTCCTCTTCCTCTCCCTGTTGTTGTCGCATTAAAACAAGTTCGTTAACACTACTTTGGCCCAAAGATTATATCACATGCATGCTCAACTATTTTTTTTCTCATTCATGAAAAGAATGATCTCAATACAAGGTAACATGATAAAGAAAATTACTCTAGCACAAAATTATATTTTCATGAATGTTGGAAAGTAGAAGGATTAAATCTTCCAACTATATGTCTTTGTAATTAAATCTTCCAAGTTGTCATTAGGACATTACAACCGTATATCCAAACTTGGTCTTTCAATGGCATATTAGACTCACATGCCATCCACGCGAGACCTCTATATTGATGAATACCTAAACTCAAATAGTTGAGATTGGACAATCCCACTACACAATTTATAAGTCTTGTCTTAAATAATTAAGTGCTAAAAAATATATATATAGTAGAACATCATCCCGCCACAAAAAAAAAAATAATAATAAAATAAAAGAGGCAAAGTGTTGCAATACTGTACTGCTTTTTTTTTTTTTTTTTGTAATTTTATTGTTAGGGCATCTTGGTGGAGTCGGGTGTGAAATCATCATTAGGTCAAGCTCGCAACCACTTGCATTGCTGTACTATACAAAGGGGATTGTTTCTTAAATTTTTAGAAAAGGGTAGTATGGTCAAGAGAAAAAGGTATAATATATGGATCGTTATGTACCATGGGCAAAGATCCAAGCATAGTTATAAATGGACAAAAAGGGAAAGAGATCCAGTAATATTCAAGTGGTACAGGGAAGATTTTCCTGTTGATATTTTCAGCTGTGACCTTTTTTAAATTTCCTTTCAAAAGAAACAAGTGATTTTGTTTGTTTTTCATCATCTAGACTTAATCTATTTTTTTCACCTTGTTCAGTGGTATAAGAAACAACGAGCGTTGTTATAACTTGCACTCAATAGCTTTCTCTAAATAGCGAGATAATATAACATAACGACAACAAAATCATTAACTATTAGTTTGGGTGAATTGGGTAAATGGACCGTTTTGTAAAAGGTTTTTTTTAAATTTTAGTCAACGTTTTAAAAATTAAAAATAAAAAAGCCATGATTTAAAAGTAAGATATATGGATGAACTTTATCTCTTATAACTACTTGCTATATATTTTCTTAATAATTGAAAACATTAACGTACCTTTAAACCACCTAAATAAAAATAGTCATTTCACGTAATTTTCTTCTTTTTTTTTTCTTACTACATTTATATATATCACCTCTTGAGCATCAAACAACTGTCGGTGAGTTTTCAACTGGAAGAAGATATAGGCAATGTAGGCGACGAGCATGAAAATACTGCTGGCTCTAGACATCTGAAGCGTGTGATTGGCAACAATCACGCCCGGCGCCGCCGCGTATTTGAACATCAACGGCAGCGACTGGCACAGCAGCCCCAGCAGCAGCAGAAGCGCGTTCACGTCCGCTTGTTTCTGCTCACGATAGCCAGAACAAAAACACACTCATGTAATGATATACATTAATTTCGACCAATAGTTCTAGTACCTTTTTTTTTTCTCTTTCTTTAAATTATATATTTTTGTTGTCAACAATGTTATTACGTACTCGATCGTATCTTTGTTCCTTTTTGAGGTTGGCCAAGCCTCCGCAGAGAAGAGAAGAGCCAAGAACAAGGAGGAGGTTTGAGATGATTGAGCCCAAGAGAGAGTACTTGAGAACATCTATTTTCTTTTGGTGTAGAGCAAATAATGCTATGATTAGCTCTGTGGCATTACCACATGTTGCGTTCAATAGCCCTCCAACTGCAAAATGTACCATCAACATTTTTTTATTATTAATTTTACATATGTATATGTTTTCAATGTGACTAGCGTTATTTCCAAGCCCTAGTGGTTTTTTTTTTAAATAAGAAAAAGAAGTATATAATTAAATAGGCATGTATATGTGTACCTGTTGGACCAGTGAAGTAGGCAATTTGTCTGGAGATTGTTGCGGTGGGGATAATAGTATATGTAGAGAAAACACAAACAATGATATTTTTAGCAATTTTACTCGTTTTATCTCATCATGAGAATATAATATTGTAAGATTAATACTTTGTGAGCCCTTAAATATTTGTTACATTGATGTCGCAATCTAAATATTAATGAAAAATAAATAATCAACACTAATAGTGTTTTATCTTTATGAACATACTTAATGAAAAAATGAATTTTATTCATTACCATGTTTAAGTCAGACAAAATCATGCTATAACTATGATAAATTTTCAGATATATATACAATAATACCTCTATAAATTAACAACATTAGGAGCGTAAAAATTTATTAATTAAATGAATTACCAATTAATTATAAATTATTAAATATTAATTTATCAGTTTTTTTATTTAGCCAAATATGTATTATACCTAATATGTTTTAGAAATTGTTATTACAATAATTTACATACTTTTAAACATTAATTAAAGAAGAAAAAAAACGTAGTACTGGAAACATATATTTGTGAAATATTTTTAATAAGATTATGAAATTTTCTTTATTAATTTATTCGTTAAGTATATTTTGAGAACCTTCTTTATAATAATTTATATGCTATTAATTTAGCACGTCGGGACTACTATTAAGTTTTTTACATCATATTTAACTGTAGTTTCAATTTGTCGAAAATGTGCTCTAAAAACCATTTATTTATATTTAAATAAAGTGGTGGTGCCTCAATAGTGTAAATACAATAAGTAAGCGAGTTCAAATTCGAATTAGCAAAAAACTCACTCAGTCAAGAAGCTGACTCGTTCCGCTAGTGGAGTGAGTCCAAGCAAACTCAAAGCGAAAATCCATGGCTACGTGGCACAAATCAGTTACAAAATCAAAAAATAAAATACATCAACATCGGAACAATGAAAATCAGCATCATTAAAAACGCACCCAAACAACCTTTTTTTTTTTTTTTTCCTTCAAACAAATTACAAAATCCCCATTAAACTACTAATTATAATCCGCAAAATCACAACAATCAAATCAATCCATCAACAATATGATCATGCAAAACGAAAACACCATCAATCATAACCAAAAATATAATGATCAAATAACACAATAATTAAGATTAATTAACCAAATATGTATACACACACACATATATATATATATATATAGAATCTTACTCTGCCAAAGTGATAAAAATCAGCGGCAATGGCGAGAGGAATGGCGGGGAAGAGAACGGCGAGCTTTGTGCCAAAGACGACCTCTTGGAGATTGGTGAGAAAATCTCTGGCCATTTGGAACCGAACCCGAGAGACCAAAATTGGGTCCGATTTCTTTCGGAGCAACGACGACGACATCGTTTGTGGGCTCCGCAAAGACCCACTAATCGCCATACTCTTATTATGATTATTTCCCAAACCAAAACCACCCTTGTTGTTGTTGCTGTTCTCGCTAATGCCATTTTCCACGTCGTTTAGGGCCTCGCGATCGTCGTTTGAACCGGCCATGCTGATCAGAGAGAGCTTCTACGATATATAGATATGTAGATATAGATAGATATGACACCAATGTATGTTGATATTTAATTTATTGATTGATCAGAGAGTACTCTCTCTCTCTCTCTTTTTCTTTTGGGGGTGAGAGAGAGTGAGAGATTTATATATAGGAAAGTGAGAGACTAAAATGGGGAGGGAAAAAAAAAAGGAACGAAGAGATGAGAGAGATCGGAATAATCTATACCTTTATTTATTTTTATTTTTCTGGGGTTGTGTAGTTTGTGTAAATGTACGTTTGGGTTGTGTTATTTACAGGCAGCTTCGAGGAATTTTCCGGTAATTTGTTTCCATTCCTGCATGAAATTTAGAGACTACACGTACTTGGTTTTTACTGCCACTTTGAGGCCTTAATAAAGTACCTCTCTATAAGTGTTGGCTTGGAATGGAAATCTGGCATAAAACGTATGAGATTGTTTATATACTAATAATTTCGTGCGCGTGTGAAGTAAATGCATTGTATATGTGTTTGAGTCATTTTTTAAAGGAAAGAAAAAATATTGAAAATTTTTTAAATCTAAAAGTGCAAATAATACTATTAGAGTTTGTGATAATTCTACGTGGTATATAAAAATTTAAGAAAAGATTCAAGATTTGTTGTGATAGTGGAGCTTGTAATTACGGATCTTTTCAAAAGCTCTAAAAATCTTTAAAAGAACGCAAAAATAAACATAAAATTAAAATTTAATATGAAAACACTCAAAAGAGGACAAAAGATAAAGGGAAAAAAAAAACAAAAAACAAAATTAGTTTGGGCCAAAATAAGTATAGCACAGTGGGTGTTATAAAATCTAAAAAAATAGTAAAGAAAAAAAAAGTGGGAGAGGGAGGGACGGGCGCATGCAAACCACACGTATGTCGTAAAAAATTTGAAAAAAAAAACTAATTAAACAAAAAAATATAAGACGCACTAAAATCTCTTCTCATCGTAGAAACGTGTTTTTCTCGAAAAAAAAAAAGTATAGAAACTACGTAAGGAAAAGGTCGAAAACCTCCTCTCGAAACCCATTCTCTCTTTTAGAAGACAAATAAAGATATATAAATATAATATCGTTTATTTGTAAATTGGCCATTTTTTTATCCATATTTAAAATAAATGATTAATATTTTTAAAAATTAAGTTATTAGTCACCACAACATAAATGAATTCAGGACGTAAAGATAAATGTGCATTGTCATGTAGTTATAAAAATGACTAATTTTTTAATTAATAAAAATACTTATTATTTTCTTAAAATATCATAAATGAAATAGCTATTTACTCAATTATTTTTATATAATATAAGTAGAAAATGACAAACTTTCTTTTTTGGCTAGGAGTTTAATGATAACATCCGAAAATAAATCTTGATAATAATAATTATTATTGTTATTTTTACTTTGATTTATTATCCATTTATCATGTGATAATTTTATTTTATGAAATTTTAAGAAAATAGCAACTTTTAAAAAAATGGTCACAGTTTCAAAAAATTTAAAAATTAGTAAATTGAGAAATTTGTAACACATGTCAAAAAATTTCTGATAACAATTTTTATGCGTAATTTTGTTATTGTCAGAAATTTCTGACATGTGTAGTGGTTAGTTTTTAATTTTTTTAAAACTGTGGTTATTTTTTTAAAATATACTGTCGAAAATGACTAGTTATCTGACGGGCTTTTATTTTATTGTTGAGCGCGCAATGAATATTTGGGTCCCACTTCACCCTGGGTACGCCAATCATGGCATGTCCAATATAACAAGTAAAAAGTGACGTAGAATTTTGAGAAATACTTAACATTAAAAAATGGGTAATCTATTCAAATACCCCTCGATGTTGTGTCATCCTTGCAAGTTGCACCTTGATGTTTCAAAACTAACACTCGTGCCCCTTGATGTTTAAAAACATTATAAGTTCACCCCTTCTACTTCAATTCTTTTAAAAAAATAGATGAAATCAGGGGGTATGAATACAAAATTTTAAAGATCGGGGTGTATTTTGAGGAAAAAAAGACAACATAATGGGATTTTTGTGAAAATAAATGTAGAATTAATTACTATAATTTTCTTAATTTAAAGGCGTTTGATCTTTAAAAATTTGTACAGGCGCCAACAGATTAATGTTATGTTATTAATTCAATCAAATTTTTTACGGATTGTGACAGAGGGGGCGCGGCATATCTATAAGTTTTTAATACTTTAGGGGGCAAGAATGAAAGTTTTTAAATATTAGGGTGCAACTTGCAATAATAGTACAATATTGGGGGATAATCCTTAAAAAATTGATAGCTAAATGACGTTTGTTTTTAATTATTACAAGAAAATATATATTTAAGTGAAAATATATACACATACACATAGGCATGAAAATATGAAAGGAGCAATTCCGGGTAATTTTTTACCTAGTGGAATTTTCGGGTAAATCCAGGTATTATCCGGATGGTAAAACCAGGTATATACCCAGAATTACCCGAAAATTTCCTAAAAAATTTTGCTCGGCGCTTCCCCGATTTTTACCCGGGATATGTTCCACATAATATTTTTTTGTCATGGCCATTTTTTAGTCACAACTAGTCCAAGTGGTGCAATTAGGCGTGTGTGCAGTGGTGTGCAGACAATGCAGTGGTGTGACAATGGTGTGTAGTAGGGTGTAGTAGTGCAATTAGACGGGGATTTTCTGGATAATTACCCAAATTTACTTGGGAATTACCCGGCTATTTCACTAAAAATTCCCGGGTATTTCCCGAAAAATTAACCAGAAAATATTTCCGGGTAATACTCGGTATTCCATATTTTCATGCCTACATACACATAGTTACAGAAATTGTATGGTGAATCGTAAGAATGGTATAATTCAAATTTTTTAATGAAAATACGTCAAAAATTTCAGCCTAAAAATAATTTTGGTAATTTTATTATAATATATACATATTATAAAAATATGTGATAAAAGTTCATTATAAATTCTTAAACAATTAACATTATCGTTATAGTTATTGTTTTATAACAAAACTATGATAAATTTTATGAAATACAAATTATTATGTGGGAAATTAATTATTATTTGGCAAACGGGTTTAAATTATGACAATTTAAATTTTTTTCATTTGAATTACGCAATTTGAACGAGAAATTTAAATTGTTATTTGGCTCAAATAATATAAACTTAAAATATTATTTAAATTGTTGTTAATTTGAGTACGTATATATAAAAATATGTAATTTGAATTATTAAAAGAGTACGTGGTCGAGATGTTAAATAAAAATAAAATATGAAAAATGGATCCAAGTTGTTAAAATTTAAGAATGCGTAGAATTTAAATTTTGTCAGAACAAAAGTGTTTAAACAACGATTTAAATTGATAAATTCGTTTGAAAAATCCAAAACGAATTCGAATCCGAATCCGTTTAAAAAAAAAACCATTGATCTCTTTGAACAAGTTATCCAAGTTCAAAAGTGTCTATTTTTATAATATTATTTTAAAAAACTACCCTTTAAGATCTCTACCTTCGAAACGTTCCTTGAAAAAGATTCAAGAGCATAATATTGTACACCAATGTGTCGCCTTATCAATGGTGATTCCAACTCTAAGCAGTTCTAAATATATATACGAATTCATGAAAATGTATACATTGATGTAGTCAAATACGTATTGTATTTCTACGGAAGTAAAGGTAGATTGTTGGATTGGAAATGACGGAAAATGAAGATTGATCTATATACTTACATTTGGGCATGTCATATCTTTTCTAGTTTCTTGCCCCAAATAATAAAATGCTAAAATAAAAATAAAATATCACGTTCGGAATATACGTTACTTACTCCATCTAATACGACATGCAACAGAATAATGAATACAATATTGTCCGTACATGCTTATAGTTTTTTCTTTTCTTTTTAAGTCATTGTTATCCAATATAAATATATATTACTTTTTTTAACGTCAGTACTAATTATAATGTTAATCTTTTTTTTTACTTAATGAGTATTATTAGAAGGACAAATCTCAATTTAATTACATTCACACTTCATATCTAGGACCCTAGCTATATATATGGTGTACTTAATGAGTATTAGAAGGACACAGAGAAACGATATATAGCTAAACCAACCAACAACAACAATAATAATAACAGTGCTTTGATGGTCTCATTATCGACGTATATGTAAGGTGTTTGGAATGCATATGAAAATCTGAGACACGATTATAAGAATTTGAACCCGTTTGTATTTTTACTCTCACAGTCACAATGAAGTACTCATTAATCAATATTTAATTCATCATGAAATTATTCCTGGTTGAAATGAAATTGGATTTTATGTTATATATAAATGTAATACATTATGTAATTTTTATGATATATGTGTCATGACGTGACCCGGCAATTACAAGACGAGAAACTACTATGGTAATTTATACACACCACACACAATACAAAGCTAGCAAGCTGTAGTTGCCAAATTAATAAATGGTAATTTTGACGAATTATGCTTTTTTTAGTTTCGTTATGGTTAGCCAAACAATTCTATTTAGTGTCACAATTCTTCCATTTATGCACGGATGGCTTAATTAAGAAGTAATTGATCTATCGTTCGCATTTACACTCCGTTACATGTCCATATAATATTTTACATGATTCACACACTTTGTTATATAATAATAATTATAAAAAAAAAATGAATTTATACAATGTAGTGCAACACAATAAAAATATATAGCATGGCACGTCAAACATGCTATTTTAGGCTGGCTAATAAAAGTTAAAACCATTAGTAATTCTATTTATCAATAATTTTTTGGATGAAGCAGAGAAATACTCAGAATTTACATAAAAATAAAAATAAATATCCAAATTTTAAAAAATAACTAATTAACTAACCAATTCGTTAATTACTATCACATGCTTTCGGTAACTAAGCTGATTACCACCAGCTATCACCAAGGACGGATCTAGCAGGGAGCCTGTGGGGGCACATGCCCCCTCTAACTTAAAAAAAATTATATTTTAGCCCTATGATTAAATAAAATTTTCAAATAAATCCTTCACAGGCACCCCTGAACTTTTAAAAAATTCCATTTTAGCCATATTATTAAATAAAATTTTCAAATAAACCCTTCGTAGCCCCAGCACCGCCCCTCCCCTCCCCCCCTCCACCTCCCCACCCCCCCCCCCCCCCCCCCCCCCCCCCCTCTAAATTAGTTAAAATTAATATCACCTCCACAATTAAATAATTTTTTCAGATAAATTCTTCTTGTGCCCCCATTTAATTTTTTATATTTATAATTCTATCCATATTTTTGTTAAAAATTTCAATTTCACCCAATTTAATTTAAAAATATGATATAAATTTTTCTTTATATCTATAAGTTTTATATAATTTTGTGCCCCTACTGAGTTAGAATTCTGGATCCGTGCCTGACTATCACTATGTAAGTAATTAAATTACTTTGATATTTTGTTATATTTTTCAAAAAAAATTAGGTGTTAAAAATTGAGTATTCATTATAAATTCTCTATTTTTTTTTTGCTCCACTATATTATTATTATGACACGTAAAAGCCCCAGAATTAAAAAGAAAAAAAATGTACACGTTAAGCTACTTATCGACTCTTTATTAGAATATAAGCTACAAAAATGTACATATCGACCTGTATATATGATATATTTCGGTGCCATATAAGGAAGAAGGTCGAGCAAGCACAGTGTTTCATTTTGTACCCCAAATGTTAAAAGAACTTTCGTGGAATTTTCAAGAGCATCATCGTCTATAATAAAACATTTACGATTGTTTTTTTTATTTATTAAGCTGTAATCAACAAAAACCAATAGGGAAAATTGAATGCGTATGAGGAAACGACAAAAGTGAAGTTCCGTATTATTTTTGTTATATATTGATGAAAATCGAGAGGAGAAAAAATTAAAGGAAGTTTCCCTAGATATATATACCCTTGTATATATCCTTAGATCGCCTGAAATTGCAAAGAAAAATAAATGAGTAACCTAAAAAACCGTTTTGTAATATTAGGTCCTAAATGGAAGGTCTTGTGTGTACAAGTATATATACTATCATAATGCCAGGTTGGCTAGGGAAGATTTATTATAAGCATTTTCTTGCTGAGATTATTAAACATTTATACTACACACACACACACACACACACATATATGTCATTTTTCCTTTCGGTCACCAATATGCATGAGCTGTGATTTTTTTTCTTTCCAATTATTTCCTATTGTTGCATATTCATCAAGTAGTTTGTATCAAGATGGTTGATCCCGAAATATGAAAAGTTGTTTATCCTTTTTTTTTTGGCAATTTTTTTTAAATTTTTTTTTTACGTGGTAAGATTATTTTTAGAGTTATATGATATGTTCTTGTGTTAATTGCAATAACTTCAATCGTTTACATGTTTTTATTTGATCTTATTGGTTATTTTTGACTCAATGATCTAAAAAAATAAATCATTATTATTTTTTTCATTTCCTTTTTCTAAAGAGCAGCAGGTGAGGGTACCTCTTGTAATTATTTGTCATTTTTACTTCATTGCCTAATATTCCGAAGGAAAAAAAAAAGTCGGACTCCTAATTATTCTATTTTATTAATTTCTTTAAATCCCAAAAATTGAATTAAATGGTTTAGTATCCATTATATTACACATATGCTAAACATATTGGTGTGTCGATATACCACGAATCAATAGACGTATAACAGGCGAGACTTCTAGTGCTTGTGTTGGCAACTTAGCATTTACTTTTTCATGGAGAAACGACATCGTATGAGTGAGCATGCTACCAAAAGACCTTCATAGATGGAAAACGACATGTAATTTAATTTGCCGACGTAAGATGAAGAAAATGAAACGCACCGTTTTTATATTTATTGAAGAGGTGGTGCTGTACTACGGTATCCTTTAAAAACCATTAAAAACACTGGGTTTATAGAAGGGGACATGTTATAAAGTGGGCTTCTAAAAAACGACACACATAGAAGGACAGTTTTTTTACAAATATTTTAAAAAACGACATGTTGGTTTGAAAATGTTAAATGAAGTAAGCGACGTGACCTTTGTTAATGAAAAAGAAGATACATCCGACCGATTGAACTCAGAAGGTTGATCCACATATTATATTACGTTAAAGAAAACGACATATATTGAGAAAACGACATGTTATAATTGTCCATGCTACGAAACGACATAAAAGGACCAAAAAAGTAATAAAAAACGACATGTAAATATGATAATGTAAAATGAAGTAGCGACATGCTGTTTGCCAGTAAAAAAAGGTTATATACTATAGTAACCTCGGGGATCCACATATTATATTACGATAAAGAAAACGACATATATTGAGAAAACGACATTCTATAAGAAGGCATGTTACCAAGCGACATACAAAAAGAACAATTATCTAAAAACTACTTGTCCATATGAACATGTAAAATGACGTAAACGACATGCTGTTTGCTGGTAAAAAAGAAGGCGACATCCCACAATATTCTCAGAGGATCCACATATCAGAAGAAAACGACAAATTGAAAAACGACATGCTATAAGTGGGCTTGTTACGACGAGTACAAAAAAGACAGAGATAAAAAACGACATGTCGATATGAAAATGTAAAATGAAGTAAACAACATGCCACTTGCCCACTTGCTAGTAAAAAGAAGTTTCCCACAGTATCCTCGATAACCCATTAAAAACATCAGGATTTTTTTTTTTTGAGGAAACGACATGCTACAAATGGGCATGCTAAAAACGACATACATAAAAAGGACAAAGATCTAAAAAAACGGCACACCGATATGAAAATGAAAGTGAAGTAAACAGCATGACGTTTCAAGTCAAGAAAAAAAAAAAAGGGAAATATCGTATAGTACCTTTAAGAATCCATAAATTAAATTATATTTAGAATAAAACGACATCCATTGAGAAAACTGCATGCTACCAGTCAGAACGACATACAAAAAAAGGACAGATATCTGAAAACGACATGTTGATGCGCGAGTGCGGATAAAATAAACTTTTATTATTATTAGAGTAATTTGCACCGGTGCCCCCTGAACTTCACGCGTTTGATAATTTACCCCTTAATCTTTTATTTTTGGCATTTTGCACTCTGAATTCGAAAAATTTGACAAATCACTACAAATTGGTAACTTCCGTTAATTTTTTGGACGGAAATCGACATGTGATCTGTACGTGACTAAATATTAAGGGTTTTTTTGTCATTTTGCTTCCCCATCCTCTTTTTTCTTATTCTTCTTCTTCTTCTTCCCCCAATCTCCAGCTCGTGCATTTGCCTCTCGTTGACCAAGCTCAAGAAGTAGGCGCTGGCGGCGTGAGTCCCGACCTGGATCACCTGCTCGGTCAGGCCGTTGCCGATCGCCATGCCGGCCAGGTTGATCCAACCGCTTCCCTTCAGAATGTGGTACTCGATTGCAAGGACGTACTTGCCAGCGTGGATGCGATGCTGAAGCCGGTTCCGATCAGTTGTCGAGAAAGAGGTGGCCGAAGAGGCGGTTCCACGAGCCGGGGTTGGGGTGGAGGGAGAGGGGGCGCTAGAGGCTGACACGCCATGGGCCGAGCTCGAGGAAGTTGTCGAGCATGGAGGAGCAGCAGCCGGGCCCATCCTGGAGCCAAATGGACGACGGCGGGAGATGAGGAGGAGCATCCACGCACCGGAGTTTCTGCAAATCTCCGACGGCCGCTGCTGCGCCTCTGTTCTAGCAAGGTCGAAGCTCGCGAGGCCTCGCGGCGCACGGATCTCATTTTCGCGGCCCTCATCATCCTGCGAGCTCCCGTAGCTTTCTCGCCACTGCCGCCGGTCTTCTCGTGTTTTCCAGCGATCTCTATCACGTGCAGTACGACGCCGGTGAGCCGCGCCACCTTGCGGTGCTTTAGACCGCGAACCCAAGCTCCGGCGACTAGTTCTGCGATCGCCGCGTGCTCGCTACCGCCCCAAACAGCAAGAGTAGCGAACCGCGCCTTTGCGTCGTCGCCGGAGGCTGGCGAGCATCTTTTTCCCCTTCAAGCTCCGTCGTCGCTCGTTGTTCTGTTCGCGCGCAAAGCTGTTTACCGTGCAAACTTCGAGATTAAGGTCTAACGACGACCAAGCAGCGCCACTGTCGGCTTGCGAAATTCATACCCGGCTCGCGAAACTTGTAGATACAGGGATATTTATAGACGAACGTGCATATCCAAGTGAGTGTGGCTTTAACGCTCTGTATGTTTTGTGTTTGGGTTTAAAATTGAATTGGAGAGTTTGGTGGGGTTTTGTAGTGAATGGTAGTGGAAGAAAGGTCAAAGCTCAGAGGTTGTGGAGAACGCCGAGCTTTTTTGGTCGTAAGAAAAAGGGTCTGAGCTTTTGGTGAAGAAATAAAAAGAGAATAGAAAAAAAATAAATAAATAATTACGAAAAAGACAATAATGCCCATATAAAAATTCACGTGTAAATCAGGTGACTTATAATCTGTCAAAAAGATAACAGAAGTTATCAATTTGTATCTATTTGTCAAGATTTTTGAGTTTAGGGTGTAATATGTCAAAAATTAAAGATTAAGGGGCAATTTGCCACAACCCGTATAATTCAGGGGGCACCAGTGCAAATTACTCTTATTATTATTGATAGTGATGGTCGATTCGCGCAATTTCTCTAAATTCCGAACTTTTTTTTTTTTTTGGGTTAATTTTTATCGCAACTTTCTGGAGCTTTTTTCTTCTGAAAATTCAAAGGGTTTTAATACCCAAATCTTGCAGCTTAGGAAAAACAAAAAAACAAAAACAAAAACAAAAAACAAAACAGAACAGAGCCTTGGAGCGCGTTAGAAAATGGCAGAGAAATTGGCTCCAGAAAAACGCCATAGCTTCGTTCACAATGGTTCGACTCTGTTAATTTTTTTTTTTCCTATTCAATTGATTGGAAATTCTTTCATGGTTTCGATTTGTTATTTTTTGCTGTTTTTGAATTGGGTTTTAGGTCAGAAGGTATTTGAATGGGACCAAACCCTAGAGGAAGTGAATATGTACATAAATCTTCCCCCAAATGTTCATCCGAAGCAATTCTACTGCAAAATTCAGTCGAAGCACGTCGAGCTTGGAATCAAAGGAAACCCTCCGTACCTCAATGTCGGTCCGATTGCGTAAAGTTTTTTCCTTTTGTCGTTCTAGCTTTAATCGATTTCATTCCATGAATTTTTGTTTGATTTTTGCGTTTTTTTTTTTTTTTCGGGACAATCGCAGCATGACCTTAGCCTCCCGGTGAAGACCGACTCTTCTTTTTGGACATTAGGTATTTTTGTGCCTTCGTTTATTCCCCGTTTGATTTCCGAGAAAATTATAAAAATTGGTATTAAAAAACGAGACTCTGGGTGTAGTGTTACTGAGGATAGTTATTTAGGCAATATCTTAATACGTGAGGCTAGAACTTAGAATTACGTCTCTGTTTTTTTGTAACTTCATTTTTTGGTTTTGCCATTTTCGACATCTTTTACGAGCTGAGTTTTGGTCCTTTTTTTTTTTTTTGGCAGAGGATGATATAATGCATATAACCCTGCAGAAGAGGGACAAAGGACAGACATGGGCTTCTCCCATATTGGGCGCGGGTCAGCTCGATCCTTACACCACCGATCTCGAACAGAAGCGCCTTATGCTTCAGAGGTTTCAAGAAGAGGTGAGTTGTTCTTAAATTGCCTTAGTCAAATGCTCTTATACTGGCGTTGTGGTTTAAAATGGTAGTACATTTAAATTGTGAACTTTTACACATATGATGTATAGAAAAAACGATCATGACGCCGTTGAAAGCCTAGTTGATACATATGTTGAAAAGCAGACGTTTGCTTGCCCTTACACAAACTGAGTTTGCTTTAGCAAACTTCTGTAGGGTTGAATTCATTCGTTTAATAAGATCTTAGAACTTTGGTGCTTATTCACTTTTTTTTTTTTTTGTATTGCCAAGCTTGTGTTGAGTAAGTGAAATCTTAACCAGATCATTTACTTGTGCACTTCAGCAACAAAAAATATTTACTTGTGCACTTCAGCAACAAAAAATATTTACTTGTGCACTTCAGCAACAACAAAAATTTACTTGTGCACATAATGCACTCTTGAACTGAAAGACCATTAATAATCTGTTTCTAATCTGCAGAACCCGGGCTTTGACTTCTCACAAGCGCAGTTCTCGGGGAACTGTCCGGATCCAAAGACCTTCATGGGTGGAATCCGCACCGATTAGCAAGCTAGGTATCTTGCATCTAAAACTTGTTCTTGTGCGTAACGAATTCCCGACTAACGTTTGGTAAATAAGACTCTACATGTGCTTTTGAGAAGTTTAACCTTCACTTCTCGTTGCCTTCAAATTGAGTAGCTGTTCTACAACATGTGATCTCAATTTATCACCATAATTAGTGCTTGTATTGATATATTCTTATGGTCCCTTCTTTTTCTGTTGTAACATAAGCAACCTATAAAGTTGTGCATTTTAATTTCAAGCATTTCACGTCACTCGTCTCATGTATGGCATAAACACAAGGCAAAAGAATAACTTGGGGAAAAGTTTTGAGAGCCCTCTTTAAAAAATAAACGAATGAATGAGATGATTGAAAAATTAATTGTCCAGAGGTGCAAATGGTTAGAATCACATTCTATTTTATCATTATAATTTGTGCGCAATTGCCAATTAGTATATTCATGAGACGTGAGAAATTTGTACATCTTTCTATATGTTTAGGAAAAATGAAAAGCTAGAAAGTGATTTGAAATTATTCCGTCACATTTGACGGTGTCTCATATGTGTTGAAATGTGATACCCAAAAGGAGATTCTATATCGACCACAACTACATTTGACGTTTTTCTACCACTTTTATCGAGGTGCTTGTGAATATGTGATGTGTATTGATATGGAAGACCTTTTTTTGCATGAAGATTGGCCTCCCATGGGAATTAAGCTGGATTTTTAAGAGTTAAAGACCATGCTTTCCAATAGGTCAACCGTCAATTTCAAGCTTGCTAAGCTAAGATAGTCCAATGTGCTCAGTGAGATATATCAAATGAACCTGCCCGGTCGCCATGTCTTTGATAAAACCACAAGTAACAATGCAATTACTAACATGGTTGTGCTCAACCTAG
The DNA here is from genome assembly GCA_018132145.1 of Boehmeria nivea var. tenacissima. Classification (NCBI taxonomy): domain Eukaryota; kingdom Viridiplantae; phylum Streptophyta; class Magnoliopsida; order Rosales; family Urticaceae; genus Boehmeria; species Boehmeria nivea. Next base: position 16,402,248 of record CM030874.1, on the reverse strand, counting down.
TTTCAGTCGGGGACCGGTAATTGACCATTTGTTCAATATGTCAATTCAGCTTGACCTTTTTTTTTCTTTTTTTTTTTTTTGTTTAAACTGGTCGAGGGGGCATTATAAATTTATAACTATACTTGGCTTGACTTAAGATGTGTCATTCATGGATTCTTTGATCTTGAAATATAACAACGTTCTTTGTTCCAAAAACAGAAAGAAAAGTCATCGGTACATAATTATTCGCGTATTTAGAAAAACAAAACAAATCGAGTGTTATGTTATCTATCAATTTATAATATTTGTTTCTTCCCTTAATCATTTTCACAAAGATGGGAAAAAAGAAAAAAAATCAAACCAATAAGGCAAAACACGAACGACCGTCCGTCACTATGATCCTCCACAGTCCACATCTCATCACCCCCAAAAATTTCCCGTCAATATCAGGTTATCAGCTCATTTATTCCCTTATTTCTTTTTATGTTCAAATAAGTATTATATCCTAGCAGCAGAATATATATATATATATATATATCCCACTAAAAACTTAAAAAAAAAAAGAGAAATTATAATGAATACCCAATTTTTAAAACTTAATGTAAGTTATTATTCAATCTTTTGAAAAATATAACCAACTATCCAAATGATTAGTAGTAAGTGGTGGTAATTCACTTAATTACTAAAAATATGCGCAAATAATTCATAAATTAACTAAAAATTCAATTATTTCAAAAATTTAGATATTATTTTTTATTGTTATATAAATTCTGAATATTTACCTAATTTAAAAATAAAAAAAAAAACCTCATATTGTTTCATTGGCGCTATGTATAAATAAACGGTGTCTCTTCTTAAAACCAAAAAACTATAAATACTTCCTCAAATCTCTCTCTCATCTCTTTCGTTGGCGCGCGTCTTCTTAACTTTGACACATACACCAATACACGCCACTTTCTGAGAACACAAATCCAATTCTCTCTCCCAGCAAAAAAAAAAATCCAATTCTCTCTCTCTCTCTCTCTCTCTCTCTCTCTTCAATGGCCTCCTCAAACCCTTGATTGCCAAAACCTCCGCCTCCGAATCTCCGCCATGGTGAGGGGCAAGAAGCAGCCGCCGCCTCCCCTCCGCCGCGGCCTCATCGCCGGCAACTACTGCCACGACGTCCTCGTCCGCGACGGCGCCGTTGTCGGTGAGACCCTCGGCGGCGCCGCCTCCTACGTCTCCGCCGTCCTCGACGCCCTCTCGCTCCGCTACGCCCTCATCGCCAAGGTCGGCCGCGACTTCGCCTACGCCGCCGACGTCGATCGCCCCGTCGTCGTCCCCGGCGCCGAGACCACTCTCTTCCACGCGCACTTCGACTCCAGCGCCGCCGACGCCGACGCCCACCGCGACCGCGTGCTCCGGCGGATCGCTTCGTGCGAGCCGATCTTCCCATCGGATCTCCCCGATTCACGGTTCGACTTCGGAATGGCGGTCGGAGTCGGCGGGGAGATCCTCCCCGAGACGCTCGAGAGGATGATCGAGTCGTGCGACGTGGTGTTCGTCGACATCCAGGCTTTGATTCGCGCTTTCGACGAGGTTGATGGAACAGTGAGGCTCGTGAGCCTCAAAGAGAGCGGCTTTTTCCATCTGTTGCCGAGGATAGGGTTTCTCAAGGCTTCTAGCGAGGAAGCTCTGGCTTTGGACGTTGAGGAAGTGAGGAAGCTCTGCTGCGTGGTCGTGACGAACGGGAAGCGTGGCTGCACTGTGTATTGGAGGGACGGCGAGGTTCAAGTCGGGCCGTTCCCGACAAATGAGGTGGATCCGACTGGCGCCGGGGATAGTTTCCTCGGCGCTTTTGCGGCGGGGCTGGTTCAGGGCCTGGGTGTGCCTGATGCCGCGTTGCTGGGGAACTTTTTCGGGTCTCTGACTGTTGGTCAGATTGGTGTGGGCAAGTTTGATTCGAGGTTGTTGCAGGTATGTTTTTCGCCGATTCCATTTGAATTGAATTTGTGATTTTCAGTTGCTTTTTGATGATGTTTCTTCGGATTGCTAATTAGTTGAGCAAAGAAGTTTGGTGTACTTGATCATAAAAAGAAGCTCCTTTCGAGAACAGAAGTTAAGTGGGCAATAGTTAAGTGTTAATTAGTCTTTATGTTTCAAGTGTTATTACAAAGTGGGTTATCTTAGCAAGTATGCCATTTGGTTAACAAATAAGCCTCTTTTAGCAGGGAATTTGTGTTTAGCCGTGAAAGGTATGGGATAAGTCATTAAAGTTTGAATCTTGCTTTAGCCATTATAATTTGCTAAACAAGGAAGAAAATATATGCATTTGATGCCCCCACTATTATTGACTCAAAAAGTCTGAGAAAGGGAAATGAGAATTGGATTGTAGTAGTGTACTTTTTGTCCTATAACTTCTGGTTTTCATGTGGAAACTACTCTTGTGCCGCTTGATCATAATGATTTGCCGTGTCATGACTAATGTGATAATCGCAAGCAAAGTTACCTTTTTGCCAGTGTTCATCATAAAACTACTACTTTTTTGCGTGTAAATTTTGATAGCTAGCTATTCTCTGCTTGTTGTTACTTATTCTTCTTTCCTTTGGCAGAGAGTTAAGGATGAGGTACAGAGGAGGAAGATGCAGTGTGGCAATCACGACAGAAGAGACGACAATGAGCCTAAGTTTATGAAGCTTGCTGGATTCGAACAGTTTCATGCATCGCTTGCAGCGGCAAAGGTGATTCCCACTTGCCCCGTCCAAGAATGCCAGTGGGATCTGCCAATGTCTCCTCGGGGAGCAGTAGATCAGTGCAATGCGCAGCCCAAATTGCTAAGTAGTTCCGTCTTTGAAGAATCAATTCAAAGAGTTGAGAGCACACCATGACACGAAAATTTCTCAATCGTGTCTGTTGTTTGTATCAAATAATACTTTGCAACACAAGTCATAGAGATGTCTTTGCATAGAGTCGTTCTTTGTCTTCTGTTAATTCCACGATTCTCTCCAATCGCGCAAAGGTAAACTTGAGTTCAGTGAATTACTTGTAATTTATGCCAGGCTTGTGAATCGGAGCCGCTGTAGTTGAATCTCGCAGAGCCACAGAGACAGAGGAATGTTATTTACCCAAGCCAAAGATGTCTATTTTACTGCAACTTCACTTTTGGCTTTCATTTTTAGTTTAGACTTGATAAATTCAAAATTCTGAAGTGGAACAAGCATGAAAGAGAGGAAATTTGATGGTTTGGTTATGAAGACGGAGATGTACATACAGGATATAAAACGAAACGTCGTTTGATACATTATGGAGACTAAGAGCCTTTTGGACGACAAGAATCGTTTTAGGAGATGTCATTTTTTTTGCAATTGGAATTTTTTTTTTTGCTAAGGCAATTGGAATATGATAAACGTATATATGATATGCGTTTCACAATGACTGACATTTCAATAAATACATCTTGTGTTTTGGCATGAAACGACAGAAAAATGATAACGAGATTCCGGAACCAAGTCATTGAGGCACTCAAAAGAAAGAGAGAGCAAACGTCCCCCTCAAAATCAGGGAAAAAAGAAAAACATTCGCTTATGGACAAACGACATGATAGCTTCACATGATAAACGACAACTTTAAACATTGAATGACGTAGTTCGACTATTTATTAAAGGAGATGTCGTTTCCCACTTAATCAGTAACAAATGTTCGTTTCCCACTTCAACGGTAACAAAAGCTGAGTCCTTGGGCCCCCATAAAGTGTCGAATTTTAACCACTTGTTCGGGATGAGCATTTCATCAATTCTATTTTATTTTTTGAGATGAAAAAAATAGTTTGAAATGATTTAGAAAAATAATATAGAATAGTTTGACTTTATAAATTTCGACGTGTTATAAATAATTGAGATTTAAAGATATTATATAGGGATTTGAAAAGTTAAAAAAATAATTAAAAAAATAAAATAAAATAGAATGGATTGTAAGATTAAAAAAATTGAAAAAAAAATAAAATGAAATGGAATAGAATGGAAAGAGTGAAATGAGTGAAAAAAAAAATCAAAAACATTTGTTTGCCAATTTAACCTTGATGCTTATTTTTTTAATAATTAAAAAAATATTGTTTATATTTTTAAATTATCTAAATAAAATAGTCATTTTTTATAATTTTTCTAAATAACTCCATAAAATAATATGTGATAAACTTATCCTATAGTCAAAACTCAAAAAGTATTTGGGCCCCACTTTAAAAATAATTTGCTTACCATTAAATTAATGCTAAATAAAAAATTATTTTCGAAATATTTAATATGTTTAGATGTATTTTTAAAATTTTAAGACAATAATTATTTATTGAAGAATATCTCTTTTTTAATGTAATGATAATTTATATTCTATGTATATTATATTTTTAATTTATAATTCAAAATTTACACTACAAAAATCAATTAAAGCATAAGATATATATTATTAAATAATACTAAAAATGATCTTATTGTAGTTTTCTCTAATTATAATTCAACCCAATCTTATCTAACAAATTATGGAAACTCACCCTAAACGCAGAAGTACAATAAATTCACGAGGCAATGTTGCAAAAGATCTTTATTACGCAAAAAATAAAAGGAAAGGTTATTTATCAAAAATCAAATATCAAATAAAAAATAAAAAAATAAAGAGAGAACAGATAGAGCAGGTACCAGGTAGAATTCTAATAGGAAAAGGACAAAAAAAAATTACAGAAAATATTGGCAAATAATTGTAGATGGCCAACAAATAATAACAAGATTCCTACCATCCATGCCATAAGAATTAAGAAGAGAGAATCCCAAAAATAAAAAAGTCGCTTTAGAAAAAAAAAAAAAAATTCACAGCCTTTTGATCTCTCAAAACTTCAACCACCAAAAGCAAAAGCAAAGGCAAAACCTCTTCTTTTTATTCTCTCTGGCAAATCCACAGCTTTTGACAAACCAAACCCTCCTTAAGCAACAATCTCTTAATCCCTAATTTTAGGTTTCTTCGCGACCTTTCAAATCCCACAAACCCTAATCCGTCATCTCGGCGAATCGGAGAAGACGATGAGGCACGCGAAGAAGAAGAAGAAGCGAAGCTCGCAATCGCAGGCTCCGAAGAAGGTCGCCGATCAGAGCAGTGGAGAGGATAGGAGGACGGAGGCGATCCGCGCGCTGGCCGAGGCCTTCGCTTCGGCGTCGCTCGACGACGCCGTCTCGGCCTACGACGAGGCCGGCGGCGATCTCCGCGGGGCGGCGGAGATCCTGGCGTTTTCCCTGGAGGAGAGCTCCTACGAGCCGTCGGCGAGCTCAACGTCCGGCGAGGCGTCGAGCTCGGGGTCCTCGGGGTCGGCGTCGTCGGAGACTAGCTGGGTGGAGAATCTGGGGAGCGAGAAGGAGTGCCGGAGGAGCAAGCAGAAGCAGAAGCGCGTGGTGGCCGCCACGGGGACGGTTTCGACGGTTCTGGGGAAGGAATATATGGTGGCGAGCCCGAGGAAGACGAAGCTGAATGGGTTCCGTTTGGGCAATGGCGTTGAGGACAGAGACAAGGCTGAGCAGTTTCTTTGCTCGATGCTTGGAGCTGAGTCGGAGCTGAACTTGGCCGTTGTTAGAGACGTACTCTGTTAGTAATCGTCTTTTTCTCTGTGTTTTTTTTTTTTGTTTTGTGTTTTTGTTTTGTTTTTGCTTTTTTTTTTTTTTTTTGGGTTCTCTACAGTCAATTTCGGGATGTAAGTCAATGTTTTTATTCTTTTTTTTTTTTTCCCGGAACCATAGGTAAGATAAGAAGATGAGACATGATCGTGAAAGTTTATTCTTTAGCATCAATTCGAAACCTTTTTTTTTTCACTTTATTTGTTGGAAAATCCCAATTGGTGTACTGGACCTCTGGTGGTGGAAATGCTATTGATATGCCATTGAAATTATGGGTTTTTTTCCTTCGAGAAATTAAGGATTTCTTTGAGAAAAATATAAAATGGCATATTACATAATAATATATGTATTTAGTTGAGTTTTACATGATCCGATCTTATGTTGTCCCTTTTTACAGGTCAGTGTGGCTATGATGTCGAAAAGGTACTGTGAACATAGTGAGTTTGTCTTTTCGTTAAGTTTTCTTTTCTTGGTACGCCTTTCGAGGTAAAGGGTCTATTTTCAGCTAATGTTTATCATACATCGTAAGTTTTTTTGTTTGTTTGTTTGTTTTTTTTTAATTTATTTATTTAAAGAGAAATGGTTTTTCTTAAGTTGGTGATGCATCAATGTGTCAATGTACAATAATGGCTACTGTATGGTGATGCATCACCTCCGTGTCTACAAATTTGTGTTTGCTCGTTTAAGAGCTTCAAGATTACCTACTAATTGCTAAGCTTGTTTTCTCTCATTGAACCATTGGCCACCATACTCTGTATAAAGCAGTGGTTGTCTAATATGTTCATGGTTTTTGGATTTATTGTATTTCTATTGGGTCTGAGAGTATTAACTGTAAAAACAGTTGTATAAATACTTTCTATGGAATAAGTACACAATTGAATTATTAGGCGGTTCTGATGCACTAAACAAGCATAAAGAATATTTCTATAGGCTGTCAAACAGCGTGCAGTTTCAATAATTATTTCTTGTGATGGGGTTGTCCTCTTTAGTATTTCGTTTCCAGTTCAATTTCATATTAATTTAATCATAAATTCTTGTTCACTTAACTCGTTTTCGAGTTTGATCCTTTTTGTTCATTTTTGGGTTTTTCTTATTAACTTTTCATTTGGAGAGCCAACTATCTCAAAGAACAGTTTATTGCTAGAATAGTCAAAGTGATCATTTATGTGATTTTCCAGGCCTTGGATGCATTGCTATATTTATCGGCCTCTTCGAATGAGCATTCCACAGACTATACTGATTATCATGCCAAACATTGTGAGACTGTAAGTTGTATCATCTTTTATATCTTGTTCTTTTGAGGCAAAATAATGTATAAAAGTGAGAATTCCATCTTGTTGTGGTAGTATTTACTGTTACCATGATTATTGGTTGCCCCTCGATTAGTTAAAATGTGTAACCTAGTGGAGATCTAAGTGCTGATATTAGTATGCTTACTGTGCAAATTCCTAGGATCAATACCTTTGCCTATGATTGATTTTATATATTGCTCTATGGCATCTAGTGATTACAACTTTTTGACAGCTGACAGATAGGATCTCTGAATGCTCTTCTCATTCATCTGAATGTGAAATACTTGATAGTATATGGTCTGTGGGCTGTACTTGCAGGTAGCTTCTTATTTTCTGTTCCTTCTTTTTTTTTTTTTTTGGTTTGATGCATGTTTTCCCCCCCTTCATTTTCCAAGTTATAGGATTCATACTACTATGATTTATCATAATGTGTGGTAATGGTAGGTTCCCATTTGTCGCTAAGTATGTTAGAAAGTTATTCTCTGATATTACCAGATTAAATGTCGATCTCAATTTGTCTACATTGTGGATTTTAGAATTGAAATTAATTTCTAACCAACCTTACTTTTTTCTTTGACTTTAGGAAGAATTATGCTGAGGTTCTTGCTAGTTCTGAACCTCATTCTCCTACTGACCCAATTAGTACCGATTCACATCTCCCTCAAAAGGTGTTGGAATCTTTCTTCCAAGTGTCCAAAAGTTCTGAACATAAACCAAGCACCATGAATTGGAGGAATGTTGTACAGAAATTGCAGTTATTGGGACCACACTTTGATGTTGGTCCATCTAATCAGTCAGAAGCACAGCAGGAAACCTATGGTAAACATTGAATTTGTTATATATCTTCTGGACTATGATATCTGGCCCCCTCCTTAATTTTTTACAATAGAATTTCAGAATATGTACTCTCTGCTTATCCAAATTTATATAATAGGAAAAAAAAAATTATTTGCATTTGGTATATTCTATTTACCATTTAAAAAGTTTTCAAGGTACTGGTGAACTTTCTATGGACTTGTAAGAGTTCATCAGTTTTTTCTAGAAATTCATGTAATCCACAACACAAGGGGTATTTATACTGATAGTAGGAGTGGCTAACTAGCCTCGTCTGAACCCCATAAAAGATAAGAAATAGGAAAGATAAATAGTCGTGATTAACTATCTAAAATATGGACCTTTACAATAGGTGTGACTAACTTGTAGCATTACTACCTTAAAAACAGGAAGATAGAGGAGCTTGGTTGTTGGTATAATTGTTTTAAAAGTTTTTCATGTAGACTACTGTGTGTGTTTTTTTTTTTTTTTTGAGCTTATATGTCTTTCTTTGGAAATCTGTTTAGTTTCTACTCACATTCTGGTTACTTCCAAATGTTGACTCTGAACTTTTTTTTGTACAACCAAACATCGATGTCATTGGTACTCATGGTTGTGTTTTCTTGCTTGCAGCAAAAGGAGATGAATATCACACATTCAGGAAATCTGCTAATCAACAATGGGAGTCGGTGAGATCCTGCTATCAGAAAGTAAGATGGTTTCTTGCACCATTTTTCCCCTTTTTCGGGAAGAACAGTTTTGTGCGCCTATTACTTGATCAATGGTTTATTTTCATAACTTAGTAACTAGAGTGTGCTTGTTTGTAGGCAGCAACAGCACATTCAAAGGGAGCGAAGGCATATGCGGCATACCTTTCTGATCAGGTGCCTACTTCAGGAAAGGATACTATACATTAAGTCTGCTGGATCTCCAATCTCTAGTATTGGTGGATTTTTCTTTGGATATGTTGAATCGATTATCTAAACAATTGAAAACACAATAAGCCTATCAATGCAATCTCCTAATAGGGCCTAGTGGAATGCATGATGGTATATAGGACAATAATTCTCCAACCAAGCTTGGTTGAGATATATTCTTATCCTCCTATACCTGTATGGCTTTCTACAGCCATATAAGATTTATAGCATTTACCTATCGACTTCTAATCCGATGCTAGTGCCTATGACTTTTTGTTAATATAGTGTTTATTTGACGGGTTTTCTATGATGCTGCTGCAGTGGCTCAGCCATGGGAGAGTAAAAACTCGACCATCATCAAAAGTGCTATCTTGATGTTGCAGCAGCAGCACTGTAGAATTCACCTCTATGCAAAAGATCCTAGGGATTAATGTTTTGGAGACTGACTAATTTTTGGTTAAAGATAGAGATAAACCTGAAATCTGATTTTCCATTTTGGCAGGGGCGGGTAAAAACCAAATTGGCGCAAGAGGCTGATGAAAGGGCCAGCAAGGATATATTTAAAGCTAGGTGGGTTCATTAAGAAATCATATCCTTTTTAATCCATCTTTCTTTCAGATGAAATAAGCAACTGCTGGTGATTTACAGGAACAAGGATATACAAAATGTCATAACCATTGATTTGCATGGGCAACACGTCCAACAAGCAATGAAGGTCTTGAAAATGCATCTCGTATTAGTTGCATATGTGCAAAGTAAGAATCTGCTGGATCTCTCACATTTTCCTTTACTCACTTTTTCCTCTTCGGGGTCCAACCCGCTTACAATTTTCCCCCCGTCTTCTTTTTTTGCTTGGCTCCAGCGGTTCATACCCTAAGGGTTATAACAGGGTGTGGAACACATGGTATGGGTAGTTCAAAGGTCAAACAATCGGTACGTATAGGTTTTTGACATCCATTTCCCTAATATCTTTGCCAAAACTGCCGCTTCAAAATTTTTTTTTACTCCTGCTTGCAAAAGCGCCATATCAGATATATTTGAAAGATACATGATAAGTTGATACATTGTGATACTTGTTTGAGAAGTTGAACAAAGACTAGATCCTTGTCCTTAATAGGTGGTCTATATCTAATTGATTGAGATGTAATGAATTATTTAAGCTATGTTTGATAACATTTTTGTTTTTTGTTTTCAAAACAAAAATTTGGAAGTGTTTTTGCTATTTTGTTTTCAAAATTTTTAAAAACACAAAACATGTCTGGTAACCACTATTTGTTACTTGTTTTTAAAAATGAAAAGCACAAAATGATTGTTTGTAACCGATAAGAAGGGAGTGAAAAGATAAAAAATATAAAGATGAAGTATGTGAGAGTGTAGAATTGAGAAAACACACAAAAAAAGTTCTTAAGATCTTATGTTTTGTTTAAAAAAATTTTGAAAACAAGAATTTTTTGTTTCCTCTATTTTTGAAAATATGTTTTCAATTTAAAAAAACAGAAAACGAAAACAGATTTACCAAATGCGTTTTTAAAAATAAAATTGCACTTTTTTGTTTAAAAAAACAAAAAACAGAAAATAAAAGTGTTATCAAACACTCTTACTTTCTCAAATTTCATGGACATATTCTGGGTTGAGCACACATATAGAGACACATGGTTTGGAATTTCAATATTAGTGTAATTAGTTCTATCGGCAAAGGATTTCCGATGTCTTTACGATTTTCCTCCATGTAGGTCCTCAAACTCTTGGAGAATGAAGGCATCGAATGGAGTGAAGAGAATCGGGGTACTGTGCTGATCAAGCTTTGTGGACAGAGAGAGTTTAGCTTTATCGATTCAGGGAGCGATGCCGAGTAGCTTGGACGAGCAATGTCAGACAGTAGCCCCAAGACTAGTGTTGTAAAAAGAAACGTATTCCTTTGTTGATGCGACGGAGGTTGTCAAATGGTTATAGAGAATTGTGACATAGTCTAGTCAAGTGTAACTGAACAATACTATTTATCACTATTGGTAATGAATCACCACACATATGTCAATTTACTAGAGTAGTTAGACAGAACGATGCAAGACTTAACTACTCTGGTTTATTGTCATACGTGCGGTGATACATCTCTACTCGTGATAAATAATAGTATCGCAAAATGTGTTTGTACTTTATAGTGCTCAACGCCAGATTTCAGCTGTCTGTACATGAACTCTGTCTACAGAAAAGTGTAAAATTCTTAGAACAACTAAAAATGTCAGGGCTAGGCTTAGGCTGCTTGACATTGATATAGCAAGCATGTACTTAATCTAACATAATTACTTGATAGTAACAATGTTGATGACGATTGACGAATGTGTATCATGTTTAGACTTTTCTTTATCTTATAATTTTCATTGCATTGCATTTGCCTTTTCTTTTTTCAAATTTGTTTAATTTACTATGAAGAAAAAGCTATTTCATTACTAGATTCTTTAGCTCTTCTATTAACCTGTTAGCTCTTCAACTATGTTATCATTATTCAGTCCGTTTTGCCGCTCTCCAATTGAAAATACTAAAATAGTTAATAAAAAATTTAGCAAATATAAAACAAAGTTAGACAATGATTAGCAATAACGTAAAATGAAGAATGTGAATGGGGTGGTTATGAATATAGAAGGAAAAGTTTTGTCGAACAATTTTGGCACTCATCAGGTGGTAACAGTTACATATAGAAGATCATCATGCACTCGCACGACCGCCATCCAAGGTAGATGGCCACGCTGCTGCAGATATTTTCTCAAAGATATCTATTTTCCTAATCATACTACATACTTAAAAACTAAGAGTTTCGAGGGTATTTTGAGCAATGTGCAGTCGATGAGGAGAAGTCAAAGGCGCTCGCCAATGAGGAGCACAAAATGAATTCGACTTAATAGATCTCGAGTGATGAGAGTCCCGACCACGTAGATTACCAATTTACGTGTTTTTACTTGAAGAAAGCATGCTTCAACGCACATAATTAAATCTTTAAATTGAGGTACTGACTATGCATTGAAGAGTCAAAGCCGATGACACCTACGATGCCCTCTTTTGTCCTCCGACTGTGGCTTGAGTTTGTGAAGAAATCGATCCGCAGCATAACACTCGAAACTTTTTACTAATCCACCAAACATCCAACAGCACAAATAATTAAAATACAACACAAGCACACAAAACCTCCCTCACCAATGAATCCCCCAACCACCGTTTCTCAAACAGCTTAGCCATACTCTCCGATTGGACAGTCATCTTTAATTCCTCACTGACAAAAAAACTTTGATATACAAACAAAACAAAAAAAAAAAGACAGCCTTAACAAAGAAGCCATAGCCGCCACCTGAAGTCGGTTGGTATTGTTGTTTTCTCTGTTACTCCAAAACCTAAAAAACTCAGAAATTTGCTGTTTTTCTTTTTTCTTTTACACCTAAAATAAGAGAGAGAAACACCTAGCTGCAAACGCGTATACATACACACACATTCTATACATTAGCGACAATGGACGACACTGTCAAAACGAACAACAAGGTGAAGGATGCCGAGGAGGCGTGGGAGGCGCTGAGCAAAGGGTTCAGAGAAGCGCAGGCCGTGCTGGAACAGAACCGCGTCCTGATCCGCCAGGTCGACGATAACCACCGTTCTCGGCTCTCCGACAAGCTCGCTGAGAACGTCTCGCTCATCCGGGAGATCAACGCCAACATCTCCAAGGTCCTCGCCATCTACTCCCACATGTCCCTCCACTTCTCCGCCATTGTTCTCCAGCACCGCCGCCCAAATGTTTCCGGGGACGACGAATCTTGTTCTAACTCTTTTTAGCATTATCTTTTCTCTGATTGTAATTTTGGTTGAGAGGGAAAAGTTTGTGTCAGTTAGTCATTTCGGAGTACTTTGTGTGTCTTTTCATGCTGTGAGTGAGATGTGAGAACTAAAGCTTTAAAGAGACGCTGCGTAATTATGTGTGCTTCGTGTTTTGTTAAGGACGAAGACTCTTCTGGGATTGCGTATCTTCATTATTCTTCCAAAAATCCCAGACGTGATCGAGGTATTTATGTTCTGTTTTCTTTTCCTTTTGTCTTGCTTTGCTTTTCCAGCTCAAAAAAAAAAAAGAGAGAAAACGTTGGTTTTTTCAGGACATAACCAAAGTTGCATAGGGTTGTCATTCTTTATTCTTTGCCTTTGTTTAGCATTAATCCCAAAGCTGGTAATTGAATGAGTCTTTTATCACCTTATCAAATAAAATATTATATTCATTAATTAAAATATAAGATCACCTGTCATTGAAAATGGTATTAAAGAGTTAATAAAAAGTGGTACGTTTTGCATTATTCTATCTAAAGATATTTGGTTCCAAGTGCATTTATGAAAAATGCAAAGTCGTGAGAATGCTTTGGAGGAAGAAAATAAAAAGAACTGGCATCATGCACTGTTTAACTCGCTCTATTTGTGTAAGTTGCTGATCCAATTTTTGGACGAGAGACCAAGTGCGAAAGCGAAACAAGCAGTGGTCTAGAATGAACTATGGAGCAGCCTCGATCTCCCTGATAGATTCAAGGTAGCTTCTTCGGAATGCTGAGAGATGTTATGATAGTACTAAAACAGCTAGATGCTCCAATTTCCTCTCACCGTCGAGCTTGTGCACAACATTCATGACCAAGCCCATGTGGCGCTTGTAAGGTCTGCAAATTGAGACTATTAAGCAAAGGAGTGTGGGTGGGACAGAAGCTTATTTTGGCAGCGAAATTGTAATATATTTAGCATTTGTCAGTTCAATTAGAAAGTTCTTAGGAGTGCAGAGCTGAATCTTAGTATTTTGAGCAGCAAAAGTAGGCTCTGCGATCCTCATTCTGAACGAAATCAAGCTTCTAGGAATGTCATTGAGTTGAGAAGTCAGAGCCGGTTTTTACCGGTAAATTGCATGGATTTTCCTTTCAAGCTGTTGGTGATCATTCACCAAGTCGTGTAATTACACAAACTAGATCATAGCAGATTGTTACAGTTTTACCAAACGTTTGACAAGCAGGCGCTATTCTTTTAGTTTTACACGTTGAAATATTCCTTTGAGCTGGGTCGAGGATTAGCTCCTCTACTTGCTACTTTTCCTGACAATCAGAACAGTACTTTCTAATTTTCGTCAATAAATTTACTTAGCATGTAATCTAATACGTTCACCATCTATTTTAAATACCATTTCCATGGCATTTAAAATCTGTGTAAATAACTAGTTATCTACGTAGACGATTACATAATTTACATTCAACAACCCATACTATCGGCCATTTGCAAATAATTGAATAATCATGGTTGATAAGAAAGTAAACTCCATTCGAACTAGCAAAATCTGTTCAAGAAGCACGAGACATATATCATTCTAAACCAGTCTAGTTCAGGTACAACATAAGAAAATTTTAAAACACAAACATTTTCGGTATATAATAACGATTGTGTATTTAGAGAGGAAGTTCGCCACTGTCAGCGACCACAACTTTGCTCTTAGGTGTGCCGCTCTGCCTGCCCTCCGCTTCAACCTTGTAAATCACATCCATTCCGGATATCACCTTTCCGAACACAACATGTCTTCCATCCAACCTGCATTAGATTAAAAAATTAGTCCACCGAGTTTAGGGCACGACTAATTCCATGCATGCTAGGGCTTTACATTTTCACACCCTTCTGGTTTGAGATTTCAAGCCCAAAAGAGATTTATGAGATCCTATATCCACATATGACATATTCCCAGACTTATAAAAAAAAAAAAATAGGACTTCACTGCTTGCAAGTTGCCTCTAAATCTCATTTGCATATAGCTAGTAAACATAATTGCTTTTAGCTATTTATTCCAATTACCAGCTAGTTGTCACAGTCGTAATGAAGAATTGAGAACCGTTGGTGTCTGGACCAGCAGTTCGCCATAGACAGAAGTCCTGTACGTGAGAAAGAAGAACAACATTCAGTCAAAGCGCCTTGTAGATTTTGAACTCTTCTATAATAGCACATGATTCAAAGAGAAAACACCAAAAAGGGTTCGAACAGAGTGTTGATCCTTACCTGGGCCAGTGTGCTTCAGCTTGAAGTTCTCGTCAGCAAACTTCTCCCCGTAAATTGATTCTCCGCCCATTCCGTTACCATGAGTAAAGTCACCTCCTTGAATCATGAAGCTCGGAATAATCCTATGGAACGTGCTTCCTTTGTAATGGAGAGGCTTTCCGTTCTTCCCAACGCCTTTCTCGCCTGAAATTGATTTCAGACACGTTAAAAAGAAAAGCTTTGAGAAGCTATCCAAATGAAACCCGAAAATAATTCCCAGTTATGCATTTCTTTTATGGCAATGTGTTGCAAGATCATTCGACAAACAATTCTTCCTGATCGGAAACCAATAATTCCTCTCACACATAAACATTCCTAAATTCCAGAATATCACAAACTCCAAATTCCAAAGGGAAACCAACAAAATATCCAAACTTTTTTTCTGGGCACAAAGAATTGAAGCTGAAAAAGAAAAATAGCTTACCTGTGCACAGTGCTCGGAAATTCTCTGCAAGAAAAAAAAAACAAACTCAATAATCTCCAAAAGTACACAAAACCCGTCATTTTCTTTTCAAATATACGCGTATATACAACACAATCAAACGTACCAGCGGTCTTAGGAACGGCCTTTCCAAATAGCCCCATAACAACACGACCTGAAACAATCAACAATAAAATCAACATCAAAAACACAATTTGGAAAAAAAAAAAATCAATAATTCAGCGACAAAACAAAGATGATCTGCAAGGGATTTTTTTTCCTTTTAAATATAATTTCTACCAGCTGGTTTTCCATCGATCTCGACGTCAAAGTAGACTTTGTGAGTCACTTCCTTGAGATCTTCATTCGACTTCTTGGCCTGCAACAAATTTCATCGATTACCAATACAAATTAGGAATCTACATTCGTATCTATTCGCAGACCAAGCCTTGCCAGAAATGGAAAATCTATTGGATCGGAGGGATTAACCTGGATGACAGCTAGGGTTCCGAGGAGGAACAAAGTACACAGAAGAAACGACGCCGTTTTGGCCATCTCTTTCTTTCTTTTAGCAATGTCTCTCTCTCACTCGCAACTTAGACTTCAGATTCGTCACTCTTCTACCATACCAGTACACCGGTTAAAAAGGAGGAGATTTTCTCTTATTTATTTATTTATTTATTTAATGTATAGGTGCTTCGTGTATGTAGCCAATATAGAGATGACACATGGACTTGTGTGTTGCACTTGGGCTCATCTGAATAATGGGCCATATTCTGGCTCATCATTTCAGGCCCAGTCCATGTTAAAATTGGACATGACTTCGAAGCAGATATTATAGGAGAAAATTTGAATCATTGGCCATTGCGACATTTAATTTAAATTTAAATAATATATAATCTATATTACTATTACAAACCATCTTTTTTTTTCTATCAACAAATTATCATTTTGTCCCTTTATCTTTCTCTTGCCTTTGTCATTTGTAAATAAAAGAAGAACAATTCGAAACAAATAGTCTAAAGTAGCTTTTTTGAAAATTCTCTAAATATATATAGTCTGATGATATGAATTAATTAGAATTTTGCATCATCACACTGCACGTTTTAGATGTCATGATCATTGTTATTTAACATTTTTGTTTTATTGTCATGTGTATAATAATAGTACATCATCTACAAAGATGATTAACTATAACGCTCGTTATAGGCTTCAATTGGATATGTTAACAAATTTTGTTCAACAGCGTCTATTAAAAACACTCCAATCAAGCATGTTAGTTATAATCTTCATCTTAGTGGCAGTGGATAATGGATTTGATTGGCTAGTAAGATCACTTGTTTAATTGTTGAAATGCTACACATTTATTAACAAAAACTCGAATCTCACAAATCTAAAAGTATAAAATCAAGAGTGAGAAACAAAAAAGCATACCTCTATCTTAAAGTAAATATTTTATATAACTTTTTTTTTTCACTAATCAACTATTAACTATAAGCCACACTTGACTTTTTGAAGATTACAATAACGTCATTTGAGTACAAAAAACATAACGACACTGAAGTCATTAATCCAAAGCCCACCGCCCCATAGCAGCCGAAGCTCTTCCCCTAGGCCCCACATACCACATAGGACATAGGTCCCACCACCAAAGCAAAACAACGTAGTTAGAGACACAACTCGAGTCTCTAGCTAACTGTCGGTTCTCAACTACCAGTCCCCACTAGTACTACGGGTTGAGAAGAAGAAGAGATATCAAAGCCCATTGAACTTAGACTGCTTGGTATTGTCCCAAAAGCTTCCTCTTCTTTTGCCTTCCAATGGCTGAATTAATTCCCATTTTGATCACTCCAACACTCTCTCTAACATTAAGCCTCACAGAAACGCTTCTTTTCATCACTAGACGTTTCTCTCATCATTCTTTGATATTCACGTTGAGAACAACAACAACAAAAATTATTATAAAAAAAAAAAAAAAAAAAAAAACAACAACAACAACAAGAAGAAGAAGTCTTGATTAGGTCATAGTTCATATCACCAATCTCTTTTGGCTGTTTTCATTAGGATGGAAGAGACAGACCCGAATCCAACCCGACATGATCAGTCTCTTCCTTCATCATCATCTTCTTCTTCTCGTGTCCCGACAGCGACAACTTGTTTTGGAGATGTCTCGGCTTTGTCTTCTCGGCCGTCTACTTCTCAGGTACAAGAAGAGCAACAACAACAAGAAGAAGAAGAGAGCGATCAGCCAGAGGATCACCCGCGTCTACAACAGCGGAGATCGATCATATCTTACAGGGCGACCATATCGCAAGCCGTGAGCGTGAGGTCCGAAATGCGGGACGATGTTTGGTCGTGCCTTGTTTTGCTTGTCACCTTTTGGTTATTTGGTCAGTTTCCCTATCTATTTGCTTATCTTCCTCACACTTTGGTCTTCTATAGGATTTAAGGATATGTGTAACATGTCTGTCACATGTTGTTTCTTTCCTCTTTTTTTTTTTTTTTTTTCCTTTCAATTTTTCTTGTTGTCTCCGAGTTGTTGGACTGAACATTCACTGCTCAATATGAGCCTATGTTATTACTTTGATAAAGATACTAAACTGCCTTTATACTATTCCTCTCTTGTTTTTGAAACTCAAGATGAGATATTGACTATGGTTCTTAATGTGCCTCTCCAGCAGCATCAATGACTCTGATCATGGGGCTTTATGGATCTTCCAATTTGCAATTGGGCCCAAATTGCTCGCGCCTCATACAAACAAACCCCATCTTTGTTCAATCGATCAAGGTGATTATATATTTGCAAGTCAACCTATATCCATTGCGTTTATCTTATCTGTGTTTCTTCTTTATTCTTCAAAATTTGCCATTACTTGCTATATTGGAGTTATTCCTTTTGCTGAAAATTAGGTAGAGGAACAAGATGAGGCAAAACCAGGGCCAATTTTGTATGGCTTTTATAAACCTCCTCCAATGGATGTGGAGATCAATTGGACTGAAATGCATAATACCTCCGTACCAACCAACTCTCACAAGGCAAGTTCTTTTTATTTCTTAAACTACGAGTCCTTCGCACTTTTCTTCTGCTTTGCTCGTCGAAATTGAAGAGTAATGCTTGTTACAGGAGTGGATATACTTCTTAAACACGGGATCTAGAATAGATGTTCTGTTCAATGTGAAATCTCCAAGTTCACCTCCCCTGTTGCTTGTTATAGCTCAAGGTAGTTTTCATTTTTCTCAATCATGAAACGAAACTCTTGTAAGATTCTGCATTTTTTTTTTTTTACCTCTAGTATCTCTAAATATCAAACTTTGAGCAACACGCTCATCACCAATCAAGACTTATGATCTGCAAAATTGATCTGGTCACTAGGATACAAGTTCGGGTTAGCGACAACATTCTAGATCAAGACCTTTTGAACTAAAAGTTGAACCATCAAAATGGCTAGTATAATTAGTTGACTAATTATTTCTTTTTTTTTTATGTCAAGTATTTATAGTGAAAGTTAATGGACATCTAATCATCTATATGTTTTTCCTACTTTTGTTTGCCGTAATTTGCAGGTAGAGAAAGCCTGGTCGAGTGGATAGAGGACCCGTCATATCCTAACACAACACTCTCTTGGAACATAATCCACGGTAGGATTCACGATTTAAGTTTGTACATCTCATCTTTGATGCTGATTGGCCCACTCTAAACCAGCTAAAACTTCATAGGAAGTGGCAACATCGAACAGGAAATCACAAGGTCTTCCAGTTACTACATTGCAGTTGGGAACTTGAACTCCGAGGAAGTCGAGGTAACCGTTGAAGAGTGCCTACTCAACAATATTTATAGAATCACTTTACTAAGTTGCTGAACTTCCAAATATTTCACGTCATACATACAAAAGAACGAAAAATGGCTGTAAGATTTGTTTGATCAATGCTTCATGAATGAGTTAACACCCAAGAAATTCCCCGATGATGAAGTACTTGTAATGTACGACTTATTTTTTTATGCCAACACTGACTCCTTTCAAAATGGTGCTCATACAGGTAGAGCTGGAATTTAAAATAAAAGCTTTTCTTTACAACACAACCCAAGCCTACTACCAGTGTTTTGTCGGTAACAGTCTATGTAGCTTAAAGCTTTCCATTTTAGGGGCGAAAACGGCTGTATTAACATCTCCACCTCATGAAAAGGTAAAAAGAAGTTCAATTCAAGTTCACTACTTATTTTTCAATTGTCTCTACAAGTTTAAGACCTGCTTCTGAATCATCCAATATCTGAACTCAGTTTATCAGTATGCAAGCTTGAATGGTTCTGTTCTCTTTCAGGATTCTCCTGCCGGTGATGACTGGTTTGTCAAACTCTCATATGGACCACAATGGCTGACATATTTTATCGGATCGGGTTAGCTTCACTTTGCACTCAACTATTCATCTTTCAAACGATGCGTCACTAAAAGAACAAACAAACTTATTATTGGCCACTATATTTATTTTGTGCATACAGGTTTGATGACTGTGATCATGCTACTAGCCTTCAGATTTTGCAGTAGGTTCCAAAACCTAAGAGAGTTTCAACCAGTGGAGGTGGGAGCGGAGAGAACTCCGTTGCTTTTGCCCAAAGACGACGATGCTTCCAGTTGGGGTTCATCATATGATTCTGTTTCCAATGATGAAGAGGACCCTCGAGAGTGGCAAGTGCCAGAGAGTTCCTTGGAAGGCAAGGCGACAAACGAAGGAGAAAACAACAGCACCAACAACAATCCTCGGCGGCTTTGTATCATTTGCTATGATTCCCCACGGGACTGCTTTTTCCTTCCTTGTGGACATTGCGCCGCCTGCTTTACTTGCGGAACAAGGTATTTCATACTTCTTCAAAAAGGAAAAAAAATGCAATTAATTTCTTAGCAACTGTTAGGAGAAATTAACTTGTTATTAGACTGCACAATACATATGCTCTCATCCGAGAATTCAGATTGATATTTTTCACATGAAGTTGGACTTTAAAATGATTCTCTATGCAGGATCGCAGAAGAGGATGGACAGTGTCCTATATGCCGTAGGAAGATGAAGAAAGTGAGGAAGATTTTCACGGTTTGAACTGTCTATGCAAGTCAATAGCCAAAAAAAAAAAATTATATTCAAGTTATATTCTCATGATTGTCCACTAGAGACTATTTTTCACTCGCTGAGTGGATGTATTTGGTACATGCTTGTAGAGTCACAGAGTGTGTTTATAATAAGTTAAAAGTTGTATAAATTTCCTCCATAGAGTTTAAAGCTTTTCATGATGAATTCATACAGTTGAAATTTTTGGTAACCAAATGTTTTGATCATATTAAACGTCTAGGGAAATATGGCTTGCAATCTTTATTGAGAAACAATGACCCTCCACAAAATGTTCTCACTAAAAATTTCCCGACTTGGACAAAATAAGACTTTAAATTTATAACCTAAACTAAGATTTCTCTCTCTCTCTTTTTTTTTTTTTTTTTTGACTGAATGGTTTTCTTCAATAGAATACTGACCGATTACAGAACAAAAAAAAGTTTCAAATCTTTTTTCCTTTCAAGCTTGACATAAAGCAAAAATATCCAACAAACAAAAAAGTCTAGTCTAGATTCAACAAGCTTGAAAGCACGCTATTTGAGAAAGTGCACAAACGCACGACCGAAATACTTCCACGTGGCCGCACAAAGGTAACCCCGGGCCCAACTTTCCCGAGAAATCCGCTTGGAAAACTGATATTCAACCAAAAACAAAAAATCTGAGTGACGACTCGGCCAAACCCACCGCCACTGCGACGGCCAAGCGCGGCTCTGCCATGGCAATGCCGAAGCGAAAAACGCCGCCGCGATCGCCGACCCATCTCCTCCCCTGCGTCGCCGCCCTGGCCTTCCTTTCCCTCGCCGCCCTCGTCCTCTACAGGGTCCTCTCTCAACTCACCCCTCTCTCTCTCTCTCTCTCTCTCTCTCTCTCAAACTCTGACTCTGTCTCCGTGTCGTTTCGTCGAACAGGTCACCGACGTCGCCGCCCAGACTCGGACCGTGGCGGGCCACAACCTCGCGCCGACGCCCTGGCACCTCTTCCCGCCAAAAACCTTCTCCGGCGAGCCTCGCCACTCCCGCGTCATCAAGGTCCTCCACTGCTCCTACCTCGCCTGCTCGTCGAAACGCCGCCGTTCCGGCCCCGACCCCGACCCCGCCGCAGCGGCGGCGACGGGGCAGAGCCGGTGCCCCGAGTTCTTCCGGTGGGTCCACCGCGACCTGGAGCCGTGGGCCCGGGGCGGGATCTCGGCGGCCAGCGTGGAGATGGCGCGGGAGTTCGCGTCGTTCCGTGCGGTGATCGTGGGCGGGAGGCTGTTCGTGGACATGTACTACGCGTGCGTGCAGAGCCGAGCCATGTTCACCATCTGGGGCTTGTTGCAGCTCCTCCGGAGATATCCCGGGATGGTGCCGGACGTTGATATGGTGTTTGACTGCATGGACAAGCCCACCATCAACCGCACCCAGCACGGCTCGTCGCCGTTGCCTCTCTTCCGGTACTGCACCACTCGGGATCACTTCGACATCCCGTTTCCCGATTGGTCTTTCTGGGGTTGGTAAGTAAGACTGTCGCCAACTTTTGAGGTTTTTTTTTTAGTTTGGTCTGTTGTTAATTGTTTGTCTGGTGTCACGTTTGGAGAAAAGTATATGCTTTTTTGACGCAGACAATTAATTTAAATAAGACCAGGCAACCATTAGTTTATGATTAAGATGTCCATTGTGTGAGCTTCTTCTTTCATTACTGGGATTCTTAGACTATGTTTAAGGACCGAGTTAAAAATATGCATAAACAACTCTGGGTTTCAATATTTTCTCATTCTTTTTTTATGTATATTAATCAATTATTATAACATATGGACTATATACATAGAATTAAAAAAAGTTTGTTTAAACTTATATTGGCATTGATTTGTCTCCTTTCGAGTTGTTTTTAATCTAAAGCTAAAGGGATACGATCTTGTCGGCGGTGATGTATGGTATAACCATTGTTGTATTGTATAGGCCAGAGACAAATTTGAATCCATGGGATGAGGAGTTTAGAGACATCAAATGCGGTTCGCAGAGGAAGATTTGGACAAATAAGGTCCCTCAAGCATACTGGAAAGGGAACCCGGACGTTGATTCCCCCGTTCGTACTCAATTACTAAACTGCAACCACTCAAGAAAATGGGGAGCGCAAATTTGGCGTCAGGTTGGTTTATGCATATGTGTTTCTAGCTAGAACTGTTGATTTAGGCTTCAACAACTTGTAATTGTTGCTTTTGCTATGTGGAACAGGATTGGGTTGAAGAAGCAAAGGGTGGCTATGAGAAGTCCAAATTATCAAATCAATGTGACAACCAGTAAGTATATGACTTCTTTGCTTGATGCCTCCGTTAGTGCCAATATGAGCATGGTTTCAGCATGAATTTGTAAGAGAAATTGCGAATTTGGGTAATTTCATATTTATTGGCGGTTTAAATTCCAATATTTGAGTGTTCATAATAGAAATGTATGGTTTGATAGTTTGAATCTTTTCTTCTAGATATAAGATATATGCCGAATTTAGTTTGATAGTTTTTTTTTTTTTTTTGGTAGGTATAAGATATATGCAGAAGGCTATGCTTGGTCTGTGAGCCTAAAGTACATTCTATCATGTGGCTCACTTGCACTAATAATATCGCCACAATATGAGGATTTTTTCAGCCGTGGTCTCATTCCCAAGAAAAATTATTGGCCAATCTCAACGAATGACATATGCCCGTCGATAAAATACGCTGTAGAGTGGGGCAATGCACACCCATCTGAGGTAGGGTATTTGCGTTGG
The DNA here is from genome assembly GCA_018132145.1 of Boehmeria nivea var. tenacissima. Lineage (NCBI taxonomy): Eukaryota > Viridiplantae > Streptophyta > Magnoliopsida > Rosales > Urticaceae > Boehmeria > Boehmeria nivea. Next base: position 16,379,267 of record CM030874.1, on the reverse strand, counting down.
GAAATTGTATTAGATATTCAGTCCTAAGTACAAGAAAATAATCGAGAGTATATCTTTACATAGCCTAAGCGCCTTATTGTCTTTTGCTTCTCAAGCGATGTGAGACTTTTCTCTGCTTTTAGAATAGTTGATAGTAGGTAGGTGTTAAAATATGACATGTTTGATGCATTGTATTGTATAGTGTTATAAAAAAATAAAATTATGTCATAACCCAATCTTTATTATATCAAGTCTTTTTTTATTATTTTTGCATTATATATAATATAATAGTTTGAACGTATTAAACACAATATTGTATTCTACTACACCGATGAGCTTATATTGTGCCCTAAAAGTATCAAGATTCCTGCTTGTTATTTTTTTTTCAACTTTTCTCAACATAAAAAAGTGGTACCACACTCTTGCTGTAATCCTCTGCATTACCATAAAAATAAAAATTAAAAATAAAAAATAGCAATGGCAGCTACAATGCCACATAGTTGTTTTAGTTTAAACGTACTAGACCACAAAATCGTCCTTACATCCATTTGAGTTTTACAAAAATATGGATATTCTGTGTGTTTTTGGTGAAATGGAGATTCTTTTTGGGTTGTTGCATGGAGAGATTTTTCTTTAGATTTACATAAAGTCCACGACTTGTTCATGGACAAGCTGAGACGATAGCGAAAACAGGGCAGGATTTTAAGGGCCTGAGTATCAACAATCATGGCAGTGACAATGACACGTACATCATGAGTTAAATTAAGAATGTCCACAAGTACTCTAGTCTACCAGGTCCACATTGAGTTGCACTAAACTCTTTTACTCTTACATTGAGATATTTTGTATATCTTTTGGTCAGATTTGAGATTCTTTAGCTCTATTGCTTGGAACCTTCCTTTCAATTCTTATACAAGTCCATGGTTTAATTTGATTATATATGTTGTTAACAAATTTTCTCTGCTGGCTAAACAGGCAGAGAGAATAGGGAAAGCAGGGCAGGATTTGATGGAAAGCCTGAGCATGAACCGGGTCTATGACTACATGTTTCACCTCATCACGGAATATTCAAAGCTACAAAAGTTCAAGCCAGTCCGACCATCCTCTTCGCTTGAGGTCTGCGCAGAATCTCTACTTTGTCTCGCTGACCCGAAACAGAGACAATTCCTTGAGAAATCCACTGCCTATCCGTCTCCGACCCCGCCTTGCTCTCTCCAACCGGCTGATGCTAACCTTATCAGTAATTGGGTACAGCAGAGAAGGAAAACAATCAAGGACATAGAGGATATGGAGCTGAATCCACTTACTGACATTACAAGTTAAAAAACAATTTTGGGTTTTTGATATTGCTTGTCACTTGCATGTACAAGAGGTTCATTTTTTTGCGCGTGTATAGTTTTAGATTTCGAACAGTGAGCTTGTGATTGATAGTTTTTATACCAGCAATGATACAACATCACGAAAGATCAATAGTTGAAACTGCGAGTTGTGACAAAGTTAAAGTTACTGATTTTGCCTTCAAATAAAGTACTCAAGTGTCATGACAAAATTGGACTCTGATTTCATAATGCAATATGATACTTCCTCTCAGAGATTAATCTTCAGTTTTATATCATATAGTTCGTTGACCAAAACCTTAAAGTAACTCAATTCTATTTTGGTGTTTGTTTCTTGGATTGCAAGTTTTTTATTTTGAATCCTCTTTACAGAAGGAGCAAAAGCGTGTAAAAGAAAAAGCTTTTTTTTTTTTTTGTCGCTTCGAAAAAGCACTTCATTGATTAATTCCACTAATCAGAAAAGTGTATACAATTTAGTTGTGATACATGGGACTAAAGAAGAAGAAGAGTAAGAAAGAGAGAGTGATGGGACTGAGAAAAGAAAAAAAAAGTTTATCGGGAAATTTCATGATTTTCATCAAAATTCACAACCTCTTATTTTATGGTCGTCGTTACCAACCCACCAGCCACAAAAAAGGTGAACAAAAAAAAAAAAAAGAGAGAGAGAGAGAGAATCAATTTTGGCATTTTTTGATAGGAAATAGAATGGAAATATGTGGAGGCCTAGTGAGTTGGATTTGGATTCCAAACTATCATGACTCGTTTCCTTTTGTATTTTTGCTTTGTGATTTAAAAAAAAAAAAGAAAAGGCAAAATAGCATTTGTGTTGGGAAAATGTCATATATATTTTGTGTGGAACCAGTGGAAATCATAAATGAGAGGCCTTCCTCAATGCTCACATCGCTTACCTCATTGCATTTGCAATTTTTTTTTTTTTAAGCATGAAATATGGGACAAACCAGAGCTCAGTGGAAGGAGAAGTCGTTTACTCATTGCATTTGCAATTATTCTTTAATTTGTCAACCAAACAATTTTTTTTTTAAACCAAGTAAATATAAAATAGAAACCACGATAAGGCTTGAGAGAAAATGACGTTGGTGATCTTCTTTTACATGATGGCGGTTTTTTTTTTTTTTTTTTTGGATGTTGGCATTGGCACTTGGCAAATTGTGAATAAGCGACTTTTGAAGAAAAAGTAGTGACGTGTTTGACTTTCAGTCTAACATGATTCTTATTCGGACACTATATATATATAATTTTTAATTTGAAGCAGCCTTTGTCGCTTTTGTTCAGTGTCTTCTCTCATGTTGTTAAATGGTTAATTATTTTCTCTTTCTTTTCAATATTTCTTTATTTCGACTGAGAAATGACAATATTTTTGGGAGTTGAAATTTCATCGGAATAATAACAACAATGAGGTAACCGAGACAGTGACGATGGCGAGGATAATAGCAAAATAATACAGGGGAAATATTATGGTCATGTTTGCTCCTAAAACCTCTTTAAATTTTGTAAGAATTTACAGCTGAAATAGATATTTGATAAAAAAAATTTTAAAATTATTTTTCTTAAATAATCTAATTATAACTATATTAATTTATTCAACAAACATTTTTTTTGATAGTAGCTCTTTAGTTTATAATTTTTGGAAAAGCTCACATTACTAGGCTAAGTTAATGTTATCATAATATATGTAACATTCTCTTAACATATGAATCCACAATGTTAGACTAGTTAGAACTCAATAGGTATTATTTAACTAAAATTATTCATAATAGAATTTTAATTATGATAAACTATCTAACTATTGTGATAAATAGATTTTTTTTTATTAAGATAGAATATTGTGAATATTTTTTACCCAATATATATAGATAGGATCAATGAGGAAGGTACTCAAAATTTACAGAACAATAATTTTGATGAATATCAACATATTAATGATCTATGTCATATTTGCAATTATATACCCATTTTTTAAGTAATTAAAAAAATAATCAATTTATCAATTTATTGCACATATTTTATATGGCTCAATAAATTATCATCAATTATTATTGTGTAAGTAAATAAATTACTTAGATATTTTGTTATAATCTTTAAATGGTAGATTTTGAGAAATATCCCTATTTTGGCACATTTATAATCTTCTATACCCAATTTATATTTCACTTTTAATTTATGTCTCCAATTTTACACTACAAACATAGAGTGAAAATAAAGAGAGTATATCATTTGGGGCAGTAGCACTTAGAATGACCTTATTTTACAATTTTTCCATTTAAAAAAAATTTGAATAGTTTTTTTGTTTGCCTCTATTATTCAAATATTTTCATTCTCATTCTTTTTTTTACTTTCTTGGTCTCAATATAATATGCTTAAATCTCAATCATTTAACCCATACTGAAATTTGATAAGTCAACAACAATTCTAGATGACTCATCCAAATATTTTTCTCAAATAATGAGTTATTTATTTAGGTCTTATAAATTAAGTTTTTACTATAATTTCTTATGTAGAATATATATAGTACGATACGCATTCATTTGTATATATAATTTGCAAATAGATACACATACACACGCGCAGGGAAAAAAACTGGAAAAAAAAATATATATACTAATTTTGAGGTTGGAATAAAGGGCAAAAAGGCATTGTTTTGATAAATTAGCAAATATACAAAGTCTAGATAGATTGCCCAAAAATAAAGAGAAACGCCTAGATTAAGTATCTAAAGATTACACATACCTTATTTAGATGTTTACCATATTTTTTATCGCAATTCTCTCGGAGAACATGTTTTAAAGGTTCTTAGATGGACCTTTTTTTTTTTTGGCCATATTTTGCAACATTATTCTAAACGGTGAAGATTTGATGTTCTTATTTTGTATATTGTTTATATTTTTTAGCAGTCTATGTACGAAACTAATAGCAATAGCATGCTGTCACCCAAATTTTGCAATCCTAATCTTAGGATACACAAACAAATCTTCCATTTAATCTATTTAAATAAATATCTAATATATTATTTGCCCTATACATTTCAACAATAATCAAATAAATCATGACCATTAGCTGTCTTTTAATAGTAAAAAAAAAAACCATGGCCCTAAAAATCTATACCTTCCATCCGGCACTATATCTCACTTATCATTCTTTATTTCCTTTCTCTTTTCATTATTTTAAACGACCTCCAATTCTCTCATTTATTTTTTTAATATATTTTTCTCTCCTTTATTTATTTATTATCTCCAAAAGATAAATATCACACACCCTTAAAAATTAAAAAGTGTAAAAGAGTAACCCTTATTTTCGGCACTCATTTTTCTCCTCTCATTCCATTCTGTTCGTTCATTTTTTTTCAACTTTTCTAATCTTACAATCTATCTCATTTTATTATATTTTTTCAACAATTTTTTTCAAGTTTTCAAATATATATGCAATGTCTTTAAATCTCAACAATTTGTACCACATTGATATTCACAAAGTCAAACCATTCTATTTCATTTTTTTTAACTATTTTCAAACCATTTTTTCCATCCCAAAGAATAAGAAAGAATGGGCAAAATAAGTACCAAAACAAGGGGTAAATCTACCAATCCAGGTCCAATACAGTAAGCCTCTGATTAAAGTATTTTCTCAAAAAGCTAAATATTATATACTTAAAAAAAAGGGTCAATTAAACAATTAGTTATTTTAAAGATAAAGTTTAAATGATTTAGCCATAGTTTTATGAAATTAGGAATTTAGTCATAACATGTAATATTTTTTGTAACATGTAATGTTATATTTTTTACACGTATATATGTTAAATATTACAAAAAATGCTATATGTTATGATTAAATTCATAATTTCGTGAAATTATAGCTAAATTCTAAAAAATTATCCAAAAGTTTGGTTAAATGCCTGAAAAACTCTATAAAAAAAATCGATCAAATATATCTTACAATAAAAAATAGGTTTCCGTTAGTTATTATTCATTTATGATAATTTTATAATATTGAATTAAAAAGAAAAAGAAAAAGAAAATAGGCATCCACTAGACAAATCCCTAGCCAGTCATATACATATATATACACCACTGAATCTGCACCACCTTTCCCTCAAATCTCTCCTTCCTTTCTTCCTCATAAAATCCCAATCCCTGTCCCAATCCCTATCATCTTCTTCTTCTTCTTCTTCTTCTTCTTCTTCCAAACATGGCCGACACCGGAGTGGTCACCGTGTACGGCAACGGCACGCTGTACGACACCACCAAGAAGTCGCCGTTCTCGGTGAAGGTGGGCCTGGCCCAGATGCTCCGCGGCGGCGTGATAATGGACGTGGTAAACGCCGAGCAGGCCCGCGTGGCCGAGGAGGCAGGCGCGTGCGCCGTGATGGCGCTGGAGCGCGTGCCGGCGGACATCCGCGCGCAGGGCGGCGTGGCGCGCATGAGCGACCCGCAGCTCATCAAGGAGATCAAGCAGGCCGTGACCATCCCCGTCATGGCCAAGGCCCGCATCGGCCACTTTGTGGAGGCCCAGATCCTGGAGGCCATCGGCGTGGACTACGTCGACGAGAGCGAGGTCTTGACCGTGGCAGACGAGGAGAACCACATCAACAAGCACAACTTCCGGATCCCCTTCGTCTGCGGCTGCCGCAACCTCGGCGAGGCGCTGCGGCGCATCCGCGAGGGCGCCGCCATGATCCGCACCAAGGGCGAGGCCGGCACAGGCAACGTCGTCGAGGCCGTGCGCCACGTGCGCTCCGTCATGGGCGACGTGCGCGCGCTGCGCGGCATGGACGACGACGAGGTCTTCGCCTTCGCCAAGCGCATCGCCGCGCCCTACGACCTCGTCATGCAGACCAAGCAGCTGGGGAGGCTCCCCGTCGTGCAGTTCGCCGCCGGTGGGGTGGCCACGCCCGCTGACGCCGCGCTCATGATGCAGCTCGGCTGCGACGGCGTCTTCGTTGGGTCCGGCGTATTCAAGAGCGGCGACCCGGCGCGCCGCGCCAGGGCCATCGTCCAGGCCGTCACGCACTACAGCGACCCAGAGATCCTCGCTGACGTCAGCTCCGGCCTTGGCGAGGCCATGGTTGGGATTAATCTCAACGATGCCAAGGTCGAGAGGTACGCCAATCGCTCGGAGTAGTGATGGGTAATTCGGAACCCAAAAGCATCAACATTAAAAAAAAAAAAAAATTATGATTATATATGTGATGATACATTTTGGTTTGGTCTTAGATTTCTGTCCCTTTTGCAATTTTATTTTTATTTTTTTGGTTTGTTCTGTTTCTTAAAGCGTAGAAGAAAAATGGTGTTTAGTGTTTGTCTTGTAATTCCTGAATTGGGTTGCCAATGAAGAATTAGTTTCTTTATGTTTAGCTTTTCTATATAGTGTAAGCATATTATATTATTCTGGGTTTGATGTGGGATTACTTTTCAAACAAAATTTCTTGTTGGCCGATTATTTTGGTTGTTTGGGGGGTTGTTTTCAAGGCTAATGTGATAAGAGACTAAGAGTTGGTTTGAGATATGGCATGGCTGTGGAAAGTTTTAGTTGTTTGGCTTACAGGCATATCCAAATTAGTGGTGGAAATTTAAGCTCTCATCCAGCGATAGCAATGTGCTTTACCTTTCTTTTTCATATTATGACTGTACTCTCACACCAGCAAATAATCTACGTATGTCACTTTTCTTGATTAAAAGATTGGATTTTTACTAATGCTCTTTTTATACATTAATAATCTCTATCCTGAATTGAGAGTGCGATCATGTCTACACTAATACACTGGATCTCATCAAAATTAAAGTTAAGCGTGTTTGCACAACATCTCATCAACTTCAAAGTTAAGCATATTTGGAGGAGAGTAGCATCCTAAGTGAACTCTTTGGAAGTCCTTTCTAAACCATGTGTGTTCAAAATTCGGGCAATTGTAAAGAGACACATCTTGTATAAACAAAAAAAAAAAAAGGCAAAATTGGTACTCTCATCGCTTGCTAAGTTAATCCTACCACGTTAAGTTTTGAATTCCATTATGAGCAGTGGTCAAAATATGTTCTCTTATCCATTTGATGGAATGTCACTTTTTGAATTCTTGTTTGGACTGATGAGCCATTCATTTTTCCTTCAATAGGGCGTTCAATGTAATTTTTGCACCTAATGTCACTTTTTTTTTTTTAATCTAAAAAGTGATACTAAGATAATTAGTTCAAAAGTGATATAAATCCAAGGCGCAATTTTTCAACTTTGAGGCCCACGCTTGTCCATTGATTGTCTGGATTGGGCTTATTGATGTACAACGGACTTCCGAAAGTAAGGGTCCAAACAAATTGTTTTTAGGGAAGGAGGAATGGGAGAATTTCAAAATAAAGTTATTCTTGATGCCACTTAATAATCTATACCCTATGTGGTGTGCTCCCTTCATTTCTACTCTATATTTGTAGTGTAAATTTTGGGGTATAAATTAAAAGTGCAACACACATGGGGTATAGATTATCGTTGTGTCAAGAATGGGGTATTCCTCAAAATCCCCCTTTAGGAATTTTCTAGTTGATCCTAATGATAAATAGGAATTGACACACTAATGATAAATAGGAATTGATTGTGTCTCGCATCAATTACAACTTATAAGAAAAGTTTTAGCAACACCTCCAACATCAACAGCAATGTTGGAAAGATTTTAACCAAGTAAACAATGTTAACAGCTTGGCTAACCATGTCCCTTTCTTAATTTGAGAGAATTTCCTGTCTGAGAATTTCAAAATAAAGTATATGCCTCAAGTAATGTGCTCTATTTATTTCCACTATATGTTTGTAATATAAAATTTAAAGTATAAATTACAAGTATAAAACACATGAGACATAGATTATAATTGTACTAAAGAATGGGGCATTCTTTAAAATCCACATTTCTTGTTGATGTTATTGTTTTTTTTTTTTTTTGCTTGGATCGTGGATAGTTATGTATAAGTATAACCCACTAAAACTAGTTGTGAATTGAGTGGTTGACCTACCAAACATCAAACATGGTTTGCCTTGCAAAGGATTTATCTTTAGATTTCCTCATTGTTGTATGAAATATAGAGATAATACCAAGAATGCCATCATTTAATGCACCAATAATAAATTATCGCAAATGATATGTTGCTTTGATTTCCACTTCATGTTTATAGTATAAAAATAGGAATGAAAGATAAAACTATAACACAAAGGGACATAGATCATTAGTGAAGAAAACATTAAAATCTCATTCTCTATTTATTTGAAATATCATGATCCTCCCTTTTATTTTTCGAAATGCAAAATAGTATCCCTGATATTTTTTTAAAACCTACCGAAAATGTTGACCAAAGTGTGTAAATTTTGTAATATAGCTATTATTTTCTCATCAATAATTGTCAAGTTGGCAACATAAGGTATATTTTTTTTTATAGGTTTAAGCAAAAAAATCAAGAGATATTTTTTGTATTTAGAAAATTAAAGAAAAAGATCATGGTGTTTCAAATAAATAAAAAGGTTAACAATAATCTATGCCTATGCTGTCATATTGTCTCGAGTCTTACTCTATGTTTATGTTTATAATGTAAAAATGAAGATATAAACTAAGAATGCAACACAAAAGAGCATAAATTATTAATGTGTCCAACGAGTGACATTCCTCAAAATCTCCATTATTTTTTTATAATAAGTAGAAAATTTGATCTAATGCCACCAACATAGGGCCACTCAAATTTTTGAAAATTAAATTTTGTTCAACAATGTTTTAAAATATTACGAGTTTGCTCCCATAAAAAATCAAAATTTTTAATTATGCCCCCACTCAAATTTTTAAAAACTAAATTTTATACCATAATTTTTTAAATGAATATAATTTTTCCCCATAAAGATTAAAAATTTTAAGTTTGCCCCATAGTTGAATGAATTTTTAGACATGCCATCACTTATTAATTTTTTTTTTTCTTTGAATGTGCCCATACTGAGATAAAGCTTTGACTCCGTCATTGAAATTTGAATGCCACTTTTGTAATCCAAATTTTTAACCCATATCACAATTGCAAGCCATGAAACTTTTTTACTAGCAAATCAATATTTTGTCTCTCTTCCTCTCGTCCTGTCTTCCTCATTTGTAAAAGAAAATGAATAATTCACTCAAATTCACTACTAAAATGTGACATGTAATGCAATATTTCTTTTGGAGTGTTAATTTTTAAAACTAGTAACATAGTAGTGGTATTTTTCAAAATTTTCCATATATATAAGAACTCACTTGTATTATGTATATTTAATTTTTGGTCTATATGGTGCCATTTTATAGTGCATGTTTCTAGAAAAGAACCAAAGTTTCTAAAAATTAATAAACTAGTCATTATCTCTTTGAAAAACTAAGAACATAAATGTAACAACACATCATTTTCGAGTTAAGAAATATTTCTTTAATTAATTGAAATATTAACTATTTATTTAAAATATAAAAAATGACTATTTGCTCGATAATCTCTAAGCTTTTCCCTATTTGTTAATTACTCGCAAACATTATTAATTTTATATGCCGAGGAGGCATTTTCACTTGCTTTTAAAAATGTCCGACCATAATAAAGTTAACGGAAAGTTGGCTTTCTCTTCCTATGGCTACATCTTTATGGGTTTTGTTTTGTTTTTGTTTTTGTTTTTTTTTAAATATTGCATTCTATTGTCCTTTTAACTTTATTTATGGCATTCTAAATTGTAAACTTTAATAACGTGGATGAGCACATAACAAGCTCCAATTAAAGATGTGATCTGGCTTTCTTTTGTAGTACTTATTTTAAATTGCTCTTGCTTTTAGGTAGCCTCAACTCATTAATCATGAAGCATTGGGGTCTGGGGATAATATTGTTTACGGCGAATGAAAATATATAACTACCTGTGTTTTGGTTGACTATTATTCATAAATTAAAATATTTCTTTTAATTAAAACAAAATTTGTTAGCTAAACTCCACCTGTTCCACAGCCAGTGTATGACTGAGAAATGATGAATAAATTTATGTACGTCAAATTCAATGACGAAGCACGCCATTTTTTATTTTTTTTAATACAGCCGAAAACGGGATTAATCTTTGGTAATACTTGAACTCAAAACTGTACTAAATAGTAAATATTATCCAATAATGTTGTAGACTAGTACATATCTAGTGGGTCCTTTTCATTACACAAACCTGATCTAAGTGCTTACTAAGCATGTAGTTTTTTTTTTTTCAATATTTATTTTGTCATTTTTGGTGATAGATCATATGTAAGTGCACTATAAATATTTTCACATTGCTAGAACCCAAATATCATACATACATCTTGTTGGGACAAAATTTCGTCCCAACTACACGGAGGCACGTGACCGGGTATCCCAGCTTGGGGATATCCGTTGTGCCACGCACTGATTTCTTAAACTAGAAATTACAAATAAAATACAAAGATTTTCTACAACTTTCTCTCTCTCTCTCACACACTTCTATCTTAGTTTTTTTCGTCCTCCTCTGCAGTTTGCGGGAGGGTCCGATTTATTGGCCATTCCTTGTCCCTTCGAGTGGTTCCTTAAGTCTTCATAATGATCTCATGAGTGCGGAGTTAACAATCTCATTAACGCTGTCGATTGGGCTTGGTTCGGGAGGGGCTTTTCAACTCCCACTGAGGAGTTACATAATCAAATGATCCAGTGTGTGCGGGTTCACATGTGCATGGGAGACCTTCGTTTTCTACAGCGAGAAACAGACGATAATTAATATGTGCGAACGTCCGTTGAACACGGTGCTCTCTGGCGGGATTCGGCAGGGCACGACGGGGCGAGGCGGGATCCGGCGGGGTCCGGGGTGGTCTAGCGGAGTGTGGCAGGATCCGGCGGAACACGACGGGGCGAGGCAGGATCCGGCGGGGTCTGGCGGAGCTTGGCGGGATCCGACGGGGCACGACAGGGCGAGGCGGGATCCGGCGGGGTCCGACGAGGTCTGGCGGAGCTTGGCAGGATCCGGCGGGGTGTGTCGGGGTCCGGTGGGATGCGGCGGGGTCTGGCGTAATATGGCGGGGTCCAGCGTAGTCCGGCAAGGTTTTGCTGGCGTCGGTAGCCTCCGTTGGTTTCGACGGGAACGTACCTCTTTGGATTGGACTAGGCCGCGCGGTGGGTTTGTATTTCTCTCTTGCGGGCCCTTAGTTAGATTAAGGTGGCTTGTTGTTTTGGGCTTGTTTTGGGCTCCCTTTACACTTGGCTCAACTTGGTTTTTTGGCCCAAGCCGAGATTTGACCCAACACATCTATTGCTTATATGTGTAAATGATTCATTTTTCATATGTACTAGAATATCAATTAATGTATTTAACCAGATATAACGCTAGTGTTATAGATATCACATACACACCCCATTTAATTTGCCTAGACCAACTGTTCTTTCTTAGAGCCACCTCATATATATATTTATTACTCACAACCACTCATGGTGTAAGAGAAAAATCACATTGCAACGTTTTGTCGTTTTTCACTTTACTTTGTTCCGAAAACATAAAGGCCTACTAACGTTTTTCTCGTGGTCCACAGTCCACTGCTAGAGCACAAGTTTTTGTCGCCACAAAATATATATGAAAAGTATACTTACATTGAAGTATAATGATCACATTTGTAATAATAATGTATAAGGTGTCACATCACCATCACCGATTCTTATACATAATATACATACCACCAGCGTAGGCGTGCAAACTGGGAAGTCTATGGCATTTCATAGAATAAACAATATATTTTATGAAATTCATATAATGAATTGTTCATTTTATAAAATTTTATGGAATAGATTTTTGGAATAATCAGATAATTTTTGAGTAATTATTTAGATTTTAAATTAAAAAAAATTATTCATTGAATAAAAGAGGAAAGAAATGAGATATAATAAAATTTCGACTAAATCCCGAGTAAAAATCATTTTATGGCATTCTATTTTTTTTTTTGGATATACACCCGGATTTGTTTTCCGGATAATACCCAAAATTTACCTAAAATTTCTATCGGGTAATTATTTACCCAGTATTATACAAGTATACATCATATTTGTACGTCCATGCATACGTACTATATATATATATATATATATATATATCTTACCTTAACCAACGACCAACAGGCATTTGTGAGTTCAAATCAAGCACTATTGTAAAGTTAGTACATGAAGCAACGTCACATGCATGAGCTCAAGGGTTGTGTAACTTGTGTAAATATGGAACATGATATTGTGCCATTAACTGCCAGGCAACATAACATGCAAAAAATAACACAATTATTGAGCTTCTTACGATAATTACCAGACTTGTAGATATGTAACTTGTATAAGTTATGACAAGTTGAAAATATAAGAGAATTGTCACGTACCACCAAATAGGCCCAACAAACATAATTATCAATTATGTAACATCGCTACATCAGCGTAGCATTAAATAGTGCTTTGTTTCGTCACTAGAAATTAATATTATTGACATTTTTTTTTCAAATAAATATTGTGGTCGCTTGCTTAGAACCAACGCGACACTATTAAGTTTATGTTTGTGTTTGGACAAATTATTTTGTTTATTTCTTTTTATTTTTTTTTGAATGGTCAAAATGATTTAGAAAATAGTTAGAAAAATTAATAGAATAATTTGACTTTATGAATTATGAGGTGATATAAATAATTGAGATTTAAAAATACTGTATAAGAATTTAAAAAGTTAAAAAAAATAATTAAAAAAAATAAAATAGAATAAAATAATTTGTAAGATTAAAAAGTTAAATAATTTAAAATGAAATAAAATGAAATAAAATGAGTGGAATGATTTGTGATGGATAACAGTAAAATTAAACGTGAGAAAAATTACATAAAACTAATGTGAAATCCCGTTCATTCGGATGGTGCCCGAGAAAGTAAAAGACTTTTGACCATTGGGAAACGTGTTGCTAATAGTTATAAATAAATTACTAACGTGCAATTCGTGACTGATTAATTTATGTCCAGTCATCACTTTGTGAATTTTCTTGTTTTGTTTTTTTATAGCACCGTGTAAAGCTTGGTGGACCAATAGTTATTCTTCGGTTTTAGAGCTACAGTATTCTTGGAGACAGATAGGACTGGCCGATTGGGAATTTGTTTATGCTTTTCTTTTTTAGCAGAATGAAAAATGTTTTGATTTATCACCTTTAAAAATAAAATTTTGACATGTGTAAAGAAATGAGAAGAAATCTGCTTTCTTTTTTGGTTAATACTTAATTAGGGAAATTTTTTTAATAGTAAATAATTTATAATAATTTAAAACTATTGAATGAGCTGTAGTTATATTGAATGAGCTATTATAGCTTAAAACTATTTAAACTATTGAATGAGCTATTCTTCAATAGTGCACGATTTAATATTAAGTAGTTATCCACACAAATTTAAATTATTGAATGAGCTGTAGTAAAAATATATATTAAAATAAAAGTGAGTGAAGATTGAAAAGGACTATTGCGAAGAGTCAAGGAATCTCATTTACTAAAGCCTTCAACCCTCAGTTTAAATATTAGCATGGAATTGTTGGTATAAGCTAAGAGTTCAGATCAACAAGATCAATCGAATCGTTTAAGACAAATAAAGTGGACACACAAAGTCCTTTCAATTAAAACCCATTAACAACGATTCCTCCCCTAACACCTCTGGAGAAACGATTTACATGATTGCAATATGCAATTATTTCACCATAATCCACACGTAAAAAACCGAGAAGATTCGGAGAGTAGTAGATATTCACTCTCATTCACACTGCGCCAAGAGTACAACAACAACTAAAACACAAAAGCACTGTCACTTTTTTTCTTTTGTCAATTCCCATATATATATAACGAAGAAAGAATTATTTGTCTGGGCACGAGACAGAGTAGAGAGAGAGAGAGAGAGAGAGAGAGAGAGAGAGTGAGATCGGACTGATGGGCAGCTACAGGATGTGCGTGTGCTTCACGCGGCGGTACAGGATAACGGAGGCGGAGCCGCCGGCGGACGTGAAGGAGGCCTTCCGCAAGTACGCGGAGGGCGGCTCCCACATGAACGCCGACCAGCTGCGGCGCTTCCTGGCCGAGGCCCAGCGCCAGGACGCCACCGCCGAGGAGACCGAGCGCCTCCTGGAGCTCGTGCAGCACCGCCGCCACCACATGACCAAGTTCAGGAAGCACCACCTCACTCTCGACGACTTCCACCACTTCCTCTTCTCTTCCGATTTGAACCCTCCTATCAACGATCAGGTCTGCTCTTTTTTTTTTTTAAAATCTAAACGAGTACTAGTTTTTTTTTTTTTTTTGTTCGGACACTAACGCAGAGCGTGAATTTGATGAATTAGGTTCATCAAGATATGACAGCTCCTCTGTCCCACTACTTCATCTACACCGGCCACAACTCGTACTTGACCGGAAACCAGCTCAGCAGCGACTGCAGCGACGTTCCGATCATCAAGGCGCTTCAGAGAGGGGTCAGAGTGGTGGAGCTTGATATCTGGCCGAATTCTACCAAAGACGATGTTCATGTTCTTCATGGAAGGTAATATGTTGGACCAGAATATTAGTCATTGAATTAAAAGCTCGGCCACTGAGTGACCAACATAATGCTGTGTGTGATAGGACTTTGACAACGCCTGTGGAGCTAGTGAAGTGCCTGAAATCCATCAAAGAACACGCTTTCGAAGCCTCGCCGTACCCGGTCATCATAACTCTTGAAGATCACCTAACTTCTCCTCTCCAAGCTAAAGTTGCTCAGGTTTTTTTTTTTGTTTTTTTGGTTGTTTTGGAATTAAGTCATCTTCTGAAATTAACTTTTCTTGATCTCATATTCGCTGTTCGTTTCACTTTAGATGGTGACCGAGACATTTGGGGACATGTTGTTTTGCCCTGAATCCGAATGCCTCGACGAGTTTCCTTCACCGGAAGAGATGAAATACCGAATCATCATTTCAACCAAGCCTCCAAAGGAGTACCTTCAGTCCGAGGCCGTCCTCGGGACGGAAGATCAAAGCTCGAAGAAGCAGAGAAACTCCAACGAAAATTTGGTGAAGACAGAGCCATTGAAGGCAGATCATGACCAAGAAGAAAACGACACGGTGCATAAAGAATCCAGTCTTTAGTTATTTTTCTATTCAAGACAAAAATGTTTTGTTCCTTCTTTAATTGACTAGATTTCTCTACATTTTGTGGCTTGTAGAGCGGCAGTGAAAGGAGCGAAAGCGAGCACGGCAAGGAATGTGAAGATAGCAACAAGGGTGACATTGATCCGAGCACATCAGGACCTCCGGAGTACAAGCGCCTAATCGCCATCCATGCCGGAAAGCCCAAGGGTAGCCTAAAGGAGCAACTGAAAGTTGACGCTGCTAAAGTTCGGCGCCTAAGCTTGAGCGAACAAGGGCTCGAAAGGGCAACCTCAATGCACGGGACCGATGTTGTCAGGTAACATATCTTACTCTACTTCGTCTTGTCATGACATAGTTTGTTCTTTGATTCCGTGACTAAACATGTGAATTGAAATTCTTTGATCATACAGATTTACGCAGAAGAATTTCTTAAGGGTGTACCCGAAGGGAACTCGGGTCGATTCGTCGAACTATAAGCCATTGATTGGCTGGATGCATGGTGCCCAAATGGTTGCTCTAAATATGCAGGTTTGATTTTGATTCTCTGTATTCCTTGTTTTCTTATTATGTGCTTGGTTTTCTAGATGGTCTTATTTAGAATTAAGCAAACTCAAAAATTTCTGTGGCTGATTTTTCAGGGATATGGTAAGTCTCTTTGGCTGATGCATGGGATGTTTAGAGCAAATGGGGGTTGTGGTTACGTGAAAAAGCCAGATTTCCTAATGCACAACCACATCTTCAACCCCAAGATGAAACTGCCAGTGACAAAGACTTTAAAGGTGAAATATTGTAGCTCACTTTTTTTTTTTAACTTTTCTTTTCAAAGTTTTTTGAGGCTTTTACTTGGACTCATTGGTTTAGTACTTTTCCAGGTGAAAGTATATATGGGAGATGGATGGCATTTGGACTTCAAACAAACACACTTTGATCTATATTCTCCTCCAGATTTCTACACCAGAGTAAGTCTCATGGCCATAAGCATTATAGCCCAGCTTTTGAAAAAAATTGGTAAACTAATGTAATACAAACTATACACACACAAGAGTACTTAAATTCTCACTCTATGTATGAGTGTCTGCGCAATGCAGGTTGGCATAGCAGGAGTTCCGGCGGACGAGACGATGAAGAAAACCAAGAAGAAAGAAGATAATTGGACGCCTGTGTGGGAAGAAGAGTTCACATTTCCATTGACTGTTCCTGAACTGGCTCTGCTTCGGGTCGAGGTAAACGAGTACGACATGTCGGAGAAGGATGATTTCGCAGGACAGACGTGCCTGCCCGTTTCCGAGTTGAAACCGGGCATCCGCGCTGTCCCCTTGTATAACCGCAAAGGAGACAAGTACAACTCAGTCAGGCTACTAATGCGGTTCGAGTTTGTCTAAGTTGTCTGGTTTTTCATCTTAATTGTGTGTTTATAGAGTACTCTATGATACGATTTCAAACAAATAAAAAAAAAAAACTATTGCTGCATAGTTAGATTTTCATCGGAATCAGTCAAAATTATAACTTAAGGATTAATGATTCTGATGTGATCTGACATTTTAAAAAACTGCAAGTAATATCATACTAGCCCCGATATTGTGTTGTATTGTGTGAGCTCTTTTGTAAGAGAATTTATATGAATTTTTCAATCAAGTAAGTGTGTTAGATCAGACTAGGCTACTATATTATCACATCCAAGAATTTCTGGAGTTGATTAAGGTTGAATATGTGAGCGAGAATAGAAGGTGTTTCTTTTTTTTAGATTAAAAGCCTTGAAAATTGACTAAAAATCTAAATTGCAAGAGGTTTATGTGTACGAGATTTCTCTACATGACTTCCAACTGTACTTAAGTGGCAAGATAATTATGAATTTTGGTGTTCAAGAAAAGGACGCGAGTTGGCAAAGAATTCTCAAAAGAAAAAGATGTTTCAACTTTTGGTCGCATAGGGGGGCAAAGTAAACAGAGGCGTGAATCTATTATATATGTACACACGGACAATATATCATGTGTGTGTGTGCGCGTGGAAGAGCGAAAAGGCAGAGGTGTTTGTATACATTTAGGCTTATATATTGGACCTCCTATTGCTTTTGCTGCAAATGCTTTTCCACAACTTGGATTCTATGGAATTTGATCCACAGTTGATATTGGACAATCTTTGGCTCACAAAAGCTATGTAATTTAGTCGCTAGTCAATATTCACACGTAGGCAAGAAAACTTGGAATTCCAATTCATTCCATGGAACAATTACCTGGTAATTTTCAGGTAATTACCTGGAAATTACCTGGAACGCTTTCCCGAGTATTTACCCGGAAATAATGGAATTGGAATGCTGGGTAAAACCGGGTAATTACCCGGATTTTTTTTTCGATAGCTTGGTAGTGCTGTGACTAAAAATATTGTAATTTGGGAAATTTTTTCGGGTAAATGCCGGATAAAACATTTTATTTTTTTTTTCTTCCCGGGTAATTCCGGGTATATACCCGGATTTTCTATCCGGGTAATACCCGGAATTTACCCGAGAATTTCACCGGGCAAAATTTTGCCCGGTACTATTTGTTCCATTTATGCAAGCCTATTCACAAGTGTAACACAAAATTCACAAATTTATTTTTGCCAAATTTGAATAACGAAGCAACTAACATATTTACAAAATTATGCATACTCAATGACCATGCATATTTGTGCTTTCATTTATTGGTCAATAACATATTTGTGTGCTCCTAATAAATATATATATTTCTTGTGTGACCTGTTTTATTACTCCACCGATGTCCCTCTCTTATTCCCTTCTTCCTTTGTAGTCAAAATCGTCGAGAAGATTTTGTTTTTCATTTGTTTGTTTGTCCTTTACCTATAAAATAAAATAAAGCTTGAATGGGGATAAAAAGAAAGAATATATATGGGGGCTAGGGCATATATAACACGAACATATTAGTAGTTTTAAAACAAATGCTTCCTTCTAGGTTTTAAACGAGCACATATTCTCACTTCGCTGCAACGCCATTCCTAAGTATCAAACGAGCAAAAGCCAACTATTTAATTGAACTCTATCCATTCCTTTATACACAAAGCAGAAAATAGATCCAAGTGAGAGGTCAGTTTTTGCAACCAAAATATCCAAAATGAATTATAACAACCCGATCACTACTACTCCGAGAATGACCAACGTCAAACAGTCATTCAAGGTGTGCCTATGTTTCAGAAGGAGGTTCAAGCTGGGGATTCCAGACCCTCCGGAGGACGTGAAAAGTTTGTTCGAGAGATACTCGGAGAACGGCTATATGGCCTTGGATAACCTCGTCGCGTTTTTGAAGGAAGTACAAGGCGAAGAAGGAGCTATAAAGGACGATGCTCAGGCCATATTCGATAGCCTAAGGCATCTCAAGATCTTCCACCGCACCGGCCTCCATCTAGACGCCTTCTTCAGATACCTCCTCGGCGATCTCAATCTTGCTCACACTCCGATGGTAGTACTGATCCGATCATAAATAAACTCTTGCCCGAATTATAAATAGGCCTTTTTTCCCTTCTTATTAGTTAGTACTAATTTTTCTACAATGTACATTAGTTGTTTATTTGTGTTCTATAACGTCAATATATTATATATAGTCAAGATATACACTTATGATCATAAAGTCTTCCCCTAATTAATAAGCCTTTTTTTCTTATTAGGAAGTACTAATTTTTCTACAATATGTACATTAATTGTTTATGTGTTCTATCACGTCAATAGTCGAGGTATATACTTCATGAGTTAGGAAATTGAATTTCCAAACACTAACCTGCGTCCGTTAGTTTGTAACCGTATTGTAATGTATTATGCGTGCATAAATTTATGTAACTTGTGTGTCTAAAGATATTTAAAATAATAGAAAAAATGTTCTTAGACTTCATAGTAGATAGGGAATATCTATAGTCTAATACGAAGGATTTCTCTTGTATAGATGACATAATTTATACCGTATTAAACGTGTTTTCCATATTATATAATACAATAATTACAAACACACGTATTCTCTAATTATACAATATCGTAAGTTTATACAATGCACTAAATCTGTCGTTAGATTAGGCGAGGGTGAAAATAAATATTGTACACATTGGAAAATATTGCAGATTCACCATGACATGACAGCTCCATTATCTCACTATTACTTGTACACCGGCCACAATTCCTACTTAAAAGGGAATCAGCTCAGCAGCGATAGTAGTGTCGTCCCGATCATTAACGCTCTAAAACGAGGTGTTCGGGTCATCGAATTGGATTTGTGGCCTAATTCCTCCAAGAACGATATAGATGTTCTCCATGGAGGGTATATATGACCAATCTACAAAATCAATCAAGTAAAAATCACTCTACTTTAGAAGAGAAATGTTGATTATTTTCCCTTGTGTTTTTCTTTGAATCTTTTGGCCATCAGGACTCTGACTAAAGCAGTGGCGCTCAAGGATTGTTTGCGCGCTATCAAGGACAACGCGTTTTTGGCTTCTGAATATCCTGTTGTTATAACGTTTGAAGACCATCTCACCTCAGCTCTTCAAGCCAAAGTGGCCATGGTAGTGCAACTATATTATATCTATATACACAAATTTAAATGAAAGCATGGAATATCTTTCATCTCTATTTGGCTTTAAACGGTTGAGAAGATTTGCGTGATCAATGTTTGTGTTATGTATGAAAGATGGTGACTAAGATGTTTGGAGACATGCTCTATTGCCCCGAATCGGACTATTTAGTGGAATTCCCTTCGCCTGAAGCGCTGAAGAAAAGGGTTATGATCTCCACCAAGCCACCAGAGCATCGCGAGTCAACTCATCACAACCGTAGTACTAGTACTAGTACTCGTAGTAGTAGTAGTACTAGTTCTAGTACTAGCACCAGTTCGGGATTCAAACAAAACTCCAAAGATTCTGAAGAAGACGATGAACAGACTGCTGATGATAAGGTGTATCTATCAAATTAGTACCCCTAACGCTAGTTATCGATCGAGTATATGCATTTTTTTGGGTACTGAAAAATGAAAATGATCAGGACGAGAAAGTTGATGATGAAGAGGACGACGACGACGATGAGGAGGAGGACGAAGAAAACGCCGTTCCCGAGTATAAGCAATTGATTGCCATTCACGCAGGGAAGCCGAAAGGCGAGTTGCAAAAGTGGCTGGCCGATGCCGTTAAGGTCAAACGACTTAGCCTGAGCGAGCAAGAGCTTGAGAAGGCCGTCAGAACTCACGGAACTGATATTGTCAGGTTAATCAAAACTTATAACATTGCTCTGCAGGCTTTGGTATAGTAATAATATATTGCTCTGCTCATGTAATAATAATTGAACTTGTTTGGTAGGTTTACTCAGAAGAATTTTCTGAGGATTTACCCAAAGGGAATGCGTTTGGACTCTTCTAATTATAACCCTATGCTTGGGTGGATGCATGGAGCTCAAATGGTTGCATTTAACATGCAGGTACTACTTCTCATATATAGCGCTATAAAAAAAAAAAAAAAAAAAAACTAGCTTTTAGTCGTAAAAGTTAGTCACAACCAAATATTTCTGTTTTTACGCAAAAAAAAAAAAAAACAAAAAAACAAAAAATTGAATGTTACTTATTCCTCTTCTAACTTTTTTTTTTTTTTTGTGGGTATTCTTTTTTAATGCAAAGGGACATGGAAAGTACCTTTGGATAATGCAAGGAATGTTCAGATCAAATGGGGGATGTGGCTATGTCAAGAAGCCTCAATTTTTATTAGATGTTGGTCCAAATAATGAGGTTTTCGACCCTAATGAAATCTTACCTGTTAAGACAACTCTGCAGGTACATATATATAACATACATCACAGTTAAATCTAAACCATAAATTTCATATACATATACATATCATATAATCCTGTTTATGTGTGTGCATATATATCTAACAAATGTTGTTCGATTGTTGAACTCGGCAGGTGAAAATCTACATGAGTGAGGGTTGGCATTCAGATTTCCGTCACACTCACTTTGATCAATTTTCTCCACCTGATTTCTTCACTAAGGTATATATCTGTCAGTTGAACGAGAAGAAAAAAATACTTCCATTAAAAAAAAAAAAAAAAACTTATCTTGTATATCAAAATAAAAATGTCTAACGATGACAATTCGGAAAGATGTGCATAACATATCGTCTATTTGGTATTTGGCCATTTCTTACTCTATGTTTTAAAGCAATAATCAAAGTTTTCAAAAATTGAGTTATTAGCTGGTCATTAATACATAAGGAAACTAGGGTCATAAAGATAAATACACATCATCATATAGTTAAGAAAATGACCAATTTCTTATTAATTAATCGAAATATTGTTTATTTTTTTAGAATTTCATTGGCTATTTACTCAATTATCTCGTATATATAACATACTAGGTAATAATTTTTTTCACAAATTTGTTACAGATTGGGATCGCGGGGGTGCCACAAGACACGGTGACGAAGAAAACGAAGGCGATAGAGGACGAGTGGATCCCGGTGTGGAACGAGGAGTTCGAGTTCCCGCTTTCGGTGCCTGAACTGGCCGTGCTCAGGGTGGAAGTGCTGGAGTACGACACTTCCGGCAGCGCCGACTTTGGCGGCCAAACGTGCCTGCCTGTGTCCGAGCTCAAGACCGGCATCCGAGCCGTTCCTCTGCACAACCGCAAGGGGGATAAGTACAAGTCCGTCAGGCTTCTCATGCGTTTCAAGTTTCTTAATTAGTATACTTTTTATATATGTGATTGGCTTGCATGCGTGTTTGCAATGGCATTGCATGGCATTCTTTTCACGTGGCCCTTGTTGTGCCGTTGATACTCGAAAGATCAAACCAATTATTGATTAATGATGATGAGAAGCAGATAATTAGGGCCTTTGTGTTCTGTGTATATATATATGTATTTGATCTTGATGATTATTGATGAAGGGACTACAAATATTACTAGTCTCTAATTGTTAAATATTCTTGATCTCGTATCATTAATGACTATAGAATCACTGTATTGGCCATGTGAATTTCAAATCAAAGTATTTATTATATATATAGCCAGCTGCCCCGCGTGTTGAATAAGTTTTACTGCTTGCTAATTGCCATTAACCAAAGTCAATATCCCACTGTCGGACTGTCCTACTTAGCTAATTATTAATTTAATAGCTATTAATTATCTTAATTCTTATGTTTCTGATTAATCACCGTTTCATATCTATCAATTGGTCAGACATTTCATTTTTCTTTTGAAACAGTATATAGAGTACATGTAACTAATTAATTATAACACACATCTGATTAGTTGTTCTTTTCGTCGGGATTAGAAGATGTGATTTTGGTGAATATCATTTGTTCACAAAATACTTTATAACTTACGCAAATAATTAATAGGTTTACGAGTAGTCGATATATGATAGATTGGTAGGCACAATGAACCCAAGTGATTACTGTCGTTTTCCAGTTTTGGTATTCGTCGTTTTCCATACTTTCGTCGTCTCTTCTTCTCGTTTTACTTTGTGTCGTTTTCCAGTTTGTTGTCATTTCAATTTGTCTGTCGTTATTTCTCTCTCTCTCTCTTTTTCATTTTGTTAATGTTTGTTCTTGTTTTTTTTTTTTTTCCCCTATTGCCGTTTATTATTTATATGTCGTTTTCTTTTTTTGTCGTTTCTTCTTCTCTTTGAAACAAATTGTCATATTTATTTTTCGTGTCGTTTTTAATATGTTTGAGTTTTGCATTTTCCTGTCGTCGTTTTTAAGCTATTGTCGTTTCATTTTATGTCATTTTCTAGTAGTCCTTTCACTTTGTTGCTGTCAGTATATGGAATTTTCTCATGAAGGGGGATGAGGGCTAGACCCCGTCTGCCGAAAATCCAGATGAAAGAAACCGGGCTGGGCCTTATCTGGGCCCTCTTCTCAAGCCTCTTGATCCTTTGGGCTAGCCCAAGAACATAGTCCTGGGCCTCGCGCGCCTCGATGGAGAGCCCAACAAGTCTCTCCACGTTTCACCGAGCCACCAAGTGGTCCAAAATCTCCCTATAGTGGGTGGCCGTGTAAACCCCGATGCGAGAGGCCACGCCGTAGAAGTGGTGGTAGAGGTGGTCGTCGCGGCCGTCGTAGAGGAGATGGGCCGGCATGGAGACACTACGGCGCATCATGAGCGCGAAGGCGGCGACCATGGCGCTGGGGTCGAGCTCGAAGAGGCGCGCGGCGATCCTCAAGTAGGCAGCCACCGACGAGGAATTACCACAGAGATACGTTCTCGGGTGATTATCATTTGTTCACAAAATACTAGATAATTAACGCAAATAATACTAGTTTTACGAGTAGTCAATATATGATACTTCATAGGCACAATGAACCCAAACGATTACTGTTGTTTTCCAGTTTTTTGGTTTTTGTCGTTTTACTTATTACTGTCGTTTTCCATATCTTGTCGTCTCTTCTTCTCGTTTTTCTTTAGTTGTCGCTTTCCAGTTTGTTGTTCCTTTCAATTTTATCTGTCGTTATTTCATTCTCTCTCTCTTTTTCTTTTTCTTTCTTCATTTTGTTAATGTTTGTTCTAGTATTTTTTTCCTCTCTTTGTTTTCTATTGTCGTTTAATATTTATATGTCGTTTTTGTTTTTTGTCGTTTCTTCTCTTTGAAGCATTTTGTCGTATTTATTTTTACTGTCGTTTCTAATTTGTTTGAGTTTTGCATTTTCCTGTCGTCGTTATTAAGCTATTGTCTTTTCCTTATAGCCTCTTTCACTTTGTTGCTGTCAACTAATTATACTTTCATGTCGTTTTCAATTTTATTGTCGTTTTCATTTTCTTGTCGTTTTTCAGTTTATTGTCGTTTTCAATATTGCTTGTGTTTTTTTCGCTACTTTTTCTCTTTATATCTTCTGTCGTTTTCAATATTGTGTCTTTTCTTAATATTTTTCTCTACAGACACACAAACACACACACACACACACACACACACATATATATATATATATATCAACCAAACAAAAACACCAATCCTGCTTTTGCCAAAGTTATACAAACCATACGCATAACATATCTCAATTATGTCCAGCAAAAAAAAAAAAACATATCTCCATTACGAGCTAGACCTGTCTGCCGAAAATCCAGCTGAAAGAAACCGGTCTCGGTTGATGGGCCTTATTTCTGGCCCTCTCCTCAAGCCTCTTGAACCTTTGGGCCAGCCCACAAACATAGTCCTGGGCCTCGCGCCCCTCGCCGGAGAGCCCAACAAGCCTCTCCACGTTCCACAGAGCCACCAAGTGCTCCAAAATCTCCCTGTAGTCGGTGGCCGTGTAGACCCCGATGCGAGAGGCCACGCCGGAGAAGTGGCGGTAGAGGTGGTCGTCGCGGCCGTCGTAGAGGAGATGGGCCGGCATGGAGACGCTGCGGCGCATCATGCGCGCGAAGGCGGCGACCATGGCGCTGGGGTCGAGCTCGAAGAGGCGCGCGGCGATCTTCGAGTAGGCGGCTTCGTGCCGCTTCTCGTCGGCGGCGATGGTGCCGCAGATACGCGCGAGGTTGGCGTCGCCGTGGCGCATGGCGAGCTTGGCGGTGTTGCCGTGGGAGATGGCCGTCGCGCGCTCCTGGAACGATGTGTAGATTGTCAATAGGTATGGGTCGTTGTCCGTGCCGATATCCTGTTACGTTATAAAAACACAATAATGATTATAATAATGACGATGAATAATTATTTTTAGGTATTGATTTGAAGATGATATGATATGATATGATTTGATTCAATCAAATGCATAAAATGTTACATCTGTTATCTGTATGATTATTATGACACAGGTGCTCTCATGATATTTATTTCATGTTTATTTCTGAAAAGTTTGAAAAATTATCAGTGACATATATCAACACTAGTAATTATGACAATCTTATTACACTTTTTTCCTATTTAACTAGGGAGCTCATATTCCTTTCTCTCCTTTGGTTCTTTCTCCGTTTTCCAAATAGTATTTTGAGATGAGATTTTGATACTTAGATAAAAACACTTCAATATTTTTAAGATTTTAATATCTGAACAAAAACACTTAAAACTATATATAATTACAAGGTTCGATCGATTGCCACCTCAATTAACTAGCTATTTAAGATTAACTTAAATAATTATACAATAATTAAAAGAACTTAAGGGCCTAAGCGTTTCATCCAAACAAGGCCGAAACGTTTCGGCTTCTCTTTTTTGGCCTTTTTTTCCATTAAAAACGTCAAAAAACACATTTTTTTAATGGGTTAAAGACTAAAATACAATTAAATACGGCTAGAATAAAAAAAAAAAAGACTTAATCACAAAAAGCAAAAGCCTCTCTTTTTTTTTTCTTCTTTTTTTCAATTATTTTTCCAAGCTTTGTTTTTTAATTATTTTCCTCTATTTTTATTTTTAAAAAACACACGGTCCGACTATTTACATAATTGAACTAAAGAAAAAAAAATTGAGCCCACGTGCCCAAATCTAGTATAATTACAAGGTTCGATCGACGTAAATCTTTTTTGCAAGTACTGACCATAGGTAAATACGTGGGTCGGGATGAAAATTAAAATAATTAGATCTATTCTATAGGATCATTGAAGATCCTGACTATCTGCCCTGGTCTCGTGACAAACTGACAATCAAACCACATTACTGTGTAATAACAGTCTCAGTCTAGCGAAACTGATTCCGATCAAATTTAAAAAAAAAAAAAAAAAATATCAATCTAGCTACCGCAGCACATGAGAGGTGACCATTAATCTAGCTGACAATCAATGGTTTGCTCAAACTTCTAACTATTATTGATTCTCTCTCTCTATATATCTCCCGTTCTCTCTATCTTTCTAAGATTTTGACACAAAAACCCTTATATTTTCTAACTATCTTACATTTTACTATAAGTTAAGATAAATATTTTCACTTACGTATCGAAATTTGATTGAAAGAACACAAGGGAAAAAAAAGAAAAGCAAATTCATTAATCAGCTCCTTTAAAGGCGAAAAAGCAAATATTAATCAATAATCTTGTTACACATACGTACCATTCCGTTGCCAATGAGGTATTGAATGGTGGTCTCAACTTGCTTCATATCAACTCGGCCAGAGAGGTACAAATACTTGTTAAGAAGGTCACCGTGCCTGTTCTCCTCGGCGCTCCACGCCCTAGACCAAACCGCCCAGGGCGTCTCGTCCACGCCAGTCGCGTCATGAAACGCGCGCGTCCCGTTGAGGCGCGACTGGTACGCGGGCAGGGCCTCCTCGGTGATCATGTCCCCGACGAGTACCACCAAGCACTCGTCGGGGATTTCTCGCGTTCTTGCCCTAATCTGCCTGACTTGATCGTGAAATCCTTCCGAGGTCGGGTCCGGAAGGAAGTCCTGAGGCTGCCAAGACTCCTTCACCGGCTTCAGAAGTGGCAGAATGTTTTTTGCGGCCCAGCCTTCCATGGACTTGAAGATCTCTTCCTTCTCTGCTCCTGCCATGATGTTCACTTTTGGCGAGTCATGTTGTTTTCTCTGATGTTCTCTGCATATATACAAAGCAAACCATATGTACATGCCAAATTAGTAGTATAGTTTAGGTGTAAAAATTATTGTTACTAGTTAAAATGGTCCCAGTGCACTTATTGATTAGTTGGCTTTTGAAATTCCGGCTAGGTTTGTTTGTCCTTTATTTTTGGTTACATGGGAATACAATTTACGCATGTTCTGTGCATAATCAATATAAAAAAGTTGTTATATATATATATATATATGAGTTTGCAAGAGCAAGTTGCAGCAAAAAATTAAAAAGGTTACGAAACAATATAAATCGGTGCCTTCGAAAAATCAAAGGTTGATGTCTATATATATAACTTGAGCATACGACAAGATCATTCAATTAGCATATTAAACTTCCTAAACAAACCAATAACGAACATTCAAGCCAAAAAAAAAAAAAAAACCTAGAACGTAATTAATCTGAAAACAGCAATGAAGAGACCTTGTGAATTAAAGAAAACAAAAGTTGCCACAAATAGATTAAAAATAATTAACAATATATGTATAGCTGAAACTGAGAACTCACTTGTTAATCCTGGAGCTCACGAAGAAATTTTGAGATCGACTTTTAGCCATTAATGGTTGATCCAAAACGAAACCATATTTCCTGTGTTGAGATCTTGAGCTCAGCATCAGATTATTCAGTTGAAGAGCCATTTTTCTTGAGCTTATGGGTTGCACTGAGTCTCTTTCTTATGTAAACGTGGTGAACGTACGTCGAAATTATAGTATAATACTGCTCATGTGCGCAAGTTGACTTATATATCTCTAGAAACTGTCAATACAAGTATACAACCATCATCAATATCTAGCTTAATAGTGCACCTAACTATACAGAAAGCAATATAACTACAGCTTTTCCTTTTTTTTTTTTTTCCTTCTGTTGATGTATTTTAATTCCTTATGAAAAGAAAGAAAATTAATTGAAGTGAATGGGCCCGTAAACAACTGCCAGTCACAAGCAGCTTGCAAGTTGCAACTTTACATCTGAAATAGTTAAACCATTAATTAATTAAGAGAAATATACTGAAGTGACTGTTTTACTAATGAATTAAACTTCTTTGCTCGGTAATTCTGATGAAACACATTCATTACGTTTGTTGAATTTGGATTTAATGCCCTGTGCCAAAGTGTTATTTATTCTGAAGTCAACATACATTATCAACAACCCCCACGAGAGAGAAGAAACCAAAGCCAATTTTCAGAGACAACGCTCACATTATGTGCCCATTTCGTTTTAATCACTTTGTACGCCAAGTAGTTGAAATAGTGCTGGATGGAACATTTTTCCGAACAAATTTAAGTTACAATTTCATTATTATAATTATTAGAGTATATGGTAATCTAGTTAGTTGGAGCAGTGTGTGTATAAAGGCTCATTATTATAAGAAATTTGAAAAATATTATTTTTGACAATTAATTTTGAAATACGTCACTCTAAAAAAAAAAATTTGGCGCCCATGTTATTTTTTAATGATGAATTTGTTCAAACTGTCTTTATTTTTTTTACAAGCGAAGAAAAAAATAATAATAAAAATAATATAGGTTATGTTTGATAAATGGGTTTGGACCCATTTTGGAGCATTTAAACCACTTTTCCAATTTGAATGGTTGTTTGGTTATGTTTTTTAAGATAAAATTTAAATGAGAAAAAGTCATTCAAACCCTTCAAAATCAAATTCTTCCCCCCCTCAAATTTCAACAGTTTGAATCTATTTTGAATAGTATTTTTTGATTTGACATTTCAACTACTCTTTTTATTACTCAACATCACACATTTCACATCTACCCAAACAACAGTCTAAATAATACATTCAAATAGGATTATTTGACCCAAACAACAATTTAAATTTTTCGTTCAAATTACCCAATTCAAATTTTTCAATTCAAATAAAAAAATTCAATTGTCACAGTTTGAACCCGTTTGTCAAACGAGCCCATAATAATTTATTTATAAAAATAATAATATAACATACAAGACAGCGAACTTAAACGTGAATATCAAATTTTCTGACATGAAAATTTCATACTTGTTTGATGAGACTTTTTCTGTCCACGACAAAACAATCCAGCTGGCTTTATCTGCGTATAATCTCTCATTCAAAAAATAAATAAATAACCACAACCAAAGACATGTGCACAATGCAATTTAATTATAGAGTTCTATTGAAGAGTGAATGGGAATTGTAGCAAGAAGCGATGATGGTTTGATATTGGGAATTCAGGTGTTTTTGGGTCCAAAGGTTGCCATTGAGGAGGCTGAAGCGGTAACGATCAAGAAAGGCATCTTATTGGCTTTGAACGAAGGATGGAAGAAGGTAATCATCGAATCTAATTGTTTTGTGGTGGTGAAGGAATGGCGTACTCAGAGTGGTGATAGTTTATGGTCAGCATCTGAGATCTTAAACCAGGCTCGGAAGGATTTTGTTCAGTTTTTTTATTTTTTTGAGATTCGGTGGACTCCCAAAAATTATAATGTTACTGCCCATCATGTTAGCAACTAGGGTCTTAAATATTTTTCTCTTACAAAAGATGTTTTATTTTGTCCAAATTAGAAACTTGTATATTCTCTTAATATCAATACAAAATAAAAACCTTTTCCAACAAATATATATATATATATATATATCTATATATCTATTAGAGCATATCAGAAGAGATCATGTCATGTGTATTAATTTCTTAGTTTTAGCAATTTCTTCCGCGTTTTATTCTCGTACTTCGTGCATTTTTTTTTCCTTGATTTTCAAATCTTTATTTCCTTAAAACGAATTTGCTTTATTTTCAAAACCTAAATAACGTTATTCCCCATCTCATTCTTTTAATTAATTTCTTCAAGATTTCAGTCTAAAACATAAGGAGGAAAAGTCGCAAATCACGTCAAATCTACTCTCCCCATGTTCCATCATCTAACTATGGGTGGTTGTTTATAAACTATTTAGATCATCAATTTTTTACTTATGTATTCTTGCTAATACAATATAAAATGTTGCTTGACAAACTTTAGATAAAAATAATTCGAGTATTCTTTCTATAGTATTTTAAACACTTTTGCTATAGTAAGATGTACATTTTCAAATTGAGAATTTAAAATTCTCTCTTGAATCTCAATTCAAAAATCAGTAAACCAAACTCCTATTTAAATACTGATTTGAACTGCAATTTAAATACAAAAATCTTTATTTTTTTTAACTAAAGTCAAAATAATCTAAATATAAGTTTAAATCGTTTATCAAACGCCCTATTATATTAGTAATTTCTTTTGTACGTATATGTGTATGTATAGAGGAACACACACAATAACAATTAATCCGATATGTTAGATTCCACGACGTTGTACAGCATGCAAATATTTTGTTGTTGTTTGCCATTTCTAATCCGATATGTTAAATAATCTGTCCCTGCTCATCGGTCCTACAACGTTTTCAATTGATTGTGAAAAAAAAGTCAACTAAAGTTGATTAAGTAAAGTATTACATATCCACCAAAAAAAAAATGCAAATGTAATCCACATTAATCAAAAAAAATAAATTAAAGGTATGTCAATCATGTTGACATATTCTTATTGCTCAAAGGAGCTCTAAAATAATAGGATTAGAAATATATACAAAGTTCTCGATGTTCTAACTTAACACAGTTCTCTTCTATACTAGAAGAAAGTACGTACAAACATAATTATTTTCTTCAATTTTGGTACATTGGTACCAACTTTCATACTTTTATTTCATGCTACAATGAATTTGACTATGCACTACATATTGTGCTTCTGATAACAAAAGTTGAAAAAATTTACACATCAAGATACACGAACGATACATAAATTAATGAAAGCTAATGGACACCAAAACTAAATCATCAATCAATCAAACGTTGAGCTCGATCGATATATATCTTCTCACAAATGATTACGACACTGTTGCGCGAATCAGGTCAACCCGATACCGCACAACACTCAACCAATGTCCGCGCTCGTACATAGCGCGGACGCGGCCTCCAACTCCGCGACAATCTCGGCCACGCCGGGCCTCTCGCTCCCTTCCAACCTGACGCACCGCATGGCGGTCGAGGCCAAAACCTCGACCGCCGGTGCCTCGCTCCCCGTCGGCGGGTCCACCCGCTCGTCCAACACCCGCCCCAGCGCCTCGGCGCCTCGCGCGTACTCCACGACGCTCATCACCCCACCGCCCTCGGCTCGAAACACCGCCCTCTTCCCCGTCAGCAGCTCCAGCATCACCACGCCGAGCCCGTACACGTCGCTCTTCGCCGTCAACGCGTTCAGAACGTAGTACTCCGGGTCGATGTAGCCCACCGTCCCGACCGCCTTTGCCGAGACGTAGTCCACGTCTCGCCCTGTACTCTCCGGGCCCACCAGCGACAGCCCGAAGTCCGACACCTTCGCTGTCCAGTCCGAGTCGAGCAGTATATTCGACGACTTGATGTCGCGGTGGATTATCGGCGGGACAGCGTAGTCGTGGAGGTACTCGACCCCTCTCGCCGCCTCCAGGGCGATCCTGATCCTTGCTCTCCACGAGCTCAACACGCCGTCGTTTCGGCCGTGCAGGTGGTGGTGGAGAGAGCCGTTGGGCATGTACTCGTAGACCAAGAGCCTCTCGTCGCTCTCCTCGCAGAAGCCCAGCAGGGACACCAAGTGCTTGTGGTGGAGGCGAGACAAGAGCGCGAGCTCCGACTCGAACGCGCTCTCTTTCTCCTGGAAGCTCTTCTTCGTCCGCGACCGCCCGCGCTTCACCGCCACCTCGCGCCCGTCGGAGAGCATGCCTCTGTACACCACGCCGAAGCTTCCCGACCCGACCCTGTTCCCCGCCGCGAAGTTGTTGGTCGCTGACTCCAGCTCCGAGACCGTGAACGTCTCGGGTTTCGATGCGACGCTCGATTGCCTCTTCATTGTTTGATCTTTTGCCTCAACAGTACTGACGGCATTGTTTGAACTGGGCTCATCAACAGCGGTGCTATGCTCTGCTACCCTTTCCAAGCAACGCTGAATTATTCCCCTCCATAGACAATAAACAAGGCTCCACAAGCCTGTAAAAGAACCGACTATACCGATAATTAGAAACGCCAACAAGAGCTTTCGCTTGTCCTTCGAATGCGCCGATGGCACAGTACTATTCCCCTTTTGTAGTGGCAACGGTGCGGCGAATGGAAGCTCAACCTGGCAGGGCTTGCATATCTTCCCGGAGTCGGGACACAGAGTTTCCGAGTCCGGGTACGTCCCGCAGTTGCCGCACGAGGACTCGACGCACGGGCCGGGAGCGACCGTCCCGATGGGAAGGTCGTGGCCCTGTGAACTTGGCCACCCGGGTCCCCAACAAACTAGGGACAAGTTACTCGTGGTCAATCCGCATGCGAAATCCAAACCGGCTACAATGGACTCAAACGACACATTGGCAAAAACATGACTATATGCTTGAAATCTATTTCTATCTCCCCAACATGTGACCAACCCATTGCGCCGCCTAATGGCACAAGTGAAATTAGATCCCAATGCAAGGCTAGGCTGCTCATAACTAGCTAAAGTAGTAATTGTATTAGGCACGTTTAATTGGCCGGAATTGTTGTTACCTTTGCAGACCAGAGTGCCATTAATGGTCAACCCACAAGCATGAGACTCTCCAGCAACTAAACTCAACATGGACAAATTCCCAAACCCGGATTGAATCCCAGCTCCAACAGCACTCTCAACTCCTTTATTAGTACCCCAACACAAGACCTTGCTATTGTTCCTCAAAATCCCGCACACAAAACCAATCCCACACGTGATCCTACTAAACCTCAGGGGCGACGAAAGCTTGTGGCCATGATCATCATTGCTCGCGGACCATTCTCCGCCGTTGGATCCTCCGCCTCTCCAGCACCTGGCAACGCCCGTGCCGGCCTCCCTCGCGCAGACCTGCCCGTCCCCAACCGTCAGGTCGGTCAGCGCGGCTGCGTCGCTGTGGTAAATGCGCTTCGGCCTGCGGAAGGTTCCGTCCCAGCAGAGCAGGCTCAAACCGCCGAGCCTGAGGCCGCAGAGGAAGCTCCGTCCGCCCGAGATTTCTTCGAAGGAGATGTTGGGGAGGAGCGAGGAGACTCGGCTGTTTCGGAAGCACCGGACACGCTGCGTCGGCTCGCCGGCCGCAATGCCGCATACAGCGACATGGCTTCCGTAGACCACGGCGGCCGTGGAGGCCGAGCCGAGGCCATGGGCGACCGTATGGAGGAGCAAAGGAGGAGAGATGTGAAGGTGGTGGTGATGGGTGAAAGTACTGTCATTTAAGTTTGGCAATGTTTCTGAGGCAATTTTCTCTCATCTTCATTGGGGGAGAGAGAGAGAGAGAGAGGTTTGGAAGATAATGATGATGATTATGATGAGATTATAATTAGTACTCTCGTGAATGTGATTAGTATTATTATTGTTATTATTGTTATGTCTTGACTCTCAGTCTCAGATTTGTTTACAAGTTTAGAATAATAATAGTATCGTTCTAGTTGTCGCTTGTCAGGCAAGAAGAATTTGAGGGATCATGACTCGTGAGTTTGTTTATGATATGAATAATACACATATGTTTGATTTTGAACCATCTAGAGTTTTGGCCAACATTTTTTTTTAATATTTTTTATCTTATTGTTTACAAATTACAATATTGTTTGATTAATTACAAAGTCATGATGAGCCAGCTAGTTAGTCTGCGAGAAACATGCTATAAGTTAATCGTTGTTCATTCACATGATTAATTAAGTGATTGAATTTTAATTCTTAATTAGCTAATCACTGATTGGTATCACTGTATCAATACGTACGTGACCCGCATTATGGGAAATATGAAATTTGAAAGAAAGAAATGGAATAATAATTTGAAAGTTGGAGTTTAATATTCCTTAAAAACAAATTAGGAGTGGACAATACATAAAACAAAAAGGGAAATAGTCTATCACTTCAGAACATTCCCTCTCCACAAGATAATGTTGATTTTTCCCTCTATTATTGGCTGAAATATCTTATAAATTCGAGGGAGAAAATAGGATAAAGAGGGCTCTTTTATTATTTTGCTGACATATATAAAAACAGATAAAACCAATGATCATTATATATATAGAGAGAGAGAGAGAGAAAGTCATTACTCATAAATATTTGTCCGAAAATGAGTTTGTACAATTTGCTTGCACGCAAGTTGCATGCAAGGTGTCTCTTTCTTTTATTTATTACTTGTTCAACAAAAGGTTTAGTTATCACTTCTATGAATATTTATATATAAATTTTTAATACAATATTTATTTATAAGTGCTAGTGTAGTCATTGACACAGACGATAATCAACCTTTGATTTGAAGAATAAAAGAAATAACTTAACACTGAAATAATAAAAAATATGAATCTAGATCTTCTATGATCTATCATATCATAACACAATGCTGAATTAAGCTTGGTTAGCATACTCCTTAAAAAAAAAAAGAGAGAGAAATATCAAATAACAAATTAAAGAGAAATATATATAAAAATGTCTTATGTTTCATAGTCAATAAAGATTTCTACTTTATGTATCGTGCGCAGCACTTAAAGTTTTACTATTATATTTTAAACATGAGGTCAAAAATTTAATATAACGATGCACGATGTAGTAGTAGCACTCTAATCTACTAGTGCTTATAAATTTAGATATATATTTCTCTTAAAAATAAAAATAAAAGAAATAACTTCATCTAAGTTCAATAATTGGGTTATTCTCCCTCAAAAAAAAAATAATAATTGGGTTACGCTATTCGGCCCAAAACTACTAGAGCTATGTACAATGTTGTCATTGAAACTCTTATGTCCAAACTCCAAGCCCATTTCCTTTTTCTTTTTCTTTTTTTTCTTTTTTTTTTTCTGAACTATGACTTGAGAGTCTCTATGTTATAGATCTACAATCTTTCGTCTCTCTTTCAAATATATATCAGCTTCAATAATTCAGTCCAAAAACTAAGCAGCTTTACGCTTCTATGAGATCACTCTTTCCTCTGGCCCAGTAACCATGCTGCCACCAAAACTTTTTGTCTGTGTACCTCTAATTTTTAGATCCAATTAATCCTCCACGGTTTTACTTCTTTATCTTTTTTTTTTTTCCCCCCCAAAGTCAAAAGTAATAATTTTGTGCCTGCTCATGTAGAAAAAAGAGCATTATGAACGTATATCGGCTCTAAAAAACGAGGAACATAATGAGGAAATTTTACTTTGTATACAAGTTCAACTAGACTCAATTCATTAGTAACTAATAAGTAGAGTTGACCTGCCTTATTTTGACTATAGTCCTTGCCTTGTTGTGAACTTATCTAATTACCATTGTTCAACTCTTGTTTATTATCTTATATGTATTAAATTTTAAAATTTATCGTAGATGTGCCAAGGACGAGGAATTTGTCACAAATTCTATTTTCTTTTCTTTTTTTCTGTTGAATAAAGATTATAAAGTTAAGAGGCTTAGAGCTCAATGTTAGGTCATGTAACAAAGGACAAAAGGTTTCTCCAATTCCTTTATATTATCATAATCATGGTTTAAGTAATAACAATGTTGGGCTCGATTGCAACATACAAGCTACAAATAGTCAATGATGGAAAAAGTTAGAAAACCCACTTTGATGGACACTATTGAAGAAATAATTTTTAATGTTACGTAGAGTACAAATATAAACACAACACATGATTGATAAAACAAAAAACCATTATTACTGTATCTTAAGAATTTGGACACGTATTTCTCGCTAAATTAAGTTCTAAAGAGGGGGAAAAAAAAACGCCGCAAATAGCAGGCTAGGAAGTTAAAGCATGGAAAAATAAGTTCCGTGACAAAAGCAAAACCTAAAATGATCAGATTGCAAAGTAATGAAGAAGAAGAGATGGGAATAATATCTTTCTTTTTTTTAAAAAAATTATTTTAATAACGGTTTGTGCTTATGCTGACATTAATCCGGCAAAACTAATCAAACGCTAAACTAAGACTAATGATAAAACTGCCATGATTATTGCAGACACTTGAGAGTTGAGAATATTAATCATTTTAGGTAAAGAAAAAGGAAAAGCCGGTGATAGGTAGTTTTCAACCACCAAGGTGAGTGGAAGGTTGAATATGTTCATCAAGAATCTTATAAAATTGGGAAATCTAATCACTTATCAGACACTTTCTCTCTCTCTCTCTCTCTAACAGCAAATAGGGTAATATTAATATATTATAATTGGTCCCCACAACAGCATTTTGAATTTTCTTTTCTTTATTTCCTTTCCAACTTTATCTCACCGTTCAAGTCCTTTTTAGATAGACAATGGTGTCACATCGTGATCAAAAACATATCTTATCGTTAAAGTCTCAAAAATCCTTTTAATGGCATTTACAAGAACCATTTGCTTCCCCCTTTAATGGCTACAGAATTACTCACTCACTTGCTACTTGGCTTTTGGATTTTGGTCAATCCCATTTTCCCTCATAGAGCATGAGAACAGTTGAGCCCATTTACCCATTTGTAATTGGCACATCAAAAGGCACTAATTTTTACTTCCTTTTTTTTTTTTGGCTGTTGTGGACTTGTGGTCAATGAAGAATCCAAATTTTCTTGATTTTTTTTTTTACCAAAGGAAAAAAGATTAGGCTGCAATCACATTAAAGTATATAATGAAACATTCCTTTGGCACTTAATTTTGTGTAACCCATTTTCTTTTATTGGAAAAACATCTTCCAGAATTATTGTTGACCGGTCTGGCCACAAAGCAGAAGAAGAAATTACTTAAAGCATAAAAGCAAGCGAAGTGAAAAAATTAAAAAAAATTAACAAATTAAGCAAAAGCCACTTTACGCAGAAAGTGAGATTCTCAGACCTTATATATATAGAGAATCCAAAATCTGTCCATCAGATTCTCTTGCATTATTATTATCACCAGCTCCAAAAAAACACACCCTCACTATTTGGAAGCAGAAAAAAAAAAAAAAAAAGAACTTAAACCAAACAAAACGCGCGCGCGTGACACTTGAAACATACACACAACACAAAATAAATGTACCTAAATAAGTATACATATATATATATATTATAATACAATTATAAGTATAAGCATGTGGTGGGACTTGGACAAAGCATGTAGGGGCTTTGGGATGGGAAACACTTGGCAGTGTTTGAGTGTTTTCACAAGCAAATTGGTCGATAAAAGACCAAAACGAGCTGTCACGAGCAAATAACTTTTTGTGGGGGTAACATAAAATAATGGTATGACTTCCTTGTAGCTACTATTGGGGAAAATTAAAAAATTGACATTAATATTTTTGGGGCTAGAGGAAGCGAAAGTGATATTGCGAGATTAGCCCAAAAGGTTCTATACCCATCAACCATAGCATTATAGGAGAGAGAAAGTGGAATAAAGAAATTGAAAATTGATAGATGTTGGAATGGAGAGCGCGTTCGGTTCACATATAATGGTTTATGAATAATGGCAGATTTTTGGTTATTATTCCAAATTTTTGAACTGTTTATGTGCAATTAATTCGTATAAAGCGACTCCAATATTGTCACGTGTGTTTGT
Organism: Boehmeria nivea var. tenacissima; assembly: GCA_018132145.1. Taxonomy (NCBI): domain Eukaryota; kingdom Viridiplantae; phylum Streptophyta; class Magnoliopsida; order Rosales; family Urticaceae; genus Boehmeria; species Boehmeria nivea. The sequence continues at coordinate 16,341,793 of CM030874.1, read as the reverse complement.
ATAAAAAAAATTTGTTAAAATAAGTTTTTGTTATCCTAGTATTATTCAATATGCTATCAATTAAAATCTAACAATTTATTTATCTTATGGTTTTAACAAGAAAATTCGATGGACCCCTTGAAATTTTGAAAATTACCCTTGATAATGATATATATAATTGCCATTACAAAAGCATGTTCTTGTTAACTTGGGTTTGGCAATTGGCATATGTCCACAAATAGGCTAAAATTCTTCTGTTTGGGTGGTATCAATTCATCAAAGTTTGTAGGACCACTTTGGTCTGCGGTTGTTAATTGATATACTTTAATAAGCTGTCCCCATTCAAAATTATATTTTCATTTTATTTTATTTTTCGTTTGGAACGACATATGTGTATATGATATCTAACACTTTTGTGTTTGTCACTAATTTGAAATTAAAAAAAAAAAAAAAGATATATACTCTTGAGTCTTGAATGTCAGCAAAGCCTTTTTCCCTAAGCATGAAGGTACATTTTACTTAAAAAGCAAATCCCCTAGTGTACATAGCCTTGTCCATTTAATAAAAAAGTAAAGGTTCTTTTTTGTGATGTGACAACTTAAAAGCATGTGAAACTTTACGATGTCTGCAACTGAAACTCTGAAAGCATGTAGTTCTTGTCCAGCTGAAATTTACGAGTGTTAGCAATACTTGAGACTTGAGAGTGTATATTTAATTTTTACTTAAAAGCCTACTCAAATTATAATTATTCTTTTGGTTGCGCAGAATTTGCCAGCATAAAGTTAAAAAATTGGGGCAACTACGCCAATAATATTGTTACAGTCTTACAGAAGCGATGGAGGTTGGAATATTGCACTAGTATTATTTCATACCCTATCTTTGTCATTAATGTTGTTCAAATTATTTGCTTATTTTGATAATTTTTTGCTTACTTTTTGTTTGGAGTGACAACATTTTTTTTAATATAAAAAAATAAATTTTAATAAAATTCTTTATCAAACAGTTTTTTTTTTAATTTTAAAAGACAAAAAAAAACCATAAACAAAAATGGTACTTCTGTAGTGGGTATTTTTTGTAATAGAAAACAATTCTGGACCGTCGAATTTACTTTTTCGGTGGGTCCCGCATCTTAAAAATATGAATCTGATCATTCAAAATTTTCACCATAAAAAAATCCATTACATAATTTCCCAACAAAAATTCATGTGGTAATTTTTTTTTTAATCTGAACAGTTCTAAATCGTCAAATTTACTATTTTAATTGACAATGTATCTTAAAAATATAAATCTGACCATCTAAATTTTTTTTCAAAAAAAAAAATCCACCTTGGCGAGAACTAAGAATACATGGGGACTACTCATAACTCGTAAGGCAGCTAGTGACGGAGCTATGATTTTATTTTAGTGGGAGCACATCCAAATAAGAAAATTTTAATTTGTAGGGGCGTGTCTATAAATTCATTCAATTCTTTGGTAAGTTAAAAAAAAAATTATAGGGCTTTAAAAATTTATGGTATAAAATTTAGTTTTGAAATTTTGAGTGGGGGATATATGTTAAATTGTCAATATTTTATGGGAAAATACTTATAATTTTTAAAAAATTACAATACAAACTTTGATTTTCAAAAATTTGAGTGTGGGCGACTGCCCCCACTCGTCATCACTTAGCTCTGCCCCTGCATGTAGTTATGGTGTATGAATGTGTTAATTAAAATTAACTTCAAGTTAATTAGCATATTATTTCGGTCACATTTATTTGTTGACAGACTTGGTATACACATATGAATGTGACATCTAACAAAAAAAATACTAAAAATAAATCAAATAAAAGATATTGATTGTGACATCTAATGGTGTTAAAACGGTAACCGTTACCGTTATTGTTTTTTGTGATTAGCAGTTACGGTTTAACTGTTACTGTTAATTTAACGATTAAACTGTAATCGTTAACCGTTTCTTAAATTTTTTATAATTATTTTCTGAATTTATATATATATTTTTTAATTTGTTTTATATTTTTAATATAATTTTTTTAAATAATAATAATAATAATTAATACCAAAACAGTTCAAAATGATTACCATTACTGTTATGTCGGTTAATCATTACCTAAAAAGTTACGGTAACGATTAACCGTTACAATCGATGACGGTTTCAGTAACGATTTTAACTATTATCATTTATCGAATTTACAACTTTAGTGACATAAGATAATTATCAGAGTGCAGTCGTGCACTATGAATTATGAACACAACTATTTGATATAACCATTTAAAATGCTAACACAAACAGAAAGCTTATTTGGAATCATACGGTGGTATTTCCACCACTAAAACAAACTCCGCCTTATATGATTACATTTGAATACCATTAATTGAGAGTGCCAATTGAGGAGTGCTACATTCTAATCCCAATAATAAAACTTTGACATTTAAATAATAAAAACACGTAATTCAATGTTAAATTTGTATACTAATTGAAGTATCCCATATGGAAATTTGCACATTTACATGTTATAATTTGATTGGATACTTTTTAGTTTACTTTGTAGTCTAATTAGTTTATTTTATCTTACTATATGTTTGGGCAATTTATTTTATCCATTTCATCCTATTTTTTGGATGATTTCAAAATAGATTAGAAAATGGTTTAAAATATTTTGAAAATAATTTAAAAAATTATTAGAATGGTTTGACTTAGCGAATTTTGAGGTGGTATAAATGGTTGAGATTTAAAGATATTGTATATGAATTTGAAAAGTTAAAAAAAAAAGATTGAAAAAAAAAATGAAATGAAATGTGAGAGATTATAAGATTAGGAAAGTTGAAAAAAATAGTTGAATGGAATGGAATGGAATGAGTGATACAAACATAGAGTTAGTAATTATTTTCTTACTTCAAAATTTAAAATTGTTTTTTGTTTAGTAGTTGCAAATTAATTAGTTAATAGTAGAATAAGATTTAAAATAGAATAAATGCACTCAAGTTAATACTAACCATGAATACAATGGCGCTTTTTTCACATTACAAAAATAAGAAAAATTATAATAAATACGCAAATTTTAATATATAATTTAAGTAAAAAATAGAACAAAATACCGAAGTGATTTAATTACTTATGTAATGATATTTGACTTAATGATTAAAAATAATTAATTATTTTAAAAATTTAACAATTTATTTTTATTATTATATAAATTTAAATATTTCCTTGCGGCCTGCCTCATCTCAAAACAATAACCCCTTGTGTGGCCTCCTATTTTACCCATTCAATTATATTTTTTCATTTTTTTCGACTTTCTTAATGAATTTTTTGTGTTGGGGAGCGGAGAAAAAACTGACCGGTGGGAATAAAAATTGAGAATTTTTATTGGATAATAAAAGAGGGCACACGAAAATTAAAATGTTTATTATTACAGGCAATGTTTTTCTTTTCTTTCGCGATGAACTCTTTCATCTGAGAAAAAACAAATTAACTTTTGAAGACTTTTTTTTTTTTTAGCTAGGACTCATTTCATTCTTGAAGACTCTTTTTTCTTGCTGCAATCAAAATTCATTTTATTTCTTTTGTAATTTTTTTCTCAGAAAGTATAGAGCTTGGACTGAGTAAAAATTTAGAAAATGAGTTTTTTTTTCTTCTATGGGACTGACTTTATAGATCCATGAAAAAATTTAGATTATTGGTTGCCTTCGATTTATCTTTTTCCTCTAATAAAAGAGTTGGAATTTTTCGGCAAAGAAAAGTGAAGCTAGCAGCATCAGCGGCGAAGGAGTTGATGGCGCCAAGGCCTCGCGCGTAGTTGCAGGAGCAGTCGCCACGGCAGAGTGACAGCTCGCACAAGAACTCGGCGTCAGCGTGTCGATCTTCGCCGAGGGCGTGAACGACGGCGTCGATTCGTGTTCGGTGGTGTCATTTTTGGGTGGCTTGCTAGTCTTGTTGAGTTGTGTCAATGTACTAGTATGGGCATTTGTAGCAGTAGATCTGGTTTAGGAGATGGAAAGAAAAAAGTAGAGACACAGGGTGGTTGGAGCTTGGAAGAAGGAGAAAACAAAAAAAAAAAAAATTTGGATACAACAAGAAACATTTAGTTTTTGTGCACTCTCATTTTATGTCCAATAGAAAATCGTTCCCCACCGGTCTGTTTTATTTTGTACCCCAACACAGAAGTTTCGCTTTCCTACCCCTTGTTTGGGGTATCCATTTTACCCATTCCGTTCCATTTTATTTTTTCATTTTTTTCAACTTTCTTAATCCTCAAAATCATTCCATTCCATTTCATTTTTTTTTCAATCATTTTTTTTAACTTTCTAATTCCCTATACAATATCTTTAAATCTCAATCATACACACTACCTCGAAATTAGCAAAATCAAACAATTCTTACTTCATTTTTACAAATCATTTTCAAACCATTTCAAATCATTTTTAAACTATTTTTTCTATTCCAAAAAATAAAATAGAATGGCCAAAATGACCATCCCAAACAAGGGGCTAATCTTTCAAACCATTTCATTTTATTTTATTTTTTAAAAATTACTTTTGTTAATTTTTATACAATTTTTTTTAAATCTCTACCGTTATATCGCCTCAAAATTCGTAAAATCAAACTATTCTTATATTATTTTTTCAATCCATTTCAAATTATTTTCAAATTATTTTTTTTCATAAAAAAAATTATGGAATCGGCCAATTTGAACGACGTATTAATTACCACCTTGAAAAATAAAAGGACAATTCTCACATGGGGGATATTCAGATAGGGAACAGTGATAATTGGCCCAGAATCATCCAAAAAATTTTAAATTTTAATTTGTAATTTTTTTCAAAATAGTTTGTTGGATTTTTTTTTATCGTTTTGGTAAAAAAAAAACGCATTCATTTTATAGGCAAAAATATAAATATTTTTAAAAAATTAGGCCTAAATTATAATACAATAAAAATAAATTTTCTAAATAAATATAGACCACACATTTATTTTCTATTTGTCTCCCACCTAAATATCCCCACTGGAGAAGCATCAAAATAAAATAGGCCATAAATTAGACAGAGAGAGAGAGAGCGAAAAGAGAGAAGTCAAATCAATTCCTTTTTCTGCCTTTTTGGAGATGGAGAGAGAGAGAGAGAGAGAGAGAGAGGAATGCCAATTGGATTTGACCCAATGAAATGATTGATTGGATTGCCACTAGATTAGAGTCCCATTTGCTTCTCCGATGTGTTCGACTCATCTTTATCATTCAAAATGCCAAATTATCCAATATCTCCACCTTCATTATATGTTGCCACGTGTAACCACTCAGTTGGACGACCCTGGTACGGTCACTACATTGCAAACTGTGGGCGACAAGTGTCCTTGTTACTCTAGTCACAAATAGTTCAATGTTTATATCTGAGTGAATGGCAATATTGCCCCGATTCTTAGCTAAAATATCATTTTAAGTCTTCTTATATTACTAGATATGACAAAAAAAAAAATAATAACAAAACAAGCCCCCAAAAAAATGCCTAAGAGAACTTCTTTTGTGGGCAAATATTTTTGGAGATTACAAAATTTAAAATAATTTTTTGTCAAAAAAAGGGCTATATGGATGTACTAATTGTATATTAAATGAAATAAAAATACGCACATTGATAATTGTGTTATGCATTCAATGAATCAGTGACGGAATTAGGATTTTATTTTATCGGGAGCACATTCAAATAAGAAAATTTCAAAAAATTTATTCAATTTTTTGGTAAATTTCAAAAAAATTAATTATTATGAGGGCAAATTCATAATCTTTTAAAAATTTATGGTATAAAATTTAGTTTTCAAAATTTTTAATGGGGGCATATTTTAAATTTTTAATATTTTATGGAGGAATAATTATAATTTTTTATAAAATTATAATACAAAATTTGATTTTAACAAATTTGAGTGTGGGTGATTGCCCCACTCATCTCCCACCTAGCTCCGCCTCTACAATCAATATTGCCTTATCGTTTCAGTCAAAATTTATGATAATGTAATATTACTCTACAAAATTATGGTTATTAAACTCAAGTATTATAAAAAAATACATTTCATGTAATTGGATAATTTCATATATATATATATATATAAATTAGCTAAATGGTCCATTTGATATTTAATTATTTTATGTTCTATGTTTTAAGAAAATAGTTAACTTTTTAAAAAATTAAAAAACTAATCATTATCCCTTCAAACCCTATTTTTTTAATAAATTAAAATATTGGTCATATTTTTTAAATCGTCTGAGCAAAATGACTATTTGTTACAATTTTCATATTGATTATTTCCTTGTTTAGTTTACATCTCTTTTTAGATCTAAATTCTAATATTATTTTCATTTCTAATAATATGTATTTCATTAAGAAATATATTATATTCATGTCTTGTATTAAGACACAATAATCCAGATCTAGATAAATATATTACTTACATGTCTAATATCAAGTCATAAGAGTTCAAATATGGAGTAATTTATAAAATAAAAAATACAATCAAATCTAATTATAGAAAGAATTATTATATTTGATAATATATATAACATCCCCAAAGTTTTTTTTTTCCTTCTAATAATTACGCCTAGAAAGCATTATTTTATAATTGTTCTCATTTCTTAGTGGTGAGAAACTATCTGTGATAGTTGTTGTAAGTGATTTTTCGCCCACGATTGTAGCCTCAGGGGCGAAGTCTCCGAGAAGCAATCAATCTGAACAAGTGCTCGTTCCCAACAGCCCGACAGTGCCACATCGTCACAGGAGCGTCTCCCGGATGAAGAGTGTGCGAGGATTGTTGAAGATGATTCTCGAACTTTTGCCCTCGAGGACGAGCTAGAGAAGCACCACCGGAGGTGATGTTAATTTTATGGCAGGACCCTCAGAGAGGGATTAACATGCAAGAAGGCCATAGATCCTCGGAGACGATCCACCCCCGCAAAGCTAACCTCGGAGAGGAAGCTGGGACTTCACTCAAGACGGAAGGCTCGGCCCGCGAAGCTGGCAACTCCCAATGAAAGCTGAAGTCCGCGCGTAGTAGTCTAGGTCTTTCTTTTGAACTGATCAACTACCCCCGATTATGAGATGTCTGTCAGTCAATCCCGTAAAACCTGGGACAGGGACTATAGGGGTATGGCTTCCAATTAATATCTGTAATTGTATTTGGTCATCTAATCCGAAGATTTAAGGGATTGTGATTGATGGTGTATTTGGTCACCTAATCCCAATATTTAGGGGATTGGGTGTCAAATCTCATAAACCCCTCCCTATCTTATGGCCTATATAATGAAAGGGATGAGAAGAGAGTGGGGTTGGAAAAAAGTTAGTCGACAACTATTGTAAGGAATTACCGAGAAATACTAGAAAAATGGATGTAGGCTATTACTCCGGAAGAGAGCCGAATCACTCTAAAACTCGCCGTCTTTTCTCTTTTTCCGGCCACTTTATTCATTTTCATTATCGCACCACCGTCTAGAGTCGGCTTTGGTTCAAATTCTACACCAACAATAGTCATATTTATCTTGAATCTACTAAAAAGTTAAATCTAAGGATTCAAACTCGTTTATCACCGCAGTAAAAAGAAAAAAAAACACTTAATTAAAAAAGACAACAAATTCATCAATTATTAAATGATGTATCAATCAAGTATCATTATGCAAGTTATTGAACTAACTGGGTATTTTGTTATAATTTTCAAAATATTTGGTATTTATTAAAATAATGTGTTTGAAATGAGCATTTATTATAATTCATAAAAAAATTATAAAATCATAATATTAGACGGCACTTAGATATTTTCAGAATCAGTACTTATGTTATTAAATATGACAATATGACTTGTTCATATCTTGAGTCTTTTCTTAATTGAAATTTTGATAGAATGTCGATGAAGAAAATCAATTCAGTGACTTTTTTTTAGGACGGTTTTAGAATATTTGATGAGGTAACAAAATATTACTAACCCTTTATTTAATATACTTAGTTGTTAAACCATCATTATAACCAAGCATTACCGGCCGGCGAGAAGTAGTCCAATAAAAAAAAAAAAAAAAAGAGCATGTCTAGGCCGGCCGGCAATGAGGTGAAGTGATTGTGGTCGAAAATACTCTAATTAGTAATTGAAAAGTGGGGCCTAATGACCTTGTCAATGTGTCAAGTGGGTTCATTTTGATAATTGACTTTTTGCGTAAGTCCTTCCATTGGAATACAAATCTCAACGTTTTTTCGTTACGGTATTGTTGATGTTTATCCCATTTTTAATAATATCTTTACGTTGATTATTATTATTTTTTTCTTCCTCCTCTCTAAAGAAGTGAAAAATAAAGGGAAACGAAGATATTCAACTTTAATTTATAACTCTATAAAAAATCAGCAGGCTGCAATTTCAAGCCTATCCATCTAGGTTTATTTATTTTTTCGTTGGAATTATATGAAATAATAAGGAAAAAAAAAGTCAATAAAGGAACGGGAAATATTGATTGCGTATATTGCTTTAGAGAGCAAGTGGTTTCAATCTTAAGGACTCAGCATCGACAAACAAGCAATACTTCTTTCACCATCATAAAAAAGAAAGAAGAAACAAAATTGCTTATTATCTCTTTTTAGTATTGAGCATAAGCATGCAACTACATATTGTTAGTTTGTTACTGCTTTTACAACAATTATGTGATAATAATCGAACATGAATTAAGGAGGGATTTCTTTTATTTTTTTTTGGTTTCCGTTGATGTTGAAAACTAAAGTTACATGCCCAACCAAAATAAACAAGCTTTTATTTATCAGTCTATAACCAAAGCTAAGCTAGTATGGAAAGATTCAGAAAAAAAAAAAAAGAGCTGGTATGGAAAGGAATTCACAAAAGTGATTCTTTTCCACTTCATTAATGCAAGAGAACCCACTTCTAATATTATGGTGGTTTTTGAAGTAAGTAAGACGTCACGTTTACTAGGGAAAAAATTTCTCACTTCTGACTATAACCAGAGCATGTAACTAAGTTGGTTATCAATTATCAAATATAGATGCGAATACGACACACGTTAGAATATTGTAATTTATCCCAAACAACCCATTAGGCATTAGATATTGTGGAATGGTTATGGCAATTTGCATTCAGCATATTATTAGGAATTAGAATAAAAGTAGATGATGTGAAGTCCTCCAATCAATGCTACAAGTGCCCACTTCTTTAGCCAAAAAAAAAAAAAAAAAAACCACTATATCATGTAAGGCCTTTTGTCACAAGTAGATCATAATATTCCCGGAAAATTAACTGCGACTTTTCTGTCCCATTCAAATTAAATAACAAAGAGAAAAAGAGAGCTAAATTTTAACTCTCCAAGCTAAAGACAGCGACTAGTAGTATACACGTAAGTTAACACCGTAGTTTTAAGCCTTTAGGGCTTAGGCATATTCATCTCTTTCATTCTCATCCCACTCCCTATCTCTCCCCCTCAAAAATCAATTCACAAAAGCTAACAATTTAATGAAATGAATACATACATTATTAATACATTATTCACGGCTTTCGTCGAGCATGTTTGAAATTGAACCCAACAAAATTGTGTCCGATATTATTACTCAAAAGTAATACGTGGAAAAGTTGTTTGTTTTGTTTTTTAAGAAGTGAAAATGAAAAGTAGTAGAAGAAAAGGAAAAAGATATTATTGTTGATGGAAGAAGAAGAGAGAATCTATGCTCACCATATGTTTGTTAAATTGTTCGACGGCCAAAAAAGACACGACCCCACACACACACACACACACATCGCACGAACACAAACACAAACAGAGTCTCTCTCACGCACACTACACTACAGCCTCTCTTCCTTCCTTTCCTTTCCCCACATAATACCAACCCAAAGCTATCATCACTGCCCTCTCTGCAACACATGATAACAACAACAACAACAACTACTCTCTCTCTCTCTCTGTCCTCTTCTTTGCACTTCCAAGTCGCCAATGAAACCATTAGTTTATTATGGCCAAAAGTTGCTGAAGTAAACCCCTCCTTCACTACTACTACTTTTATTATTACTATTATTATTATATTTCTCTCTCTCTCTCCCCAAAAAAAAAAAACACATCAAGCGCCAATCGATATAGAAACATATAAATATATCTTGTGTGTTGAATAGTACACGCGTCGTGTATGCTCGCCGGCGATGCCGACGCCGGTCAGCGCAGCGAGGCAATGCTTGACGGACGAGGCGGCGCGCGCGCTGGACGACGCCGTGGCGGTGGCGCGTAGGCGCGGCCACGCGCAGACGACGTCGCTGCACGCCGTGTCGGCGCTGCTGGCGCTGCCGTCCTCGCGCTCCGGGACGCGTGCGCGCGCGCGCGCAGCAGCGCGTACTCGCCGCGCCTGCAGTTCCGCGCGCTTGAGCTCTCCGTTGGCGTCTCGCTCGACCGCCTCCCCTCCTCCAAGTCCGCCGCCGCGTCGGCGGCTGACGACGGCCCCGCCGAGCCCCCCGTCTCCAACTCCCTCATGGCCGCGATCAAGAGGTCTCAAGCCAACCAGCGTCGACACCCAGATAGCTTCCACTTCCACCACCAGCTTGCCGCCGCTAACGCCGCCGCTAACGCCGCCGCCAACAGCGCCCAGACGGCGCCGATTCTGCGGGTCGAGATGAAGCACTTCGTGCTCTCGATCCTCGACGACCCGATCGTCAGCCGGGTCCTCGGCGAGGCCGGGTTTCGCAGCTGCGACATCAAGCTGGCGATTCTCCACCCGCCGGTGCGGCACCACCAGCTCTCTCCGTACGGACGGGCCCGGTGCCCGCCGGTGTTCCTTTGCAACCTCGCCGATGCGGACCGGCGAGGGTTCGGCTTCAGCTTCCCCTTCGCGCGGAGCGACGAGGGCGACGAGAATTCGAGGAGGATCGGCGAAGTCCTGGCCAGAAAGAGCGGGAAAAACCCGCTCTTGCTCGGCGCCTGCGCGGCGGAGGCTCTGAAGAGCTTCGCCGAGGGCTTGCAGAGCGGCAAGGCGGGCCATTTGGCAGCCGAGATCAACGGAATTTCCGTCCTCTCTATCGAGAAAGAGGTGTCGGAGTTCGTATCCGAAAGCGGGGACAAGGATACGCTCGAGCCTCGGCTCGATGAGGCGTGCCGCGCGATCGAGCAATGCTCGGGGCGCGGCAGCGGTGGCGGCGTGGTGTTGAGCATCGGAGACTTGAAGAGCTTGGTTGGCGATGGAGTGGTGGCTGATCGAGTGAGCCTCGTGGTTTCGAGGTTGAAGGGCTTGTTGGAGCTTCACAAGGGGAAGCTCTGGTTGATCGGAGCCGCGGCCAGTCACGAAGTGTATTCGCAGTTTTCGGGCCCGTTTCCGAGCATCGACAAGGACTGGGATTTGCATATTCTCCCCATTACGTCGTCGTCCTCGTCGAAGGCCTCAGCCGATGGGCTGTTCTCTAAATCCAGGTGCGTGGCACATATTTTGGCTTCACTTGACTCTTTACTATTATGGTTTTGTTTCATCAAATTTGATGGTAGTTAATACTTAACAGTTATAACAGAGTATTAGAGCTTTGTGTCATAGATAGATAGATTCATATTGCTGAAATACTAATAACTACATTGTAGGTAAGTAAATTTGACACCCATGTGTACTATTTACTTCAGATGTGTTGTACGAGGGAAAGTAAAGTAGCTTCTGAACCATTCATGTTGGTTCTCAGCCATGCTGTTACTTTTTTCCTTGGTCCCAAATATATTCAACCATACATTTTGCTGGGTATTCGTATATGTACTCGGTTTGATTGGCCGTGCACTTCTGCTGCATTAATTGTGGCTTATCGACGCACTGTTTGACTCTAGCAAATATGCGCGTGAGGTTTTCAAGCTATGGACATATCTGTAACCATATCTTGCCATATATGTTAAAGGCATTAGCTTAGTTACACAACCGTTTTAATATGAATAAAAGAAGTTGAGGCAAAATTTTCAGTTATTTTCTTAGTTCTTGCATTGGGTATCACACATTGCAGTGTTTGAAAGGCTCTGCTGTGAAATTGGGTTGATGACAATGCATGTATGTTTTACGTTTGTCGTAAGATATACAGTTTAGCTCTGACTGTGTTGTTCCCGTTGGATCTCACAGTTGAGTTCTCTTGATATGCTTACAGCTTGATGGGGTCCTTTGTTCCCTTTGGTGGGTTTTTTGCTGCCCCGTCCGAACTCAAAAGTCCATGCAGCAGCTCAAATCAATGTTTCACCCGTTGCCTTGCTTGCACTGAAAAGTACGAGCAGGAAGTTGCTTCTATTTTGAAGGCTGGATCGACTCTCTCAGTTGCTAGCCCATACTCGGAGAGCTTGCCTCGTTTGCAAATGGCTGAACTTGACACTAGCAAGGGATTGGATATCATGAAGGTGTGTAATCCTGTTGAAATGAAGATCTGTCGATTAACTTTACGATTATGTGTTGTGTGGACTCACTTAGATTATAACTTTTTGGTAATTTGCTGGAACTAAGACTAGCAATTTTTAATTCAATGAGTTCATTGGAATTTTATGTTACAATGTGCCTGTTAATTCAGTGCAGACCAAAGATGGTGGAACTGCATTGAGCGCTAGAATATCGGGGTTGCAAAAGAAGTGGAATGAGATTTGTCAACGCCTTCATCACACTCAACCAGGCCATAAACCAGATATTTTCCTCGCAGGGTCCAACATCTCATCTGCAGAGAGCTTTCAAGGCACTGCATATCAGAAAGAAAGTGACGTAGAAGACTCACCAAATGCAAACAAAACTCAATCTATATTGCCATTGACCTGCACGACAACAAACTTGCAAACTAATTTTCCATCAAAGCAGGGGAGTTTGCTGACAATGGCTTCTGAGTCACAGAAATCGCCAAAAGTTTGCGCGACTTACCCAATTGAGATAGACAAGCCCCGATTTTGCCCTCGTCCTGTGCAGGATATGAATCTTACCCCTGGCCGTGTTATATTATCTACACCTGTCGCTTCTGTGACCACAGATTTGGGATTGGGAACAATATACGCATCAACAGGTAAGGAGCAACAAACTGTGAAGTTACACAATCCTAAAATATGCCAACCACACTTCCTCGATACTCACTCTACCAAGTACGATTTAACAAGTGCGTGTGCTTCACGTCAAATCATCCAATCGCGTGCCTGTTCTGTCACGAGTTTCCGGGGGCAGTTTGATCCTAGAGATATCAAATCACTCAAAAGAGTTATGTTTGAAAAAGTGGGGTGGCAAGATGAAGCTATATCTGTAATCAGTCAAGCTGTGTGCTGTAGCAGATCGGAGGTGGAAGGCATCGTGGCTCAAATCTGAGGGGAGATATTTGGCTTACATTTCTCGGACCTGACAGAGTAGGAAAGAAGAGAATCGCTTTAGCGCTGGCTGAGATACTGTATGGCTCCAGGGAAAGCCTGATATCTGTTGACTTGGGCTTCCAGGATAGAGGTTTCCAAACTCACTCAATTTTTGAAGAAGAAAACGGGGAGGAGTATGATTTGAAGTTTCGAGGAAAGACGGTTGTTGATTATCTTGCTGGGGAACTAAGCAGGAAACACTTTTCGGTCGTCTTCCTTGAAAATGTTGATAAGGCTGATTTGCTGGTCCAGAGTAGTTTGTCCCAGGCCATTAGAACAGGTAAGTTTCCAGACTCTCGGGGAAGAGAAATCAGCATTAATAATACTCTATTCGTGACAACCACGACTCCTATGAAGGGCAAGACGTCTCATCATCTAGAGAAGGATATTAAATTTTCTGAGGAGACGATACTGGCAGCTAGGAGATTTCAAATGCAAATATTAAATGGATCTTTTGCTGGCATTGCCAGCAGCAACCGAGGTGTGAATGTACAAATTATGCCGAAAGAAGGAACATCCAACCCGTTTTCTGTAAATAAAAGAAAGTTGATTGATACTAGCGACTCCACAGAGGAAGCCATCGAGTCTCAAAAACGTGCCCAAAAGGCATCGAGATCGTTTCTGGACCTGAATGTGCCCTTGGAGGAGATTGAAGAAAGCGCCGACTGTGGGGAGTACGACAGTGACTCCATCTCCGAGAGCTCAGAAGCTTGGTTGGAGGATTTCCTCGACCAAGTTGACGAAAAGGTTGCTATGCAGCCATTTGACTTCGATGCCCATGCTGCAAAAATCGTAGAGGACATCACCATAAATGTCAAGAGAGTCTTTGGACCCGAGGCTACACTACAGATTGATTACAATGTCATGGTACAGATACTCGGCGCCGCTTGGCTGTCCGAAGAAAAAAGAGCAGTGGAAGACTGGATTGAGCAGGTTCTGTGTCGAGGTTTGGCCGAAGCCGAAAAGAAGTATGATCGAACTTCTCGTGGTGTTATGAGACTGGTGTCTTCTGGACCACTTGGTGCAAAAGAGCAAACTTCTTGCGTCTGTCTTCCTTCTAGAATTAGTATCAACTAAATTTTTTGGCTCTTGTAATTATAATTACATGTATAATGTAGCATTTAGCATATAGCTTTTCAGAAGGCCTCGTCTTGTCACGCTGATTAATCCATGAAATTTTTTTGATGAGCGTTTTATGCTGTACGTTTTAATTAGTGATAATATAATGTGTAATGTCTATTGATATCCAAGACTCAGTTTAAGTTCTCTCGTTTGGGTAAAAGGCTTCAATTTCGTTCTTGATTTTTTAATTTTTTTTTGGCAAATGAAACATTTGAGATGCTATAGAAGTTTTCAGTATTTTGACAACTCATCTTTTGTTGAGATTTGGTAAGAAGGCGCTGAGATTTATGAAGTACTGAGCCATGACATGTTATCCAAATTCCCAAAAGGCCTTGACCAAATAGCAAATGGGCTTGTTCATGAAGGAAACAACATGTAATGGCTATTGGTCCAAAACTAATGCCAGAGTCAAAGTATGCAAGACGTGTATAACTGAGAGTCCAACTCCAAGTTGAGAAGCTTGTGATGATGCAAATATTGTATTCTAATCTCACCTTAGCTTAACTAGCTGTTTTGATATTTTCAAGAAAACTTAAAGAAGTCTATGGTCTAAGGGATTGGAACTTGCAACGATTCTTCTAAACGACATCTTGGGATTTGATAATAAATAATGCTTGAAAATGAGGTGCAGGCATTAATGAGCATTGCTTTGGAACCTAACTGTGCTCACAAGCTCGAAATCCATATAATTCTTTCGACCACTGATACTTTTAATTTTTGACGAGTTTGCAATTACATGGTTGATTATTAGACTTCACGAATGATTAAGAGTAAGTATGAGAAAATTTGAATGATATTCAAGTTTGCAACTTTATGTTATTATTACATGTTATGTCATTTTTTTCGTTATCAAAATATCATGTTGTCCCATTCTTCTTTTCTGTCTTTCTTATTTGTAAAAAAAAAAAAGTAATTCGGTCAAATTCAATGTCAAAAAGTGATATGGGATGCAAATTTATTTTTAAAATGGCATGTTTCAAAAAAAGTTATCTGAAAGTTATATTTTTTAAAATTTCTCAAAAATTATTCTAACGAGTATAATTATAATGTTACATCTCTCTTATATAATATTACATTAAGCATTAAAGCACCGTAGAAAAAAAAAACCCATATATATGATTTAATGTTGATTCAATTCAAATCCGCATAAGTCTAGCTCAATTAGCACCTATAATTGAAAACACATTTGTGATTCAAAACTGTATTTTGTTTTGTTTAAATATAAAGCAAGTTGAATGATAAAAACCTAAGCAATAGAAATTTGAACGTCGAGTAAGAAATTTGAAGTTTGATCACTAATTATACAAGTTTGAATTTGTTGAAGAGCATTAAGAGCAATGCTACACATACTAACTTTTTTAACATAAACTCATGTGTCATATTATCATTGATGAGTATTTATGACTTTCGTAGAAGGATTTGATCTTTAGCCAATCAAAATATGACACGTCAATTGCAACAGAAGTTGGCATTAAAAAGTTAGGTAAAAAATTGATATGTCTAGCATTTTCTTTTGTTGAATTTTGTGTGAGAGAGAGGGGCAAACATGGGCTTCAATTTATCCCTTGTTTGGCATACACATTTCACCCATTTCATTGCATTCCAGTTTTTCATTGTTTTCAACTTTCTAATCCTCCAAACCATTCCATTCAATTTTTTTCCAACTTTTTAAATCTCTATACAATATCTTTAAATCTCAACTATTCATACCACATCGAAATTCGCAAAGTCAAACAATTCTTATATTATTTTTCCAAATCATTTTCAAACTATTCCAAACTATTTTTTCATCCTAAAAAATGGGATGGAATGGCTAAAATAACACCCCAAACAAATTTACACAAACATTGTTTCACAATTTTTTCTTTTGCCACTAAACAACAATATGGAAGACATTCTATAAAAAACTATATCAATCCAAATGGTCACAATCTGAAACTCATTAATTTCTCTATCTAGCAATCTTCTTGAGTTCAACTTGATAATTGTCAAACAAGAAAATAAACAAATATATGTATATATATACCCATAAAACATCCCACTCAAAAAAAGCCAAACAAAGACGCCGTCCATTATTGTTTTTTCCATTTATTTAATGAGAATCTAATGAAGGCGTGAAAGCGACGGAGAGAAAAAGTAGAGCATGAAAATGTTGAGCATACACACACAATGCCTCTTTTCCACAACACGAAAACGACATCAAAATGCTTCTGACCTCCTTGGGCTCCTATCGTGGGTCCCACCTTGCCTTTCACTATAACCTTCCATGCAATCTTCCATGTCGTTTTGCGCGCGAGTGGGTCCCACTTTCTTTTTCCACGACACCCGTCGACTTTTCTCACATCTTAATGGAATTCTCATATCATTCGCCTTTTTCTGTCCCGCTTTTTTTACTACTAATAATAAACGGGTAATTTATACAAATGCCCTATAATATCGGTCATCCTTGCAAGTTACACCTTAATATTTTAAAATTGACATTTGTACTCTTTGATATTTGAAAACATTATAAGTTCACTTTTTGTATTTAAATTTAAAAAAAATTTATGAAATCAGGGGTATGAATACAAAATTTTAAAAAATTAGGGTACATTTTGAGGGAAAAAAAAAACAATATAAGATGGTGTTTGTGAAAATAAATATAAAATTAATTACTATAATTTTCTTAATTTGAAGGGGTTTGATCTTTAAAAATTTGTACAGGCATTAACAGATTAATGTTATGTTATTAATTCAATTAATTTTTTTACGAATTGTGACGGAGGGGACATATTTATAAGTTTTTAATACTTTAAGAGATAAGAATGATAATTTTAAATATTAGAGTTCAACTTGCAATAATAACATAACATTGTGGGGTGTTTGTATAGATAACTTTAATTATATTGTAAACAAAAATACAATTTAAAGTATAATAACAGCGAATTCTAAATTGTTAAAAATAATAAAAAAATTATTTTTATACACATGTCAAAATCTCATTGAGAAAACAGAAAAATAAAAAATAAAAAAATCTCTTGATGTGCTTGCTCTCTGTCAAATTGGCATCATTAGCCTAACTCAATCTTAGCCGTTGAATTTTATTGGTACATCAAGATGGACGGTCGCAATTGGCGTGGTGGAAACTGAGCTCACCTATGTTGAAGCGTAGGGAATTTTTTTTTTCCTCTCATGAGAAAAAAAGTTCAACCCACTGCCAAAAGCTTGTTCTTATGCTTATCCATTAGATTAAAATTGTCCTTGGTCTTTGTCTTGGACTTCAACTTTTCCTACTACAAAAATTAATTGTTCCTTTGTTTTTATTTATATTATTTCTTTAGCATTTTCTTATAGGAAAAGTCTTAATTCATATGAATGCCCTTTCGGTCAACATATTCATTATTATATAACTTTATTTATGTATAGCATGGAAAAACCTAACATTTTGTTTATTATTAAAACCGCTCTCTGACATGGAATTAATATGTATAAAATTGATTGATCAAGTTTGAACCAAAAGAATAATATACATGTTTATAATATATAGTATATACATATTCAATCTACAAACAAAGTTGATCAGCTTTAAAAAAAAAAAAAAGTTGATCTAAGCGATGTTTCTTTCATGCGATAAGTTCTAACTTCCAATTAACACAATCGGAATCTCAATATATTGAATAGTACTTAAATATAAATCAAGTCCCACTAAAATGAAACTAGATTTTGTAAAGACAGAGTACTCATTAAGGTCAATTGATGTGACGAGTTAAATTATAAAGAATAAACATGAAATTTAAGAAAAAAAAAAAGTATGTGGAAAACTTTTTTATTGAGCTTTTCCAACCATTTATCACTTTTTTCTAAAGGTATGTAAAATTAAAAGTGTGTCAAATAGTAAAGATTAAAGAAAAAACAAAGGTGTGATGGTATGTATATTACCAACTATGTTGAATTGGTAGGAAAGTATTTACATTTAATACTCGAACTTTTCTATTGCAAATTTATAAGTTATCGCTATAGTCTTTTTACTATATTAGATCACTTTATTACTCCATAATTAATCACTTTGTTCTCATCGACTTATTTATGTCTTTTACCCAACTACTCTAAATTGCACTTAACCAAATGAATGAAATTAAATCTGATGCTGAAAGAACCTCTAATCTCTCTAGAATTATTCAGACAATAACTCTTTCAGAAGCAAGAAAATGAAGAATGTATATTCCCTAACAGAATATCTATGGAAAGCCATACGAGAAAAGTCATAAACTCATGCTTAATCAGACAACTAAACATGTACTGTCAAACACTTAAAAGCACATTTAGGACACACATAGGTGATTATCTTATCTCAAATTCAAAGCTACATGCCAATTTTAACTCATAACACCCCAAAATTCCAAAAGACACATAAACAAGTAAAGAGTTTTCTTTTTAAAGAAATTGTTGATTAAACCAACAAAGGAAAAGTAGTTAGGAAGAGTAAATGACAGCACTCCAAAGTGGACTTTTACCTCAAAAACGTCATTTTAAAGAAAAATCTGACTAGGAATTTCAAAATCCTCGCAGGCCAAGAGCTTCTAGAAACTATCGGAGCTCTTTCGTCATTCGTCGATGGCTTCAAGAATTCCTGGGTTGTCATTTTACAATAATACCCTTTATCTCTTTTTAGTGTATGTTACACGTCGTTCGTGCTGATATAAAAATGACAGACAATTGGGTGGTTCTGTGAGGTTGTTGTTTGGTGACAGTCAGTCAAAATAGCAGAAAACAAAATTAGTTTATGGGACATTAGGACAACGTTTTATTTGGTCTAAGCTTTTTACAAAATAAATATTTAGTGTTTCGTAATTGTCTTGCTGTTTGTATCATGATAAAATTGATCCCGGTGTTTTGCTATCTCTCTAATGAATGATTATACACCTGGGATGTTAATAGTGATCGTTAAAGATAAAGCTTTTAGTTTTATTAAAAAGATAAATACGACAATCTAAAAATTATTCAGCCAGTAGATTTCCCTCTTCTAATTTGTTTGTTTTTTAAGATAAGAATTTGATCAAATTAGATAATGAGACAGATTAAAGTGGGAAAAAATGAGCTTGCTCTCAGGGATACATAATAATAATTATAAGCAAACACATTGCAAAAGAAATAAAAAAGGTAGTAGATAGTGGATAGAAAAATAATGTTGTGTGTTTCTGGTAACACGCTGACGGTAGTGGTGCGTCCACGTCATCAGGCGAGGGCCAAAAACGCGTAAAGCGTGACAATCCGGAATCTCCACTGCAAGCACTTCGGTGAGGCCGTTTCCACTGGATCATGACACGTGTCCCTCCTGCAATTTAATACAGTTAGATATTTAAGAAGCCCGGGACCCACACCCCTCTCTGATAATTTCTTTCATTTGCATTTGCATTTCCACTTGCATTTGAATTTGAGTTTCATTTGCGCACGCCATTGCAATTTGCAAAAAGAAAAAAGAAAAAAAAGAAAATAGAGACGGTGACGGAGAAGCCAGAGTGGTAGACTTCAATAGGCTCGTCTTTTTGACTCCCACAAAAAAAAAAAAAACAAAAAAACAAAAAATAATTAAAAAGAAAAATTAGAAGAAGAAACCATTAAAAAGGAGGGAAAAGAAAAGTCCGAGTCTTTTATTTAACAAAAGCCCTGGTTGGGTTTGTCTTTCCTGACTCATCTGCTTCGAGTTCTTCGCATTCTTTCCCGCAAGGTACGAGCTCATCTTGGATTTTCTTGGTTTCTTTTTATCTGTTTGTTTGTCGAGAAATTGCGAGAAAGATATAGTAAAACGAGTAGCTGTTTTCTGTTATATGGTTTCTATTTTCTGTGCCGTAGAGTATTACGTACAAAGTAACAGATTTCGGTTTCTATCCTAATCGCATGAGATAAAGCTCGTAAAGGACGTTTTTTTTTTTGGGGGGGCTTTTTAGAATCTTCGTGTTCGTTTCGTTTTCTGGGTTTTGAAAGCCAAGCTGTTGTGATAATCTGTGTAGGAACGGAGCGATTACCCAATTCCCATGTGCAGTGGTACAAAGAGGAAGCCTTCAACCATGGAAGGTGGCGAAGAGGAGAAGCGAGAAGGGCTGGGCTACGGCTTCTCGGTCCTGCTGGAGCTCTCGGCCTCCGACGACCACGCGGGCTTCAAGGCCGCCGTGGAGGAGCAAGGCCACGCCGTCGACGAGGCGGGACTGTGGTACGGCCGGAGGCTGGGCTCCAAGAAGATGGCGTTTGAGGAGAGGACGCCGCTGATGATCGCCGCCACGTTCGGGAGCAGAGCCGTCGCGAGTTACATCCTCGGCACCGGCCGCGCCGACGTGAACCGGGCCTGCGGCTCCGACCGCGCCACCGCGCTCCACTGCGCTGCGGCGGGCGCCTCCGCCGTCGCCGCCGAGGTCGTCGAGCTCCTCCTCGCCGCCGCCGCCGACGCGGGCGCCCTCGACGCCTGCGGGAACCGCCCGGGGGACCTGATCGCCCCGCAGCTCAACCCGAGGAGGAGGAAGGCTCTGGAGGTGATGCTCAACGGCGCGAGCAGCGACGACGAGGAGGAGGAAGCCTTCTCGTTGCCGGAGGTCCGGTCGTCGCCGCCGCCGGAGAAGAGGGAGTATCCGGTAGACCTGTCTCTCCCGGATATCAAGAACGGGATGTATAGCACGGATGAGTTCAGGATGTACACGTTCAAGATCAAGCCATGCTCGCGGGCCTACTCGCATGACTGGACGGAGTGCCCGTTCGTCCACCCGGGCGAGAACGCGCGCCGCCGTGACCCGCGGAAGTACCATTACAGCTGCGTGCCGTGCCCGGAGTTCCGAAAGGGGGCGTGCCGGCAAGGGGACGCGTGCGAGTACGCGCACGGCATCTTTGAGTGCTGGCTCCACCCGGCGCAGTACCGCACTCGCCTCTGCAAGGACGAGACGGGCTGCCAGAGGAGGGTCTGCTTCTTCGCCCACAAGCCTGAGGAGCTGCGGCCTCTCTACGCCTCCACAGGCTCTGCTGTGCCCTCGCCGCGGTCCTTCTCGGCCTCGGGGATGGACATGGGGGCTATTACCCCGCTGGCGCTCGGCTCGCCCTCGGCGGTGCTGATGCCGAGCTCTTCGACCCCGCCCGTGACCCCGACAGGAGTTTCTTCGCCGATGGGCATGAACTTGTGGCAGAATCCCCCGGCTTTGCAGCTGCAAGGAAGCCGGTTGAAGGCTGCTTTGAGTGCCAGAGATATGGATTTTGATGGAGAATTGCTCGGCATAGAGAGCTATCGTCTGAGGCAGCATTTGATGGGTGATATCTCGTCGGGAATATCCTCTCCCTCGGGATGGAACAACGGGTTGTCGTCTGCTGGGGAGACGAACAGGCTAGGTGGAATGAAGCCTACAAACCTCGAAGACATATTCGGCTCTCAACTGCAAGGCCTTTCACTCAATGCCACAGCGTCGCAGCTGCAGTCTCCGACGGGCATTCAGATGCGCCAAACCGTGAGCCAGCAGCAGCAGCTCAACTCGAGCTACTCGATGGGGCTCCCCTCGTCCCCCGTGAGGGCGTCCCCCTTGTTTGGCGGTGTAGAAACGTCCAGTGCATCCTCAGCAGCAGCAGTCTTGAGCTCGCGGGCTGCGGCCTTCGCGAAGCGGAGCCAGAGCTTCATCGAGCGCAGTGCGGTCAACCGCCATTCGGGGTTTTCCTCCCCTGCTGGTTCGGGTGTAATTCCCTCGTCCAATTTCTCCGACTGGGGCTCTCCTGATGGGAAATTGGATTGGGGTATGCAGGGCGAGGAGCTGAACAAACTGAGAAAGTCCGCATCTTTCGGGCTGCGGAGTAGTGGCGGAGGCAGCATAGGCAGTTATTCTGCAGCAGCAGCTGCGGCTGCGGCTGCGGCTACGGCTGCAGCCTCGATGCCAGCGGACGAGCCTGATGTATCATGGGTTCAGTCTTTGGTGATTGATCCACAACCTGTGAAGACTGTGCAGTTTAACAGCAACTTAGAGGAGCAGCAGCAGTGTCATTTCGACACCGGAGCATCGCCGGAGATACTCCCGGCATGGGTGGAGCAGATGTACATGGAGCAGGAGCAGATGGTGGCTTGATAAAAAAATTGGAAAACCAAAAAAAAGAAAAATCAACAAACCCCGTTATCTATTCCTTTTAACCGTTGATTTTTTTAGTGTCATTTTTTAAATTTTTATTGATATTCATAATGGTTAGGTTGAATGAAAAAATTACTAGTATGTAAACAGGATTGGGCGGGATTAAAAAAATTGCTCAGCTCATGTATTAATATTATTAGGTTCCTTCAATAATAACAAGGTTTCAGTAATTTGCCACCTTCATTTCTTTGGTGTCTGTCTTGATCTGGAATTATTTCACCACTGGAGCTTCAGATTCAGATTGTTGAAACACCTCCATTTTCAACAAATATATTAAATCCCCTCCTAATTACTATTGACTATGGATGAATCTGCCAAGCCCCAGATGCTATTAGCTTGCAACTTAGTTCAGGATTTTTACACAAGTACTTGCTAGTCTTAACCCATAAGTTAGCAATGTCCTAAAGCCAAAAGTTTACCCTATTGCCTATTGGAATATGAACCAATATCTAATACAATATTCCAACATTCTCTTTCTCTCCTTTGCCAAAAAAAAAAAGAAAAAAAAAAAAAGCGATGCGTGTGTTTTCCACTTTTTAGAATTTTGAGAATTTGCTTTCTTTCGGCTTCCAAAAGGTTGAGAGATTCATTATCATTGTTCATTGGTTTCCAATTGGGGAGAGTTGGAGCACTAACATAAAGAAAGTGGGGAGGTTCAGCTTCCTGCTACGTCTATTCATTTGCCTCCTTTTTTTAATCAACTTTATCTCAATTGACAAATATAAAACAAAATTCATTCATTCATTTTTGGTTTAATAATCTTTAGTGGCAACGACTCTCTAAGGCCACTAAAACAAAAATAAAGATTATGTGTCAATTGTCATCAAGTGGTCACAAATTCAATCTCAGGGCTGTACCTGTACATTTGGGTGAAGCAATGAGAGAGTGGTATAACAAATATATACAATAAAAGTGAGTGATTTTTCAAAGCCCCAATAAATGACTTCAACAGGAAGCAATGTGTTTTTCCAGCCAAAAAAGGAAGCACGAGCAAATCAATATTGGGCGGCAAGGGACTTTCAAACTCATATTTGGCTTTTTTCTCTCTTTTTTTTTTTTTCCAAAAAATATATAAAACAACAAAATGGTGGGTTCTGTTCTGGGTAGTGCTTTTCTGGTGGAGACTTTAAACGTACTACCTACCCTGTACTAGGATTCCTTTCAATTATGACATTGTCCACATAAGTTAAAAAAAAAAATTCATTCTATCATTTTTATATTTTTTGAGTATTTGAACACGCATCTCTGCAGAGAAAATAAGAGCCGCTAATCCAAGAAACGAGATTGTCACAACAATGTCACTAGTAATAAAAATATCTTCTTCCAAACTATACTTATTCAATGTTACCCTTTTAGGAAATGAAGAGACTTGAATAATTATTTGATATTGTAATTCTAGTCTGGGTGGTATTACAACAGAAAGAAGAATCAGCTGACCTATTTATTTTTGTAAATGTTAATTTACAAAAGGGTTAGTAGTGAATAGTGATCATACAGGCTCAAATTTTTCAATCAAATTGTGCAACAAAGCTCTCCTATCAACTGACCAAGAATTATTGCCTCCAATTCCTCACCAATGCCTTGAAATTCTTCATGATCATACGTCCATTTCCGAACCCAACTCGCTCCCAACAACTCGGCCTCGCTCACCCGGCAAACCTCGTCCAAAACATCCGATGAACTCTCGTGGCAACCGTCGCTCTGCCTCTTCCTCGATCGGACGTATTTGCGTTGCTTCGCCTCCGCTTTTCGCTCTTCGCCGACGATCAAATTGACGTCTCTTCGCGGACTCTGTCGCTCGGGATTATCTCCGGTCTCTAGTGAAAGTTTCCTTCTTGAAGTGGTCGAGCTAGAAGAGCCATCTTCTGTTGCCACAATCGCACACACAATGAGAAAAGAAAACGACACAGGTTTGTATCGCAATATGGTAAAGAAGACGACTTTTTTGTACTATTTACCTGATATAGGAACTTCGGGATCAACAAGGAATTGGCCACAATTGAGAACTGAAACTGGGCTCGAATCTTGAGAGTTGAGCTCAGGTTTTACAGGCTTAACCACTTGGGAATTGTTCTCCTTTTTCTTGGTCCTCAAACCATTGGAATTTACTACATTGTCACTGTTCTTTAATTTCCGAGGCTTCACAGCTTCTGAGCCAACAACATTCCGTTTTTGGCAAGGAATTTTCTTAGGAACCAAACTAACTGTTGAATCTTTGGCCTTGTCAGTACTATTACGCTTGCGATCGCTAGAGTTTCTTCTTGTATTCTCTTTCCCATTCAAATCACTCAACACCCTCCTATCCCCTTCTCGATCTTCCTCCTTTGTCGGTATCGCCGCTCGGTTTTCGAGCCTTTTACCTTTCGCTCTTCTTCTCTGCTTCAATTCCCCGAAACCCGCCTCCAATCTCCCTCCTCTGCACCGAGACTCCCTGCTCTCACTCACGCTCTCGAAGCTCAGTATGAAAAACTCGTCGTTTTCGAGCTCGAGAAACGCCGGCACGTCCCGGAACGAAGCCGTAGACTTGACTCTCCGATGCAGCTCGGTCTTCGCGCCTGTCGTCCTTCAGCCGATCGGCCGAATTCATCGACCGGCTCCGCGAAATCGAGGTCCGGAAATTGGTCTCCGGCATCGAGTCCAGCCCCATGAGCCGCGCGACGAGCCCGGGATTGGCCTCGTCGGGCTTGTTCCGGATTTTCTCACCGGTCTTAGAATCTGGGAAGCTCTTGGCCGAATCAGTATCTTGGGTGACGTGATCGGAGGGGTAGGTTGGGAGAGTTCCGGAGCAGAGAATTCGGCGCAAAATGCCGGCGAGACAACTAGCCGTTGCGCTCTTGGAATCGAAAGAGGTGGCTGATGAGACTGAAGTTGAGGATGATAATGATGAGAAGGAAGAAGATAAGAGCTTCATGATTGAGTGGAATTAACGAACAAGTAATTTTGCCTAAAGAGAGAGCAATGCAGAGAGAGAGGTTAGTGGGAGTTTTTCTTTTTCTTTCTTTTTTTGAACTTTTTCAGTTTTGGCAAAGAAAAATGCATGTGGAAAGGAGGAAAAGGAACAGGTGCGGTGTGGAGATTAAAGGGGAAAAAAAAAAAGGAAAGGAAAAAGGGAAATTCAAAATTTGTTTAGGGAATGGTCCTATGGATGAGAGTGGAGCAGAAAGTGTGAAAAAGTTGGACATATAGTCATATAGTCATATACCGTATATGAGATCATGAGAGAGAGAGAGAGAGATATTGGCGGGCTTTGGATTTGAATATTAATGGGAGAGAGTAGAAGAGAGCAAGAGGAAAATGACATTTGTGTGTTGCTAAGGCTAAGACACATTAGACGCTTTGTTAAGTCAGTATCTATGGTTTTGTTCTCTTCTGCTTCATTTTTTGATCTTGCACTGTCCGACCCCCCCTCCAAAAGAAAAAACAACCACCTGCTTGGCCAATGTACATGAGGTCAGCAACACGTCATGAATTGATCGTCAAAACTCAAACACATGCAAAAAAGTTAGACTAAATGAGTGTCGCATTGTCTTGAAACTAATAAAATTGTAATAATTTAAACTGCTAAACTAAAGTAGCTCATATGCTCGTGAAATCAGTTACTAAATCGTCATTTTAGAGTACTGGAATCTCATAAAAATGAAGTGATAAACCAGTATATATATATATATATATATATATATATAGTAAGCATTTTCTAGACTCTTTATAATTGCTCTAACTAACATGAATTAAACATTAGTTAGTAGCATTGTCTTGGGCTTGTTTCTTGGTGAGGTGTTAGAAATTGGGTGTAAACATTCGTTGATAGGCTTGGAGACACAAAAGGGGTTTTGGCGTGTCAGAAGAGTCAGAGAGAGACGAGAGAGAGAGAGAGAGGACTAGGGGTGAATCGTGATCGCTGACCTGACCAAATTCTTTGTGGCCTCTTTCTCACCCGAAGTTGGTCACCTTTTTTAGTGCAAATTTTGTTCAAACTTGAGAGTGGAGAGACACACCCACTGTGACCACCCCCAAAAAGAAAGAGAGAAAAAAAAAACACTGAACAGAGACAGAGCAGTCAGCAATGGCCAATCGGGTCCTGTATCAGCGGTGGGCCCACCAGCAGGCCCAGCCCGACCGCCTCTGCTTCCAATGTTTCAGATCTCTGTCTTTGCTTTTTGGTTGGACTTGGGGACTTGGAGTCGGGGTTTTTGAAATCATCAAATTGCTGCTTCACTATGATGTGAGATATGCGTGTGTGGTTTTGGACAAATCCATCTTATTATTTCATGTCTTTGGATACATTGCTAATAGTGATTCCCCCATAACAATATTAGGGGGTCCACATGGCCCATGATTAGCTACTGATTATTGAGGCTTTGAAATATCCACTCATCCAGACAGACAGAACCAGCGGAAAAATTACAAATCAAAGCCTTAGAAGATATGCTCCCACGTCGCATTTTAATTTCATGGCTCTTTAAGAGTGTGTTTGGTAGAAGGAACATGAGTGAATTTTAGGATGAATTTTGACATGTTTGGTAGGGTGATTAGGAAGGAAGTGAATTTGTGAGAGTATCCGAAATCTTTAGGTCTTACAAATTTTAGATTACTTTTAAATTGAAGTGATTATAGGATAGAGTGTGCTAAACCAGAGAATATCATATAAATTTTTACTGTATTGTTCTTTCTTTTTGTACCAAATAAGTAATGGGGTAAACTTTTTCCTAGTGGTGCTTAAAATTAGTGTTTTTTTCTTCGATTATTTACTAATCACGTAATAGTACAATAAAATGGAGAAAGTTTGATGGAATAACACTTTTTGAATTAGTGTTTTGATTTATACCACTTAAAACTTGTATTTGCATAAAATGTCATTTAAAAAAACAAAGTGACACAAAGATGTAATGAAGAGTTCAAAAAATTAATAAGTGTTTGGTAAGCGATTCACATAAAAAAAATTATTTAAGTATTATTGTTGCACTATCAATATTTTTTTTACAAAATACCAAAATTATTAACTTAACTATTCATTATACGGTGTTTTAATATTCTTACTATAGTTAAAAATAATTTTTTCAGTTACTAATGCAAAATTTATCTCTTATTATCTTTAGTATTTGAAATTTTTTTTGAAAATATTGTCATTAATTAATGAAATTTAAGTGAATATATAATAACTAACAATTTAATAACTATTTTAATGTTGATTGTAAAATAGTTATTAAATTGTTAGGTATGTGTTGGTATTGTGAGATTGTGAAGTTTATGGTGTTATTTGTTAGTTTGTTGATATTATTTTTTAATAATTTGTTAGTTTGGTTTGTTATTTTGTCTGAGACATGAAAACGACAATAAAGTTGGAAAAACGACAATAATATGAAAAACGACAATAAAGTGAGGAAATGACTATCTTTCTGAAAAACGACAGTGAAATTAAAAACGACAGAAAACTAAAAAACGACATCAAACTGTAAAACGACAGTAAGCTGAAAACGACATCAAACCGTAAAACGACAGAAAACTAAAAAACGACAGTAAAGCATGATGATTCTGAAAAACGACAGTGAAATTAAAAACGACAGAAAACTAAAAAACGACATCAAACTGTAAAACGACAGTAAGCTGAAAACGACATCAAACCGTAAAACGACAGAAAACTAAAAAACGACAGTAAAGCATGCTGAAAAACGACATACGAATTAGGAAAAGGGAAGATAGTAAGGAAAATGACATAAATGGAAACTTTGTTGTCGTTAGTATGGAAAACGACAACAAACTGAGGAAATTATTATCTTTCTAAAAAATGACAGTGAAATTAAAAACGACATTAAACCGGAAAACGACATCAAACTCTAAAACGACAGTAAACTAAGAAAACGACAGGAGCTGAAAAAAGGGCATCAAAACGTAAAACGACAGTAAACTGAAAAAAGGACAGTAAAACATGCTGAAAAACGACATATGAAATAGGAAGAGGGAAGTTAGTATGGAAAGTGACATAAATGGACTGTTTTTATATAATAACATTATAGTTTTGGTGTTGGTTATAAAATAATAGGTGTAAATGAATATCTTATTGCAAAGTAAAAAGTATTAGCAAAATAATTATACGTTTTACTTAAGTTAAACATTAGAAGCAATGGTACATGGGTCGTCACCATCCAGAGTAAGACATCCCCCATCTTGCACCTTAGATTATCCGCTCGGACCAACGCGCGCTTGCATCGCCTTTAGCCGCTGAGGACAACGGCAGCGGCATGGACACTGACAGTGAATTCGCGATCGATCTACCTGATTAGTTTTTTACATATATGTTATTTTTTATAGTACTTTTTAGTTAGTAACAAAATTTATCCTTATTTTTACACTTTTAATTAAAATTTCAGTTTTTTATTTTTATTTTTTATGAATACTACAATTTATTTTTATAATTACATCTTTTTAATCATTCAAACTTAAAAATACGAAAAAGAGTTCAATATTCTTTCTATTTAAATTTAAATTGAGTGTAACGAAAGAAATGGTTTCATTTGAAGAGAGAGAGAGAGAGAGAGAGAGAGAGAGAGAGAGAGAGAGAGAGAGAGAGAGAGAGAGAGAGAGAGAGAGAGAGAGAGAGAGAGAGAGAGAGAGAGAGAGAGAGAGAGAGAGAGAGAGTTAGGCATTGAAGAATATTGATGGAAAATAGTGCAAAAATTATACTATTTTGATGGAAAAGTTAGGCATTGAAGAATATTGCCTCACTAGTTACTATGTTATGACTATAATGGAAATCGGTCTAACTTCACTAGAGACTGTGGGAACTTAGGACATGGACAGAATAGATGAAATGAAACACAGGGTCGATCAATGTCATCAATTGAGAAAACCCGTAAAAGCATTTACATAAATAATCAGTTTTGGAACATCATGATAAAAGTTTGAAAGGCTTTGAGCCAATAGAATGTCTGGCTGATCAGTTGCTTCTGTTCGGTATTTATGTCTGTATATATAGCGTATGAACAACATTATTTTATTAACCAGAGTAATACGTATTCATGTTGTAACACGTCAACTGTAATATAGCGCAAATCATTATCAAGAAATTATTCAACGGGACAGGTTTATTACTTTATTATATATGTGCTAAAGAGTTGTCAAACTTCAATAATAAAGACACCAGAAGAAAAAAAAAAAGTGTAAACCATTATAACCTTAGTTTCCAACTAATTAGGAATATGGGGTAAATATTAAATTTAGTTTTGAGACATTACAGCAAACAAACACAACATATATTTAGCTACCACATAATGACCATTATCAACGGGTGGAAATCATTTTTTTTTTAAATTAAAAAAAAAAGAAAACTAGAAAAAAGGGTCTCAAAGAGAATCAAATCAATCACACTTGGTGATTTGTGATGTTCTTTCATAAAGCTCCGGATCTGTTTGATAGTACACTATGTCCCCATCGTCACATACGTAGTGGTCCTGCCCGATGCTCCTTGATAGATCCTTGATCAAGTGGAACGGCATCAGCCCGGATTTCTTCGGCTCGCGGTAGTACTTCCCGAGTACCGTCTTCGCAGCCTTTGTCTGTCCAAAGTTGAAAAATCAATCAATCAATCAATTAGTTAATAGTAACTTGCAAAGGTGAGAACCGACCTCGAAATTGAGGCTGAAAAGATAAGTTATTGCAAATGTGAGAGAGAGAGTTTTTACCGCTTCGACGAGGTGATAGTGTGGGATTTGAGGGAAGAGATGGTGAATGACATGGGTGCCAATGTCATGGTGGATGTTGTTGAACACACCGTAGTCGCGATCGACCGTCGTAAGCCCTCCGCGAAGATATGTCCATTCCTTAAGGAAAAAAAAAAAAAACAAATCACTCATATGATAGTGCAGTTTATGAAATTAGAACACACAAACTAATAACGTTCATGCCATTTTTTATGAACTTATTTAGATGGTTAGTCTATTTTTTTTATGTCTCATTCTCTGTCATTCTAATCATCTTTTGAGATGAAGGAGACGAACTGGATATAAATAAAAAGAAAAAACAAATCTTTTGAGATGAAGGAGACGAACTGGATTAAAAAAAAAAAAAAAAAACTACCTGGCCTCGGTACCAAGGGAGTTTTTGCTCATAACCATGGTGGTGCAAGTAAGTGACAACGTCCAACCACATGACAAAGACCTATTATAAGAAGTTCATTGGTTAGAGAAAGGAGTTTAAAATTTGGGTTGTGTCAAAATTTTTTTTTTATCTAAAAGAGAGTGAAAAGGTTTATAATCTCTCACCCAGTAAGGGACACCATAAAGCATAAGCACAAGACGAGGACCCACCAAAAACGACATATATAAAAGCAAAGAAGCCATAATTGACCAACAAATGGTTGAAGTGATCACAGAGCTCCTCTCATTCGGAGCAAACAAGCCGCTATAAGGGTTGAAGTGTGACCCTTCTTTTCCCGGACTTCTGCTCCACTGAAAAATAAATAAATAAATAAATACAAACCTCTTCAATAATCGACGTATAATTAATATAAATCTTTTTTTCTACGAAAGATAATTGTCGTTTTGCTTCACCAGATAAAAAGGGTAGGCAAAGATTGGGAATGGCACAGTGAATCTCAACGTTTTTGTTGCTTTGCTCAAACTCTTGTACGTCTTCTCAGTCAACTAAAGGACACACACACACACACAAACACCAAAAACACCAATTACGTGACTGCCTTTTTTTGGCCTCAATTTGAAAGACTCAAAATTATAAAACAACGTACAGGAACCCAAGACTCGTCGTTCTCAACGTGACCGTGGTTCTGATGATGAGTCCTGTGGCTAATTCTCCTACCACATTATTACCACTGTTAATTCATTTGTAAATAAACACATAACAAATTAAAATACCCCAAAAAAAAAAAAAAAAACAAAGAAACAAAACGTCTCTAACCATCCATTGTAAGGTACGAGAATCGCCGAGTGAAGAACATGCCCAACCAAACTGTTTAGTCTCGGACTGTTAGAAAAGCTCCCGTGCCCACTAATTCAATCCACAAAAAAAAAAATCACCAAACACAAATAACAATAAAAAACAACAACAAAGCACACACATATGCATATATATATATATATATATATAGTACCAATCGTGGCCGAGGACGAAGAGAGCCCAGAACATGGTGCCCTGAGCAGGCCAGTAGAGAAGCCAGATGAGGCAAGTAGAGGAGTGGAAATAGATCGCCGTTGAGGCGAGAGCGAAAATGACGAAAATGTCCCTGAAGACGTAGCTGAGAGACCGCCACGGATCCTTGACCCAGCAATGGCCGGGAATGGCGGCTCGGATCTCGCCGATCCGGAACGCCGGCGGAGCGCCCGGGTCGAACCTGCCCCGCCCGATCACTGTGCTCGTTGTTCATTGTTAATGCCAGACTTTTCGGTGTAAATCAAGAAACCAAGTAGCGTATTATATATGTATATGTATATATATATATATATATATAATGTTGTGTAATATTTGAAGGTGTTTGTGTGCATATGTATGTAATTGAGGTTGAGAGAGCGATGAGAAGCGGCGTTGTTAGGACTTGGGTTTTGAGTAGGTATATATAGAGGCCTAGAGGGAAGTTATATGTGTGCACGCTCTCGCATTAGACTTGACTTAACTACGTGTACGTATTTATTCTACGTGTTGCGAGAAAATGTGACATATATATTATTAGATGGGGTTAATTAGTTTTTAGAAGAGCAGTATTGCTGTTGTATAATGTACAGTACAGTGTAGGGTTTTCTCTTTTCTGGCCGAGCTTGCTTAGGTCCCACATGAACTCTTTATTATTATTATTATTATTATTTATTTTTTTGGGTCGAGCTATTTGATGACGCAAAAAAACTCTCTCTTTTTCTCTCTCTTTAATTTTTTTTTAATTGTGGTATTTAAGTCGAAATTTTAGTTTATGTTTGAGAAGTTGTTCGTAATTTTTGCCTTTTGAATTTATTGTTTGTTTTCAATTAAGGGTATTTGACACTTATAATCCTTATATTTTGGGATTTTATACAGTTTGATTCCTAAATTATTTTTTTAAAGGCACCTAACAGTCCTTAAATTTTTAATTTTTGACATGTTTAGTCTATACCATTACCATACAATTTTAATAAAATTAATCCCAAAATTACATAAATACCACTTGCATTAAGTTCTAATTACATGAAAATAAAATTAGATTGATAAAAATCACCCTAAATTTTACAATTAAATAAAAATTACCTAAACTTTTTAAAATGTATTCTTCAATGAAATAAGAATATGACTTATTTTCACTTAACTAAAAACTAATGTAAGTAGCATATGTGTAATTTTGGTAATAATTTGATTAAAATTAACAAGTAAGGACTAAAGTTATCAAAACTTAAAAATTCAAAAACCTAAACGCCTATGAAAATAATTCAAGAACCAAAGTATACAATATTTAAAAAATACAAGAATCCAAAGTGCCAGTTACTATGTTAATAAGGTATTAAAATACTAAGAAGAAATCTAGTCTGTACGTCGGAATAGATCCGCAGAGAACTGATAATAGTATTTTTCTGTACAATAAAGTTTGCTTTCCTTTACTTTTTTTTTTTTTTTCCCTCCTTCTTTGCTTCATACCATAGCTAACGATTAAATAGATTCGCAATAATGAAAAAATAATTTTTTTTTTTAAGAATAATCTGAATTTTCTCGTCAAGTTAAATAACGTAAGTCATTTGTTAGAGTTGATATGCCATCTCTGGTTTCTTAATGAACATCGAATTGCTTATTACTATTATTTATGGCTAATTAATTAAAATATCATTTGGAAAGCAAAAGACTTATACGTATGTGTAACATCCTTTTGGCATTTGTCAAGTGCCTTTAATTATAACGTGAACAAAATAATGAAGTTGATAGTAAGTCTCTAGAAAGCAAAGAGTTCTGATTAAGAATCTGAACCAAACGACTATTAGACTTTTCAACACGATTAATTCTTGAATTCTCAGTTATTTTCTCTTGTCTATCTTGCAAATCATAATTGTATATTTTTTTCAACAAATTAGGAATTCTCGGTTCACACCTCCATCAAAGTTTGTAATTAATGTACATGTACTTAATTTTTTTCTAACATAATTAGGAACTCTCGGTTCACACCCTCCATCGTTTGTGATTTACTGATTGATATGTGTGTGTATATATATATATATATATATACATACACGTGGTTTACGAGCAGCCTCACTAGGGTGTTAACAAGTGAGATTGTAGCCGTAAATGATACGCAATTGATAATTACATACAATTCACGAAATCTGCTAGTACAAAAAGTTGGCACATTAACATCATCTTTGAAAAAATTGTCTAGAATAGTTGAAGTTTATTAAAATTATTAATGTTTCAATTTTCTATCGGTGTAATAGATTTCGAAACAGCGTTAATTGATTATTTTTTTAAAAATCAACCATATATCTAAGGCCTTGAAGCCCAATTTTTTTGTTATTTACTCTCTTTTTTTTAACAATAAATTCACTTTAAAAAGTCAAATTTAAACTATGTTATTAGAGTTTTTTAGGCATTTAACCAAAC
This sequence comes from Boehmeria nivea var. tenacissima, assembly GCA_018132145.1. Taxonomy (NCBI): domain Eukaryota; kingdom Viridiplantae; phylum Streptophyta; class Magnoliopsida; order Rosales; family Urticaceae; genus Boehmeria; species Boehmeria nivea. The sequence goes on along the minus strand of CM030874.1, from coordinate 16,307,665 downwards.
TTTTGGATAATTTTTTAGGATTTAACCTTAAAATATCAAAATTAAGGATTTAATCATAAAATGTAACATTTTTTGTTACATGCAACATATATACGTGTAAAAGTGTAACATTTTATGTTACATGATACATTTTTTACACGTATATATATTACATGTAATATAAAATGTTACATGTTATGGCTAAATCCTTAATTTTGTGAAACTGTGGCTAAATCCTTCAAACTTCACCTTTAAAATGACTAATTGTTTAACTGGCCTATGTTATTATTAGTAAAATGTAGTTTGAATTCTTATTAAAATGGGACCTTTAACTTTCACACCTATTTGTCAAACACTAGCTAAAAAGCGGAAAAAAAAAAAATTAGTCCTCCTTGTACATATCGATTACTTCTCAAATAATATAAATAGCAAGTCAAATTTGGAATCACTTGGTAATTTCCACAAGAAATATACATTATATCATTTGTTTTCCCAATACGATAAACAACTTATTTTGGAACCAAGTCAATTTTTTTTTTTGTTTCACATATTCAATCTTGCTATACTATATTATTTGTTACTCAATTGCTTGTTTCTTAATTCATACATCTCAAATAAATATATTTATTTAGGTAGATCTCTACTCTTACACCTTGATTTTCCTTCTTCCAGGGCCAGTTGATCTCCTTCACTACATTTAAATTTGTTAAAACACAAATTGTCTGTGTTATTCCTTCAATTTACTTTTTATAAGGATTTTACCTAAAAGTTGTGGGTTCATATATTGAAAAGGGAAAGAAAATTTAAACCTATATAGAGAATAAAGGGGATAACTGAATAGAAAGGAGTGAAGAATCATTGTACGTGACTATCAATAGGCTGTACGTAGTGAAAGTCGTTTTCTTTGTTATTGTTACTTTTTCTGTATATAAATTTTTTTTATTCATTGGTATTTATGTGAGAATAGGCTTTTTATTTAATAGATATGGTTAGAAGTAGAAACTGAAGATGACTACAGCAAATTAAAATAGCATTGTTTTAATCATTTTGAACAATACAGAGTGGACATAATGGGTTAGCCAAAGTGGGAAATTTCAATGACATTAGATTAATTAATTTTGTCACGGCTACGTAAAATTTATTACCTAATACAGAAAGGCAGGTACCTATTAAGTCTTAAGCACGAAACAAGATCTCGTGTTCCTATTGGTATATGCCTATAACAAGATTAGTGTGCCATATAATTTTTATTTATTTTTAAATAGAGATATTGATGTGAAAAAAATTAACTACAATGAATAATACGTATCTCAAAACTTGAATCAAACTTTCGCAAGTCAATCATTTTTATTTATTATTTTTCTTTAAAATTTTATATAATAATTAAAAGCGTAAATGATCAAGTTCTGACTTAAAAACACTTAAGCAGACAATCAATTAGGAACATCAAATTTTCTTTCACCTTTAATATCATAAAAGCTTAGAATTTGGAACGGAAAAATTGTTCTTAATGCAAAGCTTGCAATGTAAACATCACCCATGCTATTTATGAATGAGTAATTCTAAAACCATTGTATAAAAGATTATGTATAGTCAATTATCCCATGTATTTCAAATTTAAAATAACTACCGCGTTTTAAAAATTTATAATGAGATGTACGAAGCATTTATAGTGATGATATAGAACTACTCTTTAACAAAACATGCAATTGTTCAATGAACCAAAGACAATATTACTTAAAAGACTTCTCTTTTGGTCCGATGAGAAGCCTTGTTATCCATCATCATTTATGCCAATATATAGTTGCAAGTATATAGTACTTATTTTGCTTTTATTTTTTTTTCAAATAATATATATATATATATATATATATATATATATGAACACATGGTTCTGGTTCAAATTGAAATATAAACACGAGAGGATAAGCTTCATATGGTGGTTGGTGGTGAATATCATGTCCACAGAATAAATGCTAAAGAATCAATAAGCATTAAACGTGATCATAAGCGTGACCTTAATATTTCATTCTTCAAAACATACAAATATTAATTTAAAAAAAATGATGTTACACAATAAAAAATTTTGGCAATTAAAATAATCAACTCATTAATCATCAAACTATCAACGCACTTTTTTTTTATCCAATTTATTTGTTATCCTTACCATTATTTTACCTTTTATTTGAAACAACGTTTAAATGTGATCATTTAAATAATTATTAACTATTCTAATTTAAATGCTTAAAATTTAAATATTTTATCTTGAGATTGAGAGAGTCAAAACTATTTAAACGATGAACCAAGTAATGTGTTAAAGATTCTATTCACTTAACATATTTCTTATCGGAATTTAGGTGTTGAAAAGACAGGCATAAATCGTTTCCCTTTTTATTAATGTTGTCAAAGACTATATATATCTGTCTTTGCTGTAAGTCTACCTGCTTTTGTTGTCGTTGTTGGAGTTGTCATAGTCTACCATGAACAGCATGAAAAACAATATATCAATAAAAGGAAGACTCTCATATATTAAAAATAAAAAAAAGTTTTTATCGTAGATTAGATGGTCCCATTTCCCATTTACCACTTGGTTCGAATGGCTTCATATTTTGGAAAGTATTCATTCGCTTTTCAAACTGCTTATGATAGTAATTTATAATTATTTGCTGAATAAATAAATAACATGTTTAGTCAGCTTTGAGATCGATTATTATACACAAACTAACAATTTCAACATATGTACTCAACATTTCACTTTTTTGGAATAGCAAAATATTCATATATTTTAATTAAATATATTGTCAATTTATCAAAAGACATGGTACTATTGTTATACCCCAAACTTCATCATTCTAGTAGATCTCAAAACAGAAAAAGCAAAAACAAAAAGATAGCGAAATAATTTTAAAAAAAAAAAGTGACCTACAAACTCGTTAACACACATTAATGCAGTGTATTTTTCTATTAGCTTTCTATCAAAATTTCCAGCTCATTTTAGGTGAATTTCCTACTAAATAATATCACAAAATTATTGAATCTTAGGAAATAAATATTGTATAGTGGTCACAAAAGTAGCTGTAACTGTCTACTAGGCTTATCAAGCTGGACTGCTCAAAATGGATTGACAACAATTGAGGAAACAATGTTTGCAAAAACCCAAGAGGGTTAAAAAAAAAAAAACCATTTTCTAGATTGGCTGCTAATTAATATTAAATTGTATTACCTTCCTTTCAGGTTATAGAGTACCCAAGAATTGATTGTTGTTTCTATCACAGTTTAAATTTAGTAACTGGCAATATCGCAGTTTATTATGATTATTGTTTCAATATTTTACCCATGAAGCCAAACTAGTACATTTCAGACCGTGAATTTTCAGATACTCCAAGTGGGTACTGAGTGAATAATTCAGTGGTCTCATCACCTGCTAAAAAGAAAGAGCTCATAGGATGGTCCTCTTCTAGGATAAAGAAGCCGATTTACATTTCGTTTTTTTTATGCAAAGCCAAGTTACATATTTGAACTTGGAGACAAAGAGTCCCGAAATATTGGATATTGATACTTGGTTCTTTTACTTTTAGATTAGAAGTGTAGCTAGTTTGTCAATGTGTTTCACTGTTTTGGAGCTGAGAGTCGACATAATTATATGTTGTTCCCTTCTAGTCAATGGGTTATGGAGATGTGTTTCCATAAAGCTAAGACTGCGTGTTTGTAAATTGTCAAATACGTTGGGTGATTTGGGTTCAAAGGTTTTGGACTAACAATATAGAATCATGTAATGAGACAATATGATTTCAATTAAATCGGTGTTTATGGTGTACGTGTGTTACTTTTAGAAGCTTGGACATATTTTGACAGAACATGACGAGCTAATCTTTCAATTGTTTTACGACAAAGTTTAACCTTTTTTTTTTAATTATTTATTATTATTTTGGTTCGGCTCAAAGATAAAGTCGTTGTGTTTAACTTGATTGGTTTACAAGCGAACTTTGGCACTTTTTGGGGCCTATTTTATTGAGGTGAAATTCGCAAATGCTCTTGTTTGGTAAGAAGGAAAAAGAGAGGGAAAAAATACACGTGAGACCCACTATTTTTTTATCCTTCAATTATGGGTGAAAAATTCTTTTCTAACTATCTAAGTGCAAAATTACATTTTCGTCGATATTTTAAAATTAAAATTAAAATAAATAAAATAGATAAATAAAATGGTAAATATTTAATCAAATATTTTCTTTCCTTCTCAAAATATCAAACACTATAAAGGAAAGTTATTTTCTTTTCTTTCTCTCTTATTTTCTATCATATCTTATTTTCTTTTCCATCCACGTTTCTTTCCCTCCTACTAAACGGAGTGTTAGAGCATTCTCATTCTCTGATAATCAGCTAAGGCAAATTCCGTACAATATTACTTGTGTGAAAACGACATATTAATCTTGTTATTGCTGAATGACTGAATCCACAATAGTCCAGGACTTTATTACACAAACGAATACAAAATTGAGCACTTTTGACTATTAATTTACAGGTTTAAACTATAGATTAGATTATACAACATTGACAAAACAATAACAGCAACATCAAATACAAAAGAGCAGAAAAAGTCACTATCTCCTTGATCTAACTTGACTGGAGGGTTTCCCACCAACCCCGGATAACTGCTTTAAGTTAGTAAGAGCGTCCTGAGCGTGTCTCTTTGCGTTGGCATTTCCGTGCCTAAAGGCTTCGACCAATGCCCTGACGAGAGCTTGATTCAACGAGAGTCTGAGATTCTGGCTCTCCACTCGCAACATCCTCTCTATTATCCAAAGTGCCTTCTCCTGAAGCTCCCCGGGTCGAATTTTTATGAAAAGATCGACCACAGCGTCAATAGCACCAAACTCTTCAAGCTCATCAGCTGCTCTCTTAAACCCGCTAGAATTGTCTAATACAACAGTGGAAAGCGCTTCTATTGCAGCGATTTGAACTTGGGTGTCCTCGTCTGCGAGAAGATCAATCAGGGGTTTTATACAATTGCTCTTCAACAAACAAAACTGACTATCTTCCTCGCATGGAATGGAGTGGATTGGGCACATGGGGGGCATGGAAGAAGCCCGTCCACACATGAACACCAGAAACGAGCAGAGACCTTGCGGAGGTTGTGGCTCCGAGTCCTGTGCAGCAAGTGACCTTCCACACTCCGACAGGTTTTTCAATCCTTGGGCAGCTAGGCGCTTCGCTCTTGGCTTCGATGGATAACAAAGCTGATCAGAGAAGACTGTCATGAGACGATTCTCCCTGACTCTCTGAAGAGTCAACGGATCGATACTCCTTGTAAAGTGAAGCAAGACACCGAGAAGACCTTCCTGCATGCTTGCCATGGGCTCTGCGACTCTTCCCCTGGAGTTGCCACGCTGGGTTTCAAGAGTATTAACTGTCCATTTTACAAAATCAGCTCCAAGGAGTACTTTCACTTCATCTGTGGAGAGAGCCATGTTGGCAAGTATGCATGCGGCGTCGGATCTCTCAGTGTCTCTAAATTGGTCATCTACTAGTTTGTCTTTGAACAAGGTTAGCTTGTTAGAAGAGCGTAGCTCGTGAACCAGATCTTGACCAAGCCTTTCTGAGAGTACTCTGGTAAGCCTGAAGGCATACTTTCTGTTTTCAGCTTCAGCGTGCTCTAGAAATGGTAGAATTGTTTTAACACCTCCCCCGGATTTGATATGAGAGGCTACTGGTTCTGTAATCCAAAAAAAAAAAAAAACATTATAAACTGTGAGAACAATATATTTTTGCTTCCATGCATTTGGCTCTTTTACTTCACATAAAAAGCAACTATTCTACATCTAAAAGCTATAATAGAGAGCGCTAGTTGGCATTACAACAAAAAGGTTGTGGCTATTAGAAAATAACATGAAATACGGAGGCTATTTACAAAAAACGACGCCAAAAACATTTCTACAATATTATCAAGGTCTAACATAAAGCAAGATAAACCTCTTTGCTTTTTTATGTCAATTTTGAAAGCCAAGTTCAACCATACATCTTCATCTTTTTGAAAACCAATTAGTATAGTATATTATAACAATGGAAGCCAATAACAGCATTAACTGCATATCTTTTTAGATTAAACTAACACACAAAACGCCCTAAGTCTAGGATGAGTAGATGAATTGATATTAACAATTGCTTGCATGCATGCCAGACAACTATGGGGCTGTAAGGAATTACCTGACGCCTGGGGAGAGGATGCAATTCCACACAAGATATGAAGAACAGAAGCTTGAAGTCTCAGTGATACTTCGGACAGAAGAGCCAAAAGACTATGCACGATCGCTTCTGATTGCATAGAATGGCCATCCTTGTCGGCAGATGCTAATTCCCAGTGTCCTGGATTTGAAACTATATTTGCCATTGTTAATGCAGCCAACTCCTTTGATTCAGAAGAAAAATCCTGATTTCTAAAGAGAATATTTGCAAGAGCAGGAAGCACATCTGAATCAACTAGGATGGTAGCGTTGTCATCCAAACTCGACAAGTTATACAACGCCTGCAAGCTTGATGCCTGTGCTGCTGGTTTGGATAGCATCTCAGCTAGCGCTTTAGCACTTTGCCGAGCAAGTTGTTCCTTTCCGTTATTTGTCAAGGTCATTCTTCCAAGTATAGATGCCATTTCTATTTTGGTATCGTCAGAACCTGCAATGAAAAATCACTATGCCACTTCAAAACTCATCTCAGGCTACACGTGGTTAATTGAAAAGGGCGGTTCTCTTCAGGCACTCCTGATTAGTACTCCAATCTCCAACCAAAAAAAAAAAGAGTACCAATTGGCATGTCCTACATGGTTGACATTATAGGCAACATAATGTATGCATAGCGTACCTTCACAAAGACGAACAAGTAAGGGCTCGAATCTCCCCGATACAGCCAACTGCAAAACATTATCTTCTACCATCTCCATCCGCTTCAGAACCTTCTCTGCTAAATTGGATAAAGCAGGATGCTCCATATTCCCTGCCATGCTCGAGAGAAGAACCAATGCACCCTTTTCCGATGCAATTCTAGTGCAACACGCTTCCTCATCAGAGAACTCAAGTAACAACTTCACCGCATACTCTCTCTCTTTCTCTGAACTCGCAATGAGACTATGAATGCCCAATTTAATGGCACCCTCTTCAAGCATGATTTTCTAAAGATGTTCATGACACTATCAGAAACTAACAAATAAAACAATGCCATAAGGACAAAGAACAGTTAGGGTCGCTGCTTTCCTCCACTTCAATTTTTTCAATTGGATAAGAAAAATTGGAATTATCTTATTAACCCAGCTTCTTGTGCAAACTTCATAATCTCACTACACAATTAAGACAATATGCTATTGCTATCCTATAAGGAAAACTATGAAAATTGCTTGACGCATAAGAAACAAAAGAAAATGCCCACAATTCTCACCTTGCTTTCTTCATCCTTGGACAAGCTAATTAAAGCTAGCAGGCACTTGGCTCCGCAAATTTGTACCAATAATCTTTGAACTATTCCTCAGCAGCTTAACAATCATTCCCACAATCCCGGCACTACGAAATTTGTACCGACTCTCGGGATGCTCCTCAGATATCTTGTACACATTCTCCAGCACCCTCTCTGCCGCATCCACCACTGGAGGCTCCTCCCCTAAATGCTGCACTGCAATCCTCGCCTGAATATCAACGTTCCTGTTAAGCCACTCCTCGATGGCCCCTGCCAATCCAATGTTAGGCTTGAGCTCCAGTGACGTCAGCACCTTCCCTGTGACGGGGCAAGTCGCATCCCGCCCGTCCTCCAGGCACCGCTCAAACCAGTAGTCGATGGCAGCGCGCTCGTAGGTCTGCGATGACGACTCCAGCACCACTGGCTCTCTCATCACCTCCTTCGTTAGCGGGCACAGAAAATTCTTGAACGGTGAGATGTGAGCCTCATCCTCAAATTCGATGTCCAGCTTCCACGCCGCCACTGTTGGCTCTGCTGCCCAATTGTCGACAATTCTCTCGAGCGACGACAAAATCCGCCTCTCTGACACTGACCGTGAGTAAGCGACGTCGTTTTTTAGCAGCTTGATCTGCTCGGTGAGGACGGCGTGGTTCTCAGGGTCGGTGCCGAAGGCACGAGCTAAGTCCATGACGATCGCGCTCTGTACGGCCCTGCTCGTCGTCTTCGCCTGCCTTCCTTCTCCTTCTTTCTGTAACGTACAATACACTCTCTCTTCATTCTCTGTAACCTAAAACCAGGGGGGGAAAAAAAAATCAATCATTCTCGGTAACCAAAAACCAAGAAAATTGAGAAAGTTCAAACACTTTAGAAACAAAACAAGCACAAATTCATTAAATTCGACAACATATTAGACGAAAAGAAAAAAAAAAAAAAAAACTCTCTTCATTCTCTGTAACCTAAAACCAGGAAAAAAAAAATTCAAATCAATCGAGAAAGTTCAAAATTTTCAGAAACAGAACAACCATAAATTCATGGAAATGCTAATACAGAGAGAAGAGAGAGTACTTTGAAGTCAGCTTGTTTCATGTCAGAGGCGACATCGGCGATCTTCTTCCTGAGGTCGGGGGACTCGGCGGCGACGGCGGAGTCGAGCAGCGAGAGCCATCGGGAGATGGAGAGAGTCCGCTCGCGAATCACCGCGCAGAGAGGGACGCAGTTCGCGAGCACGAGGATCCTGCTCCTGTCGCGGTAGAACGCGGAGGCCTCGGCGGCGGCTGCGAGGTCGGCGGCGACGCCTCTGAGCGCGGTCTGCACGGCGGGGGCGGGGGCAAGGTCGCGGCGGAGGAGGTGCGCGAGGGCGGCGCGGAGGCGGCGGGCGAAGTCGGCGAAGCGGCGCGGCACGTCGGAGGAGTAGGGCTGGTGGTCGCAGGAGCAGAGGGAGGCGAGCGAGGCGTTGATGGAGTCCACGGCGGCGGAGAAGGACGAGAACGAGGGCTCCGACGTCAGAGGCATTTTCCGGTGACGGACCGACGGCGGCGGAACCGGCGGCGGGCGATCGGCATGTGGAGGTGGGTTTGTCTGGCTAGGGTACGTCTTGAGATGCGTTGATCTTGTTGTTGTTGTTGATTCTTCTTCCATATAGATAGTTTGATTAGTCTCTGAGAGTTAAAAATAAAAATGTTCAATGCTTCAAGCCAAGGACCAGGTGGTACTTGGCCTTTCCTGGTCCGACTCCGAGTGAGGAGACAAGTCAACTCTTTGACTTTAGGCGACGTTGTTGTTGTTGTTGTTGTTGTTGTTGTTGTTGTTTTGTTTTCCTGCCGTATTAAATGGGAATTAAGTTGCGGATATTTATTTTTTGTATTTTTTAAATTGGTGTAGTGACAATAATTGGGTAAGGGATTTTAGTTTTTGTTTCTGCTTTTAAGAGTATGTCCAATCAAATACTAAATTGAGGTGACAATGTCAAAATTTAGTATTTGAATGAAAAGAATTATTCTATAATCTACTATTAAATTTGACAAATATTAAATCTGGTATTAAGTATAATCTAATGCTAACCTCATGTTTGGGCAAATCATCCTACTCAGTGGCGGAGCCAGCAGTCAAATTCAGTGTGGGCGTACACCAAAATACTTTTTTATTAAAAAAATAATATATAATTAAAATATATCAAGCTTACAAACTAAATCACAATATTATTCAAGATGTGAAATATTATTCAAGCTGACTTTCTTTTAAAATATCTCTCAATTATTGTAATAAGAAAAAAAAATTATTTCTCTGTTTGTGAGATTGAAATGCACCTACTTAGTATTATTACACTTAAAAAAATAAATCATGTGCTATTTTTTAATAACTGTCCTATTTTGTAGTTCGTTCCTTATTTTTGTTGGAGACTCAGACGGCTTTTGCTCCCACCAAAGTGACTAAAGAGAGGACCCTATGATTCGAACCACTAGTTTCGGCACCTGAACCGCGACCAATGAAATACCAAAATCTCACGAAAATTAGACGAAGATTAGCCGGCAATCTTGTGTTCTTAAATATAAAAAACACCACAAAACATTCTAATTTATTTCTCCTATTCTTCTCTCATTCTCTCTTTTTTTCTCTATCACTTTTCTAGATCTTCTTGAATCGTGATGCTAAACTCTTCACAAAACTTTAATTTGCAATTTTGGCTAAATCGCACAACAACTCAAGCGGCGGTGTAACTTGTAAGATATGTGAGTTAGCTAACACATGAGTGGGCTTAGCTGCCTAGACTTTTATTAAAGTTGTTACCACAGCCCACTATCACTACAAGTCACAACGTAAGCACATGGACCCTAATCACTACAACGCAAAAGACAACATTTTTATTGTTTTTTTTTAATATTATTTTTATAATTGATTTTTTTATTTTTTTTCTCACATGAAAAATTATGTGGGCTTTAAAACTTCAGTGTGGGCTCAAGCCCACACTCGGCACAATGTGCCTCCGCCCCTGATCCTACCCATTCCATTCCATTCTAAACTATTCCAAACCATTCAACTTTCTAATCCTACAAACCATTCCATTCCATTCCATTTTTTTTCAACCATTTTTTTCAACTTTCCAAATCCCTATACAATATCTTTAAATCTCAACCATTTATACCACCTCGAAATTCACAAAGTCAAACCATTCAACATAATTTTTTTCCAAACCATTCCAAACCATTTTCAAACCATTTTGACCATTCCAATAAATGGAATGGAATGACCAAAATGGTTTGCCCAAACACAATGTAAATTTTGATAATAGTATTTGCACTAAAAATATGGTCAGGTAGGTAGTTAATCATTTTGGATTGTATATTTTAAAAACATAATCACAGTTTTAAAAAATTTAAAAACTAGCAATCACACATTTTAAAAGTTTATGATAATAACAAAATTACACATAAAAATTACTGTTGAAACACGTCAAAATTTTTTAAAAATGCTAATTTTTTAAATTTTTTTAAATTCTAACTATTTCTTAAAAAAGTGTCTATTTTCTGAAAAATAACATAATTTGGCTTAATTTATTCCAACTTTGAATAATATTATAATAATTTTCTTTTATTGTAGTTTTGTATTAGTTGGTATAAATATCTTGAGAAGGTGGTTTTTTTTTTTTTTTGCTAGAAAGGAAGATAATAATAATAATTTTTTGGTTTGTTTTAAAGCCTGTTCTGTCAGTCAGTGTTTGAGTGAGTTGGGAAGATGTGTTGAGAATAATTGTTTTTGGTGCATGTTTGTTAGGAACTTTAGAATATGTTGCATAAAATGTAAAAAAAGTAAACATGTTTGGACCAATAAAAGCTAGGTAAGGGTCTTTAATTTTTATAGGTACAATGGAAAAAATAAAACCACATGTTAAAAATCAGGTGCGCGAATTTATCCTCTTTTGTCGTCAATGCAATTATATAGTCCAAATGTATCGGATGAATAATGTTTACGGGGTTTCGTTAAAAAGTTTTTTTTTTTTCCATTTTTTTCTATGTTAACACCTTTCATAATTCACTATGACGTTGTTCATATTACTTAATAGTCAACTTGACAAAGTGGTGGGAAATAATAAGCATTTGGTACCTACTAGTCTCTAGACAGCTTGCACGGTTTGATAAAAAAAAAAAACATTACTAATTTAACGCGGCTTGGTTGACTTTGACTACGAGAATATTACTGGTCAATAGTTATTGCAAATTATGTACTGCTTTGTATTTTTTTTGTCTTTCTCGTTAAGTAGGTCATTTAATAATCAAATTCACTATTAAAAAATTATATGTATGGATTGTAATTTTGAAGAAGGCTATTTTTTTAACATATTAATAATACACTCTTTATTTATGTTGTATTTTTAATATATCCCTATTTTTATACAGTATAAATTAAGAGATTAGGTCACTTGGGAAATAAATTATAAAATGATACTTAGAATGACTTTTTTTACGTTTCTCTATTTCAAAACATGTTTAGAGGTGATATTTGCCCCATGTTTGTTTACACCATTCTACCCATTCCATTTTTTCACTTTTTTCAATCCTCCAAACCATTCCATTCCATTCCACTTTTTTCAACCATTTTTTTCAACTTTCCAAATCCCCATACAATATTTTTAAATCTCAACCATTTATACCACCTCAAAATTTGTAAAGTCAAACCAATTTCCAAACCATTCTTCAAACTATTTTCCAAACCATTTTCAAACCATTTAGAATGGTAAAAAATGACCAGAATGGTTTCCCCAAACGCATAGTTAGAATGGTTTTTTTCTTTTTGTAATTCTCCTTTCTTTTTTTTTTTTCAAAACTTCCCATCACTGACCATTTGGGCTAACAATTCAGCTCATTTCAACCCAATTGGGCTTGGAGAGTCGAAATAGCCCACTCCGGAAGTGGAATAAGGATATCCAGGCAGCCAAACACCCCAGGTAAAAAGAGCCTTTCGATGGTTGTGTTTTCTTTCTAGTCACTCTTCGTCTTCTCCGATCTGCTTCGGAGTCTGTGGTTCGAGCGAGAAATGGACAGAGCTCAGATTCTTCTCGTCGGACTTCCTCTCTTTCTCTTCTTCTCCGATCTGTTCAGCCTCTTCGCTCCTCATCCGCCGCCGCCGCCGCACCACCACCACCACCACCATGGCCCACCGCACCACCACCCCCATGGCCCACCGCACCACCACCACCACGGCCCACCGCACCACCACCACCACCACGTCCCTCCGCACCAGCAAAAACAATCTGTCGTTGCACCAGAAACCCTAGAGTTTCCTTCTCAGGTAATCGCGTCGATTCTCGGGCGTTATTTCTATGAAAGTTCGATTTTTTATTTCTTTTTTTTTTTAGTGTCGATTGAGAAAATGTTTGGTTTTGTAGAAAGAAAGTGTCCTCGGCGGAATTGGACTCGGCAACAGGATCGATATTAGTTTCTGTTCGTCTTGCTCGTATAGGTACTTTCCCAATTCTCTGGTAAAAAATTGTTCTCTGTCTCGTTTGGTTTGTGAATTGTGATTGTCTTTGGTGTCTGAATTGAATTTTAAAGCTGGTTTTGTGTTTCAATTGGGGGTTCTATAGCTATCGGTTTGATCAATCTTGTTTCTTTCTAACAATCTGATATATATAAAGGATGATTGAATAACTTGCAAGCTAATTTTGGTAATCACTTTCCAACAGTTATTCATGAGAACAATTTCCCTTGAATTTTTGTAGGGGAAATGCGGTCACTATGAAAAAGATGTTGGAGACTGCTTTTGCCGGGGTTGATGTCGTTCTTGTGAATCACCCTCCATCGCTTCCCAAGCGTCTAGTCAGCAAATTGGTTCCGGTTGCGCAAGTTGGAGTTGTAGGTCTTGTCATTGGCGGCGAACAGATTTTCCCGATGCTGGGATTCATTGCGCCACCGCAGTGGTATTATTCGCTGCGCGCAAACAGATTTGGGACCATTGCAACCTCTTGGCTTCTTGGCAATGCATTGCAATCCTTCCTCCAGAGCACTGGTGCTTTTGAAGTCTACCTCAACAATGAATTGGTTAGTGATTTTTCTTCCAAAGTCACATATTTTTAGCTTGTCTGTGATTAGAACTTAGAAGGACGATATGATGAGCGTGAAATAATCATGTTATGCCCATCTCAATGTAAATGTGAAAATGAATGCAAAAAGTGTCAGAAAAGTGCCTTCGGTCATGTTGTTTTAGTACGATACGTAATGTTATAGTTATAAGTAAATACTATATCTAGGTTGTCTCGTTAGATTCTGAACATTTACTACATATCTGATATTCTGAATACATCAATTTATATTTGTTTCCATTTGATATATGAAGAACTTTCTCTCTGTTTTTCATGCTTCGAATATCGATTACGAATAAAGATGAGGTAGTGGATTTGATAAGTACGCAAGATAGAAATGCCATTGAATTTGTGTTCTGAATTTGGGTTTTATGCTTGCTTATAGGTATCCATATTGTAAAAACAGCGCATTCTAATTGTAAAGTGAAGTATACTAATTCTAATCTTTTTGTTTATCATCCTCTGATTTTCTCGGTCTGCATTATTGAAATTGTTGAAATCTACTCGTTGGAATCTAAACTTCAGTTCAGTGATAACATGCTATTTTGTGTAATTTGCATTGCCATTTCATAATGCGTTCTTCTTTCTGTAGCATCGGGTTATGTATGAGTCATCAGCATTGTTGACCAAATAATTGATTTGTGGTATACTTGGGTTTCATATAATGTAATGAATTTTGATGCCTCAAAAGTTTCCAACCATTTGCTGTCACCTGCGTCACAGGTTTTCTCTAAACTTAAGGAAGGTAGATTCCCTGGCGAGATTGAACTGAAGGACCTTGTTGCCAAAAAGCTTGCTAATTCGAAAATGGTAGATGGCGTCGGAGATTTATGGCCGTAGTCTATCGTCTGAATATGCAACGTTGAACTCAGGTTTATCGTGTTAAAGACTTGAATGCTGATATGTAATACCAGTAGAATTTTTATGCAGCTCTATTGCCTGTCATGTATAAGAAAATCGCAGCAGAAAAATCTATAAAAGCGTTTCACTTTCTGGAATCAGTTCACTTTCCAAGTTATGAAACGAACACTCAGCGACTTTTTTTTTTTTTTGCAAGAAAAACACTCAGCGACTTTACTACAAACTTTTTCAACCATCAGTTTTGTTCGAACATATATTTTCCGATTAATAGTTTTGTTGTCCTACTGTTACCTTTTCTGTTACCCATTGGGGATTTTTGATAAAAAGGATGGCTGGGGCAGGGTTTTCAATTTGTTTGGAACTAGAAGAACGGCAGTAACAGAGAGAGATTGCATTCAAAATGATGCTCTCTCTTAAAAAAAAATTTTAAAAAGGACGTTGAGAAGAAAAACGACACGAATGACATCCTATGGAAACGATAGAAAATGACCCCAACTAAATAATGATAATCTCGTTTAAAAAGAGGAAAAATTCCTAAATAATCCCTGAGTTTGATCAAAAATCTAATTTTGTCATTGTGTTTTTTAAAATTCATAAATAATCTTTGGTTGTTAAATTTGATCTCAAATTACCCTTTTTATCAAATCTGATCAAAATAAGTGGATAAAATGATATTAATACCCACTGTCAAAAATAATACTAATAAAAAACTCATTCCTTTTATTTTTTTCCTTTACCATTTCTTTTGACTTGTTTTCCCTACCACGTCGCCGCATCCCCATCCTCGACCTCTGCCCCTTGGCGCTGCCGCACCCCCTTCTTGGACCTCAGCCCCTCAGCGCCTGCGCCCCCCTTCCTCGACCTCAACCCCTCGGCGCCACCGCACCCCCTTTCCTTACATCAGCCCCTCGGCGCCGCCGCACCCCACTCTTTGACCTCAGCGCCGGCGCACCCCCGTTCCTCGACCTCAGCCCCTCGTGCCACCGCACCCCCCTTCCTCGACCTCAGCCCCTCGACACAACCGCACCCCCATCCTCAGCGCCACCTCCGTGACCTCGGACCCTCCGCGACCTCAGCCCTTCTGTGACCTCGGCCCCACCTCGACCACGGATCCTTCGTGACCTCAACCCCTCCATGCTGCCGCCGCGACCTCAGCTCATCTGCATCACCTCTGCGACCTCAGCCCCTCTGCGCCGTCCTCCACGACCTCAGCCCCTTCTCAACCACGGACCATTTGTGCTGCCTCCGTGACCTCTGCTCCTCCGTGCTGCCTTCGCGACCTCGGCGTAGGTATGGGTTTGAGAGCGTGATTGTGTGTTGTTTTTTATTTTCGTTTTTGGTTGTTCATGAATCTGAGCATGCATGACCATGTGTTGTTTTTTTTTATTGCGTTACTATGTGTTGTTCTTGATTTTGGCTTTTGATTGTTCATGTATCTGAGCGTGATCTTGCATTTTCACCTGCACTAGCATTGTCTTTGAGTGGCGCGGACGGCCGTGGCGGAGTGGCATTGCCTAAGTCAAATAAGAAGTTTTTATTTTTATTTTTTTTTATTTTTGTTAAGAATCTGTTTAATAAAAAGGTCGTTTGGCCATTTTAGAAAAAAATTAAAATTAATCAACATGAAAGAATAATTTTGTACCAATTTGAACAACTGAATGATTGTTTAGGAATTTTAAAAAACACAAAGACAAAACTAGAATTTTGTTAAAGCTCAGGTTTTCAAACAACTTTGAAGGAAAAATGACAAAAAATTGTGCAAACGACATCCGTGGAAAGACAGTAATACAAAAAACGACATAATTTACAAAACGACAAATATTCGATAAACGACAGTAAATAGGAGACATCAATAAAACCGATAATCTGAGTTGTTTAGGACTCTTATCATCAGCAAACATTATTAAAGGGAAAAACGACACCAATGTATACAAAAGGCATCCCATAAAAATGACAGTATTTCAAAAGCAGCAAATATTATACAAACGACAACTGAAGTCGCAAGGAGATCACAAACGACACGACATTGAAACAAAAATAGCAACCATCGAATACGACAACAATGAATGTACCACTACTCAAATCTCTAATTTGACAAAAAATACACCACCTACAAAGGGTGTGTTTTAGTGTGAATACATGATCTTCGCGCGTGTGTGTATAAATATACATAATCTTCGTGTATGAAATGTGAGTTTAATAAGCCAAAATTCTATAACTCTAGACGAGCTTCAGTAATAAGTTGTATATCAACTAAACAATTATCAGTAAAAAATTTACAGATTCACGTATCACAGAGGTGAGAATATAAACAAGGAATAAGAGTATCAGAACAAAGGAAATTCAAAAAATTAAAATTGACATATACAATGACTGGAACATTGTTATTAATATTAAAACCTCACGTTCAGACACCACAATTTTGTATCAACCTTTAAATAGAAGAATCTTATTTCATTAATGCAATGATAAATATCCAGCACCAAAAGACTAGATGGCTTGGCGTCTGAAGCTAAGAGAACAAGCGATTGTTTCCCTGAAAGGAAAGAGATTCAAAGAAGTCAATAAGAGGGCCAAATGATATGTTTAAAAGTGAAAACTATCACAATATAGGAATTTAAACACGCATTTGTTCTTAGATATGTACTTTCAGAATCTAGATTCTGCTTATATCACGCCCGAACACGAACGTCGTAGCCCAGTTAATCGCCACGTAGAATCTATTCCTCCAGCTGATAACCCGAGTTAGATATGCCGAGCGCCAAATGAACCAACTCAAGAATCCAGCCATAGATATACCTTTGGCCTCCTGCAGAATTGTCAGTCTATAGATTATAGATCATCCAATTTTTAACTAAAAAGCAACAAGAAGGCAAAAATTCAAAAAAGAAACAAAAAAAAATAAAAATAAAAATAAAAAGCACAACAAAGTTTTTTTTCACATTCTTCACCTTGCCCTGTCTGAGGTCCACAAGAGCCTTATATCTGCCAATAGTAGCCATACTTCCTAAATGCTTGTAAACAAATGGGTCTCCGAACTCGAGGTCCTTTGCAGTGTTGGCGAAAGCTCCGCCATCTTTACCGATTGTGTTCAATAGATGGGCCAAGTATTTTCCTTGCCTCTCTGCCACCTTTTTTTTAAGCATGGAACAGAGAACTTTGATAAACTTTCAAGTCTTGCTTGATGGGAAGAGTATTTAATGATGCGTAGCCCCATCGCTTACCTGGGCTAGAGCTGGCAGGGTTGGTTTTCCAGTACTTTCAAGGAAGCCACTGCAGTCTCCGATTGCAAATACATCCTCTACAGAAGGAACACGCAGCCACTCATCCACTCCAATCCTGTAGATGTGGGTCAAGAAATTTGCTTGTAATTATTATCTCTGAAGCATATCAACAATACCACTCCAAACTTATGGTACACCGAATGCACTTAATGAGCAAATACGGTCAACGGACACAGAAAGAGTCTTTTGTCAAGTCAAACAATAACTTTAAAGGAGGGGGAAAAAGGGCTCTCTTTGCTTCAGTTTTTCCACATACACTTGTTAATAGTCATAAGGAATCCATGGAATTGGCGTAATGTGTATCGACCCAGGAAAAAGAAGGAAGAAATACAGTTTCACAAGAACCAAAGAATAAGTACCTGCCACCTGGAGCTTTTGGAAAATCCAGATTTTTCACAAAAGATGATGGACCAACACCTGTGGACCATACCAACAACCCATAAGGAACTTCAGTGCCATCATCAAGAATTATTTTCTTCTCTTCAACATCCTTGACAATCCCCCGGACAAGACGAACTCCTGACTGCGAGAACATACCAACAAGAAACATAGAATGATCAGGCGATCAACGAGGAGAAACGAAAAAAAAAATCAATTACAAATTCCATTTGCTATTCTTCCGCTAGAGTAAAATTGAGAAATAGTCCCTCTCCCTTGCCCTCATTGCAAGGACAGTGAAGAAAATCCCCCAATAGTATAGCATTACAATATAAAGATGTGTGATATTCCTCATAAAGGTAAAGATACCTACTATCAACAAGACAAAAACAGCTTACCAATCATATATCACTTACCTTTGTTAACTGTTTGGTGGCATAATGCCGTAGGCGATCATCAAACGAGGACAATATTTCATTTGCCTGTGTAAACAAGATATCTTGCAGAATTACAATACTGTCGAATACATAGTGAAGGTTATAGAGTTCAGCAAGAAACATGTACTTAGTTGTAGGTTGTATCGCATAGTTACTAGTGAACAAACCTCAATCAAGGTAACGTGGATGTAATTCTTCACGTGGGCGTATCTCTGATGAACATCTCTCATGATGAAATCACTAAGCTCTCCGCTGAACTCGACTCCCGTGGGACCGCCTCCCACCACAACACAGTGGAGGAGTCTGGATTTCTCTGCCTCTGAAACCCCTGCCTCAACCCCAAAACCCAATAATTCAATTCACCTTGATTAATGCTACTAATGTTGTCGATTGTTAAAAAACCGCGTCATGGGTTATCATACCAGGACAATCCGAAAGCATCAAATTCAGAAGCAGCTTCCTGCGAATCTCCTGGGCATGGTAGACCTCGCGAAGGAAAATTGCATGCTCGTTCACTCCACGGATCCCAAAAGTGGAGGCCTCTGCTCCCAACGCAATCACCAACTTGTCATACGAAATCTTGAACTTCCAAGGATCTAAAGTGTCCACTCCATCAGTAACCGTCTCGCATTCCACCTTCAACACACCAAATCATTCAAAAATGTCAACCATTTCAAAAACTCAAACACCCAACACCTTTTAACCCGAAACAAAAACAGCCATGTTTTTCACAAATTCCAAAAGCAATTAAATCTTGTAAGACACCAATTCTGGAGACAATCTCAAAAAACCTGTTATTCGACACTGGCACATTAGTACACAATATTCCTTGATAAATATAACCCGTTACGGTTACGGTTGTATTATATAGTACAATACGGTACTAGGTATGTTCATAATACCGAACTGCAATACTAAAATATAAATTTAATACCATACATATTGTGTTATTTAGAAAAAAAAAAAAAAAAAAATTCGCCTTATATTATCTGTTTTAATGTCTGAGAGTCTGAGACCATTTTCTTATTGATTTAAATTATATGACACAAATTCTATAAGTTAATACCGTATAATATAGTACAGTCCATTACAATTACAGCAAAGTGTCATTTATGCCAAACCCCCCTTCTTATAGGAGTAACAAATAACATCTTTAATTAAAAAAAAATTCGCCTTCATCCAATCCACCTCTAGTGATTATTTAACAACATTTAAAAAAAAAAAAAAAACTCATTTATTGCAACTACTATTACTTTAGTGCCATATCCAATTTCAACACAACGGACCCCAATAAATTAAAATTTGCACTGATTAGACCTGGTGATTTTTGGCGTCAACAGCGGTGCACTTGGCGAGGAAGAAGTAGGAGCCGGGCTCGCGGGAGATGGCGGGCTGGATGCGGGCGATGGGCTCGGCCACCGACCTGAACTCGAGCGTTCCCACGCACGTGGACGCCAGCAGCGGCGTGAACACCATGTGGTTCCTGGGCGACACGCACACCACGTCGTACCGCTCCGTGTCCAGCCCCTTCATCAGCCGGCACCCCGCCCACCCCGACCCCACCACCACCACCCGCGCCTTCTCCCCCGCCTTCGTCGCCCCCAGCCCCGCGTACGCCGTCACAGCCGGCGGCCCCTGCCTCGCCGTCGCCGTCGCCGACGCCTCCGCCTCCGCCGCCGACCCCGCCCAGCGCGCGCATCGGCGGGCGGAGGGGAACGGGTTCCTCCGCGAGACTTGGGCTTGCACTTGGACCAGGCTCCTCAACCAACCCATGTTTCGTGTTTTGTGAGTGAGTGTGTAATATACTGTAATTGTTGGGTCAATACATGGGAGAATCTGTGAATCAGAGATTCGAAGATGCAGAGAGAGAGAGTGTCAGATCTGTGTGTGTGTTTGTTTGGAAGAGAAAAGGGTGAGTGAGTGAGTGAGTGAGTGGGCGATACGGTGAGGGTGTGGATTGCGTGGCTTGAGGTTACACGTGCTACGCTTGGCTGCTCTGACTGACCAAGTCCTCTCTTCTCTATAAGCCTCTAAGCCAAAGGGGAGATAAAGGAAATGATCAACTATAGCTGCTTTTCTTTTGTTTATAGTTTGTCGTTTGTCAAATATATATATATATATTTATCATTATTATTATTTTAAGGGATAAAAGTTAGGAGTTTATATATATGATAGCGCTTAAGAAATTGTCGGTCCCTTTTATTTTTCTTTTCCATAGTCTTTCCCTCTACCAAATAAACAATATTACCTCAATTTATTTTTATTTTCTTCCGTAACTCTTTTTGAGACTATTAGAAAAATAAAAAATGTGAAGGATGTATATTAGTTAGTATTTATAAAATTATTATATTATATTTTAGTTCTATTTAATATTTGATTATTTAATACAAAATATGTGAAATCTTGACATTTTTATACTTGGTGGTTTTTACAGTTAGTTATTTTTGTTTTACTGTTCGATCGGTCTCGATGAGTAGTTGCTTTCATAAAAGGTTGTAAAATAAGATCATTTTCGATGCAAATGCTAATATTAATATCAAATTTAGTAACAATATAATAAAAATGTTATATTTGACATAAAATACTCCAATGAATAAATATAGTTTTTAATATTTTTTTTATTATTTTATTATTATTTAGCTTTACAACTCATCAAAAATTATAAATGTTAGCGAATAGTAAGAAACATTACATATTGCAATAATGATTTTTTTTTTATATAAGAGATTTTTTTATAATAAAAAATTATAATTATAATTACTTTCACATATAATGATGAAAAAGTTGTCAATTGATGCTATATTTGGTACCAAATTTAGCATTAGATTGAAAAATATTTATTTCACTGAAAATGCCAAACTATAACGTTGTCAGTTAGCACATCAATATAATATTGTATTAAAGATGTTCTAATATTACGGCCTATATGAGTTCCATCTGATATGGAATTTTGGCAAATGTGATGGATTGACATAAAATGGTTTTCACTTGGCAAATGAGTGTTGCCAAAACTCCATTCACTTGGCAAATAATTTTGATTTTACTTTTATACCTTTAGATTTGTATAGGCTAGTTTCTTAATTATTTTCTGAAATGTCTGTTGATTACTTGAAAATAAGTTTAAAAATGGTCAAATACAAAAACTCATTATTTCACCAATATATATATTTTTTTCACAACAAAAACTACAATCCCGACACCAAACACGTATTACATCAGTCATGCCATATTATAAAACCGCAACGTATACCGTACTAGATTAAAAATGCATATAAGAATCAAATCAGAAAACATTTTTATTAGCTTTCACTTATAATTAGCTCACGGGCTTAATTATATAATAAAATGCTTAAAACAAAATTACAATATGTTATGAACCCATCCATGCATGAGTTAATTAAGATTAAAGCAGTAATAATATAATTGACGATCACTTAGAGGCTACCCTCTCAGGCGGCCAACTGGTCGGCTTTTAGAGGCGGGGGACGAAGATTTGGACGACGACGACGGAGGATCATGACTGCCGTTCGCCTTCGGCAGATCGTAATCATTTGTTGCCACCCCCAGTAGTGATCTTCTGGCCCTCATCCCCACCACAAAACTTTCATCTCCTGCATGGATGTGCATAACATTTTTATATATAACGAACATTATTAAGATACGGCTACGAATGTAACTCGAAAAAAAAAAAAAATTCAATTCTTATTTAGAATTTTATAAGATAGCAAGAAATAAATCTATGATTTTAATTTTATGTAAAAGTTACTTTAAAATGCTAAGTATTAGTTTTCTTTTTTGTTAAGGAAAATTCTATTAATATAATTATATATAAGCACCAATGCAGATGTGATTGAACATAAAGTAAATGATAATTTAATGTCGACTCCAACGCGGATACTATCAATAAACTCAGATAAAAACGCTTGTGTGCTAGGTATCGGTTATATAGGTAATAACTTAAATTGGGTGTTAAAAATTGGACATTCACTATAATTTCTCATAATTAATAATACTTTTGAAAAAATTAAGTATATAGGCACACAAAATTTAAGTACAAACTAGATTTTTTGTCAACATAATATCTACAAGAGAGGAGAATCCAACGGATCGAGACCAAGGATCCGCCAGTAATGATAGCTATTGTTATATCAAAATACTAATGATAACCCAAAAGTGATTAAGTTTTCTCTTTTAAATTTAACCAACGTTTGATTTATAGTTGGACAAAGTACACACTTAACAACACAGTGACATTAGAGTGATGAACGTAACTAGAAGGATACAAAAAATGGCTGAGACATAAACGTTTAAAATTATATAAACATTTCATACTAATTTGCGAGTTTATTATAACTTAGAATGATAAATAATAGAAAGTATGCATGGATAAGAAATTAAGAATCACGAAAATCAGTTTGTCAGAAGTGTATATAATAAATGTACAAGTTGTAAGTAGTAGATAATATTAGTTATTTGACGTGAATATAATATATATATTATTATGTACGTATATATGTGTGTGTGTAGAGATACATATATAGAAATATTCGTATTAATACATGAGTAGTGCTCATGTGAACGCGGTTTAAATACGTACAGCTGTTATAGCTAGTGATGAGTGAGTGATCATCACGCACGCACTTTAATGGGTCAAAACTCAAAACTACCCACCGATATCGACGCCTTTATTCAGGATACCCACATTATTCCCATATATATCCTGATACCCGTGTGTGTGTGTGTGTGTGTACGTATTATAGTATATAATAAAGAAACACGATTTATACAGTTTTTGCTTCAAGATTAGGATTGGCAAAAATTAAGGGGAAAAGATTACAATGGATTTGGACTTCTTGCAACGAAACTAATATACATATGTATATATGGGTTAATTTGTGAAATAAAAACCAGATTTAAAGCCAAGTAGTTTTGTTATCTATATATAAGCAAACTCAAGTAGTATATATGAGGAGATTTGCAAGTGAATTAATTACCAGAAAGTGGAACCGTGGTTGTGGCTGAAGCTGAACAGATCAAAACTGCGTAGCCAAGCAAGAGACACAAGCACAGCCGAGCTCCAAATCCCATGTCTGTCTCTCTCTCTCTCTCTAAAACTCTTTCGCTCTCTTTCTTAGTTTCTATGTATCTTAATATATATAGTTGAGAGTCTCGTGGGTACTACTATTTTGATATATATATACAGACACACATGAGCGAGAGAAGCAAAGAAGTCAACCACGTGTGTGCATTTACAGAGGCTTCACATGATCTTCGGTCTGTTTTCTTTATAAGTAAAAATATGTAAATTTTTAATTACATTGAATTTTAGTATATGATGTGCACGGTGATATATATAGAGAGAGAGATAGGTTTGGGGACACAAAACGTACGTAGCCATGGAGACAAGCACTAATTAATTCTATATATATAAAAAAGAGAATTTTATAAGCTACAGAGTTGACATTAACCCCAAAATAAATTTTCAAATTGTAGAATGTATATGTATATATATAGATCATGGCTTCCACGATGTTGCTTCGTTAGATCTGAGACGTCCATTTATTGGGGTTAATTATGATCAGATGATCAAAAGATTGCTCTCGCTTCATTTAGCAGAAAATTGGGACACGACTAATCTTGGTGTGATTATTATATATATATATATATATATATACACACATTATATTTTCCTATGCTTACATGCAGTAAGTTATGAAGTTATTCGGAAACTTTACAAACATTATAAGTATATTTACCCCTTTGAAGGGAAAAGTCAAATAGCACATTTCTTTAGATTACGGAGACTGAAGTGAAATTTAAACTTAGAACTTGCATATGGTTTCCCGTGATTGATCTAATATAAGATTATTTGGAAGATTGTGTCTCGTGGTTTCAGTTAATAATACTCTTTGCTTGTTGTTAGTTTACCTCTATAAATAGTTTGTGGTAATAAAGATTACTGCATTAATTAACTGATGAATATATTTAAGCTTCAAAATATATTGTTATGTGAATATCAACTACCAGCATACAATTTCATATCATTTTTGAATATTCTTGCTAATTCGCTTGGTTGTTGTTGGACACAATGTTTCTCAACTAACTACATATTCTATTAAAAAAAAAAGGGTTTAACTTCAAAAACATCTTTTATTGAAAATAGATATAGATATAATAAAAAAATTCGATCGGACTCCTATTTTGCCGTGAATATCCAACCCAATAAAGATGTAAAATAAATATAAAAAAAAAAAGAGCCATCCAATTTTCACTAATTAAGGAGGGTGTATTTGGTAACATTTTTATTTTTTGTTTTTTTATTTTTTATTTTTTTAAACAAAAATTTGATCAAAACTTTAAAAAATGCGTATGATAAATTTGTTTTTATTTTTTGTTTTTTGTTTTTTGTTTTTAAATGGAAACAAATTTTCAAAAATAGAGAAAACAAAAAATTCTTGTTGTCAAAATTTTTTCAAGAATCTGTTTGTGTGTACTTTTCTCATACTTTATGATTACTTTTTATATATATATATATATATATATATATTTCATTCTCTCATTATCAGTTTTTTTTTTTTTTTTTTTGCTATTGATTCTCTCATTATCAGTTACAAAGTGTCATTTTATTTTCTCGTTTTAAAATATAAGTAACAAATAATGATTACCAAACATATTTTGTGTTTTTATAAATTTTAAAAATAAAATAGCAAAAATACTTTTAGATTTTTGTTTATAAAAACAAATAACAGAAATGTTATCAAATATAGTTTATTTAGGTCTTTTTCTTTTCTTAAAAAAGATCACATTTTTTTTTTCAATGGATAAACTCGTGGTTCTCAGTTCTCACTCCCTCTTTGGCTGTTTCTTGAAAAAATAAATTTTTCCTTTTGGTTTTCCAGTTGACTTTATACGAATGTGTCGTCCGCTTCAAGTATGACTTTTGGCTGTTAATGCATTCTCCGGTGAGTACTCATTAAAAAATTTTATTTAAATACTCCCTCATCATAGGGAAGATATATATATATATATATTAATTAAGCAGATCTCAAAAGATTATACATAGATACATGCACTGTATTTTAGCTGCCATATATATTTCCTATTAAATAATATTAAAAAAGTGAGTGAATAATCATTTATTGAATAATGTTTTAAGAAAATAATCAATATTTTTATTAATAGAGAAATTAATTATTTTTTTAACTATCATGATGTATGATTTGATTTTATCTTTGTATCCTTAATTTTTTTATGCATTAGTGATAATAATTTAATTTTTGAAAACGTTTGTCAGTTTTTTAAAATATAGACTAAAAAATAATCAAATGCCAAATAGATCGACGCTAAAATAAAATATTTATGACATTTTTTAAATAACGAAATTAGCTACTAGTAAAAAAAAAGTTATATTAATTTAGTCAAAAGAACTTGTGACTATAATCTTAACTTTTATCTTGACTAAACAATTTTAGTCGCAAAAGTTAACTTTTTGCGATTAAAATTAATTTTATCTGACACGAATGGCAACACTAAAAAGAAAATTTTATGACTAAAAACATAGCATCAACAATTAATTCTTGTAACTGCGATAAAAATTACCATTAATCAGTTATAAACAATTTTTTTTTATTTGGATTGAAATCCAATTTTTCTATTGTGCATACTTTGAATTTGTGACATTTGCCATATTCAAGGAGCCAGTGATAGTAATGGCATTTCCAATTAATGCTACTTTCAGAATATCATTTCTATATATGTAATTATTTGGTGACATTAATTAGTTTTGAAGTTCCTACTAAATTCTGTTTCTGAAATTTCTGCAGGTAGATTATAATGTAGAACACATAATCGGATATGTTTATAAACAACATTATTATATTCCACTCAATTCGAAACCAAAGTAACAAGCCCTGATCAGAGAATATGAACAGGACAACTAATTAGTACTGCAACTTGTTCCCTTATGTAATAGATTTAGCCTCACAGTACATTATTATACATTATAGCCTAATTAATTAATCAAGTAATTATCATCAAATAGTACTATTGTCCTCCTTTCTTCAGTACGGGTGGAGATTCTCTTGGAGGACTAGGGTGTGGATCATTGTAGTCAGGGTGGATCGAATTATTATCCGCCATTTCATCGGCGTTGTTCGCCGGAGGAGAGTGGGAATTAGGCCCAGTGTGGGGCCCGCTGAAGTCGGGATTAATCACGACGGTCATCGGAGGAGAGAGCGGAGGATGAGTGTGCGGCCCGTTGTAGTCTGGCTGGATCAAATTCGCCATCTCATCATCTGTAATTAATTGAAGCAATTAGTATTCTTTAAATTAGTACGAGAAAAATAATATATATATATATACACACACACATATATATGACAAGAAAGCAAATCAAGATGTGTAGAAGTAAAGTGTCTATTTCTTATATTTTAAGTCTCAAACGAGAAGGAAAATCTTCTTAAAATAAAGGGTTAATGGCTCATTTGGTCCCTGAACTTTAACTCGGGTGACAGTTTGGTCCCTATTCTTTTTTTATTAGCAATAGTAGTACCTGAACTTTTTATTTCTTGCTATGCCGTTAAATTTCAAAAGTGCCGTTTGAATCCTAACGGGTCTGCCACGTGACTTGCACATGGATAGGATCCTAAACTTAAATGCCAAAAATACCCTTGAGATCACCTCGCCCAACTTGACGGTGGGGAAACAAAAAAAAAAAAACACAGTTGCGTCGTACGGAAGAACCAAACCTTTTGAACAGAACTCCGGCTATGGGAGTTGATCGTCGCGCATTCATGCCATATGAATCAAATACTATATCCATTTCTACCAAAAAAATTCCAATAAAAAATAATGACGAGAAAATTAAGAGGGATTGACATGGATGAAGAAGTATTCAGCTTTTACCAATCAACAAGCAGATTTATACCGTAATCTAATCTACATGTCGTATGAGATCCCTGAAGAAGAATTCTGTCTTTATTCATCAACGATATAACATAATCTGATAAACATGACTTATGATATTCATTCCTGAAATCTGAAGGAGGATTTTATTTTTATTCATCAACAAGATACATACAACTTAGTTTGACATACATGACTTAATGAGACTCCTGAAATTTGAAGAAGATTTCAGTTTTCATTATTCAACAAAACGCAACAATATATCTCATCATCTATAGCTTTTATTTCCATTCCTTCAACAACAAATTAAACCCTCCTCACTGTACTTCTACCCCAACGGGAAAAATCCCAAGGATAACTCGGCGTTCATCGCGCTCGATAGCGAGGGCACGAAGATGAGTTGAGTGATTTCATGAAGCTGTGGATTTTAAGGGTGAAGCTTGAGGGTTTGATTATGAGTGTGGCTTGAGATGTCCCTCGTCGGTGATGTTCCTTTCTTTTCTTTTTTTTTTCTTTTTTTTTTTTTTACCTACACCCGAAATTTACAAGGATATTTTGGGTATTTTAGTTTAAGACCCTGTCATGCGCGAGTCACGTGCTTAACCCGTTAAGATTTAAACGGCATTTTTTAAATTTAACGGCACAGCAAGAAATAAAAAGTTCAGGTACTACTATTACTAATAAAAAAAGAATAGGGATCAAACTGTCACCCGAGCTAAAGTTCAGGGACCAAATGAGCCATTAACCCTAAAATAAATTACGTAATGAATTATGATGATCGTGTAATAATAAAATTCAGATAATCAGTGTGACTTCCCTTTAAATTCAAAGAGGAGAATTCTCAAAATTAGGGCTAATATATAAAATCACATTTAAAAGCAATATATATATATATATATATGGAGTATATTCTATAAAAGTGATAATTTGTAGACCTGAAGGTACGTTGCGAGCAAAGGACGAAGTGGCCGAAACAAGCAAAATCACGCAGAAGCAAAGAAACGTCAAAGGAGATCCAAAATCCATCTTCACTGTCATCTGATCAATATTACAACTCTTTTCTCTTTTCCTCAATTGATTATATGTGTGCGTATATATATATATATATATATATATATATATCATATAGAACGTCTTCCATGCGGGGCCTTGGCTTGCATTGGCATGCCAGATCATTAATTATGAGTATACCAGGATTTCAGGAATTGATAGCCTTACTAGGTAAAGCTAGATATGATTTAATTCACATGCAATACAATTAATTATTGAGAATCTGAGAGAAAGAAATTAAGAAAGTTTTAAAGAACATCACAAAAAGTCTCATCTGAAAAAATCTGCATTTATAATGTTGAGATTATCATGCATTTATTGCTCATCTTCTTATTCACTAATTAAAAACATATCACAGCATTTATTTGTGGTAATTAACCTAGATTTGATCATTCATGATGTTCGGATGCTATTTCGATCATGTGTGGTGGTATTTCATACACGTGTGTGATGGACAAAATAATATTTGTTGTTGGACTTATTGGAGCCCGAATTTTTTAAAAATGAAAAATAATTATAATTAAAAGCACGTGGGTGGTTCCAAAAAATTATTTGTCGTCCATCATTTTTTTTCTTCAATGTTTTAAGAATTTAACTATAATTTTATTAAATTAAGAAATTAATTATTTTATTAAATTAAGAAATTAATTATTTATATATCTGATACACGTATAAAAAATATGATACAAGTGTATCCAATATGAAAATGACTAATTCTTTAATTTTATAAATCTAGGGTTAATTTTTAAAAAATTAGCCAAAAATTTGCTAAATCTATAAAAATCTCAATTAGATATTTGCATAAATATTCAATATTTATTTAATTAAAATATATTCATTTTTTATTATGTTTTTAAGACACCCAAATTATTTTAGCTAATTCCTTTTTTATTTTGTTATAAAGTTAGTATTAAAGAATTTTGTTTTATATATAGCAAATTGAATATTATTAATCTCAATATTCTTTTTTGAAATTTTTAGCTAAATGGCCTGTTTTTAGCTTTAGTTTTAAGGAATTGACCTGAGTTTGTCATAATTAAGTTATTAGCTATTTTTCTTTTTTGCTATTTTTTTAGACATTATGTATTGACTATTTTATCCTTTATCACGGAAGGTAACAAATGTTATAGACTGTAACAATTTTTGTTACAATAGGTAACAACTTTTGATACAGACCGTCACAGACAAAATTTGATAAACATATGTAACAAAATATATAATTTTTGTCACACATTTGTCTGTTACGATTTGTATAAACATTTATTACATGTCGTAACAAATATTGTTACAATCAGTAACAATATTGTTACAATATGTAATAAAATTTGTGCGAACATGGCTATTTTGGGCAATCCAGGCTAATAACTTAATTTTTAGATAATTGGGTTATTTTCTTAAAAGATGTTATTTTAACATACCAATTTGCTAATGGGCCCTATTTGCTCTCTATCACTGATTGCTACGTGTTTTCTATTAGTTTTATGGAAATATTTTGCTACTATGAAAAAAAAAAAGAGAATTTTAAGAAGGATTAGTTATGTAAATAGTCATTTTTGACTGTGTATTTTTAAAAAATAGTCAGAATTTAAAAAAATTCTTACATTGAAAAAAAAATTCTTACATTGATAATAAATTATGCGTAATTTACTATTTCTTAATTTTTTTTGAAATTGGGGCTACTTTTCAAAAATACATCATTCAAAATACTATTTATCTAACTGACCAAAAAAAAACTCATTCGTGTTTCGTATCAAGTTATGAAAATATTTTATTTTTAACAAATTCAAATATTTTATGAAAGTATTTGATATTTGTATTTATTTTCACAAATGAATATCCATGTCCATGTAAATAATCGTTACCTTAAAAATATATATTTTAAAAATCCTAAAACATAAATTAGATTTATATATATATATATATATTTGGTATAGATATGATACTTTTAAAAATTACAAGTTGGTTTGTGATCCCCTCACTACATGCATAGCCACGAATTTATTTCTTTTTCCTTACTTCTTTAACCAAAGATAAATTAAACCAAACTTTTCTTCCTCTTCCGCTATAATTTGGCCTAAAATTTTAACTGAAACGTCCAAAAATGTGAGATGACAAGTTAAGAGGAACACACATTAAACACCAACACAATCGATGTCATAGATTTGAAACCTTCGCGATTATCAAAATTAATTTATGATTTTGACATAATCGCGTATGCAATTGTGTATGTATTAATAAAATTAAAATACAATAGTTATTGTCCGTATAAAATGAATGAATTGCAAAAAAGAGTGAGTTGTAAAAATAAATCAAAATTGAATACGTCTTTTAAAAAATAATACATATTTTAAAAAATTAAAAATAGTATCTGTTAAAAATTTTATGACAAAAGAATCTTAACACATTTCAAATATTCAACTTAACAAAATTTAGGAGCAAGTTTTTGTATAATAATTTTTTTTAAAGTATCATTTCAATAAAACAAATGTAATGGAAAAAATTTTATTTGAATTCCCAAAAGAGAATACCCACTTTAAGATTAATCCTCTTAGTTATAGTACTCTGATCAAACTTATCTTAATGATGCCTCACAATCTCTTCCTTTCAAAGTTCAAGCAGATAATTGGTAATCAAATACAAAACAGAAAATTAGTAAAATTTTCATTACATTGTAAAATAACCATACGATAAAAATAAAAATATACTAATTTCATTACACAACCTTCCGAAGCTTCTTACATTGCAAAATAAAAACATATCATATTGGGCAGCTAGGATTAGTATATTTATTCATATATCTGTCTTATAATATACTTTTAAATTATTATAGAAGATGAGCTGATCTCAACCGTTGTGGCTGGTAGTCTTGCTAGTCTCCGCCAGCGGCAGAGGATGGGGTGGGCTGTGTTTAGGGTTTGGTTCTGTGGGACGGTAGTCGTTGGTGACCACTGAGTCCATTGTGCCTTGATGATTTATTCCTGTTTTTTGAAAATTAACCAATAATATGTTATTTTAAAAAAAAGATGAATTAAATATGTTGTCCGTTTTAGGAATGAGTTTTATATATAATAGCCAATTTTTTATAGAATTACAGACAAAAAAAAAAAGAAGATAAGAAAGCTTACAATTATGTTAGAATTAGTAGATAATAAAAATAATTAGTAAGAAAATTTATTGCAACCTACTTTTTTAAAATTGTAACCGCTAATTATAATTTGGGAAAATCCCTAATTAATCCCTTAGTTGTTACAAAATTATAGTTTTATCCTATGTTTTCTTAAATTCCAAAATAATCCTCGAGTTGTTAAGAATGATCTAAAAATATACCTCATGTCATATTTGAGTTGACTAAAGTACATAAATTTTATAAAAATGACCAAACTGCCCTTAAGGAAAAACAAAAAAAAAAATTCAACAAAAGAAAATAGAAAACTGCAAACGCTAAAACAAAACACAAATTCGATTCAAAAAATAAAAATAAAAATCGCCGAAGGGTTGCTAAGTCGCCGGAGGTGTTGAGGGTCGCGAAGGGGCAGGAAGGGTCATGGAGGGCCGGTGGGTTGTGGGAGGACTGGTGGGTGGCAGAGGGGCTCGGAGGGCCGGAGGGGTCGGAGGGGCCGGAGAGGGGGCCGGAGGGGCTCGGAGGTGCCAGAGGGGCGGGAGAGGGGCTCGGAGGGGCCGGAGGGGCTCGGAGGTGCCAGAGGGGCGGGAGAGGGGGCTCGGAGGGGCCGGAGAGGGGGCCGGAGGGGCTCGGAGGGGTCAGAGAGGGGGCCGGAAGAGGGTCGGAGGGCCGAAGGGGCCAGAGGGTCGATGGGCCACGAAGGGCAGAAGGGTCGCGAGAGAGCCGGTGGGAGGGCCGGAGGGTCGTGGGAAGCCGGTGGGTCGGTGGCGTCGCGGGAGGGCCGGAGGGTCGGTGGCGTCGTGGGAGCGGCCGGAGGATCGGTGGCGTCGGAGGGTGTTTTCATGAATGAGTTTTTAAATCCAGTTATGAGTTCCTAAATAGGATTTTTTTTTTTTGGTCTTTTTGTCTTTTCTATGGGCATTATTGTCTTTTTGCACTCTAATTTTGACCAGAATCAACATAAAGGGTTATTATAGATTAAATTTAACAACTGCAGGATTATTTAAGAATTTAAAAAAATATAGGGACGAAACTAGAATTTTGTAACAACTCAGAGATTAATTAGGGATTTTCCCTAAAGCTATAAACGTTGAAACTTACTATGTATCACTATTTCTCTAATAAAAATCTATATTGTACATAACATTGTAAAGCACAAAGCAACCGCATAGAGGATTAAAAAAAAAAAAACATAACATTCATAGTGCTCATAATAAAACATAGGACTATACGAATCATTGTTGACCTGCTTCCGCTCCGTTGAAATTTTTGAGAGAATCGGTAAACACAGTAAACTAACAAATATATTAATTCATATCTAAGTTATGATTAATTTTTCATTATATCAACTAGAATCTAAAGGAATGAGAGATATCTCAACCGTTGTGGCTAGTAGTCCCGGTAGTCATCGCCGGTGGAGGATGGCGCGGGTCGTGCTTAGGGTTTGGCCCGGTCGGAGGGTAATCGTCCACGACTGTTATGTCCATTTTGTCTTGATGACTTGCTCCTATAATTTTTCGTCAGAAACAACACACACACACATATTTATGAAATAACATATCTTGAAAGGAAGAAAATAAAAAAATGCAAAATATATTGACAAGATTTCGACCAACAATTATTTGATTAGGAAAAACAAAAGTAGCTAGTACCAAAAAAGATATGTACCCGAATTTGGTGTGTCACGAGCAAAGCAAAAAAGGACCGCTAAAGAAAGCACTATGAAGAAGAATAAACGAGCTAGAGAAGCCATGAATTATCTCTCTCTCTCTCTCTGATCTGATCTGAGTACTCTATCAGTTTGGTGATTTTTCAAAGTGAGAGTCGAGACTTATTGTCGTAGTTCTTAACCGTGGCGTTGAATTCCTAGATAAACGTAAAACGCATATTGGAGGCGAGACGTTACTCCATAAATGTGAACTCAAAAAAGAAAAAAGCGAAAAGAAAAAAAAGAAAAAGTATACACACTTTTTGCTGTGACTAAAGCAAGATTCGAAGAATTTTGCTCATTCTTTAATCGGCCAGGATTTTCATACAATATGTAAAGATGTTTTTTTGTTTCAACGTAATAGCGATGCTACCGGAATATGTAATTTTTTTTTTTTTTTAAGAAAAGTGGTGGGTCAAAGTCTAAATTATTTCTTTTAGTTCTTTATAATAGAACATAAATGTACAACCATAAACACTATTTACTTCTCATTTTTACACTGGGATATCAAGTAAAGAATAACGTGTCTAAGATCTTTTATTTAATGGCCATTTTATTAATGAGAACCGTAAGCGAGAAAATAAATTATCCATATTTCTAATAATTAACTTAACGTTATTGTTCAAAATACATGTTGGGGCTGAGCATGTAACAAAAGATTATTTAAGAGAGATTGTTGAATTTATGCCTTTGTTACATTTGAATAGTAGTTGATTTTTTTTTTTAATTTCAATGTTATTAAAGTGATTGAAATTCAATCATTTCATATTTAATTGAAAAGTTTTAAAACTATTTAAATGAGAATATTTAAATAAACTATTTCATATTTCATAAAGTCAAATATGATGAGATTATTTTATAGAGAAATGCTAAATGATTATAAATTTTTTCTCGCACACAGCTATGTCAATTAACAACTAAATAGAGCCCATTGGAAACACTGCAGAAGATGTTTTATTTTATCTGGAAACTTGTATATTCTCTTAGTATCAATACAAGTTAAGAACCTTTTCCAAAAAAAAAAGTCCATTGTTAAATGTGTTTTTATAGTCAAGAGCTAATAATAGTTATCGCATCTTATGGCCAATTTTCAGATCGAAATTTCTAGTTGTGTATCATCGCCCTTTTTTAATCAAATTCATTGCACACAGACATATTTTTATTAGAAACCAGCTTTACAAGCTTGAAGAATACCACTATCTTGATTCTTGACACATTAATAATCTAAGCATCATTTTGTATCGCACTTTTAATTTATACCCCTATTTTTGCACTATAGACATGGAGTATAAATCAAAGAAACACAACATAAATAGTATATATAGATTATTGCGCGGCACTTAAAATGACTTTATTTTTTTGCTAAGTCCCCATTTTATTAGTATTACCAGTTTACCACTCACCTGCCAAGTAAAGTAAAACAATACTAAAAAATAGTATCATCCAAAATGAGCGCGTAAACGGAACACAAAAGTACATTTGTATAAAATTTAACGCAGGATTTTGAGAGGTTTGCAAACACAACTTGGACAATTATGAAAGCCAAGAAAGTAGAAACAGAGAGAAGAAACACAAACAATGGAACAAAATCAGTTTAATCTACTGTGAAATACCTCAATGTTACTATTATTTATAAGAGCCTTCCTAACGAAGGCATTCTCATAAAACCATGATAAGACACTGTCTAATCCAACCTTGTCGAGAACGCCTATTTCATTCCCAACTTTTCCGAATTAAGCTCTCCAAGTTTCACTAGCACACAATAACTCTTTAACATATCATCCATAACCATAACTCTGACCATATGTAAACAAACCGCATTTCCGACCCTCAGTTTATCATCGTTTCTTGAAACCATATTTCTTACGTTCATAAAACAAATCTGTCTTGGCACTCCCTAGGTTGACAATCTTGGGACATCCATCCCGGTCCTTCTCCTGCTGCGTGCACTCCTTGCAGTAGTAGGCATCAGAAATCCCGACTCCTCCGCAGATGACACACCGACCCTGGAAGGATCCATAGTTGCATTCGTCGCAGACCCGCACGAGAGTGCAAGGACGCACGTAGGAGTCGCAGATCACACACTTCCCGTCACACTTCTCGCATAGGCGCCCGATGGCAATTCCTGGCTGCTTCCGGCACATGATCAAATCAGGATGATGCTTAGCCATGTTTTAGGTTGGCAAGTTCTTAACTCTCTGAATACGCCAATGATCTGCAGAGACAAACAGAAAAGAGAGAGAACAGAGCATATCAAACTTAACGCTACACATAACAATATTACGCACAGAGCATATCAAACCTAACGCTAAACATAACACTACTACGCATCAAAAGCAAATCCAGTGAGAGTGACGGCTAGGCAGCACGCGCCAGAGATAATCTCAATCACCCCGACAACAAGACTGCGCTCAAAATTTTCATGGGCACTAATGAAAATTCTGACATAGTTCAGTTTACTCAATGGTAATTACTCAATTAGATATTTAAGAAAGGTTTAAATGGGGAGCTTCAGCTCTTTGACAACTTGGGATCTGATGCGCATAAAAAGAGCTATGACTATTTGTTCTTAACAGTTCATACAACTACTAGCTTTCACTAAGCTAAATTAATTATAACACCTAAAATCCCACATTGAAGATCAGTTTTCTCAATGCCTAAGAACAGTAATCCACCGTTAGAAATGGCCTATCATAATAAAAATTATTTCACTTCTCACAAGCCCGATGGAAACTTATTTTCCTACAAGAGAGCTACTTTTTCCATTTTTTTTTCTTTTCTATTATACAAATAAAAAAAATAAAAAAACAAAAAGGCAAACAAACAAACAAACAAACACATTATCCTCATATAAACCTCAAAACCAAACCAAAATGACAAAAATCGCCAATTATCAAAAACCCAAACACAAACCAATCGAACGACCAACACAAACTAGCCCTGAACAGAACCGAGAACAATCGAAGCTTCGTTCGACCATCAATGTAGTGAGTGTTCAAGCACCGAGGGATCAGATAATACGACGAAGCCGAAACCCCTCGGCGGTACGGTGAACTTTTCCCTCATCACCACCTCGCCGTAGTTCTCGAAGTACTCCTTCAGCTTCTCCTCCCACGAAATCCCGCCGATAAAGAGCTTTTTCTGATCAGAGTCCATGGCGGTTCATCCAGCAAATCCTTGGGAAAATTCTTCTCCTTCGGAGGATATTTTTTAGGGTTTGTTTGGGTCTAGACGGAGGAGAAGCTGAGCCATGATCCTTTACAAGAGGACTCGAAATATACCCAAAAAATTAGAGCGGCAATCCGTTCACAGAACAACGAAGAAAACCCAATAAATCAGAGCGAATATGTTTAAAGATCAACAAATTTGGGTTTTTTATTTACCGTTGATTGATACAATATAATGAAGCTATGCTAAGACTTTACCTGAGAAGTAAGTTCGACGAGCAAGAGCAACCCACTGGCGACCAAACAATGGCTGGCTAAGGGTTTTCGTTTTTTTTTTTTTTTTGAAGCAAGAAAAGGGCCGACCAAGAAGAAGGAAGAGAGAGAGAGAGAGAGAGAGAGGAGTCGAAGAAGGCCGAAGGTCAGTGAAACTTGACGACCCATTTTTTTTATCTTTTTTTTTCCCCCCCTTCTTACTCGTGGATTCACGAATACGACAGAAAACTTGAAAACGACAGAATTATATAAAACGACAGAAAACTTGAAAACGACAGAATTATGAAAAACGACAGAAATCTGGAAGCGATTGCATCTGAAAAACGACAGAAAATATGAAAACGCCATTTTTAACCTGAAAAGTGAAACTACTGATTTCTTGAAAACGACAGAATTATGAAAAACGACAGAAATCTGAAAACGATTGCATCGGAAAAACGACCGAAATTTGAAAACGCCATTTTAATCTGAATAATGAAGCTACTGATTTCTTGAAAAGAACATAATTATAAAAAAACGACAGAAAACTTAAGACGCCAGGATTATGAAAAACGACAGAAAACTTGAAACGCCAGAATTATGAAAAACGACAGAAAACTTGAAAACGACGGTATACTGCAAAACGACAGAAAACTTGAAAACGACATTAACTTGAAAACAAAAGAGGAAAGTCTGGAAAACGACACAGTGGAGAGTAAACGACAAATGTTTGTTCCAAATTAATAGAAAAAATAAATGAACAATAAGATTCAAATAATAATATATATAATAGGATTAAGGTCTTATTTTTGAAAACGGCAGAATTACGAAAAACCCCAGAAACCTTGAATACAACGGTATACTAAAAAGAATCTGGATGTGATGTCTATATAGTTCAAGATTTTTATCTCATGTCCATGGACCGCCTAATTAAGCCTTTTTCTTTAGGGTTTTCTTACATTTAGTCATTTTTTAATCTATATTTTTTTTTTAAAATAGTCAATGTTTCAAAAGATTATGAAACTACCCATTAGCCAACACAAAATTAAGGATACAAAGGTAAAATCAATGCACCGTGTAGTTAAAAAAATGACTATTTCCTCAAGCAATTGAAACTTTGGTTATTTTCTTAAAACATCCATAAATAAAAGGCTATTCACTAAATAATCTATTTTCTTTCTTATATATATATATATATTGTGAAAATTAGGATAAAAATATCAACATGTAGTGACTATAGTGAGAAAGAAATGTCAATTGCTACAATTGAGTATTTTTCTAAACACCTAACGACTAATGTCATACTACTCATGTTAATCAGTACTGTAATGGAGTTCTGTAGTAATTATATTTAGTTACTGGCTATTTTTAAAATTTTTAAAATAATTATTTACTACAATCAAGTGTTAAAAACGATTGTTTTACTATGATTTCTATTTATTTATTTTTATTAGAGAAATAACCAAGTTAAATGTTGCATACACTGTACTCTAATTAAAAAACTATCGTAGTAAAATTGTATATTCATCACAGTACACTTGTCAAATATAAGATGTTTATTGACCTTTGTGTTTCTTATGAGTTTGGCTAGTTAATAGACTAGTAAGTATACGCGTGCTTAATTATGCAAAGCTTGATATAATGTAATGATGATGCCAATATCCAAAGATATTCTTGAGCAAAGAATGGGTGGTCCAAAGAAAATGAACAAAGATTTGAAAGTGACAATACAAAGAAATGTTAACAAAATATCATCAAAGAATTATTCGAAATATCACTTTCACAACGTTAAAAC
Organism: Boehmeria nivea var. tenacissima; assembly: GCA_018132145.1. Lineage (NCBI taxonomy): Eukaryota > Viridiplantae > Streptophyta > Magnoliopsida > Rosales > Urticaceae > Boehmeria > Boehmeria nivea. The sequence goes on along the minus strand of CM030874.1, from coordinate 16,269,213 downwards.
GGTATTTAGTGAATATTTATAGCAAATACGAACTTATATGTTGGTTTTGAAATCCACAAATTGTTTGTGTTTTTCTCGTTTCGCGTTTTGTTTTTTTTGAAAGCTACAAATTTCTCAACGTAGACGACTGTTTTGTCTAAGGATTAGCAATATATATATATATATATTTTAAAGAGAAAAAAATACTTAAGATCTTTGGAGCAACATGGTTTAAGTTGATTTTTATTAGTATAATTAATGTAATGATATGGTTTAACTAAAACAAAATATTCAGATTGCAATTCAAACGAGACCTGAGTTTTTCTTATGAGGATAGAAAAATGAGATGAAATGAAAGGGCACAAAATCATTGATTTGATTAATCAAAAAAAAAACCCCCCATAAAAAACAAAACCTCAACGTTCTCATTTGAGTCCAAAAAATGAATGGAAAACAAATGAATAAGCATAAAGCTTATAGATTCAAAGTTTCAGCTTTTCTATTGAAAAAGGATTCCAAGTAACCCTATTTAAATCCTTTGGACAACAAGTAACAATCTTTAAGTCCCTAGCAGCAGGATTCTCAAAATAGACCTTTATAAGCACTTTGGTATAACTCGAGCAGTATTAAAAAAAAAAAAAAAGCACTTTCATTATTGGCATAAATTCTCCTAATAATGGCAACTATGTGAAACTTTAACAAAAGGACTGTACCAGAAGAGAAAAAACAAACAACAACTAATTTGGTCCCACAAAAAGAAAATGTTCGTACAATAACAGAAGAGAATTTTGGCAATTTGGTCGCTCCCAAATCCCAATTCTCATGAAATGACATGTCCACATGACCATGAGCGAAAGAATGAGGGAAAAGCGTTACCACTAAATCTATATATTCTAGGGTTTGGCTGTACGCTTGTAGTAATACGCCCGTAAGGGCTGTTTTATAAAAATTTTATGATTTACTTTTTATTTTTTGTTAGTGTAGTTGTTGTAATAATACGATTTAAACTAATTTTTTTATTTAGATTGTAATTCAAACATACCTTAAATGAATGTAATAAAATAAAGGGTATCTAGCACCTTTAATTTTTTAAATATAGTTCCTACCCATCAATTTTAATTAAATTAGTATCAAAACTACACATATATAAATTGCATCGAGTTCTATTGCATGAAAATAAAATTATATAGATCAAAATCACATTAAAATTTAAAAATTTTCTAAACTTTTTGAAATCATGTATTCTTCAATTAAATAAGAATAATTATATGATTTTGACTTATATAACTTATTTTCATTGATTAGAAACTAATGCAAATAGTATTTTAATTAAAATTGATGGGTAGGGACTAAAGTTGTCATAGCATAAAAAATTAAAGATTGTAAGTGTCTATAAAAATAATTCAAAGACCAAAGTGTGTAATGTCTAAAAGTATGAGGGCCATAAGTGTAAATTATCCTAAAAGAAAAGTGAAGCTAAAATAAAGTAACGAAGTAAAAATAAAGACGAAGTAAGCAAATATCCAGAATTTATATAGCAATAAAAATAAATACCCAAACTTTTAAAGTAATTGAGTTGGTAACTAAGTGAATTACTACCACTTACCTCTGTATAAGTAATTGAATCATTTGGATAATTGGTTATATTTTTCAAAAGATTGGGTAATAACTTACATTAAGTTTTAAAAATTTGGTATAATTTCTCTAAAAATAATCAATACAATCAGCAACATATCCAGAAACTCAGTTCAGGAACACACAAAAATGATATGCTATTCAGATAAATCATTTATTTTAAAATATTAAATTTCACTCGTAATAATATTATTCTCTGTCTATTCTTCTTCTTCAATCACTGAGAATTACCATATGAAGCACTATCTTTACCATATTTAATTTGTCGTAGCCCCAACTATACTCCATGTTGCCGAAGACCTCAATTAGCCAAATCATCCATTACTTGCCGGTGAATTAGATGGAGCGCAGGAGGTGAGCTCGGACGGGTGGCTAATCTTTAAATTTTTTAAATCATATATAAGCTATTTTATCAACATGTCTAATTTGCTACCCTCCCTATTTTTAATCTCTTTTAAGAATACCATAGTCAATAAATTGTCTAGCATCTACATGGATATGTATTTTTGAAAATATAATAGATATAAATCTTCATAAGTAATCGAGATAAGTAATCTTTTTGGTTTTATCGGAAGTCACAGTATGTTTTGGGATGTTTTATTGATGTAATACATTACATTAACATATTTTGTTTGTAAAAAAATAAAAATAAACTTAGGCCTACGTATTTAGAACTTAGAAGTGATAAAGATAAAAGCTTTTTGGGTATTCTTCTGGGCTCATAATGAGGAGAGAAGGTGCTTGAATCACGTTTTAACTTTTTCCCATACTTGAAACTCGGACTTGATATTTCAACACACCAAAGGCAAAGTAATTCATGAGATTTTTGTTTCTTTGAGAGAGAAAAAAAAAAAAAAAAACTGTGGATCCTAGATTTGTAGGCCCAAGCTCGGCTGACAAGCCTAAGACAAAGCAAGTCAAGGGACCAACGGACACGTGGCGGAACGATACACCGAGTTGCGTGGTCCGTTGTCATTCGGCCAAAACAAAAACAAAACCAAAAACAAATTAAATTTGTCTCTTGGAAAGAACTTATTCCTTGGCACTAACAAAAAAAAAACCCAGAAATCATATTATATATTGTAGCGTTTGTTTGCCACGTTCATGAACTAAAACCAAAACTCTCCTCTCTCTCTCTCTCTATCTCTCTCTCTCTCTTCATTTCAACAAATTCCCACACAACACCAATATGAGCACCAACCTTGACTCATACCCTCCTCCTTTCCGCCTCCTCAGCCACTTCCCTCCGCCGCCGCCGCCGCCGGAGGCCGCAGCTCAACCCGACGCTTGCGATGACCCAATACCCGTGGTCGACTTCCGAGGCCTCATCGCCAAAAACCACAACGACAACGAAAACGACAAGGACAAGGCCAGGCTCGCAGAGGCTTGCGGGGATTGGGGACTGTTTCGGCTGGTCAACCACGGAGTCCCTTCGACCCTTTTGAGCCGCCTCGAGGACGAAGCCAGGGAGCTCTTCTCTATGTCGTTTGAGGCCAAGAAGGGACTGTTTGCGAGCACCCCTTTGTCCTACTTTTGGGGCACCCCTGCCCTTACCCCTTCAGGGGCTGCCCTCTCCAGGGGTCCCCAGAACATCAATTGGGTCGAAGGCCTCAATGTTCCTCTCTCTCAACTCTCTCAAATCCAACTTCATCACCATCAACACCCAACTCTCGCTTCTTTCAGGTAAAAAAAAAAAAAGAAGTACTATCTTGTTGATTTCATTATCTATATATGAGTAGTATGTTAACTTACAGATTGGATCTTGATTTTTGGTGATTTTTTAATATTTATTTATCATTTGTTCAACTACTACTTTGGCCTTTTGTTGTGAGGATTGGAATATTGGTTCGGTTAATTATGTGAAATATATATTTGTTTGCATGGGCAATATATTCACTCATGTGTAATATTTTTGTCACGCCGCCCCACTAATAAAAAGGCATCTAAAAAGTAACATATACAAATCATTGTTTCTTATTCTTCAATGTCCAAGGACCATGGAAATGATTTTTTTTTTTTTTTTTTAAAGTTCCTAAACGTTTTTCTCATTATATACTCTCTCTCTCTCTGTCTCTCTCTTTGTACATGTGACACACAAGACTTTTGCTAGAAGAGTACGGAAAGCACCTAGGCAGATTGGCCACGGCCATATTCGAAGCCATGTCGGGGAAGCTCAATCTAGACATGGTCGAAACCAAATCCAACTTGTCGGAATCCACCGGCTTGGTCCGCGTTTATCGGTACCCACGTTACGAGGACGAGGAGGAGGAGGACGAGGACGAGAATCAGGCTGCATGGGGAATGGACGTCCACACAGACAGCTCAGTGTTGTCTATACTTAACCAGGACCAAGTTGGCGGCCTTCAAGTGCTCAAAGACAACAAATGGTTCAGTGTCAAACCTCTCTCCAACACCCTCATTGTCAACCTCGGAGATATGATGCAGGTTAGCCACTGTTTCTCAATTGTCACTTCTTTTTTTTTTCTTTTTTTTATTACAACTTAGCGTTTAAATAAATTTATGGTTCTTGAACTCATTATAAATATATATATATAATTTGTATAATTTGTCTATTTTTATTAGATTATTAGATAGTGGGAAATAAATTTACATCGAAATTATATATTTTGTAAATTACAAATGCAATATTACACACATTAAATGAAATTAAATACTATAGAAATATAGCTAGGTATAGCTTTTCATTTTTGATAGGATATAACCACAAGTATTTTTTTAGGGGTGCTGCCTCTGAATATCCAGTTATCCACTATCCACATGTCTAAATGTGTCCAAATGAGATTGGATCACGTGAATTTTTTGAACTTTTTTGTTAAACATAGTACTATTTGATTTAGGGCGATTTTTAATTCGTAACAAAATAATTTTGATTTTATGTCATTAGCACAAAACATGAGAGACGTGTAGATAATAATAATAAACTTAATTATTAGCAAAATAATTATCCAGGTCATAAAGTTTTAATTTATTTTTCTTGGTAACGTTAAAATTAGGCGATAAGCGACGACGAGTACAAGAGCGTGAAGCACAGAGTGAAGGTGAACAAGAGCAAAGAGCGAGTGTCGATATGCTATTTTGTGTTTCCTGGTGAAGGCAGTGTGATAAGAAGCTCCAAATACAAGCCTTTCACTTACAGTGATTTTCAAGCACAAGTGCAGAGAGATATCAAGGCTTGCGGCTACAAGGTTGGCCTCGAGAGGTTCAAATTACTTGCCACCAAGACTGGTACGGATGATGGTTAAAAATTATAAAATGGGCATGGAAAATTACTGTGTGGTTCAATTATAATATTTATATATGCTTTTTCTTTGGCATATTGCTCTTTGACTTTCGATGGTTTTAGGCACATATGCATTGTCTATTTTGGTTTGACTTTGGCCTCTTTTAACTTCTATATCTAATGTCTGCTTGACCGAGCTGTATAATAGTTCCACTTTTGGATTAAAGGACGTCTTAAGTTTGCAGCTAGTTCATTGCATTGATATACTAATAAATAGGGGTTTTTGGTGACTTATATGGTTCTCATATAATAAGATTTATTTTATAGATAAAAATTTTCTTTCATACTTAATTTTTTGGCATATTAATTCCTATCGACTCATTTTTAATTAACAAAATTAAGTATATATAATTAACATTAATTTTTTGGAAATTTTAAGAAAATAGCCACTGTTTACACAATGATTTTAAAAAATAGCCACAGTTTTAAAAAATTTAAAAACTAGCCCTTTCAGAAATTTCTGACACGTGTCAGAAATTTCTTACAGCACATTTTATGTCTAATTATGTTATTGTCAGAAATTTCTTACAGTGTGTAATGGCTAGTTTTTAAATTTTTTGAAACTGTGGCTATTTTTTGAAAACACACAGTTTAAAATGGCTATTTACCTAACTGACCCTATTTTTTTCCTATGAATTAATATTACGTTCTAATATTCTTGAGATGATATGAGCTCGAATTAAATAATATATTTTAAAAAGATTTAAAATTTTAAGTATTTGATTAAGTATAGTAAAATGTGAGTTGTGTCTTCTCTAATGAATTATTTTATTCATTAATAAAATAATGGTAAATGTTTAACATTTTATAATTGATTAATTCAACATATTTTACATATTCAAACAAAAAGTTGCATCTAATTCAATTCAATTTTATGCAATAGTATTCCAACTACATAAGCATATTTCAGTTCAATTTTATACAATTACTATTTCAAATACATAAGTATATTTCAATTTACTCCGAATCTCGGATAGATCAATTGATCAAACGCACTTTCTACAGGCCTTCACTCTATTGCATAGTATAGAAAAGAGCCATGTTGATTTCATGAAAAGCCAGCCGACGGGTCAAACATATATATAGTGGCGTTTCATGTTATAATAATTACTTAAATTTCATTTACGAGTCAACTCTTTAATTTTCTTTTTCAATCTCCACTACTAGATCAATTTCAAGATTCGCACTCTCAATACAAATGTTAACGCTAGTATTAAATCTGGTAGAAAAAAAATCAAAATGTTAAATTTGATATAAAATTTCAATGTACTAGTATTATTTTAAGAGTATGATTGATTAGGTGAAAAAAATGAAAAGAAGAAAGTGGGTGGGGGAAACTTTGGATAGAAGTCAACAAATGCTTCTTTTTTTTTTTTTTTTTTTTTTTTTGCTGAATAAAGAACTTGCTGAAATTTTTGGTTTTGTGGTTGTCGTTTTTGGTTTTGTTCCTATTTGTCTTCTTTTATGAACAAATGCTCTAGTTTGGAAGGAAGGAAAAGATGAAAGGAATGAAAATGAGAGGAAAAAACGTAGGGCCACTATTTTTTATCCTTTTAATAATGGGTCGAAACTATTTTCAACCTTTACAAATATTAAATTATCATGTTATCAGCATTTTTAAATTATACAAATAAAATAAATGATAAAATAATAATTTTCTAATCAAATATATACTTTTTTTTTTAATATTTCAAACACTACATAAGAAATTTATTTATTTTTTTCCTTTTATTTTTTATCACCTCGCATTTTTTTAATCTACTTTTCTTTCTTTTCTACCAAAAAATATTATTTTTATTATTTTATTATTATTTAGTTACATAATTCATTAAAAATAATTAATGTTAATCGATAATAATAAACACCGCATATAGTAAAAAAGATTTTTTGATATAATTTTTTTTATAATATAAAATTGTAATATGTCAAAAGTCAAATTTGATAAATGTTAAACTTGGTATAACATAATATTAGATTGAAGAATAATAAATTTTGACATCGGCATGTTAATTGATGCTCTTATATATGTTCCGTAATTCTTCTACCTGAAAGTACACCTGTTTATAAAATGGAAAATCGTAGGAAATAGTCAAAAAAAAATTTTGTTTTTAAAGTCCAGTCTATGTTTCAAAAAATTAAAAAAATAGCCATGTTACGAATTGTATAACAGAAAAATATCACACAAAATATAACACATCTATAAATATTTGTAAGATATTTTGTAACACTTCAAGTTTTACTCATTATTTTTTGAAGTGTTAAATAATATCTTACAAATATTTATAGATCTGTTATATTTTATGTGACACTTTTCTGTTATATAATTCGTAACATAGCTATTTTTTTAATTTTTTGAAACATAGGCTATCATTTAAAACAAACATTTAATTTTGGCCTATTTTTGCAACTCACCCTTTATAAAATATAAAAATAAAAATAAAAGATTTAGCAAAAAATAAAAAGGCAAAATCCCACGCACACACTTGCATTGATCTTTTTCCCCTTAATTAGCAAAAGGAGAAGAAAAACAAAATCTGTATGCATATGTGCATTTTTAAATTCCCTCAATGATTGAACTTTACAAAAATAATCGCCTTAGTGGTTTCAAAGAAAATATGTGCACTCACACAATCAATATACCAATTATATATCATCACAAGTATTATATCATTATATTATATTATATTATATATTAGGAAAATAGAGCTATCACATGATAAAAATACCTAACTTGGCCTCCACTGGTTTAACACTTTAACTTGGTGGTCTTCGAGCCACAATGACACAGACCATACGTCTCGTTGTGCACCGTACTATTGGAATTTCATCATACTATTAAGTTTAATTCATATAATAGTTTACATAACAAATTCAACGTAGAGATGGTCTTTATCTATATTAGTAAATATCCAATATCTTACAATTGTTTTAAAGAGTATTTTGAGTCTCCTCCTATTATATATTACACTTTCTCTTAACAATTTATTCTACTCTTGCTTTAGTACTCTTTTTTTTTAATTTTTTTTGCTAATCTTACTTTTTGTTTTTTTTTTTCGTTTTTAAAGTGGGTATGTGTTTTTTTTTTTTTTTTTTTTTGCAAAGATGGGTATGTGTTATTTGAAATACAAATTTGTGATCTCACACATACCATTTAGTGGCGTGGCTAAAAAAAACAAAAACAAAAAAAAATTTAGTGCTTTTTACGTCTGAAATGTAGGGTTGATTTATTTTAATCAGAAAAATTATTGGTCCCCGCAGCCACGAGCCGACAATCAAATCTATCGGCCATTAAATGCTCGAAAATTTGGACCACGACCTTAATGGCTTGTTTGAAAAACCATCAAATCAAATAAGTCGTTTAAAATAATTATTGATTTTTAAAATTTTAAAGTGATATAAATAATTATAATTTAAAAATATTATATTAAAATTAAAAAAATAATAAAATATTTTAATGAGTAAAACAAACAAGGATAAGTATTCAATCCTCAAAGAGAAGTCCATATCAAATCAAGATTAAACAGTTATGTGTTTGCCTGTTTGGTATGTTTGGAGGGAAAAAAATGTTTGATTAGATAATTATAATTTTATTCATTATTTTGATTATTTTAATTTAAAAATATGGATAAAAGAGTGAATTTACCCTTAAATGTGTGGATAAAAGTTTTTCTTTTATTATTTAAAAGATAAGAATATATGGGTCCTACGTATGCTAATTTAACTATTTTATTTTCTTTTCTCCCAAATTTTTTCTCTTATCAAACAACTAACTTATATTTTTCATTCAATTATCCACTCATGTCTTTAATTCTTTTTTATTTTCTATTCTACCAAATGGACTCTTATAAAAATAATTAAAATTTTAATAAATTTTGATTTTATTATATTTTGTAATAATTTATTTGCTCATACGTCAAGTCTTATTTGAAAAACAAAGAAAAAAGATATGGATTCCTCGAAGAGTAAGAGAAGTGACAATAATCATCATAATTCAGTATCAATATGAAACCCACAGTTTTTACTAATTTATTCTTCTATCAAATGTTAAAATTGTGTCAAACGAGTCTATAATTTCTTATGATAATAATAGCGAAACGATATTCAACCTCCATTTGAAGTCTAATTCAAAACCTTTACATTGTGAATTTGTGATTGTATTGTGTTAAACTGTGCTATAAATTTGTACGATATTATTATTATTTTTAATTGTTAGTCGTCTTAATATTATATTCTAAATAAGATGTATCTTTAATACATAATATAGTCTGATACATATATTTCTTTTATTTGATAATATATTTGTAATGTATAAATCTATTTTTCATAAGAAGATTCTGCAATAGAAAATTTTATAGTAAAGAATGATTTTGAATCGTCAAATTAATCTTTTTAAGCAGCGAGATTTAAAAATAAATAAATCTGATGATTTATAATCGTTCTCTACTGTAAGATATACAATTTTTCTTTTTCGTATTCAATAATACGATATTTTTTGAGCAAGCTAAGTTATTGTATTTCTTGTTTGTCTCTCTCATTCCTCCCATTCAATTTCATTTTTTTAAACTATTTTTTCAACTTTCCTAATCTCAATACAATATTCTTAAATCTCAATCATTTACCCCCTGTTTGGGCAAAATATTTTGCTCATTTTTGACCATTTTGAATGGTTTGAAAAATAATTTAGAAAATAGTTTGAAAAATGATTAGAATGGTTTGACTTTGTAAATTTCGATGTGGTATAAATTATTGAGATTTAAAGATATTGTATATGGATTTAGAAAGTTGAAAAAAATAGAATAAAATTGAATGATTTAGAGGATTAGAAAAGTTAGAAAAAAGTGAAAAAATAGAATGGTTTGGGAGGAGTTGCTAAACAAGGGGTTATATCACCTCAAAATTTATAAAATTAAACTATTTTATTTTGAAATGGAATGAAATATTTAGGATGTTTTTTTGCAAACAAGGCTCCATGTCACGAATACGGCCTTATAAGTTTTGAATATAACCATAGTGAAAGTGTTACAGTAACAATATATCATTGCAATCGAAGGAAAACAACTATTTATACAACTAAATAATTGATACAAATGTGTGAAGCACTTTATTTTTTTATCTTATCATTATTTAGTATAGGTGGAGGCAAATATGAGACACACAACACCCATGCATGCATGCATGCATAACAGGCATGACACTTGGACTGTTATATATCCAAGTCCTTCATTGCTTCACATATTCCTTGCATGGTTGAACCGTTGAAGTACACACTAGCATATATATCAAAGCATACAATCTATATCTATAGTATAATAATCTCAATAAAGTTGAGTTATATCAGAGCCATGTCTATATTACTTTTCGAGGCATTAATTTGCATTCAGAGTCTTATCCACGCTATAATATTTTATTAGAAAATTCTCTGGTATTTTTTTAGAATACTTATAAATCGTTATATTTATTTTTTTAATAAATTTTATATTTAAAAAAATAAATAAATTTGACGATTCAGAATTATTTATAAAAAAAAACATCCATTAGAAATTACCCATTTTTATTTTATAGAAAAGACTTCAAAAAAATGAGCGCAAAATGAAGGTTAATTATTTGTTAGAGGAACAATTAAAGGACAAAATATTTTCCATCAAACAATATCAGTTATTACATAGTTAATTTGATAAGAAACTAGTGACAGATTTTGTTTGGGTCTATGATAAAAAAAAAACGAATTATGATTAAAAATGCAAGCTTCATATCAATTTAAAGTGAAGCACGTGACTGCATATTTTGGGAAAACGTGTGCTAAGTCATGTACGTGTCGGATATTGGACACTTTGGACCTTACTCAAACCCCTGCAAAAACCAACACGAGCATAAAGATTAATAAAGAGAGGAGCAAATGGGGGCCAGCGGAATCCACTTTTGGGGGAATATGAGTCGAAGTAGTAACAAAATTTTGTCTGACACTGGACGTTTTACAAAATTTTTAGGGGAGATAGTTCTCTGATAGACCATGAGATAAGTAATTGACTTAGGGCTTGTTTGGCAAACGGGTTCAAACTGTGACAATTTGAATTTTTTCATTTGAATTGGAAAATTTGAATTGGGTAATTTGAACGAAAAATTTAAATTGTTGTTTGGGTCAAATAATCCTATATGAATGTATTATTTGGATTGTTGTTTGGATAGATGTGAAATGTGTGATGTTGAATAATAAAAAGAGTAGTTGAAATGTCAAATCAAAAAATACTATTTAAAATGGATTCAAACTGTTGAAATTTGAGGGGGGGAAGAATTTGATTTTGAAGGGTTTGAATGATTTTTTCTCATTTAAATTTTATCTTAAAAAACATAACCAACAACCATTCAAATTGGAAAAGTGGTTTAAATGCTCCAAAATGGGTCCAAACCCATTTACCAAACATAACCTTAATTAGGGATTCATTCACATCCAAATATAACGATGTTTGGAATCCATATTATGGTTAGAATACATTATTTTTGTTAATTCGAATTGAAGGTTGACATAAAACTCGTCCATTAATTTCGGCATCATATCTACAATTTTTAATGCATTCGTCATACTAATTAAGAAGCTCCATCTTTATATCAATGTCTCGATCGATATCATCACTATCATATCAATAAGAAAATTCGTAGGCTTGCTAATATATTTATAATGAAAGGAACATATATGGGAGTTTGTCATCAAGTATTTGATCAAATGGGATCGTCTGGTTCCTATAGAATTATTTGTCACTAATAATGCACCTAGAGAAGTTTTATATGTCTAAGCTAAGCGGAAATAATTTTTCATCAATTGGGAAATGAAAACTATCATCCCCACGAGAGGTTTGTGATTAAATTATTGCATCTACTATACTAATAAGAGTTGAGTTCATCACCCACTAACTTGTCATGTTCTCTTATCTCCACCCTTAATGGTGGCTTAATCTAAAGGTTAGAATTTATTGTGCTTGTTATCCTTTTTTCATACTAATAAGAGTTGAGTTCATCACCCACTAACTTGTCATGGTCTCTTATCTCCACCCTTAATGGTGGCTTAATCTAAAGGTTAGAATTTATTGTGCTTGTTATCCTTTTTTCAATATTTATCTATGATATTTTATGAGTTTATGTACACATATTGTATAATCACAAATTTTCCAAGGGGAATGCAACATTATTATTATTATTATTTGCAACTTGGATGATATACGTATTATTTTTTATCCAACTCCAAGAGCATTTTGAAAAATTATGCTTATCGGTGAAATTTCCCTTCATATTATTGTTAAGCCACGCAAAGAAGTACGTCATAATGAATATGTAATAATTATATCTGAATTCACAACACTTACTAACTGGTCATGGTCTCTTATCTCCACCTTTAATGGTGACTTGATCTAAGGATTAGAATTTATTTGCTTGTCACCTTTCTTTCAATATTTATCTATTATATTTTATGAGTTTATGTACACATATTGTATAAATAATTTCATAAAAAATATTTTTTATATGTATATATTTACTTATTTGCAAGTTTTTGAGTTTTGTGAATATGTATATATCATATTTAATATATAGTAGTTTTAATATCAAATATTTATTGATATTTTTCATAATAATTAGCTTATTTTACATGCACACTAAAGAAATATATAATAATTTTTCAATACAACTATATATATATATAAATAATTTTATTATAATTTTTATTTAAAATTATTAATTGATAAAATTACCTACTAAAAGATAAGTGCCTTAGGCACATACATAAAACTACTGATAATAAGAAAGGAATATCAGTCTTTTATGCTGAACATGAAGTATTGAACTCAAATTTCATTAGATACGTTTATAAATGTCAACTAAAATTGCTCTCGCGGTTGTGCAATCATTTGATAACCAGAATCAATCTTCTATAAATGATCATTATAAGCCAGAATCTGTAGAATTCATATTCATTGGACATTCTCGTCCGATGCTCGTATTCGGAAGCATAATAAATATAATAAACTGCAAAATACAGAGGTTTAATTATTTAGTATTCTGGCCTCGTTGCTAGAATTTATTTTTTAAAAAGTAGTTAGATTTAGAAGCTATTTTTATAAATTAAAAGATTTTTATCCTTTCAAACGCTCGTTTATGTTTATTTTGATCAAAGAGAGCATGAAACTTATTATATATCCAAATGCATGGATAAGAATACAAAAATCTTCCAAGTTACCAATATTTAAATGAAAAAAGGATCTAGGTTATCTTCTCGGATTTGGGGAAAAAAATCCAGTAAAAAAGATCGATATGTGAGATATGTACTAAGTAAAAAGAGATTTATCCCTTGACATGTTTAATACCTTAACTAACCAGCAAAAATTCGCCATACCGCCTTTTTGTAGTGAATTTCATTAATTATTCATCTATCAAAAAATTAATTATTTCATAACATATAATCTTTCATACCTTTAGTTAAGATCTTAAAGTGAATTATTGCACATACAATTTCATTGATAATTTCTTAGGAGCAACTTGTATGTTGCCTAGCTATAGTTAACTGTCCAACTTTGCTTCTTTACTCGTTTCTTACTATTACAATTCTTTGTGAAATAACTTGGATAAATCTCGTCGTGCTACGTACCTTAAAAGCTTCCATGCAATGTAAATAAAATGATTAAAAGGCAATTCTTAGTAAAATAACTTTCCAAACATGAATCTCGACGTGCTTCGTTAAAGACTTTTCATGCATGAACGTAAAGTTTCATTAAAAGGAAAGAATTAATTACGAAAGTACGTCTTTGTAAAACAATTTCGACGAATCTCGACACATTTTAAGGGAACACTTTTCATGCAATGTTAAGACAGCAAATGAATACGTGCAAGAGGAACTGCAGTCAGAGCTTTAACAAAAACATGCAAATCAATTATGATAAATACCAATAATTTCATGTCCATTCTCTAAAAAAATATATATGTATATATATATATTGTTTAAAACATGTAATAGTAGCTTATATTACAATAAAGAACAAAAAGAAAGAGAGATACTTATAGTACAATTTTAATATAAGCAAGAAAATAGTCCTTTGAAACATGAACCACCGTGATCAAAATGATCAAAATCCAACTAAAAACCCAACCAAATTAGAACATTACCACTTTAGTTCGCCAAAACAATAAGAGGGAATTAAACCAATGACACGTGATTAGCTAATAAATCGACAAGATAAACATTTCCCCTCGATAAAAGTGTCTTTCCCTTGCCCTAATAATCATAATTTAAAAAAAAAAAAAAGAAAAAAAAAAGGGAAACTAGCCGAGAAAGGAAAAAGAGAAACCCAAGATGCCACGTGGCGATGGCGCTGCGTTACCGTAGACCCGCAGCAGCAGCGTAACAAAACCCTGGCGCTGCGGGCGTAGCGTGTCGTTGTGTGAGTGTGACAGTGTGTGTGCCGTACAGGTACTCTTCGGTTTTGGTTTTGCTTGGCCAGAAAGTTTGTGATCCTCCGAGACCCTCCTCCATTCCCATTCCATACAACCCCACTCCTGTTTTCAAAAAAACACGCCACCCTCTTTCCGCCGACTTTTCCTCTCTCTCTCTCTCTCTCTCGCTCTCGGTGGTTCGTCAATGGCGGTGGTGGAATCGGAAGAGCCAGACGCGCTTCGGAAGAAGAGAAAGCGCGAGAGACCGAGCGCGAAAAGAAAGCTTCTTGTTGATGAACGAGTTGAGGTATTGTGTGTATATATATTATATTATATTATGCCATTTGTTTAATTCCAAAGCTTGTGTTTTTATATTTTTTTATTTGATTTTGGCTTTGTCGTTATTCATCGAATAAAGTTTTCGTTTTTTTTTTTTCATTAGATTCTTGAGGTTTTGATTATTCTTTCTTCTTTTTTTTTTTCGATTTTTTTTGGAGTCACATTGTTCTTCGTTTGTGTCTGTTTGAGAATTCACTGGACTCGCATTTTCGAGCTTTCGCTGTTTCAGTGATTTTTCTGATTCCAAAGCAAAAATGAGAAAAAAAAAAAAAAAAAAAAGGCGCAAACTTTGGCTCCTGTTTTGGCATTTCTTGATCGTTTACAGGGGATATTCTCTTTCTGTGTCCGTACACTATCGCTGACCCGAGGTATTTTCAGGTGAGAAGCGTAGAGGATGGGTTTCTCGGGTCGTGGCATTCCGGCATTGTCGTTGCATGCGACAAGAAGCGCCGCCGCTGCGTCAGGTACGACCATCTTCTCACCGATGACGAGTCCGGTAAGCTTGTCGAGGCCGTGGTGGTGTCGCGGGTCCTGGAGGACGGTGTCGCCTTCGGGGCCGGGCGATTGCAGAGTTGCGGCCGCGGGAATATCAGGCCTTTGCCGCCGCCGGTTCGGGTCCTGGACTGGGGGCTGCATTATGGCCTCTGTGTGGATGCTCTCTACAATGACGCTTGGTGGGAGGGCGTGATTTTCGATCACGAGGATGGGGCAGCAGAAAGGATGGTTTTCTTCCCGGACTTGGGTGACGAATTGAAGGTGGCGATTGGTGATTTGCGGATCACGCAGGACTGGGATGAGTGTACTGGGAGTTGGAGGCGGCGGGGGAATTGGATATTTCTCGAGTTGCTCGAGGAGTTTGAGGAGATATGTGGTGATCTTCCGGTTTCGGTGAAGCAGATATGGTATGATGTGAGGGAAAAGAGGGAGTTTAAGAAGGTGAGGGAGTGGACTTGCCGTGCCAGAGATTTGTGGAAGAAGATGGTATCTGAGGTTATCGATGAGTACTCGAAGTTTTTGGCCAAAGAACTGTGTCGGAGATTAGAACTTCCGGGGAGCTTGTTGGCTAAAACTCAGGAGGGATTGGTTGATTCTTATGATGTTTTAACTGTTGATGACTCGGTGAAGAGTGATATAGTGATTGATCAAGTAACAATTGCAAGGGATTTGGGATCAGCTCCACCGGGTTTTGATGTTGATTTGGCTCCTGAATCAGAAATGAGACCTCTTGACCAGCCATTGAATAGTAAAATATCGATTGATCATGAAACAGTAAGGAGGAATGCGGATGGTTGTAGTGGTAGGATTATTGATGAATCGCTTCAACAATGTGATACGATCGCCAGCCCAAGTGTTGCTTCTCTGGAACCTGGTATGGATCAACTGGCGTCCATTGTGAACTGTGATGCTCCAGCTGCCAATCTTTTGACTGATTTAAATATATCTCATCCCAAAGAAGCAATATGTGGTGTACCTAAGGTTTTGCTAGTTTCACAGTCAAATGATGATCGGATTACCAGTGCGAGGCCTCTTAGGCAACGGATGGGTGATGCTACAATAAACTGGCGGCCTGCTAGCCGAGAGATGCTTCCAGCGGAGTTTTGCCCTACTGCTATTAATGAATATTATGCCCAGATCAGTAGCAGAAAGTGTTGGAAAAATCGTTCTATGCAGAGACAGGTTTGGAAGCATCTTTTATATCTGGGATGGGAAATCGATTATTCAGATGAGAAGAAACCGAGAAAACGGTATAGGAGTCAAGATGATGAAAAATATTTCTATTCTCTTCACCAAGTCTGCAAGCACTTGAAGAAATCCATGGGAGATATGATTCCCTCAGCCTCCCAAGACGACCCAAGAAGATTGAATGATTCATCGAATGTGTCTGTATGTCTTGAACAACCACAAGAGAGTCGTAACCCTGATTGTTGTCCTCAGACCGATGTGCTTCCGACCTCCATGGGAGATGCCAAACCTGATTACTGCTCTCACCCAGTTATGGAGTATTATCAGCTTGGATGTAGAAAGTGTCGCAAAGAAAATGGATGGAGAGATCTGAGATCAGAAGCAAAGAAGCAACTCAGTGATGGGGGATGGCTCATTGGCTCACAGACTTATGAGGGTACGGGGAGAAAGATACAGGTGTTTAAGTCACCCAAAGGAAAGACTTGTTACTCCCTTCGAGCTGCCTGCAAAAGTTTTTTGGACGCAGAGGGTACTTTAGGCAATAAGGGTGTTTCTGCTTCCTCTTCCTATAGCTTTCAGGAAAATATGGTTCAACCAGACACTCGTTCAAAATTGTCATTGGGAGACTATTTTACGGAATCTAGAAAGGTAAAGGTTCGGGGAGTACGAAAAACCCGTAGGAAAAGAGAAGGTAATTATTTAGACTTTGCAATTCATGCCTTTCAAACACAGATAAGCATACAAGCGAGAAGAGATGAGTTGCAAAATGGTTCAAAATCAGACCAGAAATCGAGTCGGGCAAAGGATCGAAATACCACTCTTCCAAAGGTCAAACCAAGTAAGACATCTAGACCATTCATCAACTTAAGAGATGGACAAGATGATGCGCAAACAACTTATGCATTAAGGTCAAGCAAACGTGTGCAAGAAGTGGTTGTTCCTAATTCCTCACACATAAACCCGCGTACTACACTTTCTTGGTTGATAGACAACAATGCGGTCCTGCCAAGGGCGAAAGTACGTTATATTAACAGAAAGGACAACCGTATTTTGGCCGAAGGAAGGATAACTCGTAAGGGAATCAAGTGCAGCTGCTGCGGGGAGTTGTTTGGTCAGAGTGGTTTCGCAGTCCATGCTGGCAGCAAGTGCCACAGAAGTGGATCAGATATTATTTTGGAAGATGGAAGGTCTCTCGTAGACTGCCAGAGGCTAATTATGGGTAGTTCAAAGATTCAAGGCTTCATAGCAGAACCACGTAATAGTGCAAAGAGCAATTGGCAACATGGTGAGAACGACTACATTTGTTCTGTGTGCCACTATGGCGGCGAATTGTTGTTATGTGATCAATGCCCGTCTTCCTTTCACATAACGTGTCTTGGTCTGGAGGTAGATTTTCCGTTTTCTTCTCTCCTTTTACATTCTGAGTCTTTTTTTTTTTTTATAAGCTGATTTGAGTTAAATATGCACTCCTTCTAATAGGATATTCCGGAAGGCAACTGGTATTGTCCATCTTGCTGTTGCGGAATATGTGGAGAAAGCGAGTTCAAAGGGGACGAAGAACATACTAAAGATGAAGGTTTTCTAATATGTGGTCAATGCAAACACAAATGTAGGTTATTTTTGACCTTTCAAACCATATCCGCATGTTTAAATCCTTTTCATATCTTTAATATGGTTTCCACAATTTGATAGATCATATTGGGTGCTTGAGTAACAAACAGTCAGCTAAATTGAAACCCGATACTGATGGAACTTGGTTTTGCAATAGTACGTGCAAAGAGGTATCCCTTAGATTTACTTTTATTGTTTCTTCTCTTTTATAACGCCATATTTTTCATTTCCATTCAAAAGGTTTTTGATGATATTCTTCTGAAAAAACTGTTGTTAATAACTACAGCGACGTTATTGGTTAACTATTTTGTGAAGTCTTATTATCTGATTCCTAAAAATATTACGTTGTCTCTTCATCAAGATTTCACCCTTGTCTTCGGCTACATTAGTACTTTCTGCCAGTCCTGGGCAACCGTTACTTGTTTAAGATGTGCTAAGATTCTGGCTTCAAAGTATTTAAAGCAAAAAACATTTTGATATCAGAAAACAATTATTTTTCCTGTTTTAGTAGTTTGCTTGTTATTTTCATACCTCAGGGCATTAGTTTGCATTTAAGTTTATCTATAAGTAATTTCAGAATTGTGAAGGATTGATTAAGTTCTCCTTACAGTGAGAAAGAATTTTTTTTTATTTTTTGTTTGCTTAAAGCTTGGAATGTACATAGTATAAAAAAATAATGTGGTGAAGCATAGGCTACTACTGGATCTAGGGTTGATTTCAAGTTGATTAAAAAAAAAAATCATTCTTGATTCCTTTCTGGAATTGATTACAATCTTTACTTCATCTTTTGTGGATTGCTAGCACTCAATAATGGCAGCACTAAGTAAGTAATTATTTTGATAAAAAGTTGTTTATAATGATGGCTCCTTAAATTTTAGGGATAAAAAACAAAGAAACTATGTGCCCCTGTTGTATGATTGTTTTGAGATCAGTAATAATAAGGTATGGGAGCAAGATTTTATTGATAAGCTAGCTCTAACAAATTTTCTAGGGAGTTGTTGTTATGTATTGTTGGTCTGTTACATTTTGCTTGATGTGTATCTTTTCTTCTTCTCTTTTCCCTTCAAATATGCGAACAATGGTTACTTCTATGTTTCTTGTGCTTATAACCAAAATGCACAAAGAAACAAGAAGCGTGATCTGTTACCAGTCATATTTTTAACTCCTGAAATTTCCATGTGATTTTTCAAATTTTCAGATATTTTTTGGACTCCAAAAGCTTCTTGGTATTCCGACTACGGTGGGTGCAAACAGCCTAACCTGGTCTTTATTGAAGCCTAATAGCTACAGTACCGTCCCTACTGATGCTGAGGCAATAGAGAATTATAGCAAGCTCAGTGTTGCTATTGGTGTGATGCATGAATGCTTTGAACCTGTTAAGGATCCTCGCACAAAAAGAGATCTTGTGGCGGATGTTATCTTCGGTAGAGGGTGGGAAATGGTTGCTTACATATTATTATTTTCATAACCTTCATGTTCATAGTGATTAGTAGCTGGTTTTTGTTGCAATACGTGTTTTTTAAATTGCTTTCTCACAACTCTGCTTCACAGTGCCTCTTGAAAATTCTTATTTGCAGTTTGATCCAAAGTTATAAACTTATTTATTTTTTCTTCCTCTTCTTTTTTTTTCGCAATTTTTTTTCCCATTCAATCTTTTTGTTAAAAGAAAGGTAAAATTATCATATACATAAAACAAAAACCAAACTAATTTTCAAGTTGTTGAATACCCCGCTTAACCATCCTTGTTCTGCATACGTCAAACTTGTATGCACAATCTTTGTTTTTGTTTTCAACTAATTTGTACGCTTTCGTTTTTGGATAGAGCTATCAGATACAGGTTTTTATGCCTGATTTCTAGTAGTTTTATTGCTTCATTAACATGTGTTTCAACGTATGTTTTCTTTTATTTGGCACGGGCTTAATTGTTTGTTGTGGTCATATAGTCCTAATGACATGAACCGTAAACAGCACAATGGAGCTACCAAGTTTTTCAATATTGAATCCTTTAGGAAGTGTCATTGCCTAAATCATTCAAGCTTATCTTTTACTCAACAATAGCTTGTCAGTTAATTTGCTTTTCATTATCACTGATCTTAGCAACTCATCCTTTTGATTTGAAACTGTAGGTCTGAGCTTCAACGGCTGAACTTCCAAGGATTCTATACAGTGATCTTAGCGAGGAATGATGAATTGATTTCTGTGGCTACTATAAGGTAACTTTGTTTTTTCCTTTTCTCTTTCCATTTTTCTGTTTTCACATTCTTTTGTTTTATTGCAAATTGGTAGCCCTTTAATCCTTATGTTAACAGCTATGGGTTAGATTGTTTTCCTTCTTTTAGTATGCATCTTAACTGCTATTCCTTCTGCTTTTTTGCTAAAGGGTCCACGGGAAGAAAGTAGCAGAAGTCCCTCTTGTTGGTACACGGCTTCAATATCGTCGGCTTGGAATGTGTCGCATACTCATGAATGAGCTTGAAAAGGTTAACGAATCTGTGTTCATGTGTGTGCTCTGAAGGGATACTTTATTTTCCTAAATTGGGGAATGGGGGTGGGTGTGGAAACTCTGATAAGATTTTTTTTTTTTTTTGGTAAGAGAAACTCTGATAAGATGATTGACGGAATAATTTCTTTGGGTTTTTCTTTTCATGTTTGAGGTTCATTGAAAGGTTCTGATGGTAAAGCGCATTTAGCTAGTAAGGATCTTAGAATTTGACATTGGCAAAACTTGCTTCCTAATGTTATACATCATGCATAATTTGTCTTTTTATTTATTTATTTATTTTTTTATTTTGTAATCTTGAGGAATCTGTTTTTCTTTTTGGAGAAAACTTGTGAAATATTGATATGCGTACTCATGGATTCTCTCATTCTTCAATTTTCTCATTCGCTCCACTGTTTTTCTTTTCTTTTCTTTCAGAAGCTTATGGACATAGGAGTGGAGAGATTGGTTTTGCCTGCTGTTCCGAGCGTGCTAAACACGTGGACCACTGCATTTGGGTTTTCAAAGATGACAGCTTCTGAGAGGTTACACTTTCTGGATTATACTTTCCTGGATTTCGAGGATACTCTTATGTGCCAGAAACTATTAACAAATATCCCATCACCCAAATTAAGTCCCTTGAAAGGTAAATTAAATGCCTATTAGCCTCTGTACAAAGAGAGGAAAGGAAATTGGTAATTCATCACTTGTCAAAACTTGAATACTCATTCTTGCATGCAAAATGCAGGAGTACAGCCTGTATTTTGTGGTAATGTTTGTGAAGAAGGCGAGAACATCGACATTGATGGATCTAGTGCAGTTTCTGAAGTATATCAGGCAGAACAAGTCGAAGATGGTCAAATTGCAAGCAAAGGACAATCGGAGTATGTATTAGCTCTCGCTTACTTTTTGAAAAACTAACATGAAACAAGAATGTTAAAGTTACTAATGTTTTCTGAAGTGATAACTATTTTAGTAAACTCAATGCATGGTCAATGTAGCCAAGTCCATTTCTGGGTGAAGAAGACGGTGAAAAATTCTACTCTGATTTTCAAATTATGAATCTTATAGTAATGTAGGTGGATGAGCAGTCTTTCCATTCTGATGATACAATATCTTAAATTTGCACCTTGTGAAGATTGATTTTTTGAAGCATTATAGATCATTTTCTTATCGGTTGATCCAGCATGTACATCTGCTTTTAACTCTTCTCAAGCTTAAGAGTTTAATTTCTCTTACGGGGGACAGCTTGGGAAGGAATTTTGGTTGGTCTTAATGGCAGAGTTTCACATAAACTAGTTTTGCAATCCCTAAGGAATGATATATTATTCTACGGATAATGACAATGTAAAGATTCAACAAAAGACATTTAAGATACCTTTTTCCTAGTCTCACATACCAATTTTTTCACCTAAAACCTAAGGTTCTTAATTGCCTCATTTTTAATAATGCTAATTGGTGGTTTCTGTATTGGCGTGTGAGTGCCATTGGTATAGTTCTATTAGGAGGTAGGAGTAATTTCTCGTAAGAAAATGATTGTTCATAAAATTCAGCTTCACTGTTTACCAGGTTTTCCCTTTCAAAGTGATTGAAAAAAAAAAAAGGAAATTGCAGCAAATAGCACAATTTTATTTTATTATTATTATTTTTTACGTTTTTATAAAATAACACGTTTCAAAATATTAAGAAAATAACACTTGTCAGAAATTTTATAACAAAAAAATCTTTACACATTTGTATGAAAAATTTAACATTTCAATTTTTAAGAGTAAAAGTTGAAATGTTAAATAATTTCTTACAAATACGTCAAGTTTTTTTGTCATAAAATTCTCAACAAGTGCTATTTTTTTAAATATTTTCAAACATGTTTTATTTTTCAAAAGAAAATACATTTTTGCAACTCACCCCTGAAAACATTGAGAGTCAAAACAAATTTGAAAAAAAAAAAACAAAAAACAAAAAGACATGTTTTGAATGCGATGATGGAACACCAATTTTCCTGCTTCGAGTTATTGTATGTTTAGTTCATAATTTTGCAGTCCGGCATAGTGATTACGCTACTGACCATATACATTGTGATTTTTCACTAGGATTTCGGTGGATCATAACTGTGATACCAGCAACATCCCCACAGATATGGTTGAGATGGTATTTCCCATTTCCTCGCCTGAAACATTCTTTTATTTCCCTCTTCTTACTTGCAATCCCACCTATTTTTCATTTTATTGTTTGCTTTTCTAGGTTGAGGACATTCAGAACCCTGAATACAGACCATGTCTTGGTGCTAAAGAAGCCAATCAAGAATTCTCCGTGAACATTGCCAACTTGAAGAGGCCAACCGGTGAGAATTTCTTCTCGAAGTGCTACAAGCGAAGAAAGAAACCAATAGGTGCGAGCTTAGTTCAAGTTACTTAGCATAAACCAACACAGCAAATTCCGATCTTTGATCACTACCCCGTGTTGTTGGCGGGGTCTGGGTGTTTTTGGATTTGGCAACTTTAGGAACTTGATGCTAACCGCTTAATGCGTGTTGTTAGTATACTAAGTCAGGAAAGATGTACCTTGAGAGATCCTCGTGATTTCCTTTTTGTTCTTTCCTGTCATATTTCTGGGGTAGCTTGGCTTAGAACTTAGGATTGTAATGCTGACAGATTTTCTAATTCAAGCATTGCTCTAGTAGTAGGGATTGATTTTGCGCTGGGCAAATATAAAGGTTCATTTATCTGATGACAGAACTGATTATGCATGAGCTTGATTCATTGAGAGTAAAGAATCACATAGCAAAGCAATTTATTATGTCTCAAGCCAATAGATTATTTTGCAGAAAGCGATCCAATTAGAGGAGATTTGTTGTTTTAGGCACTTGTACTGTTTCTTTTGCTCATTTATTGTCAAAGAAAAGTAGTTAATGTGGATAGGATTTTAACCTTTCTGGTTTCGTAATCACACTTTGAGCTGGATGATTTGGCATATATAGAACTTTGTCCCATCAAACTAAAAAAAAAATGTTGATGGACTAGAAAGCTCAGTGTCTCAAAATCACATTTTTTTTTTTCAATAAGTGAATCAAATAATCAGATGCGTTTTCTTAATGTTTCATTCATTGAAGACTTGCATCTAGGAATTTATAATCAAAGTGGATTGGAAAATGGAAAAAATAAAAAATAAAAAATCACGACCCTTTAAGCAAATAATAAAGAAAGGCACCATCACTTGGGACAAAGCTTAATAGGATGAAAATCAACTCATAATGGACTCAGTTCGAGTTGTTAGATATTCTGGTCTTCTAAATGAGAATTATGCAGCTCCAATGAAAACTAAAGATGATGCAACTTTTCTTTCTTTTGCTTTTTCTTCCTTGTATTCATTCCCTTTTATGTCCATGCAATTCATATGTTGTCTTTTTTCCTTTTTGTTGTTTGGTTTCTCAAATCGGTCGCCAAAATGTACTTTTCGAGTGAATATTTAAACCTTCCTTAGATCTCTTTTTTGGCCAAATCCCATAAACAACAAAACGAAATGGATGACAACCAAGATCAAGAAGAGTTAATAAGGCTATAATTAACAAACTTTCTCTAACTAAAGGTAACTTTTTCTCTTGATCAACTTTTATAAGTACGGTTTTTTTTTTTCCCCTCCCTATCAATCACACTGCCACCGAGCCACTTTCAATTTCATTTGGTCTGTCACCATCTTCCTAAGTCATGTGCTTATCATGACAGACCAGACTTTGCCTTAACTCTGCATATTAATCATCGTCATATCAGATATTCTATATACGCAACTTTTGACTGTCAACTTTAGCAATACCGCCACTTTACATTTATGCATTTAAGATCTTGAAACCATCACCTGAGGGGCTGAGCATATATATTTTAAACTATCACCGCAAAATGATTTTTCAGTTATGGTCGGTTTGGTATAAAAATCTTCTATGATTGTTACCCTTGCTCGAGGCTTCGACTACGAAACATTTTTTTTTTTTATTCTCTGCTTGTCACTGCACTCACTTTCTACAAATTCATTCCAAAAATTAATCGTCGACAACTAATTATGGAATGAAAAATGCAAGAGATCTCAAGATATTTATCGAAAATTTTAGTCAAAATAATATGACAAATAATTAGTTGGTAATATCCAAGTTTAATAAATTACAATGTACAACTAATATTCTGTCACTTGGTGGATTGCCTAGTATTCGATCAATTTTTTTTTATACATTATATGTTTTCCTTTCTTTTCATGTTTGGGAGGTTAGAGGAAGTGAGTGATTGTGTCAAAATAATGAAGAAAGATTGTGCCAAGTCGTGGACGCCTCATAAATCGTGTCTCTTGCAAATTGCAATAGGTCCCATGACACACCCATTTTAATTTGTAATAGCACTTTATTTTGCTTCTCTAAAGTTTCTTAAGTTGTCGTGGTTTTATTCAGATAGGAGTGGAGTGCATTTGTATAGTTGGATGTCTTAATTAGATGTCCATGAATTGAATACCTTAAAAAAAGTATTCACAATCACCATCCTTGATCATCATATTCATATCCAGCTAATGACAATAATGGTTATGAACTGAATGCGATTGTTGTTAATAGCAAATTATAATTGAGAGAGGAATACAAAAATGCATTTAACGAGACTTTTGTAGTGGAAGACATCTATAATGAGAAACGATTATAAGTCGTCATTTTTTATTTTTTTATTTTTAAGATGTAGAGTCTGCTTAAAAGATATATGATTCAAACACGTTCTCTCAATTTGATGTCGGGATAATTTTCACAAAGAGTGAAACAAAAAAGAATTATGCTCTTTAGCATGTAGAAGAAAGGAAAGCATAGAACCTTTGCTTTCCAAGTTACTTTTGCCTCTCTTTGAAACCAAAGTTTTGTGATAAAAAGGTGAAAGCCACCCCTGCTTTATTGTGGGCTTTGCTATGCAAGTCTTGCATTCCTTTGTCTCCTTTCTTTATTATCTTGATTGATGACATGAGAGATAGAATCAAACTTTGAGGCTACTTATAGAGAGAGAGAGAGAGAGACCCATATAAACCAAGTTGAGGACTAGCAATGACCTCAGCCACATTGTTTGCCTCCTTAGCCAGCCTTTCTTTACCAACACTTAAATAAAAGCACTATTAAGTAATGTGTTTCTTTTGGCCCCATTTTCCAACTGGCTTCCTTTGCATGCTTTCTTTCCTCATTGCTTTAAAAAACAGGAAATTGTTATCTCATTAAATTCAACATTATTGGAGCACAAGTTAGTTTGTAGAAGAGCATTATAGATGATCCACGATTTGATTACCGTGGTGACATTTTGTGTAAATTCTCTTTAATTAGCAAGATGGATAGATGATGCATAAATGTACAAACAAGCATCACCTACTTTTTGATTCTACGAAACAAACGAAGAGAAATCTGATGAGATGACAGAGTGCAAAACATGGAAATATTGACTTACGTACTCAAAGAAACACTAATGGAAACTAGAATCAAGGCCATTCCCATTCTCTTCCAATAGAATATCACCGTTTTTAGTTCAAAAAACAAAAACCCCTCAAATTCCAATGTCACAACACAAGATTCAAAAAATCCACAATGACGACACATATTTTTTAGCCATGGACAAAAATTAAGACTGTAAAAATAAAATGTTACAAACTGCCAAATCCATGTCTCACAAGTCACAAGTCACTGCCCACCGTCACTAAAAGTCCATTTCCTCCACGTGAATCCCTTCTTCACATGCACAAAACCCAACCAAACTCCCAAAAATTAAAAATAAAAACATTTTTTTCCCTCTTCCTTTTTTTCAATTTTTTATTTATTTATAAATAAATCACTAAACAAACAGAACCAAATCCAAACCCAAACCCACCTCCAATCTTTTGCAAACATAAAGTCACAAACACCCCATTCTCTTTCTCTCTCTCTCTCTTTCTTTTTCCTTTTTTTTTTTGTTTTGTCCCCAAAACTCTCAACTTTTTCTCATTTGAGTCCCTTCTTCTTCTTCTTCTTCTCTCTGCAGCAACAATGCCTCTTCGCTTATCATCACCAACGCCATTACTACTCGTCATTGCTATTGCTCTTGTTCTGCTCCAGCAAGACACGGCTTGGTCGGCCATAATCATGAGCTTGAAGAACCATCACAGCAACAGCCACCACAGAAGACAGCCCATGTTCCAGACCAACCAGAGCACGTGCGCATTGTTCGCCGGCACGTGGGTCCGCGACGACTCGGGCCCACTCTACAAGTCCTCCGACTGCCCCCTCATCGACGCCGAGTTCAACTGCCAGATGTACGGCCGCCCCGACACCGACTACCTCAGGTACCGCTGGAGACCCCTCAACTGCGACCTTCCCAGGTAAAACCAACAACAATGGTGTTTTTCGCTCTCTTTTTCTTTTTTCTTTTTTGTTTGTGTGTGTTGGGTTTTGATTTTTGATTTTTATTTTTTTGTGGGAAGGTTTAATGGGGAAGAGTTTTTGATGAAGATGAGAGGGAAAACGGTGATGTTCGTGGGAGATTCGCTGGGAAGGAATCAGTGGGAGTCTCTGATTTGTATGGTCTCAGCATCGGCGCGTGGCTCTCAGACGCAGATGGTCCGAGGCGATCCTCTCTCCACCTTCAAGTTCTTGGTCAGTGCTTTTTTATTCTGTCACTGTGATAATAGTTATTGTTTTGCTTATTTCTAATGGTGAGAGAGTGTTCTTATTATTACTCTTGTCTCTCTCATTGTCAGTTCATAATTGTTGGAAGGAAAAAAAAAAAAACGTAGTGGAGTGCAGAGAGGTTTGAAATTTGTTAGCATTTCTCAATTTGTTAATATGAGTTTATGATCAAAAGGTGAAAAAAAAAAAAAAGGATTTTTGCTTTTCGAGAAAAAAAGAAAAGAATAAAATTTTAGTTTGTGCTTTGGTTTAGGCAGCGAAGATTGAGAAAATCGTCTAGAGGGACCCAAAAGTGGTTTTCGTGTTTGAATACAATAATTTTTTTGCCAGTTGGGGCCAACTGCAATATACTAAAACCCTCATGTCCGTTTATTATCATTATCATTATCATTATTATTTAGTTTTGGTTTCAAAAGTGATGACACAATAATGTCGTTTATGCAAGAAGGGCTTTAAAGTTTTGTTGGTTATTATTGGTACAAAATAATTGCAGGACTATGGTGTATCATTGTCGTTTTACCGAGCCACATACTTGGTGGACATAGACGTGGCTCAGGGCAAGAGGATACTCCGGCTCGACGAGATCTCCGGCAACGGCAATGCGTGGCGCTCCGCCGACGTGCTGTCGTTCAACACCGGCCATTGGTGGAGCCATAAAGGAGCCCTCCAAGGGTAAGCAAATTGTTGCCCTACTTGCCACTTTGCTTGGACTAGCCAAAATGTTCAATGTCACATGTACTACTACTAGTCCTAAGGCTAGTTTTATTTGCCCAATTTTGATATTATTAAGTAAGAGTAGTGAGTGTCAGCTAGTTCCATTGACCTCAATCTTGTTGGATATCATTTTTATACTTGAAATTTTCAAGTATAGTTTTTTATAAAACAATGTTATATCGTCAGAATTAATAATTAGTGTAATTGGTAACGTGTAGATGGGATTACATGGAATCAGGAGGGCAATACTATCAAGACATGGATAGAGTGGCTGCTTTGGAGAAAGGGCTCAGAACATGGGCCACTTGGGTTGATTCTAACATTGACCGTACTAGAACAAGAGTCTTCTTTCTTTCCATTTCTCCAACGCACTACAAGTGAGTTCTTTTTTTCTCTCCCAAATAATTGCACTTGGGCACAATTCTAGGCGTTTAATTTTTTTAAATATTGCGTGTTGGAAATTGATAGCAAAAAGTCTAGTGGCTCAAAGCACCAAAAACCCAACCCCATACTTAGCTGTTTCCTGAGGTTCAAATTGGTTGCCAAGAGGTCAGATTAGACCCTACTCTACACTTCTTTGGTCCACCACTTGGGCTCATGAAAACCAAATGGAATTTAATCCGTTTAAGGCATTTTGACTGTGGTTAATGCGGAATTGAGAGTGAATGGTGATGCAACTTAACTGAGCAGATATCTCGATGACTTCATTTATTCACCAAGTGAAAGTGAAAATGAAAAGAGATATGCTTGGTGGTGCTATGCTATCATTGTACTCGATTCTCTGTGTATTGGGGAATTAGAATTATCACATATAGGACTTCAAGTTGTGTTTTTTGTTATATGATATTTTTTATTTTTCGGACACGTGTGTGGTGATGCATCATTTATGATGATAAATGACAATTTTCGAAGTGAAATGGTAAATGCACTTACAAATAATAGTGTCATGATCTTGGTTGTTAATTTATGCAAGTATTAGTTTAGAATCTATGTAGTTCTTGCAAATAACGAGAATCAAGATCTTGCACTCGCGTCAATTTTTAAGTGTATATAGTGTTTCTTTTGTTATAGACATTAATATTTATCATAATAAATGATGCATTAGCACATATGTGTTGAAAAAATAAAAATGTCACATAATAATAATATGACATTTGTATCTTATTACATAATACAATAATTTTATTTTATAAACACAATTATTTCTATCATTGAATACGATAAACAATCAGCCTCGTTTTTTTTTTTTCCTTTTATTCCTGATTAAACATACAATTTCAAATGGCTATTTTTCTTAATTGTGGATGATATCGAACACATGAAGATGTCCAAAACCCACTGTTCCAAGCAGGCCAGTCAACTTCACTCATTATGAAATAGAAATAACACATGTTTTTCTTAGCCTTCAAGTCAAAGACTAGTAGTGAAGTGTCGGCACAAATAATGGTCCAAAACCTTATAAACCACTTGATGCACATAAATGCTCATCAACTTATATTTAGTACAATTCTGTTAGCTAACACAAGATTGAAAGTGACAGCCCTAGTGAATGGAACGCTGGGGCAACGGCGACGACGACCAAGAATTGCTACGGCGAAACGGCACCAATGAACGGGGCGTCGACGTACCCCACGGGGGCCTACCCCGAGCAAATGCGGGTGGTGGACACAGTGATCAGGGACATGCAGAGCCCTGCCTATTTGTTGGACATTACTATGCTCTCGGAGCTCAGGAAAGATGGCCACCCGTCGATCTACAGCGGGGATTTGAGCCCCGAGCAGCGGGCCAACCCCGCCCGCTCGGCGGATTGTAGCCATTGGTGCCTCCCTGGATTGCCTGATACTTGGAACCAACTGTTCTATACTGCTCTGTTGTACTAGTTTTTGTTAGCCTAAGCCTAACAATTTGTAACGGTAATATATATTTTCAGTTTTTTTTTTTTTTGGGAAGGGGGGTTTAGTGGCTATCACTATTTATAATTTGTGAGGGGTGAAAAAAAATTGCACCTTCTCAATTGTAAAGTGATGTATTGTATTGTTTTCTATTAATGGAAGTAGTAAAATAGTTCTCTTGTTACCTTTTTGGCTTTTTTTTTTTGTTTGTTTCTTCTTTTTTAATAGTTGGGTAGCAGAAGGGCTCATCAATTAATCTTTTGGATAAATTTTACTTCTAGTCCCTGTACTTAGGGTGTTGTTTCATTGTGGTCCCTATACTAAAAAACGTCTCATTCACAGTCCCTAAACTACAAAAATAGTTCAAATTAGTCCCTCCGTCCAACTTCCGTCCAAATGTTAACAGAATTTTAACACGCAAATAGCACATGATCGAAAAGTTAAGGGCATTATTGTAAAATTGCTCTTGCTAAATTTTTTAAAAAAAAATTCATAAACACTTTAATATTAATAAATGTTTTCTTTTTTAAAAAAATTACAAAATAATTAAAATAGGTTCCATTTTCTTGAAGTCATGAGAATGAATCAGGCAATTTTTTTTCCTCTAAGATTTCATTGCAAAACCATCGCGGGCAATAGTAATATTTGTTCACCAATATTAAGGCAATTTCATATATGATGTTCACCAATTATACCAATCCCAAAAATACAAATCTACAAAATCAATCCAAATTGCCTCGTAGTCGGAAGCCCTGCCGGAAGTTCGAACCCCCACGCCCTTCCGCCACCTAACCACGAGCCAAACGCCGCCACCTCACGACCCCCGAAGCCAAAATTGCCTTCCCCGCAGCCCGCCCAACCCTTGTCGAACCCCAACCCCTCGATCGAACCCCGACCCCCACCCCGAACCTCAAATGAACTCGAACCATGCCTAATTCCGACCAAACCCAGACCCCCGCCACGAACCCCGCCTACTCTGCCCTAAACCCCAAACCACGACTAACTCCGCCCCGAACCCCGACCCTCGCCTAACTCTGCCCTGAGCCACGAACCTCGAACCCCCCGTTCAAACTCCGACCCCCGCCATCACCAACTACGAGCGAACCCTGAGCCCCGAATCTCGAACCCCGACCCCCGTCGCCACCAACTCCGACCGAACTCCGAATATCGACCCCCGCCTATCTCTGCCCTGAGCCCCGACTCCCGCCGCGAACCCCAACCCACGCCACCACCAACTCTAACAAAACCCCGACCCCCGCCTAACTCTGCCCTAAGCCCCGAATCTCGAACCCCAACCCCCGCCGCCACCAACTCCGAGCGAGAAAAAGAACGAGAGGGAGATAAAGATAGAACGAAAGAATTGGAGAGGAGAAAAATTAGAGCTTTTTTAATTTTATTAATATTAAAGTAAAAAAAATAAGTTAAAGAATAAAATAATAAAATAAAATTATATTATTGAGGGTAATAATGTAATTTAATACATTATATAGCTTAAAATTGAGACACGTCATTCAATGCCGTTTAATAATACACATAATATAAACGGAGGGACCAATTTGAATCATTTTTATAGTTTAGGGACTCTGAATGAGACGTTTTCTAGTATAGGGACCACAGTGAAACAACACCCTAAGTACAAGGACTAAAAGTAAAATTTATCCTAATCTTTTTTACTATAAATTAATAAAAGGAGAGAATTTTAACAACAAAGTGGCTGTAGTTTAGTGGTGAGAATTCCACGTTGTGGCCGTGGAGACCTGGGCTCGAATCCCAGCAGCCACATTTTTTTTCCTTCTTTTTGCTCTTCGATTTAAGCGTGGAATTGGACTTTGATAAAGGGAGAGAGGCTAACAAGCAGTGGAATTGGGCTTTGATAAAGGGAGAGAGGCTAACAAGAAGTTTGGATTCTAAGCGTAAGAGATTGTGCAAACGCAACGACGTCATTAAAAATTCCAAGTCGATATAGAGTTTGAGAGGGCTAAAGAGATCAAGTTAAGAATGATTTACTCAACAAGCAAAGCAAGGTCGTTTGACTTTTCAAATTCTGTTTATTCCCTGAAACTTTTGTCTCTCTTGCACGAGTTGTGTAGTCTCTAAAATTTAAAAGGATTTTTACGATCTCAAAGTTTTCAGTGAGGACACACAAATTTAGATAAGAGCTTGAGATTGACTCAAACTTCTTTTTCTTTCACATTCAAAGATTTGGCTCTGGATCAAGTTTTATAAGGGGTCATTAGTGGACAAACAGTTTCCCATTAATCTTAAGAACGAAGTCCAAATATATTGAGAACACACTTCAAAAAGTTGTACCATACACAAAGCATTACATATATTGGCAAAGCCAATGCTACAAGCCATCATACAAGAGCACTAACTAATTTTACAATAATGCCTGCTTGTGTAGTTCTACACTATACATATATATAACAAGCGAAGATCGTCTCATCTTAGATCTGTAAATTATGGCCTCAAATGGGCTTTACAGATTATTGTTATTATTATTATTATTATTCCAGCTAGGCATTACACATTATAGTAATCCTACCGGCCTAGGATTGCCACTCCTGGATTGTTTGCTGCAATCTGTGGCACATTGTTGATGATCTCTGGCTGAACCTTCCCGGTATTGGCTGCCGATTTGTCATAGGCGGAGAAGTGGACTCCAAGCGCAGCCCTGCCTGAGGGATCGAGATTCTTCGACCACGAAGCGTCCCACTCTACAGCCTTGGCTGTGCTGCACGCGATGCTCGCTCCCCCTGGCACGGTTTGCCTGGCCGAGTCCTGCGTGACAAAACAGTACAAGTTAAAAAAATGTGCACAATGTAACATGTTACATGTTTGAACCCCATAGCCTTGGGGATTCAATGGCGCAGATTTTTTGGCATTACCTGCGGGAAGAACCGCTCAAAGATGGTCCGGTAATAGTAGCCTTCTTTTGAGGTCGGAGTGTTGTGAGGGAAGATGTTTGCAGCATTAAGCATCATCCTATCAGTCACCTGTAAAAAAAATGAAAATTAAAATAAATAAATCAATCAGTTAAGGACGTAATTTCAATTTATTTATCCTTGTTGCATTTTCTAATGGAAATGAAGTGCTAAGAAAAATGGTAAGTGTACATGTTGAGCAGCATGAGCCTTGAGCCCATCAATCCAGCTATAGCCAACACCATCACTGAACTGCTCTTTCTGTCGGTAGAGGATGTGCTGCGAGGCATCGATTTCGAAAACATTTATTAGAAAATTAAACAAAAAACAAAAGGATTAAAAGGGTTCTTTCAAGCAACATTCAACTATACAAATTATGATACTATTATATGCATATACCTTGGGAAGATATGGTTTTTCTTCATCATCAAAGGCTCTCCTAAGCACCCACTTCTCAATCCTTCCTTCTTCCTTATTTATCTGAACAGGGCTCAAAATGTTTAGCCAAAAATCCAGTAAGTAACAATGTTAAAAACCGAGCAATCCTTGAAATGAATTGAACTAATGTTCATACCATCTTGTACTGTGGGTCAATAGACATGGCAGTGTTGATAAACGCCTTGTCCAAGAAAGGGACTCGAGCCTCTAAACCCCACGCCGATGTCGCCTTGTTTGCCCTCAAGCAGTCATATTGGTGCAGTGCCTTAATCTGCACGACACAAAATTACCAAACATTTTTTTTTGTCACTCATTTATCGTTCCTATCCGCCTTCACAACAACTTAACTCAACAAAATTACCAAAACAAAACCAATACCTTGCGGCAGGTCTCGCGGTGAAACTCTTCCTTGTCGGGAGCCTTGTGGAAGTACAAATATCCACCGAAGATCTCATCAGACCCTTCGCCTGAAATGACCATCTTCACACCCAACGACTTGATCTTACGAGACATCAGGAACATCGGCGTGCTCGCCCTGATTGTGGTCACATCATAGGTCTCAATGTGGTAGATCACTTCCTCAATCGCATCAATCCCGTCCTGTTACATCCGTAAGGAAAAATTGTTCACCAATACTTACGATCCCTTTTCTGAGGCCAAAAAAAACAGAATCTAATGCGATGTTACCTGGACGGTGAAGTGGAACTCATGGTGAAACGTCCCCAAATAGTCAGCAACCTCTCTCGCAGCCTTCAAATCTGGCGAGCCCTGCTCGTCCAGACAAAAAGATTGTTTAATACTAAATTTTGCCAAATCTTGTCAGTTCACAAACAACAAACTTACGGATGTTTTTAGTAAAAATTCACCTCGAGGCCAACGCAGAAGGAGTGGAGTTGAGTCCCCCATTGCTTGGCAGCTTTAGTGTCTGCCAAGTGCCTGGCAGTGATAGAAGCGACCAGCGAAGAATCCAAGCCACCAGAGAGCAGGACGCCAAAGGGCACATCGGTCATAAGCCTCTTGATCACAGCCTGAACAAATTAAAAAAAAAAAAAACACTTCAATCTCTTGTAACGCAAACAACAACGATACAAACAATGTAATGCTTAAAGGTGTTGTTATTCTTACACTCTCAAAGGCTTGTCTCAGAGCAAGCGGGTCATAAGGGACAGATGGGATGGCCTCGGAGAACCACGGAGGGTTGTACCAGCGCCTCAACCCGCCGTTCTTGCTCGAGTACAAGTGGCCCGGTGGAAAGGCCTCGAAGTGTTCGCAGTCGTCGTTCAAGCCCTTTAGCTCCGAGGATATCCAAACCGAGCCTGAATTAATGAAGCGAATCAAGAAAAAAAAACATGTTCATTCATCAGATCATCGGAAGCAAAACATGCCTAACTAAGAAAAGAACATGGAACCAGATTGTACCATCTGTCCCCAGCCAATGTAGAGCGGAGTTACTCCGATGGCATCACGAGCAGCGATGAAAGTGTTGTCGCGAGTGTCGAGCAGAACAAAGGCGAATATGCCATCAAGCATGTCCACGAAGTCCTCACCATATTCCTCGTACTATACACACACACACACACACAAGTCAAGACATGTGATGTATGGCATAATTTGATCAACTTTTATCTACTCAGAGAGAGAGAGAGAGAGAGAGATGACCTACCAAGTGTGCAATAACATCACAGTCACTGCCAGTCCTAAACTTGTGGTTTGGAAGCTGCTTCCTCAGATCCTCATGGTTGTAGATCTCTCCATTCACCTAGTTTTCAACTTGTAAAATTCAGATACCAAAATACCAAATACCTATCAACAATGTTTAAAACTTAATTTTGTAAATCGTGGTAGACTCAAAAAAAGTAGGAACACTCTCTATTAGATGTACTGTTATGCTTATTGCGCAATAGGACGGACGGGATGTGCTATATTTTGGCACGTATAGAGGAGGAGGGCATATTGGTAAATTACCGTGACGACGACGGATTTGTCTTCATTGAAGAGGGGCTGGTCACCGGAGGCAGGGTCAATGATAGCAAGCCTTTGGTGAGCCAAAAAGCAATCACCGTGCTGATACAGACCACTCCAGTCTGGACCACGGTGCTTCAATCTGCACATGTACATGTACAAATCAATCTTATAGTTATAGAGGTTCTAAGCAATGTTAGGCCAATATATAATAATACCATCTCAAATCTCAATATAATTCTTATTTTCTATGCTCTTCGTGCTTACATACAATCATACATACGTATACTATACTAGGTAGATAAATTCTGTACTTATAATTAAAACTTGGCCAAAAATCAAATATCAGCAGTAACTAATGTCTTGGACCCCACGTCCCACATGGGCACGGCTTATCGTAAGCAAAGATAATAATTACTTTCTTGATGATGACAGAATTTTTTTATTATTTTTTGTCATATTCATATATTGTTGCTTAAAATATGTACGTGATTCTATATGCAATTATATGTAATTTAAAAAAAAAATGAAAAAATTATAAGAGAATAATTACTTTATTTAGGTAAAAAGTGATTTAAAAATATGATTAATTATTTTTAATTATCAAAAAATCAAATCATTAAATAATTATTTTTTTAATTTTTTGAAATATGTATAATTATTTTAAAGACTCATTTAATTTTGATATCGAACTCACCCAAAAACATTATGTACGTGTAACTCCATTTTTAATTATTGCTAAATTACTACGATATTAGTGTCTGTATGCGTGTGACGATTAATACGAAGAGGGAAAAAAAAAAAACCAGTTAAGCAATTAGTCATTTTAAAATAAAATTTAAAAAATTTAGCTATAATTTTATAAAATTAAGAATTTAATGATAATATATAATATATACATGTAAAAAAAATATAATATTAAATGTAACATTATATATAATAATATAATATTAAATTTGTACACATATATATTACATATAATATAAATATTACATGTTATAACTAAATATTTAATTTCGACGTATTAGGATAAATCTTAAAAAATTACCTAAAAACTTGGTTAAACGTTAAAAAAACTCTAAAATATATATATAATAAAAAATAAAACTGGTTCGTTTATTCGAGGTAACATAAAAGTCCGACTATACTGTCATATCAATACGGTCAGAACCATAAAATATTCACGGGAAAAAGAAAAATACTGCATGTGTGACCCAGAGAAGATAAAAATATCAGGTAAGCAGTTATATTTAGCTAAGTCTCACACTCATTACGTGACGGTTTCGATAGTTTTTTAGGTATTTGTTAATATTAACCATTTTTAAGAAAGAAAAAAAAAAAAAAAAAAAGAACTCAGGTACGTAGATATATGTTTAAGCGGCGACTCGGCGTCGTCCCATATCAAATTACTGGGACTTTCAAGTAACATGCTTTATAATCAATTAAAAATAATTTTCTTCAAGACAGAGAACAAAGAATTTCAATAATGATAATAAAAAAATTGGGAAAGAAAAAATAATTGCCTGCGAGAGAGCTCCAGAACGCGGACTCTTTTGGCCTGAGAGTCATCGGAGCAACACAGGACAGCCAATATTCCACACATTTTTTTGCCTTGTGAAAACGACAAAGAAAATAAAAGTCGCTCAAAGAGAAAAAAGAGAACAACAATCTGGGAAAACAGGGAAACGAAAAAAAAAAAAAAAGAAAGAAAGAAAAGAGAGAGAAACAAAAAAAGAAGAGCTTCAATTTGACACGTTCACAAAGAAAACACAGACTTTTGATTTGAACGAGTGTTATTTCTTTCCTATGAAACACACAGCCTCGAGGCACGTATTTATAGCGCCAAAAGGCATGAGGGTTCTCAAACGGCGTCGTTTTTGTCGTCTCTCTCGCTCATTGGTCTTCTCAGCTTGGCCTTACGTCAGCGTTTCACCGAAGACCGGCCTGTCCTGGAATTCTCCAGGCCCACCGCCTTGGACGTCTCTCGTTACGCCACGTGGAGTTTCTTGGTTCGTTGTTTGCACTATGACCCCAAGCGTGTCCGATTTTCACGGCTGGGTTTATCCATTTAACCAGTGTTTCATTTTCCCTGCTGAGTCAGATTTTGCCATAAAATTTCCGGTCAAATAAAAAGAATTACCAAAATTCAACACAACACACACACACACACAAGCGGTTTTTTTTCAACTCTGACACGTGGTCATTAGTGGGATTCTGGGCCCCAGCTCGTTGGTGACGTGTCATATTTAGAAGAAAAAAAAAAAAAGGCGAATAATAATTTAAGGGATACAAGGTAAAAGAAACTTAAGGAAAGAGAGTGAATAATTTCCTGAGGACATCATAACATCTGAATTAAAAAAAGAAAAAAAAAATGTTGAGCTGACAAGAAAGAGAAATAGATAATGTTGGAGTAATAATAGATTAATAGTGATAAGTGGGATACATCATGTACATTCATGCAGCGAATTATTGGCGAAAATGGGTCATGTACTATTGCTGAATATCTGTCTCCATACATAGTCATGTTATCGACGTTAGTTTTTTTTTTTTTTTTTTTTTTTTTTATCGTTTCTATTATGGCGTGCCAGTAAAATTTCTATAAAATAATAACGGACTAAGAAAAATTATAAATTATAAATTTAATGAATTATTAATTTATTGTGATATTTTCTTGTATTCAAATATATATTATATAATTATTTTATATAAATTATTATGTTAATTTTATGTATTTAATCTATGTCGATAATATATTTAAAGAAAAACAACTAATTTGTATTCACATTTTGTGAAATCTTATAAAATTTTATATATCCAGAAAGTATCAATTCAGATATCGAATGGGATCTGAGGAATTTATTTGTAATGTATATTTTATGAGTTTATCAAATTAGCATCTTACTCCGGATTCAAATGGAAATATATTTAATTTATCAAGTTTTAATGTATACATGTAATTTTGAAGATGATCTTTTACTATGATAAAAAAAAAAAAAAAAAGTAATGCTAGACATCTCAAGCTCAATACTAGGATCTCAAGCTTTATCCAAAATTTTCAACCACACGTGTATCATGTGATTATTTTTCAACATATAGCAAACCAAACATATATGTTGGCATAAAAAAAATTGAGATAAATCTTTAGATCTTTAACAATACTGATCTAATAAAAGTAAAGGGAAACAATGTACTTTTTCGTTTAAGCGTCCAAGTGCATCACACTGGGTGCTTAATATGAAGGAGATAATTAGAGCACTTAATGACATGGTTTTAAAGTAGTCTCTAGATTTTTAGTTACTCAATAATATATTCAAGGGTATATCTGTTCTGGGTTGCAAGTAATAATATGGCCAAAAAAGAAAGAAATCTGGTCAGGAATTGATCATCAATCAAGTCAGTTTGGTAATCCAGGCATAGTTGATTCTCTCTAAGTCACACAATTATACAAAGACAAAAATGACATTTTGTCTCAAGTTGTGATGGTCCTTCAAGCAAATTAGATATGAATCTCATATATGAAAATTTATACTCTTATATCTGGTTATAAGGGTCATCATTCTTTTTTGTAATATAAATGGAAATCTACTATCCATAGAAAAAATTTTAATTTAATTTTTGAAATAAGATTTAAGAATATATGGTTTCTCCTTTTTAGGAAAATTACGGCCAAATAGCTCAAATTTTTATGTATTTAAAAAAAAAACAACACATATTTCGAATTATTGAAGAAAAATAGCTTTCGTCATAAATAATATAATAAAAATAAATTAATATTTTAAAATACGAGTTATATTTTGAAGAACTCACTCAAAATTGGTATGCTTCTGCCACTTGCCTGTCTAGCCATTTTCTTAATTTTTTCCCGCTTGACACCGAAGATTTTTTCTTTTTTATTCATTTTTGTAATATGTGTTTACCCCCCTCTGTTAGTTTGGTTTCAACTCGATTTTTTGTTTGGAGTTGACATTGAATAACTGGTATCCCGTGTACTTCTCTCTTTCTTATGACATATAATTATCCGATTATATCTTATTATTATTATTATTATTATTATTATTATTATTATTTAATCTTTAGTCAAACGAAAGATGGAAAACACAGGATGGCATAACCGTAAATTCTTTATTATTATTTATGATAGAATGTAGCTTCTTCTTTCTTTCTTCTTTTTTTTTTTCTTTTTAATTTGCTTGATGGAATATAACATATCTTACACACTAAGTGCGTAGCAGCGAACACATAGGATTAATTAATAATTAGAGCAAATATGTTTTTTACTTGCATGGATAATATAGCAGCTAGGTCAAGGACTTGAGCTTTTAGATCATTGGCTTTTGGTTGTTGAAAAAGCCATAAAAACAACTATTTTGTTGGTTTTTGGGAGAGAGATTATATAGCAGACACATATATAAAATCAGCATTTGACACAGAATATGCTCACCAAAATCAGATTTATACGCCTTTCACTGTCTGTGTTTTGGCCTTTAGAGAGCTCTGAAAGAGTAATCTCTTTCTTCTTCTTTTTCTTCTTCACAAACGGCTTCGATTCTCGAGTTCTTGTTTACTGACTTTTGGCCACTCCGGTAGGTCAAGATTAATATATATATATATATATATATATATATATATCAGTTTCTCTTTAATTACGAGCCAGGCGTGAGCGATATATAGTACTAGCGATAGAGATAGTGATTCAGCTAAAAAAAGACATCGATCGATCGATTATGACTTAAATTTTCCATTTTTATTATTATTATATTTTTGCTTCTGTATTTTCCATTTCAATTACGTATGGCTCTAATGAAATTGCCCATTTGCAAATTAAGGAAAAAAGAAGAACGAAAAATTACAACAAATATTTGTGGTATGTAATAATACGTACTAGCATTAGATTTTAAAAGATAAATAAATTATATATGATATAAAATTTATTCTGCAAAATATTGGACATTTTGTTCCAAAAAAAAAAACAAACAAAATTTGTATGCAAATTATTAAAATAAAATATGAAAAAGTAACATCCGCACAAATTCAACTTCATATGTATAATAATAATAATAATAATAATAATAATAATAATAATAATAATAATAATAATAATAATATTCAGTATAAAATATGTTTTAATAACTTGAATATAAAGAGAGTCTTATATAAATTGATATATATGGAATCCATATATATTTAAAAATAATAATACACATATTTTCAAATAATAATAACATCAACAAAGAATTGAAGATGAAAATATGGAAAGCGGTTTGGCAAATCGTATACCATTTCCGTTTTAAATGAGAATGGTAATTACCGTTTTCGTATTGTTTTCCTTTTTATAATAAAATTTTTTTTAAAAAAATATTGGCACTTGTGAATGGAAATCCAACAGTTTAATATTTTTTAAGTAATTTTAATGGTAACGGTACCATTTTATTTAAAACAGAAACAAGTTTACTGTTTTCGTTTAACGTTTTAAACGAAAACGAACCCATATTTTCACCTCTAGATAGAACCTAATTATAAACTTGTGTATAATAGAATATATGTACAAATATAGATTCGTGTCTGGTGGGGGAGATTTTTTTAAAAGTGGTGGTTGGACATAAAGGCGAGAATAATACTATTTTGGTATATGTAGCATTGCTTTTAGCCAATTAGAGAATATTCGAACCATGCATATACATGATTTTCTTATTGATTGAAACTGAATTATGTTTAACAAATAACAAGTCGTAGGTTTGGAAATCTATTTATATATTATGTCGGTGATGACGAAGATAAAGAGAACAAATTAGGGATAGCGTGTGTGATCATCTAATTCATAGCTATTATTGAGATCATTAGCAAGTTATTATTTATCAATGCTATCAAGATAGTAATAATAATGTGATCTATATTAATATTATATTGATATGCGATGCAAATCAGGACGACGAAGTTAACATACCATATTTTAAACAGAAATCATATATCGGGAAATAGTGAAGTAACCTGATGTTAATAATTGAATGTGTTCTCTTTATATATATATATATATATATATATATATATATATATATTTTGTCATTATTGATTATTTTTTTAGTTGAAATCAGTGAGTGTTTTGATTGCCACCTAACCTCCAACATTAACAACATAAGTGTGGGATGGGCATCACACTTATGACCTAATCCCTTGGCCTAAAGAGAGCTATTTTAAACACGTATACAAAATCTTAAATAAAAAAAAATTTAAAAAAAAAACACACACATACACACTTTTTTTTTAATAGACCTTAATCTCCATTTAAGAGCGAGTAACGTAAGGTATAGCCGCATGGACTACTACGTACATTGGACTCAAGTGCATTATGAATATACAGCTCTATATAAGAGGAAACACATTCATCAGGATTTGAACCTATGACCTCAACCTCCATATTGAAGGATTTTACCACCCGATCTCACACACTTATAAGTGAATGATGTTAGTGAAATAAGATAAATTGTGATCATGATAGAAAAATATGAATTAAGATCCTCTGTCAAATAATCTATGTCTACTCAATGTCTATTCAATAATAATTTGCCACCTCATATATTTTAATTAAAGCTTTAACTAATTCTTTTTCCCATAAAAAAGATAACAGACGTTAACCACAATTAAATCCTCCCGTTTCAAAAACTTTCCACATTCTTTTTAAAGAACTCAGCCAATAAAGCATCAAATCTTTTCATTTATTATTCATAATTTATTTATTTTCTTTTCTTTTACGGTTAACACAATTTTTTTACGTTCTCTTCTGTTATTCACGTTTTTGTCTATTTATGCAAAGTCTTGTAAGTCAATAATTAATTTGGCTTCCCATTTTCTTCGTTCACCAAAAAAAAAAAAACAATATCTTTCATTTTCTTGTAAGT
This sequence comes from Boehmeria nivea var. tenacissima, assembly GCA_018132145.1. Taxonomy (NCBI): domain Eukaryota; kingdom Viridiplantae; phylum Streptophyta; class Magnoliopsida; order Rosales; family Urticaceae; genus Boehmeria; species Boehmeria nivea. The sequence goes on along the minus strand of CM030874.1, from coordinate 16,227,279 downwards.
CATAAATTTGTATTTTGTATTTATTTCTCTTAATATTTAAAAAAAAACCTTATGACTTGATCTCTTCTTGTTATGATTTATAATTTAAATTTGCATCTCTTTATAATATTCAACCTTTATATAAAGATTTACATTTACTTTTCTTTATATTCAAATTTCCTAATTTAGATTTGGTTGTTTGTTAAATATTTTCTGAATATATATATATATTTTACTTTTTTTCAATGAGCATATCAGTCTTTTTTTTGTTTACAAGAATAGTTTACCTTTTTTGACAAAGTGGAAAAAACAAAACCAATTTATCGTATTTTTGGCAAAGTGAAAAAACCAAAACCAATTTACTTCTTTTTCCCGATGTCAACGATTGAGAAGCATACACAGGCTTTCCACTAATAGACAAAAAAAAATATAAATAACAAAAGAGAAAGTAAAAGATTGTGAATAACACAGTGAATAGAATGTGGAAAGTCTTTTAGACGGAGGGTTAACAACAATTAACGTCTATTACTATTATTACGGGGAAGAAAAGTCAATTAAAGCTTCCATTAAAATAGATGAGGTGGCAAATTATTATTGAATAGACATTGAGTAGACAGAGATTATTTGACAGAGGATCTCAATTCGAAAAATATGTACTCGTTATATGATATATCTCTTAATGATAAAATGTTTCATGTACTCATAGTAATTAGGCTCTTTCTATCATCTTTCAGCCTGATATATATTATTATTGGCATCGTAAGCGATCATAAATTTGATGGTTGGTAATTAATGGATTTTCAAACCATTCATATAATCTGAATGTCAAATCTTTTGTGAAACGGATATATAATTATTCAGCGACAGATCTAAAATTTTAATTCAACAGGGGCAAACTAGTAAAGATTTTTATTATAATAAAATCATTTATGTAAAAAATCAATTTTTACTCATCATAGTAATATAAAAAATGAAAAAAAATAAAAATAAACAGTCACAAAATATTAGTAGAAGATATAAAAAATTTCATTGATATACAGAGTAAATTTAAAACTTTTTTAAAGTATATTAATAAAAATTCATACTTAGGATAAATTTAAAGATTTTAAAAAATGTAAAGGGGAATATATATATATATATATATATATATATATATATATATATAACTCTGATATGTGGGGTAAAATTTATAATTTTGGAAAGTTGAGGGGCTAAGTGCCCCCACTTGTCTCCTGTATCCTTCCCTAATAATGTTAGAAAATATTGTATCTGATTAGAAAAAATTGAGTTTGTATAATAATTAATATTAGAGAATATTATGTAATTAAGAATAATTTATTTTTGCTTTAGATTTAATTGACACGTACTATTCATTATATATGTCACATATCAATGGTAAAAGATGAAGATATATCATATTTGTTAATATTATTAGAGAATAATGTATATAATTAAGAAAGATTGAGTTTGTAATATACGTAATATTTTTAAATATTAATTATAATACAAAGTTGATCTTTGTTAATTATATATTTTATAGACTATTTGGTATTTGGTTATTTTTAATTTTATGTTTTGAATAAATGATCGGTGTTTTAAAAAATTAAGAAATTAGTCATTAATCTCTTAAAGAATTAAAGATATAAAGATAAAATCACAACATTAAGTAGTTAAGAAAATGATTATTTTATTAATTAATAAAAATATTGTCTATTTTTCTAAAACCTCATTTAAAAGATAACTATTTGCTACATATGTCTTTATTCTAATCTCTAATACAAAAAAGAAATATATGAGATTTATTGAATAATTAAGAAATTGTGGTTGTTAATTTGGCGCCCGCTTCTAATCTTTCAACCGAACAATGTTATATTAGTGGATATTTTTTTTCCCCCTATCTATATATAAGCTATCATTTTGCATGGCATATACATTACTAATTATTTCAGTATGAGGAAAAAGACAAAAAGCGTGACATAGAAAACCACTTGGATTAGTCAACGAAAATATATGACAAACATATGAATGACGAATCCAACAATTTTTAATGATATCCTGGTTATCTTCAATCAATTTTCCCTTAAATCTCATGAATATTCACTTTATTCTATCTTCTAAAATATAATCAATTTCAATTCATATTCAACTTATCTGGTCATAGCAACAAATAAAAAAACCTTATCAGTTTGAATAAAAATCGGTGTATAAATATATGCTAATAATTAATAACACAATAAATTATCATCACGAGCACCACAAACATTAGAGTACCAATAATTTAAGAATCCACATCTTTTGTCCATTTTCTTTATACGTTTTTCTATTCTCCAAATAAAATTTTGACAACTAAGTAAATTTAATTAATTATTATAAAATATAATATAATAAAAAATAATAAAAAATTTAAGTATTTTTGCTTAGATGTTAAAATCTTATTTGAGTGACATAGAAAGATATGAAAATGGCAGAAGACTTAGACTCATTGATTTGTCATGTGAACAAAAAAAATAAATCATTCTTACCACTTTAATAGTATGTTTGGTATGGAAGAAAAGTGGGAGGATGAAAAATATTGCAGATTTTAAGATGGAAATTTAAAAGTTTGGTTGTTTGGCAAAAAAGAAAATTAAAAAGAACGGAAAATAGAGTGGATAAAAATTGAGGTAGAGCCCATAATATTTCATCCTCCTAATATGGGAAGAAAAAGTTGAGGGAAATTTTGTATCAAAGCAATCAAGAATAAATTACTTTTTTATTCATTAATTAATTACAAAAAATAAAATAAATAGATAAAATGGTAAATTTATACATAAATAATTTTCTTTTCCTTCTTCTATACCAAACAACAAAAAAGAAAAATATTTTCTTTTATTTCTTTTTTATTTTCTTTCACTTTCTATTTTCCTTTGTTCTATTCCCTCTTACCAAACATAGTGTAAATATTTAGATTCATTGTGTTTTTTGCAAAGGGAACCAAAAAGCGCGCACACACACAATTGTGTTGAATAATAATGTATCATGAAAAAATGGTTCATCGCAATAATAATTCTATTAAGAACTGTTAAAATAAAAATTATTGTTCCATCTCTTATCAATTTAAGTTCTTAGTATGAATCGGTGATTTAAGATGGCATCGAAGTAGGAAGTCTTAAGTTTAAATTTTCTGTAAATGCATTCTTTAACCCATAAGATTGTCCACTTATAAAGTCTTGTCCAACTTACACCTAAGAGAAAATATTAAAATAAAAATTATTATTAGCATGTCTCTTATTAATTTAAACTTTTGGGATAAATCGGTAATTCAACAAGTACCAATCATGCATATGGTAATTGTTGTCTTATGACACGAAAATATTTATAAAAAAAAAAAAAGAGAGAGAGAGAGAAAGAAAGAAAAAAAAAAAGAAGACAAACACTTGGATTCATAATAGAGGATATTGAATAGAATATACTATAGATCTCAACAACTTTAACATCGTTTTGCACCAAAAAAAAAAAAAAAAAACGACTTTAACATCGTGAACATTATTCTTCAGATTGCTTGCTAGTTCTTATCCTGTTTCTGATTATTGCACATCACAAAAAGATATTTACTTTTTTTTTTTTTGGTAAAGAAAAAAACAAGAGACATGAACATGTAACATGTAACACGTCGTCAAGCATATCTTAATTCCATAAATGTCGTCAGTACTCAGTACTATGGATATATACAGAGTCTTAATCTGGGCCAATACCAATAAATGACATTTTATAAGTAGTACAATAATTAAACAACGACATTTTTTTTTTTTGGATAAAAATTACACAACTTAATTCTTAAGATTCTTTGCAAAAAAAAAAAACTTAATTCTTAAGATTAATTTGCTGGCTGATCAGAAACTCATAATGGACCTAGTTGCAGAATCTGCCACGTGGTCGAGTCCTAAAATGAGCATGTGATATTTCTCTTGATTGGTTGATAATGTTGATGCTTAATTATCTTCTTGGTCAGAAAAAGTGTGATCATATTTTAGGTCGCTTGGTCCACAAAATGGCACGACCTATATAGATTATTACTGATCTGTATTAGTAATATTTTAGTATTTGCTAATCTACAGGATTATTAGTCACGCATAAGTCATGTCTTCACTTAAGCGTTAAGATAAATTTTACAGATGTCTCATGTCTGTACATAAGATTAAAATGAACCATTATATAAAAGGTTACTACCTAATTCAGTATAATTATATCTTTTTAATTCTCTCTTCTATATGTGTGTGTGTGTGAACTTAACACATTCTCATAAAATTTTTTGTTTTTCCTTTTGCTGTGGTTCATAAAATTTTATGCTCATTTTCCTTCAAAAAGATTATTCAAATAATACAATTATTGAAGTAATATTTGTATACGTAGCCAATAGTAATTTTACCAATATTAAATCAATAATAATGATAATATATTATTTAATGCAATAATTGTTAAAATATCCCCAAGCTCCCCTGCAATTCTAAGCCAATGCTCAGTTTTAAAGTTATTTAAATAAAATATTGTGAAAACCATTTCCTCCATTGGTTATAGAATTGTAATGTCTTTAGTATTCTTTAGTTTACTCATTAAAATTATCTATAATTACTAGTTTAATAAATCAAGGAACGCGCATTATAAAATGACGTATATAGTCCACTCAAACTCGCCTTAGTTTTCTTCAACACGTAATTGCTTTGAATTAACAAATCAATATTTGTGAATCAAAAAACACTTCCAGTAGTGCTTTTCTTATATGTGATTTTTTTTTTTTTTATTCCTCATACTGACTTTTGTCTGTTTGTAAGGTCACCAACAAATTTTAAACGATCAAAAGCATTTGAGTTCTTGTATATGCATTATTATTGATTAATAAAAATAACAATCTGTGACGATCGTTGTTTTTCAAGCTGATCATATGAAAATACCTAATTGATACTTAAGTTTCTTTGATATATACCTCATGAATGTTATCAGGTTATCTCAATTATCATGATATATTATTTTCAGAGAAAAACTCAACTAGCAAACCCTTCGGCCTTTCCTTGACGAGCGACAATAACTATATTATTTTGGTAAAAAGGAATTGAAAAGAACAATAAGCCGTTTGGTCATTTCTCTTAATCAGAGATCTAAAGCAATATTGATTTTTTTTTTCTGCTTATGTTTTTAAGGGAAAAATAATAATTAAGAGATTATTGATGTATTAATTAGTATGAGGAGTTTAAATTTGATCAAGAATCTTAATTAGAAGAAAAGTATTCTTGATATTGGACAATATAATCTTGAAATAATCGTGATATTTGTGAGTTTATAATCACAACAAAAATGACATAACTACTTTAATAATCAAGCTAATCAGCTTTATTAAAGAAAATCCAACAGAAAATCCAACAGAAGTGAAACTTGAAAACACAACCACTAAGTACTCTTATATATTTAATTGGTCAATTCGTTATGTCACATTATTCATCACAAAAAAAAAAGGACGTTTTCACTAAAAAGCCATATATATGTGGCGTAAGGAATTCGCTATTGTAGCTTGACAAAAATTGCAAATTACTTTCTTGAGTGAAATCGACTGAAAGCGAAAACCCATAACCCATAAAGATAATAAATCTATATAAAAATAATAATAATAATAATAATAATAAATAAAAATAAAAAAAGCCAAATCTTAACCATAGGTTATGGTAACCAAAATGGACGTGACAATGAGTTAAGTTTAATTAAAGGTTTGTTTGTTTGGTAGAAAAATTCCAACGCAAAATGACTCAGAGCCTGGACCACATTGTCCAATATATTTCTTCCACGTGTGCGCGTGTGGCGACTCGTTTATGTTGCGTGTTCCACTATGAACAATAAGCAGCGACCCGGAGCTGCATGAAGTGCCACGTATTTTTCAATTTATTTAACATACCTTTTGATATATAAAATAAAGGGTTATCTACATAAACGCCCCCTAATGTTGAGCTATTGTTGCAGTTTGCACCCTAATGTTTAAAAACTATCATTCTTGCCCCCTAAAGTATTAAAAACTTATAGATATGCCCCCTCTGTCACAATCTGTAAAAAAAATAGATTAAATTAATAGCATAACATTATTCTGTTGGCACATGTACAATTTTTAAAGATCAACTGCCTTCAAATTAAGAAAATTATAGTAATTAATTCTATATTTATTTTCACAAACACCCCCTTATGTCGTCTTTTCTTCCCAAAATGCACCTCGATCTTTTAAAATTTTGTATTCATACCCTTAAAAAATTATACAGGCACCAACAGATTAATATTATGCAATTAATTTAACCCATTTTTGTTACAGATTATGACAGAGGGGGCATATCTATAAATTTTTAATACTTTAGGAGGTAAAAATGACAGTTTTTAAACATTAGGGTGCAAACTGCAACAATAGCACAACATTGGGGGGCATTTGTATAGATAATCCTAAAATAAAATTAAATAAATATCGTTAAATAGTGTTTTTGTTTTTTAGTAAATCGTTGAATAGTTTTGAGAGTGACATAATGAGAATCTTTTGTGAATTGTTTATGGTAGTGGAATCCCTATGCTGCAAATATAGAGTGATTCGATTGATTAAAGAACATCATTTCCTTATATTCGTTAAATTAATATGATTGTCCTTTTCTTTTTTTTTTTTTTTTAGTAAAATATGATTGTCCTTTGATTAGCCTGTACAATTGACTTTTTCTGCATTGTGGATAAGAACTAACTATTAAGTAGGTAATTTTGAGATAATTTTGCTGTTACTATACAAGAAATCGGTGGATTTGTGCTAAAATAGAAACCGTGACAAAAGGGTTAGACATTAATCATCAAATCAGCAAATTATTAGACAAGTAAATATTAATAAAGATGATCTAATACAGACGACTAGAAATTTCCATTTCCGTCTAATCAATATGTTTATAGAGATATAGTATATTATATGGATACAATTGTAGTGACTTAATTTAATACGCTACTTCCAATGAAGTACAAAAATATCGCCCTTAAGTATGTGGCAAACACGAGGAGTTGGAAATATTGCAAACAAGTAATAATAACAAATAAGTCGTTGTTTGTTCGTTTCAAACAAGGAAAACGACGTCCTTGTTGTCGTCGTATAACCACTTACTAATAGTTTAGCGCTAGTTGCAAATTGCAATATGAGCATACAAGTGGTTACAATTAAACAATAGGTTGTCGTGTTATCAACGTATGTCATGGACGGCCTAGTGAGTGGTAACAAATTGTAATACGCTCTCTGCAATATATATAGGTTTATATACATATATACATAATTTTTGGAACATGTGTCTTTCCAAATATGACTTCAAAGTTAAAAATGGCGTATTTATTGCTTATCAATGTTACGCGAGCTAAAAATAAGATAGTGAGTTTATATCAATCATCACTCTTTACCTCTTATAATTAGTTCGGCTATAGTAAAGTCCCCCGAATTATATAGTGTGATTGCATCAAAAATACGTAGTAGTCATTGTCATTTTTTAAACTATTTGTAAGTGTTCATAAATGAATATTAAAGTTTATCATGCGATTCAACATGTAATTTATAAAAATAAAAATAAAAATCATCACTCTTAATTGATTTAACAATGTCTCGGTTTTTCCAGTTTATTAGTTTACATGCTTAGCCCAACATAATGAATGTTGCTACTTGTCACACCATGATTTCACCGTACTACTTTAGGAAGCCACGTGATGTGTGGAAGTCTAATTTATAATGCATGATTATTTCTTTAGAAAAATCTATTAATTCCAATTGGAAGATATATAAATCTTATTAGAATCTAGAAGCTACACTCCTTTCATTTTATAAATACTCTCATAATTAATATCTATCTCACTCAAATAACATCGAGAGGCTTTAACTCTAGTCTCTTTATTATTTGTTTATCACTTAAAATATAGCAAATATGTTTTGACATTAATGATAAAGTGTTGAGTTGAATATTTTACTGTATATCTTAAATTTGAAATATTTGTGTAATATATGTCTACCAATAGACTATATATTATTTGTTAATAACCCAAACAAAACGAAGTTCATAAGAAATTTTGAAAAATATCACTTTTGGATAAAATATTTTGAAAATTATCACCTAATAAAAGAATTACAATCCGGGTTATTTTTTAGTAACGAATTTGACTAAATTACCCAATTTATTTTACAAACTAGAAAGACAAGAGAATGACTAAATAGTAACTTGATACTGAAAGGTGACATGATTTATAATAGTACACTAAATTATAAATTTAGATTTCAAAAATGGGATTGAACAAATTTGAAAATAATTATTTGAACAAATTTGGATTTAAAAAGTGGCATGAAATCCTCACAAATCACAATGGTGTGCATCTTTTTGTAAGGAAAGAAAATAATTATTCGAAAAGTAGATTCATGGGCTTTTCAAACATTCCAAGCAAAAAAAGGAAGCTTATAGGAATTAGGACATATCCTCACTTTTCAGAGCCATCGTATGTTGATTAATATAACCATATATTTTGTTTCCCTGTTGAATACTTCATAAAAAATGACATGCCTATGCAAATCAACAAAAGAAAAATAAATATGATTGTTCAAATTGCAACATTACATATTACATTTCTTTAGCATTCCCTCCATTATTATAAAGATTCGTTACCTTTTTATATAGATTCGTTACCTTTGTGTTGCATATTTTATCTGACAAAACTACCCTTATATCATGTTCTAATATGAATAGAGATGGCTGATAACAAACTTGATTTCTTAAGAATCGTGTTTAAGATTTGTATGGAATCCTCATTGAATGTAGACATGTAGTAGTTGTTTTTGGCGTTCCTGATTTGTGGGTATTAGATAGCCCAACATATATATAGTCAATTAGAGTCCTTTTATCTAATATAAAATTAATTTATATAATATATATTTGTTTCCAAAATGCAATATTTTCATGTGATATTATATTAAAGGGGGAATTGCAAAATAATACACTTTTTAGTGTCATTTAATAATCTATGTCCTAAATAATGTGTTTTTTTTTCAATCTATGTTTATAGCAAAAAAAAAAAAAGGTGTGTAGTGTAAATTTTGGAGCATAAATAAAAAGTGCAACATACATTGGCATTGATTATCTTTGTAGCAAAAGAGGATATTCCTCAAAATCTCCAAGTACAGGGAATTGCAAAACAATGTCATTCTTAATGTCACTTAATAATTTATGCCCTATGTGTTGTGCTTTCTTTATTTCCACCATATATTTGTCGTGCAAATTTTAAAACATAAATTAAAAGTACAACACACATGGGGTACAAATTATTATTTTGCCAGAAAATGGGCATTCCTCAAAATCTTCCGTATTAAGAGTGGAATTTTGAAGAATGCCTCTTTTTTGCTACAATAATAATCTATGCATGGACCTTTAATTTATGCTCTAAAATTTATATTACAACATAAAATAGAAATAAAAAAGGTCTAAGTTAGATTATTAAGTGGCTTAATGACTTTGTTTTGCAATTTTTCATATTAAAGAAATAGCATTCATCGAAATCCCCCTTTTATACCAAAACCCTCCTTGCTCTATTGGGCTTACAAAGCCCATAAGATAAACAAGCCCAAGTTTCATTAGGCTACCTAAAAGGCCCAACATAAAATCCCCCTTTCATTAGGTTTCTGTCAAAAAATAGTAAAAGGAGAATTTCAAAATAAAGCCATTCTTGATGCCACTTAATAATCTATGCCTTAAGTGGTGTGCTCCATTTATTTTCGCTATATGCTTGTAGTATAAATTTTAGGGTATAAATTAAAAGTGCAACCTACATTTGGGTATAGATTGTTATTGTGCCAAAATGGGGCATTCTTCAAAATCCCCCGAAATAGAATTCATCGAAATCCCCCTTTCATTAGGCTTCTGTCAAGAAATAAAGACAGCATGGGAGAATTTCAAAATAAAGCCATTCTTGATGCCACTTAATAATCTATGCCCCAAATGGTGTACTCTCTTTATTTTCACTCTATGACTGTAGTATAAATTTTAGGGTATAAATTAAACGTGCAACTCACATTGGGTATAGTTTATTATTTGTCAAGAATGGGCACTCCTCAAAATCCCCAAATAGCATTCCTCGAAATCCCCCTTTATACCAAAATCCTCCTTGCTTTATTGGGCTTACAAAGCCCATAGGATAAACAAGCCCAAGTTTCATTAGGATTCTACCTAAAAAGGCCCAACAAAAACTTGGGCTATAGTTGGCCCAGATTGATCACATAATTTGGCGAAGAATACGAGCCGCTCGATTAAGCCTCTCTCCCTTAGCACCAACCGTTGGATCATTCCTGGCCCTTTCTCTCTTATCTATAAAACTACGCGAAACCTAGCCACAATTGAGTCATTAGGGTTCGTCGTCTTCGCTTCAATCTCTCTGATGTAGGGTCTATCTTATGATTTCTCTCTGTCATTTTTTTTTTTGTTTCCGCTACAGCTCTAATCTTTGCTTCACAATCTGGTCGGTGCGGACGATTTGCAACAGAATCAAAATTCCCATCGGACTCGTTCCCTTGAAGCAATAGCAATACGTGTTGTTTGCTTTATTTTCTACTTTTGTCTCTCTTCTTTCACCAAGAGAAACAACTCTAGAGCCAGCAGCTAAATTTTGATTTGCACATTTATATATTTTTCAATTTTCCAATTTTTGTTCATTTATTATATGTTCAATTGTGGGAGAGTGACTGTGATGAGCCTTAACAGACCTGTAATGATTTTGCGGGTATGATCGCAGATCTTATGAACATCTAAGGGACTGAGTTTCTCTCACATAACTCATTTCTATTGTTTAATAAAAATGATTTAGTTTAATTGTTTAGAGGATTAAATTCGGGCTTCATTATTTGTATCAATTGGCATACACTAATTTACTGATGTGTGTGTCTTCGTTTGAAGCCAAAGAAAAACTGTTCCTCTCGCTATCCGGTGTTTCTTTTCTATGTTGCATTTGGACGTTGGGGAACTACATTTTCTTTGTTTAATTGCTTAAATATGTTTGTTTAGATTAGTGACATCTTGAGTTTTCGATTGAATATTGGGGAAAAAAAAACCCTTACAATTATGTCTAATTGGCGAATTTGAGGTTTACTTCGGTGAACGTGGGACTGGCAAGTGGCAATGAACACACTTGAAATGTGTTGAAAAATAAAATAGACAAACAATGAAAATACAAAAATTGAACCAAATTGTGGACTATTAATATATAAAAATCAATACTGTAATTTTTTATTACAATAAAACATAATGTAGAGGTTAACGGTAAGTGTCATTTTTTTTTTTTCCTCAAAAAAAAAAAAAAACGGTAAGTGTCGTTTAGGATTCTTTTATATATTTATAAGAAATAATTGGATTCATTTATAAGAGGCAAGAATGAGTTATGAATTACTTGAAACGTATGATTCGTTTGGTCATAATCGAAAAACACCAGCTAAAAGGAGTTCTAATAATAATAGTATAGAGAGAAAGGAGGCTTAAAGCAGCTATAATAATGGATATGAAAACAGAATGAAACTTAAGAAAAGAAAAAGTCAAAAAATATTTTCACATTCGCTAACCGGTCTACAAAAACTAAGGAATAAAATCAATTACCCAAAAAAAGTTCGAGATTTAGTAAATTTGCCACGTAAAAATGAATTATTGATAATAAACACATGGAAGTAAAAACATCAATCTAGTCCCGACTAACCCAGTGATGGGCAACCCTACTACATTGCAATTGCCAACTTGGGCCGAAGCCCAAGCTAACAACAAGGGAGAGAGAATTTGGAGAAAATTTGATCTCATTATTTGACAAATTTGCTATGTTAAGTTAGTTACTTTTTTTTCATTATCAAATTACTATATTATTTTTTATTTATTTATTTAGTTGTAATAAATAAATAGGGAGATTTTGAAGAATACGGCTCTTTTGTCATAATGATAATCTATGTTTTATGTTTTATGTGTATTACATTTTTAATTTATGTTCAAAATTTATACTATAGACATAAAGTGAAAATAAATTAAACATAATACTTGATGCATAAATTATTAAGTGACACTAAAAATAATATTGTTTTGTAATTTTCCTAAATAAAAAGGAACAATTTAGTCAAACTCAATACCAAAAAGTGAGTGTAAATATTTTTTTAAAGTGATATATTTCAAAACAAGTTATTATATTTTTTAAATTTGCAAACTAATTTCTAATCTCCCTAAGACATCACAAAAAATTTTAAGCCCAAGTCAAAGTCTAAGTTCTCACGCGTATATTGAAAGGCCTTGGATGAGATTGTGAGACTCGAAAGTGGAACCAATTATGGGCATGGAATGTAACAAACAAATATGAAAAGGTATTATCCCTTGCCCAAAAAAAAAAAAAAAAAGAAAAAAAAGAAAAGAAAAGGTAGATCTACTCAATTTCTACGGGTTCCGCGTTCTAAAATTGGGGTGTGTCCCATTTTGCGTAGTGAGACTGAGAAAGACGAGAATATCACAGCACACAACACAATTTATAAGTACTATTATTATTATTTAATCTCTCATATCATATGAAAGAGCCACCTGTAAGTCTGTAACCAAGTTAATTGGGCATTAACACTCGTACACGGAACCACTATCAATGATAAATAATAAATAATAGATACAGCGAAAGAGAAGGCACCACGTGTCCACGCGAGGCTGACGTGGGAGAGACCTTGGCGTCCCCAACGGTCACCGACGATGTCAACGTGTTCACAACGGTAACTTCTGGGAAGGAGCCTGAGACGAGTCATGAGTGGGGCCCACTTTGGGGGCATGGCTGAAAATAACGTCTCTCTCTTTTTGTCTTCGCGGCGGTGAAAGGGTGGGATTGTAAAATACTGTTATTTGTTTGACTGATTGAGGAGGTTACTTATAATAAGTATATGATTAAAAAAAAAAAAAACACTCTTTTCACACTGGCTGAACATACCTCTCTTGGGACGCCTCAATTCTCATCCATTGGGGAATGGGGATTGCAAGTGTATAACGTGTTTTGACCTCTAAAATATACCCGCTCACACTTCATTATTGAATGGTCCAATCCTTGATCTTTCTCCAAGGACATTATTGCCCCTCACTATCTTGTTCGTGTTTTTTTTTTTTTCATACGACGTGTATTTTGTGAATTTCTAAATGTTTTAGCTCTGTATAGAGCTTCAAAGCAATGCGATTAAGCTCATTTATGCAATTAAAAAATAAAAATCCCTCACAAAAATAAAAAAAATAATACTAAGTGACTACAAATTAAATTCATACTCTTTTTTTCATTGGCCTAAAAATTCATGACATCTTATTTGGGGGGCATGATACATTCATTACATGAATTACTCGTCATTTGTGCAAGGGAAAAAATGGCAAAAGAAGCAAAAAAACAAAAAAAAAAAAAACTGAGAAAAAAAAAATCTAAAATCTCCTACAAAAAGCCACTATAAAAAAAATCTCCAATAAGGGTGAACATGTCTTTTCACAAGGCCAACTATAACACTGGCCACAAAAGCCAAATAAAAAAGTCAAGGAGCGATTCTACAAACACGGAAGACGAAGACCACATTCTGACCCTTCTCAACCTTCCTTTATATACCGAAACTTTTCTCTCTCTCGTACTCTCTAAATCACTCATTCAAACGAACCCAAAAATACAACAACAACAACAACAACACTGAAATTAAAGAACAAGAGATTTTTCTGAAACCAAACAAACAAACAAACAAAAAAAGGTTCCAATTCGATTGTTCAATCGAACGGTTCAAATCAAATCAATCAGATCATTATGTCTTGCTCAGTCGCGATGTCCAATTCGCCTGTTTTCTCTCCGTCGTCGTCCCTGTTCTGCAACAAGCCCGCCATGCTTTCTTCTCCGGAAACCCTAACCCTAGCCCTCGCTCACCTCAAGCCCTCCCAGGCCTCCACGCCGGCGCCGCCCTCGTCGCCGACGCCGCCGTCGCCGTCGCCTTCGTCGCCGTTCCGCCTCCGCCTCCCGAAGCCGCCGCCGGGGCTGTCGTCGCCGAGCACGCTGTTCAAGAGGAAGAGGCCGGCGAGGCTCGACATTCCGGTGGCGTCGTGGAGCTCCGGCGCGCCTCCGGCGACGACGGCGTGGACGGAGGCCGTGGAGGTCGACGGAGATGGATACTCGGTGTGCTGCAAGAGAGGGAGGAGAGAGGCTATGGAGGATCGTTACTTGGCGGCGCTCAATCTCCAAGGTGATTCCAAACAGGTAATGCAAAGTTCTCTCTTCATTTATTTATTTATTTTTTGTGTTATTCTCTTGCTTTTTTTCCTTTTATCCTGTTTCTTAGTCAATAAAATTAGGGACTGAAATTTCAGGAGGAGAAAAGTTGGAAACTTTCTCTGTAAGGATTTTTTTTTTTGCCACATCCATAGGTTGGCGTAGAAAGCGTAGTTTTCTATAGTGAAAGTCGTCTTAGGAGCTTGAATTTTGTGTAATTAGGGATTTTTCTGAACTAAAAAGAAGAGATTTTTTTGTAGATTAAGAAACTGTTGTTGTGTTTGTGATAGTGATTAAATAGCTGAATTACGTTTAAAATTTTAGGCTTTATTGGAGGAAGAAAAGTTGTTACTGGTTTTATTTACTAGCAAAAGGGCATTGTTTTCTCATCTAAAGATTACTGAAGGTATGACTATAGTATCGAAATCATCTTATGTGTTGCAATTTCGTATTTTGCAGGCTTTGTTTGGCGTATTTGACGGGCATGGTGGCGCAAAGGCTGCGCAGTTTGCTGCGGATAACTTGGAGAAGAACATATTAGATGAAGTGGTGAGGAGGGACAATGATGGTGAAATTGAGGAGGCAGTTAAGCATGGTTACCTGAGCACTGACTCCGATTTCCTTAAGGAGGATTCCCGTGGTGGCTCGTGCTGTGTGACTGCTTTGATCAGGAACGGGAATCTAGTTGTGTCTAACGTTGGCGACTGCCGGGCTGTCATGAGCAGAGGTGGCGCCGCTGAGGCCCTAACATCTGATCACCGGCCTTCGAGGGAAGACGAAAGAGAGAGAATTGAGAACCTAGTAAGAAGCTAAGCGAACCCTTATTAGGAGTTTTTCTATTCCTGTAAATTTTGTGCAACGATTGAATTGGGACACTGATGTTTTGCTGTGAAATTCTCTTTGTAGGGTGGTTATGTTGATCTTTGCCATGGTGTGTGGAGACTTCAAGGTTCTTTGGCTGTATCTAGAGGTATTGGAGATCGTCATTTGAAACAATGGGTGATTGCAGAACCAGAGACAAAAGTAGTTAGAATCCAACCCCAACACGAGTTCTTGATCTTGGCTTCAGACGGATTATGGGATAAGGTAACGGGAGATTGATTTATTATTCTCAAATTTTTGTTCGTTCCATGTAGTCTGTTGTCCTTACGAATTACAAGCTGTGCGTATTTTAACTAACATAATCCACTTGTCTGTTTGATTTCAGATTAGTAACCAGGAAGCAGTAGATACTGTCCGTCCTTTGTTCGTAGGCGTTGACAAGCCAGAACCATTGTTTGCTTGTAAAAAGCTTGTAGAAATAGCTGCGTCGCGAGGCTCTTTTGATGATATCAGTGTAATGCTGGTCCAATTGGGGTGTTACATATGAAGTTTTTTCATTGATTGTAGAAGAAGAAACAAAGCCTAACACAGAAAGAAGACCAGAGATTCATTATATCTGTAGAGAGTGATAAAGGAAGAGAAGGGTGATCTCATTTGTGATTCTTTTGTTTACTATTATTTGTTCTGTTGATAATAAGCTTGATCACAAAGATCAGTTGATAGTGTTGATGATCAAAGCTAGTTCAGTACATAGATTGCTTAGTTTGTGAGAATAGTCTGATTCATTGTACATGTTTTAACCTAGTTGCAGCCATTCTCTATCAGTTAGCAGACTAGAGTTAGCAGTCGAACAATTTTGATTTGTATTCTTTTATTCTTTGATTTATTCATTCATTTTAGTACTTATTCTTATATCAATTCGTTCTTTCTTATACACAGTTTATTCTTTGGTTTATTGCATTAAAATAAATAAATAAATAAAAGATTCCTAGCCATGGAACGTTTTCAGATGGCACTTACTCGGCAGTCATATATGATTGTCTGCTTTTTGCAAGTGTCTGACAACTTTGATATACTTTGCTGGTTTGGTCAAGAAATAGAAACAACTAACGCCTCAAAATTTTCCTTGTGATTGACCCTTTTTGTCACTTTTCTCTTGAAGTCTTCCTTAGCTTTCTTGGAGCTTAGCGAGACTAGAGTTGGTCCAAAAACCATAGGCCGAAGACTCGAAGACGGAAAAAGGAAGTGCAATAGACCTGGTATTTTACTAGAAAATTTTAATAGAAGCCTTGGAAGAAGTTTTGGCCTTGACTTGGTATTCTCAAAAAATCGTTTTTGATTTCAACTATTATGTCACACACCAAAGATATTTTCTTAGAAACCCAGAGACTGAGAAAAGGGATTGAAAACAAAGCACCAACACCTAGCTATGGAAGCTTCTAACATTGTAGATTCTTAATAAGATTCTAACAACCTAATTAGATGTTTTAACACACGTTAATCAAGTTTAAGGGTGACACATACTTTTCTCTATGGCTAACAACAAAGCACCATTAGGTATATATATATTTATATATTCACACACATATATATAATATAAGTTGAGGACATTCTATATATATTTTTCCCACCATAAAATATCTTTATTCATACTATAAAGAAAGATAATGATGAGATATGTGAATAGAGTTCGTTCCTGCCGACCACTTCCACTTGATTTGGTTGGTATCAGCATATCACACAATTTGGCCTAACCATCACTATCAAGATACATATAACAAAGACATACGATAAAAACATAAATCCACAAAAAAAAACATATAACATAAATCCACAAAAATATATAAACACACATATAAACACATCGTATGAAGGACAGAGCGACATGGTCAGTTGTCGCTAAGACCAAATTGACCCTATAAAAATTAGCACATGTACGAACAACATCACTTGCCTCTAGCTCTACCCACATGACACGTTTGCTTGTACAAGTAGAACCAATTGGATCTTTCCTAGAAGAGGGCTATTTGGCGTTTCTTGGGTTGTCATGTTTTGTTCATCTTGCTCTTATACTATGCCTTTTTCTCTTTGAGCCAATCACATATTACCACTTTTTTTTTTTTTTTTTGCTTGATCTAATGTTACTACTACTAGTCACCTTGGAATAGCAACATTAGCTAGCTACTAAGCATATGTATAGCTGTAATTTCATTCACCAAATTACTAAACAACCAAGCATGCATTGTACATAGGCTATATATCTTGCTAACTATGCTTACATAGGCTATATATCTTGCTAACTATGCTTACATAGGCTATATATCTTGCTAACTATGCTCTTTTTTTTTTTTTTTGGTTCAACACTTTCATATGAAGTACCTATTTTAGTCCCTAATTGCACTTTCATTTGTGTACTTATGTTTGTTTTTTCTTTTTTCTTTTTTTGCATGTACATCTTACTATATTTAATCAAGACAATGCACGACGTGACTTCATGACATGGCGGCAGAAATAAGCACTTGATAATGTGTGATGATTTGGATTCTTTTTAACAACTGGGGGATTTGGTTTTGGCTATGGTTAATGCATGAACCTCAGTAGATAAGCAAATCAACAAAGCCTAACACCAAAGAAAGGGAAGTGGAGAGAGTAAGGTTTCCATGTCAAAAGCCTCCAAATTTTGGGACACTTTTGGGCTGATTCACGTTTAATTGTCGGTTCATGTGATCTACATTTGCTGTTTTTCTGTCTCGCTCTTCAACGACATTTGTCCCAAATCACACCCAACAAAGAGCACCCACTTGTTCCTCTCTCAAGACAAGACTCACCTCGTGATTAATTATGTATAATTCTAATGTATTTAATAATTAGTAGATTAACACACATGAGTCGTTGTGCATAACTTACGTTTCCCTGATAATTAATTCCGATACTTTAGATGAGAAATTATTAATTAATCAATTAGCTTTATTGGCTGAAACCTTTGCACTAATTATTTGTTTGGTAGGTTCACGCACGTATGGTATGAACCCGTTTGTGTTTATCCGATAATTAGGTCATCGGTTTCCTTGCTTAGTAATTTGGTTAACATGTATTTTTACACACTAATTCTCTTACCGAAAATTGTTCATGAATGGATAAACTATGCAAATTTCGTGGCAACTGGCACGTATAGTTTTAAAGGATTGGTGGTACAAATACAGATGTACCATTAAGCAATTAGAAGGGACAATGATTTTGACTTAAAAATAAAAAATAAAAACTTGATGATTTTGAGCCACATGGTTATTTATTTCCATATGAAAGCATCCAAATTAAATCCTTTCCCAAATATTTCCCTTCTTATTTGTGGAAATGCCATATATACTGTTTAAAGGTAATTACGTGGACGAACTCAAACCCTTTTCTTTATTTCTTTTTGCCCTTTGTCATTGCGTAGGAAATTGTTCTAACTTATCCCATTCGGACCCCCTTATACCACCTTGTACTGAACAAACTCTTGACGTGGCAGACCATCTTGCCTTCCACGTGGCACACACTCCTTATCTCATCCGTGTTTGAAGCAAATTCCCATATAATTATACAACACAATCAAGTAACACTCAAACAATGGACACTATCATCTAGTACTACTACTATTTTATTATATGCTTGGTATATTTACCACAGGATAAGAGGGAAAAAAAATAATGAATGGAATGCAAATAAAAAAGGTGGTTTAAAAAAGATAGTGTCTTTTTGGATTCTGGGGGGACTTTTGGATTGTGGCCACTCATTTGCACAATAGGAAGGGCTTTTGCAAAAGGTGCGAGTGAGTGTCCAAAAGGGCATAAATTATGGCTTCATGTTAGGGTGTCCCTGATCTTTTACAAGATACGAATTCAGATACGAAATTCGGAAGGTGGGGTTGTCTTTGTCCCTTTGTCATCTCTGCCAATTGCCATGCAAACCCAATTTCCCCAATTCCATTATTATTATTTTCTTTTTCATTGATAAATGATATAAAAATGATTTATTATGATGTGTATATATGTTATGTTATATTATATGATTATAAAATGTGATGGAGGCTGGGTGGTGCACGTCAGCGAGAGACACTTGAACTAGAGAACTACTAAATGAGTTTCAGAAAGCCCACTCCTCTAAATCAGTTTCTTTGCTCTTATTGCCGTTTACCCTTCTCTGCTCCACCTACGTGGATCAACCGGCTCTCTCCACGTCACTGAATTGTGGACCCCACTTTGGCTCACAATACCGGTCCACCAACAGCCTCTCTTTTATGAATTATGCCTCTTCCTTCCGTGTATGCGTAGCTCTCCTGCATGATACGCAATGCGTGAACACATAATATGCCCTATAAAATTAAGAGTGCCCAAGATCTTCATGGTCATGCTGTGTTAAGTCAACAAATTGGCGTGAACTATGCTGAATTAGTAATAGTTAGTAGGGCAAAACTCACCATGTCCTGTACCAGTACCACGACATGAATCGAGCTATACGCTTTAAAAAAGAAAGAAAAAAAAGTCAACAAATCGGAAGGTGAGGATCATGTAGAGGACGCTGAACCAAGTATGCCTCCACGATCCCCACAATCACTACTTGTGGCAGCTTTGCTCTCACTCTCAGCCACAAAAACAAAACTAAAACAGAAAATTAATTATATAAAGAATAAACAATACAAATAAAAAACTGGCTTTTACTCACTCTTTTGCCACCACATGTCGAAATTCCCACAACCGCATAAAACCGGTTCCCTATTTTGACAAAGACACATCTTCACAACCCAAAAGAAAAAAAATCAATTACGTGGGGACAAATAAACGGCCCAGATCAATCCTGAAAAATAAACCGATGGTGATGGGATAAGGATAAAATAAAACCCAGAATCTCCCTGTATATGTATATCCCCTTCACGTCATGTACAAACAAGAGTTTGTGTCCACCCAAACACCACCGTAACGCCACCGAACCTCTCTCTCTCCTATTATTTATTTATTTATTATTAGATTATCCATTTGGAAATTCCACGTCACGTAGCCTCGTGTATAAATACCGACTTGGACCCCAGAGAGGAGAGCCATAGTGAACGAGACCACAAAAATACAACACACACACACAAATCACAAATTTGAAAATGGGAAAAGCACTGAGGCTTGGTGGCTACTCCAACTGGACGAGAGGCAAGTGCATAGGCAAGGGCTGCTTCGGAACGGTCAGCCTCGCGGTCGACAAATCCGACGGTCGAGTCTTCGCGGTGAAGTCCGTCGATCGCGCCACGTGTCTCCCCGCCCAGCTCGGCGCTCTCGAGGACGAGATTCGGATCCTCCGATCGCTCTCCTCACCGTGCGTCGTTCAGTACCTCGGCGACGACGAGACTCGGGAGATAATAAGCTCGCCCTCGACGACGTCGTTTCGTCGAAACCTCCACTTGGAGTACTTGCCAGGTGGCACGCTCGCCGACGTGGCGGTCCGCGACGAAATGACCGTCCGGTCCCTCACCCGCTGCCTGGTCTCCGCTCTGAAGCACGTCCACGATATGGGCGTCGTCCACTGCGACGTCAAGGGCAAAAACGTCTTAATTGGCCACGAGCCCGGGCTGGCCAAGCTGGCCGATTTCGGGTCGGCTTTTGTGGTATCGGAGCGGGTCGTCGGAGCTCCGATTATACCGCGTGGCAGCCCGCTGTGGATGGCTCCGGAGGTGGTCCGGCGAGAGCGCCAGGGTCCGGAGAGCGACGTGTGGTCGCTGGGGTGTACGGTGATCGAGATGGTAGCCGGAAAGCCGGCGTGGGAGGATCGCGGCGCCGCGACGCTGAGTCGGATCGGGTTCTCCGACGAGGTGCCGGAGTTTCCGGCCGGGCTGTCCGAGTCCGGCCGGGACTTCCTCGAGAAGTGCCTCCGGAGAGACCCGGCCCGGCGGTGGAGCTGCGATCGCCTGCTCCAGCACCCATTCTTGTCCGGCGCGCGCGACACGGTCGCCGCCGACTCGTCGCCGCGGTGCGTGCTCGACTGGGTCAGCTCGGAGTTCGACGACGAGGAAGACGATCGGGGTTACGGCTCCGAGGGAGCGAGTGAGTTCGACGACGTGTCGGCGAAGCAGAGGATCGGCGAATTGGCGACGAGCGGAGGGGCAAATTGGGAATCGGATGGTTGGACGGTCGTGAGGCCGTGGAGTGACGGCGAGAGCGCGGGGACAGCGGGGGTGAGTTTGAAAGAACTTGATTCGCCGGGGGTAGAAGCGGAAATTGCGGGGACTAGTTCGGAATATTCGGATTGTTGGTGGGCGGGTTTGGAATATTCTAAACTTGCTGGCTCTTGCTGTAGGTATGGGCTGCAAAAGCCTGAATTCTTGGCGAATAGGCCCGGAATAATGTGTTGTTACAGCTTGTATATTGGTGTATTGTCTTCATATTCTTTGCTATTTTTATTATTGTTGTTGTCGTCCATGAATAAATTAAATTATATTGTTGTTAGTTATACCAATTTTTTTTACTTTCATTTTTATTTCTTGGCCTTGCAAAATATCACATGCGACAATTACCGTTTGGGGGAAAATGACTAAATGACGTTTCCTAGTCACAATAACAATCCACAAACATGATAATAATAGTCTAATAGATATTCCAAATCCAACGCAAATTAAATGATAAGGACTTGGAAAATCCTAAGGACGAGAAAAGCAACTGCGTTTCTGTAAGTGGGAGATATTGTTGTGTTGATAGGAACAAAATAATAAATTGGGTCGCATTGTTTTCTTATTGAATAGACATTTGGTGGAAGAGAAATTGTGTGATGAATGATGGTAGAGTTCAAGTTGGCTTAATAATTCAAAGCCTATGGGCAAGTTGTTAAGGTTGGAACTAAGTAATTATCCAATATTACACAATGTTGTGTTAACTAAAAATATCTTTGCACCCTCAAATTGCCATGATATCACAAATAGTGTTGAGGTGAGAAACAAATACAGTGATGTATTGTAGATATTATTTGGCAATATCTTTCTTGGGATTTTATTTATTTGTTTTGGATCACAGCATGGCTCACGCGTTGCAATTAAACATTACAAAGACTAGTTTTTAACAAGGATTAAAAAGTGAGGTTGGAGAGATCTCAAAAGTTGGGTGAGTTTGGTTTTTTTAGATATATGTGAAGCTTCCCATGTACGTGCTTCAGCAGTTCAACTCACGTTTTTAACATTTTTCTTTTTTTAGAATCACATATGAGCTTCTTGGTTTTTAACGTTTTTAACATGGTTTATGAGCTTCTTGGTTCTAGCTGTTTTTGGATTGTAATTAAATACAACGAATAGGACAAAAGGGGCAAAAAAGAAGAAGAGGGTATTGTTCAATTATGTCGCTAGGGACTTTCGTTATTAGTCTCTAAACTCACTTGTTGTCTTTATGCTTATTTTGTTTTAAGAAAAAAAAAATTAAAAATACCTAATAGCGTGTTGTGTCAATGTGTCTCTCATATTTCAAACCGTATCAATCGACATTTTAATTTAAAAAGTTTCAGTTATCCCCATACTTCAAATATGACCCCTCGCTGCTTAAATTTTTGTGTCAATATGTCCTCTATTATATATATATATATTTTGAAATTAGTATTAAAAAATGGGCAAATACCAAAATATCCTAAATTATTATGCAAAAACTAGAAAATTTGTAAGGGTCTATTTAGTATTTAGTTATTTATTGATCCATGTTTTAAAGATATGACAAATATTTAAAAAAAATTAAATTATTAGCCACCACTAAAAATGTTGATTTTTTTTAAAACATCATTTAAAAAATTGGTCATTTACTCAATTATCTCATTTTTTTAATGTCATTATTTGGATGCTCTTGAATCTAAATTTGTATTTTGTGACTTGAGTTTTAACTCTATATTGTGCGTTTGATGATACCTGTACGGATTAATGACTAAGTTATTTTGAATTTACTTAGCCGAACTTTTTTTATATCAAAATTATTTTCATAGTGTATATCTTTAATTCAACGGAGATTTCACTCCTCTATTTCTCTTTATTTTGGATGAAAGTTGAAAATAATTTGATAGCGAAGACGTGTATGCATCTAAAGTAGTATCAACCTTCATTACCTTCCCAAAAGAATAATCATAGGAAAAAGGGGTTAAAAAAAAAACACTAATATATCTGAACAAGAGAAAACGACATGATTAAAGTCAAACGACAATGATCAATTATAACAGACGGCATTTCACTTTAAGACGTCAAATGACAATTGACATGTAAACGACATTACAGGACAACACAACACACACTAATAGAAGACGAAGCTTCATGCTTCACGCTCCCAAATAAAAAACAAAACAAAAAAAAAAAAAAGAAGAAAATTTGGGTCAATTACGTGAAGCATTAACTGCTTGCCACGGTGTGTACCGTGAAATATATTCATAAATAACAATGTTCAATAACTTTATCACTAATTTATCATTAATCAATAATTAATAAAATCCACAACAAACTTTGTGTGGATTAAGATTTGCTCTGAAGTTGTTTGCTCCCATTTTTTGAAAGTACTTGCATTCAATTTCAACTTACTGCAACTTTTAGTGGAAATAGTTTATTATTTTTTTCAAAATTTTTTGAACGGGAACTATCTAATTTAGGGAATTTCTTTGGAGATTTTTTTTAGGTGAGAAACACGTATAGATAGCGAGATCTATCTTTTTAAGATATGTGACTCGCTGCAAAAGTAAATTTGAAGATCTAAAATTATTTAAAAAAAAATTCTTATTGGAGAATCCTTTATTTTTAAGATATGTATATTCTCTTATAATTTTTTAAACAAAATCTATTTTTTTTAACTATACAAGTATATTCATTCTTTACAGCACCACCCAAATATTATTTACATAAGGACGTGTTGTATGTGCTTTACTGCTTTTCTTTTAGAAATAAAGTTATTTCGCGGTCACAATCTCATTTTTCTATTCTCATTCATGTGCTCATAATAAAAAACTCATGCCTATTAATTCGTAAGCATATTTCAATATTTTAATTAACTTTCTTTCATTAAAATATGATTATGTGGCAATCTCTTGTACATGATGAGAACAGCAAAATGAGAATAGAGATCTTGATTCTCGCAATATATGGCATTTACATCTATAAAGCGACATTAACTTGTTCGTGTTGTAAACGACATGTAACTTGTTGCCAATGTTATTTTCCTTCGCAGCAAAGAAAACGACACGCAACGATGATATTTTTAGGTCCGGTTCTTTCAATTGTGACAAACGACATGTGGATTATTCAAATTTCTTTTTCTTCTCAAGTTGCACGCAAGTCGTACAAAAACGACAGGCACCAACGGCGTCCTTTTTCATCTTTAAAAAATAAAAACAAAACCACGAACTTGTTCTTTACTTCAAAAAACGACGCGTCGTTTTAAGACTTGAGAGACACTTAATCCGAAAGAAAACGACAAGTCGCTTTAATATATCCCACACTCTCCGACTGTCTCCCCTTTTGTACACCATGTTAAGAAATTGACCGAAAAAAAAAAAAAAACACTCAAAAGACCTCTCTCTCCTTTAGTAGCGAAAAAAAGAAACCTCTCTTTCTTCACTCGCTCGTACGAGTCTTCTCTGCTGTGAGATCTGCAAAAAGTCATTTCTCTCTCTCTCTCTTCTTTCTCTCTCCTTAAAACCCAAACCCTTGTTTGGCAATCCTTCTTCTTCTTCTTCTTCTTCTTCTCCGCTATTAACGCTCATCTGTCGAAGCTCCGGCACAGTCACCATGGCCGCGGCAAACGCCCCTATCTCCATGAAGGAGATCCTAACGGTACTACTTTCTGGTTTCCCCAAAATTTGACCTAATTTCGTTGCGGTTTTGCATGTGCATTTTCGTTCTCGATCCGGTGCTTCCTGATTGTCGATTAATGCTTGTTTTGTGTGATTTTCGAGATTCGTTTTGTGGTGTTTCAATGGCTCGTCCTTGTCTTCATTGTTGTTGTTGATGCAGTTACCGAGCATCGGGATAAATTCGCAGTTCATTACGTTCACGAATGTGACTATGGAGTCCGAAAAGTTCATTTGCGTCAGAGAGACTTCGCCGCAGAGCAGCGTCGTCATCGTCGACATGAGCGCTCCGATGCAGCCTTTGAGGCGTCCGATCACCGCCGACTCGGCACTTATGAACCCTAACTCCAAAATCCTCGCTCTCAAAGGTTGGAACTCGGATCTCGAGTTGAGTTTGTCTGATTCCTAGTTCTGAACATGTGATATAGTTGCTGTTTGTTCACTGCAAGTATTGTGTAACGACGGTTAGAATTTTGTATTAGTTATCTGGCTGTATTATATAATGAGATTTTGTTTATGAGAACATCAAGTAGCACAATGTTGTAACTGATATGGGGTTGCTCCATTATTCGATCGTCTTGCTTTGGAATTGTCTTTTAGGATTTTAGTTTTTGAATTAATGAATAATGCACATGGCAGTGGTCTATAATAGCTATTCATGAACAACATCTTTATCTTCAGTGTGACTTCTATTTGATCTATCAAGATTTTTCTGCCGATATGATGTGTTTTTAAATTTATTTGCTTGCTAGTTTTCTTAATGTTTTTTTGGTTCGTATTTCCTGGTTCGGACTATTGATGGGGTCCAGTGGTGTTTTGTGCACACGAGGAATTTTGGATATATCACTGTTCTCCAGTGGGATGTGAAGCAATTTATTCAGAAAACAGATTAGTGTTGCTTGAAGCGGAACTGAAATAAATATTATGAAATAGTGGCGTGATCCTTTTCTGGCCTCATGGCAAGGTAAATTTGGTTTCAAGTCCCACTAATAAGTAACCTTGTTTTGTTTGTAGCTCAAATTCAGGGAACCACTCAGGATCATTTGCAAATATTTAACATTGAAACAAAATCAAAGATAAAATCTCATCAGATGCCTGAACAGGTGATTAATCCTTTAACCTTTCAAGGGTATTCAATTTTATGGCAATGTTCTGATGTTTTATTTTCTAGGGCCTTGATGATAGATTGTTCTATTAATCTGTTAACCGTATTTTTCTTTTTAGGTTGTCTTTTGGAAGTGGATCACTCCAAAGATGCTTGGCCTGGTGACGCAGACTTCAGTATATCATTGGTCGATTGAAGGTAGGGCGCTTTTTGAGTTTTCTTCATACTATCACTTTTCTGACAGCTTACAGTTTCACATCTAGTTGAAAAAAAAAAAAAACAACCTTATGCTTTCACATCATTTTCTTTGTTGCTCTTTATGGGTTGTTCTGATTTTTTTAAAATAATTGTTCTTAGGGGATTCTGAGCCTGTGAAAATGTTTGAGCGGACAGCCAATTTGGCTAATAATCAAATAATCAACTACCGTAGTGATCCTACTGAAAAGTGGTTGGTCTTAATTGGAATCTCTCCTGGTTCTCCGGAGGTTTGTATCTAATCTATAAGAATTATGCTTTACTGAGTTCTGAAATTATTTTAAAATTGCTTGAGAAATGTTGAAGCAGAATGAGTATTTGTGATTTATCCTTCTATAAGAGTGAGCAATACATAGATGAGACTCGAGTTCTCATAATTCTAACCTAGTGACTCTAATTACTTCTGGCAACCACATCAGATTCTAAAAGCAGGGTCTGGGTTGATTCTTCAAAACAGCTTATGCACAACAAATTATTGAAAAACCATGTCAAAAGCTGTTTTTACCAATACCTAGTTTGACTGCAGATTCTTGCAGAAGCTAAAAGCAGTTTCCAAAAGCATTATCAAACGGAGCCATAGATGGATATTTGCCAGATTTGATGATATTAACAGTATGATGCCATCTTTTGTAAATATGATTGCAGAAACCACAACTGGTAAAAGGAAATATGCAACTTTTCTCTGTGGATCAGCAACGTAGTCAGGCTCTTGAAGCACATGCTGCATCGTTTGCCACATTTAAGGTACAATTATGTCCTTCCTGTATGTGTTCATTTTTCTGTCTTTTGAGAGATGTTATTATTATTATTATTATTATGATGATGATGATGATGATGATGATTGTTATTATTATTATTATTATTTTGTGATTTATAGGTTGCTGGAAATGAGAATGCTTCCACTCTCATTTGTTTTGCTTCCAAGGCCTTGAATGCTGGACAAGTTACATCGAAGATGCATGTTATTGAACTTGGTGCCCAGCCAGGTTAGCGGATGTTTAATTGGCATATGCTTCACTTATAGCACGTGCTTAAACCCCAAAAAAGATGATACTTAAACCATTGTTTATTTGTTTATGTTGTTGGGATGATTCTGGTTCTTTTTCCTTTTCCTTAGACTTTCAAGCTATTTGTCACCTATTTTCTGGGTCATTTTGTTAGGGAAACCGTCATTTACAAAGAAGCAAGCAGATCTATTTTTTCCGCCCGACTTTGCTGATGACTTTCCCGTGTCAATGCAGGTATGTTATAATTTCTAGTATACTGATTTCTTTAACCTAGGTATATATATATATATATATATATATATTTTTTTTTTTTCTTTCTATGAACTAATTGCTTATTCATTTCTTGTTAATGAGCAGATATCTCAAAAGTATGGTTTGGTATATGTGATCACAAAGCTAGGACTTCTTTTTGTGTATGACCTAGAGACCGCAACTGCAGTTTATAGAAATCGTATCAGTCCAGATCCCATCTTTCTGACTACTGAAGCTTCATCTGTGGGAGGTTTTTATGCTGTCAATAGGCGAGGCCAGGTGCTGCTTGCGACTGTAAATGAACAAACGATTGTATCTTTTGTTAGTGGTCAGGTATGCTTTCAAAAACTCTCTCTGTATGGCCGCTGGAATCAAAATCATGCATTTGATCACGTTGTTTGGTGATTTTGCAGCTAAACAATTTGGAACTTGCTGTTAATCTTGCCAAAAGGGGAAACCTTCCAGGGGCAGAAGAGCTGGTATGCTAATTTGGTATCCTTTATTTGAAAGCCATTGCATTATGTATCAGTTCTCAACATTACTTAGACTCGAAACTAAAAGATAATATATGCTTCTTGTATGCATTGTGTGAATTACTCAAGCAATTATGACTACTCTGAATGAAGGAGCACAGTCTATTTGAATTATGAGTGATATAAATTGAGCGAGTTCCAATCATTATAGTATGCCATTAGAGGCGAGATTGAACATTGTTGTGAGATTATTACCATTGATGTTAAATATTTGTTTTCACTTGGTGATTCTTGACAAAATTTTGAAAATTTGATTATCTGGTGGTCATGCTCAGGTTGTCCAGAGATTCCAAGAATTGTTTGCTCAGACAAAGTATAAAGAGGCTGCTGAGCTTGCTGCAGAATCTCCACAGGGGATACTTCGCACTCCTGACACAGTTGCTAAATTTCAGGTGTAAATTTAGAATGTTCCATTACTCAGTACTTCTCATGGTTGTTATTGTGATTCCCATGTTCATACCCCTTGGAGCATAATGCTTATGTATTTTGGGGTTTTGATTCGTTTATTGTTCATTGTTGCAGAGTGTTCCTGTGCAATCTGGGCAAACACCTCCATTGCTGCAATATTTTGGAACTTTGTTGACTAAAGGAAAACTAAATGGTTTTGAATCATTGGAATTGTCCCGCCTAGTTGTTAATCAAAACAAGAAAAATCTTTTGGAGAATTGGTTGGCAGAGGACAAGCTTGAATGCAGTGAAGAGCTTGGAGATCTTGTGAAGGTATATTAGTTAAATTGAAATCGTTTGATGTTTTGGCTGTGTCGTCATTTTTCGTAAAAAGTAGGAAAAGCAGAAACTACGGTGGGTTTTCCTATTCTTTTTAGCATATCTATTATCCAAACCACTAGATGGGACATGTATTGAAATTCAAATGTTAAAGTTATCTCTTTATAATGAAACATCTTTATAATGCAGACAGTGGACAATGACCTTGCTCTAAAGATATACATTAAAGCCAGGGCAACTCCAAAAGTTGTTGCTGCTTTTGCTGAGAGGAGAGAATTTGACAAGATTTTGATATACTCAAAGCAGGTTATTTTTTTACTCTATCCCTTTGTTATTGAGCCTCTATATTATCCTTATACAATTTTGACCGATTCTAGCTTTTCAACCAACTACAGTCCTCCGACAATACTGTTGTCAGTCCTTTAGCAATGACACATATTTGTTCTTGGTGGATTCTGATATTAGTTGCATCTTTTTCTTATTTAGGTTGGTTACACACCAGATTATTTGTTCCTTCTGCAGACAATTTTGCGGACAGATCCTCAGGTATGTGCATTATTCTACAAATGAGAATGCAGGGATAGACTTTAGTTTTTTAACTGCTTAAGCAAGGGGCTGCATATCTTGAGTACTTTTGGCCCTGCAAGTTGAGATTTCTGATATAGAATGTATTATCATCCTGATGTCAGGGGGCTGTTAATTTTGCTTTGATGATGTCTCAAATGGAGGGAGGTTGCCCTGTTGACTACAATACAATTACAGATCTTTTTCTTCAGGTTTTGTCTTTAGCATTTTATTTTATCTTATATTTGTTTTTTTTGCATTTTTTACTTTTATGTTAAATTTAATCCTTAATTCCAGATCAATCTATGGTAATTCAAGCTTAAAAGGTTCATCCCATTGTTGTGGCTATGATTATTGCACTTTCCCTCTCATGGCTTCCTGAAATATCGTTATTGGACATAAAAGTTATTCATGTCATTGCAGTTAAGACGAGCTGAAGAATAAAGTTCTATGACTAATTATGTTGTATTTCATCTGTTATTTTCAGCGGAATTTGATTCGCGAGGCAACTGCCTTCCTGTTGGATGTTCTGAAGCCAAACTTACCTGAACATGGATATCTTCAGACAAAGGTTCATCATTTTTTTTTTAAACTAATATTTTCTGTTGGAATTCTTTATTCAGTTTTTAAGTTTCTTCCATAATCCATATATTCACATATTAATAATTTAGTTTCTGATTTATTTTGTTAAGGTTTTGGAAATAAATCTTGTGACATTTCCCAATGTTGCGGATGCTATATTGGCCAATGGAATGTTCAGTCATTATGATCGTCCACGTGTTGCACAACTATGTGAAAAAGGCGGCTTGTATTTGCGTGCTCTACAGGTATGAGAGCTTCTTGCATTTCAGTGACAAATTATTTTTAGTTAAGGATGATTAATTACTTTCTGAACTAAATGATATCTATCAATTCTGCAGCACTACTCGGAGTTGTCTGATATCAAACGTGTCATTGTGAATACACATGCCATTGAATCATCGGTTAGTACTGATATTGTGTTGAACTTTGTCCATGTGTATGTGGTATGTTATCTAACTTTGTGGTGTGTTTAGGCTCTGGTTGAGTTCTTTGGGACCCTTTCCAAAGAATGGGCTCTTGAGTGTATGAAGGATCTTCTAGTAGTCAATCTTAGGGGGAATCTTCAGATTATTGTCCAGGTGCAAGTCATGGTTTCTTTGACCAGTTGTTGATCTTTACCTTTTTTTTTTTAATTTTTATATTTTGAATTGAAGTGAGGCTCACTAGAATTGCTTAGTGCAGACTGCCAAAGAATATTCAGAGCAATTAGGTGTAGACGCCTGCATAAAAATATTTGAGCAGTTCAAGTCCTATGAAGGTTTATACTTTTTCTTGGGCTCGTATTTGAGTTCCAGGTACTTCCTATGTTCTTCATTGGAGAGAACTGAATTTGGTTCCCAAAATCTGCATGTTTTG
Organism: Boehmeria nivea var. tenacissima; assembly: GCA_018132145.1. NCBI lineage: Eukaryota > Viridiplantae > Streptophyta > Magnoliopsida > Rosales > Urticaceae > Boehmeria > Boehmeria nivea. Next base: position 16,196,491 of record CM030874.1, on the reverse strand, counting down.
ACATTAATTCTTTCAACTTTCTATTTCTTTCTGGTAGTGAGGATCCGGATATCCACTTCAAGTACATTGAAGCAGCTGCAAAAACTGGACAGATTAAGGAGGTGGAACGTGTAACTCGGGAATCAAACTTCTATGATGCAGAAAAGACAAAGAACTTTCTAATGGAAGCAAAGCTTCCAGATGCACGACCTCTGATTAATGTCTGCGATCGTTTTGGTTTTGTTCCAGACCTTACCCATTATCTGTACACGAACAACATGCTTCGATATATTGAAGGCTATGTCCAAAAGGTACATATTTTGAGCATATTTGTTCCATACATATTTTAGATAGTTATGGCTGCCAGATTTGTGTCTGATGTGCAGTAGATGATTTTCTTTAATAAGTAAAGAAATCAAATTGGTGCCCCACCCCACCACTTTGTCGTTTTTGGTATAACAAGGTTATATGCTTTCAACTTCAAGATGAATTGAGCACTTTGCATTCTTGTTCGGGTTTTGCATGATAGGTCAACCCAGGAAATGCACCTTCAGTTGTTGGACAGCTGTTGGATGATGAGTGCCCTGAGGACTTTATCAAGGGTCTTATTCTATCGGTTCGTTCTCTCCTTCCGGTTGAGCCTTTAGTGGAGGAATGTGAAAAGAGGTATGATTTTCTCCCCATGTTTTGTATTCTTTTGATTGTTTATTTGTTTTATACCCCCTCGTGCATCTCCTCTCTTTTTATTAGTTCTGCTTTTGGTTTACAGGAATCGTCTCAGCTTACTCAGTCAATTCCTGGAGCATCTAGTAAGTGAAGGAAGCCAAGATGTTCATGTTCATAATGCTCTTGGTAAAATCATTATTGATAGCAACAACAATCCAGAGCATTTTCTCACTACCAACCCATATTATGATTCTCGGGTTGTTGGTAAATATTGTGAGAAAAGGGACCCCACCCTTGCTGTTGTTGCTTATCAAAGAGGGCAATGTGACGATGAACTTATCAATGTTACCAATAAAAACTCATTGTTCAAACTTCAAGCCAGGTATTATTCTTTTTTCGTGTCAAGATTTCACCTTTCATGAAAGTGCCTTCTAGGGCATGCTGATGCTATTAGCTTTCTATATCAGGTATGTGGTGAATAGAATGGATGGTGACCTATGGGATAAAGTTCTTAATCCTGATAACGAGTATCGAAGACAACTCATTGATCAAGTTGTATCTACAGCTCTTCCTGAGAGCCAGAATCCGGAGCAGGTTTCAGCAGCTGTTAAAGCTTTCATGACCGCTGATCTCCCACATGAGTTAATTGAGCTTCTCGAAAAGATTGTACTCCAAAATTCTGCTTTTAGTGGCAACTTCAATCTTCAAAATCTGCTGATTCTGACTGCAATCAGGGCAGATCCATCCAGAGTTATGGATTATATCAATAGGTTAGATAACTTTGATGGACCTGCAGTTGGAGAGGTTGCTGTAGAGGCACAATTGTATGAAGAAGCATTTGCCATATTCAAGAAGTTCAGTTTGAATGTTCAGGCTGTGAATGTCCTTCTGGATAACATTCAGATCATTGATCGTGCTGTAGAATTTGCATTCCGGGTTGAAGAAGATGCTGTTTGGAGCCAGGTTGCCAAGGCCCAATTGAGAGAGGGCCTAGTGAGTGATGCTATAGAGTCATTCATCCGTGCAGATGATGCAACCCAGTTTTTGGAAGTCATACGTGCTGCCGAGGATGGAAATGTGTACAATGACCTGGTTAAGTATCTTCTGATGGTTAGGCAGAAAACCAAAGAGCCGAAGGTTGACAGTGAACTCATTTATGCGTATGCTAAGATTGATCGTTTAACTGAGATTGAAGAGTTCATTCTTATGCCCAATGTTGCTAATCTCCAAAATGTTGGAGATCGTTTGTTTGATGAAGCCTTATATGAAGCAGCTAAGATCATATATGCATTTATCTCTAACTGGGCTAAGCTGGCTGTTACTCTTGTCAAGCTCAAGCAGTTCCAAAATGCTGTTGATGCAGCTCGAAAAGCCAACAGTGTGAAAACATGGAAGGAGGTTTGTTTTGCATGTGTTGATGCTGAGGAATTCCGTTTGGCTCAGATATGTGGTCTCAACATCATTATCCAGGTAGATTTTTGTCTAAATTCGATTGCAACGGTTTTAAATTGTCCCATAGTCCTCAATGTGTGAATTTTCAAAATAATACAGAGATTTTTGAACTAAAGAGGAAATCCGTTATCAAGTTTTCTTTGCAGTAAAAATTAGAGGAAATCTGTTATGAAATTTTCTTTGCAGTGAAAATTCTTGTTTTCTTTGGTTTGCTTATACCTGCATTCTATAACTAGGTGGACGATTTGGAAGAAGTAAGTGAATATTATCAGAACAGGGGATATTTTAATGAGCTCATATCCCTTATGGAAAGTGGGCTTGGATTGGAACGTGCACATATGGGCATCTTTACTGAGTTGGGAGTTCTATATGCAAGATACCGCCCCGAGAAGCTTATGGAGCACATTAAGCTTTTCTCTACTCGGCTCAATATTCCCAAGCTTATACGAGCCTGCGATGAACAGCAGCACTGGAATGAACTAACTTATTTGTATACCCAGTATGATGAATTTGACAATGCTGCAACCACTGTTATGAACCACTCCCCAGAAGCTTGGGACCACATGCAGTTCAAAGATGTGATTGTGAAAGTTGCAAGTGTGGAGCTCAACTATAAGGCTGTCCACTTCTATTTGCAAGAACATCCCGATCTTATTAATGATCTCCTGAATGTGCTTGCACTTCGTGTAGATCATGCCCGAGTGGTGGACATAATGAGAAAGGTATGCTGATCTCTTTTACCACATCTCTCTTCAAGCTTTGGAGGTCTTCTGTTTAGTACTTATGATATCAATCCATTTGGATTTCAGGCTGGTCACCTCCGCCTTGTGAAGCCATACATGGTTGCAGTTCAGAGCAACAATGTTTCTGCAGTAAATGAAGCTCTGAATGAAATATACGTGGAGGAGGAAGACTATGATAGACTACGCGAATCAATTGATTTACATGACAACTTTGACATGATAGGCCTTGCACAAAAGGTTTAGTTAAACTTGCTTTCATCATCATTCGAAGTTTTGGTGGCCACTTGCATTTACCATTTAGGCATTTGCACATTAATGCAGATTGAGAAACATGAGCTTCTTGAGATGAGGCGTGTTGCTGCTTATATTTATAAGAAAGCTGGAAGATGGAAGCAGTCTATTGCATTATCAAAGAAAGACAACCTCTACAAAGATGCCATGGAAACCTGCTCACAGTCCGGTGAACGTGAACTTTCGGAGGACTTACTTGTCTATTTTATTGAGCAGGTCTGCATTAACATATTGAATACAATATAAAGTTTCAAATATTTTAGTTACTCGAACTGTTCTAGGGTTTTTCTCTAAATTCGTTCTTGTCTAATTTTCATTTGCAGAGAAAGAAAGAGTGTTTTGCGTCATGCCTCTTTGTTTGTTATGATTTAATCCGGCCAGATGTTGTCCTTGAGCTTGCATGGCTGAACAATATGATCGACTTTGCATTCCCATATCTCTTGCAGGTTATTTTACACCTTTTTCGTTTTCATTTGTTTGCCTTTTGTGTTCCTCTCTTGACTTTTTAGTTTGTCTAACTTTGCAGTTTATTCGAGAATATTCAAGCAAGGTGGATGAACTTGTGAAGGACAAAATTGAAGCTCAAAATGAATTGAAAGCTAAAGAGAGCGAGGAGAAGGAATTGGTTGCTAAACATGTATGGACTTTTTATTCAAACCCTTTCGTGTCATTCAGATCTTTCTTATCGTTTAACAGCCTTCTTGGGTGATGTGTTCTCACTTCAGAAAACACAGTAAATTAATGGAATATGCAATCAAATAAAACAAATACAGAGGACAAGCTTAATTCTGTTATTGACTGTAAACAGCTTCGTATTAGACCTTTGAATGAATCCACACCAGTCAGGAGGCTCTTCCTCTTCGTTTGCTTATGATAGAAACTTGGATGAATCTCTAAACCATAATAAGTTCGTTTTAGTCCTACACAAAAGAGTAATAGAATAGCTGTGTGACATTGGACTCGTGATTCTGCAGACAGAAAAATCCCTTTTTGCATCTGAAAATTAAATTTTAGAAGTCAGTTTTTATCATATTCCAGATTTGAGTTTTCAGATATGATGAGCATTGTTATTATGTTTTGTTGAATCTCATCCGTTTGCTCAATATTTTTACTTGTTTGCGGTGAATTGTGCCTAAAAAATTAACTTCTATTTTTACATCCTGCAGAACATGTATGCCCAGTTGCTACCTGCTTTACCTGCACCACCTGGGATGGGCGGAAGTTTTGCGGCACCGCCGCCTCCGATGCCAATGGGAGGGATGGGGATGCCACCCCCGATGACAGGAGGTTTTGGAATGCCACCAACAGGCTCCTTCTAACTTTATTCGGCGCTGCTTGTAGATTTATACACAGTTGGAGAGTGTAGCAATGATTAGAAGTGATATCGGAAACATCCAGCAATAAGTGATCTTGGTTAGCATTTGACTTTCGTCAAAATAGGTTATATTTTCTCTGCAACACTTTGGCTCGCAACTACTATTTTTAGCTTGCTAGTTCGATGCTGAGCCGTGTATAGTCGGTCTGAGTCCGTCAATAAGTTACAATGCCTCATCTTCTTTAGTTGTCAGGAATCATGAAATGCTTACGAATTTTGCAGTTGACTGTCTTCCCATGATATATAACTTTGCGTTTTAATTTCGACTTTTTTAAGCTCTGGACCGAAGTGCTTCGATTGAGAGATAAGAGCTTGGTACTAATAAGCCAAAAAAAATTCAGGTTGTTACTTGTTAGGCGATGAAACACAGGCAAATTGGCAATGGACTTCTCTCAAGCCAAGAGAGCATATGTCGTAAAATATGCCAAGGAAAAATAAGCATAATGTGTGTCTCTACTCGAAATAATTGATTTAGCACATAATTTGTTGTTAGGGTGCAAGATTAGCGTCGAACTCTAATTGCACAAAAAATCATCCTCTTAAATATACTTATGCCGTACCTTTTTTATGCAAAAGAACCAGAATGGAAGAAGTACGATGCAATGCATAATTTTTTTATAACTTATAACAAGTTATCATCATTAGTGATGTGTTCCTAACTTTTAGCTCATATGAAAATTGTACCACAACCGAACCTAGATACTTGCAAATCAAGCTTGTTAAAAATTGGGCACGAAATGTACGGTTAAAAAGCAAAATTTATTTCTGCGTAAGTCACTAAAATAATTCTCAAAATTATTATATGATCAGTGATTATATGATTAGACATATTTACAGAACTTTTGCATGAAATGTGGTGCATGGATTTTTTAGAATTCGTTATTAATTCACGCAAAAACAAAATAGACATCGAATGTTACTGAAAGAAAATAAAATAAAATAAATAAGAAATAAAAAAAAAAGTCACTGCCGAGTAAAAAAAAAAAAAAATGATTGGCAGCCTTTGGTATGGTATATCGTGCGTAGATATCACGCCTCCTCTAGTCAGAAGTATAATAACCCTTTCCATTTCCATTCACCCACCCACATACACACTCCTTTTTACTCTCTCTCTCTCTCTCTCTCTCTCTCTACTATAAAACCCTTCTTTTCTCTTATACACTATATCACCACTCTGAACCAATCCCTAGCCCTTCTCTCTCTCTCTCTCTCTCTCTCTCTCTGCAATTCTCTGCCAGAACAGCCATGGCGAGCAACGATCCCGAGCACAGAGAGGACGAAGAAGCTCAGGCCGCCGAGGACGAGGACACCGGAGCTCAGGTCGCTCCGATCGTCAAGCTCGAGGAGGTCGCCGTCAGCACCGGCGAGGAGAACGAGGACGCCATCCTCGATCTGTAAGTTTCTCTCACCATTTCCTTTTTTATTATTATTCTTTTTCATTGCAATCGCCGATCTCTAGGGTTTATGCGATCTCGATGAAGATGAAAACCATAAACCCTAGGGTTGATTTGATTTTTCTTAATTGTTCGTGATTGTGTGTGTGTTTTTATTTTTAAATTCGTTTCAGAAAAGCGAAGCTCTATCGCTTCGATAAGGACGGAAACCAGTGGAAGGAGAGAGGCGCTGGGACGGTGAAGCTTTTGAAGCACAAGGAGACTGGGAAGGTTCGTCTCGTCATGAGGCAATCCAAGACGCTCAAGATCTGTGCCAATCATCTAGGTCGGTTTGGTTTTTATTTTCTGTGGTTTGGTACTGTTTGGCTAGGGTTTTTAGTCTCTGACTTTTGATTGTGTGCGTTTTTGTGCCGATTGCTTGCAGTTGTGTCGAGCATGTCCGTGCAGGAGCACGCCGGGAACGAAAAGTCTTGCGTGTGGCACGCATCGGACTTCGCTGACGGCGAGTTGAAGGACGAGCTTTTCTGTATTAGATTTGCATCTGTTGAAAGTGAGTATAGAATTCGATTCTGGCTTGTTTGAATCTTGATTGAAATTGAATTGGTTTTCGTGGAGTTGCGATATTGTGCAGTCGTTCTTATCTGTGGTTTTGGAGGCGAATCTTGGATATCTATTTACTTGCACAAAACATTACATTTCTTTCATTGATATATCGCAAAAAGTAATTGACTCTTGTTTGAAGCCTATGATGAATGTAGATTAGATTTCGCTTTCCTGCCTTTTGTCACAAGACTGGTGTCCTTTGTAGCTATTTGGTTATTGATCATGTTTTAGATGCTTTCATTGCCTTGAGATTGTGCTTTTTTTTTTTCTTTTTTTTTTCCCTTGTTAATCTGAGTGGTTTGGGAAGTGATGTTAGAATCTTAAGAATGGCTAACCTAGAAAGAGAGAAACTGATTAATCTAGTTCTTAATCTGATTAATCAATTTGGATGGAATACTGTTCTATATTGCCCTTATATAACTTCACATTATGCTTTTATATTGAGTGGCTAATTATTAAATCAAGCAACACAAATATCAAGGAACTAAATGTTTCTATTTTACCTTTTGCATTTGGGTTATTCAAATTCACTTGGCATGAAGGTATTCCCTCAGGTGGGCGTATTCAAATGCACACCAATTCAGGATTTTAATCGTGATGTTGTTGGCCTTTATGAAATAGTTTTTAGTGTTAATGGTTGTACAGTCCAATTAATGCTAGTGCCACAGGACAAGCTATTTAAGATTTTTTGTCTTTAAAAATTTATTATAAGGTGGATTCCAATGCGTATATTTATTTTGTTTGTTGGAAAGATTACCAGGAAATGTGTGTTTTTTTTTTAAGAAATTAGTTATTGTCTTCTGTCAAGCACATTGGAACAACTTAGTGGTTAGTGATCTTGCTCTCAGTTTCCTTCACTTTGTGTGCAATACATCTTAAATGAGTTTCTACATTTCATCAGAATGTTGTTTGGGGTGTTAACTACTCAGTAATTGAATGAACTTTTACATCTACGGTTGAAAATGGACACTGCTTCTATTTTCTGCTGTGTATGGATTACTTTGGATTACTTCTAGTTCCCCGTTTCCTTATGCACGAACTTTTTAGTTGGTTAAAAGACAATTATATGACATTTCAATATTACTAATGGGGAATAATTTCTAATTTCACGCTTGATAGACTAATATCTTACTGGGGGTGTATACCTATGTAATGTTGCGTATGTTAAATTTCTATTTCAACTTCATCCATACTTGAGGTTCATGGTTAAGAGCTAGTTTATTCTTATCTCAGCATTGCAGGAATGCCTTAAGCTAACTAGTTCTAACACTTTTTATTGTTTTTTGGTCTGTGTTAGATTGCAAGCACTTCATGGAAATGTTCCAAGAAGTCGCCGAATCCGAGGGCAAGAAGGAAGAAGACAATGATGCTTCTGCAGCTGCTGGGCTTCTTGAAAAGTTGAGCGTTGAAGAACAAAAGACCGAGGAAAAAGCCGCCGAGGAATCCCCTGTTGTCGCCAAGGAGGACAAAGACACCAAGAGTGATACAGTAAAAGAAGATGCCGAGAAGAAGGAAGAGAAGAAGGATGAGGAGCCCGCTTCTTCTACTTGAGAAGGATGGGCATTGTTCTTTTTCAAAAACAGTCCAGGCCTTGGAATATGATGAGAGTAGTCAGCGCGCTTCCTTTCCGCCCCTGCCTTGGCATATCCATTCTGGTGTCAGTCATTGGATTGTGATTCTATGGGCTGGAATGCCATTGGTGTATTGAGTCCTCCACTTGGTATTTCTGTCGAAATTGGTCGAACTTTTTTGGGTCATGTTTTCAGGTTGAAGATTGTTTTTCTCTTTCTCTTTTTCCATTCCAGTTGGGCGTTTGTCATAGAGTTAAACTAGGGTTTTACGGTGGTATTTATTTTCTTGGGAGTTAAGTTGCAGGTTAAGGCAGTGCTGCGAGAATTACTTGTTATTAGACGAGTTTTTGTTGCCATATAATATCTTGATTTGTTCAGAGTCTAAAACCTTGTTTTGAGCAGAAGATTTGTGTTTCTATTGATTCTTTTTTTGTCACCCTCTACTAAGTACTTCATTCGTGGCAGAGGCTTCTGTAGTGGCTCTGTGAAGATTGAAGAAGTTGTACTAAGACCACTTCAGATTCCTTGACTCGGCTTTAAGCTTCTTAAAGTTTTTGCTATCTTAAAACCTGAAGGCTGAAGGCTCTGTCTTTTCGGTTCGATTCTTTTTCCCGTTCGGTCATAGGTTTTATTTGACATATGTTACAATGTGTTTGGTAAGAGGGAGAAGTGGAACGGGTGAGAAGAATAAATTGATTTTGGGAGAGAGTGAATTTATGAGAGGATTTAAAATTCTTAGTTCTAATAAACTATCACTTTAAAATTAGAGTGATTTGAGAAAAGAGTGGATTAATTAATCAAAATATCATACAAATTTACTATATTGACATTGAAATAGTTAGTTTGTTAACATATATTTTTTTTCTTCTCCCTTTTATCTCCGTACTAAGCAAGGTGATGATTTGTGCGTTCTCTTTCTTTTTCTTTATATCAAACAACACAAAAGAAAAAAAAAATCCTTTCATCATCTTTATTTTCTTCTGTTTAGGTGATATGTTTTCTCATCTTTTTATTTTTCTCTCCCTCCTACTTAATACACACTTATACTCCTTTTGGTATGAAAAAAAAAGTAAATGAAAAAAAAAAAGAAGGTGATAGAAAATATGAGAAAAATAAAAGAAAATAGTTTTTTTTTTTTTTTAGTATTTGGTATAATAGGAATGAAAGAAAATATTTGATTAAACAATTACTATCTTATTTATTTATTTTATTATTAGAATTTAAAAACATAAATAATATGATAATTTTACACTAAAATAAGTTGAAAAGAGTTTTCTTCTTAATTTTGGAAGCATAAAAAATGGTGGCCTCCTATCCTATTTCTTTTCCTTTCATTCTTTTTCTTTCTACCAAACAAGAACATTTATGGAATTCTATTTAAATTTCTCTCATCTTACTTCTTTCCCTCTATTTTTTCACTCTACCAAACATATTCTTAGCATGGGAAGACGGAGAAGATAAAGATAAATTCATAGAAAGTTCTAGTTTTCAGGCCAAGAAATAGTCACCCATTTTTGTTTGTTTTGGGATCCTAAGGGGTAAAAAGAAGATGTTTACCTAAACTGAATCTAAACGAAAATTTTAAGGGATGGTTTTATTTATGTTTTTGTTTTTTATTTTTCCTCTGTAGAACTTGAAATTGAAATAATTTACATGGTTACGATTACATTAGACATCTGTAGCAATTGTCCATACAGCTATTGCCGCTGCAAATGTTCTTATTAGAGTGGCTTGGCCTTTTTAGGGCAGTTGTTTCCAGTCGTTTTCCATGGCACCAAAATGCTCTAGGCTTTTGCATGTACATCCTTTTTTGGGTCTTTGGCAATGTCCTTCTAAGTAGTTGTACTCAGCTATTGATAGCCCTAACTGTTGATAATGTGCGCCTAAAATAAAACAGACTATAAAAAGGATTCCACGAAATGGGCTTTGTATCTAAAATATCACTTCTAATGTTAAGGCACATATATATAGCCGTGTTTTCTCTAGTCTCTCCAAGCACAACACTGGAATAGCATTGTATGTGCAACATGTGTAGCTATAATGGTTAATGGTTACCAAATCTCAAATCTTACAGCAGAACGCATCTACTACTTTTTAAATCTTACTAGGTTATATACACAGTAAGTAATGCCAGAGGTTTTAGCTTTTTATACTTGGCTCATTTAACATGATTATTGTCTATATCTAAGTAGTTATATTCCCCCTTTTATAAATATATGTTATGTACGAATACTCGCATGTGACATGTCACACAAGTCAGTATTCAAAAAAATTGAGATAGATATTAAAGTCTAGTATTGTTCGCATTTCAAATTTGCGATTCCATTGATCTGGTCAGCTCAAGCATTAATCTGAACAAATGCCAAAAGTCCAAAGACAACTTAATTAAGACCTAAATCGATATGTATATGTATATGTATATGCCAGCTCAAAGACATGCATGCACACGTGCTAAACATCTGAACTCTGGTAGCGATTGATTGGTACCCTGGAATCCATTCCACACGCACACACACTTGGAAAAGCCGACGAATTGCTTTTTTGCCCATCAAAAGCTACCATTAAACCACAGGATAAGGCTGGCATAGTCATAGCCATATATTGGCATATATACATCGATACAAATATATTGTACATACCCTTTTAATTACAATAGAGAGAAACCAAACCAAACCAAACCCAGTGACCGACCCAATTCTAATTCTAAGAGGGCAAAAAGAGAATTTCTTGGGCAAGCAATGAATCCAAAAGGGGACACACCAAAAATAGCCTTAAATATGTTGACGTAGAAGCCTCACCTAACCAAGTCTCTTAAACATCCTTTCAAATTCCTCTCTCTTTCTCTTTACTTGTTTGTCAAATTTCCCATCCCAATCTCTCATCCCATGCAATGTACTAACACTCACAAACAACCGTACGGTTGGAATTGGAAAAAACCCTTCTCTACTCTCAATAATGTCGCCAGAATCAAACAAACAAGACTCGTTATTTAACGCCACGTGATTTTATTATCATCCACCATCCAATTTCTTAATCATCATCTTGTGTATACTTCCCAAGTCCAAAGCCCTTGTAAGTTATATCTCTTATCTGTAAACAATTATTTCTCCCATAATGCAATGTGATAACGTACGGTTGCAATCCCATTGGTCTTTTGGACTACATATCAGTGGCCTACAGAGATACATATATGAGATATTTATTCATTTTGAACATCATTTTGCTAATTGTTTAACCAAACACTGTGGCTGGACTTGTTAACCCTTTTCAGTTCCAAACGGTCAGCATTGATTACAAGCGTGTGTGTTGAGCATAATTCGTCCACATAAAGGACGTCTGTCTCATTTTTCGTTCTATAATTATATTTTGACATGTAAAAAAGATAATTATTTTAAAATTTATTAAAATACATAATAGTTAAAAAAAAAAATTCAAGTGTTTCTTTTTAATATGATTAGAGTGACAGAAAAGAAAAAAAAAATACATTTAATTAGTTAAAAGGAAGAGATAATTTTGTTAGTGATCGGTTAACATCATATCTTCTTTTATATTCTATTTTGGTGGGCTTTAATTTAACACATGGCACGTCAATGACTCATAACAAGTTATATCTTATGGGGATATTCTTTTTCCCTTCTCTTTCAGAAGTACTTAATCAGGGACCAAAACAAAATACAGAAGGGCTCACGATTAGTGATGTGTACATTACATTGGTCTCTATTTTTATCCATGTGAAAATGTACTAGTTCATATTCAATGATGAGACGGTGAGTTTTGTTTCTTTTTAATGGGATTGAAAGGTGTGACCAATTGTTCAAGCTCATCTGATCATCACTAATTAATTAAGTTGAGAGAATGATAAATATTAGAGAGATGTGTATAACACAAGGTTGATTTTTGACTTTTTCTTGGGGAATCTGAGTGATTGAAGGGACCCAATACCCGGATGAAATTATTGATGGACGACAGAAACGGTTCTCCAACCACTTGATAGTAGATTGTCCAAAGACGATTCTACTTTTGAAAATCTCTTGATTTTTCATGTACCTAAAATGAATATTAATATTTATCTGTTTCTCTCCAACCTTTAGTGCATTGGAGATATTAATGCATGTATGTGTACATTTATGTATTATGGATATGGCAAAGAGGTTCACTGGCTTTGGTCTTTTTCTTATCTATTTATAAAATTGATTGATTTAAGATAGCTTTTTGCTCCTTCACTTTGATTAATTATAGCGTGCTTTTAATCATCACATAGTGCAACAATCTTGATTTAACTTATCAAATGAATTTATCAAGTCTTTTAAAGGTCATTGAGAATCAATGACAAGAAGGGTAGCGAGTGCTATATGTCAAATAATTTTTTTCTTCATGTGAAATAAATAGAATTTAACATTAGTTTTATGAGTGTCATCAAAAGAATTATCTCAGACTGCAATAAGAATATTTGTATACTAATCTCACTAAAATGTGTTAACAAAAATACATAATGTGCAGTACTACTGTGCATCAAGTATTAAACTGCCACAAATAAATTTGTATATTTGACTTTAATAACCCGAAAAAGACCATCCGATAATCGAATCTTTGGTAGCAGACCCTTTACGATGGAGAATAGAACATTTTTAAGCCAATTAGTAACAAGTTGATCCGATTGTACGTACGGAGACCTTTTGGTCCATTCAATCAATTTCAAAGGTCATGTTTTTGGTGTACAAAGTCCGGCCATTATTGGTGGACTAATAGACTACTAAGCTGGCAGGTACTTTTGGCATGGGAAATTGAGTAGGTTATTTGTTTCAAAGAGTTGATTAATTTAGGTTGCCCTAAACTAATAAACAAGATTGCCTACCTAAGCTTGTTTGAAATTGAATCTATGTGTGGTCTCAGTCAAATTTTGATTAGTTTTGGGGTTTGCCGAAATTGACAATGACGTGAAACTTATGTGAAACCAAGTGTTACCTAAACGTGTTTATGTCATCCATTTGAATAATATGGAAAGGCTATGATCTTTTGCAGTTAATATGTACCATTACATTTCACACCCCCTTAAGCCCTTTGGCAAATAACTTGAAGCCTAAACCATAAAAAGGAGTACAGATTAGCTAAGATTTTAGTGCACCTATATATATATATATTTAATTAGTTTTATAATAGTATTGTAAATCAATTTATAAAAAAATTAATTACATATATACAATGATTAGATAGATATATGTACAAAGTAAAATTTTGAAAAAACGAGGAAAAAAAACACAACTTTTTTTTTTTTTTTTTTTTTTTTTTTTTATATAAAGAAACTTATCGACTATATTTGATATCAAGTCGAAATCATATCAAAATCGACTATGGTAGTTACATGATGAAAATTATATCTAACTCTCGTAGTTAAAAAATATTAATAGTTTTTTTTATCATGTTAAATACTATCTTATCATGTTAAATACTATCACATAAAATATTTCTCAAAAAAAAAAAAAAGAAAAAAAGAAATAGCATGCGTCATAAAAAAAAATACAAATTAATAAATATATGAAAGTAATTTCAAGGAAAAAAGAGAGAAGAGAAGGTAAAAGTAGTTAGGAGATTTAGAGAGGGAAAGATAACGGGAAGTTTGAGTTTGAGAAGAGTTAAGTAAAAGGCATTCAATGCATTCTCTGCCTCGTCTTGTTTGTCAGTTACATACAAAACTTCGTTACAACACTTTTCTTTGCCACTTGATACTTTAACTTTCACTTCCTTAAACATTCTCTAAATCAGTTTCTTAGCTCTCTCTCTCTCTCTCTAAACGAACAACCATGAACCCTTCTGAAGAATTTGTGGAGCAAGGAATATGTCAACGGGTATTCTTATTTTTTCCTTTCTCTATTGTGCAACACAATATAACTTTTTTCAGGCTCTTTGTTTTGATGGGCTTGTGAATATCAAGTCATTTGAGTGAAAAATGACCATCTTTGTGTGTTGTGTGGAAGTGTGATGGGTTTCTAAGTTATACAATGAAGCTCTTGCATTGTAAACAGGGTTCTGGGAAGGTTTAAAACAACGGTTAATATACTGTACAAGATTTCTCCTTTGTAGGTTTGGAAAGATTAAAGCTTCAAAGTTTCTGTTTTTTGTAATTGGGTTGTGAACAGAATTTAGTGCGTAACTTTTTTTGTGGACCAAAAGCAGGATAAAGGCTTAGATAACATATATGTTTCTCTGTTCAACCCAGAAAAGAGAACTTTCATTTGACAAAGGACAATTCTCAGTTTGCCTTCTGATTGATTAAACCACAATTAAGTAGTCCATATTTTTAATGTCGTCTAAGAAAAAAGGATAACTAAAGCAATGATGTTTAAGGCTTGTCCCACTTGTATCAAATTTTTGAACTTCAACCGACCTCATAATCCTAATATAATCACTCAAAGCCTTTGCTTTTGATTTCTTTCTAAAACATTTGTTATGCTTTGTGACCTGTATGTTTCTGTACTTGATCAGAACTTGAAGAGAGTGTCACGTACAACCGTGCTCACTTTAGCGTATCAGAGCCTCGGAGTAGTTTACGGCGACCTCAGTACCTCTCCTCTCTATGTCTACAAGACCACCTTCTCCGGGAAACTGAGCCTCCACGAGGACGATGAGGAGATTTTCGGGGTGTTCTCGTTTATATTCTGGACGTTTACTCTCATTGCTCTCTTCAAATACGTTGTCATTGTGATGTCAGCCGATGATAACGGCGAAGGTAGGGTCATCTGAGCACTTACAAGTTGTTTATATGTCCATGATTGTTTGAGTTTTTGAGTCCAACAAGTACATCATGCTCTTCAACCTTCTTATTCCAATGCAATTTTCTGCGATAAACCAGAAATTATGATCACATCAACTTTTTATTTTTTTTCCTTTTATTTTCGGAGAAAAGTTTGGATTTTAAAGGCTATAAAAGGTTGTTTGTTTCGACATTGTAGCGCTATGTAATGACGCTGAGTGGGAGCTTCAATTGATAATAGTATGAAAACAGTTGGCAGACAAATCTTGTAACTGATTAATGTTGAACATGGATTTTTATGGATTTTTGTATGGCGTTTCGTTGCAGGTGGTACGTTCGCCTTGTACTCTCTTCTCTGTCGCCACGCGAGGTTAAGTGTTCTACCAAATCAGGAAGCCGTAGATGAGAAATTGTCCGCATATATGACAGTAGAATCCACTGACACATGGCATAGTTCGGCTCTGAAGCTGGTCTTTGAGAAGCACCCGAGATTTTGCGAAGCACTTCTGGTTTTTGTTCTGCTCGGAACCTCTATGGCAATTGGTGATGGTGTACTGACTCCTGCAATATCAGGTGGCTTGATCTACTGTAGACTCTTTAAGCCTCTCTAGTAGTGTTTTGATTCACAAATCTTGGAAATGTCAAATCTTCAATTTCCTAAGCTAGCCCTATTTTAGTTCCACCATTAGATACAAGTAAAAAAGTGTCAATAAACATTAGAACCTTGCAATACTAGAGTCCTAATTCTTATTATCAATGTGATAATGAATGTAACTTGAGATGGGAAATAAAACTTATGTGATTTAAACAAGTTTCTTCAGGTCTTCTAATGTTATACTTGCTTTTCTTTCTTTGGTAGTTCTGCGGTGATCATGTTTACGCAGTATCGGAGTAAATTGTCGAGTAGATATTTGACATTTATTTCCATTTTCAGTTCTTTCAGCAGTCTCAGGCATTAAGCTTAAGATCACAGAACTCCATGACAGTGAGCTACCTTATTCTTCATTACATAAATATAGCTAATTCTTCATATTCTGTCACCATTTCTTATATTTTGTTTTTCTTTGATCTCTTTCTTTCAGACTATGTCGTCATAATCTCGTGCGTCATTCTGGTGGCGCTTTTCTCCCTTCAGCACCACGGCACACACAGGGTCGCCTTCATGTTCGCTCCAATCGTCACGGCCTGGCTCTTTTGCATCAGCGGCATTGGGATATACAACATATTCCGCTGGAACCCGCGCATCTTCCACGCGCTCTCTCCCGTTTACATGTTCAAGTTCCTTCGAACAACGGGCGTTGAAGGATGGGTGTCGTTAGGCGGGGTGGTTCTTTCAATGACAGGTACCTATCTCCTCCAATATCCCGACGACGCAGTTCGTTTGGTTTACTTTGCTGCTAAGTAAAGCGATATGAGGCTTGTTTTCTCCGGGATACTATCTCAGGTGTGGAAGCAATGTTTGCCAATCTAGGACATTTTTCTCCTCTCTCAATCAAGGTACATTTACAATCACTTGTCAAGTTATTAACTTGCTGTTGTTTGATAGTAATCTGGCTTTCAAACTTCAGATAGCCTTCACAAGTCTAGTGTATCCATCTCTGATTCTCGCGTACATGGGCGAGGCTGCGTATCTCTCTAAACACCATGACGACATTCAGAGAAGCTTTTACAAAGCGATACCAGGCAAGAAGTTCAATGGAGTACTCAAATTGGTTATGTTTCAGTGTCGGTTTTGCACTATTTTGTGTTGATACTGTTTTGTTCCTTTTTCGCAGAAGCAGTGTTTTGGCCTGTGTTTATTGTGGCAACTTTCGCTGCCGTTGTGGGAAGCCAGGCGGCGATCTCAGCTACCTTCTCGATTATAAGCCAGTGCTGCGCGCTGAATTGCTTCCCCCGCGTGAAAGTCGTCCACACTTCGAGCAAAATTTACGGGCAGATCTACATTCCAGAGATCAACTGGATGTTGATGTGCCTTTGTTTGGCAGTGACAATTGGACTGAGAGACACAAACATGATGGGTCATGCTTATGGTACATTCTTACACCACTTTCCTAAGATTTTTTTTTTTTGGAAAAAGATAACTAAAAATGTCTGATCAATTCGCTCGGTTTTTGTAGGCCTAGCAGTCACTACCGTCATGTTTGTAACCACCTGTTTGATGGCTCTAGTGATGATCATAGTTTGGAAGAAAAGGACGATTTACTCGATCGCGTTTCTGCTGCTTTTTGGGTCAATTGAACTGCTTTATGTCTCGGCTTCCCTCAACAAGGTCCCCGAAGGCGGTTGGATTCCCATTGTCCTGTCCTTGATCTTCATGGCTGTGATGTACATATGGAACTATGGGACACAAAAGAAGCACCAATTCGATGTCGAGAACAAGGTCTCAATGGACAGAATCGTGTCCCTGGGGCCCGGGCTTGGCATGGTACGTGTCCCCGGGATTGGCCTCATGTACACCAACCTCACGAGCGGGGTCCCCGCTGTGTTCGGCCACTTCGTAACCAACCTGCCCGCGTTCCACCAGGTGCTGGTTTTCATCTGCGTAAAATGCGTCCAAGTTCCCTATGTCAGCGAAGACGAGCGCCTTCTCATCACCAGGATGGGGCCGAAAGAGTACGGCATGTTCAGGTGCGTCGTGCGATACGGATACAAAGATCTCCTGCAAGACAACTACGATTTCGAGAATAAGTTAGTCTCAGGAATAGTACAATTCGTGGAGCGAAAGGAAGGACTTGACTCGAGGCCAACGACCGAGTGCCTTGCAGGGTACGAAAGCTCGGACGCTGATCAAGCATTTCACTCTCCACAACATACTAATACGAATTCGGATCCAGGAAAATCCATGATCTGTAAAGATGAGTCTCTCAACATATTGAAGGCAAAGGAATCGGGCGTCGCGTACATTCTCGGGCATTGCTACGCGAAGTCGAAGAAATCGTCGTCGGTTTTGAAGAAAATCGCCATCGATGTAGTCTATACTTTTCTCAGCAAGAATTGCAGAGGCCCTGATGTTGCCTTGAACGTGCCTCACACTTCTTTGCTTGAAGTTGGTATGATTTATTATGTCTGATTTAACCATTTCAGGGAAACATTATTAGAAGGTCTTTTTGAGTTTGGAAAGATCAAAGGTTATGTAGAGCTTAATAGGAATACACACACATACACAAAACCAAAAAAAAAAAAAATGTATTTCTACGAAGTAGTCAGTGATATTTACACATATTCTGTAACTCTCCACACATATATATATTTTTTAACTGACATAGAGTTGCAGTGTTATTATACTGTCCGAGGATGTATATTGTTCATATGTCATTATATGGAGAAAATAAAGAGGAAAATATATATGTAGCTTTACATTGTATTTTGTGTTTTAGTCTCACTTCTTCATCTTCATTTGAAGAAAATTATTGCCTGCATTTTCGTTTCTCTTTCCTTCTTTCCTCTTCTTCAGATATTAAAATTACTTCACGTATTGGATTTGCCTGTAAAAACAACTCAACAATAGCTATTTTCAACAAAAAAAAAAAAATGATAATAATAATAAGTATTGTATTGTCCTCCTCAAAGTGGGTGCATTGTACCCAATAATTTATTCTTCTTATACCATTGATAATTGAGATATATCTCCAACATATAATAATACATGTACCACTTAAAATAGGAACTAATACTGTGATTTTAACGATTTAGAATTATTTCTCACAGTAATACATACTTCACAATCTGAAAATTACCCGCAATAAGTGTTTAAAGAGTCTTACACGTAATTTACAAACCCACAACTTTTGAACAGTGGTGGTCCTGGTACCACCACTTCACATATCACTACGATTTTGTGGACCTTTGAGTTTAGTCGATTCAGATAAACATCTTTTAATATATATATATATATATATATATATAGTTGAATGAGCAATGAAGCTCTGGTCCTTCCTCTGGGAGCGAAGGTGTTGTCCTAATTCTATCCTTTGACACAGTGAAATGGTATGACAAAAAGTGTATCTATATATAGATATATAAAGCTGTGTAATTGAACAAAGATTGTTGTGTACACATCTTCAATAGGGCCTTAATAATGAGAGGTCTTAATTAGCCGGTGGGGTTTTAGCAACAAGGCCAAAAGCACAGAGAGAAGTGAACCAACTGTCCTCAAAACCACTCTCAGTTGATAGTATTATCACATAATAATGGCCGTTTCTTCTGATGCAGTAGCTGGCTAAAATGGACATTTAAAACTAGTCCAACGGTGCTAAAAATATTTGAAAAAAAAAAAAAAACTTTACTTACTTGCAAGTCAAGTCACTTGTCATTGACGGAGATTAGTTCTCTATTTTGTTTCCTACAATACCTTGAAGTCTCGCTTTAGCAACTAAGTAGCAATTTAAGATCTTAAAGGACTAAATCACAATTTTTAAAGTGGTGATTAATGGGATAGCCCTAGTACCAAGAAGAGGGTCAATCCTGATTTCAATTCAGACGCGTTTAAAAACACATCTTTAGTGGGTCATAATGTCATATAGCATTACTTGGCTTAAAGAGGCATTAGAGATCTATATATTAAAAGTGACAAGTGTGATCAGAATTGGTTGCCAATTGAAAGACTGGCATTGATGATCATGGTATGGCTTTGATCGATTCCCTAAGCCTTGGGGCACATAAAAAAGCAATTTGCTTAAAAGGCAACCACACACATCTTCTCATTCTTTCTTATAATCTACCATTTCTTTTTGGCTATGCATGTTTTTTTTTTTCGGTTACAATTACAGAGCTCTATATCAATGAGGTCATGTAGACTCATAATTTGCCTAGGCAAAACCTTTAAATAAAATAAAGAAAATCTCTAGTAGAGTGTTGACCAAGTTGTTAAAATATCACCCTCTATGGTTCCCCTGCTTGTAGGGAATTTAATTGATTATATGATCAGCCAAATATATGGGTCCTTGAAATAAAAGCTGAACTAAAGTGAGAGAGTCCTACCAAATCAGTAACAAGAAGAATATTTACTTTTTAAGGATTTCAACTCATGATATTAACTTGTACATTTTTTCTTGCCTCTAAAAAGAATCACTATTGCAATATTATTGATACAAGTTATACAAAATTTATACATGCATACCGTATAATATAACTATAGATATCTACACAATGCAATACGATACAGTTCATAATAACTCTGCAACATGCAATTTGTCTCAAATACCATAGAAACTAGCTACAAATACTATACTTCTACTTCTAGAAGAAAATCTTATTGTGTGTGTATATATAATACATACATACATAGGACAAGAGAGAGTTGAGGAAAATGAAGAATATAGGAAGATCTCAATCTGGTGGGCTGTAAATATCAAGGCTCTTTTACTTTTTCTTTAATTTTTCCCTGTCAACATCATTCTTTTGCTATTCACTATTCATTCATTCATTTTACCTTGCCTTTGTTGTCTTCAATTTGCTTCACAAGCAAAGAATAGCCAAAGCAATTTTAACCTTCCCATCATAATAATTCCATGAATGACTTGTGTTTGCATTTTGCAACACAATAAAAAAAACATGGGCAAAAAGAATGAAAACCAGACCAACACACTAGACCTAATGTTGTTCCAAATCCCCACTCAAAAAAAGCACTTTGAACGGTGGAGATTGAGCCAAAGCAAGTTCATGCCATAGGTCTTGGACTAGGCAGTTGTTAGTTTGCAATCAGTCACATTCAACTTCACTATTTTGTGTGATACATAACTTTTTAAAGAAATGGCACGCCTTAGTGTGTGATTTTTTTTTCACATGTGAAATATATCTTGTGATATAAAAAATAAATAAATTATCGAATTAATGGTAAATTTGGACCAAAAAGAAAAAAAAAAAAAAGGAATTTAATGTTGCACCTAACATGGCTTACTAAACATACCAGCAAACTTGATGCCAGCAAGCTCAAGTAAGCTTCCACCTAAACAGCAAAAAATTAAATTAAAGGCAATTGAATAAGTCCTTTCACATTACTATGCAAATTTAAATGCTTCACTTTTTTTTTTTTCCATTTTTTAAAAAATTCCAAAATCATCCTTGTCTGAGCCACTGTGCTCAAAGCTGATTCTAGTTGCCATTAGCAAAATGGTTAGGGGCATTCTCTTGAATATAAAAAGAGAAAATAAGTTCAACCAACCTTAGTCTGAAGGCAAAAGCACATATATTTAAGGCAAAAAAAGATTCAGCAAATTCAATGTGACATTTTTTTTTTGTTTTGTTTTTGTTTTTTGTTTCTCCTTATGAGTGAGAACAGACAGTCAAATAATGCCCCGACACGACGGCGAATTCGAGATCAGTCTTCTGAGAAGACAGCTTGAAGCTTCTCTTGTGAGCAACACTTCACTGGCAAAGGAGAATGAAGAGCTGAGACAAGAAGTAACTCGTCTAAAGGCGCAGATTAGCACTCTCAGAGCTCACAGCAATGAGAGGAAGTCCATGCTGTGGAAGAAGCTGCAAAACTCCATGGATGGAGGGGGGAATATCAACGTAGACGCCTCGCCGCAAAAGCCATCGTTTTTCCTCAATCTGTCGGGGCAAAGTCCGGCGGAGAAACAGCTACTTCAGAAGCACGAATTGTTGGGAGTGGAAGCAGTGAAGGAGAGGCAATCCAAGGTTCCGAATCCGCCTCCAAGCCCACCGGATTCGTGCAAGGACTTGACACAGCACAAAGTCTCGTTGGTGGGGGCGCCGCCTCCTCCGCCGCCGCCCATGCCCTCGAAGGCGCTCATGGGAGTAAAAGCAGTGCGGCGTGTGCCTGAGGTGATGGAGCTGTATCGCTTGCTCACGAGGCGGGACGCACACGTAGAGAGCAAAACTAGCCCTGCCGCCAGAGCCCCATCGCTCACACTCACCAAGAACATGATCGGAGAGATCGAAAATCGGTCGACATACATTTCAGCTGTGAGTGTCTCAACACAAAACATTATTTCTTGTTTTTTCCTATCACTGACGCTATTTGCATCGTATTGCACAGGTAAAATCGGAGGTCGAAACGCAGGCAGAGTTCATCAACTTCCTGATCAAGGAAGTGGAGACTGCCGCCCACAAGAAGATCTCCGACGTCGAGGCATTCGTGAGTTGGCTTGACAAGCAGCTGTCTTCGCTCGTTGACGAAAGGGCAGTCCTAAAACATTTCCCTCAGTGGCCAGAACGAAAAGCTGACACGCTACGGGAGGCTGCTTGCAACTACAAGGACCTCAAGAACCTGAAATCTGAGGCCTCGACGTTCGAGGACAACCCGCGAGAGCCACTCAGCCAGGCCGCTAGGAAGATGCAAGAACTGCAAGACAGGCGAGCATGTACTCTCTCACTTTAATTTGGACTAAATAAAACTTGGGTCATTCTTTTCATTTTGGCAATTATAAATCAAAGGTTTGTTTTTTTCTTTTTTTGCTAACAAAAGTTAGGAATTCCAAATCTCTGCAGGTTGGAGAGAAGCGTCAGCAATGTTGAAAGGACAAGAGAAAGCACAAGCAAGAGATACAGAGATTTCAAGATTCCGTGGGATTGGATGATGGACACAGGGCTCATTGGCGAGGTTGGTAGATTTTCTCAAGTCCTTCAGATAATAATGCTACACCAATAACTTTAAAAGCTTTCTAAGTAACCCAAAAACCTTTGACATAGTCATGTCTCTTTCTATGTTGTTTTATGTTTTCTTAAAAACATCAATACTTGCAGATGAAAGTAAGCTCCTTGAGGCTAGCCAAGGAGTACATGAAAAGAATAACTAGAGAATTACAATCTACTTCCGGTGAAAGTACAAGAGAGGAAAATCTCCTCCAAGGAGTTCGATTCGCCTATCGGGTTCACCAGGTAGATTTCGCCGTGAATTCGTCAACATTTTTTTATCTTAACCCCTTGCAATGCTAACAATGCTAACGCTTGGGATCGTTCAGTTCGCAGGTGGCTTCGACACGCAGGCGATAAACGCATTTCAAGAACTAAAGAGAGTAGGGCTTGATGGTACTACCACGCAATAGTATAAGATGCTATAGATAACAAGATGATCTGCTATCAAATATATCATTTGAAATACAACAATGCCTATAGACCACTATATAGCCAATAGGTGTGTTTTGAGGAACTGGGTTCATAAAAAGAGTCGATTTTTATGGCTTGTGAGCGTTTCAGATTTAGTTTGTAAATAGAATATGACTATGATTTATGGTTTTTTTCTCTCTATCTAAAACCGCTCAAGATTAACTGACCTAAAACCTGTCCTCTCAATCTTCTATTTTGGTTTGTGTAATCTATAAATCTTTATGTATAAAAAATAAAAAACCAATCAAGATGTGAGCTTTATCTCTATGACGTTTGTATAGTTATAAAGCGCAAAGAAAATCATCCACACTCATCCATACATATACCAAAGATATTACCAAAAAAAAAAAACAAATATAAATGTATCAGAAACAGCAAAATTTAATAGATTTATCGGGAAATTGAGTCTGACAAACTAGAATTTAACTTTAACAGTAATTAGCAAATGTGTCCAAACACCATGCTATAAGAGCACCGAATGTTCCACAGAAACCCTAAAAAACACCGAAACGAAAACAAAAAGAAAAAAGCCAAAAACCGATTCGACAAAAAACGCCATAGCGGAAGAGCTCCGGCGACGCGATCACTTGGATCTCTGCCTCATCTTTCGGCGCTTCCTCTTCAACCTCCTCATGCGCTTCTTCTTCCACTGCCAAAAAAAAAAAAAAAGCAAACCAAAACCCTTAGAAATTCTTTCGACGAAAAATTCGATTCACTGCCAGAGAATGTAGATTCAATGGCTGATCATCCCGAGTCCTGTATCGAGTTCGTACCTTGGCTCTCATGGTGACGAAGAGACAATGAAACCCTAGACGCTGTGTGTTCGAGGAGCTTTGCTAACCAGATGAGAGTGACGGTCCGTGAGTCTGTTTGAGGATCGAGAGAGTTGGACGGGACTTTATAAGCGAACCCTAGTTTGTGACTTGGGCCGGGTCGGGCTGAGGATGGGTTTTCGGGTTGTTATGTGGTGGGCTCAATGGGCCATCATGTTTGAAATCGTCGTTTTGCTATTAGGCTTTTCAAATAAACGACATGTAGTTTCTGTATAAGACGGATGTTCTTTAGGAAAATTTATGTCGTTTCTTACTCTTCGAAACTGAAATTACACGTTGTCTTCGTTGCAGGAACCTTCTAGAGAGAAAACGACATGCTTGTTAAACCGCATGTCGTTTTTCTCCAAGACTGTAATTAACATGGAATTACAAGTCGTTTTCATAGCATAAGTGGTAACTTGATAATAGTGTCATTTTACTCGATGATTAGATGACATTTTGAAACCACCGAACTTTTCAGTTATGTTTGAAACTTCATGTCGTTTTTTTTTTGCTGAATCATGTCGTTTTTCTTCATTTTTTTTGAATCATGTCGTTTTTCTTCTTCTTTTTTTTGAATCATGTCGTTTTTCTTTCCCTTTTTTTTTTTTTTTTTTTGTTGATGAATCATGTCGATTTGCTCTTGATTGATGGAAAAAAGATGCGCTTTTCTAGAATGTTTGCTGCGTTCACTCCACCTGAGAAGAATCAAGTTCTGGTGTTCTAAAAATGAAGGTTTTTATTCTTGTAACGTGTCACTTGATATCATTTTAAGGAGAAAAATATCTAGAACAAATGAAATATGATTAAAAAGACGTTACCTGACATAATACTCTTATTCTAAGCACATAATTTTTAAGAGGGACTCCTCTCATCCTAATACCAGTCCATTTCTAATTATTGACCAATGTCCAAACCAAAAGTAAATCGTGTGTTTTATTTATCTTTCATCCCTCTCAAGTCTCAACACATAAATAACATAATTATTCTAATAATATAATAAAATATAAAGCGGTTAGAAATTAAAGAACGAAAATGAAGCAGAAAATGGACAGAAGCGAAGAAGACCTGAGCTGGACCAAAAAGAAAAGCACAGCCGGACACGTGCCAGTCGCAGGAAGCGATTGCAAAGTCATCCTTCACGCGCCGCGAGTAATAAAAACTCGAAAGCCAATTAAAAGATTATAGATATGACATATGAGATATAGGAGAGGTAGCCGCATCTCGCAAGCTGTGGGCCCACAATTCCATTCCTATTTCCCTTCCCTCCCACCAGTCCACCAACAACGAGCGAAAGAAACACCAAACCCATCGTCCTTTCTTTCTCTCTCTCTAGGATCGAATCGGAAGAGAATCCAAACAGGGCACTAGCGAAGCCCACTCGTCCATTACAGCCACAAAACACAAACACACACGCCCTCAAAAAAACCAAAAAAAAAAATAAAAATAAAAAATTGTCATTTTGGTTTATTCTCTTCTTCTCTATCCCTTCCCTCACACTCGCTTCTATTCTATCCAAACAATCCATTCCCCACCAAACCTCTCAGGCATATATACACACACATGTATGTATATGTAATGGCGTGTGGCGGTCGCTGAGAGAGAGAGAGAGAGAGAGAGAGAGAGCAATCGATTGTCGGTGGAGATGGGGACGGTGACGTCGAAGGGGGCGGAGGGAGGGTCGCAGGGCGGCGACGGGAGGGAAGAGGAGAGCCTCGACCAAGGCGGCGGTGGACAGCTCTACGTCTCGCTCAAGATGGAGAATTACAAGCTCAAAGCCGACCTCATTCCTCACGTCTATGGCTCTGTTCCTCTCATCGGCTCTTGGGACTCTTCCAAAGCCGTGAGTGTCGTTTTCTCTCGTGTTTCAATTCGTTTGGTTAGGTTAATATATATATATATTTTTGCCTGTGTTTGGTTTATCGCGTGAAGTTTCGGTCTCGTGTAGCTTGCTATGGAACGTGAGTCGGCGTCGATGTGGGAGCTGAGCTTCGTTGTGCCTCCGAATCACGGTAAAGAAAGAGCTCTCGTTGGCTGTGTGGTAATGTGTGTCTTTTTGTGCTTGTTGTTTCATTTTAGGACAGTTTAGTGGTTTTTGTTATTGTTTAGCGAATTTGAGGATTCATTCGTGATGGTAGCTAAAAGATGCTTTCTTTGAATTAGTACTGTACTTTAAAAAAAAAAATTTATCAAGTGGGGTCTGAGGAGATTAGGAAATGAGAACTAACGAGAAAAAGGGAAAGCATTCTTGCTGTCTTTATTTCTAAAGAGAGTACAAAGTTATGCTTAATGTTGTATTTATTAGGACAAAACTTTTGCTTTGATGCGTTTTCTTTTGTTGGTTTAATTACTCTTTCTTTTTTTTTTTCCTCTCCTTTTTTTTTTTTTTTTGGTTGTATTTTGTGGTGGATATAGAATCATTAGACTTCAAGTTCCTTTTGAAGCCAAAGTATAGCAACACGCCTTGTGTGGTTGAAGAGGGTCCGAATCGCCAACTTATTGGGGGAACCTTGCAAGGAGATGCAAGGCTGGCCCTGTTTAGGCCAAATGCTGATGATCTTTTTGAGTATCGAGTGTTCATTAAAGCTGATCGGGTTTCGCCGTTTGATCTTGCGGCGAGTTGGAGGGCTTATCAGGAGAACCTCAGGCCATCTGCTGTTCGGGGGATTCCTGATGTTAGTATAGATTCGGAGCCTCAGACTGGTACTGAGGTATGCTTTGAGATGTTCTTACTTATTTTCATTGATAAATGGCTAAACTTTCCTAAAGAACTAGGGTTCCGGATAAAAAAATTGTTTTTTTTTACAATTATCATTGTTAGTGTAGTATGACTAACAGTCAGTCATGTTTTTTGTTTCCTTGTTTCTCTGTAAAAGCAGAATAATTGCTCGTCAGCTAGTTTGGAGCTTGATCTAGAGCATTATGTTGTCCCAGCACCATCAACTTGTGCCAATTCAGGTCTGGTTTATGCAGCTAACATGACAGAGACCCCAAGATCATTAACCCTTACTGGGGTATTTTCTAAATTTGACGGCCCTGGGAGTTCACATTCCTCCAAGGATGCTGGCAGCGTGGCTGTGGATCGGCCTGCTAAAATTAAGGTTTATTTTGCTAACTTATATGGTTTTATTTATTGTATCATGTAAAAAAGTAAAGAGTCAGGAAAGCTTTGGAGATGCAAAAGTATTGTGTTAGATCATTCGAGGTTGTTCATTATCTATTTCCTAGATTATGCTTCATTGTAATTTGATGGTATTCTTTGTTTAACTGAACCTTAAAACTTGTATGGCATGTCTAGTTATCCAGCTATCTCTAGGGGCTACATTTGTGATCCATACTTTTGGCATTCTCGGGATATGCTAAAAGAATTTTTCTTGCTTAAGAGAATATCCTAGTATTCAATAGTTTCAAGATCTAACGTGTTATTTTTGCCTCACACTAGGAGATGGAAGTTGTAGTCCCAGATCCATCCAAGGTGTATTCATCTTCGGGGATGATAGAATCAAAGTCAGTAGGAACACTTTCACCTTTGCAGAAGCAAGATAGTCACAGGGGCCTCTTCGTGGATAGGGGTGTCGGATCACCTAGACTAGCTAAATCGTCTAGTGCTACTACCTTCTCTTTTGATCTCAAATTGGACAAAGAAAGCAAGGTTGGTTGAGAAGTGCACTTTCTCCGGTATGAAGACCATAATGTACTTCTTGCCCAGTATTGTATTGAACTCTTTTTTTTCTTAAATTTCTTTCTTTGTTGCTAGAATTCAATGCCGGCAGCTGCTGGAGCTGTCGCAGCAGCAGCCGTAGCTGATCAAATGCTTGGACCGAAAGAGGATAGACATTTGGCAATTGTTCTGGTATGTTATTGCATGAGTATTGAAAAAATATTAAAATGCAAAAAGAATTTCTGGTAACTTTTGTCACGCATTTAGTTTACATCAGGGGTTAAAAATATGATGCTAATCTCACTTATTTTTCTGAAACCTGGAATTTGAAATGCCACCAACTTTTAGTTGTTTGTAAACTTTTGGCTTCTTCTGTGCAATAAAATTCTACCATGTTTCTTAAACCTTTAGGTTGGTCTACCAGCACGTGGAAAAACTTTTACTGCAGCTAAACTTACAAGATATCTACGTTGGTTGGGTCATGATACAAAACACTTCAATGTCGGAAAGGTTGCTAACTTGATTTTTATGCTTCTCAAAACGTGTAGTTAATAAATTAATTGAAGATGGATCAGGTAACCTTTTTCATTTATTTTTGCAGTATCGGCGCTTAAAGCATGGAGCTAATCAGGTATCTAGTGTTGAGCTTTAACTGATAATTATTAATTAGCAATTTACTGTTTGCTTTTGCGAGTTATATTATGTTGTCTAGGCAATTGAACTTTGTAGTGCTTTTCTCTTGATAAAGCAAGCTCACTACTTCTATCACGCTTTTTAATAGCTTAACTTTTCTTTAAGATAATCAGAAGATCACATTGGTTTTTTTTTTCCACTGTCTGATAACTTTCTAATGGGTACCATATTTGTTGATGCAGACAGCTGAATTTTTCCGAGCTGACAACCCTGAAGGCATGGAGGCCCGTAATGAAGTATATCTTACAATTTTATTATCATGGATTTTTTCTGTGGATTTATTTATATGAAACTCACTTGTCAGGCTCAAGCATTCAAATTGCATACGTAAACGATGACAATTGTTTAGTTTATTTTAGTTTTTTTTTTTTTTTTGGGGTGGAGAGCTTATGACATTAGCAGAATAGTAGGACAAGAAATCAACAAACAGGGCAGTCTTTAAGAATAGATGTACTGAGTCTAGAATGGAGGTGATACATGGTCTTCAATTTTGCACGACTTTTATACAGGCTACCTAGTTGTGAGTTAAGAAATACCTGCTTGTAAAATTTTGATTTTTTTGGATGGTTGATAATGTTAACACCATGTTAACCTTTTTCTTTGTAAATAGTTTTAATGTATCACATGCTACTAGGTAGCAGCCCTGGCATTTGATGATATGGTTTCTTGGATGCAAGAAGGTGGCCAGGTGAGTACCTTTTTTTTTACATATATTTTAATTCTTTTATGGCTTCTTTCTGATGCTTTTGTTCCATTAACCATCATTGATTGTAGGTAGGAATCTTTGATGCCACAAACAGCAATAGGAAAAGAAGAAATATGCTGATGAAAA
Source organism: Boehmeria nivea var. tenacissima (assembly GCA_018132145.1). Classification (NCBI taxonomy): domain Eukaryota; kingdom Viridiplantae; phylum Streptophyta; class Magnoliopsida; order Rosales; family Urticaceae; genus Boehmeria; species Boehmeria nivea. The sequence goes on along the minus strand of CM030874.1, from coordinate 16,167,598 downwards.
TGGCTGAAGGAAAATGCAAGGTACCTTTAACAAGTATTAGGAGACAGTTGGTGGCAATAAGATCTTATCCACATGAAACCAAATATGTTATACGTTTTTTCCTTACATTTTTATTAATTTTTTACTGCAGATCATTTTCCTGGAAACCATATGCAACGATGAGCGCATTATTGAGAGAAACATACGTCTTAAGATTCAACAGAGTCCTGACTATGCAGAAGAGTATGGTTGCCGTGTGGAAAAACACTCATCCATTTTGTTAGACGATGATTTGCACTCTAATTATTGGTCTTTTGCAGGCCAGACTTTGAAGCTGGAATGAGAGACTTTAAAAACCGGCTAGCTAACTATGAAAAGGTCATTGAAAGTACTTTAAATGCTTGTCCTTGAAAAATTCTGCTTTTGTAGAATGTTCAATAACATGTTAAGATATACCATTTTGTGTCATTTTTAATAGGTGTATGAACCAGTTGAAGAAGGATCATACATCAAAATGATTGATATGGTCAGTGGACATGGAGGACAAATACAAGTAAGTGCAACTGTTTGTTGCCATTCTTTCCTCTGGGATTGGTTACCCTCACGGTCTCTTTAGGTCAATTGCATCATTTGTAAACATTCAGGATTGGCAGTTGATGGTGTAGTTGTAAGATAAAAGATCTTTGTAAAGACAACGTCCTTTTTGACATTCATGACTTGAGCTGGTTCAATTAGTTCACATTGCTGATAAGAGAAAACATGGGTTGAACTTTTGTATTCCTCAACTTCATCATGCATTTGTTCTTTGCGTTGTAAGTTAAGCTGCAGATGGTTTTCTACTTATAAATCCTGTGTATTGTTCTGTGTAAAATTCAAGTCTCTCTTGGCTGATTTTTCTATCTCCTTAACTATGATCCTATTATGATTTATTTTTTAACTATTCAGAAATTATCTTTGGTTCAGGTAAATAATATCAGTGGCTATCTTCCTGGGCGAATTGTATTTTTCCTGGTACGTATTTGTATGAAGAATATCCTTCTATATGTTATCATGAACACTTTCCAAAGATTTGGCCGTCTCGTCTTGGTGATTAGTGTTTCTTACTGCTGGTTTACAAATTAAATCAATATGAATCCTCAATGCTAGTCCTCACTGATTATGACTAAAGTCTAATATCGAACATGGTCATTGCTGTTAGATTCAGTCATGAAGTCTGTTTTCAGACAAGCTGGATCTTCTATTAGTGTAAAAATAAAAATAGGAAAAAAAGAACAAATTACATTTTCCCAGAATAACGAACATTTCACCAATATTTGCATAGATTCTGTCTGAATTATGAGAAAAAACCTGCAAAGAAATGAAGGGTGTGCAGCCCATTATTTTGTTATAATATATGCGTATAATTTCATTTCTATTTATTCTCTCGAGTTGTATTGCTTAAGATAATCATATTGGTAGATTCACATTGATCGATAATCGAGATTAAACTACGGACATTTTTCTTAATTATCATTCTTCATTTTGTTCCTCTTATTTCTACTTTTAACAAGCTTTGTTATTCTTGTAGGTGAATACACATCTCACTCCCCGTCCAATCTTGCTTACTAGGCATGGAGAGAGTAGGGATAATGTTAGGGGGAGAATTGGAGGAGATACTGCGTTAAGGTGAGATCAAGATAGAATATTACTGTTTTGGTTTTTCCTATTTACTTGTCTTTGTAAAATTCCTATTTACTTAGAACTGTTCATATGTTATTCCAATATAAGCTTTATACTTTGATTCTCTCTTCCTTGAGAGGAAACCCCAGAAGAGTTGGAATTAAGATTGCACTATGGTTGCCACTAAACGTCTCTCATAAAGAATTTGGTTAAGACTTCTGCTTCAGATACAAGTGAACTTGTGTTTGCCTTCCATATTCCAATTATCATGAATGTTGATTTTATCTTCTTCTACATTTGACTTCTTCTTCAATTACCTTACTGAAAATCCTGGCTCGTCTCAACAGTGATGCAGGTGAACTATATGCAAAGAAGCTTTCCAACTTTGTCGAAAAGCGGTTGAAATCTGAGCGTGCTGCTTCTGTAACTTCCTATCCCCCACTGGTTATATACTATCTAGCTTTTTTTATTATTATTTTTTTTAATTTTTGTAGCTATTCACATGCTTTCCCCGCCTTTCATCTTTCCTCTCTAGGGCATTTTTACCCTCTTTTAAATCTTCTCCTCTTTTGCACCATGAAACCCGCTGTTTTCTGAATTTTGTACTGAAATCCCGCACTCTGTTACTGGGGTTGACGAGTTTCTTGCAACTGACGTGTTAAGGAAGATGTGAAAATAATTATTTGACAGTGGGATGGTTCTCCTGCTCTGAACTGGAAAGTTAATATTATAGGCTTCAAAACTACAATATTACTTCTAGACGAAATAACAATTTAACTGATTCAATTGTCAAGTTAGGTTTTCTCTCACTTGTGATTTGTAATAGATAAAAACATCTGGATTATGTATAGTCTGGCTTGAATTGGTAATGAAGCGAGGGAAAAGGTCTTGAACTTCTAAAAGAATGAACAAGTGTACTAATAGCTTGACTTCTTTCCATCAAAAAAATCCTATTGACTGTCTTTTGTGATTTTGCATTTATTAGATTTGGACTAGCACACTACAGCGAACAATTATTACTGCAAGTAAAATTGCTGGATTCCCCAAGGTAATTCTGTGTGGTCATTAGTGTATTTTGACTGTTCTACACATTTTAATCACTTGAGCAAAATGACTGGCTGAGGTCAACAGCCTAAGAATTTGATTGTGGTCAAGCATAACTGTTTTTGTTTTTAATTTTATCTTTTGGGGTTTTTGCTAGATTCAATGGCGTGCGCTGGATGAGATATACGCTGGAGTCTGCGATGGAATGACATATGAAGAAATAAAAAAGAACATGCCAGATGAATATGAGTGCGTTGCCAGTTTTCTCTTTATTTAGTTAGAGCTAGGATTGTTGTGACAACATTAATGGAAGAGCAAAAAAAGAAATTGCAGAGGAGAAGAAATCCGCTATACAAAAAGATTGGTATAATAAGGAAAGATAATGAGAACTTAGAAAATACAATGTAAACATCACTCCACTACCACAGCATACCTAGAAAATCTAAAATCTCATAAGTCGCACCGCCAAGCTTTCAGGCCGGGCACTACGCTAACAATTACCATTGCCGATATATCACAATGCGATAATAGAAAATAAAGTTTATATGACAGTGTAATAACTGGATTAAATTGCACTGAGTAACAACTGTAATGCAATGTCAAACTTGTGGTAATCAATGATACATATTTAACAATCTTTCTTGTGGAAAAACACCAAGTTGAGATATGGGTTTGGCTTGTTGATAATCATGCCTTTAATTTAAATTTTTTTTTTCATTTTGCTATCAAATGCAGGGCTCGCAAGAAGGACAAGCTGAGGTATCGGTATCCTCGTGGAGAATCTTATCTTGATGTTATCCAAAGGTTGGGGTCGTACAAGTCTAAGAATAAAATTTCCCCACTGCCTATTATTTTGTTGCTCATTCATGACTCGTGTTTAGAATATTAGGAATTAACTTGTACTGCTAAATGCAGGCTAGAGCCCGTAATAATTGAACTCGAACGACAACGAGCACCTGTTGTGGTGATAGCTCACCAGGTCATACATATTCCAATCCTTGTTACTCATTTATCCAATGGTTTTTTGTTGAAGTTATCACGAGCTCTTTCGTTGCCATTGTATTGCAGGCAGTATTGAGGGCATTATATGCGTATTTTGCCGATAGGCCTCTGAAAGAAATTCCACATATTGAGGTAATTTTTACCTTATATTGTATCTATCCTATTCTTAGCTAGCAATTTATCTCACACGTTAATTTTCTTTTTTCAGATACCACTTCATACCATAATAGAGATACAAATGGGAGTTATAGGTGTGCAAGAGAAAAGGTACAAACTCATGGATTAAACACGCTCATGCCAAATTTTGGTTCATGAAACTCTCTCTTGTAAGTCTGGAAATCTTCCATTCCTTTTTTTACTTTCATCCATTAACCAAAGGTGTAAAACCATGAACATAAATGTATCAAACTGCAACCACAATAATCATTCAGATACAGAGTTTTTCAATTGTTCAACGGCAATCTCATTGCTTTATCTCTTAACCCTTTGTATGTGGGTCACACTTACCACTCTTTTAAATGGGACAAACAACTTTCGTCTGTGTCCATTTTGTGCATTGAACCAGTCGCTTTTGTTATATGAATCTTTCTTATAGTTTTAGTGCAGGCTTGTCCATTCAAAAGAACAGCATAGGGAATTATAGTGCCATTATTTTGGTGTTCTTATCATTTTTTATGCTCCAAACTTTCAAGTGGATGATCCACAGCCGAGAGAATCTTTCTTGTTCTGTATCGTTTTTTGTTGTTGTCCCAAAAAGTAGTTTTAACTTTTTCTCTAGTCTGGATGTAATTGTTATCTGAAGTTTCAGATTATGATCCTAAAAGGTATATGAATAAACCATAGTGCAATATCCCTAGCCTGTCAAATGCTTGAACGTTGATCCTCAGATGGGTCAGACATGTCACGAGCTGACTCTCAACAGAGGACAAGCCGTTTGGGATTGTTTCTGGATCACCTAAAATTACCTTGGTCAATACATACATACATATATATATATATATAATATATATGTATACACATATGTATTCAACTTCATTGAAAGCTTGCACCGAGTAATAAAAAAACAAACTTAATATAATACAAACTGTCGTATTAAAAGTGTCCCTAGTTAATGTGTACTTTATAGTATGTAGCTTCTGATTTTCTTTGAATACGTGTTCTTGCTTTTAACTTCTTTGCAGCTTATAAATCATTCTGTGTACCGCCCAGTGCCAACTGTGTGTAGTAAAAGCTTGCACATGGTAGTACACTTTTGGAGGTGTTTTAATGAGATAGGTGTTTTTGCTATTAGTAGAAACTCGTTCTTATTAGTTTTTTTTTTTTTTTTGCTACCAAAACTCGTTCTTATTAGTTAGTGCTTTCAAAAGCACAACAATTTCAAAGTGGATTTCTTTTGCCAAAAAAAATTTTAAAAAAATCTCATAGGGAATTTACAATTAGTTAATACCTTATACAATCTTTTTCATTTCATCAAAGTTTAATTGTGGGATCACTATTATATGACGACACATTAATGACAATGCCCATGAGTCGTGAAAAATCTGTTGGTGCCAAATCTTTCTTAAGTGAGAGATGAGATGTCTTCACAAGAGTTGTGGATTATAAGTTTTGCGGCAATAACTAGTAAGTTGAGATAGTGAGAGATATTTTTCCACGTCAAATCCAAATGATATGCGATCAACGTCACAAGAGTTGGGGGCTCTATGAGACCTTCATATTCATAGTCAACAGCAACACCGGATCACAAAAATTCGGTTGTTAAAAACTTAAAAAAAATTAAAATAAAAAATAAAAAAGGAAAAGAAACAATGTGAAAGCTTTTAAAGACGAGCGACCAACGGACCGAAGGAAAAATATTGTATTGGTATAAAACTTCTGGATTAGTTTCACGTGGGACCCTTGAAGAGTTGGTCACTGACTTCAAAAGGGTCCAAATCCATAGCGTCTCAGCTCTCACCGCTCTTCCTTCCAAGACCAACCACACAAGAAACAACACACACCAATAAAAGAGCAACCTAAAACACTAGCCACTTAAAAAACAATAGAATGGTCTTATTTTTCTGTTAAAGTAGATACATACCCAGAATTTATATAACAATAAAAATAAATACTTAAACTTTTAAAGTAATTGAGTTTTTAATCAATTTATGTTTTATTTGCACATATTTTTGGTAACTAAGTGAATTACCACCACTTATCACTGTGTAAGTACTTGAATCATTTGGATAATTGATTACATTTTTCAAAAAATTGGGTCATAACTTACATTAAGTTTTAAAAATTGAATATTCACTATAATTTCTCATAAGTTAATTATATTTTGGCCCCTTGAATTTTTTTTTATCAAATTTCATTTAATTCTCTGATGTTTAAAAGGTCTTTAAATTAATTTTGATCCATTCATCGACAGATGTTAAATATGTAACGAAAAACACATGAAATCACTAATGAATTTCTATGAATTTAGAGAAGATTTCAAAGTAAAATATTTAAATATGAGGGAACCCGTAAATTATAATTGATTTGATTAATATGTGAAAATATTAGGTATATATTTCAGGAAAGGGTAATATGAGTTGCATACAGTTTTAAATTGTCAAATTTATTTATTCAATAGACTTCACATGTTAGAAAAAAAAAATTTCATTTCTCACCGATAAACTTGTTTTTTGTCTTTTTCAACACAAAATACCCCGCATATTTTAATTAGGTGTACAATAAGTCTTTTCTTACGAACTTATTTGATATTTGGACATTTTTAAGTCCATATTTCAAAGAAATAACCAACGTTGACATAAAATAAAATTATATAATCATATAAATATAATATAGTTAAAGAAATAACTATTTCCTTTAATTGATATAAACATTGTCCATTATTATTATTATTATTATTATTATTTTAAAACATCATTTATAAAATAACTATTTGCTCAATATTATCATTTTTTTTCTTATTCATTTTTTTCTATCTTTTATATAAAAAAAGAAATGCGATGGATTCTTGGGATGGCGAGGCACCTACCCCAATAAAACAAAAAGGCACATACATGAGTTAAGTAAGTAAGTAGAATAATTTTTTAACCATATAATAACCCACACAGTCCACAGACACAGGCACAGTCCACACCCACTCCCACTGCCACTCCCACTCCACTGCTCCGTCGCCTTCACGGCTCCTTAATTTCACCCCTCCCTTCCTTCTCTTTTACCCTTCCTTTCCTCCGGTAAATTCACGGCTATCTTCCTTTGACTACACTACACTATCTTATTATTATTTTATTGCGTATTTATTCTGTGCAGTCGGTGTACTAACACACTAAAATAATAAAATCAAAAGTGATTATAAAAAATTTAATACACATTTAAAATACCTTGTTATAATATATATTTTTTTAATTTATTACTTTGGTGTATAAATACAGCTATTGTACTTAATCTCTTGTTTTGTACACTCATTTTATCCATTTTATTTAATTTTTTTCAAATTTCTTAAATCCATATATAATTCTTTACATTGCATTTTATTTTTTTCAACTATTTTTTCAATTTTCCTAATTCTTATATAATATTCTTAAATCTCAATCATTTATACCACCTCAAAATTTATAAATTCAAACTATTTCAAATTATTTTACAAATCATTCGAAACCATTCTTCCACCCATTTTTTCATTTTAAAAAATAAAATGAAATAAGTAAAATGATTATCCAAACAAGGGTAAATCTAAAAAAAAAAAAAACAGTTATTATATATGTATATTTAGCTTGTAAATATTCTTCTTGTGATGCATTATTGTAACGTGTTGCACTAAAAATAAAGGAATAAAAAATAAAAATTGGGGTATTTCCGTGATGGATTTTTTTTGTAGTGGAAAACAATTCTGGACCGTCAGATTTATCTTTTCGATGGATCCCGCATCTTAAAATTGTGAATCTCACCATTCAAAATTATTTCCCATTACAAAAAAAAACCCAATACAGAATTTCCCATAAAAACTGCTGGAGACTTTAGAGACCTGATTGTGATTTGTGATATAAAATAGATGTATCTTGTACGTTGGGATCATAAAATTATTATTATTATTTTATTATGTATGTGCATGTCTTTATATATATGAGAGAGAAGATAGATTAGCTAACCAAAACACGCAATTGTAGGGACAGAGACCACAAAGACCCGCAAACTAATCCTATTGAACAACGAGTACGGTGGAGAAACTCCCTAATTTAAGACATTTTATTCAATCACTTGTGTTTACGCTTTTTTCTTTTTCCGCTCTTTTCATGCGGGGATTTTCATGTGATATATATATATATATATATATATTTTATAGAAAATAATTTTACATTATCAGATTTATCTTTTTAATAAATTTTATATCTTAAAAAAATAAATCCAATGATACAAAATTATTCACCTTCACAAAAATAAACCCATAAGATAAAGATAACTTTTTATGTGAATAATTGTTTATGCTTGAATATATTTTTTATGAATTAATTGATGGATAAACAAAAAGTATTACCGAAGCTTTTTTAATTAGCTTAACAGATTTGATTATTTGCATTTCTGATTACTTAGCTCTTTATTTGGTTTTAAATGAATCATTTAAATAATTTACATTTTGACAACAATTTGTTATCAATGGTCAAATTGATGTTATATAACTTCAAGCCATTCAACTAGTTGAACCAAACAATGTATTTTGTAAGTTTCTTATTTCTTTAGTTTTTGTATATTTGTGGGTCAAAATTTCATCTAAAAATACATGTATCACACCACCAATGCAAATTACAAGAGCAATACACCTTTATCGTTGCTTTCCCCAAAGTGTTAAAATTACAAGTTACTTCATGCATGCAATTAATCCGCTATTATTCACCTGTTATCATAAAATAAAGAAATTTGACGTCACATTTGACACATCTTTATTAAAAATAATAATTAAATCTGAAAAAAAATTAACATCGCAATAATTATAATATTTGTTTCGGAATCAATGAGCGTGACAGGACTATTTTAGACTTTTAGTGGTACTTTGACACTTCCATCGTCTTCCATATTTAGTCAAATCCGTGAGACACAACACAACTCAAAACCGAAGCTTCAAATTCACGTAAACCTCTCTCTCTCTCTCTCTCTCTCTCAACACAGTACACACCAAAACCATCCATTCACTCACTCTCTCGCTCCAGCAACAATGTCGTCGAGCGAGTCGCCGCCCGAGTCGACTCACCAGAGCCACTCGCTGAGCGACCTAGTGGAGAGCATATTCTCGTACGACAACAACACCGTGATGCTTGGAGCCCTAATCTCCCTCCTCCTCGTCATCCTCTTCGTCCTCCTCCTCCACCTCTACGCCCGCTGCTTCCTCGCCAACTCCCACCGCCGCCGCCGAAGCCGCATCCCCCGCCGCCGCGGCCCCCCGCCGCCTCCTCCGCCGCCCTCGGCCGCACCTCCTTCGCGCTCCTCGACCTCGCCTCCTACTCCAAGGGCCTCGACTCCGCCGCCATCGCCGCCATCCCCCTCTTCGTCTTCGAAGCCGGCGGCGACCCGCGGGAGCTCGAGTGCGTCATCTGCCTGAGCGGCTTCGACCACGGCGAGGCCGGCCGGCGCCTGCCGGCCTGCGGCCACGAGTTCCACCAGGAGTGCGTCGACATGTGGCTCGGATCGCACTCCAACTGCCCCATCTGCCGAGCCCCGGCGGCGGCCCTCGGCGGCGAGCTCGGTTCCGCCGGGAGTGGCTCGGCCGAGCCCGCCGCAACCGGTGGCGGAGATCGAGGCGCTGTGGTGATTGATGTCGTCTCCGCGGCTGTCGCCGCGGATCATGGTATCAACAATATCATCAATGCCGAGAATTCTGGCCGGAACGATTGCGCATCGGCCGTTGCGGCAGTGACGGAGAGTTCGTCGTCGTCGTCGTCGTCGTCGTTCGGGTGCTCGTTGAAGCGAATGCTGAGCCGGAGCCGGTCTGAGAGCAAGGTCTTTCCATCGGCCAGCACTACTGCGGTCAGTGAGTTAAGGGAATGAGAAATTTATGGGTTTTTTTTTATTTTTTATTTTTTGTGGTTATTTAGTGTATAGGTTCTTTTGATGTCTATGATCAGAGAGCAAAAAACGAAATGGATGATGTATCATTTCTTTGTTAGTAGTTATACCAATTTCACTTTGTTGATATGATTTTAATCGTAATTAGTGGTCTTTACTACTAAGATGAAGCAATATTTACATTGTTAGGTTTTCATTGAAGGTGTGGGAAGTGGGAACCAAGTCATATTTAGATGGTTCTAATAAAAATGTGGGAGTTAGGAGTTAGGATGGATGTTATAAGAGTTTTTTGAGGGTAATGTGCAAATGAGGTGTCTGTGTAAAGTTTGACTGAAAGTCAAGCAAGAAAAAAGAAGGGCATTAATAAGCATTGAATAAAGTGAGGGGTCTTTCTATTATTAACGGTCCCAAGTAAGGTAACTGATTAAGCAACTAGTGTAACCATTTAATATAAGTTGAAAACGAGTGGAGAGTTCCTAAAAAAACTCAAAATAAAAAAATAAATAACGAGTGGAGAGCTTTAATGCGGGAGATTCTCATGTGGTTTTTTTTTTTTTTTAGTGGTGAACAGTTTTGAATATTTATCCGATGTTTCTCTCACTCATTCTTTTATTTTATTTCATTCAATTCAATCTTTTTTTTCAATTTTTTTAATCTACAATTCATTTTATTTCATTCTTCTTTTTCTTCATTCATTTTTTTCAACTTTTAAAATTTGTATACAATATTTTTAAATCTCAATCATTTATACCACCTTAAAATTTATAAAGTCAAACCATTTTAATTATTTTTCCAAACTATTTTCAAAGCATCCTAAGAATGGGATTGAACGGACAAAATGAGTTGTCCAAACATAGGATTACTTTTTTAGTGAACTCCACATTTTAAAAAGATAAATCTGATCGTTCAGAATTATTTTTCACTACAAAAATAAACACACAATAGAAATGCAGCTTTAATGGATATAAATAGCGGGATTCTTAGGTTTTTTTTTTAGTGGCTGGAATAATTTTGAATCTTCAGATTTACCTTTTCAGTTGTCTTTATATTTAAAAAAAATAAATCTGACGATTTAAAACTATTTTTCACTACAAAACTAAATCCACTAGAAAAATATCGTATAAAGTTTTTGTAACTTTTTTTTATACATATACATATTACATTCGTTATATTCATGCTATCGATTCAGTTACCAAATCAATTGGAGGCGAAAAAAATGATAGAAGAAGTTCGTTTTTTTTTGTTTTTGTTTTTTTTTTCATATTCATTTCTGATTTAACATAATTTTAATTTAGAAAATGAATCGATAATATGAATATAGAGGATGTGATATGCATGTGTAAGAAAAAAAAATTACTAGAGGATGTAATATGCATGTGTAAGAAAAAAATTACTTTCATTTATGTTCGTAAGATATTATAAATCGTGCACTATTAATATTGTAATATTTTTAGAATGGAATAAAAAAGTGCGTTGACTATTGACAAAGCACTATTTGATTTTCACTTTTATCTACTCATTCAACATTCTAATGAAGTCAATTTTTACAAATTGATCACTTCTTATGTTTTCAAGTTTTTGAATGAGATTTTTCTCCAAGTAGCCATTATTAAACCAACCAAACATTTGTTTCCTCTGTTTCCAAAAATCAGCGTTCTTTTGGAACATTCATTCCAGTGAAAGAAACTATACCAAATTATTACGCTAGAAAATTTGAGGCCAAGTCTACAAAATTTGACTGAGAAAGTGTATTATGTATTGCATGTACAGTGAGGCTTGTGACAAAGACAAAAGCTCTTGTCCAGACTTTCCATGTTTCCTGGTCAATGTTCTTGAAGCTTTTTGTGTCATTTATGTGAGTCAGGATAGGTTTTTTTTTTTTTTTTCCTTTATAAATTTGTTGGGATTGATTATTTTTATTTTATATTTGCGTAAAAACTGAAAAGAGGCAGAATGGTCAAGACAGTGCTTGAGATTGCGGACATATATGAATATTAAATATGAGCTTAGCATTAAATGACAAATCCTTGGCCGGATCTGGTGCTGTGGAGCATTCAATTCTGTGAAGTATTGTCCTTATTCTACGGACTGTGGACTTTTTATCACTATTTAGGAGCTAGACTCTCAGCTTCTGCTTCTTTATTTATCCGCAAAAAAAAAAAAAAAAAAAAAAAAGGGGTGTGAAATAATGAGGCGTGCAAATTACTCTTATGAAAGAAACTTAAAGCAAAAAAAATTTACGGGAGAAACAACCTAGTCACTGTCGCCAACATTTTCTTTATGCATGTTAATTTTTTGTGGCATCACAATAGGTTTTAGCCTTGTTATAAATTAATATATGTGCGACAACAAAATACATTTATTGTGTGATAAAATGTATGGTACATTGTCTTGTCTTAACATGACAGTTCTAAATTATCACCATTATTAATGGAATACGATTCTAAATTGCTATTTTAGTGAATTTTATGTCGTGACCAAATAAATTTGATGATTCATATCCATTTATATAATAAACATCTCCATCCCAGAATCACCTGTAAATTCGTAAAATGTTTGTCAAATCATATGTTGGCCGATGCTTAATGTTATAGCCTCGGTAGTATAATTTTAAACAAATGGGCTACATTTAAAATACAAAAAGAAAATTTGAATTGAATAACATTTTTCGAATTTTTATTTTGATTTACAACACTTTAAATATACGCTTGCAACCAATGTCATATTTTTTTGGGAAATCGTAGAAAATAGCCAAAAAAAATTTTGTTTTTAAAGTCCAGCCCATGTTTCAAAAAATTAAAAAAATAGCCATGTTACGAACTATATAACAGAAAAGTGTCACATAAAATATAACACATTTGTAAATATTTGTAAGATATTTTGTAACACTTCAAGTTTTACTCATTATTTTTTGAAGTGTTAAATAATATCTTACAAATACTTATAGATCTGTTATATTTTTTGTGACATTTTTCTGTTATACAATTCGTAACATGGCTATTTTTTTAATTTTTTGAAACATAGGCTATCATTTAAAACAAACATTTAATTTTGGCCTATTTTTGCAACTCACCCTATTTTTTTTCTTCTGCAAAAAATAACATAAGGTGCAAAATGAGTTAAAAAATGACATAAAAATCTAACAATAATACTAACATGCATATTGAAAGTGGAATTTTTTAAAAATATCCCGTATAAAATAATTATAAGAATGTCTTCCTTTGATGCATTATTAATAATTTATATCTTAAATAGTCTGTTCGTTTTATTTTCACCCATTACATAAAAGTAGGGATAGAAATATATCAAAGTGCAACGCAATGGGATAGAAACTAATAGTGTATAAAAAACAAAAAAAAAAAAGATAATTTTCAAAATCTTCCTTAAAATCGGGATTAGTGGGCCCAAAAACCTTAATCACTCACTCTCGGTTCATCATCAGTTTTCCTTTATAAATTGGAAAATTCCAAAGGAGGATTTTGAAGAATACCCCATTTTTGACACAATGATAATTTATACTCTATGTGTGTTGCACTTTTAATTTATACTACAAAATTTACACTACAAACCTAGGGTGAAAATAAAGGGAGCACACCATATAGAATATAAATTATTAAGTGGCATCAAGAATGACTTTATTTTGAAATTCTCCCGATTCTTCTTCTTCTTCTTCTCTTCCAAACTTGAGTTGGTCCTTGTGGACCACATTTCTTCTGAACGCCAAGGTCACTATTCAGTCAATTGGCCCATTTATTAATTGGACAGCATGTAACAAAAGGCTATTAGTGAGAGAAACACATCAAGTATGACAACTCCAATATGACTAGCTTATATTTTATACTAACTGATTAGTTCTACCAATTATTAAGACATACATGTATTTAGAGAAAAACCTTTGTGTTTCTCCAAAATAAAGATATTAAAATCTACTAAATACAAAAGTTAGTTGGCCAATCGTTTTAGGAGACAGTATTTATTCAAATAATATATTCTACTTCATGATTTGTATGAGGACCCATGCTTTCATAAAAATATAAGTTTTTTGATGGATCATAAATAAGTTAATCGTGTATGGTATCACCCGTTGCTCTAAACTTACGGCGTCTGATTTCTTAAATTGTCATTTGCTTTGCCAAATTTATTTCCTAAACAAAATTCCTTTCACATTTTCTTTTGATATTTTTTTTTCCCTAATGTTATCCACTTATAAAGAATGATAAAGGAAAAGGGCGAAAATTCATTGTTGTAACTACACAATTTCAACATTGTAGCACCAAGAAAAAGGAAAAAAAAAAAAAACTATACTATCTGTTAAGGTTTATAAAAAGAAGAAGAAGAAGAAGAAGAAAAAGAAAAAATTAATCTACCTTTTTAAAATAAAGTAAAAAGAACATTGAGTGGATAACTTTAGTTCGAATAAACGCATTAATTCAACACCAAAATTTTAGTAGAACTATACACAATATCAAAATTAATGACCAAAATCTGACAAACCGAGTGACTATCCCATGTAATACGACCATCATTGAGATATGATTAACTGAAAGAAAACCTTTAGTACTACTTACTAGAAAATATTTACAAAAAAAAAAAAAGAAAAAAAACACGCACATTATTAATTACTTTCATTTCATACCAATACCATACATTTCATTTTATAGTGATCTTAAGTTCTAATCCTACAATGAGGACAGTTTGATGAGTGAACACTTAACCATTTGTCCACACACACAGTGTATTGTATGCATGTCAAATTTTGCCAATTAATACACCTTAACCTTCTCTTCTTCTTCTTCTTCTTCTAAAACACCATGATACAAATAGAGCACTCAGTCATATTAAATATTTGATCTTCAACAAAAGCATTTCCTCTCAATATCACCAAGCTATCCATCAATATATACCAAGTGCACTCTCTCACTGGCCATAGAGGACCCGATTTAAATTTAGGGCTCGAGATTAGGCGGCGCGCGAGAGAGGCAGATGAGCAAGAAGAAGAGGCCTTGGCGTAGTTGTTGTGGAGCTTGTAGTGACTAAACTCAACCAAGTGCCTGTGAAGTACTACTGCCTCTAGGTCTTGTTGTGTAATAAATATAAGCAATATAATATGTTGTTTTGTTGTGTTTCTTTTTGTAATTTCTGTTTTTTTTTTTTTTGGTTAATTGAATGGGGATGTGGGATTTTCGTGTGATTTTTATAGGGGTGGAGAATTTAATGATTTAAGCTGGGGAGTACATTGCTGCAGCTGGTATATGGTGAAAAATAAAAATAAATAACTTATGCTAGGTGGTAAATATTAGCCTCTGCTTTTTACGTAAGTTACATAATTTTGGTAGTTGTGATTTTGGCACACGGCAGAATTAATTATAACGTGGCAATTATTTATTAGAAACAAAATACAATTATCGATGCACTTATTTTTATTTCATCAAATAAACAAAGGTAAATTAGCTAAATATGCCAATTTAAAAATGTTTTTATTTTTAGTGTATGTTTTTAATTTTAGTGTTTTTAAATTTTAGCCAATGTTTTATAAAATAAAATAAAAATCACAATTCTAGTATAAGATGAATAAAATAAATAAAAGTATTTTCTATATTTTAAAATCACTTAAGCAAAATGACTATTTTTTATGATTTTCCAATAAAAGATTATCCCACCATTCTTGCTACCCGTTTATCTGTTCTTGATTCCCTAGGCTTCTTTGTTATGGCTCTATACTATACAAGAGCACTTTGAAGTTGATGACTATATTTCTGGGGCCAAAGAATGATATTAATTAAGTGCGTATTAATAGAAAATGAATCATATCACCTTTTTGAAGGCATGAATCAGTGCTTTATGTATATGGATACTGATGAATTTGTAATAATAATACATTGGATTTGGGAGGTCTTGGACCGCATCTTTATGAATAGTCAATCATTTATAATACTGATACTAATACTAAACTTTCTTACAGATACACCGTTTGGTTTGACAGAAAATGCGAGTAATTCACATAAATTTTTTCAGTTTGAATTAGGTCAAGAGGGATATTTGCATAAAATTCAAAACTAAGGAAGCTTTTTAAATGTATTCATATAAAAATCTGGCAAACGAAATAATTTTTTTAATTATTTATTACTATCCAAGTAATATGAATAAAATCGAGGGACTGCAAGTATGAATGTATGATAGGAAGTGGGCCGAGGCCCAACCCAAGATTAGCTTTGAATAGAGAAGTCCTAAAAGAACAAGAGATAATTACAAAATAGAAAAATTGCAAATTACCTAATTAATGCACCATTTAGTTATATGTTTTTTTTTAATTTGTAGTGTATGTTTAGTTTAAATATAAGAGTGGAAATTATAATTATATGTGTCAAAAAAAGATTCATCAAAATCTGGTCCCGGCGGGGCTCGAACCCGCGACCTTCGGCTCATAAGACCAACGCTCTAACCAACTGAGCTACGGGACCTGATCATGTTACGTAGGTTTCACACTTTTTAATTAACTCATTTTGAAATTAAGAAATTTAGAATTGAGAGCTCGTGACAAGGAACTGAATGAAAGACCGAAAGCAAACATTTAAAAAAAAAAAAAAAAGTTGAGTTGATTAGCACAAAAGAAAGAGTCTGTTTCCACTTACCAAAGGCAAAAGCAATAATTCCATTATTGCTTACAACTTTCAATTTTATGTTGCGCGGGCTGATTGTATAAGCACTTTGTTTTCACATCCTTTAATAAATAGTGAGTAGTAAGTTGGAGATGACATAGAGCACCACAAAGCTACAAAAATATTTGTACACTTTAGAATTAAAAAAAAAAAAGAAGTAAAAGAGAAATTCGAGTTTATCAATTGAATAAATGTTGACTAAGGTAGATGATGTTATACGTGGAAAATAAAAGGAGAGACAACAATGATGAAGACAAAAAATTTATTGGAGGGTCACTACGAATGACCGGAACAACAAAAAAAGAAGACGGAACTATATATATAGCAAGCTTTTTTTAGTGTCAAGAAAAATCTATAAGCCAATATTGACGGCTATAATTGGAAAGCTTAAAGCGACCTAGCCAAATGAATCCTTTTATCTTCATACTATATTGAATTTTTTGTCACAAACCCCATTCGTATGTTAGAATAGAATCTTTAGGGTCAGCTTGGTGTTTTTCCTTCTTAAATATTTGTTGTTAGATTCTGAAACAAAAACGATGTTGTACGAGCAGAATTTTGAATATTTAAAATATGATTTTTTGTCAAATTTGAATTGATTTGTATATTATAAATCTTAAGAAACCAATAAGAATTTAAAATCACAGTTAAATAACACACTATTAAATAGTAAAACATTCAAGAATCAAAATGTGCAGCATCACTCTGTCAATAATTTGCACTAAAATTCTCGTTTGGTGTCAACATTTGAATGATGAGGAAAATGTGTGATTGAATTAACTAAACTTTAGTAATACAAGCTACTGTATATATACATGTCTGAGTAAGATCAGTTATAACTAACTCTAATCTCAACTAATAATAATAATACACGTGTCACTGACTATGTACATTTGTAATATTTAGAGCTATTAATAGTACCAATTTTACAATATTAAAAGATTCTAAAATAGAAAATTCACCAAACTAGCCGTTAAATCAATCTTGCTTAACATTTAGGAGAAAGTATTAATCAAGTGTAAATCTTGTGAATTGTAACTATATAACTCCGAATCTTAAAAATTATAAATAAAAAAAAAAAACCTACATAACTACGAATCATAACGCACTTATAAGCTCATATAAAATATTTTATTTGTTCCATTTACTTGTTGAGAGACTATAATTGATTAATAGTTTTGACATGTACATTTTTTTTAGATTCCATATAACAAACCAAGAGACGTTCTATGTGATGTTGATACATAATAATTCTTTCCGTACGTCTTATTAAACAAATTAAAAGCACAAAAATTTTTAAGCCCAAAGGGCGAGAATAGACATAGAGGTAGAGCCAAGAACAAGGGCAACAAAGGAAGCCTTTTTCAACCATGATTCGGAACTCATCAACTTGTTGTGGAAAAAATCAAGAGCTATGAGATCTACTAGAGCCATGTATATTAGAATTCCCGACGAGAACGAGCCCAACAATCCCTCCATTATCAAGGCATTAGGGCTGCTATCGTCGTACCCCGTGGCCGAGAACAAGATCATCCCTAGTACTATCCCCATCGGCGTTGTCACCGCGAACATGAAGCACATGTACGCCGTTGTGGTAAAGCTAAAAGCCGCCTGAAAAAAAAATAAAAAGAGAAATTAATCGAAGAATGTTTGGTCAATTAAAATTATTTATTTTTCATGCAAGTTATGTACTTTGAATGATCAAACGAAGATCTATTACTGAAAATTAATACTTGTTTTTATTTATCTTATCATTTGAGAGTTTAATTGGACCAACTTGTTATGTCCTTTGGCGTACACCAAATTTAGAAAATATACCAAATCACTGTTCTTTTTTCTAATCTATAGCTAAATTTACCTCATTTTGACTTGCTCAAGTTTTCAAGCTCAAAGTTAGCTTCCACTATTCAAAGAGTTAGCTGATCCAATATACAAACGTACTCTGACTTGTAAAATTATAATTGTTCATTCATTTACATCATCAACATTAATGCGCTTGGCAATAAGATAATTATGCACAGAAAATTATTTGATTATCTTGTATATGATATGGAATGTGCTTTAAAATTTTCTTTATAGAGAGAGAATCTTCTCTAACTTTGGTTGCCCTAATACTGTAGTTGCACCTTAGATATTCCTCACTCCTCTCACTTCACTAGCTACAAACTAAGATCACAGATCACACAATTACGATCTAACAAAGATAATTATAAACTCATGATGCTAACAATGTTTCATAAAGTGATGACATTTAGCACAGTAGTCAATATGTTGGCAAATAGAAAAGAAGCAAAATAGCCCCTCAAAAGCTAGTTACACTATTTCAGTGGCCCTACTGAAGTGGTGAAGCCTATTCATTGATTATTTTTTTTTACCCAGTTATTTGATACGTTAGGTGTAAGTATAACACACATGACAACACAAAAATGAAAAACAGAAAGGAAAATAAATATATTAAAATCTCGGTTTATTGGAATTCATGTGTATTGAGTGCAACATTGTTGTATACATACACGACAAATAACACCCATTCTCCAAACTACCTTGAATCCCCACCTAAAATAGTTAAAGACTTTAAATGAACTAATCTAATAGCTCCAGCTAATTGTTTGAACCAGTCAAAATTAACCCACAAAAATAAGTGGCTTCCAAACCACACCTCCACACCCAAATCCAAATATTTCTCAATTATTCATCTTAAGACTAGATATTTTTCTTATTTTCTTTCCTTTATTATACTAATTTTTAATTTTTCATAGGAATCAGGGACTAACGAACAAACAAAATCTGATGAGTAGTTGTAACAAGTGTGAGTGCGTACCTGAGCAATACAACCGCCAAGTCCCATGCCCTCAAAGATCTGGTGGAAAGCCAGCGCAGCGACGAGAGGCCGAATGGTGCACTGATTCTGAGACATTCCCATGGTGACACCGATAATCACTGAGTGGAATATTATCCCAATCTCCAACACCTGACTCACCAGCC
Source organism: Boehmeria nivea var. tenacissima (assembly GCA_018132145.1). Taxonomy (NCBI): domain Eukaryota; kingdom Viridiplantae; phylum Streptophyta; class Magnoliopsida; order Rosales; family Urticaceae; genus Boehmeria; species Boehmeria nivea. Next base: position 16,148,219 of record CM030874.1, on the reverse strand, counting down.
TCTGCTTCAGCCTCACCAACGCCTCCTCCCGATCCACCACCTCGCCGGCGCTCTCGTCCGATCTCAGCACTCCGGCCTCCACGAGCTTCAGCTCCTCCTTGGTCTCCACCGCCTCGTACTTGTCGTCCCCGCCGGCGGCCCCCTCCCCGCCGTGGCCCGAGTGCCCGTGGAGCTCGGCGTGCGAGGTGGCCGTGACGTCGACGAGGAGCGCCGTGACGGCGCCGACGAGCGTGACGAGGCCGGCGAAGGGGAAGTCCCGCCAGGGGTGGCGCGAGGCCACCTGGCAGTCGGCGAGAGCGGCGAAGGCGTCGGGGAGGACGTGGACGAGGGAGGTGGAGAGTATCACGCCCGCCGCGAAGCACTTGATCACCAGCACCGCCTTGTCGTACGCCGGCCTCCCCTGGAAGTAGCGCGCCAGCAGGACCGGCGACGCGATGCCCACCACGCTCGTGAAAAAAATCACGAATATCGACACCAGCTTCAGCCGCGACGCCGCTTCGCCGTCGCGGCAGGCTAGCGTCCGAGCCGTGTCCAGCGCGCAGGCTGACATGGTGGTCGCGGCGGCTGGAGTTTTATTCGGGAAAGCAAGAGTGCCAGAGATGTGTGACGGTCTGTCTATCAAAGTTGTGTGTAGGCCGTGAGGTTTTTGTTTTTGTGTGAGAAAATTTGTTGCGGGTCTTTTGGTTTTTGTGGACTGGGTTGAACGTGACACAGAGAAATATGGAATTTGAGGTATAGATTGACTATGGACAGGAATTATAGAGTGTCTAAAACTTTAGCTACTATATGCTATTACTATTTGAGGTATAGTTGCCACTTGCCAGAGAAGAAAGACTAGCTGAATTTTGGTGGAAAATATACAGACAGAGGGGTTAATTGGGAATTTGGGATTATAAAAGGAGTGGACCAAGTTATGGTTGGTGACTTTGGTCCCACCTATTAATTTTCACATTTTCTTGTTATCATGCAACTTTTGGTTTTTTTATTATTGTTATCACTATCATTAGTTTTTCTCCTCTTTGAAAATGTTAGTGTGGTTTGTGGAATTGCCATTTGAAATGCTTCTTTATTGTATTTAATTTAGATTCTGCCCGTTAATATTTAAAACATATATATGTGATCGATCAGGTGGTTTATTTTTTTTACTTTTAAGTTTTTCTTTTTCTTTTTTAATTGTTGTCTTGGTTCGAGTGTCTAGTCATTTTCTTTGTTTGAGTTTGGAAGTTAGTGTCATACTTGCACATATTCACGGGCAAATTAACAATTCTGAACGAAAGCGTAGTGGAATTTTTACATATAATTCCAAGGACAGAATGCAATAGTGACCTTATACGAGACTTCCTTTAGGGTGTGTTTGGTTGGTACAAAGCAAAAGAATCGCTTATTGCTTTCTATAACTTTAATTATGTGAGTACATAGAAAGGGAAAAAAAGAAACACAGTTTTAATTGTGTTACTATATGATTAGATAATTATGGAACCCCAAGAGGCAGAACAACTTTATATATATATATAGATAAATTGATGAAAATACTAGACGTAGAGGACTTTTGAATTTGTTTTTATTAGAAAATAACGATCCTAATGCAGAATTAAATTCCATAAAAGGATCGAAAACTAAAGACCCAAAGAGATCATCATACCTCCTGCTATTGAGTTGAAATTATCACGTTGATTGACTCTCGATAGTGATATTTCTAAGCTCTACAGTAATTGAGATTTGATGGTGTATATCTAAAAATGAAGTGAGACGAGGGACCAAAACACATATAAGTAGTGGAACTCTCATCAAATCTCTCGGTCGAAACTAATTTTTGTTACCACCGAGCGACTAAATGCACGTAACGTTGTGACCTTTGATGAGAGACCATAAATGGGCATCAAGTCCAAAACGTTTGGACCACATGATTGCCAAATGGTTACAGTATGCCGTCATGAACTCTAAGGTCTAGAATTATATTCATAACTTTTTTAAAACCCAAACATAAACTAAAACGCAAGGACTTAATTTTCTTTCTAAGGGACTATTTTGGCGCAATTAAAAACGAACCATTCACTTAAAAAGTATGTTTTTTGGTTAGTAGACATTTTTTTTGTTGGTATATTATCTACTATAAAAAATACTAAATTCACCTAAACATGAAAGTTATAGATATTTTTATATATATTAAAATATTAGAGTCGTCGAAATCAACTCAGTCCCCGTACCTTAGAACTATATGTGAGACCCAGATGGATCTGGCAGAGAGCATTAATCCATATAGATTAGACTTTCAGGCCCAACTACAAGTCTACAAATCCCATTGAATGAAACGGGCAGCCCTTAGCCTATAACTACAAATGCTTTATGACATTGAGTACTCGTTAATGACGATAGAGTATAGGTGTAATAATAAAAATAAAATTAAAATTGATCATGAAAGATTCTGCTATGTATTATGTACTATATTGTAGGCGTTTTTTGTAGTCCGACATCTTATTCTTACCACCAATGGATTAAAAGATAATTAATAATAGGAAAATACACTGTTGTAACGAATTGATATGAAAAAATAAATTAAAAAAAATGACGAGCTTCAAATAAAAATAATGTCATTTTTTTTTAATAATCTTCATTTTATAACTGATCTTAATGTCTATGAACGACGTTCGAGAGTAAAAATAACAAATTTTGTTCGTTGATTATAGCGTTGCGTAACTTGCGTTTGTTTGAGACGCATTACTTTTTTCTTATTGTTTGTTACTAGCTAGAATTTATCTTTTAGTTAAATATTTCTATATGCGGATAAGTCCTATATATATATATATATGTATATGTATATATATTTTGTCATGGATGTCATATAAAAAGTGATACCACATATTGTCACAACTATTTAGTTTCTCTCTGTGCTCAAAATTTGGTGTAGACTAAAAATTTAACTAAAACGTAGATAAAATCTATGATAAAATTGAGCATCTAATTAGATTGGGTGACTTTGCATGTGTACATTGGCACACCTAAGCCCAAATCATTTGCCAAACCCGATATCTCATGAGTTCTAAATAAAATCTCCTTGTATCTGAACTCTGAATCATGGGCTTGTCTAATATGGCCGAAAAAAAAAAAAAGGCATCACAAATTCATTGTCATTAATATAATAAATTATCGCACACAAATTAATAGAATTCTTTTATGACAAAAGGTATGATGTTTACTGTTTAGAGATCTCAATTATGATCCCCATATAACTCGTATATGTCTTCGCGTTTGTGGCCGTTAATGTCATGAATTGCTTATCAAAGTTATATAATTCAACATTGTGGAAATAATTAGCAATTTCTTTGGTCTTCAATGCATTAGATGTCGATATAGCAACTAATCTGAAGTGTTTCCTTAGTCATATATAATTTTCGGTACCAAATAAAACAAATCCACCAAAAAGTCATCCCTACAGTTCTTGTTAATAATCATATATATATAAATATATATATTTTGTATATAAACTAAGGAGAAATTGAAGAAATATCATGTAAATTCTTAGTTTCCGTTGATATATATACATATACACACACGTGTGTGCTCTTAAACAATCAAACAAGAAAATATATTGAGTCAAGAAAAAAAAAATCAAACAAGAGAAGACATTTTATGTTTTTAATGTTTAAAAAATGGAGAAATTGAATACATATATCTATTAAAGATCTTTTGACACATCATATATAGCTTCTTTCATCCAGTTATTTATATATATATATATATATATATATTATACAACAGCATTTCCATTAATCCAAGTGGTTCTTATCTCTTTATAATTACAAACACATAGGAAGCAAAAAAAAAAAGTCTTTTAAATTTTCCTGTTATTATAATATATACTGGTCAACATGTTGAACTTCTTAACATAATTAATGCTTGAAGGATATTTTTATTTTCCCAAGTCAGTATTGATCGATCATCTTTATTATTATCTCGAGGAATATAAGGACTATTTATTAGGCATTGACATGCGAAAACTTTTGGACCATAAAACCAATTAGATATCTATTAATCATATTATTAAATCTACACAGCTAAGGAAGGCCCTTCAGGGCGGCGCTGATATTGAAGTTTTGATTATATCCTCCGTCCAAACTATATACATACACAAACTATATATATACATATGCTATATAGTCCAAGAAAGTTTGGCAATACTGATATTTTGGTGTTGAGAGAAAGCTACGTATGAACTGTAAATATATAACATTAGTTGAATAAATAGACCAATGCAATATATTCATGATGACCAGCTTTTGCCAAGTTGACTTGTTATGTTCCTCTCGTTTAAAGTCTCTTCACATCATTGGAATATATCACTGATTGATTTTTCGCTGATCCCAAAGAAAATGCAAATCCTTGTGCAAATTAACCCCCGTTTGGGGCACTCCATTTTGGACATTTTTTATCATTCTTAAATAGTTTGAAAATGATTTGGAAAATAGTTTGAAAAAATGATTAGAATGGTTTGATTTTACGAATTTCGAAGTGGTATAAATAGTTGAGATTTAAAGATATTGAATAAGGATTTGAAAAATTAAAAAAAAAATGATTAAAAAAAATATATAATGAAATGGTTTATTAGATTAAAAAAGTTGAAAAAAAATAAAAAATAAAATGATTTGGATGGCGGGGCCAAACCAGGGGTTAAGTGGTCCAAAACAGTGAGTAGTGACTTTCTTCTCTTCTTCTTCTTTCTCCTTTTTTCTCTTTAGCTTTTCTTATATTATATATATATATATATATTTGCAATCGAATTGAAAATACAACGTTATGTCAATCCCTTTAGTATTCGACTGTCAGAAGCATAACTATCATGAGTAAAGGAACATATTGATAAATGATATATACGCGTGAGAGATTGTTTTCCTTTTAGTGGTCCTTCACTTTTGGACTTATAATGGTTTACTTTCTTTTTTTTTTTTTTTTCTTTTTCCCTTTGCTGTGAACTAATGGCCTATAACTTGGTTTCTAATGGTTCACAGCTTATACGAAAGCTAGGAAATTTGTGGAAAAAAAAAAAAAAAACAACAACAACAACGTTCCAAAAGCTGATATATTCATATCATGTACTAAAGCATATATTAATTGGCCTTTTTCTTTTTCTGCAGCCAAAAAAAGAAAAAAAGATGGGCTCAACTATGTAATTCATATCCAGCCATGCAATCTGGTCTGTTCTTTCAAATCATTGTAACTTCGTCACTATATTTTTTCCTTAGTGCTCATATTGTTCCATTTCCTATATTTTTGCCTTATTTGATGTGTTTTCTATAATTTATATGAGTAAAAAAAAAAGTCAAGAGTGTTACATGAATAGTTATCGGAGAAATGTTACTCTTTTACGCAAGTACTTTTAGTACTGATCATACAGATGACTAAAGTGTGTATCTTTTTAGCGGTTCTTTGAATAACGTTGATGTAATCATGTAAATTGTAAGTACTTCAAACGCTTAAAAGTCTACTTAACTTTCAAATAATAACCTCGTTAGTACTATTGGAGTCAGCTATTTTTTATTTATGTGGGTCCCACTTGGATCCGCTCAAAACTAACTAAAAGTAGAAATCTAGTCGCTTTAGTACATCGCAATCTCTAATTAATTTGATGTTTTATGTCTCTTAAGAATAGACTAATTTGAATGTAACACGAATCAAAATCTATATATAGAGATAACTAGAACATACATACACGAGTTTTCCATTTATACTATTTTTTTTTCAACATTAATGAAAATTTTGGTTTCGTATATGAAGTGACATTAAAATAATACTGCCCAATTATTGATCATCACCCAACAGACTGCCACAGGTCAATCAGTCAATGTTCTCTGAGTCGTACAAAATACAATTGCGTATTTGACGAATAAAACTACATGTATACGTATGCTTAGGCTATGCCATGAATTTCAATATGTCCCACTTACCACATGAATTATCATGATCAAATTTTTCTACCATATGTACGAATAAAGGCCTAATATATATATAATGATCCTAGAGTCTTCCCACATTATGATGCTAAAGTTGTGACCTAGAAAATGGCCGTAGCTCTCTCTGCCTTGGAACTTTGTGAGATCACAATACTTTGCTCATAATATTTCTCTGCCAATATATGTGAGGTTGTTATATGCTCTGATCATCAGTTTCTCTGATTTTTCTTTTTAATGTTAGTACTTATATATACGGAAATGTCTCTTTGAAGGGGCTCCACCAGCTTAGGGTTCTATGGTATAGGATTTTTTTCATGCCCTTGACTTTATTTAAAATTAAAGGACTTAAAAAAAAATCGGTTAATAATTGGCATATACATGTGTGTGTGCAAGAGAGATAGAGACATCTAATAATTATCTTATGTGTGTCGTACTAATTTATTAACCCTTGTTCACTTGCATGCTTTATTCGCTTGTGTTCATTATTATTACCATTTTTTGCTCGTGTAAGCCAAATAACTCGTACGTGGCACGTCAATAATACTGATATAACAGCTAAAACCCCACTTGATTTCACATTTTCTTGTGAAGTTATGATATGTTACACATCGCCGTATATAGGCGGTTTTATAATTATGCTATAAGACATAACAAATACCTGCAATTGGTGTTTTCTTGCCATGCGTGATCATCAATTATATATACACTAAATTAAAACACACTGCATGAATATAAAATACTTATTCTACGGATCGATGCCTTTGATCCAGCTTGTTCCATTGCAAGTTTTAATTCCAAAGGACAAAGACATTATCATCGTATATATTAAAGTTCACCCATGATATATATATATATAAGTATGGTTATTTTAGTTTATATATAAACTTATGTTATAGTTGATGATGCTCATGCTGCAACAAATTAATGAAACTTATTTTAATTTAATTTTTTATTTCTACTTTTTGAGTTTTAAATGTTAATGAAAACATAGATTAATGCTTATTTTGCTACTTAATATTATTTTATCATAGAAGTTGAATCTAATAAAAAGTGTAACTATAAGCATTAACTATTTATCATTGGAGATCTGACCCTAGAGCTTTATTGCACCTTATAGATTACAATTAATTTAACCTTAATGATCAAATGTTGTTCTTTGTACAAGAAGGAAGCCTAGAAAGCTATATATTCTTAGAATTGGGTACAGAGAATATAACGATGAAAAGAAAAGCAGCATCAGTTTTATACAAGCACTGAGTCATAGTATATAAAGATAGCTCAACCTCAAAAGTATAAAGTCATCATAACAAGATGCTATAAGCTATATACATTACTGTATAACGGGACGGGACAAAGGAGGGTACGTTGCGGAGAAGCATTGGACCACCAAACTTATGATTGATTAGTTTTAATCATCACACTCTGTGGCTAACAAAAGGAAGTCGGGAGTGGCGACTAACTAAGGAAATCTATTGAGATACTGTGTCACCGATGTGAAAGGAACAAGAGCAAAACTCCAACTAAAAAAGTATCTTGGACACACATATTCCAGAAAATTACATGACGTACTTAGGTTTTTTTCAGTTTCGAATCATTTCACACCTCTCTTGGGTCTACAAAAAGAGCTCTTTCTGGCGGGCTTTTGGTCAATTCGTCATACATTTTACCATTACCCGTTCCATCACTTCTCAAGGATTTTATACACCACAAGTCCTCCGGGATGGACAAAGACTTCCAATGTGGGACGTGATGCCTCATCTCATCGTTGCCCCCGACCTCCGTCACCACCAGCTTGCAGTCCTTCGACGCCACGGCCATATTGTGCACGGATTGGCAAAGCGCCCGCACCATCTTCCCGGACGCGGGGCCTTCCCCGTGCACTCCGTACATGAAGTAGAACCCGAACGGGTCGAAAAAATCCGGCAGCGAAGGCAGCAACTTGAAGCAAGGAAAGAACCTGCTTATCACTCTCGAACTCTTGGTATATATCAAGCAAGACAACGGAGCTTTGCCAAGCCATAGCTTGAAGAGCTCTCCAGTGTTCCACACACTAAGCATAGCCCAGCTCGTCGGAGTCTTTTCGCTCCCGCTTTTCCACGCCTCTCCTCTAGGGTAGGCCACCCAAGTCCCCAAGCTGAGCTTGTTCCTCAAAACTTTGTCGATGTCGAGGGGGAAAAACTCGGCGGAGGCCATGAACTTCCGGTAGAGAGACTCGGCCTCGTCGACCCTCAGCCTCGCGATCTCGACGCTGGACGAGACGTGCGATGGCCGGTTCTGGACGGGGTTGATGAGGATGGCCGGGGTCCGGAACTTGCGGTAGCCGAGGCCGTCGACGAAGAGCCGCACGGAAGCCTCGTTGTCCTTCTGCGTCGCCATGTAAGAGTAGTCCACCTCGTTGGCAGCGAACCACTTCTCGAGCTCGCGGACGAGCCCCGAGCCCACGCCTCTCCGCCGCTGATGGGGCGAGACCCTCAGCCCCAATACGTACCCGACCTTGGCTATGTCCTTTGGCGGTTTGTCGATCGTCACCACTTTAATAGAGCCTTGAATCACCCCAACCAACTCGTTGTCCAACTCAGCTAACTGACAAGCACATGATAGATATTAATAAGTAAATATGTCAATTGGTTTCTTAATTAATTATATATTATATAAAATGGAAGTGTTTGTGGACAAAATATATAATATATTAATTTATAAGTACCAGCATCTTATACATGGGGCTGTTCCGGATCCTACAAATGGGGTCACCCATAGTGTCCGTGAAGAGGAAGACTCGCTCCGACGAGGGGCCGACTTCGCACCGCCTTTCGAGATCTTCGACTCGGGCTCGGTCGGCTCGCCGGTCGTAGCTCCGGATGATCATAGGCTGCTTTAACAAGCCCATGTCTCTACGCACCATAACGTCGATCGAAGCAGAATATTATGTACTAGTATTGGATAAACTAAATATTTTTTAGGGAAAGAAAAAAGTTGCAGAGTGTAGATAAGAGTGTAATTATAGCTATAGCTATAGCTAGGCCCCAAAATGCGTATAGTAGTACATATAATTGTTGAGAAAGGCAACAAAAGAACTATAGTGATTGTAGCAGTACAAGTAGTAGTGTTGGAAAGAGCTTAATTTGCCTTGAGAGAAAACTTTCCGTGAAGATCATGATTTATATATATATATATATTTATATGGAAGGTTGGGATATATGGCCGGGGAATGTTGTTGTTGTTGTTGTATCTATCATATCATGATCATGATCATCAACATCAACCTAGGCTTTCTATAGAATTTAATAATGCCTAGACAAAAGGTGATTAATAATAGAATGTGTTTTTTGTCTCTCTAGATAGCTATACCTTTTTTTTTTCTCATCTCTCTTCTCTTCTCTTTTTTTTTTTTTTTTTGATCCATAATATTTTTGTTATATATAATCAGCTTCATTTAAGCCAATCCACGTTAGGATAACCTCAGGCTCACGCCACTTTGCACGCCTAAGAATATGTGTCGTTGGCCGACTCCAATTCGTTACCTCCAATAAATTAATAAAGATTTATTAATTAGGTACCAAAATAGTATTTTTCTATTGAATAACTACGTACCGTAAATATATATAATATTTGTATCTTTAGTCTATATTCTATAGGTATACGTACCGCACCAAACCCTAACCTTTGGATCCGTACCGTACAGTCGGCAAGCCTTATACCAAAAAATATCTGATTAGAATCTAATCATGGATTAACAAAACCTATTTTTCACGGAAAGCTTGGGTTAATTATGATTGAATATTATATTAAAAGGCATTAATCCTCAAGTAGAGGAGGAATATATATATATATATATATATATATATATATGGCAGTTTTATGCCATTTCACCTAATTGAAGATCTTATTAGCCTGCGTCGACCGGCTGGCGGACCGGTTAGGGCAACGTGTACACACGACGGTGTATGGTAGTAACACAATATTTGTGGGTGGGATTAATTGTTTGAACTTTAATTTAATCAGTGGCTTTGGGAATAAGTTTACTTAGTTTGATGCTAGGTTTTTGGTGATCTTTAGAGAGCAGGGAAAGGCAAGAGAAGGAAAAGGAGGTCACTTTCTATTCACACTCTACTTTTCTCATTTGGCACTATTATACAACTACGGTTTTCTTTCTTTATTCTTATTATTATTATTATTAAATTTTGGGTTTTGTTTTGTTTCGAGTTTTTAGGGAGTTCAAGGAATGCTTGGGTGGCTTCTTATGTGGTCCATCCCTTCCTTTTAGACACTTAAATAGATTCGAAAGTGAAAGTGAAAGTGAAGCCCCCACTATAGCCATGCCTCGATTTGTGCTAATTAAGCTAATTTCTAAGATTAGAATCATAATATTGCTATTGCCTAACGCACCACCTTATTCAGGTGCGAGAAAAATTAGCCTTATTGTCGCGACAAAAAACCCAAAGATGATCACGAACCAAAAATTTGGTAATCTTGGAGGATGATAAGAATGACAATACTACTAATTATCCAAACAATTTTTTTTATTAAAATAATTTTTTAAAAACGCATCCAAACAAAGATGACACATAATTATCTAAATAGTTTTTTTTTTAAACAATCTTTAAGAACACATCTTTAATCAGAGCATATATTTTTCTTTTGCTTGTTGAGAATTGATCAAACTTTTTAGGATTTTCTAAACACAGACACGCGATCACAGTCGTCCATGACTATACGTTCATAGTAAACTCCACGTGAGACCCACAGTCATGAATGGCTATGATCACACAGACGCGATAGTCTGTGTATAGCACAGCTCAACTTTTTATCATGAAAGTACCAGTCTCCAATCAAGTTGTTTTTTTAGTTTTAATTAGTCTTTTTTGTCTTCTTCCGTCTTGTGGTTATTATTGTAACCTAAATAATTGATAATGGCACGCACAACTAGGATAGCTGAACAATATTTTTCTTGTATATTTTCCAAATAAATTATATGATCTTCCTATAAAAACTTACTCCACATTTACAATTATATTAATGAATAAGAGGTATACATGCCACAAAGAAACAATTTAATTTTAAAGTCTTTGGTATTTTGCCATTTCTTTATTCATGTTTAATAAAATGACCAACATTTTGATAAAAGCTCATCATCACGTAATTAAAACAATGACTAATTTCTTAATTAATCGAAGTGTTGGCTACTTTTTTTAAAACACCTTTTAAAAATGACTATTTACACAATTATCTCTTAATTTTATTTAAATGTATTTGAGATATGAATATACAAATGTAATTAAAAAAAAATTATAGTACACGTTAATTAATTTGAGTTGGGGTTTGGTCTATACAATTATTCATAAAAGCAATACTCAAAAAGCACATCAAACAGAAACCCCAATAGCACAATATCCCACGATCTCTCATCCTTTCATCTCATCTCACAAAGCACTCACAAAATGGCTCATGAAACCCTAACCGTCGCTATTATCTCCTTTTTTTCTTTTGTTTCTATCCCCATTTTTTTAATCCAATTTTGGCCCTCCAAAACCTACTAATTAGTTCCTTCCAACAACCTCACGTTTCTTCACTAATCATCAGACCTCCCATTATTACTGGAAAAGATTGCAATTAATGGCACACGCATATGTGGTAAAGCTTTTCACATCCCACCCAGTAAATCACACACAATTTGGTCCCTCCACTACCATTTAAACAGCTTTGATCTTTGCTTATAAAAAATCATTTTTTATCATTATTATTATTTCTAACACATTTTTTTTTTTGGGTCCCTTAGTTCATGATTCAATCCTCCACAAGAAGTGCACATTCAAAGAAGTGAACACAACCTGTCTGCTTTCTGTTTTTCTTTGCATGCATTATATTGTCCTCTGCATATGCTTTTCTGGATGGATTCTTTGGAGGTAGCTAACATTTTTAACGTGTCCAATGAGTAGAGGGGGACCAACTCTCCCCTGTCTTTTTGTGCGGGTGGGGGAAGATATTGGAGTGGGTCCTTTATTTTATATATATATATATTTTATTTTTTTTTCCTTGTTCGTAATTATAAAATACCCACTCTATTTGATAATGTACGTATTGATTTGTAAATAAAATGTGTAATTCAGTTATTACGTAGGCACATTTAGTGTATCGTATTATATTGTTGGATATAAATTTGTATATTTATATGTCGATATTAAGATGTTAGATAAAAAAAAAAAAAGAAAAAGTAATTGTCGATATTAGTGCAAATAAGATGATCAAATATGATTTTTAGATAATACAATTTAGGCTGAAGTAGGCAAATACCCAAAATTTATATAACAATAAAAATAAATATTCAAACTTTTGAAGTAATTGAGTGTCTAGTAAATTTGTGAATTACTTGCACATGTTTTTGGTAACTAAGTGAATTATCACAACTTATCACTGTGTAAGTAATTGAATTATTTGAATAATTGGTTATATTTTTCAAAAAATTGGGTAATAACTTACATTAAGTTTTAAAAATTAGGTATTCACTATAATTTTTCTACAATTTATTTATATCAAACGTGTATATATATATATATATTAATTATATCATAGTTTGAATATGTCAAAATATTTATAGTATGTTTACATCTCTTAGTCTATCAATCCATTCCAAGAATTTGGTAAACTAACACTTTTTAATCTCATTTAAAAATCATGCACGTACGTGTAAACCTTTTAATTGCTCTTGGGCTTCTAATTAATTGCGTTGGGTTTATTTTCACCACATATTTGTGTCTTGGGAGAATTTCAAAATAAAGTCATTCTTGATGCCACTTAATAATCTATACCCCATGTGGTGTGCTCCTTTCATTTCCACTTTATATTTGTAGTGTAAATTTTGGGGTATAAATTAAAAGTGCAACACACATGGGGTATAGATTAACATTGTGTCAAGAATAGGGTATTCCTCAAAATCCTCCATTTGTCTTTGTCCGGCCTAAAAACTAAGGGGGTGTTAAAGTATAAAAACTATTATGATCCACCTCCTTAAACTTTTTAGATGAATTAGTAAACTAATATTGTATTATAGTAAGAGACTTTGAGTTCAAGCTTAATTTTTAGATGAACTGGTAAACTAACAATACCAAATATATTTGAATGCATTATTAATAGTCATAAGTCGTAGCGTTGCAATATATACACATTTAGAGAAAGGAGAATATCTTGGGGAGAGTTTTGGTAGCTTGTTTGGCGTTTTCCGATTGAGTGGGTTCATGAGTTTCCCATGATTAATCTTCTTTCATAATGATCGGATGGCAATCTTATCGGAAGAGATCACAGATAGAAGAAATTTGAAAGTGGCCATATATATATTCCCATATATGTATATATGTGTTGAACACTAAGTACATATATATTTATATATATGGTGTGTTTTGTGGGGGTTGTTGGTTCTGAGTATGTTCCATAAAAGAGTCTAATTTCCACTCTTAATCATCTTTATCCGTTTATCCTTAGAAACCCCCTTTTACTGATTCCATAACACAATTAGTGGCGAGGGACCTATGTTTGTGTTTCAAGTGTTCAACTGAGTCGACACATGCATATATATACATATATGATCATGATATGGATCAGAACTCAATATATATGCTCCTGGGACCCACTATGGTCCACTCTTTTAGTTTCATATATAAGTTTGGACGTGTGAGAGTTTGGTTCACATATTTTATATTTATATATATATATATATAGAGAGAGAGAGAGAGAGAGGTGTTTGTGTATGTGTGACTGTGTGTTAAATGATATAGGGCAGTTTAGGATTAGCATATATGGCCTTGAAGCTACTGACTAAAGTAATAATAATCTAGGTGTGTATATTTGTGTGTGTGTGTGTGTTTACACTATTGGCATCCTCCAAAAAACAATGAAGATATGTACTTTAGATTCCAATTTCAAAAGCCTAAATTTTAGTGTAATGGTGGATATTATGGGCAATAGAAAATTGTCATGTATGATTGCGTGGGATTGGGGCTTGCTTTGCAAAAAGGAGTTTTTTGAGGAATTCGGTATTAAACTAAGGGCATGCTTTTAGTAATAAAGTTGGTATATATATGTAATATATGTATATTTTATTTATGTATGTCGGTCAAATTAGAAAATAAAAATTGGGAAATCGTGTTATAAAATACAATATATGGTGTACAAGATGCAATCTTATATTCCTTTGTGTGGTTGGTATTTTCTTGTATGTGTATATATATATATATTTATTTATTTAATACGTAGGTATAAAATTTATGTTAATAGTAGAATTAAGCCCAAACTTTTTTTTTTCCTATTTGTCTTTCGTACTTGTGTCCTCGGCTTGCTATTCTATAGGCTTTTAAATAATAATCATCTTCAATTACTTAACACGTTGTGATCAACAAAATTTTATGTCAAATTATTATGATTTCTGTGACAAAATAAGACTATACTACGATAAAAGTAAAATGAGAAATATTCTAACTAAGTTATTTACATATCTACTTCGAGGTGGTGAATTGTGAAAACGTAAGGTAAAAGTCAAGCTTTGACCAATCATTAATTAATAATTAGAATATACACGTATGTAGCTAGAGTGAGATTCAAATTTATTGTGATCACCCTGCTATGTATATTTTCTCTTATCAGACGAAATTAGTATTTAGAAACAATATTTAACATGGAAATCAATAATTAATAACACTATAATCCTTCACGTAATGTATGATCACTATATTTCTTATCATGATAAGATAATCCTTAATTTGACTAGGACATGGTGATTATTGCTATAAGAGATAAATAGCATTATGGAAAGTACTAATTAAATAATCATCAATATGAAGAACATAATGTTTCTTTTGTCCACCACTCGGTAATTCCCAATTTGTCAGTAATGACATCATAATTAATTCACTGCAATGGCCAATTGTACAAAAGCATACGCATTTTGGTAGCTAGTGTGGTTCTCCTTTGATAATTTAATTAATTATATCTTAAGGTATAATGGGCAACTACATGTATCTAGTTAGTGAACAGAGGTAAATCAATAATATATATATATATACACACACATATATATTCCATATTAAAACAAGGAGAAGCCTAGATTTATTGTTCAACGTAAGCAGGCAAGTTGATATATTTCACCTAGTTATTGGACAGAGAAAATTATCAATTTTATATTAGTCCCTCTACTATTTCTCTTGTAGTTCTTACTAATTTTTATATTTGCAAATAGCACAAAGTAATAACTTATATATTTTTTATACCATTAGCTATGAATCACTATCATTAACTTTTTTATGTGCGTAGGCGTGGATTTGGTTGAAACACTTTGGGAAGTGGGAAAATTGCCAATGGCAAATGTGAATTGTGAGAAAAACTCAATTGGAGTTATATACAAACAAACACCTTCTGGACCGGCTTTAACTTGAACCAATTCAAAACGAAGAAAATAGGGGATTTGGAGAAATGTAATCTATACCCTATGTATGTTGTATTTTTACTTTATACCTCAAAATTTACACTACAAACATAGAGTGAAAATAAAAAGAACACACCACTTGAGGTATAGATTTGTAAATGGCATAAAAAATGCCTTTGTTTTGAACTTCTTCCTATGAATGAAAATAGCCACTTGTGCAAATTTGTAGTCTTTGACACTTAATTTGGTTGGGAAAGAAGCTTCATTGAAAGGTATAAAGCCCAAGCAACTACAAAACAACATACCAAAGGCCAAGCAATAACTCCTTTAACTTAGCCTTTGCGCACTTACAAATCGATAATGATCAAGTAGGACCGCATGCAGCAAATTCAAATCCTTTAACTTTTCTATTTTTTCTCTGTTCTTCTTAAAATATCATAACTCATCAAAGTAGTTTTAAAGAAAATTTAAAAATGTTAAGTACGCGTATAGAGTTTAAAGCAATTTGTTAAGTATTGTCATGATACTATATTACTATTCCAGAGATGGAGAAAGGAATAATGGCCTTAGAGGATAGATTCGTATCTGCTAAATACGGTCAACTTTTCTTCTATTTTTTTTTTTTTGGTTTTGTGTCATTAATAATTTTATTCTTTTTTCCATTTTCTCTATTCCTCATTAGGTTGCATTATTAATAATACTTAACATTCATAACAAAAGGATGTACAAATTTGCGCGCCTAATCGAGATTGACATTTATTTTCGATTTATGTAAGCCTTGAGGGAAATTAATAAAAAATAATAATAATAATTACATGAAAATATATGTACATATCACTTTTTAGCAGCGAATTTTACCAAATTTAACATTTGTTTTACAAAAGAAAAAATCAAGAATGTGGATAAAATATTAATTTATTAATAAAAATATAACATGATTTATAATAGTGACATGTGATTGATTCTTGATCAAATTTTTGAAAGGTCGGCCCAAGCATAATTAGGGAGATTTTGAGGAATATCCCATTCTTGACACAATGATAATCTATACCACATGTGTGTTGCACTTTTAATTTATACCCCAAAATTTACACTACAAACATAGAGTGGAAATGAAGGGAGCACATCACATGGGGTATAGATTATTAAGTGGCATAAAAAATGGCTTTATTTTAAAATTCTCCCATTTTTTTTGGGCCTTAACGAGCCCAACAATGGCGTTTTGGGTGGTGGCATAGTAATGGCTAGGGGGATTTTAAGGAATGCTCATTTTTTTGTACAGATTAATAATTTATGTCTTTTTTGAATTGTACTTTTAATTTATACTCTAGTTTTATACTATAAACATAGAGTAAAAATAAGATATCACACCATTTAGAATATATATATATAGATATATATATATACTTTACAATTTCCCCTAATTATGTGGTTAACATGATTAGGTAGCCTCTGCTCTTTCATGTTTGTCCAAATTAGGCAATTAGCCAAGTCAGTTTGATTAAAAAAACAAAATAAAAAAGGAAAAAAACAGAGAGAAGAAGTTAGCTCGAAAAACAACGTAAACAGATATAAATTATTAATATGTAAAAAAAAAAAAAAAAGGGCATTCCTCAAATTCCCCCCACAAAAAATACTTGGAAAAAAAAAAAAAAGAGAGAAAAACGACACCCTAAACCCTCAATACACTGGGCCCAAGTTTTGTGGTGTGAACCCACCTTGATAACACCCAACTTTTTTGACCGACAAACGACACAAATTCGCTGCCAAGCAAGCTATTGAGAATTGAAACGGAGGTTGTGGGGCCCAATT
This sequence comes from Boehmeria nivea var. tenacissima, assembly GCA_018132145.1. NCBI lineage: Eukaryota > Viridiplantae > Streptophyta > Magnoliopsida > Rosales > Urticaceae > Boehmeria > Boehmeria nivea. Next base: position 16,131,047 of record CM030874.1, on the reverse strand, counting down.
CAATCGATAGCAATTGTGGGGTCCATTGGACGCACACGTCGCCATCAGATGGTCCCACCTTGCTGCAGATATGCCGTCCTCGCGCCTCTATTATTTCATTATTTGATGGAATTGTATACACACAAAATTAAATTACCTAAAGGAGGGGCTAGTCTTTGCGATCACAGTCGTTCATGATTGTTAGTCTCACGTAAGATTTATTTGATTGTTAGTCTCACGTAAGATTTATTATGAGACCTACAATTATAAATAACTGTGATTGTACAGACACGACAATCGCGTGTGTATTTAGCAAAATTTTTATCTAGAAAGAGTTCAAAAACAAAAATAAGACGAAATACTTTTTAATACTGTCCCATTTTTTATTCCAAAAATTAATTTCGTTGCACTAAATCTTTATCTACAACTACCAATGATGCATTATCCGAATATAAAGTTTAAATGGCTCAATTCAAATCTTATTTGATTCTGCAATATAAGTATATTTATAAGTGACGCGAGTTTCATTTATCTACCCTAGTATTAATAAAGTAATATTGCAAGATTCAACGAATAATTATTGAAAAATTATTATGATTTTTGTACCATCATTTACATCAGATATCGTTGCTATAAAGTAATACAAAACCTAGCTACACATATACATGTATATTGTAATATTTTGTCAATTAACTATTAAGTTTATTTGTTATATTTATTCAATTGTTGAAGTAACCAACGGTGATTTTATGCTCAAATTTCACCCAAAAAAATATTGAGTTCAAATCTTCACCCTCAGTTAAAAAAAAATGTTATACTTGTAGAAGAAATTATAATAATAACTACTATTTAAATAAGGGTGGTTGCCACCCGTCAATCAATTTATTCCAAGACACCCCTTTCCATTCAAATCTTAATTTTCTTTCCACCTATAAATAGTATTATTACATGCTCTATATTCTCTTATATTTAATAGAATAATTAAGGTATTAAATTTGATTTTGAGAGCTAATTTTTGGTTTATTCGAGCATGTATCTCATGCAAAGCAAAAGTTCCAACTGAGAATGTCCCACCACTGAAAACGATATTAGATCGTCAAATTTATATTTTTATAATATAAGGTTCACTAAAATAGCACTTCTAGAATGGGTCATTTCCTTAAAAGTTATAAATTTCATAATATATCTTATATGGTTATCTTATTGTGTGTATCATGAAATCCACTAATGAAAAATATGTATCAAATAAACATAAAAAATTGCATTCGTCATGTGAATGATGATCATATGATGTCAGTGCAAGAATAAACAAATAAAAACCATTAAAAAAATCAAAAACAGTCACATTGGTGCATTTTTTTTTTTGGCGCGCATAAATGTATAAACTGAAGAGATTTGCATTAGAAAAAATGAGACCTTTTAGAAATGACAAATGAAATCTATTTTTAGAGAATGATCAATGATCATAGGAAGACCTAAAGATGTGCGGTTTAATTTGTAGGGAAATTTTTTCACATTGTTGTATTTAAATAAAATGTTATTCCATTAACAAGAATAAAATATCATAGCTATATATCTCTCATGTTTTTATTGAAATTATACTGTATTACACTTCTGAAATTTTGATGAAACAAAATATACTCTTAATTAAATATTTTTTTTCCCTAATGCACCAAAACTGTATTTACTTCCGGTATCTTCAACCAACCAACGTAATTTTCTCTAAGTTTAAATAGTTTGAAAATTATATAGATTTTTGACCAAAAGTAAAAATAAAGATACATTTTTTTTATTGAGTTCTGTATGATAAACTTTGCATTACCAAAAGTTCAAGGTGGAATGTGATATTTCGATAAAACGCATTGATAATTATGACATTCTTTTTGATAATGATACATAAATGTTGTGCAAAAAAAAAAAAAAGAGGCTTCTTTTAAATATCCAACATTTTAAAAACTTTAATAAAACATTCGTATAATTGAAGTGCGTAAAAGATAAATTGATTGAAGAGAAAGTATTATAAATCTCTCTTTTTCTTTTTTCTTTATAAAAATACCACAATTCTCTCTTAGTTTATAGAAAGGGAATTTGATGAATTTTTTTTTAACACATTAAACAAACGCTCCGTTTGTATTGTATTTTTATTTATACTCCAAGTTTTATATTATAAATAAAATAAAATTTAAAAAAAGCACATAACTTGAGTACAAATTATTAAGTGGCCAATACCCCATTTTAGAAATACAAAAAGTACTACATCTGATTTATTTGTAACCTACTAAAGATATGCTTCCGGTTGATTAAATGATGTGAATTTTTTTGGAAATGACTAACAAGCCTTCATTACCACATAGATTATTATTGTTTATGATTGCCCGCTTGACACTTTTTTTATGAGAATAAGAACAAATATATAAATAAATAAAAAAATATAGTAATCTACCACCATTTGGTGGACATAATGTAACGTCAGTAGGTTTTAAAAATCAGAATATTCATTGTATTTTGAAAAACTAAAAGAATGATCTAACAAATAAAAAGGGAGATATGATGTTTTCTTTTTATTGAATCACCATGTATAAATAAAGGTAATCAACGAATTACTTATTTCTATATTATTTTTAAAATATTGTAAAATTTGAGTATCCCTGCTTTGTCTATATTTGTTGTGATATATAGAAATATAATAATCTTTGTATTCATCCATAAATAATTGTACAACCAAATTGAATCTCTCAATCTAGATTTTCTTATATGAAAAAAAAAAAAAAAAAACCTATAGATCCCGATGGCGAAGGTACGTAAGAAAGTGATGGATGCTTTGAGATATAGATAGATAACTGAAACAATTAGATATTTAGATATTCAAATAATCATATATTGTGATGTCGGAAAATAATCAAAATATCTAATATTTAGAAAAGAGAAATTAGAAGTCTAAGAATATCATTCCTTTTTATATTAGAAGGTTATTCTTGTCCTTTTACCGGTTGATTTTTTTTTTTTTTTTTACATCGTTTGGTATATAGTCAATGGCCATCTCTCTGGCTACAGGTATTTGGTCATTTAACTAGAAAATAAATTGTAAGGTGCTAATAAGCCATCGTTGGTATTTGCTCGAAAAACATTAAATCACGCATCCAGATTGAACATTTTCAAAATAATTATTTGAGAAAAATCAGCTATAAGTTTTCAACAAAAGAACAATCCAGATTGCTGTTTGACAATAAAATTTTAATTTCAATCCGAATCTACAAAATACCAAAAAAAAAAAAAAAGGCCAAATACAAATAGACCCTTTAAAATTTTCATTCCAAACAATTTATTTTCAAATTTACCTCTCGTAAATTTTGAAGAATATGGATCCAAAGTGAAATGGTAAGAAATTTTCTAATACAATATTTTTATTCAAATTATATATATATATATATATATATATAATATAGTCAAATGGCATAATTTGAACATTGAAGTGGAGAAGTTTTAATTTTTTTTTTGCGCACTTAAAGAACACAATTTTTGTAGAAAAAATAAATAAATAATTTTTAATAATGATAATAAAACGGTTTTTTAAATAAATAGCCATTTTTTTATAGGGATTTTTAAGGATTTAGCCAAATTTTTGGTAATTTTTTTAAGAATTAGCCATAGTTTCACGAATTTAAGGAATTAGTCATTTTCGTTATGTAACAGTTTTTGTTACACGTGTAATAAATTTTGTTACCCATGTAACAAATTTTGTTACGCCTAGTAATAATTTTTGTTACACGGGTAACAAAAATTGTTACACGTGTAACGAAAATTGTTACACGTGTAACGAAAATTGTTACACAACGAAAATTACTAATTCTTTAAATTCGTGAAACTATGGCTAAATTTTTGAAACATGAGCTTAAAAATGACTAAAACCCAAATCTTCCTTTTTTTATATATGTTTTTAACAATTAGCCAACGTTTGCTTTTATTAGCAAAATAGCCATACATTCGTGTCTAGATTTTTGAGACTACAGTCATGAATTTTTTGAATTCTGTTTTTGTTGTTTGTTGCAGACAATATTGTCAAAAATTTGTGTCTCTAGTCATGAAATTTGTGACTTCTTTGGTTGCATATTTTTTTGCTATTTATAAGATATTTTATATTTAGTAATAAGAATTATGAAATTAGTTGTATAGGCAATCATTTATATGTGAGTTGGTTATTTTGTTAATGGATGTTTAAATTTTTTATTGTGTTTATTTCAGATTTTCTGAAATTTTATAACTATAGTCACAAATTTTATGACTGTATATTTTATTTCTTTAGTCACAAATTTTATTTCTTTAGTCACAGATTTTTGGATGTTGACCTGATGACTATTTTGCTAATATTTCAAAACGTGGGCTAAATCTTTAAAATATATATTGTAAAATAGCTAAATCCTTAACTGACATATAATAAAAAGAATTTTATAAGCCGAGTTATTGCAAACCGTGTAAGTAACGCCGCTACTTAATTTGGAGGATCAAAGTGATTGACCAAAATTAATTAAAGGTAATTGACTCAACTCGTGATGCAAGTAGTTAAAAAATAGATAATGCCTTGCCAAATATTAAATATATTCTACGATATACACTACACAGCAACAGATTTAATACACACTAGTTCTACTACAATAAGAACGTTACTTTTATATTTACAAATACAAGCATCGCGTAAACAAAATTAATCATTGTACTTATCTATTCTCTTTTCGCATGAGACACAAACTTTTTGAGAGAATTAAGTGAATTACTCAAAGTATAAAGAACAATGAGAGAGATGAAATGAGAACAATCAAAAAGTACGAAGGATCTTAATTCATAATACAGTTGTTAATTATTATTATAATTTGTAAGTTAGTTTCCGATATAATAAATAGCAATGCATTAATATTTCCCCAAAGTCTGTACGTCATTTGAGGAGAGAAAAAGGAATAGCCTCCAAATGGCTTCAACAGAATTGAATTGAGTTTGAGAGTCTATTATGAATCTCTCTCTCTAAGAAAACTCGCCAACTTTTTTTCTTTCTTTTTTTTCCTTTTTTAGAGTCGTAACCGACCAACCGCTACAGCTCTAAATTTGATCTGTTGAGAAGTCCATGTCCTGAACCGAAGTGTCTTTTGGTTGATGAGTCTGACTCAACAAAGCCTTAATCTTTGCAAAATCACACACCTCTCATTCTCTCTCTTCCCAAGCATCCCTATTATTACCAACCTCAAAATAAAATTTGAAAAAAAAAAAAAAAACCTTTCCTTGTAGTTTGCTCATTCTATTTTTATGATTATTATTATTGTTATTATTCTCTCTCACACTGATCAGGTTACTTAATCCCTAGTCCAGAATGAAAAGATATTCAACTTCAAAAAAAGGCACAACTGTGACCATTAGCAACAGCATTGGGTTGATCAATAGGGTCATAGACTGGGAGGTGAGGCCTGGTGGAATGCTTGTCCAAAAGAGAGAGCTTTGTGATGCCACTTCTGGGCTCATGATCAAGATCAAGGTCTCTCATGGCTCTTATCACCATGATATCACTGTCCCTGCTCAATACACTTTTGGTAATTTTGTTTTTTAATTTTTCCTATTGATCAATTCTTTTCTTTGCCTTATTTGTGTCAGTGGGTACTTGATTGATGTTGTTGATATAGTGTAGGGGACCTTGGTTTTTGCTCTTTTGGGTATTTTGCTTGATGGGAAAATTTTATGTGGGTCAATTGCCATTCAAGGCAGTTTGGTGATTTTAGTCTTTCAATTTTACCAAACTTTTTTTTTTTTTTTAATGTATCAAATTGTATGAGTGAATGGTGATGGTAGTGAAATTTTGTGACATTGATTTTGGAAGAAGGTCCATGTAGAGTATTTTAGCATTGAATTTTGCACTTCCATGATTACCTACACGGCAGATTTTTTTTTTCCCCCCTTTTTTGGGACTTTTTGTTGTTTATCATTTTAGTTTATAGCTTTGGTTGGCAATTTATGTTATTATTATTATTTTGCTTCATTCTTCAAAAAAATGAACCTTTTTGTTCAAGCATTTGTATTTGCACAAGCATCGTCTTGAGTTCAACCATTCTTTTTGCATTTGTTATTAGCGATTATCATTCTAGAATCTGAAAATCAATGCTCAACTGTGGTCGATAAAAAGGCGATCTGAAAAGGGTTTTAGCCCATGAGACTGGTCTACAGCCTAAAGAGCAGAGGTTGTTGTTTAGAGGGAAAGAGAAAGAGGACGAGGACTGTTTGGACATGGCTGGAGTGAAAGACATGTCCAAGATCGTGTTACTCGAAGACCCGGCAAGCAAAGAGAAGAAGCTAGAGGAGATGAAGAAAAACCGAGGCCTATTGAAAGCCTACGAGGCCGTAGGCATTGTGAGATCAGAGGTTGACAAGCTCTCTCAAAAGGTTGGTTTCCAAGTGTTCAAATAGGTCCTTACCATGGTGAAACCTTAAATGCCAAAGGTCTAATTGTTTTAATTTATGTTAAATGTTGATGTTAGGTTGTCACTCTAGAGACAATGATGCGGGGTGGCGCTAGAGTTGCGGATAAGGAGTTCGTCGTCGTGATCGAGTTGCTCATGATGCAGCTGCTCAAATTGGACACGATAGAGGCCGATGGAGAAGCCAGAGCGCAGAGGCGGATTGAGGTAACGTTGATAATTTATTTCATAATTTTGTAGTTATAATTTGTTTAGTGCCAAACTACCAACAACTTGGTTCTACTGATTGGTGTGGATTGATGATTAAAATGTTGAAGTAGGCTTTGACAAAGAATTGAAGCGATGTTTCACATAATTCATTATTGGTCTGTATAACAACTGACAAATGTGTGCACTAGAGGCATTAGTTAACTTGGAAATGTGATCCAAAAGTACAATCTTAAAAAAATCCTTGCTCTTTTACTTTTATTTCCACTTTTTTTCCACTAGGAGAGGAAAAAAAAAAAAAAGAGTAGAAGAAAGATAGTCTTTATGGACAAACATTTGAGCCCAGAGGGACCAGATATAAATCATTTCACATGTTCATATAAGCATGGCTATACAAGGGAATCCAATGTCTAGACCAGTACAAGAGCAATCAATCTATTGTAGTACAGAACAAGTTAGCAAAGTTTCAAATTTCATTCAAGGTTGTTTGTCTAATATCCCCTTAGAGCAACAAGCTGTAAAAACTTGGGATATTTTACCACTCTGCATTAAATTTTAGTGTGCGTGTGAAGTGTTTAATTGAAGGACAGATACATTAATTTCCCTTCACAGGTTCGCCGTGTCCAGAGCTTTGTAGACACGCTCGACAACCTGAGGGCGAGAAATGCCAATCCCGTCGGCAATAGTAGCAATGCGGTGTCGGTGAGTACTAAGTGGGAGACGTTCGAGTCTGGGCTTGGGAGCCTCTGTGCCCCAACACCACCAGTGCAATCTTCCACCAAGATAACCCAGGAGTGGGAACTGTTTGACTAAGTGTCACGGGACGAAAAATGACCAATCATTCCGCTGCAAACTTGCGGACCGTGACACTATGCATGAAGGAATTTATTTTCCTTCACATGAAATGGTTGTTTATAAAGTCGAAAATTTGTGTCTATTAGCTATTTGGTATATAGATTTTGCACACAAGGTTGTTGAGAAGCTGGTTGAGACGAGGATGTATTTGGACAGTTTTGGATATTGTACATATGGTTTATTGATATGTAATATGTATATTTCATGGCTGAGAATGAAATGATGCCATTTCTTGCTTGCGATATTTTTTTTCAGACAATGCAAGGCCAATAGAATCTTCTTTGAATTGAGTGAGAGTATACAAATTCAACAGTTGTGGACAAAGGGAAAAAATATTTACAACTGAACAAAATGTGTTTTTTTTTGTAGGCAAATTATATTCCGTTATAAATAATTTTTCTATAAAAGAAAAGGACAGTTGTGAATTGCCATTGTCGTTTTTGTATGTGAACGACGTCTAAGAGTTTGCGTATCCGTTTATAGGAATTGTGTTTTCCAGACAGAGATAAAGAAGGTCAAAAGAGTAATTAGTGGTTCCAATTTAGATATTTGGCGAGGAAATAAAGAATGAAAGGTTGTGATTTGGCACATTGGTCACCATTGGAGAAAGATGATTTGCTTATACTTTAAGGCTTCGATGGATAATGGTTGACGTGCATTTGCTACATGTCTTTTGTAAGATTTTGTAAATATATATATATATATATATATATATATATATTCAAACATTAATTTGATTTATGACATCCTAAGGAAAAAAAAAACACCTTATAGTTCTTTAAAATCAATTTTTTATATACAAAATACATTATTTTATTCATTTTTTAAGCCTTCTTAAAATTATTCGACAAAAATCAATTTTTATACTTCAAAAATATTGTAAACGTGGTTGCATAGAATACTACTGTCTATATTGTTGGAACATCAAATTTATTTTTTAAGAAATTAAAAAGATAAATTTAATGATCGAGAATTACTTCATATACCTTATTACAACCTTGTACAAAAATCTGTAGTAATATTGTTCTCATTTTTTAAACTATTGTTTAGCTTTATAAAGCAAATGAAAGATACAATTAAATAAAACTAAAGTGAATAGCTAATAAAATACTTTGAACATATTTTAATTTGTAAAGTAAACTAAGCAGCATCAATCCGTTGTAGTCTAGTTGGTCAGGATATTCGGCTCTCACCCGAAAGACCCGGGTTCAAGTCCCGGCAACGGAATTATTTTTTTCTTTCTAATCCTATTTCATGAAAATTAGTATCCAAGGCAACAGAATTAAACTACTACGCTTACGACAGTGTGGTACCAAAACAATTCTACACAGATTTTTTCCCATTAACCAATCCTTGTACTTTTACTAGAAATTCACATGTAACAAAACCATACAACAAATTTTGGGACCATTAAGCGGTATTATAATCGAAAACACCACCCAAACTCCGAGCATTAGTACCTCATTTTGCACAGTGAATTCACTCACCTAATACATTCCTACGGTTCAAAGTTTTAATTCAGATTAAGATAGTAACAAGAATAATATCCTATAAGAGAGTTTTCTTCTTCTTCATTGTTAAAACTGTGAAGTCTCTGTATCTCAAAGTATCAGTTCTGTTATCAGAGACTTGAGAAAAATTAACCATATTAACAACACAACTTGTGCTAAACATGTTCAGAAAAAAAGCCCCCGTTGGGTAGGCCTCAACGCTCAAACTTGTCTCATGGATCCTCATATGTCCCGTTTGTGTACTCCTCGCCTGTAACGCTCGATGTTCCGTTTGACAAACGGTTGCTGCCAGCCGAGTTAGAATACGGGGAGGAGTACGCAGAAGCAGGGCTGCCACGTGAGTTCCGGTTTTGGGCAGCCGTGCTGCTTCTTGTCACCTTGAGGCGGGCCTTCCTGCCCTGTGTTGAGCACAAAAACAAATGTTAGGGAAGAAAGTAATCGCTCCTAAGCCTTCGGCCAAATTGGACCAAATGAAAATTTGAATATTTAGCATGTTTGATGATACATTATGGGAAAAACGAATGTCACCTTTCCCATACACTTCTCCAAATGAGGAGCAAATTTTCCGGCCGTGACAGATCGACCACAGTTCATGCAGTCAAACAGCTCGCTGGCAACAGAAGGGTGAGTCTGTCCAAAAATGTCAACTGCATACTTGCCGTTTGCCTCGCTGCTGTTACTAGGATCGGCAACCCTCAGCCTCGCTTGGGCTGACAGCCTCATTTCTTCCTCCTCTTCTTCCAGGTTGCGGTCGAGGCCCAGCCTTGCTATTCGATGGCATTCAGAGGCAACATCAACGATGATGGAGTCGAGGAGATCCCCGAAAAAATGCGACGAAAGCTGAAATCACAACAATCC